>OZ025289.1:131038303-133438303 GCA_964019185.1 Maratus speculifer | reverse complement strand
TAACATGTAATTATCTACAAAAAATGTCGCAACAGCATATGTCTAACTGTTATAGTTATGTCACAATAAGTGTTTTTTATTTAAAGAAATAATTAAAATGCCGTTTCTGTAAAAGCTCTTTCTTGTTACTTTGGTATTGATTCTTATCAAAATAAATTACTTCAAAATCAAGACTGATTTAATGGTTGCCGTTTACCCCGCTCGACTAGGCTGCATCATAATGTGTGATGTAGGCGTCACTGGGGCACGGGAGGGGAGTCAATGCCAGAGACGGCATTTTAATTATTAGGTTATGAGTGAGTGTGGAAAAATTTATAACTTGAAATTTTTCTTAAATATCCGTGAGAAGTCGGGGCAGGCTGCTATAATCTATATACATAAAGCAAAATCGTGTTAGTTACAAAATTTATAACTCAAGAACGGATGGATCGATTTTTATGAATTTTTGTATGGAGGTATCTGACACTTTAGATTAACATATAAGCTATTTTTTTATCCGACTACCTAAAATGAGGGTAATGTTTTTAATAGTTGAATTTAATGAGATGTAGTGGTAGAAACAATTTGCGGTGTTAGTAGTGGCGGGGGACTGGGCGACTTGCTCTACCCGAAGAAAAGCGAGGGCGGGCCGCTAGTTATAGTATAAAAGTAAAAATAATGAAACTGTAAGGCAAAATATAGCAATTTTTTTAAAGTCTACTATTCAGCAAATTTTACTCTCTAATACTTTTCAGAATTGTTTCTTCTTTGGTGTTTTTTGTCGACGTTCAACTAATGCAGCTTCTATCGAGCAGAAGGCTTTTGCATGTTCCAAAACATCATAGTACAAAGTATCGTGGACAAGATTTGTCGAGATATTTACAAACTTTACAAGTTCGTATATATTTAATGGGTGACAATTCAATATAACATTGTAAAACTTTTAGACGATTTTGCAGTTTTTAGCAGTTTTTGTTTGTCCTGGTACAAGGGCAGATCTGGAGACTCCTCAAAAAAACGGGGGGGGGGGGACTTTTCAGAAATTTGGAGATTCCAATCGCACCTGCAGCTCGTGTCGGGACAATTTTTTTTCATCGTGAGTAGGATCGGGGCTAATTTTTTTCGTTGCAGGTCGGGTTTCGGTCCAGTTTACTTTTTGCCGTTGTTCTGGTTAAATACTTTTTTTTTGCGAGTCGTGTTTGGGTAAGGTTCAATTCTACTTTCCGCTGCGGGTTGGGTTGGGGTGCGGTTCTCTTTCTTTATTGCTGCTGGTTGGTATTGGGTCTGGTTGATTTCTATTTTGTATGTGTGTGTGGGGGGGGTGTTGAGTTGAGTACTATTTTATGGACGCTGGTTTGGTTTCGGTCAAGTTGACTTCTTACTTTTTTGCTACTGGTCGAGTGGATTTTTACGTTTTTCTTGCAGACCAAGTGGAATTCTACTTTTTATCTGCTTTTCTCTGCATTCTTTTTTGTTGCTGTTGTTGTTTTCGGGTGAAATTAATTTACACTATTTTGGGTTCTGATCTGATTCATAGTGGATTTTCAATCTCGCAAGAAGGATTCGATTCGATCCCATATTTCAAATGAAAGTCTAAATATTTTATCCGTTATGGAAGAAAATAGTTTAAAGGAGTATTATAAAAGAAAATATCGAAGACACTATAAAATAAAACTATATAAAATGCCATAACAGACATTTCCAAATAGTTAATTATGAATATTTAAGATTTTACATTTCAATTTACATGTTAACACTGCTACTCGCAAGTGTTAACATGTACATTAAAATATCCATACGGAATGTCTCGAATAGAAGATACCTCTATTTAACGAACACTTTTCAACAATTTAGCCATCTTTCTTTGGTTGATTCCGTTATGAGTATATATTAGATATTTATTTTCTATATAAAAGATAAAATTGATATTAGAAATATAAATGTCGACATTTAATAATTCCATTAAAACATGGATTGTTTTTCTTTCATTTCGATTCTAAATTGACAAAAAAAATTTTGGTCGGGTTTTGATTTGATTTCCAATTAGTATTTTCGGGTTCGGATCGGAAGCAGGGCAATACTATACGCTCAGGGGTCAAATAAATTTTTTGTCGAATATTTCAAAAATGAAGTTATTTTAAGTGCAATTCTTAGATGAACACTCTTTTCTGATTCAAGGGGGGAACACGAGAATTCTCAAGGGGGGAACACGAGAATTCTCAAAGGGGAGCGATTTCAAGATTTGGAGGTTCGGGCAGGAGGTGATGTTTTTCATTGCTGGTGGAGATTATTTTTAAATTTTGCAGTGAGTCGTGTTCGAATCGACTTGACATTTTTGCTGTGGGTCGGATTTGGGTCAGTTTGACCTACATTTTTTCAAATTCGGTTCTGTTCTGGATAAAATTTCACTTCTGAGAGTAGCACTCAGGTTGATTGATTGGTTGATTGATTGGTTGGTTGAATGGGGTTTTATGGCGCAAAGTTACATCAGGATATGCTGCGCAAAGAACAAGGTGGGGATTCGAGTTAATTAGAAAGTTTGGTTAGGGATTTTTTTTTCTTTTTTTTTTTAGTTTGTTTTTTGTAGTAGGCCGGATAGATTTATACTTTTTTGCTACGGACCAAGTTTGAGCTGGCTGACTTATGAATAGATTTTGCACTAGAGAGCAAATACTAGATTATTTTTCTCTATAAATTATAACATTCAAGTTGAAGATGTAAAACATATTTTTTAATTCTATTAAAATACATGAACTCATTTTCTTTCATTTCAGTTTCAGGTGTTCGGGTAAGGGCTCGATTTGACATAATTTGTAATTTTTGGGTTCGGATTGATATATTATGGGTCGAGTTGACTTTAAACGTTTCGGATTCGGGACATTTCTTCTTTTGGATTTTGACAAATTCGGATCTAGTTCTTGGGATACCTTTCCCAATTTCCTTCAGATATTAGATTGGTTTTGTTTCATTTTGGATTTGTTGATCTGTTTTGTATCAGGCTATTCGGTACTGAATCAGATTTTTCTCTTTTATTTTTTTTTAATTTTTTTTTAGCGAGCTTGGGTTGGGTTAAAATTGAATTGCTTTTTGAGCCTGGGCATGGAAATTTAGGTTCGGGCAGACCTCTAAAAGAACGAAGTCCATGCCAGGTCCTAAGTGGAAGAAAAAATATAGTGTGGTCAAGTTTTGCAGAAAAAAAGTAAGATCCGAACTCGGAATGATTTCCGAAAGAGTGAAGACTTGACTAGAGGTCTGGACGGGCTGGATTCTCCAGTCTCGCCCCGGCCCGGACCGAGTGAATGTTATTTTAGCCCGGTCCGGTATAAAACAAAATATTCAGCCATAGCCTGGCCCGCTCGTTTACACTTTTACATTTCTAGGTCAGGCCCGTCCCGTACAGAAATCAGTGAAAATAGTCCAGGCCGAAATCGGCCTACATCTTTATTTCGAAACAAAATCAGATTTTTATCATACAATTAAGATTTTTCAAAGATTACTGCATTCATATTTATTAGATGATTTCATAGAAAATTTTTACTGACAATACACAATAAGAACATTAAAGATTACTTAGGTTCTTAGACTTTCAACATTCAAATAAATATGCACTGAAAAAATAATATGGTTTAGAATAAAAGAAAAAAAAAGGAAGTTAAAATTATCATAACTTTTGAAGCTGTGTAATAAAAAGTACATTTATGAAAATACTTCTTTATCACTTTATCAAAGATTTTCTCAAATTTAGAGGAGCTATTTTTTATGCATTTCTGATTTCATTTCTTTTTGGAAACACATGAGTTTAACAGGTGTTTTTATTCAGAAACAATGTAATGGAATGGCATTGTCCATTTTTTGATACAAGCAAATACAATGCGCAACACACTATATAAAACGCTAATTTTCATCATATTTATGAAAATATTGTGAAAATTAGCGTTTTGAATCGAATTTCCCGAAGCGACAACATGCAAAAGGAGAAAAATCTGAAACCACGTGACAAGAATCTCTTATACCTCGACAAGTATAAACAAATATCTTATTTAGCAAAAATGAAATATGCTATTCGATTCCAAATCCCTTCAATAGTCAGGCTTGTCAATTTTGTGCCTTTATAGTTAAAAATTAGTCAGAAAATTTGTCAAACTTTCGTGTTGTTCAGAAATGAATTTAAGAAACACCAAGGAGTATATTTCCAAAAAGTACGTTAACAGTACGTTAATAGTTTTTATCCCTTTTACAAATAATGTTGTCTGCCCTACACGTCTTACGAATAATTAAGTCTAGTTCTGACCCCGACTATATGTAGAAAAACAGTGCAAACCTGATCTTGGCCCGGCTCCAGTTTGCCAAAAAATTATTAAACCCGTATAGACACATAGCAACTGTCCGATTCTGATTTCTACGCTGCACACGTTACATTTATGTATTGATGTTGTTAAACTAGTATCTACTCGTGACGCACATTTATACTTATGGTCGTTAAACCCATATTCATTGAAAATAGATCTCATTTTAGCGTTTTTGCCGAAATCTTTATAACACGTCGGCAGGCCCGTTAAACTTTTTTATCGAACTGGCCCATACGGCCTGTTTATTTTTTTTGCCAGTCTGATACAGGGCGATGCAGATCTCTAGACCTAACCAAGCCCTAGTCTCATGAGTTAAAACTGGCCCGTCCCAACCCGGGCAGTGACAGCTTCGTCGAGTCCGATCAGGTCGCACCGTTCTCAATCTTAAACACGATTCATTTATCCTTCTGACATCTAATATCATTTTGCAGACCCTTCATTGGGTTCAAAGGGGGAGGGGGCGATCGCCCCATCGCTTCTGGTATTCATCATATTGAAATCTTGCTATTGAATCGCATCTTTTTATATGTCGACAGATGGTTTGTGGGAATTATTACATTGTTCTGCAATGAATAATAAATTTTGAAAGAAAACTTAATTGTAAAACACTGTAACATTAATAAAGCTAGACTGAATGTGCAGTATCTTCCTTAAGAAAAGAAAAGAAAAAAAAACGAATAGTGAAAAAGAAGAGACTTTAAATGATACAAAAAGCTAGGACGGCGGGAAACAGATGACCAGTTTCAACAGGTTTAATTTGATTATATATATAAGTGGAATGTTTTTATGGAAATTCTTTTTAACAGAGAGTATACACGAAACAGCATTTCATTGCATTTCATGTTCAAAGTAGTGAACATAATTTAAATACGCTAGGAACAGTTTTTCTCCGAAGAGCTTTTTACAACCGAATTCTTTTGTGTAACTCTGTTATTGAATGGCAAATGTTTTTCGCCAAATATTATACCGCAAGCATTTCTTAAGTCCATTTTAGAAGTTCGTATAAATTTCATTGTTTTTAAAAGAGTAACACTATTACAACAACACATCGCGAAAGATTTTTAGACCATAATATAATAAATTACTATGGAGATCCTCTGTGTGTATACTGTAAGTGCTATACATGACATATTTTTTTATAATTGTCTTCCAGAGTACCTCAGTAATGTATATGAATTTCATTACTTTTAAATTAGTATGGCGCTCCTTGAAACACCGCAAATGATTTATCTACGTAGACCATAATGTAGCGGAATAATTTTGAGTGATCCTACACATTTCTTATGTTTCTTCAATTTTTTAAAAAGTGTTTAATTTTTTAAAAGTAATTTTTGCTCCTTAAAAAAACTTTGTTAGAGTTATGCAGAATTTGCAAAAAGTCCTTAAAAATATTTAAGTTTTTTGTTATTTATTAATTGGAGGTGAAAATCTAAGTTCTCTGAAATTCTGATTTAGAAAAATAATTTATATCACACTTGCCTCCCCCCCTTGTATCAAAATTTCGTTCCCGCCTTTTGCTCTCATCAGAGCCTTCAATATTATCCCTTCAAGAAGTATCACTTGGCTGTTTTGCTGTCTATCTCACTGTATCCATGTTTACACAATATAACCACTTTGTTGTAACAATAAAAAATCTATCACAAAAACACCTCCCCGCTAACTAAAAATGAGATTTTCCCCTCTCATCCTATTAGTAAATGCCTAGAATTTATTCATTGAAACTTTCCCCACATTTTATTATTTTTTAAGCCCATTTGTTAATGTTTTATAAGGCAAATAAAAGTAAGGCATTTAAAAAACTTCTCCATCCCACATACACACCAAAATAAATAATTAATAAATTGTTTCTCCCCCCTCCCCAGCTCACAAATTTTAAACTTTTAAAGTCATCGATTTTTCTAAAACTTTTATTGTAATAATAAATAATCAATCATAGTTTTACTCTTGACCCCACAAAAATTGATGTTTTCCCCCTATTTCTCTTTACCAAGTATATAAAATTTAGTCTTTAAATCTCTTTATTTTGTGTTTAGCCATATTTGTTAATCTTTAGTCATATAAAGTAAGTCATCTAACAAATTCCCTTCATCCCCCTCCAAAATAAATATATAAATACTTTTCACTTTTTCCTTCTCAGAGATCTCCAACAATTATATAAATGAAATTTTAAACCAATTATTTATATGATTTACGATATTCGAACGAAATGTGGTAATTCAGCATAAAAATCTTTTTCTAAATTTAAAGGGGGGGTTAGCTACCCTTTCTCCCCCCTATACTTATTCAATGAATTCTTAAAACTAATCGCCCCCAGGAGGATACCTTCTTTAAATATTCACGGGCTTCCTAACCCAAGGCACCTGAATGATCTTTCTCTTTTCTTTTTCCTCTGATTTCTATTGTTTTCCTTTTTTTCTTTGTTTCACTCTCGTTGTGGTTTTTTTTCCCGGAGGTGAGGGCAATTTGTATGAGCCGATATCACTCTGTATATCGATGGAGAATTGTAAACCACCCACGTGTTTGCTGTATGTAACGTCACGTGTTTGTAGGAAACAGTAGAAGTTAACCGGATTCAAACGCAACCCACAACAAAAAGTAAAAAAATAAACCCGACCAACAGCAAAAAAATAGAAGCGAACCGGACAACAAATTTTGTAAAATGATCACGGAGAAAACACGAATATCTTCAAAATATCGTGAAACAGACGCACATTTTGTACAAAAATTGCAAAAAAGAACGAACATTTTACCAAAGAATTCACCCCAATAAATTCGGATCAATCCGAACCTTTCTCGATAAAGTAACAAGTATGAAAAATCATGCGTTAAGCATTGATTATGAAGCACTTTCCAACACTTAATGAAATCTTTAACAAAACTTTGTTATTTAGGGAAATAATGGTGTATAGCCAAATACACTATATTGCCATTGATTATGGGACACTTGCGATTTTAGACATTTTACTAAATATCTAAAAAAATACATGAGGAATCATCTCGAAACTCTTAGTGTATAAATATAATAGTATACGTCATACATCTCCGTGAAGATTTTTTACCGAAACTCCATAGGGGACCGTCAACAAATTAAAAAAGAATGAATATCTTTTGAATAACCCTGTCAAAATTAATGTAGCAAAAGCGCTCAAACTCTAGATTATGATTGAATGCCTTATTGTAATACACTGTGTTCATTTTTATGCAAATAGCATGCATACTCGCAGAGTAATTAAGGTTTTTATAAAAATGGCCCCAAATTTTTCTAAGTTTTTCCCGTATAATTTTCAGAGTTCTTAATATAAAATAATATTTTTTTCAGAAAATATGACAAACAACATTGCACACAGTACCCTGTAATCAAAATTAAAAAATAATGAAAATTGTATACAAAATGAGTTGGTTTACTAAATAATTTTTTACTGCGCATGCGTCAACTATATCAAAATTTCATTTGCATATTATGTTAGCTAAATGTATAGAGCAACTTTTGTGAAAGTCACAAAATCATAACTTGAAAATTCTGAAAATAATCGTCAATTGAATAAGTTGAAAATCCGTTATTCTCAAAATGAAGCAAAAACAAAAGGGGTTGTATCCATATATTAATTGATTAGTGTCAATATAGAATACACAATACGGGATGTTACGACTACTTTTGGATAAAATCCCTCATTTTTTTGCTTCATTTTGGAAACAACGGATTTTGTCCTTTTTCTATAGACGATTACTTTCAGAATTTTCAAGCTATAATGTTGAGACTTTTACAAAAATTGCTCTATACATTTAGCTAACATAATATGCAAATGAAATTTTGATATCTTTGACGCATGCGCAGTAAAAAATTATTTAGTAAACCTACTCATTTTTCATACAATTTTTATTATTTTTTAATTCTGATTACAGGGTACTGTGTGCAATATTGTTTGTCATATTTTCTGAAAAAAAATATTATTTTTTATTAAGAACTCTGAAAATTATACGGGAAAAACTTAGAAAAATTTGGGACCATTTTTATAAAAACCTTAATTACTCTGCGAGTATGCATGCTATTTGCATAAAAATGAACACAGTGTATTACAATAAGGCATTCAATCATAATCTAGAGTTTGAGCGCTTTTGCTACATCAGTTTTGACAGGGTTATTCAAAAGATATTCATTCTTTTTTAATTTGTTGACGGTCCCCTATGGAGTTTCGGTAAAAAATCTTCACGGAGATGTATGACGTAAACTATTATATTTATACACTAAGAGTTTCGAGATGATTCCTCGTGTATTTGTCTAGATATTTAGTAAAATGTCTAAAATCGCAAGTGTCCCATAATCAATGGCAATATAGTGTATGTATTCCAGTACTTTTGAACAGCTCTGTATTTCATATGTCACATGATATAATGGGAAAGTTTAGTTTAGCAAGAAAATACCCAGTAGCTTGAAATTTATTTTTCAGCATTTCATACTATCAGATGGAAACATACGTGAATACTTTTGTTCAGCCCTGTAGTTTACATTGTACCTTTAATACACGTCAGCATTAGGCTAAAATTTATTGTAAACTAAAACACTTTTAAAACAACTGAAATCACATTCTCATAAATTATCATGCATAGGCGTCCATGTACCGAATTCTTTGCGTGGTCCTGTATATCCTTTTATCTATATTCTGCAAACATTTCTCAGTAAATTGAATGAAGCTCAGCGTAAAAATGCATAGCTTATTTAAGAACCACGTTTAAAAAATTTATACACATATTCAGTAACGTTGGTGAGCTCTTTTGGGTAGCCCTGTATATCAACTATAACATTTATACACACCATATAATGTGCATATTTTTAGCGAAATATAAACGCGCATATCATAATTAAAATGCATTTCATCCCTCTATCAGCCATCATCGGACACATATACGGTACTTCGGAAAGAATATACTATTTGAAATCTTTTGTATGGCCCTGTAAATGCTATGTACTTCGTATTATGCAAGACAGTAGCGTATAATTTATATTAAGCTTCAGTGACATATATCAATTTTATTATACATGAAACAGCTTAATATATTTAAAATATGCCACACACAATTCCCCCCTTTTACCATTATCTTTTGGAATTCTTTTGTGTGGCCATGTAAATGAATAATAGCTATATTTTCACCTTATATTTTATAGAATGCATATTTTAATATGTTTGACAGGGTATAACATCTTTAAAATTCCTTTGAAACGATTTTTCCATATAGACAATAATGTAATGGGAAACTTTTGATTCGCCCTGTAGATACATTAATCATGGTAAAAACTTCATTTTCAATAGGGTACGTGATAGGGTAAACGTCAGTAACGTCCTAAAATTTCATGGCAATCCGAGTATATTAACGATTTTTCCCCATAGGCCGTAATGTAATGGGAAACTTTGATTCGCCCTGTAGATAAACTAATCATGGTAGAAACTTCATTTTCGATAGAACTTGCGCTAGGGTAAATGTCAATAACGTCCTAAAATTTCATGGCAATCCGAGTATATAAACGATTTTTCCCCATAGGCCGTAATGTAATGGAAAACTTTTGATTCGCCCTGTAGATAAACTAATCATGGTAGAAACTTCATTTTCAATAGCGTTCGTGCTATTGTAAACGTCAATAACGTCCTAAAATTTCATGGCAATCCGAGTATACTAACGATTTTCCCCATACGCCGTAATGTAATGGGAAACTTTTGATTGTTTCTGTAGATAAACTGATCATGGTAGATACTTCATTTTTAATAGGTGTCGTGCTAAGGTAAACATCAACAACGTATAAAAATTTCATAGCAATCCGAGTATATTTACGGGAGTTCGAGCGCGGACAGACGGACAGACGGACAGACAAACCGAATGCATAAGCACTTTTCAACTTTGTTGGAAAGTGCTAAAAACCAAATCCTAAAGTGTCCCAAATGCGCTAAGCACTGCTAAAAAGTAAAAGTCATCCAGATTAAAAACAAAATGTAGCAGTCAACAAGACCCAAATCTGCCAAAAAAAAAATAAAAATCAGAAATTAACTTGAACAGCAGCAAAGAGTCGAAGTCAACCCGACCCAATCTCGACCCATAGGTTTATACATATTTTATTCTAAAAATAAATAATTTATCGTAAACAACCCATAAATATCGTTGTATACCCCCCTCCTCGTTCTTTTGAGGTACACAAAATTAAAAATCTTTAAAACACTTTTAAGTTACATTTTTCATCCTATTAATAAATATTCAAGAAGGTAAATAAGCTGTCATCTATAAAACTGTCCTACTATCTCTCCCCCCCCCCAAAAAAAATCCGTTTTTTCCCTCTACTCCCCCCCCCCCCTTCTCAACTTACAAAATTAAATTCTTTCTTTTTTCTCTCCGTATTTTAATAAAAAAAAAAATAAATAAATAAATAAAAAATAAAACCTGAAATCCTCCTTCTGCACAAATAATTAAGTCTTTAAATATGTTTAATTTTTTTTTAAATGCTAATTATAAATCTCTGCTAACTATAATATTAACAAAATCTTTTTAACTATGTAGGAAAGTGTTAAAAATAAAGCGATAGATATGCATTAAATTCTACACAAAACACATGTTTACATTTTTTGCGTATTGTGTTTGTGCATTTCTTACAGTAAAATATCTTTAGAGAGATATTTAAATAAAATATTGTGATTTTCCATTAATGTGCAAGTAAATTTTCACAACTTTTCGCAATTATTTCCTTTCTATTAGCTCAGAATTGAACCACTAAACATAAATACCAAAATTACCCGAGTTTTCGGCTGAGTTGAGTAAATCCATAAAAAAAATGAATCAGTACAATATATCGGATCAAAACAAAAACCATTCTTAACTGACTGTATCATTTAAAAAACAGTTTTCAGAACCCCCCTCCTCCCTCCTATAGACTTTACTGCTATGTCAGTGCTCAAAATTAAAAATTGTTAGAGCTTCTTGCGGTATTTATATAATGCTTGTAAAAATCATCAAGAATCTAAATTTTCTTCCACCTGAAATATTGGCAAAATATTTTGCTTTATTGACTTAACATCACACAAAGTTTTTAAAATTTGCTACACTTTTTCTGTCACATTTGTCACTACAAACAATAATAAATTATGTATTATGTCTATAAACGACTAGGCTGGGATTAACACCTATTTCTCCTTTCTTAAAAATTTCCATTTCCTTTTCGCCCTTGCTTACTTGCCTCTCCGCAAAAAATAAACAATGTTTAAATATTTAAATTTGTCTAAATATTTTTCTCATAATTTTATGAAGTATTTATGACTTTAACCTTCAGTGCTATTTATCTTGATAAGTTTCGTATTCTAAAAAGAATCCCTCCCCCTTACCCCCCCAAAAAAATAGTTATTTAAACTACTTGTACCTGATATCCCCCCCCCCTCATTCAATATTAATTTTTTATTTATTTATTTATTTATTTTTTTGTGATTGCGTTAAGTAAATAAAATAGTTTTTATTTTATAGTAATCTATCTAAATTTATTATTCGTTTATTTTCTGAAAATCAAACCATTTTAATTTTGGTACGCTAATCATAAAGAGATGGAAATTCTTTTGAAGCTCGACATCATTGCATTTACCCAAAGTAATGGGAAATCAGTTGAAAAAAATCCTTTAAACATGAAATCGGCTAGAATTGCGCACCTTTGAAGAGAAAAATCGTCGCAGATAATTGGTTAAGAGCATTCTATTTCCTAATTGGATGATTGCATGTCAATCAAAGTAATTTTAGCCCATCCTTCGAATCCGCTGAAAAATCGAACCGCCATCTTGAATTGTCTTGGCTTGTGACTAGCGTGTCCTCTTAAGAGCCCACAATAGTCACAGAAAAAGTACGCAAAAAGACCCGGATGATTATGTAAAGTCTACGGGAGCGTTCTTTTCTAATATCTCGCTCAAATTTTAATATTTTTACATGATTTTTTTGCATAGGCTAGCTTAGGACGATCCACAACCGGGCTAGTTTTTACTTTTTCGATTTTGGTTATATATTTTTTATATTACGATAGTTTCAGTTTCAGAACCGGTTTAAACCGGTTTCGAAAGTTAAAGTAATTTTTTAAAGAAAACCTGAAACAAAAATTGAAAAAATAAAAACTAGCCCGGTTGTGGATTGCCCTCAGCTATCTTGTGCAAAAAAATCATGCAAAAATATTAAAATTTGAGCGAGATATTAGAAAAGAACGCTCCCATAGACTTTACATGGTCATCCGGGTCTTTTTGAGTAATTTTTCTGTGACTATTGTGGGCTCTTAAGAGCACACACTAGTCACGCGGTAAAAGCCGAGCGCTAATGTAAAGTCTATGGGAGCGTTCTTTTCTAATATCTCACTTAATTTTCAATATTTTTAAATGATTTTTTTTTCTCAGGATAGCTGAGGACATTCTATTACCGGGCTAGTTTGTACTTTTCTGATTTTCGTTGTAGTTTAATTCTGAGGACCCTTTAAATTTTGGATTCAGTGAAATTCGAGGTGTTGTGCCCTTTTTGCTCTTATAAAATCTATTTCAGCAAATTTCAGAAAAAATTAAAAACGCTTCACGGAATATTAGTATTTAAGCTTTCCAATGATATGCTTTCCATATTTCTACTGCAATTAGGCTGAGCAAAATTTGGAAATATTTTGATCAGAAATGGAATAACAAAAGCGTTTTAATTATATGCGCTCCGCCTCAGCCAGTCTCCGCCTCTCCTGCCCTTTTGAAAATTACAATTGGTTAACACCAATCCATTTTAGCAAATGAAAGTAACTTTTTTCCTTTCATTGTATTTCCTTTCTGTTATTGGTTTATAGTAACGTGTTAAAATAACCTCCCTTATTTCAAGGTTTTGATTTATTTTTTCTACAATTATTGATAAATTTTAGCTAAAATAGTCTTGAAAAAAATCAACGACTTCTAATTTTTTGTTTTTATAAAACTAACGCTATTTTACTATTATTATATAACTATAACTAACTTCCAAGGAAGAAAATTATACATTTCTTTGTATATATATATTTTTTCAAGTCCATACAAAACAAGGTAGATTTGATACAAATTACAGTAAGCTCCTTTTTAGCAAAAAGGAAATTCTGATAATTTTAAAATATAATTGGAACTTTTGTGAAATACATAGGTAGCATTAAAAGGACAAGGAGCTATATTTGGAATTTATAAATTTCCTTATACAGCTTGCAAAATACATGAAACAGGGGGGGGGGGGGGGGTGCAAAGAGAAAACTGCGCCCGGAGTAAAGTTCAGTTTGGCGCCCCATTTCCTGAACTTTTTCTTGTGACAGACTAAAAATTACGTTAGTAGTAAAAATTTGGCTCCTCCTAAATTTCGATCCCGGGGCAACCACCCCCTTCGTCCCCCTCTTTTTCGCACGGCGCTGCAAGGAGTACATTTTGAGGAGGCTTATTCAACACCGCGCCGTCCGAGGGGGGGGGGGCGCCACATTTATACTATCAACATCATTCTTGGGCTGTTACAAGAAAAAGTTGGGAAAGGGGGCGCCAAATTGAAACTTTGCCCCGGGCGCAGTTTTCTCTTCCCTGTGTTTGTTTTTGGTACTATACGATACTAGGCAGCCCAATTTCAGTCCAGTATTATTAAGTAAAACAGTAAAAAAAATAAGCATTTTCAGTTCGAAAAACAGTTTTATCAAAAATAAGCAGAAATTAAAGTTAGAAAGTTTTAAAGATTGGTAATTTTAAAATTGTTGATCAACTTGTTTCAAACTTTAAAGAAATATTTTTTAATATTTATTACTTTTGAGGAAAACGATACACTTTTAACAGTCGTTAAAAATGGGGAATTTATCCTGCGTAATACATTTTATTTTAATATAACATAAAGGTATATTTGCAAAGACAACGAATTGCAAATATTTATCATTATTTATCTATACTAATATTATAAAGAGGAAAGATTTGATTGTTTGTTTGTTTGCATTGAATAGGCTCCGAAACTACTTGACGGATTTGAAAAATTCTTTCGCCGTTGGAAAGCTACACTATTTCCGGTGAACATAGGCTATAGTCGCCGCTTAAAAGGATAAAAATAAAACGCCGGATAAACGAATCAAAAGCAATTTGAGAAACTAAAGGTTACCTGGCCCACTAGACACATGACAATCACTGAAACACATATGAAAATCGTAACTATGCACCCCCCTCCTCCCCCCCCAAAAAAACATTTTAAACTTTTTAGACCGACCTGATATAAAACCGTGTTTTTTAATTTTTAAAACTATTTAGCAATTACTAAAAAAAGGAAAAGAAATGCTGAAACGCAAATTAATTAAAGTTAAAAATAAATCACGAAACGATTGTTTTGGAGTTTTCAAAAAAGTTACAACAGATAGTAAATATTTTAAAGAATAGTGAGCATCAAATATGGGGAGGGAGGATTTTTTTTTTTTAGGAGGAGCAGTCAAATATTTAAAATTGTAACGTTTTCTACAATTTCAAATGCGGACTGTTTCAATAAGCCTAGGGATAAATATTACTTATTTAATTTAATATAAAATTATAAAGAGGAAAGATTTGTTTGTTTGTTTGTTTGAATTGAATTAAATAGGCTCCAAAACTACTTGACGGATTTGAAAAATTCTTTCACCGTATGAAAGCTACACTATTTCCGGTGAACATAGGTTATATTATATTTTCAAAAAAATTATTTCAAATCCTTATTAAAATGCCAATATTGTAACCCAAGGTGTAGAAAAATGAACTTAAAAAATCTTTACATCGCGTGCGTTGCGAATACTATTGATTATAGAACAAAATAATGTACTACGACTTTGTTAACATGTAATTATCTACAAAAAATGTCGCAACAGCATATGTCTAACTGTTATAGTTATGTCACAATAAGTGTTTTTTATTTTAAAAAATAATTAAAATGCCGTTTCTGTAAAAGCTCTTTATTGTTACTTTGGTATTGATTCTTATCAAAATAAATTACTTTAAAATCAAGACTGATTTAATGGTTGCCGTTTACCCCGCTCGACTAGGCTGCATCATCATGTGTGATATAGGCGTCACTGGGACACGGGAGGAGAGTCAATGTCAGAGACGGCATTTTAATTATTAGGTTATGAGTGTGTGTGTAAAAATTTATAACTTAAAATTTTTCTTAAATATCCGTGAGAAGTCGGGGCGGGCTGCTATAATCTATATACATAAAGCAAAATCGTGTTAGTTACACCATTTATAACTCGAGAACGGATGGATCGATTTTTATGAAATTTTGTATGGAGGTATCTGACACCTTAGATTAACAAATAAGCTATTTTTTATCCGACTACCTAAAATGAGGGTAATGTTTTTAGTAGTTGAATTTAATGAGATAAAGTGGTAGAAACAATTTGCGGTGTCAGCAGTGGCGGGGGACTGGGCGACTTGCTCTACCCAAAGAAAAGCGAGGGCGGGCCGCTAGTTATAGTATAAAAGTAAAAATAATGAAACTGTAAGGCAAAATATAGCAATTTTTTTAAAGTCTGCTATTCAGCAAATTTTACTCTCTAATACTTTTCAGAATTGTTTCTTCTTTGGAGTTTCTTGTCGATGTTCAACTAATGCAGCTTCTATCGAGCAGAAGGCTTTTGCATGTTCCAAAACATCATAGTACAAAGTATCGTGGACAAGATTTGTCGAGATACTTACAAACTTTACAAGTTCGTATATATTTAATGGGTGACAATTCAATATAACATTGTAAAATTTTTAGACGATTTTGCAGTTTTTAGCAGTTTTTGTTTGTCCTGGTACAAGGGCAGATCTGGAGACTCCTCAAAAAAGAGGAGGGGGGGGGGACTTTTCAGAAATTTGGAGATTCCAATCGCACCTGCAGCTCGTGTCGGGACATTTTTTTTTCATCATGAGTAGGATCGGGGCTAATTTCTTTCGTTGCAGGTCGGGTTTCGGTCCGGTTTACTTTCATTTTTTGCCGTTGTTCTGGTTAAATACTTTTTTTTTTGCGAGTCGTGTTTGGGTAAGGTTCAATTCTACTTTGCCGCTGCGGGATGGGTTGGGGTCCGGTTCTCTTTCTTTATTGCTGCTGGTTGGTATTGGGTCTGGTTGATTTCTATTTTGTGTGTGTGTGGGGGGGGGCAGGTCCGTAGCTAGAAGTGAACAATAGGGGGGCTCAAGTGAATGTAGGTGGGGGGGGCTCAAGAGAATGTAAGGGGGGCTCATAATTTTTTCTCTTGCATTGCCACAGAAAGATAAAGTAATGCATATTCATATTGTAGGTACTATGTTTCTTATTAAAAAATGTTCTAATAACTTCATTTTATACTAAGAAAATTATAGGATGATGTAAATTTTGAGTGTATAGCTGATCAAAATTAAAAATCATGCTAGCTTCTTATGTGCCAATAGGATGAGAGAGGTGTTGAACACACTTATTTTAGATACAATTTAGTAATCCTGCAAAATTGTGAAAGGTTTTCAAGACTAAGTTAGATTTTTGAACAGAATTTCATTTGAATTTTCGGAACTGAAATTCATTGAGTGACCTTGGAATCTTTTCCAGGGGGGGCTCAAAATATTTTAGGGGGGCTGAGCCGCCCATAGCGCCCCCTTAGCTACGGCCCTGGGGGGAGGGGGGTTGAGTTGAGTACTATTTTATTAGCGCTGATTTGGTTTCGGTCAAGTTGAATTCTTACTTTTTTGCTACTGGTCAAGTGGATTTTTACGTTTTTCTTACGGACAGAGTGGAATTCTACTTTTTATTTGCTTTTCTCTGCATTCTTTTTTGTTGCTGTAGTTGTTTTGGGGTGAAATTAATTTACACTATTTTGGGTTCTGATCTGATTCATAGTGAAATTACAATCTCGCAAGAAGGATTCGATTCGACCCCATATTTTAAATGAAAGTCTAAATATTTTCTCCGTTATGGACGAAAATAGTTTAAAGAGTATTATAAAAGAAAATATCGAAGATACTATAAAATAAAACTATATAAACGCCATAACAGACATTTCCAAATAGTTAATTATGAATATTTAAGATTTTACATTTCAATTTACATGTTAACACTGCTATTCGCAAGTGTTAACATGTACATTAAAATATCCATACGGAATGTCTCGAATAGAAGATACCTCTATTTAACGAACACTTTTCAACAATTTAGCCATCTTTTTTTGGTTGATTCCGTTATGAGTATATATTAGATATTTATTTTCTATATAAAAGATAAAACCGATATTAGAAATATAAATGTCGACATTTTATAATTCCACTAAAACATGAATTGTTTCTCTTTCATTTCGATTCTAAATTGACAAAAAAAACTTTGGTCGGGTTTTGATTTGATTTCCAATGGTATTTTCGAGTTCCGATCGGAAGCAGGGCAATACTATACGCTCAGGGGTCAATTTTTTTTTTTTTTTTTTTTTTTTTTTTTTTTTTTTTTTTTGTCGAATATTTGAAAAATGTAGTTATTTTAAGTGCAATTTTTAGAGGAACGCTCTTTTCTGATTCAAGGGGGGAACACGAGAATCCTCAAGGGGAGCGATTTCAAAATTTGGAGGTTCGGGCAGGAGGTGATATTTTTCATTGCTGGTGGAGATTATTTCTAAATTTTGCAGTGAGTCGTGTTCGAATCGGCTCGAGAATTTTGCTGTGGGTCGGATTTGGGTCAGTTTGACTTACATTTTATAAATTCGGTTCTGTTCTCGATAAAATTTCACTTCTGAGAATAGCACTCAGGTTGATTGATTGGTTGGTTGAATGGGGTTTTATGGCGCAAAGTTACATCAGGATATGCTGCGCAAAGAACAAGGTGGGGATTCGAGTTAATTAGAAAGTTTTGTTAGGGATTTTTTTTTTCTGAGTTTGTTTTTTGTAGTAGGCCGGATAGATTTATACTTTTTTGCTACGGACCAAGTTTGAGCAGGCTGACTTAGGAATAGGTTTTTCACTAAAGAGCAAATACTAGATTTTTTTTTCTCTATAAATTATAACATTCAAGTTGAAGATGTAAAACACATTTTTTAATTCTATTAAAATACATGAACTTATTTTCTTTCATTTCAATTTCAGGTGTTCGGGTAAGGGCTCGATTTGACATAATTTGTAATTTTTGAGTTCGGATTGATATATTATAGGTCGGGTTGACTTTAAACGTTTCGGATTCGGGACATTTCTTCTTTTGGATTTTGACAAATTCGGATCTAGTATAAACTGGTTGATGACTGGATTTTTCAATAGATCAGACAATTTTTTATATGAAAAACTATATGTTTGAATATTGACGAGTACATTATATATATATTCATTTTTCTACTTAAACAAAAAAAAATATTGTTATAATTATATGGGATACCTTTCCCAATTTCCTTCAAATATTAGATTGATTTTGTTTCATTTTGGATTTGTTGATCTGTTTTGTATCAGGCTATTCGGTACTGAATCAGATTTTTTTCTTTTATTTATTTATTTATTTATTTTTAGCGAGCTTGGGTTGGGTTAAAATTGAATTGCTTTTTGAGCCTGGGCATGGAAATTTAGGTTCGGGCAGACCTCTAAAAGAACGAAGTTCACGCCAGGCCCGAAGTGGAAGAAAAAATATAGTGTGGTCAAGTTTTGCAGAAAAAATGTAAGATTTCCGAAAGAGTGAAGACTTGAGTAGAGGTCTGGACCGCCTGGAGTTTCCAGTCTCGCCCCGGCCCGGACCGAATGATTGTTATTTTGGCCCGGCCCGGTATAAAACAAAATATTCGGCCCGAGCCTGGCCCGCTCGTTTACACTTTTACATTTCTAGGCCAGGCCTGGGCCGTACAGAAATCAGTGAAAACAGTCCAGGCCGAAATCGGCCTGCATCTTTTTTTCGAAACAAAATCAGATTTTTATCATACAATTAAGATTTTTTAAAGATTACTGCATTCATATTTATTGGATGATTTTATAGAAAATTTTTACTGACAATACACAATAAGAACATTAATGATTACTTAGGTTCTTAGACTTTCAACATTCAAATAAAGATGCACTGAAAAATTAATATGGTTTAGAATAAAAGAAAAAAAAAAGGAAGTTAAAATTATCATAACTTTTGAAGCTGTGTAATAAAAAGTACATTTATGAAAATACTTCTTTATCATTTTATCAAAGATTTTCTCAAATTTAGAGGAGCTATTTTTTATGCATTTCTGATTTCATTTCATTTTGGAAACACATGAGTTTAACAGGTGTTTTTATTCAGAAACAATGTAATGGAATGGCGTTGTCCATTTTTTGATAAAAGCAAATACAATGCGCAACACACTATATAAAACGCTAATTTTCATGATATTTATGAAAATATTGTGAAAATTAGAGTTTTGAATCGCATTTCCGGAAGCGACAACATGCAAAAGGAGAAAAATCTGAAACCACGTGACAAGAATCTCTTATACCTTAACAAGTATATACAAATATCTTATTTACCAAAAATGAAATATGCTGTTCGATTCCAAATCCCTTCAATAGTCAGGCTTGTCATTTTTGTATCTTTATAGTTAAAAATTAGTCAGAAAATGTGTCAAACTTTCGTGTTGTTCAGAAATGAATTTAAGAAACACCAAGGAGTATATTTCCAAAAAGTACATTAACAGTACGTTAATAGTTTTTATCCCTTTTACAAATAATGTTGTCTGCCCTATACGGCTTACGAATAATTAAGTCTAGGTCTGACCCCGACTATATGTAGAAAAACAGTGCAAACCTGATCTTGACCCGGCTCCAGTTTGCCAAAAAATTATTATACCCGTATAGACTCAAAGCAACTGTCCGATGCTGATTTCTACGCTGTACACGTTACATTTATGTATTGATGTTAACTAGTATCTACTCGTGACGCACATTTATACTTATGGTCGTTAAACCCATATTCATTGAAAATAGACCTCATTTTAGCGTTTTTACCGAAATCTTTATAACACGCCGGCAGGCCCGTTAAACTTTTTTATCGGACTGGCTCATACGGCCTGTGATTTTTTTTTTTGCCAGTCTGATACAGGCCGATGCAGATCTCTAGACCTAAGCAAGCCCTAGTCTCATGAGTTAAAACTGGCCCGGCCCAACCCGAGCAGTGACAGCTTCGTCCAGTCCGATCAGGTCGCACCGTTCTCAATCTTAAACACGATTCATTTATCCTATGGACATCTAATATCATTTTGCAGACCCTTCATTGGGCTCAAAGGGGGAGGGGGCGATCGCCCCATCGCTTCTGGTATTCATCATATTGAAATCTTGCTATTGAATCGCATACTTTTATATGTCGACAGATGGTTCGTGGGAATTATTACATTGTTCTGCAATGAATAATAAATTTTGAAAGAAAACTTAATTGTAAAACACTGTAACATTAATAAAGCTAAACTGAATGTGCGATATCTTCCTTAAAAAAAAAAAAAAAAAAAAAAAAAAAGGACGGCGGGAAACAGATGACCAATTTTAGCAGGTTTATTATGATTATATATAAAATGGAATGTTTTTATGGAAATTCTTTTTAACAGAGAGTATACACGAAACAGCATTTCATTGCATTTCATGTTCAAAGTAGTGAACATAATTTAAATACGCTAGGGACAGTTTTTCTCCGAAGAGCTTTTTACAACCGAATTCTTTTGTGTAACTCTGTAATTGAATGGCAAATGTTTTTCGCCAAATATTATACCGCAAGCATTCTTAAGTCCATTTCAGAAGTTCGTATAAATTTCATTGTTTGTAAAAGAGTAACATTATTACAACAATACATCGCAAAATTATTTTTAGACCAGAGTATAATAGATTACTATGGAGATCCTCTGTGTGTATACTGTAAGTGCTATACATGACATATTTTTTTATAATTGTCTTCCAGAGTACCTCTGTAATGTATATGAATTTCATTACTTTTAAATTAGTATAACGCTCCTTGAAACACGGCAAATGATTTATCTACATAGATCATAATGTAGCGGAATAATTTTGAGTGATCCTACACATTTCTTATGTTTCTTCAATTTTTTAAAAAGTGTTTATTTTTTTAAAAGTAATTTTTGTTACTTAAAAAACTTTGTTAGTGTTATGCAGAATTTGCAAAAAGTCCTTAAAAATATTTGTTTTTTGTTTTCTATTAATTGGAGGTGAAAATCTGAGTTCTCTGAAAGTCTGATTTAGAAAAATAATTTATATCATCCGTGCCCCCCCCCCCTTGTATCAAAATTTCGTTCCCGCCTTTTGCTCTCATCACAGCCTTCAATATTATCCCTTCCAGAAGTATCGCTTCGCTGTTTTGCTGTCTATCTCACTGTATCCATGTTTACACAATATTGCCACTTTGTTGTAACAATAAAAAATCTATCACAAAAACTCCTCCCCACTAACTAAAAATGAGATTTTTCCCTCTCATCCTATTAGTAAATGCCTAGAATTTATTCATTGAAATTTTCCCACATTTTTTTTTTAAGCCCATTCGTTAATGTTTTAGAAGGCAAATAAAAGTAAGTCATTTAAAAAACTTCTCCATCCCACATACACACAAAAATAAATAATTAATAAATTGTTTCTCCCCCACCCCCCCCAGCTCACAAATTTTATACTTTTAAAGTCATCGATTTTTCAAAAACTTTTACTGTAGTAATAAATAATCAAACATTGTTTTACTCTTAACCCTACAAAAATTTATGTTTTCCCCCTATTTCTCCTTACCAAGTACATAAAATTTAGTCTTTAAATCTCTTTATTTTGTGTTTAGCCATATTTGTTAATCTTTAGTCATATAAAGTAAGTCATCTAACAAATTCCCTTCATCTCCCTCCAAAATAAATAAATAAATACTTTTCATTTTTTCCTTCTCAGAAATCTCCAACAATTATATAAAGGAAATTTTAAACCAATTATTTATATGATTTACGATATTCGAACGAAATGTGGTAATTCAGCATAAAAAACTTTTTCTAAATTTAAAGGGGGGGGGCGAGTAGTTACCCTTTCTCCCCTATACTTATTCAATGCAATCTTAAAACTAATCGCCCCCTGGAGGATACCTTCTTTAAATATTCACGGGCTTCCTAACCCAAGCCTCCTGAATGATCTTTCTCTTTTCTTTTTCCTCCGATTTCTATTGTCTTCCTTTTTTCTTTGTTTCACTCTCGTTGTGGTTTTTTTTCCCGGAGGTGAGGGCAATTTGTATGAGCCGATATCACTCTGTATATCGATGGAGAATTGTAAACCACCCACGTCTTTGCTGTGTGTAACGTCACGTGTTTGTAGGAAAGAGTAGAAGTTAACCGGATTCAAACGCAACCCACAACAAAAAGTAAAAAAATTAAACCCGACCAGCAGCAAAAAATAGAAGCGGACAACAAATTTTGTAAAATGATCGCGGAGAAAACACGAATTTCTTCAAAATATCGTGAAACAGACGCACATTTTGTACAAAAATTGCAAAAAAGAACGAACATTTTACCAAAGAATTCACCCCAATAAATTCGGGTCAACCCGAACCCTTCTCGATAAAGTAACAAGTAAGAAAAATAACGCGTTAAGCATTGATTATGAAGCACTTTCCAACACTTAATGAAATCTTTAACAAAACTTTGTTATTTAGGGAAATAATAGTGTATAGCCAAATATACCCAAATATGTATTCCAGTACTTTTGAACAGCTCTGTATTTCATATGTCACTTGATATAATGGGAAAATTTAGTTTAGCAAGAAAATACCCAGTAGCTTGAAATTTATTTTTCAGCATTTTCATACTGTCAGATGGTAACATACTTGAATACTTTTGTTCAGCCCTGTAGTTTACATTGTACCTTTATTACACGCCAGCATTAGGCTAAAATTTATTGTAAACTAAAACACTTTTAAAACAACTGAAATCACATTCTCATAAATTATCATTCATAGGCGTCCATGTACTGAATTCTTTGCGTGGCCCTGTATATCCTTTTATCTATATTTTGCAAACATTTCTCAGTAAATTCAATGAAGCTCAGCGTGAAAATGCATAGTTTATTTAAGAACCATGTTTAAATAATCTATGCTCATATTCAGTAACGTTGGTGAGCTCTTTTGGGTAGCCCTGTATATCAACTATAACATTTATACACACCATATAATGTGCATATTTTTAGCGAAATATAAACGCGCATATCATAATTAAAATGCATTTCATTCCTCCATCAGCCATCATCGGACACATATGCGGTACTTCGGAAAGAATATGCTATTTGAAATCTTTTGTATGGCCCTGTAAATGCTGTGTACTTCGTATTATGCAAGACAGTAGCGTATAATTTATATTAAGCTTCAGTGACATATATCAATTTTATTGTACATGAAACAGCTTAATATATTTAAAATATGTCACACACAATTCCCCCTTTTACCATTATCTAATGGAATTCTTTTGTGTGGCCATGTAAATGAATAATAGCTAAATTTTCATCTTATATTTTATAGAATGCATATTTTAATATGTTTGACAGGGTATAACATCTTTAAAATTTTTTTGAAACGATTTTTCCATATAGGCCGTAATGTAATGGGAAACTTTTGATTCGCCCTGTAGATAAACCAATCATGGTAGAAACTTTATTTTCAATAGGGTTCGTGCTAGGGTAAACGTCAATAACGTCCTAAAATTTCATGGCAATTCGAGTATATAAACGATTTTTCCCCATGGGCCGTAATGTAAATGAAAACTTTTGATTCTCCTTGCAGATAAACTAATCATGGTAGAAACTTAGTTTTCAATAGCGTTCGTGATAGAGTAAACGTCAATAACGTCCTAAAATTTCATGGCAATCCGAGTATATTAACGATTTTCCCCATACGCCGTAATGTAATGGGAAACTTTTGATTCTCTCTGTAGATAAACTAATTATGGTAGATACTTCATTTTTAATAGGTGTCGTGCTAGGGTAAACATCAACAACGTATAAAAATTTCATAGCAATCCGAGTATATTTACGGGAGTTAGAGCGCGTACAGACAGACAGACGGCCATCCGACCAGACGGACAGACAAACCGAATGCATAAGCACTTTTCAACTTTGTTGGAAAGTGCTAAAAACCAAATCCTAAAGTGTCCCAAATGCGCTAAGCACTGCTAAAAAGTAAAAGTCAACCAGATTAAAAACAAAATGTAGCAGTCAACGAGACCCAAATATGACAAAAAAAGAAAAAAGAAATCAGAAATTAACTTGAACAGAAGCAAAGAGTCGAAGTCAACCCGACCCAATCTCGACCCAAGTAGGAATTAACCCAGACAGGAGCAAAAAATGGAAGCCAACCGGACCCAAACCCGACCCACAGCAAAAAAGTAAAAAAAAAAAAAAAACACGACCCACATAAAACTAGTTGGATGTGTCAATCCCAAAACTTTCTTCTATCTCATAAGTACATTTTAATATTAAAAAAAAAAAAAAAAAAAAAAAAAAAAAAAAAAAAAAAAAACGTGGTGACCCCAAAGTTACCCACTATCGAATTTCCTCGAACATTTGACCTAGCCTAATGAGATTCTGGTATCCGAAAAGCCTAAAATGCAAAATTTAATTAATATTCTGAGAAAATGAGCTTAGTAGTGCCTCATGTTGGGTAATTTATACTAAAACCTATTAAGCATCAATTTATGTCAAGACCTAACAGAATCTGAAATTTGATGGAATTTCGTCCATTAGTTCTTGAGATATAGCTATAACAAAAAAATTCCAAAACGTAGCACAGCAACACCATATCTTGGCCAATTTATGCCAAAACGTAAAAAACCGTCTAATTATATTATGGTGTAAAAGAATCTGAAGTTTGATGAAATTCTGTACATTAGTTCTTGAGATAAAGCTAGTTTTAAAAAAAAACCGTGTAAAATATAGCACAGCAGTACCATCAGTTGAAGGATTTATAACAAAACGTAATCATCGTGTAATTATGTTATATGTCATTTTGTAACAAAATCTGAAGTTTGATGAAATTCTGTGTGTTGGTTGTTGAGATATAGTTATCGGAAAAATCGTGCAAAATGCAGCATAGCTGCACCACCTGTTGCAAGGTTAATACCAAAATGTAATCAGCGGCTAATTATGTTATATATTCTAGTGTAACAGAATCTAAAATTTGATGAAATTCTCTGCATTAGTTCTTGAGATATAGCTATCGCAAAAATCGTGCAAAATGTAGCATAGCAGCGCCACCTATAGGGCGGTTCACACCAAAACCTTATCAGCGGCTATGTATCTCAAGATATCACGGAATCTGAAGTTTGGTGAAATTCTGTGCATTAGTTCTTGAGATATAGCTATCATGAAAATCATGAAAAAAGTGGCATAGCAGCGCCACCTGCTGGCCAATTTACACCAAAACTTAATCAGCGTCTATGTATATCAAGGAGTCACAGAATCTGAAGTTTGGTGAAATTCTGTGCATTAGTTCTTGAGATATAGCAATCTTGAAAATCATGAAAAACGTAGTATAGCAGCACCACCTGCAGGCCAATTTTCACCAAAAACCAATAGGCACTAATTCATATCAAGGTCTAACTGAATATAAAATTTTATGAAATTTCGAGCATTAGTTCTTGAGATAGAGCGCCCACAAATTTTTTGTCACATACAGACAGACAGACAGACACACAGACAGACAGACAGACAGACAGACAGACGGACAGACTCACAGACAGACATTTTCTAAAAATAGTCAAAACGTGTTCAGGACCTTCTAAAACGTATAAATCCGTCGAAAACCGGAAATCGAAAATTTTCATGAATCCAATACTTTCTTCTTGTAAAGATAGAAGAAAGTAAAAATGAGCTCCGACCCGTGCATTACACTGGAGTACCCAAATTTCTAAAATCCTCCCCCCCCCCTTGAGGACTCTCAAGATCAGCCCTTGGTCTTTGCCTCCCTTTATATCAAAATTTCGCTTCGCCTTTTGAATCTGTCACTATCTTCTAAATTGCACCTTACAAAAATATCACTTCGTTTTGAAGTCTACTCCACAATACCCATATTTGTAGCATACAAGTCACTTTAGTATATCAATAAACAATCAATCACAAAATTTCCTGCCCCCCCCCCTCCCCACGACTGAAATTAGGATTTATCATTTTGTTCCTTTAAGTGCAGAAAATTTAGTTCTTTAAATAATTCCCACTTTTATTATTTTTTTAAACCGATTTATAAATATTTTGAAAGGCAAATAAATAAGTCATCTAATAAGCATCTCCCCCCTACACACACACACGAAAATAAATAAATAATGTGCTTATTTCTTTTTTTCCTCAGCTCACAAATTTTAAACAAACACAAATTCCACCATTTTTTGAGGGGGGGCATTGCCCCTAACCATATGTCACTAAATTTAAAATCTTTGAAAGTTTTTTTTTTTTCCATAGGTTTATACATATTTTATTCTAAAAATAAATAATTAATCGTAAACAACCCATAAATATCGTTGTATACCTCCCCCCCCTCCTCGTTCTTTTGAAGTACACAAAATTAAAAGTCTTTAAAACACTTTTAAGTTACATTTTTCGTCCTATTAATAAATATTCAAGAAGGTAAATAAGCTGTCATCTATAAAACTATCCTACTATCTTTCCCCCCCCCCAAAAAAAAATCCGTTTTTTTCCCTCTACCTCCCCCCCCCCTTCTCAGCTTACAAAATTAAATTCTTTCTTTTTTCTCTCCGTATTTTAATAAAAAAAATAATTAAAACCTGAAATCCTCCTTCTGCACAAATAATTAAGTCTTTAAATATGTTTAATTTTTTTTAAGTGCTAATTATAAATCTCTGCTAACTATAATATTAACAAAATATTTTTAACTATGTAGGAAAGTGTTAAAAATAAAGCGATAGATATGCATTAAATTCTACACAAAACACATGTTTACATTTTTTGCGTATTGTGTTTGTGCATTTCATACAGTAAAATATCTTTAGAGAGATATTTAAATAAAATATTGGGATTTTCACAACAAAAACCATTCTTAACTGACTGTATCATTTAAAAAACAGTTTTCAGACCCCCCCCCCCTCCCTCCTATAGACTTTACTGCTATGTCAGTGCTCAAAATTAAAAATTGTTACAGCTCCTTGCGGCCTTTATATAATGCTTGTAAAAATCATCAAGAATCTAAATTTTCTTCCACCTGAAATATTGACAAAATATTTTGCTTTATTGACTTAACATCACACAAAGTTTTTAAAATTTGCTACACTTTTTCTGTCACATTTGTCACTACAAACAATAATAAATTATGTATTTTGTCTATAAACGACTAGGCTGGGATTAACACCTATTTCTCCTTTCTTCAAAATTTCTATTTCCTGTTCTCCCTTGCTTGCTTGCTTGCCTTTCCGCAAAAAATAAACAATGTTTAAATATTTACATTTGTCTAGATATTTTTCTCATAATTTTATTAATTCATTCATCAACCTTCAGTTCTATTTATCTTCATAAGTTTCGTATTCTAAAAAGAATCCCCTCCCCTCTTACCCCCCCCCCAAAAAATAGTTATTTAAACTACTTGTACCTGATATCTCCCCTCCCCCTCATTCAATATTAATTTTTTATTTTTATTTTTTATTTTTTTTCTAATTGCGTTAAGTAAATAAATTGTTTTTATTTATAGTAATCTATCTAAATTAATCATTCGTTTATTTTCTGAAAATCAAACCATTTTAATTTTGGAACGCTAATCGTAAAGAGATTGAAATTCTTTTGAGCTCCGATTCGAAACATGAAATCGGCTGGAATTGCACACCTTTGAAGAGAAAAATCGTCGCAGATAATTGGTTAAGAGCATTCTATTTCCTAATTGGATGATTGCATGTCAATCAAAGTAATTTTAGCCCATCCTTCGAATCCGCTGAAAAAGCGCGTCGCCATCTTGATTTGCCTTGGCGTGTGACTAGTGTGTGCTCTTAAGGGTAGGAAGCAAAAACTGGAAATTTTGACAGGGCTATGCGTCGATTCACACCCGCTACTCAACAACAGATTAGCTTATGCAAAATCTAGTAACTGTTATAACTTAAAGACCGGGCAGCCATCATCTCACACTTAAATATAATTTAAAACCTTCCGTGAGTACTTGCGTATTACGTGTATGCTCATGACCGTCAATTTTCTATTGGTCAGGAATTAAAATAACAAATAGAGCAGAGTTGGTTCGCTTGACAGCCACACATTCTTGAAACACTAGTTCGAAGCATACGTAATAGTGTTTTCAAGATAATTCAAATGAACGGATCCAAAATTGGAATTTAAATAAAAAATATTCGAAAAGTCCATATATTTTTGGAGTAGCCTATTTTTATTTTTATTTTTTTCTCTAAACATTCTATAAAACCGATACTTTATTATTTTATATTAACAAATTTGTATCATAATTCCAGTTACTTATTAGTTTTTAGTGATTATGACTTAATTTTCTGAGTTATTATTAAAAAAATCGTCTGTACATATGCTTTTGAGACGCATTATATCTTGCTTAGAAGTTGAGTAATACGCATTTTAATATTAATCTGTAGAAAGTTTATGAAAGTAAAACAAGCTTTATGCTACCAGAAGTAGCCGTAAATATTGGCACATAAACGTAGTAAAATTCAAAAAACTATCAAACAAAAAAATGATAACTGTTGTAAGTATCACAAGTGGTAAATTCTTTAAAATAGATGCTTTTAAAATTAATTTTTTACTTATTAGATAAAAACTCGTTTTTATTTATATTTTCTGCCTTTTCTCAGAATTAATTTTTTTTTAATTTTGATTATGCGCAAAACATCATAGCTCGTGTAATGTTATTACATTTTGAAAAATACTATAAAGGAGTTTATTTAAGTGGTTTTATTATGATTATAATTGGAACTATTTTTCTTTACTTTAGTTGGTACAAGTTGTAAATTGTCATATGTTTTCCTGATTTTTCTGTGCGTAAAAATGCAAATTTTTATCATTTTACTAATAACATACTTATGATTTTGAACATGCTACACTATAGCATTCTACATACTTCAAGTTAGTTTTATTAATTATAATAAAATTTACAGAATAAAAGAATCGTTTTTTAACTTTGAGTGTTGATATTTTGAAAATTGTTTCCATTATTCAATATTTATTTAAAGTGAATGACGTACTACTAGAATGTGCAATATAGAAAAAGAGATTTTACTATTTAAGAAATATGAAATCAATTATTTTCAAACATTTATAGGTAATATTTTTTTAATATTTTTATATGGTTCTTGAATTGGTGGAAGTTGAGCTAAAATGATCCCTGGAAGGGAAAACGTACATAATATATTACTTAGGATACTTTAACTTAAGAAAAACTTCATTCAAGAATTCATTTATGAATATTGTGAAATTCCAATATCTAAGAATTTGTTTATACTTTGAAAAAGTGCAATTGTTTCCGATATTTATTATTTATTCAAAATGAAAGAAATACAACTAGAATATGCAATATATAGAAAAAGAAATTTTATTGTATTAAAAACATATGAAATCAATTGTGTTCAATCATTTAGTAAATAATTTTCTTTTATGTTTTTATATGGTTCTTGAATTAGAAGAAGGTGAGTCCCTGAAAGGAAATCGTAGATAAAATAACTTAACTGTTCTAATAAAACTTCGGACCTTTATATATATTTATATATATTATATATAGTATTATATATATATTATATATGTTATTATATTATATATAGTATATTTTGCACTATAATTTGCAATATAAACACGTTTTAATAATATTTTAATCTCAAATTGAGTAATGAAAATAACAGATTTTTTAAAAAGTTTCCAAAGGATTATTTTAACTCAATCAACAGGCAAAATAATTACAATACATAAGTGTAATTTGTATTTTAAAAAATACTCTATTATGTAAACAAGTCATACATCTGTACATGTAAAGCTATATATTTATCTGAGTTTTAAAGAAAATGCTTGTCTTATAACTAATGTTATAAAGCAGACTTTTTTAAATAATTCTAATCTGATACGCTATGGTGATTTAGCAAATACCGTGAAACACAATCACCTTATAAGATTGTTTTACTTTCGAGACCGGAGGAAAATTTGCACAAATCGACAATGAAGTCACAAAAGGAAATTTTGGTTCAAAATAGTAAAAAAAATCGCAGCAACTGCGTCAAAATGCAGTAACTTTGATCCGAGTTTTCGTTTAGTTCATCTATCTTAAGAGCCCAAAGTTACTCTGAAACTATCAACATAAAATATGGTATGCATAATCCTCATGTTTAATATGTGCTGTTTGAATTACGTAAGTGCAAGTATAAAGGATACGGTGAAGATTTGTGTCTATATGAAACACAAGCAAACAAATAAAACTTACTAGGGAACAGCAAGAAGTGTAAGTCACCGATTTTGACGAAAGTGGTATCGTTGGAAAGATCTCATCAAGAGCAGTAAAACACCCTAAGGAACTACCCTTCGCAAATGAGCCATTATCAAGATATCCGACAATTTATGTCACTTAACTATAGTGCATACTTAATGGGGGGGACGCAAAGAAATTTAGTCTAGATTTTAACGAAAGGAGTATCGTTAAAAAGCTATCATCATGAGGGAGAAAAAACTCAATAGAACTATCCGTCGGAAATGAGCCGTTTTCGAGATATCCGATAATTTATGTCACATAGCTAGTGCCTACTGTTCTAGTGCACACTTAATCGGGGACCACAAAAAATTGTTTTCTCGATTTTGATGAAAATGGATTTGCAAAGATACCATTGTGAGAAATAAAAAACTCAATTGAACTAACCATCTGAAATGAGCCGTTTTCGAGATATCCGACAATTTATGTCACTTAATGCAGTTTCCCAGCAATGTGCACTAACAATGTGACACACATTGTCGGATATCTCGAAAACGTCTCATTTCCGATGGGTGATTAACTTGAATTTTTAATCCTCACGACGATATCTTTCCAACGATACCAGTTTAGTTAAAATCGAGACTAAAAATTTTTGCGGACCCCCAGTATGCACTAGTTACGTGACATAAATTGTCGGATATCTCATTAACGACTCATTTGCAACGGGTAGTTCCATTAAGTTTTTTGCTTCTGTGGATGAGACCTTTCCAACGATACCACTTTCGTCAAAATCGCTGACTTCTTGCAGTTCCCTAATTAGTGCTAATGTTCGTTTCTCTTTCCTGCTATACAAGCTAACCAACATCTTAGCTAATAACTGCTAATGTCCATCTCGACCAATCTGCGAGGAAACTAATGTTAGACAATAGTCAACCATTGATAAACCAAATTCAATTTCCGTGTAAATGTCATCGCATGTCAATCATCGATGAATGGCACCTATATCAAAAGTTTTCAATTAGTTTTTTTTCATGTAAATTCTTTTTGCATGGCAGGATTTGACGATCACTTCTCATCGGAATTCCGCATGCCGGTGAGAAACCTTTTAAAGACTTATTAACGGTGGTTACAGTTGATAATCAAATCCAGATTGTATTATTATAATCTTCTGTATTAACTTCAAAGAAAAACGGACGGTTTTACAGAAATTGTACTGAAAATCGGGACGTCAGTACAATGTATTGTTTTTTAACGGAAAAAATTTCGTAAATTCTAGACAAAACTCCGACGGAAAACAATTTGAAATTTACTGAAATATTTCCAATAAAAAACAGTAAATTATATCGACATCTAGGTTACCAGTACAATTTCGGTAAAATCATTCATTTTTACAGTGAATAGGAAATAATCATTCCTTTGGAGTCTGATTTTCGGCATGACGGAAATATTACAAGATTTCAGAAACACTTTTAATATTTTGTTTTCATACTACGCTTTCCATTAGTAGTTCTATCTTTGAATAACTCAATGTCTAAGTTTATTTATAAATTTTTAAAATGATTAAATCTTGCGTAAAGTTATTATCAGTTTTACTCAGGAGATATTAATTTTTAAAATTAACAATTGTAATTAATTTTGCAACATGGCAGTCCACTAATAATACTTATTAAAAAATATAATTTTTTTTTCAGCTTAGATCTTTGCATGAGAGAGATGTACATATTTTGGTTAAACTTTTAAATGTAAGATTTTAATGAAAGTAATGACTTTATTATAATTCCAAAATTTCTTTAATAAAGTTTGAATTACAATGATTCCAATTAAACCATGAAAAATATTTTCCTTTCAAAGCATCTTAAATAATATATATATATATATATATATATATATATATATATATATATATATATATATATATATATATATATATATATATATATATACATATATATTGAAAAAAATGCTTTTATATCACAATGAAATAAAAAGTACAAATCTGTCTTTTAATTAGCTAAGTATTTGTTCAAAATCGTCCGAGTATAATAATACTGATGGAATTTTTAAAAAATATATATATATATATTTCATAATTAACCATTTTTAAGGAAAAAAGTACTCTTTCTTTAGAGTAAAATCTTTTTAGTCGAAATTATGATTTATTCAAACCATTCTTGTTTCACCTCAGAATATTTTTATTGCTCAATATGCAGATTTTTCTTGACTTTCTGATCTATCATTAAGTTTTTCTGCTTATGAATAATGTTTAACATTTTCTTTTTGTACAATCTATTTTTAGATGGTATTTTTCACAAACGTTGACTACATACAGGGAATTTGCATACCCGGTGGAAATGATACATATTTAAGATCTTTTACGAAATTGTCATCAACTTCACGTACATTTATTTTGAGTGAAATGTTGAACCCTTTTTTATGGCATTCAGTTGAATAAATATATTATATCAGATGTTTCTTTAATTTCCAAAAACTCTACAAATGTGGATTGGAGAAATGTTGCTGAAAAGACAACGTTTCAAAAGTATATTAAAAGTTTAAGAATGGAAAAAATTTATTTACATTAATAATGGATAATAATCATTCCTTTGTAGTTTGATGTTGGATGTCACGGAAAGATACAAGATTACAGAATTTGCTTTAATATTTTTTATCACACTGTGCTTTCCATGTAATTCTTTCTTCAACAACTCAGTGTCTAATCTTATTTATAAATATTTAAAATGATTAAATCCCGTGTAAAACAATTATCAGATCTACTTGGGCAATATGCATTTTTAAAATTTACGATTGTAATTAACTTTGAAACATGACAGTCCACTGATAATAATTATTTTTTTTTTAATGCTGATTTTTTGAGTCGAGATCTTCGTATAAAAGATGCATGTACTTTATTGGGTTTTTTTAATTCATGATTTTAAATATATATGAAAATATATGACGAAATGAAATATTCGCCTTGCATTTAACACAAAACCATAAAGAAATGCTATACAAAAAGTTTAACTATTTCCCTGATTTATACAAAAAATTAAGAGATGTCCTACTGAAACACAGTATAAATTTTATAGCCTGTCTACCAAAGAAATTAGAAGAAGCAATTTTGTACCAAAATCGATCCATTACCGGAAGTAGAATTAGCTGGTGTATGTACCATTCCTTTTAGAACTGATTGCAATAAATTAATGGAATACATTGGGAAAACCAATAGAAAACTAAAAAAAGAATAAAAGAACCTAAATCAGATATAAAATTTTGTCGCTAATCTACTGCTCTCTCTCGTTTATATTTCAATCAAAATATCACAATAGATTTTGATCTTACGAATATTCCCAACATCCATTTTTTATTTATCCATTATCAGAGAATCCATATAAATCCTATGCAAAAACAATCAAGTGCATAATGATTCCAAATCATATAATATACCGAGTTTACGGTTTAACATCCTGAAACTAAATCCTGACAATTTGAGAAAATGACGTATTAAAATTTATGGTAGAACAAATAAATATTTCTTTTTACCGTTCTCCTAAATACTATTAATTCATCTTGAAGCAACGCGTGTCGTTCATTTTCAAAATGGAATCTTGTATTTGTATAAATAAAGAACATATTCTCTGAGTTAGAGCCTGAATAAAGGATTGAAATTACTAAGATTTTTTAAATAAAATTAACTCTTAACATCTATATTATGACGTAATTACTTTAATATAAACGTAATGACTTTATTGTTCTAAAATTTCTTTAGCAAACCTTGAATTACAATGATTCTAACTAAGCCGTATAAAATATGTCCCTTTCAAAGGATCCTAAATGTACATATATATATATTTTTTTCAAATACACTTTGATATCACAATGAAATAAAAAGTACAAATCTGTCTCTAATAGTTAAGTATTCATTCAAAATCCTCCAAGTACAACAATGCTGATTTAAATTTTTAAATTTTTTATCTATATTTCTTAATTAAACATTTTTAACAAACTTTCTTTACCGTGAAATCTTTCAAGTGGAAATTATGATTTATTCAAACCATTCTTGTTTCACTTCAGATTATTTTTTTGCTAAATATGCAGATTTTTCTCCACTTCGTGATCTCTCATTAAGTTTTTCTGCTTTTGAATAATGTCTAACATATTCTTTTTGTACAATCTATTTTTAGATGGTCTTTTCACCCACGCCGACTACATACAGAGAATTTGCATACAAGGTTGAAATGATACATATTTAGAATTTTTTACGAAACTCTCATATATTTAACGTACATTTATTTTGTGGGAAATGTTGAATATCTGTTTTGTGGAATTTAGTGGAAAGGATGTATTATTTCAGAGATTATGTAGTTTCGAAAAATTCTACAAATGCGGATTGGCGAAATGTTTCCCATCAAACAACGATTTATAAGCTTATTAAATGTAAGAATGGAGCCAAGTGAATGCGTTTTTATAAATATCTTTTGTATTATATTATGAATAAGAAATAATCATTCATTTGTAGTTTGATTTTGGGTGTCACAGAAACATACAAGATTGCAGAATCGTTGTTAATATTTTATTTTCACAGTGTGCTTTCCATAAGTAATTCCTTTTTAATTACTATCTCTATATATAATTTTTAATTTAACATTGGAATATACTTCAAAACATAACCGTCCAATGATAATATTAATTAAAAAGTTGAAAAATTGCAATTTTGTTTATGCCGAGATTTTTGTATGAGAGATGCGTGTATTTTAGTGTTTTTATTTCTTATTTTTTTATGTAAACTCCTTGTAAAGTAATGATTTTATTATAATACTAAAATTTCTGTAATAAACCTCGAATGAAAACGACACTAATTAAACCGTATAAAATATATCCCTTTCAAAGGACCCTAAATATTTTTTAAAAATATATGTTTATATGACAATGAAATATAAAGTACAAATCTGTCTATTAACTAGCTAAGCGTACATTAAAATCTTCCGAGTATAACAATGCTGATTTAATTTTTTTAATGTGAAGTTTTTAATTGAACATTTTAAAAGAAAAAATACTATACTCTTTCTTGGCTGTAAAATCTTTGTAGTCAAAATTATGATTAATTCAAGCAATTTTTGTTTCGCCTCAGAATACTTTTATTGCTAAATATACATACTTTCCTCGATTTCCTATTCTTTCATAAAAATTTAACATTTATGAAAGAATAGGATCTAAGTCTAACATTTTCTTTTTGTACATTCTATTTTTATATGATATTTTCATCCACGCCAACTACATATAGTAAATTTGCATACACGATGGAAATTATACATATTACAGTTCTTTTTAGAAACTTTCATCTACTTCACGTACATTTATTTTGTGTGAAATGTTGAATATCTATTTTATGGTATTCTTGAATAAATGTATCATTCCAGATATTTTGTAGTACCTAAAAATTCTATTCGAAAATTCCGATTGGAGAAAGTTTGCCATCAGACGTTTGAAAAACTTACTAAATGTTTATGAATGGAAATAAGAGAAAATGTATTAACCCCCTGACTGCCGAGCAAAAGGGCGAAATTGTAATGTTTTTCTCTGTAATTTATTTTTAATGTTAACAAAAGAGGGATTTTCTCTTATGGAATAATTTTTTGTAACGTATATGCTTGTAAGCCTTGAAAGTATCAATCATAACTTAATTTCTTAAAACAGGATTATATTTGTAGAATTATATTAATTTAAATAAATCTTCAACTACAGTGAAACCTACAGCCTAGTGAACAGATATATCCAGTCGCGGCAGTGGGAAGGTTAATAAATATTTTTCATTGAAATGTGTATTAAGACTTTGTGGAACTAATGTATCGTTTAACAATACAAAAAAACATATATTAGCTCAAAATTTATATTTTCTCTGATAGACTGTTAAAAATGCAAATGCGGATAGCAGAATTATTGCTAATAATACTTCTTTTGAACAAATTATTTAATGCTTATGAAAAAAATTGTTCTTAGAATTAAATTCTCAAAAAATATATTACATTCAGAAAACGAACTGTGTAAGTATAAAAATAAAACTTAACCAGATATTGCAGCAAGTCTTATACATTAATAAGTTTATTTTCGAAAAATATAGACATTTTATAATCATTTCTTGTTTTTGTTTTTTGACAAAAACAATGAACTACTTTTGAGATAGCATGCATTCAAAATATTTTTTCTTCAAAAATATTACTTTTTCCGAGATTGTTAAAATTTACATCGAGATGTTCTTTTATAGGATAAGAAAAACACAAACAAAGTATAACAATTATACTTATTTTTTTAATTTTTATTGTCATGATGATTTTAATAAAGGGTGATAAAAACAGTTTAAGAAAATAATGTAAAAACGTTTAGAGTGTTTAGCATTAGGATAAAAAATGCCATAGGCTAAATGTAACTAATTTTGCTAAAATGTAACTGACGTGACTCATACAAAGAAAAAATTAATACAACTACTACTACTTAGTATAACTATTTTATGGTACATTTACATCATTCATGATGCTTATCACTTTAAATTTGGCGTCTTTTTCATCTTTCACATATATGAAATATATGAATGATTTTTTTTCTGGGTTTTCCGCATGATTTAAAACACTTATGATGTTACACTAGCAATAAACTCAAAATCATCTTTTTCAACTATTATTATATTTGCCCTAAAATTAATAATGAAGTGTTATAATTTCTTTCAAAAAAGTGAATGTTTGGTATACTTTAAAGGATAAGATTTAAGCTATCACCATATTAAAAAACTGTAATAAAATCTTGAAAAAATTTATCTCCTTCAATATAAGAATAAGCTAATCAATATGCTAATATATTAAATTAAGTTGATTAACTTAATTTAAAATTTAAAAAAACAATGTTTGTGACATATAAAGCGTTTCTTATAATGAATTCCATTCTTTAACGTCTCTAATTAAAACATTTAATTAGGTTAAAATGATGAGTAAATCACCTTCATTAACTACAATAAAAAAGTAACTAAATAAACTTCATTAACTATAACAATTGTGAAGATGATCATGAAAAATTTACTATCGATAAAGCGTTATGTTTGTTAAGTAACTCAGGTTGTCAGTAATTTATAAAATCGCTCACATTTTCAGCGATAGATGGCTCTGTGTTGTCTCAAACTGTGTAAATTGCAGAACTTACTAGGCAACTGCAAGAAGTGTAAGTAACAAATTTGAAGAAAATGTTATCGTTGGAAAGATCTCATCGTGAGCAGTAAAAAGCTCAATAGAATTACCCTTCGAAAATGAGCGGTTTTCGAGATATCCGATAATTTATGTCATGTAGCTAGTGCATACTGGGCTAATGCACACCTAACGGGGGACCGCAAAAAATTGTTTTCTCGATTTTGATAAAAACGGTACCGTTGCAAAAATATCATTGTGAAAAAGAAAAAACTCAATGGAACTACCCATCGGAAATGAATCATTTTCGAGATATCTGACAATTTATGTTACTTCCAGCAGTGTGCATTAGCAATGTGACACAAATTGTCGGTTATCATGAAAACGTCTCATTTCCGAAGGTTGATTCCATTGAGTTTATTAATTCTGACGATGATATCTTTTCAACGGTATCACTTTCGTTAAAATCGAGACTAAAATTTTTCCCGTCCCCTATTAAGTGTGCACTAGCTACGTGACATAAATTTTCGGATATCTGGAATACGACTTATTTCCGACGACTAGTTCCAAAGAGTTTTTATTGCTACAATGAGATCTTTCCAACGATACCACTTTCATCGAAATCGACTTACCATATATCTTTCACTTCTTGCAGTTCCTTAGTTAGTTTAAAGATTCCAAAATGCATATATATATATATATGTTGCTTTTCTCAAGATTTGAAAAAGTGTAATATACAGTAGACTCTAGATTAACTTGGGCGGATTATCCGGGTTGTGAATAACCGGTCCAATAAAAATCTCAGCAATCAATTGTTATGATTTAAGGGGGTCCGGAACACAAAAAGTTTCGTATTAAAAATAAATAAATAAATAAAAATTAAATAAATTTAATTAAAAAAAAATCATTGTTTTTTGTTTAAAATCTCGTTTAAATCATGTTTCTATCTTAACTGGAACATGAAATATTAATTTCTTTTTCTCTTGGTTCAATTTTAAAATCTAGTTTAAAGCAATGATTATCTTAAAAACGACTTCTTGGGGAAATCCATTTTTCTTTATGATGTGCTTTTTCACCATCAGAGGCGTAACAAGCGGGAGGCGCTCCACCCGGGATGGCACCCTCTAAGGGGTGACACCCAATCTATTTTTTCAATATATATGTACATAATCTTATAAGATTTTGGAAATGAATTCTGAAGTAAAATGAAATTTTTAGCACACAACACAATACAGTTTTTTTTTCCTTTGAGAATGTGAAATTTTATACAGAATGATGTATCTAAATAAAACAAGCACCAGGAAACGAAAACTTACCTATCTAATGAGTGGGTAACAAAAGGAAATTTTAAAAGAAAGAATTTTTTTCGATATATACACACCACATTGACTTATGCGGACTGTAGGTTAAGTAATGAGTCAATCCTGATTTTTTTTTTCCTTTTTTCAATACATAGATAAAAGGTAATAATAAAAGGTAGGAGGATAAATGGTAAAAAGGGATGGTATGGTCATTTGTTATAATAAAGTTGAATTGTGATTGAAAAAAATATGTCGGATCGGAAGGGAAGAGGGGTGACACCATGATAACTGGGGGTGACACCATTTACATCCGCCCAGGGTGTCACCCATCCTAGCTACACCACTGTTCACCATATCGTACATTTAAACTGTTATAAGTCATGAACCGTTAAAGATAAACAGCACAAACTAGGAACATCTCTTTTTGAATAATTTTGCTGAATTCAGCAAATTTTTAAACATCATTTACTTTTATAAATATGGCATTTTTAAAGTAATGTATATATATATATATATATATATATATATATATATGTGTGTGTGTGTGTGCGTGTGTGTATATATTTACTTTTTTACTTTAAATATTTTAAATTGTTATTTGAATTAACATTTTTTTAAAATGCTGATTCAAAATTAAAATTTATATTTATTTGTTTTTTCAATGATAAAAAAAAAAAAAAACAACAACTAATATGTCGAGTTATAAGGATTTTAAATTACACCACTTTTTTTCTAAAATTTTAAATTTTAAATTTTTATTTAAAAAAACTAAGAAGTTTTTTTCATATGATTGTTATTTTAGATAATATCGTCAATCAACACAAAAAATTTTAAAATTTTAATTCAATAAATAAAATATTTTAAAATTTGCTCGAACACCACACAACTTGTATAAAAGAAAATAATAAAACTCATCATGGTTCAAACTGTTTCTGAGAGCTAATATATTTTAAAAATCTTAAACCAAATTCGGAAAAGTTAAAACTAGCCCGGTTGTAGATAATTCTCAGCTATCCTATGGGGAAAAAATCGTGTAAAAATATTATAATTTGAGAGAGATATTTCAAAATAACACCCCCATAGACATAACATTATCATCCGGGTCTTTTTCAGTGACTAGTGTTGCGTCTTAAGTGAAGATGGCACTGTGTCGCGTATCGCTTGTGGTTCAGAAAAAATAAGGAATTTCGGAAAATTGCCAGAATGCTATAATGAGAATCTTGAAACTCATTTTAATTTAAGTGGTAAAAATAGAAAAATGTAATAGAAAAATGTATCTTTAACTCTTTATTGCATCCCGTTTTTTCTTAATATTTTTTAAATAATCTAATTTTTGAGTAATTACCTAGAAAACAGAAATTAGCGATAAAGAAAATATTAAAATTAAGTGCATTCTAAATGTCTTCTAAATCTGTTAATATTTCAGACATTCTGGTAGCACTTTAAATAAAAATTCAAAATATTTGCCTTTCATTTACCATTGCAAATGTATACACAAAAAGTTGCTAGTAGATTTGACTCTAACCAATAGAAAAAAAATGACTGGCCACTGATATTTCACATGCAACTAGTAAACAGTATGACAAATGGCTAATTTTAACACCATATTCTATTAACTGAGAACTGAGAAATATTTATCGCATTATCCTTTCTGTGTCCTAACTATTTCTAAACTCAATTGGTATTGAGTTAGTGTCTCTGTAAGAAGATCAATGCAAATGGCACGGTGCAGTTAAAATCGACTCTCGTTAATTCAAATTTTCGCTTAATTCAAACTAAACATAAAGTCCCGAAATTTTTAATGGCAGAATAACGTTAAAAACTTTCATTAATTCGAACTCATTTTCTTCTGACATCGTTTAATTCGAACTAACGAGAATTCCGATTTTTCATTTATCTTTTCGTTCTCACGGATTTCAGATCATTTGAATAACTTTCTTTCTTTGATTTTTGTGAAAGTTGTTCCGAACGAATATACATATAATCCAATGCATTTGACATCCACTTTCTTAGTGCCCCGCCTGTCCATCACAAATTTTTCTTCCATTGTGCTTGTTTCTAATCCTTTAATTAGTTTATGTATTTATACATACTAATTTATTATTAAGTCATATTCTAATGATAACAGACGAAATCTATTTAAAAAACACTATAACATTAATTCCTTAATAATATTACCATATTAACCATGTTTTTATTTCATATGTTCCATAATTCGAACATTTCTTGTGGTCCCGACGAGTTCCAATTAACGAGAGCCTACTGTAATTATGAAAAAAGCGGCATCAATCGTTTAATAACGCGGAATCTCGACTATATTGGCACATACACGCGCACACACAGAGCAAATATTGTGCACTCGCAAGTTGACGAGTCTGATTGTTCGTTTACTAACCAAATGAAGCAATGTGGCGCGATTTGGCGCTTGGCGAGCGTAATCGAGAACTCTGGTTGCACTATTTGTAAATCTAAATAACATTGATATTTATGTATATTATCTTTATTTTGCATTGTCTAAATTATTAATGCGTTATTGTATAATCATAAGAAAAATTCTATTCATTTACTAAAATTTTTTATCAAAATTTACACACATTCGATTATTCGGGATATTTGCTTAGCCGTGAGAAGTATTTTTGGACCATCCCTGTTAATCGAAAGTCTACTGTAGTTTCAGTAATTATAGAACAAATAATAAAAATTAAGAACTTTTAATGCAGTTTTGCAAATAGTTTAACATTGTAGTTCGTGACACAGCGCCATCTATTGACAAAGTCATTATAGCACTACGCAATATTAAATTTGACTTGTTTTAATATTACTCTGCACATAATTTTTGCACTATCTGATAAATATGTCCCTCGTTTAATTCTTAGATTTATTTTAAGTGTCCTAATTTATGAATTATTAAATTTTAGTTTTGAGACTTACATTAAACAGGTTCTAGACGCACAACCTTCTCGTGGTCTTTGCATTTGAAAGGGATTTATAAATAATCTATATAAACAGTGGTTTGAATTCTAACGTGCTTTCTACTTATTTAATCATGGAAAATTATTTCAGGAAGATTAGAGATTCAAAAGAATAGGTTAGTAAAGTGTTTATAAAAGTAGATGCCGTGGAAAGGTAAAATGCAATGCATTACTAACCCTAGCAAAAAATAATATGTAGGATATTCGGAAGACATTTTAATCGTTAAGCCACTCTGAAATTCTACGGTATTTCTATTTTTGCAAAGCACTTTGCAAAAAAGATATATTTTTTGAAATTGATCTCTTCTCTATTGAAATATTTTGCATAGCAAATAAGATTTATATTTAAACTTCAATTGTTACCGTGGCAACGCTTCAAAAATGTAACTTTTTTTTACTTCATGACAGCAGTTTAAATAAAACTCTTGCTTTTTAGAGATTTAAATTTTAAACCCCATCTCAGAAATTTTCCGATTCTTTCACAAGAGATTTCAATCGAACTACACGAAGACATAGTATTATGTACTTCACTTTATTTCTCGTTAATACAATAATATTTAAAAATATGTAATTTTTTTATTCAAATAGAATATTTTAATTCCTAATAAATATAAATCATTCATTATATGTTTCTAACTATAGGAGAGTGATAACGGATAATTTATATGCAAAAATTATGCTAAAAAGGTAATAATATTTTGTAGGTAGAAGTAGTTTTTAAAAATATTAGGGCTTCTACAGGTGGCTATTTTTTATTTTTATCTTACAACATTTTAAAAGCCAAACGCTTTTTCGCACACTTTGACTACATCCGCATGAGAAATAGAATACATTTTTTTCTAAATGCAATGGTGCGAATAGATTATAGAAAATGTTGCCTGTAATACACTCTATAACAAAAAATTGACGCACCAAAATGGAATTAACCTATTGCTTTGAAATTTCGCATGCATACATGTTTTGACCAAACATGCATATAATTAAATCTTAGTGTCCAATGAATGAATAGTGCGATCTGATGAGCATTGGTACTACGCATCTAGCAGATGTATATAAGGCTGTTCTCGATCTTTTGTTAAAAATTTCTGTTTTATTCCGATTCAGGAGACCTTTCAACGACTGTAAAAATACCTTGCCGCAGGATTTGAGATCATTACGAGCAACTTTCAGAGTTTGGAAGAGGTCTATTACTGAACTGAAAGAGGCAGATTGGGCAATTCGATGAATCGCTCGACATCTGACGACATCCGTCGTAGCGATGCGGCGATCAGAAAATGCTTGAAATAATGTGTGGACAGCGGCAGATTTCAACGTCATAATGGTAGCGGTCAACTAGGGCCGCAACTAATTGGGAGGGTAGAATGATTGTCTGATCAGTTGACACAACACCACATTCATCGCTATCAACCATCAGACGTGCGCAACGCACACGTATTTTCACCATGACCATGACCATTCATAAATTGCTGAGAGAACGAAATCTAAGCTCGTACCGACCGATTTGCCATGTACCAGTCAAGCCTGCGTACTGTCGAACCAGATTACAGTGGTGCTTGGTTCGATGAAATTTGAATGATATTGACAGGGGTCATATAGTCTTTAGCGACAAATCCCGCTTCCATGCTGTGTCCTGACGATTATCGAAGACGTGTCTGGAGAAACCAAGGCCAACGTGCCTATCCTACTTTTACTATTGCATTTTACTCAGACACTCAACAAGGGATTAAGGTCTGGAGGGACATTTCCTTTGATAGCCGGACCTCTTCTTGGTCGTCATTAGAGGCACACTTACAGCACAGTGGTACGTCGACGGCATTCGGAGACCTGTTTTGCTACCTACCGTACTTTTTGCAGTGCCCTGGGCTTACTTTTCAGCAGGATTATGCCAGAACACACATATGACCCATGTTGCTATGAGCTATCCTGAAGCTTGTCGAACGCTTACTTGGCCAGCCAGTTTACCTGATCTATTTACCATCGAGCATGTCTGGGATATGAGGGGAAGGCGATTGCATCTACCAGAAAATGTTGATGACCAAGCACGACAATTAGAGCGAACACCACTTGGGTGCACACCTTTTCTAAGTTTGTTATTTTGTAATTGTGTAATTCTGAGATAAATCTTTCAATTGTTCTGAAATTATAATCATTTTCCATTCTGTACATAATCTTTCTATCTACCAATTTTTGTGTCTATCGGACAACTCCTTCTTGGTGCGTCGAATTTTTTGTTATTGAGTGTATTTGACACGATCTCTGTTAAATATATCATTTATAAAACTTAGGGGACAAAAGATGTCCAAATTCATTGTTTGTATAACATTTTTTTTCAATTGAAAATTTAAAACTGTTGAATCACACACACTATAGACATTATATTTTTTAAGGAAAAAAATAAAGAAAAATCATTTTGATTTTATAGAGAAAAGAAATTTCCCTTAATATATTAAGCGTTATGCAGTACTTTTCAAAATGTATCATACGTATTCTACATCAATTAAAATCTCTAATTTTTTTTTTTTCAAATTCCAGTTTGGTTTGACTAAAAAAATGCGCATCAAATTTTATATATTTGAATATAAATGTTTAAAAAATATTTGTTTTCTACATTTCAGGAAATTTTCAGTATTTCCGCGTCATATTTCTTCACCAACTTCAATTTTTCCAATTTTATTTTATTTTATTATTATCAATTATTCTATTTTTTTTTTTTTTTTACAAAACTCTGTAGAGTATATAAAAGTATATATGAGTATATATGTAGTATGAGTATAAAAGTATAAATGTAGAGTATATATGTATATAAAAGTTAAACTAGTAGAAAAAATATAGGAATTTTCAATCGAAATCGAATACACATGGGATATTTTAAAAAGTTCTCTTGACGCTTAAAAATTTCTGAAAGATATTTTACTTTCCTGGGACCGTTCAAGTATTACGTAAGCATACTTTTAGTCATTTTGTACCCCTCCACCCCCTTGTAAGAAAATATAAGCAAATGCTAGACCCCCCCCCCCCTTTGCTTACGTAAGATTTTATGACAGCTTATACATCAATATTTCTTGACTTATAAAAAGTTACCAATCAATTACATTATTAATCCTACAAAATTTATATAGGCATATAGGAATTGTGATGTCAAAATATATAAAATGGTTTTAATATATTGTTGCTTATTGCATTAAACAAACCACAGAATACAAAATGGTTTAAATATATTGTTATTTATCACACTGAACAATAAAACAAGATATACAAGAAGTCTTAACTTACTTAGGCATCATAACTAAAATTTTTGACATGAATCATATAAATGTTGGAGTTCAATTTGGTGTTCATATTTTAATCTGATGTCCAGGATCCTTGAACCCATGTTTCAACAATGTCTATTATAAAGTTTTCACTGGAACAGTAGCCTGGGGTATTGCAGGTTTCCGATCCTTGTTCTTCGTCAATGTTAGTATCCATAATTAAATCCGACTAAATTCACTATGCAACTAAAGCAATACTCTTTCACTAAAAATTCACTATGTAAATTCACTATGCAACTGAACAAAAACAATAAATATATGTGCTATGTATTCGAGACAAGAAAAACCCAAAGTAGGTTTTCTGCTTTCTACAGTTCCAAAACCAATAGAGAAGGAAGTTCGACAATAGGAGCAGAAAGACAAAAATTTCCAGAAATTCTGCAAAAATTCCCTGAATTCTATGACCGATTGAATAGGAGAAAAGAAAATACCGGACTTACATAAAATAAAGTCTATTGACCAGTTACCCTGGCAACAGAACCCAGCCATACCAGTTCCTGTGTTTTTATAGTCTATCAATGTACTTGAATTGGCACACAACTTAACAAACAACAATGAAGACAAAGGGCGAGTGTGTCATGCGGGTCAAGTGACTGCCGATGGATAAGCAAAGGATAAAATCGAAAATAAACGGCGAATTTCGAACAGACTGTAGAACGCTCTTTCCCCATCGTACTCTGTTTGCTTGTTGAACTTGAAGCTACTTTGCTTGCTTGTTGTGCTTGCTTCGTTGTTTAATGCTTACGTAAGAATTGTCGTGACCCCCCTTCCCCCTTGTCAGAAAAAATAAGCAGACTCTGGACTCCCCCCTCCCCATTTCGTGCTTACGTAATACGTGAACGGTCCCCCTGATCACTGCTAAACAAATTATTTTCTTGTATAATAAATACATGCCTTTATTCATATAGTGTGCCCTTGAATTGTTGAAATAAAAATAAATAAATATATAAAAAAATACGAATTGAGTTTTAAACCCGCCTTTCCTTTAACTCGGTTTGTTTTTATTATGAAATAATTTAAAATTATTGCTTTATTAGCAGGAAATCCAAATTAGTGATCATTAGTTACAAAGTTGTAATACTGAAAGAAATGGATTCTTTACAGTTTATTTTAAACTTGAATCTTTTCTGAGAAGAAAAATGGTGAGTAGTGAAGTGTACTCACAAAATATTTTAAAAGGAAGAATCCTTTATACAATAACTTTCACGAGAAAAATAATTATATGATAATTAATTCCTTAGATCAATATTTTGGATATTTTTCAGATGATGCAAATTTTAATTAATAAAACATATCTTTATTATTTAAAAAATTTTGCAGAATTTTAGATTAATATACTGGCAAAAGTATAGTAATTAATGCTATTTATTTATTTTTTTAATTCTCTTTGACATTCTTGTAAATTAATAATTATGTTATAAAATACCATTTTCTTAAGTTTTACATTATTTTTTTAAATTGTTGTTTCTCTGGATTTTTTACTTCTTTTAAAACTATCTTTTATAATTTTGCCACTCGGAAAAAAGAGAAAAGTTTAATAATGTGATAATGAGTTTTCTGCTATCTTTCAGAATTTGATTGGTGAATAATAAGAAGCTTGATTGATCATTTTTTACCGTTTATTAATTGGTTAGTTAAAAAAATAAAATCTTAGGTTCTTTTCAGTCTTAGGTTCTTTTCATCTTAATAGATCGCAAACAATAATTTGTAATAATATGCACTTTTTAATTGTTAAACGATTCAAGACTAGAACTTTAATGAAACCACTTTATTCTACTGTTTATATGTATCGTCTCAGCCAAATCATTTTCGAAAACGTACAGATAAATTTATTTTTAAAATACAACATTTATGAAACGCCATCATTCGAGTTTTAATGTACACGCACATTTCATGTAAGCACGTTATTATTTTATTTTATTTGGAAGTTAATTACTATTTAACTATTGGGTAACTTGAGCCATTATAGAATTTCTTAGTTATACATTATGGCTTAAAAATTCAATAATTACGAAAACCAAACAAATGTCCAGGTAAAAATAATAATAATAATTAAAAAAAATAATAATAGTAATGTGCGTATTACAAAACAGTACACTGCAAATTCGTAAAATACTTTTAAAACACTAACTGAACGCAAGAATTAACATTTCTAACTAAAATCTTTTTCATATGATTTGCGAATGTGTTGTGCGAGGAAATAATTTGTGCAAAAAATTTTGTCAAAAATTGCATGATAATTACAGAAATACATTTATTGATATTTCTTAGCAAAATTAACACGAAATAAAGTTATCGATATTTATTAGTAAAATTAATAAACTCAGTAATATTCTGTTATTTTTTTCTATAAAGCAAGCGCTCTCTTAATTCCTTTTTTTTTTTTTTGAGTAATTTTAAAGAGACACTGTAGAAAGTATTTTCAAAGTACAGAAGAACACTGTTGTAAAAATATATTTTCATGAATTCTATTTACAGCACTTTTTCAACACAATTAACAACACAATCTTGAGAACACATTTCTAGATAGCAGACCTTTTACAACATATTAAGAACACAATCACGGCACAAAACACGTTTTTTATATGCAGTCTCTTAATTCGCACCACTTTAATGTGTTGTTAAATTTGTTGACAAAAAGTGTTCCAGAATGTCTTTATTTTTTGTATTGATAATTTGCAGTGAACTTAAAATATTCAATGATGGTGTTTTAAACCTTGCAATTTTAGAGTATTTTTATTTATTTACATGGAAAATGACTCTGGTATCATTAAAACCTGTAAAAATTCCCTCATCTTGTACGACCAGAAACGAAATTCCTGACTAACCCTACATCGGATGTTGGTCTGAACATTTGTGGTCATTGCACTCCCTTTTTTTAGATTTTAATCTCCGAAACTTTCTAATAGCTTAAGTGCACAGTGAGCGTTTTTATAAAAAAGCTTCAAGAATAGAATGCGATCCCTACAGTCAGAGCCATGATGAAATATTCAGGCGAAGAGCTAATGCTCAGCATTTTTGTTGCAGATAAGTCTGCGGTACGCATGTCACGGATAAGTAATTTGCATATCTCCAGACATTGTGATCCCTTATACCCTCATAGCATGCATGTTCACAGTGACGTCGCAATGACGTCACTGTGAGTCACTTTGGTCACATCACATCTGTGACGAAAATGCCACCACTCAGTGACGTCAAAATGTGACTAAGATGTGACTTTTTAAAAACAATTTCACAGTTCGTCACAATGTTAATGTCAAAGTAGTCACAAATGACACACTTTTCACAAATTGGTCACATTGTGACTGCGTCACAAAAAAATTGTGCAAAGTCACAAAGTGGTCACAATGTGACGTCATAAAAAAGCTCTAAAACGGCCATAATGACTTCACATTTTAGTCTCTGTGACTTCACATCGACGTCACGTGACGTCACATCGACAATCGATGGTCACAAAGTCACAGTGTGACTTCACAACGACGCTACAGTGAAATTACCATGTCTTACGGGTAATGTCATCTATGGGCACATTCTAGAAGTATTTTTTTTCCTTCGCCCCGCTTTTTCCTTGCAGGATTTTAATCGACACGAACGACGCAGTTAAGCAAGATTTTTATCTTGTTTCTGCAAATTATTGATTTCAAGAAACAATTAATATTAAAAATCCCAGAGACTAAATATATCAGACTTATCTTGCTTTCGTGTGTTTTATGACCCGTATATATTAGAAATAAAGATTTAAATTAATTTTTACTAAAGCTTTGTATTTTCAAAATACATAAATAACAATTAAAGTAATTAATCGTTATTTAATTTAAGTTGAATAGTTATGTACCGTAATTTCATGCGTATAATCCGCGGTTCAAACAATTCTTTTTTGAACCGGAAATTTCATTTAATAATCGAAACCAAATATTTACTGCGATCAAATGGGTGTCATTTTATTTTAAAAAATATCTGGGTCGAAAAAATATTGTTTGAACGCGGATTATACGCTACTTATTTAAAATGCTAAAGCAAGATGTTTACCGATGTTTTTTACTTAATACCTGTCTTTAAATTGTGAACCTACCACAATAAAATATGCCGGACATGTATTAAAATACGTATTTACCTGAAAATAAGGAACAGTTTTATAGCCCCGAATCATTTTTATATAATGAAACAAATATAAGTAGAAAAGTTTACAAAAAATTCGTATGCGATAAAATTTATTTGATATATTCCTTTTTTTATTTCTATGTAGATATCATTTTAATGGTATAGACTACTTAAAATGTATTTTAATACATATTTTTCATTTTTATAAAAATACTTACGTAAAAATATACGTAAATAATTGTCCTGAATTTCACAACAGACTAGTTTTGTTAAAATCATATATTTTTCTACGCCCATATTTCTAAATTTAGCCAATTATGTCACAGGCAGCGACGGCACAGTACTTCTTGAGATGGTATAAACAAACGAAGGTGTTTCCAATGCCCTGATGTTTGAATTTTGAAATACTTTATGAGATTTAAAAATATATATTACGCCATGATACATAAAAAAGCATTTTTATATTAAAATATTAATATTTTATTTGTTCCGATTTCTTCTTCAGTTTCAGTTTTAGCTTTGCTTTTTTTTTCTTTCCATGTTTTCCTACAATGTATGGTCAAAGGTGACCAGCCACTTGCGATTTAAGACATTTGTTAAATATCTAGAAACTTTGATGAGGGATTATTCTGAAGCTCCAAATGCTTAAACAGAATAGTACAAATCATATATTTCCGAGACGATTTTTTCTCGAAATCTCATAGGGCACCGTCAACAGATTGAAAAAGAACGAAGAAACCCTGTCAAAACTTTAGTAAAGAAAGGCGTTAAAATTGCAGATTAAGGCTTATTTTTATAAACTGAATATATCCAAACATAGTGGTACGTGCAATATTGTGTATAGTATATTGACACTAACCATTATATATATGGAAACAGCCGCTCATTTTTTGCTTCATTTCGGAAATAACGGATTTAGAACTTATTCTATCAACAATAATTTTCTGTAATTCCAAGCCATGTTTTTGAGACATTCGCAAAAAATACTTTTAGCGAACACATTATGCAAACTATATTTAGATTGCGTTCATGAATTCTCTGTGAAACATTAAGTAAACCTGCTCATTTTTCATACAATTTTTGTTATAAAATATTGTGCGCAATGTTTTTTTCTCATATTCTTTTAAAACAACACTTTTTATATGAAAAATTCTGCCAATTATAAAATAAACCTTGTGCAAATTTTCGATTCTTTTTATTAAAACGTTAATTTCATTTTGAGTAGGAGAAAATGGTGTACCTCAGACCTATTTTGACTTTTTAATTTTTAATTTAAAAAAATTGCCAAAACTAAAAAAAGAAAAGATTTTATAAAAATTTAAGATGTTATACACTACATATATTTGTCTTAAATTTTTATATAAATAATTTCCATGAAAAATTTTGAATTAAAAATAAAATGAAAACAGGACAGACGTACACCACTATCAGTGTACTTTGGTTCTATTATTAAGAATGAAAAAAAAAACTTGTTTTAGCGAAAAAAATTACCATTTATTAATCTAGAAGTTACCTATATAAATTTTTCATACATTTCATTGTTTATTAGGTGATAAAAATAATAAATTCTAAATAGATAAAACTTTAGAACATTTACACTTACTATAATCACAAAAGACATTAAAACTTATTTATATTAGTAATTATATTTATTTTTAGCCAATATTCAAATTAGATAAGTCAATTTCAAATGTTAACTTTTTGAGCTGCCTTTCAGATCCATTGATAATACCTAATGTACCTTGGATCCAGTCCAAGGTACACTACTTGACAATTAAAAACGAAACTACCAATCATGATGTTAACGTTAGGCCTAACTTTATTTAAAGCACATGGTGTAGTATCTGGAGCATTACTTTATTATGCATGACCCTCATTTAAAAAAAATAGATATGTTTTAGTATAAAAATAATATAGAAGTATTAAAAAAATGATTTTTGAAAGATGAATTTCCTTTTTTTTAAATTTGTACAATTAATTGAGCTTCTAAACAAATGTCAAGAATTTAACTGAGACCTCTGGTGGCAAATATTTAATATACGAATGTGCTTGCTTACTGATTTAAACAAGTAAAGCTAGAATTAGCATAGGTCCGAGGTATACATACGTCAAATGTACACCATTCTTCCTTATACATGCTCTCATCATAATAATGGTAACAGTTTATTACAGTAATCCATAAAATCATAATTTAGAGTTTGAAAGCTTTTAATATATTAGTTTTGATAGAATTATCCAAAATATATTCTTTTTTTTTATTCTTTTGACGATCCCTTAAGAAATTTCGGGGAAAAAAATCTTCATGGAAATATATGAACTGTATTATTCTGTTTACACACCTGTATTTTCAGAATAATTCCTCATATACTTTTCTAGACATTTAACAAAACGTCTAATGGTCTTACATGTTATTTTTTAAAATTCATATTCATCGATGATTCGATGGAATATAGTTGGTTTTGATAAACATCATTTTACCTTGCTTTATTTTAAATAAATATACCGTAATTTCGGGTGTATAAGCCGCAGCTCAAACAATTCTTTTTAGACCCAGAAATCTTATTTAGTGATTGAAGAGATATATTTACGGCGATCTGACTAGTTATATTTGTTTTTTAAAAATTTCTGGGTCGAAAAAGAATTGATTGAGCTGCGGCTTATACACCCGAAATTACGGTAAACAAAACTGCTTCCAGTTAATTTGGTCAAATTTTATAGCAGATAATATTTACAGTTTTATTTACCTAGAAGCCACAACATCGAAAATTTATTTTAAAGAAAATGGAAGATAAGCATGATATTTTTCTCATTTGCAGACTTTAATTTCCTCCAAAAATTTTATTGAACAGTTTTCAACGCAGTTTTAAAAAGGCAGTTTTTAACTTGAAATACATTGATAAAAATGCCTGAAGCAAGATCTTCATACTGTGAGTTTCAAATGAAAAATCCAACCGGTTGCTATAGTAATGGTGTAAATGTTTACATTTCTTACCCAGATGTGACATTTTAAGTGAAATACTACAAGGAGAGATTGAACTACTCCATTTTATTTAGATCTTTCCATTTATGTTTTTCAACTGAAACGTAAACTTTTATTTAAAGCATTCACTTCGAATGTACACAATTCTTAACCATAAAAAATCGTTATATTGGAACACATTTATTTTTATATTTGATTTTCACTATTGCTTTGGGGGGTGTTTCATTTACATCTAAGGTTATTTTTTTAAGAAAACATTTTAAAAATCGTGCTTTTTTAAATTTATATGCAGTGCCTTTAAAGAAGATATATTTTTTCGAATTGAAATTTTAAGTGGATATTTTAACTACTTTGTGATAATCTTCCTCTATATTTTTTTTAATTTTCAAGCAAAGTTTTGCTAAATAGACCTTTCCGTGTTAATTAACTAGAGAAAAAATTTTGATGAGATAAGATTAATTTTTCTGTTCATAAAAAATAATTCTTGAAATTCTATAAAACAAGTCTTGAAATTCATCTTGTGCAGCTAGAGTACGCACCATTCTCTTGAAGTAGTTAAATGAACCTTAATTAACATATAGTATCTATAGAATTTCTTTTAAATTGAGCCATACTCTTCGTATCATAATATGACAAAACATTGTATGACGATTTCTGTATGAACCCATCCATTTTATCAGAAGGCTATAAGATGAAGCCGTGCTAGATTACATTTCAATTTGATTTGTATGTATTCTCTATTTTATAAGAAAACTATTTGCCTAAATATAAATCTCTTTACCACAAATCCCCTCTGTTTAGAATATTTTTCGATGAAAAACTAAAATTAACACGTATGTAAGGGAAGTTGGGACATTTTTGATTCGATTTTATACAAATGAAAAAATAAGAGAATAAACTGACTATAGCAATTAGATAATCCACTAGGATGTGTTCAATGTCTATCTCAGTAAGTTATTTACAGCAAATTTTGACGCTAAATTATTACAAAAGTGAAATGCACTATTCTACTTTTTTTCGAGGGGGGGGGGGTAATTAAAATTTATATCTGCCGCTTACACATCTAGGACACTTTACGTATATTCTAGACAATCTGTTTCATCTAAACATGTATCTGAAACATGACAATTTCGGATTTAATTTCTTTTAAAAACAGAGAGTTTTTATTTCTATATTTAATAAAATTTATTAATATAACAATATACATATAATAAAACGCAGTACGGAGATGCTGGGACAAAATCACTCATTTTATTTTTTCGGCAATTAGATGACGATCACGCCAAGGTAGTTCTAATTTCGAATTGAGATGTATATGAGAAAACTTATCAGCCTAAATGTAATTATCTTCTATTTTAAATCACCTCTATTCAGTCTATTTTTCTATAAAACATTTCCAAATTATCAAAATTTAAATGGATTATGAAATTGACAAGTATCTTCAAAAAGTGTGATTAATTTTACTACTTTAAAAACTTTTTGGCATCGAGTATTTTAAGCACCCTTACAACTAATATTAAAAGGAATTGTGTATTTTAATAGTTGATATGGTATATTCATGTTTGATTATATTATTGTAATCCAACAAAATATCCTGAAAACCACCTGAGCTTGTTTATGTTTTACAATAACGCTTTTAGACAACTCATCTCGATTTTCAGAGTATTAATATATGATTATTATTATGAGCAATTACCTGAAAAATCTATGCTTGGGAAGTGTGCCAAATTAACTTTTTTATATGTATGCATAATTTAGCTGACTACTCAAAATTATACAGAATAATTTCTTTATTGTAAAATGTTTTTTATTTAGTTTGTATTAGAATTTTCAGAATTAACTGAATATATACATATATATAAACATTTTAAATAAATAAAACCATTGAAAATGGTGATATTGACCAAATAAATTAAAACAACTATAATAATAACATATATACATACATATATATATATATATATATATATATATATATATATATATATATATATATATATATATATATATATATATATATATATATATATATATATATATGTACAGTATTACGATATTCGTCCTCTTTTCTTCATTCGTATAAAATCTTGTGCAGAAACTCACTCTATATGCCTGTATTAATCGGAAAACTTAACTTTACAGAGTTATAAACATAAATAATAAACCAAAATCAACCATTTTCTGAAGAACACAAAAGTAACTAATAAAGACTCTTTATCGCCATAAAAGTCTTTGATTTATTTATTTTTCCGAAAATTTTATACATAATCCTTTAGAACATATTTTTATGTATCTTAAGATAATAAAACAAAATTAACTGTTTATGTGCATAAGTTTGCTGTTTCGTCGATAATGTAAATTAATGTATTGAAATTTATGATTCAGTTAAAACTATAATACTCTTTATTATATAATAAATCTAAAACATAATCCAAATTTCTTGATAGTATAAATATAAAATCTGCTTCAGCATACTATATTGTAGAACATGTTAGTCGCTGTAAATATTATGAATTTCGGAATGACACTAATTTAAACTCATTACCTAAATATTTATCATGAAACTGAAACTTTTTATTTAAGATAACTCCAAACAAAAGTGTTGTGCATGGTGAATCTATAACGGTATAGTATATAGTTATTTGAAATTCAATGGGAAACATATTCTCAAATCAGCTATTTTTTTACTAGTATCGGTTTGTGAAAGTAAATAAAAAATATTACGTAACAAAAGTAACAAAATGAATTTGTAATCAAATCGAAATTTCTGCGTGGAGAAAAATATCTATCAAATAACTCATAAAACAAAATTAGGAAACATTCAGACAATATTGGTATTTAATGAGAGAGAATTTTAGAAAGTAAAATTTTTTTAAACACACATGGAACATCACAACATGTAAAATGAAACATATTTTGCGAAATACTTAGCACTAACTTAAAACCAGAGACATAAATGTTTTTTATTTCAGTAAATATACGCTTTAGAGTCCCTGTATAAACTGGAACAAATTAATTTTATGCATAAATTAGCTTCCAAGAACTAATTAATTTTTTACATATTTTTGAACAATATGGCTATTTGGTACATGTTTCTAAAAAACTTCTCATATATATTATCGTAAAAGTTATTGTATTACCAGATACTTGATAATTGCCTGAAGTTATTATTATTATTATTATTATTTTGAGGAAATATTTTACAAAAAAACTTTGAAAATTCTTAAAATTTTATCAACGTATTTTTCATTATTTTAAAGACTATTTCCCCTCAGATCTAAAATATAAGATATTATTAAAGAAACTATTTAGGTGCGCAATCGTGTATTGTTTCAACTGTTTACCTAATGCGTTCGACTCCCGACTGGGCATGGTTCACTCAGCCTTTCATCTCATCGGGGTCGACAAAATAAGTATGAAAATTACTTAGAAACTAAACTCATAGGGCTTTGCATCAGGCTGATTACTTTGCCTGGGCGCATGTTGCATTGCCTAGCGACATGGGGACACAAGGTCTAGTAAATAGGGATGGTACTGTCGGCCTGATATTTTATGGATTGTAATGCCAGAGAGTTTTTATATTCTTTTTCAATATTCTAACTACTTTATCACAAGATACATCCACGTTTATTAGAATAACCAATAATAACAATAGTATTAATTAAAATAATAACTTGTCGCAACCGATAAAAGGTTAAAGATTGTAAATTTTATTTTAAAGTAACGTAATCCAGATATGTAATTAATTGCACTCTAAAAACAACAATTTAAAAATTGAGTAGAAAATACTCAAAATTTGAGAATGTTGTATAATCAAAAGGGCTCCGAATGAAATATGTTCAAGTCTGAAAAATGACTCGTCTTCAAACTCATTTCTGAAAATTTTGTCATACTCGAATCTCAGCAGATGACGCTTTTTTCATGAAGTTTATTCACAATTTAAGATGGTGCTTGTATTTAATTATTGTTTATGGTTGCTATGTTCCACCTCCGAAATCTTCCCTTTACACTTCCTTCATTCCTCGATTTTGTGAGATGATGAAATTCACACTTTTGCGATTATATTACATCGGATTTTAAGTGTTCATCCGTGAATATGAAAAAAAAAATGTTTGCCATGTTTCATGTTATAAATTATTATTGAAAGGTTCGTTTATTTGGGAATCTTAACAAATGAAATAATATAAGGGGCAGTCAATTAAAACCGAGACAGATTTAATGACCATAGTACGAGAGTTGGTAACGGTTAGGTTTGTGAATTGTAGTGCCCTTTATTGAGTATCAGGAAGGAATAGTATGAGCAGTCACCACTGTGTCATTGGGTGTTAGATGCACTCGAAGTGAGGTGAGTGAATAGCAAGTGCGATTACTTTGAGGCCAGTAAAGAAAAAGAGAAGTATAGCGCGTTATTTGACTGCAAAAGGAGAGTCAGTAAGTAAAATTCCTGCCCGATGATAGTCTGTGTATGGCAAAACAGTATGTTACGTTCATGTGTGTTTGAGTGGAACAAACAAATTCGAGAAGATCAGATGTCATTGAAAGACAGCAGTTGGCCAGGACAGGCTCATCTTGTCATTACAGCTTCTGTCTTAGCTGCGGTGGATATAGACGTCAGAAATGACATCCGGCAGCCTTTGAACTCTTTTTATTCGATTACAGAACACAGGAAATTTTCCGGCATCCTGATTGGTTAGTTTCTCCTTCATCTTTTCTAGTTTTAAAGTCTTTGGAAATTGGAATTTCTAATGACACTAGTAGTAATATAGTTATATATAATTATTTTATTTCTTTTTTTTTAATATTGAAGTGAATCAGCATTTAACTTTCAGCATTTTAATCCAACTCAGCTCTAATCAAAAGACTAATTAATTCAGACTTTCGCAAGATGTTGTTACATTAGAAAACAGACAAAACAAATTAAACGGAACACATTAAAAAATGAATCTGCTTTTCATCAGTTTGATTTTTTAGTCATCATTTGTCTTTTTTGACTTTTTTATTTCTTTTTGGGATTAAATCTCATTTTAGATATCATTGCAACAAACAGTAATTTTTTCGAAAATTGATTCAATTTTATTAAAATATGAGGTTGGATGTTTATCGTTTGTAAAAGAAGACATTTAAAGAAAATAAACTGTTTATGACCAGTTGTTCCAAAATCAGAGTTTTTGTTTTCAAAATAGACCTAAAAAAAACCAACCAAGCAAGAGTCCAGAAACTTCTCTGTGGTCCTTAATAGAGTAAACATAGTTCAAACACCACACGGCAAGAAAGCCTGGAAGAAAGCCTCGCATGGCCAACGTGTTCCTTATATGGATAAATTCAACCACCCTGCTAAAATTAACAACGCTTAATGATTGAAAAGTAATTTTGTTTTAAATTCAATATTTCTGGTATTTCAGAAATGAATGCATTGGATTGTCATGTTTGAAACAAAAACTTTCATAACAATATTAAAACATCGATTACTCAGATTTAAAAGGGTCTTTTTCATTCGTGTATTATTGAAAACAAGATAACACAAGATAAACATGTTGAACATGAACATTATATTTAAATCTGCAAACAGGGTAATTTTAGATGTGTCATGTAACATATCATTGATTTGAATGTCAATGTCTATTAAAACGACAAAAAAAAAAAAAAAAAAAAAAAAAAAAAAAATGTGCGCACAATATATTTTTATTTTCTCTCTAGCATTCATTTATAAAATAAATACAATGACATCAGAATAAAACGACACAATATATTTAAAATCTAATCCCAAATTACGTCTGGAATAAATTAAATTCTTCTACAGAAGACTAGATAACACAAATTTAGAAAACCTTAAAAGAGCATCTTTTTTATTACGAATGCAATTTTAAAAAGACGTTAACTTAAATCAAGACCAAATTCAATTATCGAAAACGAATTTCAGTCAAAGATTACCTTAAAACTATATTATTGTACAGTCTTAATTTGAATAATAATTTTAAAACATAAAATATGTTGAATGTGAAAAATAACACTAAATAAGTCTTGATTACGTCCACTAATAACTAAATCGTAATACTAATAATATAATTTCTACATAAAAATACAAGAATTTATATTATAAAAAACATTTTGTTTCTAAGACGTTGTATAATAACAAAAACATTTAAAATATAGTAAAACATTTTTATTTACATGTTTCAACTCAAAAAATAATCTTATTTTTTGAGATAAAACATGTAAGTAAAAATGTTTTAATATATTTTAAATATTTTTGTTATTATACAACGTCTGAGAAGCAAAATTTTTTTTATAATATAAATTCTTGTATTTTTATGTAGAATATATATTATTAGTATTACGATAAAATATGTTGTCCAATCATAATCTCCATCTTGGGATTACTATTCTTTTATGAACTAAATAAATTTGTAGCACATAAAAGTACAAAATGTATAAATTTCAATTAATAAATTCTGTGTTGAATAAAGTAACGAATTCTATAGAATGCTTGATAATTCAAAAATAGAAAGCTTGTAGACATCTTGCGCGTTAATAATTACGCATTTTGTTATTAAATTAAATCTGTATCTTTGTGTAAATAAATTTTGTCCAAAAGAAATTTCTACAAAAGACAACTTTAGAACGACTCTATTCACCTTTGATAAGAATGTTAATTTTCAAATAAAGTTGAAAAAAAATCTTTTAAAATCATCTCTATGTTTTCGCTAGCACTCATTTACAAAATAAATACATCAACAACACAAAAAATGACATGTTTTCTTCTAAGGACAAAAGCACTACAAATTTTTATCAGATTAAGCTACATAAAAACAAATTTTTAAAAATAAAAGTTAAATGGATAGAATGAATAAATGGATTTTATGCTGTATAAACAATTATATTTCAATTAGAATCATCAAAGTAAAGAAGTCTTCAAATGACTTTTTCCGCTAATCTTTCAAAATACGCAACATCAGTGCTGAAAAAGAAAAACTAAAAAAAAAAAAAGATTTGCATCCTTTCAGAAGCTTTTTTTATGTTTTTAAGGAGCTTGTCGGAATAATTTGTAAAACAAGTATAGGTTAAGTGGATTTATTTTAAATGGCATTAAATGACATTTACTTTTGAATGTATTATTTATTTATTTATTTTTCCTATTGCATACAACTTGAAAATCTTTAAAGATCTTTATGAAATAACTTTTGAAAAGAAAAAAAATCACGGATGATTTTTAAATAACAAAATTTTTACATTTTACGTAATGCTTTGAGTATTAGTGACAGAATATTATTTAAATTGGAATAAAACGTAACTATTAACTGCTATTATTATTGAATATTAAATACAGGAATTATCACATTGTTAAATAACCGTAAGACCGACAGATTAAAAATTGTAAAAGCAAGGAAGCGAACCAGGTTCCTTGGAATATGGTTCAAATACGCATTTTGAGCTATGAGGAGGTTACCTAGCCTTTCATATCCCACTCACTATTGAGAGACATATGCTAAGATGAATATTGTCGACATAGTTTCATACATTCCTCGCTTTGGACAGTTTTGAGTCTGTTGGTTTTATACCAATTTGTAATTTGATAATTCGAGTATTTAATATTCAGTAATTTTCGGGGTAATTTCATTGTTCATAATTTTTAGAAAAATTAATTAAAATTATGCACATATATTTTTTATTATTATCAAAAACAAATTTGAAAGATAATCTCAAAACTATCCTACTGTGCATCCCTATTTTGAATAGTGATTTTAAATAAAACGTACAATATATGGTTAAATCAACCTCATCGAGGATTTAATGTACTTTTGTGAAACAAATACTTATGCAGCTTATAAAAGTACAAAATATATAAACATTAATTACAAATTTCAGTGTTGAATAAATTGAAGAATTCCATAGAATGCTTGGTAATTTAAAACTGGAAAGCCTTCAAGCCATTGTTTAATGTTTCCGTGTATAGTTAAAAATATCTTGCGAACCTTTGACATCTAGTGAGTAAATTTCTTCGAAATTCCAAATGTTACATTGGCACCAGTATTTTTCAAAGAAAAAAAATTACCATATACAAGGGAAAATGCATGAAAAATCTTTAAAATGAATTTGGTTGAATATTTCGCTACCTTTGTGACATTTCTGAATTAAAATAAAGTGGTATAAAATTCAAACATCAGAGCTGAAACAGTTAGATTTAAAATAACTATTCTAACAGTTTTGCTGCAATAAATCTTAAAGAAAACTAATTATTTTCATTTCAAGCGTTAATGCTAATATTAATTATGAATGCAAAGTGAATCACTAGTATAAAAAGTGAAAAGGAAACGCACACAATTTCCCATTAGGTCAATGGATATAGTTAACAATGTTTGATATAAACCATTTAAAATCTGCAAGTAACGTAAAAAAATGAAAATTTTTATTGTGATATGAGACACGGGTTTAAAGACTTCTCCACAGAAATTCCGAAATTAAGTGATGACTGGGAAACTTTTTTCACTGAATCGATCTTAATGAAACAAGGCTTAGGTAAAAAATAATCAATCATACTATCATTTTGGTTACGTAATATATGATAAAAATAGATTTCTACTGGTGGATTAAAATCGTTAGAATTTTTTTTTCAATTTGATGCGTAACGAAATTGGAGATTATTGAAACAAGTATAAGGTAGAGAAGAATCAATCAAAATATATTTATTTTGCCACATAATATTTGATGAAAATATATTTCTACTGGTAGAGTAGAATGGTTAGATTACTTTCTTCAGCTTTCAGGAAAAAAAGAATCAATCATAATATCATTTTGGCAACATAATGTATGATAAAAATAGACTTATACGAGTAGAGTAGAGTAGTACACATTTTTTTTTTCAATTTGATACATAATAAAATTGAAGACTGATGAAACAAGCATTACGTGAAAGAAAGCTCAACTTTTCGACCACATATTATATAATGAAAATCGATTTCTACAGATAGAGTAGAGTGGTCAGAGAAACTTTTTTCAGTATGATACATAACAACATTTGAGATAATGGAAACAAGTATTAGGAAAAGAAGAATCAATCACAAAATCTTTTCGTCCACATAATGCATGATAAAATAGATTTCTACTGGTAGAGTAGACTTTTGGATCTTTTATTATAAGAGTGTGGCAAGGTTAAAAAAATAAAACAATAGTAACTTTCACTTTTCGTTTTCGGCAATAGAAATTTAATTGAACTATATACATTTACTACACATAGAAAAATTCGCACCGAAACAACGAAATTTGATTTAGTAAATTTAACATATGTTTGACCAGCAGATTAATTACTAGTTTGAATGGGTCATACTTAAATGGAAATTGAAGTAATTTAAAAGAAAAATCTTGAATTTTTTTTAAAAATGGCAATGAGTTTTACTACTACTGCATGCAAGTGGCTACAAACCTGGCAAGAAACTTCTAGCAACCCACTCAGTGAAAAATCATTAATCATAATTTATATCGCATGAAATTTGTACTTGAAAATATTGTTATATGGAGTTACTCGGAAATTAAGTTCTGAATAGGTCAAATATCGTGCTAGTGTGAAAATGCGCATTTGCACCAACTCCCCGCCTTATTCATTTTATGGCGCCATTTGCATTGGTATTATAGCAGCGTGTAGTTTAAAGTGTCTATTAAGTATGCTTAAAACAATTTACCAGACCGTGGACTGTGCATTAAAGTGATTGATTGGGTTCTAAAAACATATACCCTGCATTACCTTAAATAAACTTAGACGTGCGACACAGAATAAGCAACATGAACTTTTGATGTATAGAGTAACGCTGATCCATGACAATGGAGGATTCCATTTTGCCATTTAAAGCCAAAATCTGAATAGATCTTTTGGACAAGAACAGTCTGACCACCCGAAATGCAATCCAGACTCGTTCCGTTACCTTAAGGAGTTTCTCAGCGGAAAGTGTTCACCAATAATCACGAGATGAATGAAGCAGTTTAGGGTGTATTCGAAAAAACATTTTTCCACCTTCAACAGCTCGAAATTTTATGATACAATTTCAGACACCTTTTTAAAAGTATAAACATGAAACTTGCTAAGGAGATTTTTGAAGAGCCATATAAGGTGCCGTGGATGTCATTTTACGCTCAGTTCATTGGAATTTGATTTATAAGCAATTAACTTCTCAGTATGACACTTTTTTCGTTCCCAGATCTCCTGCTTCTGAAAATTAGGATCAAAAGGCCAACTTTGACTGCATTTTTTGTCATAGTTTTTGCATTTATCAAAAAATGGACAGACACGGCACGTTATAAAGTTTCAAAATAAGAGAATCTGTGAGTTTGATGCGTTTGAGAGCAAAAATGAATTTAAAAATAAATCGGAAAATAAGCAGTTTGAATCGAAATACACACTTAAAGACTGGCGGAAAATGTCTATGACTTAGACAAACAATAGTTAATAGACCGTTATGACAAATGTTTAAACAGATATGAAAACTATGTAGAAAAACAGAGAAATATGGAAAGAATTACATAGAAAAAGTTTTTTGTATAAATCTGAGATGGTTTATGTTATATAAGAAATTGGCCCTTAGTTTAATAATAATCTGCATATAAACTATACAATTCTTTACAGAAAAGTATTCACAGAAGTCTTACTCCATAGGACTCCATATATAGGATTACATAATTACAACGAATTAGGTCAAAGTGTTTAAAAAGTATCCGTATCGTAGTTTGTTTTGGGGTGATTTAACAAAGTGCAAAAGTGGAAGTTTTAAATCTTCCCTATGTAAATCTTTCTTTTTTGTAACATAAATTCAATAAAAATATAATTATGAATCTAATGGCCTTTTTTCTTTTTTTTTCCTGCATTTATATTTAATGGATGGTGTTTTTGCTCTCGTACAATCAGTCAATACAACAATTTTTGCACTATCAACTTTGATTTTTTAACAAAATGTTACTGAATTAATGTAATAATTATTTTATTAACTTATTTATTTATTTATTTATTGTAAACAAAATAAGTCTTGTTTGCCTTCCAATACAGATTGAAATGTTCCTCGCTCCACTTTTTTTTCTATGACAATTCAAAAAATCTGCATCAAATTATTCAAAAGTAATTGATTAAACAATGGAATTAAATAAGTTTAATTTGAAACATTTTATTTGATAAGAGTTCAAAGTTTGAATGCATTTGAATACTTAAGAAGTAACACTTCGGAATTGAATTACATGTTACGTTAATGAGAATGCATTCTCGGAAACCAGTATAGTGTGATTAAACTTATTAGAGATCGTTCTTTCTGTGATAACTTTTCTGTTTCCTTTTATCAGATAAATAAGTAAATGTGATGTCATTGCAATGAAATAAGACTTACTGCAATGAAATAAGACTTTTATTTTGAACATTTTCTCAAATAAATGTTTAGATGTGATTCTGTAAAGGATTAATTAAATTTGTTATTTCAAAGTGTTATTTCACTTACTTTCGCAACGATAAGCACCATCCTTTATTTTATACTAGATGGGAAGATTTAATTTCAATAGATGTTTTAGCTAAAAATTCTTTGGTAAGCACCGAAATCAAAATCAGATTGCTAATAGATAATAGTTAGATATATCTCTGAAAATATAGTAGATGCAAACATACATTCAATATTGTGAAATATTGTATTGTGTTTTCTGTACTGACACTAATCAATGGAAAGCGTTCAAACTGCAGATAATGATTACGTCGCGTATTGTTATAAGCTGAATGTATCAAAATGTAGTGGTGCGTACAATATTGTGTATTGTATATTGACACTAACCAATGGATATATGGATACAGCCTTTCATCTTTTGGCTTCAGTTTGAGCATAATGAATTTTGAGCTTATCCTGTCAACGATAACTTTCAGAATTTTCAAGCTATGTTTTTAAGACTTTCACAAAATTTGCTCGATATTTTTAGCTAAGTCACTAAATTTAATATTTGCGTAATTTTAACTAGATTATTTTCAAATAGAATTTACTATCTATTTTACTCCAATATGCTTAATAATTTAAATCAAAAGTCTAATGTAAGTCGCAAAGCAGTTTATTTTCAACGAGTTGATGTTCCAAACACCTTTTTATTTGTTTGTTTGCATTTAGTATCATCTTTTTCTATATAAATTTCTTTTAAACACCCCAATGACAGGTTAGAAATTAATTCTAAAAGTAACACTCGGTAGTCAATTGATTTGGTTATATTTATCGTTTATAATATTGTTTCTTATAAAATTTATCAGTAATGAATATATATTTTAAATAAAGATAATCTGAATAATTTTGATACCGTTGTTGTAAAGTTTTTTGTTAAGCAGAAATTTTTGAATTCCACCTCTTACATATGATAAGTGAATAAAGTGTATTTTTGCATAAGAATTACAAATAAGTCTCTGAGAGTTATCAGATGATACATATTTCGATATCGTGTTTTCATATATATGTATTTATATATAAGAAATACTACAGTGCACCATGTAGAAGAAAGAGTTTTAAAGAAATTGGGTGTGGATAACGATAAGAAGATAAATCCCCTGAAGTTATATTATAAAGGTATTGCTGAGAATAAATCATCAATCTGTGACCGCTGCACTCGATGGAACATATTACTAGAATTATAACAGAAAAATTAACCATGAAATGATTAATTTGGCGATGATTGTATGAATAAGGATAATACAAAATAGTTAAAATCATTTTTGAACATATTCGGAAGACACGTTTTTATATTTGTTAGCTCATTATCAATATTTGTGTATCCTCAGAGTTTCAGTCAGGACCTATTTTTTCGAAGATAGATAAAACATTAAAGTGAACCAAATCCAGAGTATATGAACTAAGTTTAAGCTTTTTAAATTCTCAAACACCAGTCGATTAATGATAGAAGAATATAACATTTCTTGAAACAGTATTAATTTTCAGCTTCTTTTATGTTCGATGCGAATCTGACAGCAAGTTTATGTTCCATATTCCATTCCATCTTCGTGTAGTTTGTCAAGCTAGGACTAAGATTTAATGGCTTAAAATATAATTATTATTAAAAATACGTATTTTGGACATAATTGTTTAAGCGAAAAGGAAAGCAGCAGCTGTTAATAAGCGAATTAAACATGTCGGATGTTGCGCGTCAGATATTGGAGCGTTCGTACTATAGCGAAGTTTTTAAAATATACAGTAATTCGAATTCAAAGTACAGTATCCGAATTATTTTGTGGTCCATGTAATTGTCATATGCTCTCTATTGTACAGGAAATAACTCGTAATAAATCTCAGCAAAGAGCATTAATTTTATAAATTGTGAAATAGTTTAATATTATTAAATCGCACTCCAAACAACGTCCCCTCCCCTGTACTCTTATGTAATACAGTACTTTTGTGTGGCCCTATAAATTGAAAAAAATTGTTCAGAATGTATATTTTAGTATATATTTCATAGATTCATATGAATTGTATTACTTTCGCAAAAACATAACGTCATTAAAATGCATTTGAAACTATTTTTCCATTGACCGTAATGTAACAGAATAATTTTGATTGTCCCTGTAACTCAACCATACATCCGATATTCATGCAATTTGATATGAATCAACAAAATTATGCTATTATCACATATTTTAATTTTCAAATGATTCAGGTAGGTTGTTTTTTCGTTATTATATGCAGACAGACGGGTGCACAGACGGACGTACTGAGCGACGACCATAAATAGTATTTATTTACATAATTACGAAAGCATCTAAAGAGCTGAATGTGAAATTTAAAAAAGTACTAATTCAATTGAAGCTCATACGAGAAACATTGAAGACCAAAGTTTGAGATGTAACAAAAAAATACATTAAATTATTTAAAAAAATAAATAAAAATAATATATTAACATGATATATCTACACCATGTTTAAAAAATAAATTCCTTTATTATATACAAAGAGTTTCGCTATTGAGTATCTTTTATTCCTTTAATTATGCTATTATAATCAAATTAGCTATTCTTTTGAATCAAATCTGCAGCCGTATAGTTTAATTTTTTTTTAAATAATATCATGGGATTGTTTCATAAGCAGTTATCTCGGAAATATAGTTTTTAGACATATATTTTCAATGACAGTTATGGACTTTAACTTATATGTTACACCAGAGGATAATAACCATTAGTGTATTGTTATCTATTTTATAACAAGAAGAAAACAATCAAATTTAAGATTATAAAAAATTTAAGTGTTATACACTAAGCAAAATAAACAAATAATATTTTATTTCTTGTCACATCCTGATATTTCATCCAGTATGGAAATAAACATAATAAATCACATAAACCTTACGTTCAACATTCCAATGGAAGCCTTGTGTATTGGGAACTTGCCATACCATAAAAATTAACATATGATAATTAAATCTTCCCTAGTAAGCTACAGTCAAATACAAAAATATTTTTAGCATAAAAAAAAGTTAAATTTCAGTATTTGGTTTTGTGTTAAGTGTTATAAATTAAGCAAAATAAACAGGCACTATTTTATTTCTTGTTCCATCCTGATATATCATGCAGTATGGAACAAAACATGGCAAATTACACAAACCTTGCATTCAACATTCCAATAGTTGGCCCAAAGTTTTGGGAACTTTCCATACGATAGAAATAAACATATCAGAATTAAATCTTCTCTAGTATGCTATAGTCAAATGAAAATATATTTTTAACGTGTCAAAAAAAAGTCAGTATTTGGAATAGACAACAAACACAGAAAAAAACTTATATCTAACAAATAACAGAATATATCAAATCATATCATCAATTTGATATAAATCCTGATATATCAAATGAACAAAAAAAAGGGAAATTTTAGATATAGTTTATACAAACTAAAATGAAACATATATTTTGAAAGTTTCATTCAATGATTTTCAGAAGTCTTTGAGATTGCCTACTAATTGTGTCTAAAAACGTCATTTGGAGAAAAATGATTTCAAAGTATCGGAAACGGCGCTTCAGCTATTGAACGGGCATGATTCTAAAAGGTATGACATCACTTTTTCAGTGGGAATTTCAAAAAAGAATTTTATCAAAACGTTAAAAAAAACGAGTTTAACATCTTTAAAAAAAATAAAAAATATATTTTTTTCTTTTTTTAAGAATCCTGATATTCTTTAATATTTTTGATGCATTTATTACTTCATCCGTCTCCATACATGTAATTCTTTGCAGTATTTCATTTTGCAGTAATTTCATTTTTTCATGAATTGAACTTCATGCAGATACCCTATGTAGAAATAAGGTTGTATTAATAAAATAAAAGAAATTCATCTTATCAAATTAGATTATGATCAATATTCTTTGGATTTATTCTCGTGATACAATATGTAGTCCTTCTTCATTAAGGCCTCTAAACAAAATATTGTGTCTGTCTAATTTTTTATATATTTCTCCAATTGCGAATCTATTGCATATCAAATTTAATGAGATAAGTCTCCACTTAATAAAAATAGTTACAATGTCTAAATTGTTTTCTCATGGTGGATTATCATATCATTTTGCCAATTTATCCTTTTCTCTTTTAATAAGAAATGCTGGAATTAGCTTAACTAGTATTAAGTTATATTCTTTCCACTCGTCGTAAGCGAGCCACTCCAAAAGTTCAAATGGTGACTTTTTCACGTGTACAAAAGGTATCATTATTTTTTAAGGTTCTTGCGACGAGTGCAAATGCTAAACGTTTTATTTTTATCAAAATAGAGAATATGTTATAAGGTGGATTCCAAATCTAATACACTGTAAAAAAATCTGCAAAGGTACTAAACCTTTTCTAGGAAACTGGGATTCCAAGAACATTTCCTGAAACGGTAACAGCAAAAATTCAAGTTTCAAAATCGATTACATGAATTTTTCCTGTTATCGTTATATGAAAAGTTCTTGGAATCCCAGTTTCCTAGAAAATGTTTAGTACCTTCACAGATTTTTTTACAGCGTATTTACCTCTTCTAATAATCAATAAGTTGTATAACTGTAAAGAATTTTCAATATAAAAAAGAAATCGCGAATGCTATATAAAGTGCCTCTAAGTATAACGGGTGATGTTCGTCTAGCCAAATGAGTTTTAGAAGATTGTGTTCATAACTATAAGTATCTAACTTGTATTTAATCATAATTGCAAACCAAATTAAACTAATCTAGTGTTTTTAAATTTATTTTCGTTAATAATAAGTTTTTTAGTGTTTAAAAACATTTTGTTGTCGAAGTATCGATGTTTTCTGTTCGAAAATTTTGGCCAAAATAAACATGTACATCCAATTCATAAGGAATGAGATTTCAGTGAGTCGATATAACCGAAATTCGTACTCCGCTTTCGGTCTATTACTGATAATCTGCGTTACTATTATTACAATTTTTAAGACTTCAAAGATGAAATTGCATAATATATTACCGTGATAAGCATAAAATATTTGACATTTCATGCAAATGAAACTGTGTATCGAATATTGTTTATAGTTTTTCGATTCATCTGAAAATAATGAATTTATAATTTCTACAATTAATTTTGTGTAGTTTCTTTACCAGGCCTAAAATATTCACCCATCTATTCCATAGGTGTGAGACTATTTAATTTGTTTGAATGGTGTCAACGAATGTCTACACCGAGGCATTCCTACTTTAATTTAATCGATTTCGAGAACGAAGCTTATTAATTTTTCCTTTTAATTTTTTAAGTATTAAACGGCAGTTAAGATAGTACTTTTGAACTCAAGCATGATCTATTACATAATAAAGTGATAGCCATAACATTTTCCTGCAATATTCATTTGATTATGAAAATTTCTTACAACTTTGCAATTAGGAATGTAAGACAGTAATCGTCAGTAATAAAACCTCTTGTAAAAGGTTCTAGATAGATATGTGGGACCAACTACATAGCCATGTTGTAAATCACCAAGTTCCATCTAAAAATCTAAGAGAAGAATTATAAAAGGTTTCAATAATTTGTACAATAGCTAATTAGGAGCATTTCACCGCTATTAGCATTCGTGTGGATGTTATATGCCATTTGTAAAATCAGTATTGTGTCAATAATTGAATAAAAGGTATTCAATAAATATATAATCAAACTTACTTTATTAATAACTTTAAAACTTAAACAGGAATAAATAATCCAAAGTATGTATATTTATAATGACATACATTACAATTTGTTATTAAAACATCATGTTTATTTATTTTTAATTCGTTACATTAGGAAAAGTTAGCATTTGAAAATAACAATACTTTTATGCAAAGAAGAATGTAAAAACAAGCCCTAAGATATCTGAAAGTTATCAGCAATTATTGCTACATACATTAATTCTGCAATTAAAAAATGTATATTAAATTACTGATTTTAGAGTATTCATAATTGAAAAAAATCGCTTTTAATTTTAAATTTTTATATTGTTGGAATATAATGACAGGTATACAATTGCTTGAAATTTATATCTTCATAAATTAAAACGTCTAGAATATATGCAGGAGATATTATCATTTACTGGAATTAATTGATATATATCTATTATCTTAAAATCCCAATTATACAGTCTACATTACTGTCTAGAAGCAATCTAATTTTCATATAAAATTTCTTTAAAAAGAATGTTCGAAAAGCAAATTCCTTTAAGTGCTAGAGGCATTAAAACGAATATTTGTATTACATTTTCTGTAATGAGATCTCATTAAAAGGCCACGTGATACTATCACTTGCGCAAATGAGTATTTTAAAACGAGAGATTACAAATATAGCATGCACAATTAAAAATATCGTTTATGTTATATCTTTTTCATTAATTTTTGGCGAAGTAAATTTTCTTAAATTTAGGTTTTTGAATGAACATCTCAGATCTCAGCATGAAGAAGAATTTTATTAGAACCATTTGATGCTTCCAAATGCCTGACATTTAATTACTTGTATAATCTTCGGAGGGATTTGAACGATTATCATTAATATATCAAGATTGTTTCAAATTTGGGTTTTTCTCCCTCCCTACCTCTCTCTCAATGAATACGCAAATTTACATATATATATATATATATATATATGTAAATTTGCGTGAAATTTCGAGAAATAAATATCGAATAATTTTTTAAGCGGCTTAATGGTGATAAAATTAGTTACCACCACCACCTTATAATTATGTGTGTTACTGTCAATTTCATAAATTAGTTATTATTAACAGTAATCTGTTTTTATTAATAATAACCAAATTATGTCCATAAACAATGAATATGATAAATTTATGACAAATTATCAAATTAACCAGTTATTATTAATAATTATCACTCAGGGTCACTAACAATTATTTCTGTTATTAGATTCAAAAAGATATAATAGTACATATTTTTGTTAAGTATATTTGTTACTTATCTTAATTAATCATACTGACCGAATTTCAACAGTAATTATTTATAATAACCGATAAATTTCATTAATATGCAACATTCATCAAATTTTCCAAAAGTCATAGTTAATACTATTAATAACAAGTTACTATTAATAAATACCGAATTTATCTAATTAACAGTTAATAACTATACGCCAAAAGTCTCTGACCCATTATTTATAACCATTACAATTAGAATATTCTTATATTACAATATTTTCTCCCTCTCTTTTAGGGATTAAAGGTATTTTTGATTTTTCAAAATGTCAGCTATTTTAAACTATTATAATATTTTTTCAGTGCGTGTATCTCAATATTTTCTACTTCAAAAAATTCAATATATAACGAAGTCCTTGTCACAAAAAGTGTTTTAAAAAACGAATTGTATGATACTTATTTTAATATCATATGATATTTTTGTTGTTATCGATTTGTATCTCAGAGGTACAAAACGGCCTAGAAAAGTATATCATGTAATAAAGAGCGAAAAATTCAAGAAACGTGGCTGCAGTTAATTGAATAGCCAAAGTACTAGAGACAGGAACAGTAGAAAAATGTACTAGACCTACATCCAACGGTGGACTAAAATGAGATTGAAAATAGAAGGACGTGCTGATTACATTAAACAATCACATTTGAGGTAATGCTTAGCCAGAGATTAAAGACCTGTCACGTGAGTTAAAGGTCCGAGTAAGACGAGTCTATTCTTGATAATAGGATGAAGGCAGAGAAAGGGGGTTTCCCCTAATACTGGTTTTCTAGGAACGGGGAGGGAAATAAATGCTACCAGTAGAGCAGATTTTAAAAAGAGGATTTTTCACTTTATCTAATAATAATACATTATTTTCTTTTCGAACGAACGAAACATATTATAATTTTTTAGACACTTAAACATGTTTTATTTTTATTTATATTATTTTTTTTTATATCATAATATGAAACAATTTTAAATGGTGTGAAAAATAAACACCGCTATAAAAGAAATGTTTTATTTCTTCGTCCATTAAAAAATAACTAATGATGGAATTTTCAATTGCATAAATAATTTATTTAAAAAAATCCCTGTCGGCTGGGCCTATAGGCGGAGGTAGATTTCGAAGAGTGCTCATTTCAACAAATATATATATATATATATATATATATATGTGATTAGAGATAAAACCGAGTTTAATAACTTCATTTGGCCGTTTATGAAAAAATTTTAATTTCATTTTTCTACAAAAACTGGTTTTATCAGAATCATATTAAGAAAAATTCAGCTCAAATGCCCATTTCGACAACATATTTTGAAATAGATTCTGAATTTATTAAAAAATCGACCAAAACAGTACATTATATAGTTCCTAAATAACAAAAAACTGCCAGTTGAATGCATTTGAGAAAAAAATTGAATTTAAAAATGAGTCATAAAATAACCGGTTTGTTGTTTGAATACATTCTTAATTCTTTAATCATAATTGCTTCGGAAAATTTTGTGCGAAATACTCACTTTGACAGCATTTTTAAAAATATATTCTATCTTTATCAAAAAACTGGCCAATTCTCACAGTATATAGTTCCTAAATAAGAGGATTTGTAAATTGGATGCGTTTGAGAGCGAAAATGGATTTTAAAACGAGTCATAAAAAACGCAATTTGCTATGTGAAAACTTCCTTAAATTTTCAAATCACGAAGACTTCGGGAAATTCTGTTCAAAATACCCTTTTTGGTAGCCTTTTTTGAAATATATTCCGTCTTTATCAAAAAACTGACCAATGCATCACATTATATAGTTCCTAAATAAGAGGATCTGCAAATTGGATGCGTTTGAGAACAAAAATGGATTTAAAACAAATCAGAAAAAAACGCAATTTCTTATTTGAATACTTACTTCAATTTTCAGTCCCGATGACTTTCGGAAATTCTCTTCAAAATACCCTTTTTGGTAGCCTTTTTAGAAATATATTCTGTCTTTAACAGAAAATTGACCAATGCATCACTTTATACAGTTTCTAAATAAGAGGATCTACCATTTGGATGCGTTTAAAATCAAAAACGAATTTAAAAATGAGTCAGAATGTAAGCAGTTTGGATTTGAGGTTTTTTCTCCAACTCCTATTTTTTTTTTTTTTTTTTTTTTTTGCTATACGAATTGGTCCTATGAAAAACTTGTCAATATAAAAGTTGTAGATATTTTTGAGAAGATGTAAAATAAATTTAATCAGATTTGATATCTTAAAAACTGACGGATTTATGGATTTTTCACTTTTTTCAGCGCCCTTTTTCTTTCCGTTTTTAATTTTTTTCGTCGGTAAATGTTGGTCCTATCAAAAACTTGTAAATACGAAAGTTTTAGATAATTTTAAGAACATTTACAAAAAATTTAGTTGGACTTAATATCTTGAAAATTGACGAAGTTCTGAATTTTTTTCTCTCAAAATCCCTGTTTTTTTCGCCCCTTGAGCCCACTTCTAAATTTATCAGAAATCTGTCATGCATATACTTTTGGCCCATTTTTAAGAAGTAATATAAACTTTAAACTGATTCGATATCTACTTTAATTAAGAAGTTATGGCGTTTTTTCGGTTTTCACAAAACGCCCCCTATTCCGATCCCCTTGGACCGATTTTGCCCATTAGCGAACTTAGCCTAGATTTTATCCCCTTTGATTTTATGTACCAGTTTCGTGGAGATTGGTGAAGAATTATAGAAGTTATCGTGTCCATAAAAAAATGAGATATCTATCTATCTATATATATATATATATAGATAGATAGATAGATAGATAGATAGATAAACTGGTGCGATTGCAATAGGTAGTATTTCTTACGAAATCTACCTAATATTTCTAACGAAATCTACCTAAAAATAGTGTTAAGTAAATAAATAGTCATATTTACTGTAATTTCGCATACGTCATTGCAATTTTTTTTCTCAAATAAATTAAAATTTTTAACATCGATTCTTTAAAATTAAAAATACATTTATTTTTCAAAAGTTCAAAATTGTTGTTTTGAAATTTTCCTTTATTATTATTGGAAAATTTTTATTTTGCCAAAATTATTCTATTTATACTTTATTAAATTATTTTCCTTAATGAAACTACTTAACATGTCGAAATAACATTTTAAAATACACAAATAATAATAAAAAAAAATAGTGAAAAATTATATTTGCCTTATTAAATATGAATACACTGAAATATTTTTAAAGATTTGTTTTCCAATTCAATTTCCTCTTTGCCTGTACGAAGACATTTTTGTCGATAAATATGAGAAAATTGCAGTAATTTTATTTAGATTACCCAATGTCGAACAATGTTCTTTGCTTAACCATAAAAATAATTAATCTTTATGTAAATGTTGTTAATATTCGAGTTTTTAATCTATTTTTCGGATAAGTTTTAGAAATTCTGGTCAATAAAACCAGAGTTTTATTTTGGTTTTTTTTTTCGTTCCGTCGCCAGTTTTTTGCATAATTTACGCGCTATAGAGCTTTCACATAATCGCTGGAGCCTTTTTTCAAATGTGGGGCATGAAGGGCGCTAGTTTTTTGGATAAGGGGCAAGAGGGGTACTATTTTTAAAACTAAGGGGCAGGAGGGGCAGAGCGCCACCCTGGGGGAAACTCTGGTAAACCATTTAAATATCTCAAAAAAGAAGGAATTTACTTGCAAATTGAAAATGCTTCTTTGAATTTGAAGGATTTGAATATTAATTAATGAACATTTCAGGTAAGTACGAATTAAAATGAAAATGCCCAAAATAGAGGTCTGCACGGGCCCGGGCCTGGCCCGTGGCCCGTACCCGGCCCGGCAGATTTAGAATAGTTTTTTCAACGGGCCGGGCCGGGCCGGGCCGACAAACAACATAAACGGGCCGGGCCGGCAAAAAAATTGAACGGGCCAGACGGGCCGGGCCGGGCCGATAAAAAAAATTTTCGGGCCTGCCGGCCCGTTCTGAAGATTTAAGCAGAAACGATAAAATATGAGCTATTTTCAACGAAAATGATTTTAACGAGAATAAGTATAAATGTGGCCATACTAGTTTGACAGCATCAATATAAATATGCACAGTGTATCGGCATTGGAGAATTACATTATGTGTAACCCGTTTTAATATTTTTTTAGGTGACTCATGCCGGTCCAAGATCACGCTTGCATTATTTTTCTACATATAGACTGGCCGGACCGGTACTAGACTTAATTATTTGCAGAAAACATGATTTGTAAAATTATTAACAGGGATAAAAAACTTATGTTAGCTTAGTCTTCGGATATATACATCTTGATGATTTTTAAATTAATTTCTCAATAATGCGAAAGTTTGTCACATTTTCTGATTAATTTTAATTGTAAAAGTATAAAAGTGATAAGCCTAACTATTGAAGGGATTTGGAATCGAATAGCGTTTTTCATTTTTGGTAAATAAAATACTTGTATAACCTTGTTGAGATATAATAGTTTCTCAAATGATTGCAGGTTTTTCTCCCTTCCCTTGCTATTGCTTCCGGAAATTCTATTCTAAACGCTAATTATGACAGTATTTCCTTTGTTTGCAGTATTCTTAAATTGTTTGTATCAAAAAATGGATAATGCCATTCGATTATATAGTTTCTGAATAAAGATATCTGCTAATCTTATGCATTTCTGAGGGGGAAAAATGAATTTAGAAATGTATCAGAAAGGAGCTTCTTTGAATTTAAGAATGAATTTGGATTTGAAATTTATAATAAAATGATATAGAAATGTATTTATAAATCTTCTTTTATTAAACAGCTTCAAAATTAACGATGTTTTTAGCTTTCTTTCTTTTTTCTTTTATTCAAAGCCACATTAATTTTTTAATGAATCTTTATTCGAATGTTGAAAGCCTAAGAATCTAAGTAATAATTAATGTTGTTAATGTGTAGTAGATATAAAATATACTGTAAAATCATTCCATAGATATGTATGCAGTATTCTTTAAAGAAATCTTAGTTATATGATAAAAATCTGAATTTTTTAGAAATCGTAGAAATTGCAACGGGCCAAAACGGGGCGGGCCGGGCCGGGCCTGTTTTCGCTGATTTTTGTACGGGCCGGGCCGGGCCTAAAATATAAAAATTTAAACGGGCCGGGCCGGGCCGGGCCGAAATAACTTTCCAACGGGCCGGGCCTGGAAATTCCGGCCCGTGCAGACCTCTAGCCCAAAATAGACTAAAATTAATTTAACAAAAAAAAAGAGTGAGAAGGTCTCAGAAACAAAATAAAGTCATACAATTGGTTGCATTTATTTATAATATCATCACAGACCTCTCCTCTAAAAAACGGGGGAGGGGGGGGGAGTTATTCACTATCACTTTCAGAATCGTCGTCGAAAGTAATAACTAATGGATCGCACAAATCTTCTATTATGCCGTTTTTTCCCAATATTGATTTTCTAATTCTTCAATGTGCTTGCAGTAGTTTTTCCATTTTTCAGCATCAATATTTTCAAGAGAAAGTTTTGTCAATTTAAAAAGCTGGTCCATCTTTAAATCGGCTGTGATATTTCGTTTCCGAATGTACTCCTTCATATCGGCCCATACATATTCTATCGCATTTATGTCGCAATGATATGGAGGCAGTCTTAATGCACAATGCCCATGCTTGGCTAACATATTGTCAAATTTATATGTTTTTGTAGCGGGTGAATTTATCTTCACTAGTTCCATTAATTCAACTTTCCGCATAGTTGAAGAATATAGAACTTTATTATAATCAAACCAGTCCATAATACCAGTCCTCTTTTGTTTTGAGAAGAATTCGGCGGTTTATTAATTTGGATCGAAATATAGGGTGCATTGTCTATCACAACCACAGAAATTTTTGGTAAATTTGGGATGAGTTTTTCTCTAGCCCATTTTTCAAAAGTTTTTGAGTTCATCTGCCCGTGATAATCACCTATGGTCGTGTTGGCTTTATATATTAGGGATGAATTTGGAATAAATCCCATTTCTCCTCCTGCACATAAAGCAATAATGCGCCTTGATGCCGCCCCTGTTTTAACAACACCGAACACTTCTTCTGACTGCCAGCATTTCCCAACAGTCAAGTTGCTGTCAATCCATGTTTCATCAACAAAAATTAGAGGTATTTTCTCTTTTCGGAATTGGTGAATACTTCGTAAATATTTCGTACGAGACAAAACAATGTCACTTCTTTCCAAGAGTAGTTTTCTTTTATTTTGACACTTTCCCCAGCGGAATCCCATTTCATGAAGAACTTTCCGTAATGTCTCTTTACCTTTTGAAAATTTGATATTTTCTTTTAACTTGGTTAACAATTTCGGAATTATAGGCACGATTTCATCTTTCGTGTAGAATTCCTGGTTAGTTCTTCGAATTACATCCAAATTAAAATCATCCAAATTGACATTTTCTATGGTTGCCTTCGTTTTTTTCTTTTTGGGAGAAGCGAAATCACCCGAATTGTTATCGCCTTCTTTGCGAATTCTTTTTATAGTGCTCTCCGAAACACCAGCAATTAAGCTAGCTCTTTTATTTGCATGTGATAGTGGAACAGTTAGGCAACCTTTATCAGCTTCGTTATCACAATATTATGAAAAATATTTTTGGTTGTACTATGAAAGTGCTTGCCTTGATAACTTTTAGACTCTCTTAAATCCATTTTACAGATATGAGAGTGAATACAAAATAACAATAAAAAGCTTCGTTTGTGAAAATACAAACAGAATACAGCGAGTAAGAAATAACGTTAATAATAGTACAGCCAAAACAGGAATGACATGCGGTCAGGTCAGTCGGGTTCGGAGAAACCTGAATTTCGTCCCTTTCTAATGCTTCCCTACCTTCGGAACATTCCATTATTTTGGCAGTATACCAATCTAGTTCTTTAAACGCTGATCAAGCGGTAATTAAATCACTTATGACAAAGAAGAAAAAATGAACGTAATTTTTTTTAACTAAAAACTTATTTAAATTTTACTTTTGCATTAGAGAGCGGTAAAATAGTAAGCAACTGTGACTGAAATATTATTTACTCCAAATAGTGTTTATATATTACTATACAGATCCAAATATATTGCTGGATATAAATATGAATATACGCTTATTAGTAATGAGTTAAAACAAGTCTGACACATTATTCTGAAACATTACTTACTATTCAGTCTGAGATTTTCAATGTCTAGACATTAGAGGTAAAGAATAAGATTCTTGTTTCTCATCATGTAGATAAAATAAACAAACGAGCATTAAATAACATTGTTGAAAATACTTATATTATCACAATATCTTGTTACAAATCACTAATTAGAATTGAAATTATCTTTTTACTCAAAATCTGGCCTTGCAATCAGATTTATCATATTAATTCATTTTATGCCAAAATACAGGGTGTTTACAAAGTCCTGGACCCATTTTGATGTTTAATAACTCATATAATAATGAAGGTAGATTAAAATTAATAACATAAATGATTAGATAGACTTAAAAAGTTTCATGACCCTTGTCAATAAACTTCCACGTTTACCCCCTTCGTCGCACGGAGAATATCAAGTCGATAGTCTGTGGATGCCGACATGATTGCCGCTACCTGGCGTGAAATTGACTATGGAATTGATAAACTTTCAGTTTTTTTGTTGATTTTCGACGAGTCTAAAAAGTATAAGACCGTTTGAAAAGTTCGTTTTAAAAGTATAAGTTAAAACTATAAAACGAGTTTAAAATATAAAATAAGAAGTCGCATTTTATATTTTTTTTCTTTAATTTACATCAATTTTCATCATCTCTAATTTTTATCAATCTCTAATTTACAACAACTAGCTTGATGCATCCGAAATAATGCTAATAAGAAAATTTACCTTGAAATTTTAGAATACATTCTATTTACGTTTACCATCAATATTAACTAATTTAATACAATTCTTTGAAAAGTCAAAAGCACATTAACATATTTCTTTTGATTACTTATAAATATTCGATTAAAAGTCAATATATATACACAGTGTTTCAGTTAAACGTTTCAGAACTCCTAAGAGGGGGGGGGGTGCATCCTGACGACATGAAATCTTATAGCATTGAGGGATCAGAAATGCTTTCCAGACGCGCTAGATGGCGTTGTGCAAAAGTTCCGAGATTTAATGCAGGGAATCGTCACCCGACCTATCATTTCTGGATTTTTATTTCTGGGGTCATATGAAAACACTGGTTTATGACACCCCTGTTGACAATGGTGAGGAGCGGGTTGCAAGAATCGCAGCAGCTGCCGGAGAAACTCGAGATATGCCTGGAGTATTCGAGAATGTTCGGATTTCTAAGCGCAGGAGATGTGAGGTGTGCATTGTAGTCGGAAGCAGAAACTTTGACCCATGTACCTTTTGCTTTTTTACATGTATTAATAAAACGATTTTTCACTTACGGTGTCTTTTCTTTATGTTGCTTCTGTGTACACCACCCCGTCCGGAAAGCATTTCCGACCCCACATTGCTATATGATTTCAGGTCTTCAAGATGCACCCTACCTATCTTAGGAGTTCTGAAACGTTTAACTGAAACACCCTGCATATTAATAAAAAAAGTGCAAGATTTTCTTGTGGAATAAATTAAAAAATAACTTACTAATAGACATACTGGAAAATTTTCAGAACTCACCTAGAATATAAAAAATAAACTAAGTATCAGCATGTAAAAAAAAAAAAAATTAGAATTAGTCTGTATTGAACATTTAATTAAAAATTAAAAGTATTAATTGGTATCATTTAAAATTTTAATATGTGAAATTTCATCACTACGAAAAAGAAAAAAAAAGCTATATATTTATGTTATATATATAGAGAGAGAGAGAGAATTTTATGCATCAAAATACAGTGTAAAGTCAAAGTTATTTATAATTTTATGTAATTAAATCAAGAAAGAAAAAAGGTTTGAACGGGGAATTTCATAAAGGTAAAAAAAATAAAATCATATATTAAATAAATTTAAGAAGAATAACTATTCAACATTTACTTTTCTTTTTGTTCTTTCGTTGCTTTCCTTAAGCTTACAAGTTTCTTTCAGATGAATTATACAAAATAGAAACATTATTTCTGTTTCCAGAATAAATAGTTCACTTCAACAAACATCTCGAGCATGAGTAAATTTTTAATATATTTTTCATGAATTTTTTTAATGCGTTTTTTATGATTATAAACCAATCTCTGCTGTTTCTTAAAAAAAGTTGCAGTTTTAATCTTCATTTAAATTTTAGACGGTAAAATACGAAAAATGAAATAAACGACAAAATTTCTTTATTCATTTTATATATACTGTTAATATTAAATAGTTTTTCATAATTTTTCTGTAACAATTGACATTGATAAAATGTAAAACATTCGGATTTCAAAAATATTTTCAATAAATCATGTACATAATGTACACTTTGTTTACTAGTTTACTACTGTTTACTACTAGTTTACTACACTAGTGTACACTAGTTTGTGATTCGCGATTTATTATCTTATTCATATTCTAAAACATAAAGAAAAATTCCATTGTGTTTTTTGTAATTTTTTAATAAATGCTAAAAAAATATGATTTTTCGAACATTTTATAAAAAACTCAATTGCATATAGACTGGAAGAAGCTGCACAGATAATCACCTCATCAAGTTCATGGCGGAAATTCTAGTAACTCAAGTAAACGCTAGTAAACTTAATTTCGCATAATAAAAGGCAGTCATAAGGCCAAGTCGTATCATGATGGTAAACAACCGATTTTAACTGTTTAATTGTAGACTAACCATTGTATTTTCTTCCACACAAAACTATGAAAACATGGAGCACTGGAAGCAGAAAAATATTTTTTTAAGCCTACGAATCAGCTAAAATTGGGTTTTCAAGTACTTTACACCGAGATATAATTTGGCAGACCAATGGCGTTTTTAATATGCGAATTGATTTTTAAATAGTTCTGGAATTTTATCCGTTAACTCAATGAGGTGACTGTCTGAGCTGCCGCCTCCCAGTCTAACGTAGAAATGTAATCCTCAATCAATCAATCAATCAATCAATCAATCAGAGTCAAATTATACAAGTAACTACTTAAAAGGTGTTGCAAAAATACAGATATTATTTATTTATTTTACCTGGGATCTTTCAAATGCCCACGCATTCATTATCAAAGGAACATAAAAGAAGATAATTGATTTGAAACAGAAAACATCAAAACAAAACAAAAACAAAAACAGTCCGCGCGTATAAACAAAGTCACTATGAATTCATGGAAACACCAAGGATTTTGTACCAGAGTGTGATAATATTATATGAAATGACGTCATAGCAAACAGTACCTTTGTTAAGTTTTTTTTGTTGTTGTTTTGTTTTGATGTTTTAAATTTCTAATCAATTATCTTCTTTTATGTTCCTTTGGTAATGAATGCGTGGGCATTCGAAAGATATCAGGTAAAATAAATAAATAATAACTATATTTTTGCAACACTTTTAAATAGTTACTTGTATAATTTGACTTAATAACAAGGTGTAAATTTCCACCAAAGACACTAGTATTTATACAGTGGTTTTGACTCATTGATCATTCAGAGTATCAATTATTAATTTATGTATTGAAACTGGATTATATACGTAAAATAATTTTAATGTAAACAATACTTATACTGAATTAAAAGCTACAGATTAGTGAATGGATATATCAGTTCACTAGGCTGGGAAGAAAGAACTCTGCAACCTCTCATTTTACTTTATAGTAATTTGAATTTGACATTTTGTTGAAATACAATTTCAAATTTGTTACTGCACCGTACTTCATAGTGATATTATATTTCTTTTCGCAGTTAAATAACATTCATATGCATTAATAAATGAAATAATAACACATGCATTCCAAAGAAACTTAAACACATGGCATAAAATTGTAAAGATTTTAAATACATTATATTTTACATGTTTAACTGTAAAAATCCCAAAAGACTAATACACTATTGTTGAAAATCGTTTTACAGTATTTTACAGTATCAAGTTTTCGAAATATTTCTGTTTTTTTTTTTAATTAAAAAAAATTTCATTTCAGAAAAATACTAATTTGACGGAAAAAAATAAGATGATTATTGGATTAAGAATTACAAAATACATTAGAACTAATCATCAAAAATTAAAAAACTCAACTATCTCATCTATTTTAAAGTATCTGATTTCAAATATTTTTGATTATTTAATTTAGAATGTATGATTTGTTAAAAATTCCAGCATGATGGTTAAAAACTAAAATCATTTTTGCATGTAAAGCTGAAAAATATATAAGTATCTGTAATGCAAGGCTAAAAACATACCACAATCTGAATATTTCTGGCAAGTTTTATCTATAAAAGAAAATCTCTTATAGCGTTTCTAACTCATTACTAAAATATTACACAAACGAAAACTGTATCGGTTATTTTTTGAACACAAAATGCCTGTTAAAAATATGAAATAAGAGGGTATGTTTAAAATATAACTTAAGTAAAACTAAAAAAAATTTTCCAATGCTATGATAGGCTAAAAAAACGGCTATTCCACTTAATAAGTAACATCCCTCATACCATGCATGGTCACAGTGACGTCACAAAGACGTCACTGTGAGTCACTTTGGTCACATCACCAATGTGACCAAAATGCCACCACTCAGTGACGTCACATTGTGACTGAGATGTGACTTTCTTAAAAATCTTTTGAAAATTACAAATATTCTTCAAAACATGTTATTTACTTTAAAAAACATGCTTCTGGCAATTTAAATATCTTCGCTTTTGTCGGAGTTTCGTCACAATGTTAATGTCAAAGTAGCCACAAATGACACATTTTTCACATTTTGGTCACACCGTGACTTCACAAAGTGGTCACAATGTGACGTCACAAACGAGCTCTTAAACGGCCATAACGACTTCACATTTTAGTCACTGTGACTTCACATTGACGTCACGTGACGTCACATGGACAATCAGTGGTCACAAAGTCACAATGTGACTTCGCAACGACGTCGCAGTGATGTCACCTTGCCTTACGGGATATATTGTTAAAGCTTAAGAAAAGATTTTATAAAATATATTCTTGTTTCAAACACATTTATCGCAAAATAATCATGGAGAATACGTATTTCACTATCAACAAAAATATGTAAAATATTTTATTGGATATCCAATATAAAATTTTATTCCAGTAATTTATAAATGCTTCATATTAATTAAATATTATTACCATAAAATATTTTGTGGTATAGAAATATATATTCTATTTCATAAAGTGTTATTAAACTTTTTCTTCTCCCCCCCTAAAAAAACTATGAAGTTTTTCTTCCTGAATATACTTAATTACATTCGAAACTAAAAATTCTCATACATACGTTATTTTTGAATGAAAATATCCCATTTTACTAAAATTTCATTGCAATGAAATAATAACATTGAAAAAACCTTGAAATAAAAACAACTGTAACAGTATCAAATAAATGTTGCATAAATTTGTTGCAGTATTTATTATATAAAAATATCCCGATGTAAATCAGCTTGTACTTTTTAATGAAATATCTATTAAAGGCTGGTTTCATAAAATAAAGAAACTAGTTAGGTTTATCGATTAGTAAAAAAACAGATGTAAATTTTTATAATTGTAAAATTGGCAATAATGTTGAAAATATAATTTAATTAAAATTAACTGCTTTTTTTAGGATTATCGGTAGAAAAAAATCTTTACAACAGCACGTAATATTCGTTATGACAGACCAAAAGGAACGTGTATGAAAAATAATGCATATATAAGGAAAATTCAATAAAATGATTATATTGCATGTATATATGTATATATACAGAGAGAGACAGAGAAAGAGAGAGATTATAAAATATAAACTTAAACATGTCCGTGAACAACATTGACGTCATTTCTTCGCAACTAACCAATAATTTTCATTTTATGCATTATTTTTTTTTACTTCTAAAAAATTGCCCAATTTTGTTTTCAGATTATGAGAAATGCACAGTTTTTCTACCGTCAACCAGGACTAGAAAATTGTACCTTAGTTTAATGGTTTTTTTTTTTTTTTTTTTTTTTTTTTTTATGTTTTCATGGGTTTAAAATATTTCTTTTGAATTCGAAAATGGCTTTTTTAAAAATATATTTATCACGAGAAGCTTAATTATAAAACGTTATCTCATTTGTACTTACAACAAAATGTACAGCGTTTATTTCAGTCTAATATTTCAACTCAGAATTAAAACTTCATCAAACACTGAAATTAGAATATAACTAAAACACAAACTTAACTGACATACAAACAAATTAAGTGCATTAATCGCTTAAAACACCAGAATATAAAATACTGTCATAAGTAGCGTTTTCTTTAACTATTAAATCTTTATAATTTATATCAATACAAAAGTATCGCTTTCATTAAACTACAAAAAATTAAATCCATTATTGTTATTTTTTATTTAGAAGTGTTTCGAGATTTTGTTAGTGGAACATCTAAAAGCTGCATATATTAAATTAAAAAAATCCATATTATTTTTTAAAAAATGTTTTTCATCTACATTCTATGACCAATAAAGTTAGATTGGAATTTTCTAGCATCCACAAAGACATTAAGAGTTTTTTATGCAATACTCAACTTAAAATTTTACTGCATTAATTAACAACGTGCATCATATTAATTAAAATTTGCCTTCGTGAAGAACTTTGCGATATAGACTTTCAAATACTCTTTCTTAGCTTGTTATTAAAAATAAACTGCAAAATTAATTTTGGAGAGTATTTTTTATTCCCTGAATACATTCAAATATGTTAAGATAATTGAAATTCTTGCTTTATTAAAAATGTTTTACTTGAATGAGGATCTCCTATGAAGCAACGTGTCTTCTGGTTTCTCCATATAATAAACAGAGAAATAAAGTTAAATGAAGAGAATCCTTGAAATCGATATAAAATTTTATAAAGCTGGTGCAAATATAAAGTTTATAAGGGAAAGTTTATAGCGTAAGAAATATTGAAAACAGATCAGAAAACAGCTTCTTTAAAATAGAATTTTTGGACAGAATTTTTCCAGTATAGCGATGAAAGAGCTTATTAAATTATTCCTTGGTATTCTATTATCTCACATTAAGCATATTTATGAAAGTTTAAAAACTTGAGTGCTGTATGCTGTTTTTATATGCAACAGTTAGCAATTTAGTAGAATTATTTATTATTATTTGGAAACACATTAACAAAATTAAAATTTAATTCTTAAGTGGAAAAAGTAAGTTTATTAAATTATCATGCGTTGGCGCGTGATCGGCAGCGAATGTGTTAAAAATATACATATTCTTCCAGTTAATATTACATATTAGTCTTGAATATGTTTAACTAGAAATACAAATTTAAAATGAACACTTGATATAGAAATTCTTATTGAGAAGATGCGTTCTTAATTACTTTTTTCTTTTAATATTAATAAGTTTCCATTTTTATACCAGCAATATTTCCCCATTCATTTACCCATAATACTTTAATTAATTTACATTATGTATTATTTCTTCTTACGTGAATATAAAAATAGCATTTTTTACGAACTTATTGACACAATAAAATATATTCAGTAAAATACCAAAATATATCGCCATCTTCTTGTTACACGAAACCCCCCAGAAAACCAGACTTTCGAACACATTTTATTTTGCAGAAGAATAATTCAACCTGAAAAGACTTCGGAAAATGCCAAAAGTGACTTTTACACTGTTTCAATTTCTATTAAATATTTCATGTGGAATACATACACTGCTCCTATTTCTCTTAAATAATGTATGCGAAGTATATATTTCGCTTCAACTTTTAATAAATGTTTTAGGTTGAATAATATTATATCTATATTCTAGGAAAATGTCGGTTTTCCGCATGGGGAAATTTGATGGCTTCTTTGATATCTGATTTTCGTTAGTTATGTAACTTTCACAATGAAGTACAATAAGAATAAAATTCTGCATTTGTTATGAGATTTAGTCGGCCAAAAAAGAAATAAACCACTTTCTGTATTTAAGTATTGGTATAGTTATTATTATGGACTGAATTGAGATGCTGTCTTTAATAACAAATAACATTTCGAAACACGAAAGAGCATTAAACTTGCGTAGTTAAAAAGTATTTTTCAAAACTTTTTTTACTATAAGTAAATAATTAAAAAAATACACAATTTATGAATAAAACTAATAACTTAAGTTTTAAAAATCTTTGAAGACAGAGTTTATTCATAAATAAATAAAGATTAATTTTATTTCCAAAAAATTATATTTATACACTCCTTATTTTTACACATAAAAAATGTTACGCAATGCATTAAAGTTGTATCAATGCGTACCACATTAGTTAATTAAATGTAGGAAAAAATTATATAGAATCATATTTCTCTTTGAAATTTTTATATTTATTTCACCCTAAGAAAAAAAAATAATAAAGAAAAATCTTTTCATTTAATTTATAAATACAATTGTAAACATCTTAAACAAAGAAATTATTGATGGATTACTTTTAAAAACTAAAACGAAATGAGGTAAGTCACATTTAATCTTATTGTTTATATTAAAGGGAATAAATAGTATATTTATTATGCTAAAACAAACAAAAAAACTTTAGTAACATTTTTCTTTAAAAAAATTAAGCATACAATACAATCATACATATTTAATATATTCAATTCATAAACAGCATACTTGTTTCATTTATATTTTGGTAAAACTTTGACTGAAAAGGAACAGCTGATTTACAAACTTTGTTCAATATTGGCGCTATTTCTTATACATATAGGGCGACTATTTATTGTATAAATAAAGTTTCGTCACTTTGACTGTCAGCATCTGAGTATTGATATGTACAATTAGAACGCGACTGTCCAATTCTCAGTAATAATGACTGTTTCAAACTCTAGATATGTTTTACTTGCTTTAAAGTTTGTCCGACTTATTTTCATCAGAACAAAGGTCAGAAGATTTTGATTAAATAATTGTCGTTTTGGGGCTATTACAACATTTGTGTTTTAAATCTAATAAGCTTCCTTGTTAAAGTTTTCATGCAATATTTTTCATATTTTCTCTAAGCATGACTTATAAAATATCGTTAATTCTTTAGTTGTTTTTTATGTAGAGACCTGTTTACGTACTTAATAATATGTTGGTAAAATACATATTGTGCTTGAGTTAATGTATCATCTGATCTTTAAAATTAAAAATCTTCCTTGTTAAAATATTCAAAAAATAAATTTATCATCTTATAAAGCAAGTGTTATAGAATATATTAATTCTTTAGATTTTTTCTGTAGTAATTTCGTTCTATTTTTATAATTATTTAAAAACTTGGCATAGATAAAATTTATTGTGTAGGCAAAAATATAAAACTTTTTCAGTGTTGAAATTTTCAGAATTGAAGTGTATTGTAATTTTAATCATTAGAAAAAATAAATTAAAATCTATACTTTTATGCCAGGTTTTTTTTTTTTTTTTTTTTGTAAACACTATATTTGATGATTTTTACAACATTAATAATTAAAAAATATATATTATTTTTAATCAAAACCTACGATAGTAATATGTGATACGTACGTTGTTTAATTCATTTACTTTGACAATGAATGTAATTTTGTTAATTTTTATAGAAGAAATAAATATAAATTCTGGGAATATATCCTATAAAATTAAGTGTTTTTGCAATGTCTCTATTCTGTAATTATGTATACAATATGTAAGTTAATTATACCAAAGCCGGCGTATTTTAAAGTGGCACAAATTTTGCAACTAAACTGTTGTATGATAATATTAATAATAAGTAGAAAATACGGATATATATTTTTTAATGAAACCTTTATATCTGGACGAATATACTAACTTTTTACTTTTAACACAAAATCACATAAATGTTGAAAGGACAATACATAGGGTAACTAGAGGTGAGATACCATGTATAACACAATGCTGTCTCATGAAGTTTGATATGCGTAGGAACTGTAGGGAAACGCTGCCCCGCTCAGTTATAGGCAATAGGATTCTTTATTAATTTTTTTAATTTCCGCTTGCATCCTTCTCAATTTTTTATTAGGGCTTTTAAGTAAGTATGCAAGATCTTTTACATGACTTTTCTATTTGCCAATATATGTTTTAATTTAAATACCAGATAAATAAAGCTCGTGTTTTCTTTTCTTAGAGCACTGGTATCCGTGAATTCTGCAAAGCATAAATGGCCACGCTTCTTCAAGTCAGTGGGGACACCGGGGTCTTCCCATTGACTATCTTACCCATACTTTGGGGTAAAATGTCGAAATGCAAGTGTCAACAAAAGCAAAAGTAAACGATGCTTTCTATAATATCTGTACAGTAAAAGTAACTTTTTAAATGATACACAAGAGTGCAATCATTAGCGAGAAATCAACGAATAACAAATAAAATAAACAGGCTATTTTTAAAACAGTTAAATTAAAAACTACGAAATGGTCACCCTAATTTACCCTTTTTTTTTTTTTTTTTTTTTTTTTTTTTTTTTTGTTACAGATAACTTTTTACTTTCAGAATATTGTAATACTGATTGCTCCTAAAAGTTATTTTTCATTCACTTAAAGGAATGATGGGTATAAATTACTAAAACTTGTACTGTTAGAAGAGGTATTTTTTTTACATTAAATTCTGTTGTCGTTTAACAATTGTAAAATTTAAAAACCTTTGTGGTATATTAAAGATTTCTCTTCTATGATCAATTTATATTCATAATGTAAATCATGTGTGAAAATAAAGTAAGGAATGCGCAAATATTGCTTATATGAATATTTATTATTCACTTTCGTGTCTGATGCAAAATTTTGAATCTTTACGTATTCCTTACATATCTTAAGTAGTATGGATAAAATGCGTAATGAATGCATCACTTGTAAATATATTTAACAGTTACAGTTCGTTTTCATTCTCTATATCACATGAACTCTAATGTAAATTCAGACACTAAAGAATGAAGCTTTAAATCCATCTGTTTAAGCAATTATCACAAACGCTTTCACTAGAATTTTCAAATACTTTAAAAGCATTATTGAGTAAATAGGATGCTTACTTGGTAAATTTAAACAAATTGGATCAATTTATGCATCGTTATTTTACAATAAGTAATAGAAATTCCAAAGTATTTCTCTTAGAAATTTTTAGTAAAGAAATTAGAAATTTTAATTAAAGAAGGAAAAATTAACTCGATAGTCCCTCGTATATAAGCAAGTCTGGAGACATGAGTAAAGAGTCGCAATCACAAATGCTTGAAATTACAGGAAAATTAAATGTTTATGAAAAGTCATAGCCTGCAAGTTAATGTTTTATTTTGACTTTAAAAATAGTTCATACCTATATGATAATCTTTTTTAGCTCAGCAAAACTCAAATAAGTAATCTTATTGTAATATATAAAACGCAATTCAAAATTTCCCATAAATTAAAACTTTTTCACTTCAGAGACAGAAAGAAAAAAAAAATGCGATGAATTTTAACGAGTAATTTAATGATATATTTATGCTGTAAACAATAGCATAAATATAAACTGCGTAGCGGAAAAGATATCAGTAAAGGATTATGGCAAAAAACGTTCATCGGCAATATTACAGAATTTCAAATGGGTCATAAACTGTTAAAACTTTGCATGAAACTGTTGAGGTATTTAATGGATTTTTTACATAAACGTAATTTATCTGTATTCGGCCTATAATTTCGTCAATAATATGATGAAATATTCAATACAGTATTGATTAGTTGCCGTTATCTTTAAAAACTTCGGTGATCTAGATAGCTTGCTTTTTTAGGCTTTTAAAAGTATACTTCAAAATGATGCCCTGTAAAAGGTCCTGATATTTCATTCGTATGTACTATCTACACTCATTATTCATTATTTTCTGTTAAGGATATGGGGAAACTTTTGTGTCTAATGGTAATTATCCAATATCATCAAATAACGCACAGTTTTAGTCTTACTTGCAGTTCAAAAAGACTCATATTTTCTGGATGATGTTAAAAGACAAGTAGCTTCGGTATCTGGTCGGAAAGAGATCCTATCAAAGTTTTTCTTGTCTATATTTAAAAATAAGTTTTGTTTTGTTTTTTGAATTGTTTGATCGGTAATGTGAATTTTTTCATACCTCTTTGCCTCAGCAAGACATATTTCAGCAAAGTTTTAAGAGAAAAATGAAAAAAGACAATTAATTCAATTGGTTGCAGTCACTGCAGCTCGGTGTATCTTTCTAGTGACTTTTCACTACAGGTCTATTTTAAGTGATATGCTTATCAAAACAACCTTTCGCATTTAGATATTTTGAAACTCGAAATTCCGGAACATAGATAGCATATCTCGCCAAAAATATGACATTCCGAAGAATAATCTGTCGATATTTAAATACATCGATTAAAACAATGCAATAAAGGAAATTTGGAACATTATCTGGAATATCAAAATAATTGTGCGATTAGATTTAATAACAATTAAATATTTGATTTGGTCATTTACGTTTTACGCGATATTGCAGGGAAACAGTCGTTGCTGCAACTGAGAGTTACAAAGTTGACGCACGCCTATTTGAGGTATGGTTTTTCGTCTGCTCAAAAATCGAGTTCAAATCTAAGCAGCGCTACAGTTTATATAATCGGATAAATTTCGCTTGTTGGTAAGCAGCTCTCTAGTATGATCAGTAGCATAGAGGATTTGAGATTTTTCTATGTGAGTTCGAATCCCGCTTACACTTATTTTTCGAAACGAATTTTTTTTCTTTGTTAAAAAATAGTAGATTAGGCGTTGAAATAACTACAAATAATTTTAAATAACAACAAAAAAATTTTGGTCTATTAATATGAATATTTTGTACTTTTTATCGTTATTTATTTCTTTATTTTTATTATTATTATTATTTATTTTTACTTTTCATTACATGTTCAAACATGCACAATTTCGTGGTTAAAAATTTTTTATACGCGGCAAAATGTAATTGCAAATTTCAATCATTATACATATTCTTTCAATTCAAAAATGATTCATGAAGTTTTTTTTTTTTTTTTTTTTTTTTTTGAAAAAATAAAAAAATAAAGGACCGATTTATATTATATCAATATTACACTTTGATTTGATTTTCGAGCAGACGATATACCAGGACTCAAACACGCATGCGCTTACTTTTTAGCTCTCTGATAATGAAACATACGGCTCCCAATATCGTAAAGCTTTCATTGGACTTGAACATTTTCTGTATTTTTATGTTTCTAAATACAGTTTTACCAGCTTATTTTATCACAGAAATAGTACATTTTTTCTTAACTCGACAAACACTGGTAGGGCGAACAGTGCTATTTATTATCTATCAGTCATCGTGCTCATTTTAAATTTTCAGAAGTTTTTGCACCAAGTAATATCATTAAGTTTCGATTTTCCTTATCTAAATAAGTATTATATAATTCATAATAATTTCAATTATTTATCAGAGTTACTAAAATATACTCCAATAAATTAAAACTTACATAGTCTTAAAACAGATACTAATCCAGCTTGTTTTAAATATTTCTACTTAAAATCGTCTTCGATTTGATATGTTAAGAGTTTTAATTTAATCAAAATACTTTACAATTAAGATTATATTGAAAACTTTATCTAGCCCTATTTTTACTGTTACTCAGTTTCATTCGATTGCACAGCAGATCTAATAAACTAAAATCCCTCTTTTGAAATTCTTATCCACGTTTCAAATGCAATTTTAAATTCAGTTAAAGTGTCATTTAATTTATTGAAATTCGAGCAGTTTTCTTCCTCCAATAACTCTGAATGCATAAAATCCTTAAGCCTAAAGCAGCGAATAAAATGTCTAATGGCACTTTATCGCAACTTCAGAGATGAACGTTTCAAAATAACGATTATGGTCTCCATGGCAATGCTAATTAATGTCTAGAAATGTGGAAATATTAGAAACTTTGTACTGTCTCCAATTTTTTTAGACATCAGAAAATGCTACAGTCTGTTTGCTACTGGAATTAAATCTGAAGTTTTATTCCAAATTCATGTGTGAATATGTTTCTACATTCAAAATATTTTCGCACTTTTTTAAAACTATTTTCAAAATATTCAGATGCAGTTTGTAAATTACATTTGAATTTAAATTTAATTTATTCTTTATATGAACTTAAAAATTGATTTTATACCTGTGGGTACGTTTTAATTAAGGATGGTAACAGTTCATATAATCATTGTTATAATATTTGAATTTTTAATACGGAATTAAGAAAAAAGACAAAAAACCTTGTGCTGTATTAAAGATGTGGTTTAGTGATAATTAATTGGAAATTAAGAAGAGAGAGTATAGATATGAAACTATTGACAAATAATATGAAGAATGGTACATTGTGATTTTTTTCACTGAACTAGTTTTAGATACGACCATTACAAATTCAATTGAAATATTTTTATTTTTATTTTTAATTAGATATGTTTATTATTAATAAGCATAATATAATTAACCGAAATTTTATATAGTTATACATATTGTACCCAAAAGTAGATAATAAACAAGTTTGAAATCTAAGCTGCCGTACAAAATACGTGCGATTACTTTAAAATAAGCTCATATACTTAAATGATTAATACAAAAAAGTATAGTTTAATAACATAGTAAAAAAGAAAACATTCTTTTCATATAATCCTCGCTTCTACACTTCTGTATTATTTTACTTCTATGCTAGCATATTTTACCTTTGTATAAAATTTCTTAAAACAATTGAATTGTAGAAAAATATTTTATTTTGTTAGAAGCTATATCCGGTTTCCTTCTTTTTCCCTGAAAACTAAATTAAATCTGATTTATTCAATGCATTTTACATTACATTTAAAAATAAGTACTGTCGAAATCCACATTGAAAATCAATATATTAAGTGAATAGCGATATAGTTTACTAAAATAACATTTTATTTTATAAGTGAATCTAATATTCCATCAGATCAATCTTTTGGAAAAAATTGGATCTTCTCTTTTGGTGGGTATCATTTTCTATAGTCTTTTGATAAACTTTTATTATATATTAATCGTATTCATTTAATAAGGGATTCATTCAATTTTTGAAAAGTATGCAGGTCTAAACGCTATGCTTTACTTAAGCTTCAATGAATTGTCGATGATAAACAGTATTTTATTATGAAAATACTTTTTATTGATTATTTTTCTTTTGTAATATTTATTAACTCTCAATAGCTTAAATATTTTAGTGCATAGTATATAAACTATAGTTATGTTGTTGAAAATAGTCATTTGAATAAAGGAATTATTAGGTCTGATTTAAATAAACTATTTACAATTAATATAGTTAATTACTGTTCTTTATAAATAAAACTAAACTTCTTTGTTCCTAAAACTAAGAATAATCCAAAAGTGGTCTGGAACTACAGTGACCAGGCCTGTTTTTAGGTGCGTTCGTAATTATGTAAATAAGTAGCACCTACAGTTGTTGTTCAATCCGTCCGTCCGCATATAACAATGCAAAAACTACCCAACCGAACCGTTTGAAATTTAAAATATATTATTATTACATAATTTTCTCGAGTCATTTTAAGTTTTTATCAAAATCCGATGCATAGATTAACTACAGGGACAATCAAAAGTATTCCATTACATTAGAGTCAACAGGGAAAAGTTTCAAATGCATTTTAATAGTTTGAAATTTAGAATACATAATTCTTACATAATTTGGTCAATTCATTTTAAATTTTATCAAAATCGGATTCATAGTTCAATGACAGGGATAATCAAAAGTATTCCATCACATTACGGTCGCGGGGGAAAAAAGTTTCAAATATATTTTATTAGTCTGAAATTTAAAATACGTAATTATTACATAATTTGGTCGATTCATTTCAAATTTTATCAAAATAGCATGCATAGTTCAATTACAGGGACAATCAAAAGTATTCTGTTACATTACGGTCAATGAGAAAAAAATGTTTCAGATGCATTTTAATGGTGTTACACTCATTCGAACATAATAAAATTGATATGCACCTATAAAATACACTGTATAACATACATTTTGCATAATCGGTGGTGCAAAGAACGTCTGTTATTAAATTACAAGGCCACACAAAAGTATTCCGTTACATAATGGTATAGGGAGAACACTGTTTGGTGCGCATTTTAATTGTAATTATATATTTACAATTTTATGAGATTGATATATGAGAGTGATATTTTTAAAACTTCATTATCGTACGAACGCACCTCATTTGCTATGTTTCACTTGTTCGAACCTGAGTCTTTTATCGACACCGTTTGTCCCAACAAGATGGTCAGCTTCGGTGGTGGTTAGACCTTCGTTATTTATTTTTAAAGTGAACTCTTGGTACTCTTGGTAGCTCAAGTGGTACTCTTGGTACTCATTTCATCGAAACGGAAAAGTTGAAAAGCTGAGTAAACCTGTCCTAGTCAGGAGTCAAACGCCGGACCTACTATGCGAAAATCAAATATTCTGACCAATGGATTCTGTTCTTTACTAATAGATAATTTAATATAAAAACGACCTAATTTAACTTGTGTAACTATTTTCAAAAAATACTGTTGAATTTTTTATCGCTACTTCTGCCACCAAAACGGCAGTTTTCTATATCGGTTTTTATAGGATGGTCATTTATTTTTACTGTTTAATATTGCATAAATTCCACATAATAATTTTTGTATTACATTTAAAGTAGAAATTTTCAAAGAACGCTATTGTTTTCAATTACCAACATGAAAAAAATAAAACTAATAGCAGCTTTTGGTCATATTCTATGGTGAAGATATGGTATCTATTAAAACGATATACATATGAAAATGATTAGGAAAATTACTTCTTTTTTTAGATATTTAACTTTGACTGTTTTCCTATTCTATCTAAATTAGATCGAGTAAAAGTGTATTGTGTGGTAGGAAAAAAGAACATTTATTAATAGACTGATTAAATACGTTTTTTATTAAATTTTCCACAATGGTACTTATAAGTATCGTCGTCGGTAGATAAAGGGTTAAAATATTCTTTCTCTGTATATTTGAATGAAGGTAACTGATAAATTTAATTGCCTTATAACTGCGTCATTTAACAGTTCACTACAAATTCGTGTAAAATTTTTACAACACTAACGGAACATAATGATTAACACTTCTTGCTAAAATCGTTTTCGATTGTTTTGTAAATGTGTTGTACATAAAAAAAAAAGATTTTGCAAAAAGTGTTGTTAAAAATTACATACTTCTTCCAGAAATGCAGTTATTCATATGTATTAGTGAAATTAATCAACGCACACAGTAATCACCTGCAATTTTTTTTCTAATAAAATAAATTGTCTATTTTTTTTATTTTTAAAATTGCGCAATTTCAATGGCACCATATAGAAAGTGTATTGCAGGTACTTTACACGTGCTGTTTTATAATGTTCTAAACTGAGTGGTGTTTACATTGTGCTGTTAATTTGGTGGAAAAGTGATGTGCAACGCAACATTATGGTAAGAAAATATTTTTATCAACGCTATTTTACGACAATTATCAATACTATTTTAGAACACATTTTTTGCAACAATTTTGCAGCATACTGTTTATACATTTCTAGATAGCAACACTTTTCAAACATTTTACGAACACAATCACAGCACAAAAGACCTTTTTTATGAAGTTTTCTTTATCACAACACATTAATTTACGTAAATTTGTTGAAAAAAATTGTTCTAAAGTGTATTTATTTTTGTGTGTTGAGCGTTTGTAGTGTGACGACAATTTCCTAACAGAAGTCACTCAAGCTTAATGCGCCCGAACTCGTGGGTCCCAGAGTTGCTACAGCATAAAAGATAGTAAAAAAAAATTATAACTCTGGATGGATTGGAACAATTGCATGCATTGTAAGAAATAACATTTCTTTTTAAATTCCAAACTAACGACATTTCGTTTAGTTTCAAAATTAAATAATTAAATAGTTTCAATGAAGATTCCCTCAAATATTTATTTTAAAACTGCTTTACGAAATCATAGATTGAAAGTTTGTTGAAGTACAAACTTAAAATCATATTTTTAAATAGTATGAAAATTTACATTTAGTCTAAGTAGGGGATATTAAAAGTACATTTTGGGGTTGTTGAAAGATCCATGATTTGTGTGTATTTCGTACAAATGTTCCTTTATTCAAGGAAAAATTTATATTCCTTAAATATTCTATTATATTTAATCTGTATGTTAATTTTTATAACAGCCAACATGAAACAATTGGTTATAAAGACAAGAAAAATTCTACTAAACATTAGAAAAGTTTTGATGCAACATATGCGTAATAAAGATTTCAAATTCAGACTGCTTTTTAGATAATTATTACTAATAAAAATGCATTACACATTACATTTCTATTTTCAATAGTTAAATATTCATCAAGAGATAACGAGAAAATTGATCATATCTTTAAATGTGAGATATATATAGGATTACATTTTTGCATATTTTTGGCTTTATATGATACATAATAAAGTATGTCGCTAAATGCATTTTATTAAATTTATATTTTTGTATGTTAATTTTCTGTACGTTTTTATAACCTTATTCTTTTTTTAAAATCTATCGAATTTCAAATTTACAATAAATAGACGTTTTATATGCTCCTATTAAATATTTAATAAACACTCTCATGCCTAACATTTCCATTTTCTCAAGCACATTAATAAGCATTGCAAATGCATGTCTGTTATTTCAAAGCCTCTTAATTAATGGCGAAGGATTATTCAAAATGTGCCATTAAGCACGAAAATTTTCCAAAGTGCATTGGGTGGTTAAGATAATTCTCTAATCTATCTAAGTTAAAGTTTATTGGAATCAGCAAGGAACAAAGTTCTCAACTGATGTGAGGCAGCATCCATATGAACAGGTTATTTTAAACTAATAATCAGTCGATCAAGAATGTGGAGAATTTGCGCTTCAATAGAGAAATATAGCGAAAGGATTAAGATTATATATCAATATACTTACAACGCAGGTTAGATTCTAGATTAATTGGATGTGAAATATGACCATATCTTAATAATAAAAGGCACTTAGTACATTTCTTAGAAGTTTAATGAGTCGTGAATTACAAACGAGATTAAAGTAATATTTAAGTTATGTTATTTAGGATTCACACTACTGCACTTATTATAATTTTGTTGAAGCAAAAATATATTTGTTATGCACTTATTTTTCTTATTAGATTTTCAGATACATTTAATAGTCCCAACACATTCTTTACATATCGGGTGATGAAATCTTCGGGGAAACGTCAAGAACCAAAACGCACACACCGAAAAACTAATAATAAAAGTAATTGAGGAAACACAATATTTTTATTTGCAAAGTACTCGGAATGTTTCCGATATTTGCATTTATTATAATTTGGTTGAAACAAAAATATATTTTTTATACAGTATTTTTTCTAATTATACTTTTCGGACATATCTAATAAAGTCCTGACACACCTGCCTCAGTAAAATTGCATCATTGTTAAACAATGATGACCCAATTTTTTTTTTTTTTTAACCCATTAACGCCCAGCGTCCTCTTTTGAGGACGGTTACAAAAACAGCAAGAAAGCGGTTTTCCCACCAGTAAAGAGGAAGATAAATATATGCCTTCTTTCACGTGACAGAATCCTCCATAAATTTAGATAAAAGTTAATTCGATTTTAAAAGTGGTGATAAATACAAAATTTAAATTTTAGCGAAGAAAATAATTAGGGCGTTAATGGGTTAATATCGGGTCATCAAAACTTCGTGGACACTAAAAAGATTCAGAAAAAACTAATAATAAAAATAATAGAGGGAACACCATACTATTATTAACAAAGTACTCAGAAAGTGTCCAATGTTTGTTAAATATATAATTCGTGGCCGTGGCTATGAGACGGCATGCAATGAAAATATTTGGTTCGGACAATGCGTGGTGTCTTTCGCTTTAAAATATTGTAGTATTATCATCACGCTGTAGTATTATCATTTTTATGTCAAATTAAAATACTGATTCTTAATGTGTGTAAAAAATATCATTTTATATAATGAGGAAATTTATGAAATGTTTAGAATATATAAGACCATCTATTCACATATGTTCATATTTGGTTTTCTTTTATTCTCTTACTGAACTAGCACGCTCTGAACAAGAATTAAATTAAGAAATTAAAATGCAATTACTTCCACATTAAAAAAAAATGTTCTTGCATTTTTTAATTCAAAGCACGGTTAGTTTTGGTAGGAACCGAAAGAATATTTAAATGGTGCAATTTATTTATATAGAAAATATATTTCAAAGGTAGATAAAAATTGTATTAAAAATACAATGTAGGAATAGAACCTTAATACAGAAAGCAAAGCCTTAGTGAATAAATAAGTTATGATAATGATGGTATAATATACCATGAAACACGTAAAAATAAATAATCTCTACAGTTCTAAAATATAAGTGTATTTGTTATTTAAATGGAATTAATTGCAATTTCATAAAAAATTAATTATAAAAGCAAATTTGGTCTTTCACAATAGTGGTAATTTTGTTGTAAATAAGGAAAAAAATTAAAGGAATAAATAAAACATATATTTGTAATTATGTAGCTCGATACTATTAAAATGGTAACGATATCTCAATGTATGAAAAGATAACTTAATTATAATAGAGAATGTACAATCCTATTGAACCACAATTCAAAAATGCGTCACCTATAGAATCCATTAAAACTCATACATTTTAGAGCGGGGCTTTCCAACGCGGTGCCCGCGGGCGCCATGACGCCCTCTGACTGCTTCTTTGGCGCCCTTTTCAAGAGTGTTACTCATTTTTTACACAAATTGTTACTCAAGACTAATACTTTTTTATTGACAGTTTTATAAAATAAAATTTATAGTGTCAATAAAAAATATAGTGTCAATAAAAAATATTTATTGACATTTTTATAAAATTCCGTTTAAAATGAATGCTTTATTTAGAATCCTTGATATTTGCTCGAGAGATATTTTAAAAAACACTGCAAGTGTATTTCAAACATAAAAGAATGAAAACTTATATTATAAATTCAATCATGTGTTATTGTGCTTCTTCACTAATTTATACTTATTCTTTATCAAAAATGTTATGAAAAGTAAGAAGATAGAAATTGACAAAAGTTGGAAATAATTTTTTTAAGTACTAAAATGTGAATTATAGAAAAAATAGCAATCCCTTTTTTGCGTGCATGAAAGTTCATCATTTTTGTTGTTGCTGTTATTGAACGTTCATCTTTTTTGTTGATGTTGTTACATTGGCACATCGCAATTTTATAATACGGGTAAAGGAATGTAAATTTTATCCCAGGCCTTTAACATTTTAAGTATTTTCAAAGGGAAAAATATATAAAATCGAGCGGAACGATTTCCATCAATGAAAGCACTTACAGGCTGTCTCTTTGGAGCCACCAATGGATTGGTCACTATTGTGCCTGTATTTGTTTCTGTGGTTTTTTAAAAGACATGTTTGCATCTCCAAAATAAATCAAGAAATATTTATTCATTCTAAAAAACTTATAACAATATTTTTGATTACCATTTTATTTCAATTAAAAGCCAGTTTAAAGTTTCTTCACTAAAAAAAATTATGAGATAGCACTTTCCAGAAAAAATTACAATTCAACGTTGGATACAAATTATAGTTATTTTGATTTTTCTTTTTTCTTCACTCGGACCTCAAGACCCGCTTAGTGACCTTGTATTTTCTACTGCGATATGCATTTGTCTGTGTGTATCACAAATAACACTGTGAGGTAATTTTGTGGTGTATGTTTTGAGCTCTATTAATGATGGCACTCTTTATTGTTTCCCAAGAGTTAAAATGCGACCTCTTAGCGAAAGGTTGCACAGGCCTGTTTTAGAAAACAATTAAAAACATATACACATCATTTATTCACTTCCAATAATTTTCACAAACAATACCTAATAGTTTATAATTCTCATATAAACACTATCAGCTGCGTAGCAAACAAAAATAAGGTGGCCTGAAGAAGTAACGCCAGTGTGAATAGTAAAGCCAAGAGCTAATACTAAGCGTAATTATGAAAGGATCCGGGATATGGCACCAACGAGTCCTGCTGAGAAGTTTTGTGAGTCAACTGAATCACAAACAACCTCTAAAAGTAAATTTGTTTCATTTGTAGACATTAGTTTTGGAAGAAACATGTAACATTCAACGCCCGATATTATATTTGCATGCATTTTCATCAAGCCAACATATAATCCTTCACCGGCTCTCTTATTATCCATATGTGTTTAAAATAAGTGATACTCATGGAAAATAAGCAATTTTATGAAGTCGAATTCGTGAAAAGCTAGTGTTTATAGGAAACCTAAATTAATGGCATTATGTATTCACGCCTGATAACGTATTATCCATGTTAAATTTTGAGAATTGCTTGAACATTCTTTACTGGAGTGTTCCCCAAAATAATATTTTTAACCGTTTTATGTTGCAAGTTTCTGAGCAAAAAATATAACAATTTTGTTGTTTTGTATCAGACAATTTGAGATGTTTAATGCATATTATTACCAGTGTTCTCGCTGACATTTTACCAACGTTAGTAATTAAAAAAAAAAAAAAAATTCGCCAAATGAAAAAAAATTATTAGCAAAATAAATTTGTCATGTAGAACTAAAAAAATATCTTTAATCTTTTAATGTACCCCCTTTTTTCAATATGTTCTAAAACATTTTTTTTTTATAACTGCGACAGCGATTGTTATCAACCTAATTTCAACTATAAAAAGTATAAAAAACGAAAAGAAAAGAAAGAAAAAGCAAAAATTTAGCGTTAGCAATTAGGCAAATCTAATCGCTTATTTGCTCGCCAAATGAAGAATTTAGTCGCAATTTGGCGCAATGGCGAGCGAAAGCGAGAACAGTGATTATTACCAAGAATCCGTTTAAAACTTGATATAAAAACTTTTAAAAGCATATTTGTAAATCACAACGAGTTATGTAACTTTTGTTTAATTTAAATATAGAAATTTTACACACATAAAGATATTTTTATGTGCAGGAGTAGGATCATAATGGACAAATTTCATTGTTCTTACCAGCATCTTTTATTGATAATCTTCAAACTATATTCCTACTGCATGTATTACAAAAATCCGTTTGAAGATTATATATAAAATATACTGGTAAGAATAATAAAATCTGTCCTATATGCTCTGATCCCTCTTAAGTATTGAGTAATATTGCACTGTAACCTACATATTTTGAAAAAAAAGTAATGCATTATATTACCTGTTTCATGTTTAAAAAAATCAAAACAATTTTAACAAAAGCTAACGTTAATGTATATTATATTTAGACAATTTTATAGTAATAAACCATTAAGAAACACGTAACTCATGATAGAAGAAGTATTGTGCCGTGAAAGAAATATTGTTATAAAAGGTTTACCTGAATTTAAGAGGAGAATAAACCTTCACATTAAATATTTATAGACAGAGACGTGTACATAGAAATTCCATTATGGTCTGTTATCACATAAAATGTTTGAATGATATCTTATGTCATAGAGCGATCTTAAGGGTATAGGGGTAAAGAAAGAAACGTAAAAAGAAACTGCAGAAAACATTTTATTTTTCTCAGTGTAAAAACTTATTATTTTTAGTTGATAACAGATAAATGATTTATAAGTATGTTATTTTCAAAATGCCAAATAAATATGTATACATAAATTATTTTTTTTTAATTTTATAATTTAAAATATTTTATAAGATTTTTTTTCAAAATGCCAAATATATATGTTTATACATAAATATGTATATACATTATATAAATGTGAATTTTTGCGTGTGTGTAGAAGCACTTTCTTATAAATTAGACACATATAGTTTAAAAGATAAATTTCTAGATTAAATTATGAAATATGTACAGATAATATCATTTCAGAGTACTCAAACTCGCAAGCACACATACACAAATATACACATAAATGAATAAATAAATGTTTATATTCATGAATATGTGAGAAATAGAGAGATAGATACAAAACTATATTTATATATGTAAGGAAAAAAATATATTCAATGAAGGCAAAATATGCAGATAGTATTTAATGAAGCAAACAATTTTTATTTTGTAAATTTATTAATGTATGAATCACATTTCCGTTTTCTCGCTGTCTTATAGAAGAGGAAAGCACTTTCAAATTATTTTATTGTACTTCAATTTATTGTTGTTTTTTACGTTTTAAAAACAATTTTTAAGAAAAGTTTTATCTAGAACTGCTATGTAACATTTGATTTACCCATTTGCATTAAAAATTGCAAAAATAGTTTAATAGTTTAATAATCAATAAAATCACTGTCATTTTTTTGTATCAATATACATATACTAATTCAGATTTATATCTAAATACAGTACAAGATAAATTATTATCTTTAGATTCCCTTATCGTTATGAAATAGGATATTTTTACAGTAGAATGATTCGGTCTATATTTGAGCTATAACTAAATCTTGGAAGAAATCCAATGAGGTCAAACTTCATTTTTGTCTCTTTATTTTCCTGATCTGAATGGAAATTCTGATCTATTCAAAAAATTTTAGTTCACAAATCTAAAATTTTTAAGAAAATATAAAGTACTTTTATTTTTTTTAATCGTTTAAAGAATAATATCTAAACCTTATGTGTAATAGATCATTCCGTAATATATGTGTTTCTCAGAAGCAGTTTAAACAATTTAAATACCAAAATTTAAATTATTTATAGATGCATTACTCAAAAATTGAATTGAGTATTCCTTTTTGGCATATCTGTTGTTTGAAATTCTCTCACATGCAGTAACTGAAATGTAAACAAATATACACAATGTAAGTTACTAAAGCAAAATGCTAGTTTCAGAACAGGTGAATACTCAAAAGGAAATTCGATAAACAGCAAACACAAAAAAAGTTACTACCCCAACAACATATGTACACTATGTGAATTTTTCTTGAGGACTCAAGTATCGTGGTCATTACAATGAACTGAAATGAGATATCTCTTACTCGTCTCATTCAAATTATCATTTGGTTACACAAAATGAAGTCACCGTGACAGCTACTTTGTAACCAATCATAATTAAATTTACAATGAACTAATCTCATGATTTTCTTGTGTCTATCACTTGGAGATTGCAATGCAAATTCATTATGATTGCTCATTTCTGACGCGTTCTCAAAGAGCACAAAATGAAGTCATTTGGTGAAAATTACTAATGAGTGCGATGATTACTTCACGGCTGAATCTCGATTACCTGAAAGTCAGCATGCGACTTCATTTTAATATTATCGGGTGACTTATCTCAATGCAATGCTCACAAAAACTTAAAATTTTAGTCTTGAAATGCCAATGATTTGAGATGTACAATGGAACATCATTTATATGTCACTTTGTGACTCACCTGAATACAATGCTCACAAAAACTTGAAGATTGAGTCTTGAAATGCCATAATTTGAAAAGTACAATTTCAAATGTCACTTGGTGACTCATCTTGAAGAAATAGTCAAAGTGAGTTCTCACTATAGTCACCGTTTAACGGCAATCTGAGAGTAACAACAAGAGGAATAAATTATTCCATATTTGGCTTCAACATAGTGATTGCAACACTTGTGACTACGTGTGACATAAAGAAGATGTCACATAAATTAAACCGTTCCTTAGAAAATATACCTATTTGCTATATTTGATGTTTACATCATTTTCTTTTGAGTATTCATATATTGGAATTTTTGCATTTTTTTCTATCATTTTACACCAGTGTATATATGAAATAAATTTTGTCTTATTTGCTAATAAGGTATTATTATGCTTCAAACTGTTTTTTTTATTAGTAGTCATTTACTTTTTATCCTATACTACATTTTCAGATTACTTTGTACTTCGTATTATTTATGTGTAAAACATAAAATTTGATCATGTGCTTTAACATGAATTTAAAATAAAGCAAGCAAAAAAGATACATTTAAAGAATGAACTTTAATGTTATTTCCTATTTTTATTGTAACAGCAATGCGATAACTCTGTTACTCATCTAAACTCTTAAGCAACATAACAAAGTAAGTCACTGTCAAATTGAATCAGCGAACAGTGTAATGCAAATTAATAAAAACTTAATAGGCGAATGTAAAAGTGAAACGCCAATTATTTAGACACTGCTAAAATAAAATTTATAGCTTCGATTATTCCTACATAAGAGTAACTTGTAAATTTTCAAACGTAAATCTTTTGAAGTGTCATTTTGAAAAGTTTTGTTAGTACTTATGATGTTTTCAAATGTTAATTATTAAGTAAAGATACAATTTCTAAAATGCATTCATTAAAAATTTGAAAATAAAAACTTTTAAAAAATCTATACCGTACCATATATATTGTATATCATCTATGCATAATATTTTACATCATTAATGTCGAAACGGGACATTATACTCTATTGATTGAGTTGCATTAAAAATATATGGTTCAATATTATTATTTTTTAAATAATCGAAAAATAAATCTACATTAATGTGTTTTGTACTAAGCAGTTTTCTATAGCAGAGAAAATAGGTATAGGTAAATTTAAACATGAATAAATGGATTTTTTATCACGTATTTTATGCGTCATTAGAAAGAAATGTAAATTTGTATATACATTGAAAGAAAAGTAGTAAATTAAAGGAAATAGAAAAAAAATGAGATTCATATGTAAAAATTAGCGGTTTGAACAAAAATAAATATATATCGTCTATAAAGATAACATCAATTGATTATAATTAGATAAATTAATACTTTGTACATAACTAATCTCTTTTGTAAAAATCCTTAATTTTAACTTTCACAACTTAAGTGCTGATTTTTATTTCCGCTTTTTTCCTTTTTCGACTCCGTTTTGAGTTTAACGATTTATATAGTTTGAGAAACAGTTATATAAATAAATGATTTTCTAAATTCTTCTTGAAACGTTTAGTAAATTTACATTTTATGATTTTTATATTAAGCAACTTGAGCCAATATAATAATAATTTTAGATATTTTAACGTTATACATATATTTTCACGAACAATATTTGAAAAAAACCCTTCTTAATATAATGCATTATGTCGTTCACTAACATGACTCATTTAATAAATACATACATTTATAATTTCTCGCAATTCTACTAATAAAATACAAAATATTAAAATCATAAAAATATTGTAACAATTCATTAAAAAATGAAAAATTACTCTGTTAATTTCTAACGCCAACATGAAAAATATGAACATATTTATCGCAAATTACCTATTATTAGAAATAAAACGTTACAGTAATTAACTACACACAGCATTGTAAGAAATGAGTTCAACATTCTATCGTTATCCCATGAGTAAATTTAGGCATAAAGATATATCGATTGCAGAAGAAATATTTTAAGGATTGATACTTAATTAACTTTTTGGTCCGTAAAAACTGTTTGGAACAAAAGAAAAAAAGACGTTATTTTTTAATGCTTTATTAATCTTTAACTAGAAGAAAATTTAAAAAAAAAAGAAAAAGAATCTTCTTAAAAACTCTCGAACAAATATATTTGTTTAAATGTAGTTAAGCTATAGGAAATTCACTAAGCATATGAAAAATGATTAAAACCTTCCTTTAAGTATTATTATCGCATCATGTATTTATAAAACCCTTAATTAATCAATAAGTTCTGTAATCATTTCTTATGTTTTCGTGAAAGTATCGTTTAAAAGTGTACATTTAATAAAAATTCATTCTTTTTAATTAAATGAAATTTTCGCTGGTTTTTAATGTCTTTGTGTGTAATAAATTAAATATTATTATTATTTGTGACGATAATACATTTCATGCGAATAACTCGATATATGAATTTTTAGATACGTTTACAATATTTCACAAACTAGAATATAATGTATTACATATCAATAAATGAATGTATTATACGTTTCGGTATGTATTTGTATGAACAGGAATAATAATAAATGCATCATGTAATAACGCATAGATTATGAAACACTTTGAATGTTATCAGAATATTAGAATGAAATTTAAATGATAATGACGGAAGAAGATAGTCACAAATAAACAACTTAGAAAACTCAAACCACATTCAAAAATGAGATTTTATGTATGTAATGTCTATTATCCGAAATGTACCCTAATTATAATGAGTACTCATTTCATGATCTGTATATCAATATGTATACTAAATATTGAAATACAGTTTTTTATGAAACACATCCCACAGAGAAAAATTTATTTTCAATAATTTCCCTTAATATACGGAAATATACTCGAATAATTTCGTGCACCTTAGCATATTATTTACAATAATTTTACAATAATTTTGCAATAAGTTTAAATTTAATTCACGGGGAAAAAAGTAATTGAAAGCGTGTTTAGCGTGCTTCCATACATTACCATCAATGTATCAAGTTTTTTACATAGCTCTGCATATAGATTTATTCATTCAATGGATTTATATTTCTACGAATCACATTTGTTTTACTAAATATTGTTATATCTTATATGTTGAATTTATGATATGTATTAATTTGACAACTTAATTTACAAAACATTGTTAAACAATTCACGATAGGACATAGTAATGCTTACCAATTATTTTGTACATCTTTGTATATCATGTATACATTTTATATTTTGCGATGCAGTAATCAAAAATTTAGTTCCACTTAATAACATGTACCAAACACATGTACCACACATAGTAAGACATCCATTAATCAAAATATTATTACAATATTATTAAAATACTTTGTATGTATATGTAAGCAAACAAAATCCACTATGCAAGACTTATTTAACCGTAAACAGCTTGTAGCGTAACTTAATAATGCATATAAATTTCATTATTTTTGTAGTAGTATAATATCATCGAAATATGCTACAAACATATTTTACCGCAGATTATAATGCAACGGAGTTATTATATATGGCCCTTTAACTGAATGATATATGCTTTACAACCCTTATTTTATAGCATGTATCTTTTTAGTGCGCATCTAATATGCAAAAAATAGTACATATTTTATTTTAAAAAGAGAATCTTCAACAGTAAATATCAAAAACTCATATCAATTGCATGACAAACCAAGTGCATTTAAAAATACACAGACAGACGGCAGATAACCAGAAAATCAAACTGAATTCATAAATATTTTTTTTACCACGCCGGAGACAAAAAATTCACATTACTTTTATAAAAAGAAACAAACGCAAAATATCAAAACTATTAGTTTAACAAAACTCAGCCTAATTATTATGTTTATGATTCAAATTACGTTCAACCATACCTTTCAAGAAAATCATTTGAACATTTTGTCATTTCTTATCAGCTTTCAAAGAATAACTTATATCGATATATCAATAGCAAGAATATTTCATTTCATTAATGATTCACACTTAATTAACTGTTCGATCCCTTAAAAACCGCTTATTACAGAAAAAAAGTAAGTTAATTCAAGAATGTCTTGTTAATGATATTTTAATTATAAACTAAAAAAAGTAATCCACATTAATTGAAAAAAAATCCTTACAATTAAATCTAATACTTTTTTTTTATCATGCTAAGTTACAAAAAAATGTAACAATTATATGCAAAGATAAAATAGTTTGTTTTGATTTATTATTTGCGCATCTTGTGTTTGTGATATCTTTAAATTTTTAACTAGTAATTTAACTATTCTTATTCGATGAACACTTTCAATAGAATTTCAATAGCAATTATTGAATGAAATTTATGCCCACTTTGATTTCTTTGGTGTCTTTGTTGTTTTTAAAAAACTTGAAGTTCAATAAATTAAATATAAAAAAATTCTTAATATGAATTTAATAATTTTATATGGAAATCTGATGGGTTCCTTAAATATTTTCTTTAATTTGTATCATATACAAAAAATATTATTATCTAATAAAACAGTAAAAAAATCCCTTTTTACGAATTAACATACATAAGTATGGTAAGAATGATATTAACATAAAAACACGCTCTTTTTATAAAGAAAAATATAAACGTTAAATAACGGAAAACTTAAACTGAGAATTCAAAAACTTTTCAGCGTACTTTGTAGTTTGAAATATTATCTCAACTTATCTAATTAAGATACGAAGATTATTGAATATTTTCAAATGTATATTAATCACACTCAGAACTAGAATTGCATTTATAATTATTTTAGGCCCTTTCAATATTTATACTAATAAATTTGAATAGAACTTTCAAAATAAAATTAGACAAAATATTTCTGTCTTGGTTTATCGATGATAACAGACAAAAATTTCTGTAACAGCCAAGTTTTGTAAAAGCATCAACCCTTTTAATAAGCAAATAATTGTGTTCACATATTGAAACAGCCATACAGATTTTTTTAAGTATATTGGAAAAAATGAAAATGTAATTTTCCAGACTTTTTTCATTATAGTTTTTAAAGTAAAATTTTAGATAAAATTTTGTACAAAAATTGTTTTAAATTTAGAAGTATGTGAAAAAAAGAAAAAAATGTGTCATTACAATCTAAGGGCTTAAAGAAAAATATGATCTTAAGATAAAAACATACACACTGGAATGGTAATAAATAAAACATTGTAAAAATTGAGTTATCATAAGATTTCACTGTGTAAATAAAAATAATTTTACGAATGAATGTATTAGATAAAATACAGCCGGTGTAGTTTATGACTTATTGCACTAACAACAGTGTCTGTCTCGTGACTGCAATTTTTAATCCCTAAACAGTCTTTGTATAAGGTTTGATAAAGCACTGCTTTTTCACAAATTTCTAATCTATATATTTTCAGGAAATTTGTTTTTATGTTAAAACATTTAATTTTACTCTATTACGGTAACTAATAAAAATAATTATGCATTTTGGAAGTACCGACTGCTTTTTTCACCCTGTTCTCAACCCATAGATTAAATTAATTTGACATAACATAAAAAATATACATGTTTAAAATTCTTTACCATTTAAAAACACCAAAAAACACTTGTCAAAACAATTGTAATAATGCATGAAATCTCTACTTGAAGAAGGAAAAAATTACCTTGTTAATCACTAATATCAACACGAAATATTCCAACACATTTATCAAAAATTATGTATTTTACGAAAGAAATTGTTTCATTAATTAACTGAAACCATATCGTTTAACATAAAGTTTGGAACCTTCTATAATGTTTCGAAGACTAATATCATACACTAAAATGTATCGGTAGCAGAATTATTTCTTTTCATTAAGGAACGGCATTTAATTAACTTTTCGGTTCGTGTGTACTTCTTAGTACAAAAATGATTCAAGGTTAATTCAAGAGAGAAATTTTTCATTTTATTTTTAATGCTCTATTAATCTTTAACTAAGAACAGTAATCTGATTGACTTGAAATAGTTTTTTCCGAAGCAATTTTTTTGCGTGTTAAGCTACTTAAAAATGTAATAAGCATATGAAAGAAAAATTATGTTTTGAGGTATTATTTTTGCATCGTGTACTTATAATATCTTTAAGATGCACGCTATTAACTATTGCTCCTTTTATGAATATGATAAAAACTCATGTCAGAATTTCATAATATTTCATCGAATGCAATTTGCAATTTAACTAATTGTATTAAAAATCTCTAAGTCTGGAATTATAGCATCTTTGATGGATTGGTTTAAAGGTTATTAACAATAAAATTGTTTAAAATGCATGAAAGATCATGTAGGTTTATTTAAAATAATAATTTTAAATAAAAGGTACAGTATTTGAAATAAGATGAAATGTGATTCTTTAATTTCAAACTGAAAAATAATTCGTAGTACAAATTTATCTGTATATATTTTATACATCTATATATATCTGAACTGTGTAGGTAGTTCATTCATGCAAAATGTGATTCATGTAAGTTATGTAGATTTTACTATAATTAATTTCGAGATTATGTTAACCAATGAAAAGAGTTAGACAACTGAAACAGACTTTTCATCATATAATATAATTTGGTATATTTAATAAGTGAATTTTCAAGGGTTTCGGGTTCGATCCCCGACTTGGACATTTTTCACTAAGTTGGTTATACGCTTAGTAGCAATGTCAAAATTCACTCATTAAATATTCAAGAATTTCAAGCGTAATTTCACTGCTGATTAATTAAATTATTTAAAAATTAATTAAAAATATAAAATTTTGTATTTTAAAACAAATAGTATTGACAACCTGGCCGCCAATTGCTTAAAAATTTAGAAGCAGGTCTCTTTAAGAGTACTGAAAAACTTTTCGCATCTGGGCCAAGTCATCTTGGCGTTTGTTGCACGTGGCAAAAATAATTAATTTTTACTTCATTTGTTGCTCGGAATCGATTTCACAGCTGGGTTATTCCATGGTAGCTTACGTTACATTTTGAAATATTTCAGTAATTTCAGTAATATAACACACACAAAAAAATATTCAAAATGTAAATTTTGACATGATTTTCTAATAAAACTTAATCAAAGTCCAATTTATGTAAAAATTACCTAATTTTAATATTAGTTTTTAAATTTTGGTAGTTTTAATTATTATGGTAACTGACATTTCTGAAAAAGGAATTTAAGTTATCATCCAAAGTGTAATTTCCATTATAATTTTTTAGGTAATTTTCATCCAAATTGACCCTAAGATAAGTTTCATCGACAAATCATGTTAATTTTACATTTGAATATTTTTAGTACTATATTACTAAAATTACTGCAATAAATTGCCTAAATGTAACACAAGTTTCCATGGAACGACCCATCTTCGACACTTGAAAAATTATAACAGAAAGTGCAATAAAATCAATATATATATTAATTTCAATCAATATATATATACCATGCGTAAATGATCAAACTGAAAGTTTCAGAATCAAGTGTTAGAAATCAAATCAGATTACAACGTGATTCAACAAATTATAATCCTAAATTTTATTACTTTTAAATGTGCTGTAATCTTTAAGATATTTACTTGCAGAATTTTATGGATCTACCATCTATTTAAAAATACTTAAAACCGAAGATTTTTATAAAAATGAAACAACATTGGCATCTTATGTTTACAATCTAGTGCAAAAAGTATTTAAATAATTGTAGTAAATGTGAGTCATTATTTTTTTAATTTTCCTATATGTTAACATAGGATTTCACGACCAGCCAGAAATGCATAAGTATATATTTAAGTAAATTTGCAATACTAAATTCATGTAGATGTTGGTGAGCATAATTACATTATTAAACATTGATAATATTCATATATTTTATGAATTTTTGTGGCTCGAACATCAACATTAATGTATGTTTTAAAATCATTATCTTTTGTAACACTTGAATTTAGTTATGGTAACCATTTATTGTAGTTATTTATAATATTTTAATGTCTTTACACGTTTTTAATATTAAAGACATAATATATAAAAATATACATATCCCTCAAAAAAAAAAAAAAAAAAAAAAAAAATATATTTTTGTACTTTTGCTATTGTAATTTTTAGTTTTGGTAATGTTTTTTATTTTGTTATGTTTAAAAAGAAAACTTTAGTCTGATACCATAAAACATAATTTTATAAAATGGAAAGAATATTTCAATGCCTATTTTTAGCTTAAGTATTAAAAAAAAAACATAAAATATTTAGTCGTAAAAATTTAATCTTTTTATTTATAAAACATTACATTTACTGCAAGAAATGAGAAAATTTTAGTACCATTTTATGTTAATTACATATTTTCTATTAAAGTAGCAACATTTAAAAAACAATAAGAGTTAACATTCTATTTCTTCAGAAAATAAATCGACAAATCTCTGAAAGTGGAATGGATTTTCTTGTGCCTAAAATGTATTTCAGAACCGTCACGCAAGAAACCGTTTCATATGTCATTACTTTTATTTTTTTTCTTTATTTCGCTTAGAATCTATAATGTTCACTTACAGAAAATTCCTTTACCAATCGTGTGCATGGATTCGTATACGCATTTAAAGATTCGATACATTTTAAATGCACATAGGTGCGAACGTTACTGTTGTTTTTATCTATATATAAAGAAATTTTAATACCTGTAGGTAATTTTTAAAGGATGTTCTACTGGAATAACATTAAGCTCAGAGAGATGTCAGTAATCGTGATATTGGAAAATTTGCTTTAATAAAAAATACAATGCGTACCAAGCTAACAGAAGTTCAATCTGTACTATCAAAAAATTACAGCTTTATTACAGTGAAAACTTGGAGATGTGATAATATGAAATTTATATTAATTTGTGTCCAATGTGTTTATTCATTAACTGTACCACAAAAACAGACATCTACTGAATGTGATATAGCATAAACTGGTTAGAATTGTCGAGGACGATGCTCAAACTGCTGGTCCTTACAAGTCAATAATTTATAACTTATCTGGTTATCATTACTTGTTATAAATAACAGTTTGCGTACAAAATTATGTCTGTAATATGTTTCCCTTTTTCTAAAGTTATCGGAAATTCTTGTTACTATCGCACATTTTGTTTAGGTATGGATTTGTTTGGATACCTAATAGTAACCCCCCTACACACACACACACACATCAGTTTATAAACACATCAACAGAACAATATATATATATATATATATATATATATATATATATATATATATATATATATATATATATATATACATGCATGTTACACTGTAGCTCATATGGCATGTAAGCATTCAATCGAATGCATTATAACTCCTTCAGTCATGTGTGAACTCATTTATTTTGATGAACTGCCAATATTTTGGCAACGTAAGCACAGATCGTAATATGGTCATAAAAGGCAGTGGTGTAAAGGTAACTAAGGACTTAACCCCTTATTTTTTTATGGAGACTCCTAGTTATCTTTAAATTTTACACTTTGTTATCACCCCTCAACTAAAATAGTGCCCCACCTTTGATTATAAATCTCGAATCTTTATGTTACGAATCATAGTTGCTATTATAAGAAATTAGTACAAAAAATCTATCATCATAAGCAAACTATCAGACAGCATAGGATGTTAGCAGGCGGAAGATTGCAGTAATTATCTGTCTTCATGTTTTGATCAAACTCACAATAACACCAATCATAATGTAGCTATCATCTGACCAATGAGGAACAATAACGATACGCATGAAAGACCAGCGGAGTAAGTCTGCAAAGAGCTCTCTATGAAAATGGGTAAGGACATTAGGCGTAAAAATATCCCACCGCGCGAAGGATCTCGGAAAAGAACTGTTTTAAAAATTTCAAATTCCCACTAAATAATAGAAATTAGTCAAAAATAATAATGAAGTGTAGGAGTAAACTAGAAGTTTTATGTTTAAGAAAATTGAGTTCGATAATTTTGTGAAAATTTAATAGGATTAATGATATATTTTATAAAAGAGTGAGAAATTAGTGAATGCACCGGAAATTTAGCATAATTGGCAGAAAATAAAGGGAAATTTTGTGAAGGATTTGTTAAATATATATATATATTTATATATAGGCAAATTATAATTACTTTAATAACATGTGTATATGTCTATAATAAAAACTTTTTTTTTACTTTTAAAGTTATATCTTTAAACAGTTTTAATTTTGAAAAAAAAATTATTTTGTCCAAAACTTTTCTGATTTTCGCATAAACGATATGTATTTCAATTTAATTTGTAAATCTTCGAATGTAAGCATACAGTCAGCTGTGGTTGGTCTTTATTGTGGGGGAGGAAACATAACTCCCACACTTTAAATTATACAGTTGGCCGGTTCGTAATTATATGGAGAACATTGCGATACACAAGAACCCATTCTTTGAGTTCTCATCCCGAGTTTGAAAGTAATTGACGAAACAGAGAGTCAATAAAATCATAACTTCTTGAGCACAACAAATTGGTCTTTTATTGGGTGCACACATTCCCAGCCATAAGGCTAGGCACAAACATAAAGCAGGGAGGTGTCACATGTTACATAATAATTTAAAATCTTCTGCTCCGAAACACTTGTGTATTCCAGTTTTATTGCATTGGCTCAAATTAGCCAAGATTCGCCCATATTTTATGAACAAGATAAAAATGAGACACAATTTGGCGAAAAACTTAACAACCCCAATAAACTAACTCTGATGACATATATTATTATTTCACTAACATTTAATAACATATTCAATAAATTATTACCTCATTATCTCAGAAATAGGAAAGACATATTTCTGTAATAACTGCCACATTAAATTATTCCTTCTGATTATTAAAGTGTTTTTACAAAAAGAAACTACCGTTTTGTTTATAAAAATGATGATTGCACCCATAAGATGCAATATCTATCTATAATATTAAATTAATTAATTAATCAGTAAATTACAAATTATTTATGACTATTGCTTAACTTCTTATTTTATAAAATCGAATTTCGCAATGAAATGCAATTCATCTATGATGTTTAACGGAAGAGTAAAATGTTTATTTATGAGACATAAAATTAATATTATCACCTAAAGTAACCTAAAAATAATAAATCACAGGAAAACCAAATACATTTATTTACAAAAGGCATAACGGTTGTTGAAATAATTTGCAATGTATTTACTTGTCTTTATTAAGATTTAAAAAGAAAATATTAAAAGAAGGATTGATAAATGATAAAAAATTATTCATTTTTTGAAGAAATATCGAGCCTGAATAAAATAGTTATTTAGTTTAATAATTAAAATTTCTTAATGAATTTCAGTCAAATATATGTGATTAACATCACACTTATTAAGCTTTGCTAAAGTAGTAAATAGCCAATAATAATAAATCATACATGTTTGGAATTCATTGTTTTTGAATGACCTATTTTTTACACAAATGCTGCAGGAAGTTCAACACGTAGCTATCTATGTAAAAAATAACACACTTATTATCAAATCAGCGACAGAAATAAATATTTTTAGTGTCGTTAAAGAAGAATTAAAACATTTAATAACAACAAATCAAACATCTACATATACTGACATAGAAATGCGCATTCGATCCAATTTGTAATATTTTGCCATTTGGCAGTCTAGAAAGGTCAAAATTAAAGTTTAAACACCGAATTTAAATTAACATACTATATAACTAAACTAAAATCTATTACGCTCGTATAATTTATACACAATATATCCCTTGTATGTATATTTATGTATATATATATATATATATATATATATATATATATATATATATATATGAACACAAGTATATGAAAGCATGTGTTTCAAAATTCGGTTTATGAATTAGTTTTAAAATGAAGTTTTCTCTGTGATCTATTCTACTGGTGAACCTGCATGGCAAAAATACTACAATTCTCCAAAAACATATTTTTGTACTACCTTTTTTATATAATAAAATAAAAACAAGAATGCAGGTTAAGGTTTTTTCGCGATTTCTCGAAATGTGATTTTCTGGATAAGGCCGGTTTGAATCTCACGTCATCATATGCACACATATACGTCATATGTATACTTTTGCATAAAGTCTAATTTCAATGGCATAGTTCGCATTTATTTTTGAAATCTTCATATCTAAACAAAGGTTTCTTCAGCTTTCGAATTTTATAAAACTGAACAGTTAATTTTTAAATATTAAAAATATTAAGGCTATGTTATAAAAATAATATCTCACATCTTCAAGACTAACTATAACATTAGCCTTTAAAAATTGATTTAAAATATACATAACAAACTTTTAAAAAATCAACTGTAAAATAAATAATTTTTGAGGAAAATATTATATAATATTACGATACGCTCAGAATTTTCTTTATCATGGCATTAGAACGTCAGAAAAATAATATTGCCTAAAGGATAGGATTAATATTAAAAATTTAATCACGTAAAACTAAAGTATAACTGCAGCTAATTCTAATAAATTCTCACTAATGAGAAACAAATTTCTAGTATATACATTTGTTTAGCTCTCAGATATATAATGCCGCTACAAATTTGTCATATCAGTCACAGAATCCAATTGGGGATTTCATTTAATTCCATTTCCTAATGACTTTGTTCGTGCGATTTTCTGTCAGAAAAGCTGAGTGGCATACTGACATTCTTACTCCTAGATAACGAGATTAAAATAATGTTTCATCTGCAGCTGCAACTAAAATAATATACAGATCCATCATATGGGTGTTTGATAAGAAGACCATCAATAAAGAAAAAAAAGATTTATTTAAAAAAAAAAACATTATGCAAAACTAATTCAATGCAATGTAACGACTGAAACTTGATTTTTTAGGATATTGTGCCAAATGTATTATACATTTACAATATATCTACCTACATAATTATAAGAAAAAGAATTTGTAGATTTCTCTATTTGTGCGGCTGCACGTACTCAGACTGTCGTAAATGAGAACTACGCTACCATACGGAAGTAAACCCTCTGATCGAACATTCCCAAAAATCCATCGAAAAGTTTTTTTTCTCAAAATTAGATTTAATTTATAATGTTTAATAATTAACTATAATTAACATCAACTTTACAGGAATTATTTTATATTTATTGGATTTTGAGATTAGATACTCATTTTTATTAGAGTTTTTGTTTTTTATTATCACATAATTCCCATATTTATATCACAAAATAGAACGACTAAGATATTGTTAAAATTTTGCATCAAAATGTTAGTTATTCGTATCTTTTATAAATAACAGCTATTTAATCAAAATTTTATTTCATTCAGATTTTTATGTTTATAATAATATGGTCAAAACAACTTCATAATATGGTAAAATTACCCTCATTTACGAAACCGTAGAATGGCAGTTTGCTGAAAAATGTAACTTTTTTTAATAAAGATCCGCAGAATGTCAGTAAACATGAAATCGAAAATGAATGAATGTTATATTACGTTTATTTAAATTGGCGAAAATGTTTAGCGCGAAAAACACAAGTGCATACAAAAAATTAAAAAAAAAATGATAAAAGAAATAAAAAAATAAAAAAGAGACATAAAGAAAAATAACCAATCAACCAGTTCAGTATTTTAATAAATAAACTATATTAATAGTGACTATGACTCTATTAATAGATATATATGATGGATATATGATGGATGACTTTATTAATAGTGAGTTAAAACATGCAAATAAAATTTTTTTAAATATATTTTAAATGTTTTTGTTATTATACAACGTCTTAGAAGCAAAATGTTTTTTACAATCTAAATTCTTATATTTTTTATGTAGAATATATATTTTTAGTATTAGGATATAGTTCAGTATTTCGCATCCTCCATACTATTGGTACAGTCAGTTTAACCACTTAATCGTATCCCCCGAGACATTCACGGGCTGCAAGCTTCAAGGTTTTTTATTCAGAATTTTTTTATTCCCACTAGTTTTATAAAATAGTGTAATTCGTTTTATTCTGGTATAATTTTGCTTGTCATTAAAAATTATGAATATTTTTTTTTTCAAAAATGTGGTGACAATATTGAATTTGAATTTTTAAACCGTAATTTAGTGCGACAATTAAGTGGTAAAATACTTATTAGGTATTAAACTTATTTTTAAAGGATTGAAAACAGATGTCGTAAGCATTTAAATTCGGGGATATTTATAAATAAATGTTTCTACAATCGTATACTTTTTGATTAATAACTGTGTTTTACGTACGCATTTAGGCCATGTAATATTTGTAATTAAGTAATTGTACATTTAATAGATTCATTGTTTTGTTTACGAGAGAAAATTAAACCATTATAATGTGTTACATTAGTATCTTTTAGGTTAGATTAAAAGTGAAAAGGAAGATTGCATAGTTTTCAAACATTATGATTATTAACAAAATTGCCGCTATACTGTTTTAAACACTTTATCGACAAAAGTCAGCCGAAACGTTTGATTTTAGACATTTATCGATCATTTGTAGATTCCTTTCTTAGCTCCAGGATAATAAAGTACATGTTTGAAATCATATTTTTCAAAGAAGGTTTAATCACGAATGCATAGAGGGATAAAACAACAAATTGAATAAAATAATTTATGGTCAGCGGTCACAAGTTGTCACCCTTTTTCAGGCTTCATAAGCAGAGCAATCGAATTTTACAGCTGAAGAAGTGAAACAAATGTTGCAGCTTCTGCCTCTATGTTCTTTTTCTCATTTTGGACGTCATGAACTTTGAACTGCGTAATGAATTTTCTTCTTCTGTTTCTCTCTGGGTTTTAAATTATGGATGATTTATTTTATGTTACATTTTGGTGTAAGTATTTGAGTAATTTCGTTAAAACCATTTGCTTCTTCAATTGTTTTGAGCAGTGTATAATGACATATAATGCAAAATCCGGCATATAAAACACACATATAATACCGAAAGTAATATCGAAATATCTGAACCAGTTATACGCCGAATATACTAATAATAGTTTTTAAAACAAGAAAAGGATAAGCAGAAAAAAAAGGTTTAATAACCAATAAAATTTCATGCGTAACAACTTGAATAATTTTAGTTGTATGAGTCGACTGAATTAGAATTTAGTAGGTAAGTGTAATATTTTTTAATAATATGAGTAAAATATTCTTGTGTTTCAATAAATGAATCCTCTTACCTTTTGTTACTTCAGTATACCACTCTTCAAAAACCTAGGAAAATTTTTAGAATAAATGACTTCAAAAAGTGCGAACATCTCATATGTATGTATATTTCAATTTTCTTTGTATGGAATGGGGTGCGCATTATACGCCGGATTTTAATATATATACGGTATATGCAAGTACATATATATATACATATGTTGTATATATGTAAAGCCTAATGTCCTAGTAGTGAGCATTTCTGACTACCACGCTGCAAGTTAGTTTAGCCACGAGTTTAGTTTTTTTATACACATATAATTAGAACGTAAATGTAAATCATAAATATAAGAACAAATTGATAAAATTTTTAAGATGAAAACAATAAGTATTGTGGAAACCAAAATTGACATAAGATATATATACATATAAGAAACGTACATATATCTATACATATATAAAAATATGAATTAAATTGCTATTTGAAAAATAAAAATATAGTACCAACAGCAAGCTAGGACAATGAAAACAAGAACGTATGCAAAATACAATAAGAAATATTGAAAGTCTAGTTAAACAGATATAATTTGTTTCTTGTATAAGTAAGGAATTCAGGAAAATAATCACAAGTAAAACCACTTCTTGAAAATTTTTCTGCATAATTCTCCTCGAAAAGAGTCCTTAAAAGAAATAAATAAAATACAGAACAATCTGCCTGGAAACCACTCGAAGCATTACTGGAGTGTGAAAAGATATTCTCCATAATAAATGATAAATGAAAGGGAAAAAAAGAGATCCAAAAATTTATATGTGAACATTGATTAAAATTTGTAATAGCTTAAAATTGATTTTAAACTTCTTTTATTTGTTTAGATACATTTTTACTTTAAAAAAATCTGATTACATTCCTCAAATATTTCAAACATTGCCGCAAGAAAAATCTCAATGAAATTTTTAGCGCTGGATTTGAAGAGAAACAAACCAACAATCTACAGTAATTGCAAGTAAAATTATCCACATTAAAAACAACAGCGTTTCAATGATGTCCCATTGTATGATCCCAATGGTATTATCAGAACAGTGTTAATAAAAATACTATTATATTATTAAAATATAACAAACATATAACTAGCAAATTATAATAAAATACTATTGACATCTACGAATATCCAAATAAATAATATCTTTACATCAGTATATTAAAAGCAATTTCTGAAATATTACTTTATGTTATTAAACAGATAAAAAATGTGGGAAAATAACATAAGAGTACGCCATGAAAACAAAATAAACAAATAAAATAATAAATATTACATGAGATATGTTACTATACTAATTTTAAGTTACCGTAATTTTGGGTGTATAAGCCGCAGATCAAACAACTCTTTTTCGACGCAGAATTTTTTAAGAAACAAATATAACTAGTTAGATCGCCGTAAATATTTGTCTTCAATCACTAAATAAGATTTTTGGGTCCAAAAAGAATTGTTTGATCCGCGGCTTATACACCCGAAATTACAGTATGTTTTTAATTTTTAATGGTATTTTGAGATTATGATATTGCAGCTTCGAATGGAATTTCTTATGAATAGGTGTCCGATGACTACAGTGTATATGATAATTGAATTGCGTTTCTATAAAATTAATAGTTTAATAAGAATGAATTACATTGCTATTCAAAAACAATAAATATTGTACTAAAAGCTAGGGCACTAAAAAGAAGAACATATGCAAAAGGCAATAAGAAATATTGAAAAATCTATTTAAAGACATATATTTTATTCTTTATGTAAATAAGCGAATTCTGAAACACAATAACAGCCGAAAACACTCCTTGAGTTTTTTCCAGCTTAATTATCTCAAAAAGAGTTTTTAAAGAAAGACATAAAAGGGAGAAAAATCTGCCTGGAAATCACTCGAAGTATTATTTGATCGTGAAAAAAAGAAAAATTCTCTGTAAGGAATGATAGTTTAACATGAGACAAAATCCAGAAAATAATAAGTGAACTTTGATTAAAATTGGTAATTGATTAATTTTTTTCGAAATGTGTTTTGTGTTAATCTTTGTTTAATTAAATTATCCTTTGCTCTTGTATCGTTTGAAATAAAAATCTGGTTATATTACTGGAATATTTCGAATATCGCCGATAGCAAGACCCTAATGGATATTTTAGTACACAAAGTTGGAGAGAAACAATTCAACAATTCATATTTACAATAATTCCAAATTAAAATTTCCACATTAACAATAACAATGTTTCAAAAACGTCCAATAACATGATCCCAAAGAACTTCTCAGGACAACATTAAAAAAATACTATCATATTATTAAAGCTTAAGGAACATATTACTAGGAAATTAAAATAAAATGCTGTTCCCTTCTAAGAATATTCTAAGAATTAATAACTCGTTAAAATTATTTTTAAACAGTGCTTTGATATCATTGAATAGATAAAAAACGTTGGAAAATATAAGAGTATTTCCTGAAAATAAAATAATCAGATAAAATAATAAACATAATATCAGATATATTATAACACTAATTTTAAATTATATTTTGAATTTTTGCTACTTCGAAATGATGATATTATAGCTTCTAAATAAATTTCTTATGAATAAATAGTTAAAAGTGAGAAAAAATTTAAAAAATAACTAGTGATCATTAATTAAAATTGGAAATGGTTTAAAATTGTTTTTTAACTGAGTTATGCGTTTTGTTTGTTTAAATTTTCCTTAAGTCTTTTACCTTTCAAAAAAATCTGATTATATAACTAGTATATTTCGAATACTGAAGAGAGCAAGACCTCTTTGATGCAAAGACGTTACCATAGCATGATCCTAATGGACTTCCCAGTACATTGTTAAAGAAATGCTATCATATTACTAAAAAATAATAAACATGTCAATAGTAAATTATAATAAAATACTGCTTCTTACTAAGAATATCCAAATAAATAATATCTTTACATCAATATGTTGAAGACAATTTCTGAATAATGATTTGGTAGTATAAAACAGAAGAACTAAAGATGGGAATTATAGTTATATTTGGTTAACAGGTTACATCGTTCCACACATTCACAGGTAACAAGTTTCAACAACCTGTTATTTTTGTAACGTATAACTAATCGATAATACTATGCTGTCAACAGGCATTTTAACTAGGGGGCCGTTAATTAAGGTATCTTGGATAATTTTGATACATAAGTATAGACGCTGTTTTAGTTCAGATAAACCTGCGCCTTTAAAATAAACATAGAGTTAAAATTTTAATTTTTACAAAGCAAAAACTTAGTTAGCTGTGATACTTTACATTTCACGTATTATTATCGTTTTCTTGCACTAAAAATGCATTTTTCCTCGTTGAAAATTTTTACGTATCATACCTCAGTAAATTTTACCCGTAAAACTTTTTTTTTGTTGGTTTACTTGTTAAAACACATAAAAACTTTTTCGAAATAAAAGTTATAGGAAACTTACTAAACACTGTATAAAATATGTAGTTTCTTAACAATTTAAAAATAATTATTTTAATGTAAATTAATATTTATATGATGCAGACGAAAGTTTAAAGCATTTTTGCAATGGTTACAATGACTCCAAAACTGACGGTTTAGAAATTATTTTTTTCTAAACGATCAGAAATATCCTCCATGAAAACAACACCGTTTTCACAATGCGATTTGTTCCAAAAAAATTAAATTGATCTTCATTCGTTAGCACCTTGATTTGAAGTTTGAATTTTGACATCCCCGAATCAATATCTGTCAACGCATATTCAAAGCTTATCCCACAAGAGCACGAAACATTACTTGTATATTTTTAATCAAATGTCATTCATCCCATAAATTTCGTATGTGCAAGTACGTATTTAAAATCCCCTCCCCAAAACTTGTGACAGGCCAAAATATGACGTTGGTAGTATAAAATTGGCGCCCTATAAATTTCCGCGTCCGTCGGTATCGCCCCCCCCCTTCGCCTCCACCTCCCATCCCTTTTCGAATGGCTGTGTCCTCATCAGGTTATTTTTCTTCTTTTTTCCAGTTCGTATTTTCTAACGACGCAATATTGACAAAATAATAATGATAAAAAAACAATAATAAACATTTTATTAAATAAAAATCATAGCGCCAGAATACCCCCCTTTCCCCAAATACCATGAGTACATAGTAATATTACTTTTAAATATTCAAACTCAAAGATTGCCACCGTTTTACCCATCTAACTACATCAACGAAAGATTATGTCCCGTGCCCGAGCGATAAAACAGCTTTATATCAAGAATTAAATCCGTAAATCTCATTAATTCCATTTTTCAAACAGATTCCTTCCCATTAAAAATATGACCAAAGATGGCCGACATTAGCTCCTTGCTTTATAATAATCTGCAAATGTCACTAACTTCACGTACTCTAGAATAAAAAAACATTCCTCCCCCCATTTCATTTTCAGTATTCTAACCAGTTTTCAATATCCCAGCTGGTTTTTTTTCAATAAATGCTGTTTTCGTTTTTCTAAAAACTGATTCCATTGCTTTAATCTTTGTAACTGTGAGCGTTATAAAAAATTCAAACGATAAAATATATTCTGTGAAGAATCCAAGCCAGATGTTTTTAAATATTCATAAAATAATCAACAACGAGTAGCTTTTGAGAGATTTTATCACGTGAACTTTTGAAATAGCAAAAGGACAAGGTTTCCTATGATTGGCTTTCTTGATTAGACCAAAACGATTTTTAATGTATTGGACAATGCAAAAGGAAAATGGTTCCTATGATTGACTTCCTTGATTAGACCAAAAGGATTTTTAATGTCTTGGAATCGTAGATCGACAGTGACGCGTCAAAAAGAAAGTTTCATAGGGTTTTTTTTTTTTGTGCCTCGGATTTTTTTTTCTGTCTGACTCAAAAGCGTGTTAATGCAGTTGGGGATTTTTGTCTTCTGCAGTAATAGAAATTCTTTGCCTCAGAATTCAAATAGATTTATAAGTTGGATTTTTTTTATATAACTAAACTTTTATTAATTTATAAATATGTATTCCTAAAATGATTTTCAGCCTGACTATTTGTTTCTTCTTTTTAAAATGCTTATCATACGAGGCGTTCCAAAATTAACAGGGACTTTTTGGTAATCTGTTATTGAATAATAAATTTTTGGTTAATATTACGAATATTTATCCTGTTATGTTAAATAATGCCCGTCTCTAAGATGAACAGATAAAAAATGTTCGAAAATATCAAAAGAGTACTTCTCGACAACAAAATAATTAGGTAAAAAAATAAATATATGTGGTAAAAAATAAATTTTAAATTATATTTCGAATTTTGAAGTGATGCTTTGAGTTGATGATTTTGCAGCTTCTAAGGGTTTTTTTTATCAATAACAATCAGATGACTACAATGTATATGCAAAAAAATACGTTTTTATAAAACTAATTGTTTATTATGAATGAATAAAATCACTATTTTAAAACTATAAATATGATACTAAAACCTAGGACAGTAAAAAGAACGTATACAAATTACAATAAGAAATATGGAAAAATCTACTTAAAGAGATATATTTTATTCTTTATGTAAATAAGCGAATTTTGAAACATAATTACTCTCAAAACCACTTCTTGGAAACTTTCCAGCTTAATTCTGCTCAAAAAGAGTCCTTAAAGGATATGCATAAAAGAGAGAACAATCAGCCTGGAAATCACTCGAAGCATTATTTGAGCATGAATATTTTTTTCTCAATAAGTGATAATAATTGAAAGTCAGAAAAAATAGAAAAAATGAAAAGTGACCATTGATTAAAATTAGTAATTTATTAAAATTATTTTTAAACTGTGTTTTGTGTGCTCTTTGTTTGTTTAAATTTTCCTTTACAATTTTATCTTTTGAAATAAATTCTATTTTATATTATTGAGATATTTAGAATATTGCCGTTCGAAAGACCCCAATGGACTTTCGATACACAAATTAATATCCATAATTACAATGATTGCAAATAAAAGTTTTCACATTTAAAACAACGGCATTGCAATGACACCTCATAGCAGGATCCCAATGGATTTCTCAGAAAAATGTTAGTAAAAATACTGTCACATTATTAAAGTATAATTAAAAAAAACTAGCAAAATATACTAAAGTATTTCTACCATTAACAAATATCTAAAAAATAAATAATATCTTTACATCAATATTTTGAAAGCAATATCAGAATAGTTAATTTGTACTACTGAAGAGATAAAAAATGTGGAAAAATAACATTGGAGTACGTCATGAAAACACAATATAAATAAAATTGTAAATGTAATATCAAATATATTATAATATTAATTATAAATTATATTTTGATTTTTTGAGAGATACTTCAAATTTATCATATTGCAGCTTCTAATGGAATTTTTTATGAATACGCATCAAATGACTACGATGTATAGAATGTATACGTAATGTATACATGTATATGTACATGTATACTACAATGTATACGTAAAAAAATACCTTTTTATAAAATTAATAGCTTATTGGGAATTAATAAATCCGTTATTTTAACACTTTAAATATGATACTAAAATCTAAGACAATAAAAGGAAGAACATATGCAAAGTGCAATAAGAGATATTGAAAAATATATTCAAAGAGATATATTTTACTCTTTATGTAAATAAGCAAATTCTGAAACATAACCACACGCAAAACCAATTCTTGGAATTTTTCCAGCATAATTCTCCTCAAAAAGAGTCCTTAAAGAAAATACATAAAAGAGAAAACAATCTGTCTGGAAACCACTCGAAGCATTATTTGAGCGTGAAATGTTTTTCTCCATAAGGAATGATAGTTGAAAGTAAGAAAAATCCAAAAAGTAATAAGCGAACATTAATTAAAATATTAATTAATTTGTTAAAAATAATTTTTAATTGTCTTATGTGTACTCTTTGTTTATTTTAATTCCCCATTTATTCTTTTATCTTTCGAAAAAAATTCTGATTATATTACTGGGATATTTGGAATAGTGCCGACAAAAATACCTCAATGAACTTTTAGTACACAAATTAACATTCCATAATTACAATAATTGCTAATAAAGTTTTCACATTTAAAACAACAGTGTTGCAATGACATCCCATAGCATGATCCTAATGGGTTTCTCTGAACAATGTTAATAAAAATGCTGTCATATTATTCAATTATACTGTACATATAACTAGGAAATTATAATAAAATATTGCTACTTTCTGTAGATATGTAAATAAATAATATATTTACATTAATATATTGAACACAATATCAGAGTAATTAACTTATACTACTGAACAAATAAAAAGTATCGGAAACTATCATTAGAGTATGATATGAAAACACAATAATAACCACATACAATCATAAACGTAACCATAAACAAAAAAAATTATAACTATAGTATGAGATATGTTACAATATTAATTTTGAGTTATAATTTGAATTTTAAATTGTGGAACTTTTAATTTTGAATATTGTAAAATACATAACAGTAATACACTTGTTCGTGCGCGAAAAATTGTCTCACACAATTTCCAACACCTTCTGTAAACATGCGAAAAGTAAACCCTATTTAAATATTTGCATAGATCTTTGCATTTTTAAATATATCACACATGTTTATATAAATGTGGGTCAAAAAATCTGCATACGTGGGAAAAGTGGTTGGACGGATTATGGTGCATCTCCCTCTATAATAAGTAAGGTTCATTTCTATCCAATGGCACTAGTTCTGTGGAAAAACAATGTAATAAAACATAGTTCGCAGTTGTTATGAATGTCATACTTATATTTTATATAAATTTACCTTAGAGACAAGCATTAAAACTTTTATCAATATTATTATTATTTTACATTGCAACACTAATAGCATAAAAATAAGGAAAATATCAATTATTAATTAAAATAAATTTTTGGAATTTACTTTAAAAGTTACTATTATATAAGTCGTAATTGCAAGTTTAATGGCCTGAAATTCGCCAAAATTTTCTACTTTCTGACACTCTTTTTGATTCAAATTTTTTTAGTTTTTAAGCATGCGATTCAATAAAACAGATGACAAATTCGTGTTTAATTTATACATAGCTAAACTATAAGTTTCTTTATACAATATTAACCAAATAAAACGTTTTAATTATTTATTTGTTTTATGTGAAACCGGGTTAATTATCCGTAAAATAGAAATTGAGATACAGTTTTTATACAAACTAGATGGTACCCGTCAAGATTTGAGGATAAGCATGTTAAAATATTAATTAGAATAATTTTTGATTTTCATAATTCCCTGTTCTTAGTTACATTAATTTTTCTTAGTTACCTGTAAATAAAGTTTTTAAAACTTGATTTATTTGTATATTATCTATCATCTATGCTATGCCAACATATTCAAAACGTTTCATGGCTCTGTCAGTATAACCTAATAAGTAATCATCTAAAAGAATTTTAAGCAGAATTTTAAGAATTTTAACAGCGCATGCTTTTTAGCAGAAGGATAAATAAATTAATTGAACTAATATTTATTTTGGTAAAATTTCTCAGTGTTTTGAAAAAATAACAATGTTTAGTATTTTCTAATTTTTTAAATTATATGGAAAAGTTTTTATTAATTTTATTTTTATCAGTCTCATTTTAAATCCCTAAACATAAAATTTCTTGCTACCAAGTAACTATTTATAATATATTTGAATTATTTTAATTTTTCATAACGTTTTCATAAATTATTTAATTATTACACCATGAGTACCACAAAGTAGTTGAATTATAATTCTTACATTACTATTTTCCTTTCTCCCTGTTTTCTCTTCTTTATTTTATTTTTCCCCAGAAAATAATTGTACTTTTCCTTATATGCACACAAACACAAATCTTCCGTGCAATGCTCATAAAAAATATAACAAAAATTGTAGATTAGTTTGTAGAATGAAAAATACTTTAGCTTAAATATTTTAAGTTAAAATTGTTTATTTTTTTCTAAAATATTTTATCAGACTTCACATTTTTAAAGACGGCACTCGGGGTTTTAGTTAAGAATCATTTAATATATGGTCTAAATCATGTATAACATTTACAAATTTATATAATTCACGTATATTACAGCTTAAAAAATGGATTACTTTTTTTAAGCTTCCACGCACATGACAGGAAAGGGAAAAATTGCTGCTACTGCATACAGACAAAATAATGTTTAAACATTTACATTTTTTAGAAAATACATTAGAGGATACATTTTTTTAAATATTGATAGATGTTAAATTAAATTTTACGATATTTTTACAATTTTTATTTGTGTGTGTTGTATTTATTGTTGTTTATTTATTTATTTATTTTAGAATGCGATTTGTAAAGATTTTCAATAATTTTATTCTTTAAGATATATCTCTAAAACCCTGAACTGGAAATTGGCTGTTTATATCTAATAATTACTATGTTTTAATTACTTAAAATATTTTAAAAATAAAATTGTTATTTAAAAAAAACATTGTTGAGTGTTAAATTTTATTTAATTATAAAGCATCAGAATAATAATAACAAAAGTAAAAAAATCATATAACTTTTCCTCGTGGTGAAATGTATAATTATTCAAATAAATTATTTTTCCGAGCGTTGGGATCGAACCCTAGTCCTCTGCAAAAACTCAGGGCTTTAAATTCGTGCCTTAAACCACTGAGCCAATCAGACTTGCTCCGACATCCCTCTAACTGGAAGCGCTAATAAATTCAACTTCACGCATGCGGAAATGCCTGAATTTTTTACTCTTAAAGAATTAGCCTACCGTTTTAATATATATATGATTGTATTTGAAAACATACCCCTCCCTTTTTATTTGACGGTGTAGAAATTAAAATTACTTTAAGTATAAAAGTAAATAAATTAGAAATAATAGGAGAAAGGATTGTGTTAAGAATGAAATGTTGTTACTGTTGATATTAGGTTCGTGTTACTCGCGGACATGTTTCAGTTTATAATATCAATAAATAAATAATCTCGAAGTTAAACTCAGCTAAGTATAACTACTGCGGTATCAATTAAGAGTTAATACAGTGTACCTCTCCCTTCTTATCTGACGGTGTAAGAATTAAAATTTCGCTAACTATTAAAGTAATGAAATCAGAAAGAATAAAATAAAGGATTGAGTTAATAATGTAATTTTGCTACTATTGATAATAAGTTTGTGTTATTCACGGACATGATTTGATTTATAATATCACTAATGTCGAAATTCTTGAAGTTAAATTCAGTTAAGTACAACAACTGCTGAATAAATTACGAATTAGTACAGTATATACCTCCTCTTTCTATTTGACGGTGTAGAAATTAAAGTTACGTTAAGTATAAAAGTAATTAAATTAGAAAGAATAGGAAAAAAAAAATTGAATTAAGATGGATTGTTCCCACTATTGATAATAAGTTTGTTTACTCGCGGGCATGTTTTGGTTTATAATATCAATAAAATTAAAGTCTTCAAGTTAAATTCAGTTAAGTAGAATAACTGTCGAATAAATTAGAATTTGATACAGTTTCAAAGAGTTAAAAAATTAATTAAACTTTTCTCTTAATCAACATACATTAAACTTTTTGAAATACAAAATAAATAGCTATGTTAAAAAAATCATTAATTTTTCGAAACACTTTAACAAATTAAGAATTTGAAACAACCCTGAATGAATAATTCTAAGAATAAAAGTGTTAGATTAACAACTTGAAAAAGTTCTTTCAAAGCCCTTAAACAAAACATCAATGTAATTTATTCAAAGAATGTCATTTGCATGGTAACTTCGTAATCCTATTTGCTCTCGGATTCCTTTTTAAAAAGGTTCGATGTGCAATAAGATTTAAATCTATTAATCTCCTTTGAGAGGTCGTCGCCATACTGGAAGTAAATCTTTAACATTTTCTTGAAATGACTAGCAAGTAACAGATATTGAATATGTAGCATTTTTATTAAATCTTTATAAAGAAAAATGTATATATATGGACATAGACTTTTTTTTAAAGGAAAAAAAAATAAAAAAAAATAATTATCTTAAATTTAGATTCTATTTTAATTTTACTTTTAAACAGTAAAACAAAATGAAGCAATAAAATCTTATACGTAGATTTTGATATGCATCAGAATATCTAAGATTAACATGTTCTGTTACATGTATTTAAACTATTCTCATAACTAAATACTTTTTTATATTTACGTTTACAATTGGATTTTTAATTCATTATAACAATACATATACATATAACCTTACATTTGTATTTACATTTATAGGTCCTATAAATCAAACACACACACAAAAAAGAACATGCAATAGTTTGAATTATATGTAACAGCTTCCTTTTTGGCGAATAAAAATAGTTGTGAACAATTAGTCACGGAAGTAAATCTGAGAAATGCTATATAATCAAAAATGTCCTACAAAATTTTCATAGCTATGTTTTAATAATAATAATAAAATAATAATAGTAATAATAATAATAAAAACCATCCTCTCATTGAGATTTTTTAAACTTTTATCCAAGCCATTATTTAGAATTATTATAAAAACACCGGTTCACATTTTACTTTTTTTAGAAAGCTGAATGTAGTCCTCTTTGCTTACATGGTAGAGTAATGGGAGTGCTATTCCAAAGTTCCGGGTTCAGGGCATTTTTTACTCGGTCGATTCATCTCTTTATTAGCATTATTTTAAATCACGTATTAAATATTAACTTTATTTCAAGGGTAATTTCAGTGCTGTAAAATTAATTAAAATTTTAAGTTCATTTTTATCCAGAAGTCATTGAAAGGATCTTATCTATATGCCTTTAATTGAGGATTGATAGTCGGTAAATAGACACTCCAATATAGTTAATCGATGGACAAATCTTGACGGTGTAAATTACGTAATCTGCGGTTTCATTGCTTTAATTTTTATTAAAAGTTATTTTATTAGATATTACATATTAAAAAAAATCTAAATTGTATTAGTATGGTTATTGTTAGATAGTATAATTATAGTTAGATAGTATGATTATACTGTGTTTTAAAAGATACCGGTTGCTAGTCAAATGAATTGAATTGGTTAATGACACAAGAATGGGAATTCTTCGCAGTTACACCATTTTGGTTATATAGATTTGCATATAACAATTGTACTCCATTACATTTTTTAACTTTTCAAACTAACCCCTGAAATGAATTGACTTTAAGCTCACGAGCCTTACCTGAACAGAACTTTTTTTTTTTGAGTTCTAAATTTCTATGTGTCAACTGAAAGAGACAAGGCTCTACAAGTAGTATCGACTTAATTTTGTTTCTCGTAATATTTCTTAGATTAATTAGGATAATTCTCAGATTGCTACATGTGTAATAGAATTATCTGTTTTTGTTTTGAAAACGTTATGTTTAAAATTAAAGGTAGTTAAGATAAATTATCGTAACCTCAAATTTCCTTTTATATTATAAGTACATTACAATCACTAAGTCATGCATTACATTCACAAATTTTGAGTCTAAAATGAGTTTATGTATATTTGGGAATTTTCACCATTTAAATAAATTTTAAGAAACATTTTCTATTTATGTGGAATTTTGAAATACTTGATATAAATTTTAATTTAAATACATTTCCTAACTTTGAAACATTTTATATTAATATGTATCAGTTTGAAGCTGAATTTTTGAAAAATTTTAATAAGATTAAAGTTGAAAAACTTTTAGGTTATCAAATCATACAAAACTTAACATATTGCTAGGTCTGATATATTTCTTTTTTTTTTCTCAGATGAATTCTGAAAAAAGTGAAATCTTCATTAATAACGGGTATTTGAATGTTTTATAAAAATGAAATTTTATGCAAATTAAATGTAAAAAATGTCCATATATTTACTATAACCTGTATAAGGCGAGTATCCGTCGTTATTATAAAAAAAAGCTAGACATAAAAAAAATAAATATAATAAATATAAAGCAATGAACGCATTAAACCGCAAAACTTGTATGATATGACGGGTGGGGAAATATGGTCAGATATTTCATTTTCTTCTGGTATTGTTATGACAACCCTTGTATGATTACTCTATATAAGATATAAATTTTTAACGAATAAAGTAGCGTAATATAGATAATATATTAATGATAAAAAGTAAGTTATGTTTATAATTTAAACGAAAATTGTTCTATTTATCCTTTGTAAAATTTTAAATATTTTAATTAAATATATTTTGAAACAACAATAAATGGAATTAATCCAATGGATTACACCGCATTTGAAAAGTTTCAGTTTTTTCGTTCCTTTTTTAATTTTTAATTTTTAAAATGTACATTCTTTAGAGACATACACGACATCTCCCTTTTATATGCATAACAAGTAATATTTCATCATAGTTAAGTTCTACATACAGTTTTCTGTGGAGGAAATTGGCGATTTAGGCTATTGGCACCAATCAATTTTCATAGTATTTCTTGGCTTATTTAATGGCAAAATTTTTGAGTTTTTATCAAGATGATGTTTATTGTAAAAAAACTGTGGTTTCAATAAGCCCCACCTCTGCGCCACTTTTTCACCACAGTATATTAGTATTGTTCTTTCATTGATCGGAAATTCATTGACCAGAGCCTGAATTATTAAAATCATTCTTTAAATTAATAAAAACATTTACATTTTCCCGCATAAACTACAGTAGTAATAATAATTTTTTAGAAGCTGATTTATTATCATATCGGTATATTTCAGAATTAAAGTTTGTATTATGTACAATAATGACAAAGTGCAACCTCCGAAGCAAATGATTGCTTTCATTTTTACTTGATTATATAAGTTTGACACGTTCACCCACAAGTATCATCGTTTGTGACCTTTTTGATTTAATTGTATTGAATTTCTAGAGCGTATAACCTTCGGACTTATAATTTATCTTATTAATATTATACTATGTATTATTATTGATATCTGTGAGTATTATATCTTTGCTGTAGCATGTGTGCTATTTTTATACACCCAACAAAAAATTCACAAATTTAATAATCTACAAAAATATCCAGATTTGTTGTCATTCTGTAATTTAGAAACCTTATAAAAACTCGGAAATTGTCCACATTATAAATATTATTTATAACATAACATTGTAAAAGCGGTTTCGCTGTAATTGGTTTATTTTTCTTTTAATTTGTAACATTTTTTTTTAAGTTTTAAAATTATGCATGAATATATTTCAATTTAATTTTAATTAATAATAAATTAGATTAATATTAACAACAATAAGCCTTCAGCTTCATTAAGTACTAATGTAACAATAAAACAAATTAACATGCAATAAGTTCTTTTAACGCACAATACTCTGGCAAACTATATGCACATTTACTTTTTATATTTAAAAAAAAAATCGCTAAAATTATCATATTCTCTCTGTCTCTTTTTAAAAATATTGTCATTAACTTTTACAGTTCAAATTAATAATATCGTAGATTTTGCAACTATATAATGACCGATTTATGTACTTATAATTTTATTGATAATGTTTTTGTAAATGTACTTTGAAAAACGTTTTGCAAGTAAAAAGTAAAAAGACATAAATTAAAAAAAAAAATAGTAATTCATTAAAAATAGGTAAATAAAAATAAAATAAATAAATGTATACATATTTTTAAATTTTTATATTTTGATCTGGCAGAGATGTCATATACGCACCACATTTGCGCGTGCTTTCCCCCCCCGCCAGTTTGGCGGTGCACATCTGTGCCATTGTGAAGTTCCGCTTAAAAAGTTTATAACAATTTTAGGGAAAGAAAATGAAAAATTAAAGATTTCATGGAAATGTGTTGTTTAAGTAAAGCAAAAGCATGCATTCTATGTGGTTTAAGTATTAACATTTACGATTCATTGTGAAAATTATATTTACTGTTTTATTACTTATTAAGTTTATAATTTGTACCTGTTTATTTATTGTTTCCTTTTTTATTAAATTCATGTTTATTTACAGTTATTTTTCATTTTAACTTTATAAATTATTTTTATTATATACGATATTAATAATTATTTATATCAAACTACCATTTAATTATTTTTATTTCCTTTTTTTAAATATTAGAATCTCTTTCATTTGTTATGTTATTTTAATTTTTGTATTGCAATAAAAAATCACATGCTGTTATACCAAGCAATCTGTTTATTTATTGTTTCTTTTTTTATTAAATTCATGTTTATTTACAGTTATTTTTCATTTTCACTTTATAAATTATTTTTATTATATACGATATCAATAATTATTTATATCAAACTATCATTTAATTATTTTTATTTAGTTTTTTAAAATATTAGAATCGCTTTCATTTTTTATGTTATTTTAATTTTTGTATTGCAATAAAAAATCACATGCTGTTATACCAAGCAATTTGTAACATATATTCAAAAGCAAAATTTTCGCCAACTTGGCTGGGGAAAAAAGAATGCGCAAATGTGGTGCGTATATGACATCTGTGCCTTTTATCTTTATAAATATTGCGTCTTACATTAATACGTCATTAATCTTTTTGTGCAGCTACGCTATTCTTTATCAGCAATTTATACGTATTATTGAAGTTTCACGGAAACTTTACACAGAATGCAATCCAGTTTATAGCCTAATAATTATAATACAGTTTAAAATTTACACCATAATTGAAAAAATGAACATTTTATCATCTTCTAATGACTGTTAATCAAATAAATATTTAAATTATTTTCCAAGACAGAGATCATTACTTTCTTTTCCCCTTAACAATTTCATTTTTTAATCAACAACTTATTTCGGAGCTTAAAAAGAAGTAAAAAATTGATGCCTCATTAGCCCGATCATTACTGTACTTTACAAAAGAAAGTTCCCTTACTGATAGTTTTCTTCTTTTTGCCTTTTTTATTGTTAGTTTACAGTACATGATTTCTAATTAAATATCAGCTCTATGTACAATATTCTGGTTATACAATACTTTTAAGAGAAGATGATACCAGAAGTTTAAAAAGAACTTCCTAACATCATTAATGTTTATCTGTTTAAAGGTTACTTGAGCACAAGAAGACAAAAATTCTTTATATGCTTATTATAGTTCAACATTTATCTTTTAGGTAAACAAAGCAAGTCTGGATGAAATAGAAATTGTATAAACTGTATCCATTATTCTGCTTTTTTAGCACAAATTTTTACATTTTATTTAAAGTTTTACTGTGTTGTACCTTGCTCTAATTGTTCCATGGCATACACGCCATTTTGTATTTGCAATATTTACTTCACACTAAAGTCCGAAGAAAATTTTAAAGAAAAAGTAATCCAGTTTACAGCCCAATACTTAATTAAAAAATATATATTCAATAATTTACAAAATTAATATTTTATCGTTTTTAAATGATTGCAAATCAAATAAATATTTCGACTGTTTTCCAAAATAAAGATCATTATTTTACTTTATTTTAAAATGTCATCTTTTGAAAAATAACCATATTTCAGAGCTTAAAAAGAAATAAAAAAATAGGTACCTCATTAGCTCGATCATTACTGAACTTACAAAAGAAAGTTCCCTTACAGAGAGTTTTCTTCTTTTTTCCTTTTTTATTTGTTCGTTTACAGTATATGATTTCTAATTAAATATCAGCTCTATGTACAATATTCTGGTTATACAATACTTTTAAGAGAAGATGATACAAGAGTTTAAAAGGAACTGTCGAACATCACTAATCTTTATCAGTTTAAAGGTTACTTCAGCATAGGAAGATAAAAAATCTTTATATTCTTATTATAGCTCAACATTTATCTTTTCGGTAAACAAAGTAAGTCAAAAAGAAATAGAAATTTTACATAATCTTCCATTATTCTGATTTTTAGCACAACTTTTTGCATTTTATTTCAGGTTTTATTGCGTTATACCTTGCTCTAATTGTTCCATGGTATACACGCCATTTTGTATTTATATTTCTCACAAGAAAATTTAACTGAAAAAGTAATCGAGTTTATAGCCCAATATATAATTGTAAAATCTAAGCAATAATTTACAAAATGAACATTTTATCGTTTTTAAACGATTGCCAATCAAATAAATATTTTAACTGTTTTACAAAATAGAAATCATTGTTTTACTTTATTTAAAAATGCCATCTTTCGATAAATAAACATATTTTAGAGATTATAAGAAATATAAAAATAGGTACCTCATTACCTCGATCATTACTGTATTTCGAAAAAAGTTCCGCTTACTGATATATTTCTTTTTTTTTTTACCATTTTTAGTTATTTGTTTAGCATATGCGATTTTTAATTCAATATCAGCTCTACAAAAAAAATTCTGGTTATACAATACTTTTAAGAATAGATGATAAAGGAGTTTAAAAGGAAGTTTCGAACATCATTAATGTTTATCCGTTTAAAGGTTACACCAGTATTGTAAGACAAAAAAAAATATTTATTTTCTCATTATAGTTCAACATTTCTTTTTTCAATAAATAAAGTAAGCCTAGATGTAATAGGAATTGTGTATAATTTAAAAATATTCTGGTTTTTAGCATAGATTATTACATTTTATTTTGAGTTTCCATGAGTTATACCTTATTCTAATTACTCCATGGTATGTACGCTATTTTGTATTTGTAATTTATACTTCGCACAGACGTTCAATGAAAATTTTACAGAAAAAATAATCCAGTTAGCCCAAGACTTCATTTAAAGATGTACGCAATACGTTACAAGATGAACATTTTATCATTACTGTTTTCCAAAATGGAAATTATTATTTTACTTTCCCTAAATTTGTCATATTTTAATAAACAAGCTCATTTCGTAGCTTATAAATAAATGAGAATAACTGCACCTCATTAGCTCGATCATTACTATATAACAAAAATTGTTCCTGTGATGGGAAAATGTGAGAATAAAGCCACTTTTTTAGATTGACCGGATCGTATTGCAGTATCGTAGACAGGGGTGTTGCACATTCTCGCCACGAGCGATAAAGGCTGTATTCTTGACAACTCTCATTTTTAAAATTTCCCCTTTGCTTATCATGTAACGGTCCTTTTTTACCTGTACATTTTTTGCTCGGATTGGGAATCGATTCTATGCCAAAAGACTTTTTTTGGCGTTTGTGAAATGTGAAATTTTTGTCAGTTTTACGTTTTGTCTTGGTGAAGAAAACACGCTCGCTCGCTGTTGTCAAATTGACAAATATTTTCATTATTATGTTCTATGCGTGCTGCACTAGTGCACATTTGAGTGAATGAGCTATATTACTGATGTTTGATATGCTCATATTTCAAGTGTTCTTCAAAAATAAAGACAATTTAGTCAAGTTGATTGTGAACTGTGTTTTCTTCATCAAAAAAATGCCTTAAACACTTCGTTACAGAAAAAAAGTAAAACATGAACCTGGGGCTGTCTACGATATTGCAATACAATCCAGTCAATCTCAAAAAAGTGGCTTTATTCTCACATTTTCCCATCAGAGTTCCTCTTACTTATAGTTTTCTTCTTTTTGCCATTTTTAGTTGTTTGTTTCCAGTATATCATTTCTAGTTAAATATAAGCTCTATGAATAACATTTTTGTTAGACAATACTTTTAATCGAAAATGAGTTATGAGTTAAAAAGGAAGTTCCGAACATCCTTAATATAACCTTTAAACATCCTGTTTAAAGGTTACATCATTATTGTAAGGCAAAAAATCTTTATCTGCCCATTATTGTTCAACAATTCTCTTTTCTGTAAGCAACGTAAGTCTAATACGTAATAAAAATGTTTATAATTAAAAAAAAAATATTCTGCTTCTTAGCATAGAATATTACATTTTATTTTGAGTTTTCATGATTAATACCTTGCTCTAATTATTGCATGCGATATACGCTTTTTTTTATTTGCAATTCATACTTCGCATTGAAGTTCCAAGGAAAATTTTACAGAAAAGGTAATCCATTTTATAGCCCAATACTTCATTTAAAAATATACACAATCATTTACAAAATGAAGAATTCATCATCTTTAAATGGATGCTAATGAAATAAAAAATTTAACAGTTTTCCAAATAAGAGGTTATTATTTTAATTTCCTTAAATGTGCCACCTTTTTAAAAAATAAATTTATTTCAAAGAAATAGTAAAGGAATAAAATAAATAAAAATAAAGGTACCTCATCAGCTCGTTTATTATCGTAATTGCAAAAAAAATTTTCTCTTACTGCTAGTTTTCTTCTTTTTGCCATATTGAGTTGTTTGTTTACAATATATGGTTTCTAATTAAATATCTGTTCTGTGAACAAAATTTTGGCCATACAATACTTTTAAGAAAAAATGATACAGGAGTTTAAAAAGAAGTTTCGAACATCATTAATGTTTATCCGTTTAAAGGTTAGATCAGTATTGTATGAGAAAACCTTTATTATTTGCTCATTATGATTTAACATTGATCTTTTCAGTAAACAAAATTAGTCTAGATGTAATAAAGTTACATATAATCTAAACATTATTCTTCTTCTTAGCACATATTTTTACATTTTATTTTGAGATATTACACTGTTAAAAATCTTGTTCTAGTTTGAACCAAAAAAGTTTGTTTTTTGGTGCTCAATAACTGCCACCATAAGATGGTGAAATCTCGTACCAACATTTGGAGCTTCCTAGTTCAACCTCGTTCCAAGTATTGGAACTATGCTTCAATGGGAGTTCCAAATTTTTGCTCAAGATTTCACTATCTTACGGTGGCAGATATTGAGCACCAAAAAACAAACTTTTTTGGTTCAAACTAGAACAAGATTTTTAACAGTGTATGAATTGTATCTTGCTCTATTTGCCCCATGGTATACACGCCATGTTATATTTGGAATTCATATTTTGTACTGACGTCTATTGAAAATTTTACAGTAAAAGGAATCCAGCTTATAACCCAATACTTCATTTAAAAATATATGCAATAATTTTACAAAATGGACATTTTATCGTCTTAAAAAGGTTGCTAATCAAATAAATATTTTAACTCTTTTGCAAAAAAAGAGATCGTTATTCTGCTTTCCTTAAAAATGTCATCTTTTAATAAATAAATATATATTTCAGAGTTTAAAATATATAAGAATAAAGGCAACTCATTAGCTCGATCATTATCGTACTTACAAAAAAATGTTTCCCTTGCTGATAGTTTTCTTCTTTTTGACGTTTTGAGTTGTTTGTTTACACTATGTGGTTTCAAATTAAATATCAACTCTGTGAACGACATTCCGGTTATAGAATTATTTTAAGAGAAAATAATACGGACATTTAAAAGGAAGTTTCGAAGATCATTAATGCTTATGTGTTTAAACGTTACATCAATATTTTAAGACAAAAAAAATTGCTCATTATTGTTCAACATGTCACTTTCCAATAAACAAAGTAAGTCAAGATGTGATATAGATATTGTTTATAACCTATACTGCTTCTTAGAAAAGATTTTTACACTTTATTTTGAGTTTTCATGAATTGTATCTTGCTCTAATTGTTCCACTAAGTTTTATTGGCATTTTGTACATCGCACTGAAGTCCAAGGTAATCTTTAAAGAAAAGATAATTTAGTTTATAGTACTATATTTATAATTTAACTAAGAAATATAAACAAGTGATCATTTAAAAATATTCATTTAGTATTTATTCATTCAGTACTCCATTTAAAAATATTCACAAAGACTTACGAAATGAACATTTAGTCATTATTTAAATGGTTGGTAATCAAATAAATATTTTAACTATTTTCCAAAATAGAGATCATTATTTTACTTTATTTAAAAACGTCATCTTTCGATAAATAAACTTATTTAAGAGTGTAAAAAAGAATAAATATAAAGGTACCTCATTAGCTCGATCATTACTATACTTACAAAAAAAGTTCCCTTTACTAATAGTTTTCATTTTATTTCAATTTTTATTTATTTGTTTATAGTATATGATTTCTAATTAAATATCAGCTCAAGGGAAAACATTCTGGTTAACAATAATTTTAAGAGAAGATGATACAAGAGTTTAAAAGAATGTTTCCAACATCATTAATGTTTATCCGTTTAAAAAGTACATCAGTATTGTAAAACAAAATTTTTATCTGCTCATTATATTTCAGCATTTCTCTATTCATTAAACAACGTAAGGGTAGATGTAATAAAAATTGCTTATAATCTTAAAAATATTCTGCTTCTTGGTAATTTTTTACATTTTATTTTAAGTTTTCCTGACTTGTACCTTGCTCTACTGTTCCACAGTATACACACCATTTTTTAATTGAAATTCGTTCTTCGCACTGAAATCCAATGAAAATTTTACAAGAAAAGTAATGCAGTTTATAGTCCAATCCATCATTTAAAAAGGCACTTAATAGTTTACAAAATGAACATTTTATCATCTTTGAAGGATTGCTAAACAAATAAATATTTCATTTGTTTTCTAAAATATGGATCAATATTTTATTTTTCTGTAGAATGTCATCTTTTAATAAATAAACGTATTTCATAGCCTAAAAAAATAAGAATAGAGGTACCTCATTAGCTCGATCATTATTGTATTTAAAACAAAATCTTGCCCTTACTGATTGTTTACTTCTTTTCTTGCCATTATATGTTGTTTGTTAACAGTACATGATTTCTAGTTAAGTACCAGCTCTGTGAACAACATTCTGGTTATACAATACTTTTAAGAAAAAATGATACAGGAGTTTAAAAGTAAGTACGAACGTTATTAATATTTCTCCATTTAAAGGTTATATCAATATTGTAAGACGAAAAATCTTTACCTACTCATTATATTTCAGCATTTCTCTTTTCAGTAAACAAAGTAAGCCTAGATGTTATAGAAATTGCTTATAATTTAAAATATATTCCGCTTCTTAGGATAGATTATTACATTTTATTTTGAGTTTTTATGAATTGTACCTTAGTGTAATAAATCAGTGATTTTTATGCTATTTTGTATTTGCAATTTATACTTTGCACTAAAGTCCAATGAATATTTTGCAGAAAAATTAATCTAGTTTATCGCTCAAAATTTATAATTTAAGTTAAAAGTATTCGCAATAATTTATAAAATGAACATTTTATCAACTTTAAATGGTTGCTGATCAAATGAATATTGTAACTATTTTCCAAAATAGACATCAATATTTTATTTTTCTTAAAAACGTCATTTTTTTAAATAAATAAACTTACATCAGAGATTAAAAAGAAATAAAAATAAAAGTACCTCATTAGCTCGACCATTATTGTACTTATAAAAAAAAGTCCCCCTCACTCACTGTTTGCTTCTTTTTTGCCATTATATGTTGTTTGTTTACAGCATATGATTTCTAATTACATATCATCTCTAAGGAAAACATTCTTCTTATACAATACTTTAAAGAGACGATTTTTTTAAAACTTCAAATGGAGTTTCAAAGGAACTTTCGACAATCATTAATGTTTATGTGTTTAAAGGTTACATCAGTATTGTAAGACAAAAGATCTTTATTTGCTTATTATAATGAGCATATAAATATTTTTGTCTCTAGGTAAAAAATTCTGGTTATATGAAAGACGTTTAAAAAAGGTGTTGAACATCATTAATGTTTATCCGTTTAAAGATCACTTTAGTATTCTGAGAATAAAAATCTTTATTTGTTCATTATAGTTGAACCGTTTTTTTAGCAAACAAACTGTTTCTAGACATAATAGAAATTTTTATTAAGTTAAACATTATGCTGCTTCTTAGGAAAGACTTTTACATTTTATTTTAAAATTATTATTGATTTAGTAATCTATGAAATACAAATTTTAAACACATTTTTTTACGGAAATGTAAAAATATTTTTGAAAAACAATTTAAAGTTCAGGATATCAAAATTTTATCTATGGTATGCATAAGATATATTTTAAAAGAATATATATATATATATATATATATATATATATATATATTTAAGTGCCTTATCTACAATGTATCTCCAAATACATTGAGGTTTTTTTTCTCCATTCAACAGAAAATAAATTGTGATGTGTGTTTTTTTTCTGTTAAATGTGTGTTATTAAGAATTTCATATTACGTTACCTTGCTTTGGGTTCAGCCAATTTCAGAGCATAAAAAGAAGGAAGAAAAAGGAATCACATTAGCCCAATCATTATTGTATATTGCAAAAAATTTCTTCTTACTAATATATATCTTTTTTTGCATTTTTTATTTGTTCGTTTACAATATATGATTTATAATTTAATATGATCTCAAGAGAAAATATTCTGGTTATACAATACTTTTACGAGAAGAGGATACTAAGAATTTAAAAAGAGTTTTAGAACATCATTATTTCTTTTCAGTTTAAAGGTTACATCTGTATTAAGACAAAAAATCTTTACCTGCTTATCAAATTATCTCTTTTCAGTAAACAGACTGTATCCAGATACAATAGAAACTGTTTAATGATTTTAACATTATTATGCTTCTTAACATGGATTTTTAGATATTTATTTAAGTAATCATGAGCCTTGCTCTTAGCTTTTTGATGGGGTAAAATTGACTTTGTGTTTGCAATATATATTTCTCACTGAATTCCAACGAAAAATTTACAGAAATATCAATTTAATTTACATCCCAATACTTATAATTTATTTTTAAAAAACGCAATAATTTACAACATGAACATTTTAATCATTAAACTACTGTTAATCAATTTAATATTTTAAATGTTTTCCAAGATATAGATATTTTCTTTTCCTGAACAACTTCGTATTTTTAATGCACAGACATAATTCAGAGCCGAAAAAGAAGTAAGGATATTACGTGATTAAATAAATCATTAATAAAACTTTAAAAAAATAACAATAAAACAAACGAAAAAAGAAGTATTTTTCTTTATTTTGTATATTCTTACTGATAGTTTTTTCTTTTTGCCATTTTAATTTGTTTGTTTACAGTATATGATTTCAAATTAAATATCAGCTCTAGGGAAAAGATTCTAGTTATACAATACTTTTAAGAAAAGATGATACTAGGAGTTAAAAAAGCAGTTTTGAACATCATTAAATTTTATCCGTTTAACGATTACGTTAGTATGCAAAGACAAAAAAATATTTATTTTCTCTTTATAGTTCACAACTTCTCTTTTTAGTAAACAAATTGTGTCTAGACATAATAGAAACTGTTTATTAATTTAAACATTCTTCTTCTTAACAAAAATTTTTACTTTTTGTTTTAAGTTATTATCTTTTTAGTAAGGAACTATGAAAAACAAATTTTAAATACATTGTTATGGAGATGAAAACATATTTTTCAATAAACGATTTAAAATACAGGATACCGTGATCTTATCTATGGTATGCATCAGATAAGTGTTAAAATAATATGCATGTATAATTTTTTATAAGTGCCTTATCTGCAAGGTATTTCCAAATACATTGATTTTTTTTTAATTGAATAAAAAACAAATTGTGACACAAGTTATTTTTTTCTGATAAATGAATGTTATCAAGAATTTCATATTACAATACTTGCTTTAATATATTACAATGCTTTGTTTTCAGCTAATTTCAGATCATAAAAAGAAGGAACAAAAAAGGTATTTAATTACTGATATATATATTTTTTCTTTTTGCCTTTTTTATTTGTTTGTTTATAGTACATAATTTCTTATTTAATACTAGCTCAAGAGAAAATATTCTGGTTGTGCAATACTTTTACGTGAAGATGATACCAAGAATTTAAAAAGAGGTTTAGAACATCATTATTTCTTTTTAGTTTCAAGATTTCATCAGTATTGAAAAACAAAAAATCTTTATCTGCCTATTGTAGTTCAAACTATCTCTTTTCAGTAAACTTACTGCATCCAGATACAATAGAAACTGTTTAATGTTTCAACATTATTCTGCTTCTTAACATAGATTTTTTGATTTTATTTTAAGTAATTATGACTAGTAGCCTTGCTCTTAGCTTTTCAATGGTGTTCAAGCGACTTTGTGTTTGTAATATATATTTTGCACTGAATTCCAATGAAAATTTTACAGAAATAATAGTTTAATTTATTTCCGAATAATTGTAATTTATTTAAAAAAACGCAATAATTTACAACATGAATATTTTAATCGCTAAATCACTGTTAATAAATTTAATATTTTAACTGTTTTCCAAAATATAGATCATTATTTTTCTTTCCTTAGCAGTTTCGTGTTTTTAATATACAGACATATTTCAGAACCAAAAAAAAGTAAGAATAAACATACACGATTGACTCAATCATTACTGAAATTTAGAAAAAAAGGAAAAAAGGTTTTTTTTTTCTTTGATAGATTTTTTTTCTTGCCATTTTTGTTTGTTTGTTTACAGTATATTCTTTCAAATTAAATATCAGCTCTAGGGAAAATATTTTAGTTTTATACTTTTAAGAAAAGATGGTAGTAGGATTTTAAAAAGAAGTTTTGAACATCATCAAATTTTATCCGTTTAAAGGTTATATTGTTATGCAACAACAAAATATCTTTATCAGTTCATTATAGTTCAACACTTCCCTTTTGAGTAGACAAACTGTGCCTAGATATAATATAAACTGTTTATCAATTTAAACATTATTCTGCTTCTTAGCAAAGATTTTTACATTTTGTTTTAAGTTAATATTGCTTTAGTAATCTATGAAAATAAATGTTAAGCGTATATTTTTGAGAGAAGTGTAAACATATTTTTTGAAAGGAATTTAAAATTTTGGATATCATAATAATATGTATGGTACGCTTAGTACAATTGTTATACGATTTTTTAAGTGCCATATTTAAAAAGAATCTAAAATGAATTGAGCTTTTTTTTATTCAATAAAAATTAAATTGTGACGCATGTCATTATTATTATTATTATTTTTTTTTTGATGAATGCATGTTATGAAGAATTTCATACTACGTTACCTCACTTTAGTTACAATTAATTTTAGATCATACAAAGGCAGAACAAAAAAGGCATCTTATTAGCAAGATCATTACAACAATTTACGAACCAATTTCTACTTACAGACAGTTTTATTCTTTTTGTCCTTTTTCTGTTTGTCTGCAGCACATGATTTTTAATTATATATCAGCTCAAGATGAAATATTCTGGTTATACAATACTTTTACAAGAAGATGATACAGGAGTTTAAAAGGAAGTTTCGAACATCATTAATGTTTATCCGTTTAAGAGTTACATCTGTATTGTAAGACAAAAAAAACCTTATCTGCTCATTATAGTTTAACATTTAACATTTTCTAAAACACACGTGTCTAGATACAACAGAAACTTTTTATTATTTTGACATTATTCAACTTCTTAGCATATTTTTTTTAATTATATTTTAAGTAATTGTTTGTAGTATTTTGCTCTAACTTATCCATGGTATACAAGATACTTTGTACCTCAATAACACAATCATTACTGTAATTAAAAAAAAAAAGCTATTTTTACTGATAGGTTTTCTGTTTTTCATTTTTATTTCTTTCCTTACAATACATGATTTCTAATTAAATATATACTTTTAGAAAAGATTCTCGCTATACAATACTTTTAAAAGAAAAAATAATGCCAGGAGTTTAAAAGAAGTTTTGAACATCATTAACAATTATCCGTTTAAAAATTACATTAGTATGCAAAGACAAAAAATCTTTATCTGCTCATTATATTTCAACACTTTTCTTTTTATTAAACAAACGGTGTCTAGACATAATAGAAACTATTTATTAATTTAAACATTATTCTGTGTCTTAACGAAAATTTTTGCTAAGATTTTTTTAAGAAATATTATTTTAGTAAACTGTGAAAGACAAATTTTAAACATATTTTTTATGGAAATGTAAACATATTTCTCGAAAACAATTTAAATCATGGATATTAGAATTATATCTTTGGTGTGCATAAGATAACTGTTGAAAGAACATACATATATATGCATATATATATATGCATTTTAAGTGAAATATATACAAGATATTGCCAAAGGAATTGAGTTTTTTTTATTATTCATTAAAAAATAAATCATGATACATGTTATTTTTTTTCTGATGAATCTGTGTTATCTGGAATTTTATACTACATTACCTTTCTTCAGTTACAGCTAATTACAGAGCATAAAATGAAGAAAGAAAAAGGTACCATTAGCCCGATCATTACTGTGCTTTACAAAAAAAAAAAAAAAAAAAAAAAAAAAAAAAAAAAACCTGACTGATAATTTTTTTTTTTTTGCCATTTTAATTTGCTTGTTTCAGGTAAAGATTTCTAATTAAATATCCTCTCAAGAAAAAATATTCAAGTTCTCCATTTCTTTTACGAGAAATTGATACCAGGAGCTTAAAATGAGGCTTCGAACATCACTAATTTTTATACCTTTTAAGGTTTCATAAATATTATAAGATAAAAAATCTCTATCTGCTTATTATAGTTCAACATTTCTCTTTTCAGTAAACAAAGCAAGTCTAGAAGTAATAGAAATTGTTTATGATCTAAATATTAGTTTGCTTCTTAGCACAGATTTTTACATGTTATTCTGAGTTCCAATTATTTGTACCTTGCTCCAGTTACTCCATCGTATACACGCTAGATTGTATTGGAAATTCATAATTCGCACTGAAGTCCAATAAAGATTTTACCAAGAAAGCAATCTAGTTTATAGTTTAATACATATATTTTAATTTTAAAATATACACAATAATTTGCAAAATGAACATTCTATCAACTTCAAATAGTTGCTAATCAAATAAATGCAGTAACAGTTTTCCAAAAAAGAGATCATTATTTTATTTTCTTTAAAAAAGTCATCTTTTATTAAATAATCTTCTTTCAGGGCTTAAAAAATAAAAATAAAGGTACCTCATTAGCTTGATCATTATTGTATTTACAAAAAAAAGTTTTCCTTATTGATAATTTTCTTCTTTTTTCCATTTTTAGTTATTAGTTTACAGTATATGATTTATAATTAAATATAAGCTCTAAGAAAAACATTTTGATTCTACAATACTTGAAAAAGAGATACCGAAAGTTTAAAAAGAAGTTTTGAACATCATTAATATTTATCTGTTTAAAGGTTACTTTAGGTTATTGTAAGATAAGAAAATATTTACCTGCTCATTATAATTTAACACTTTTATTTTTAGTAAACAAACTGCATCTAGCCATAATAAAAACTGTTTATGAATTTAAACATTATCCTTCTTCTTAGCAAAGATTTTTATATTTTTTTTAAAGTAAAATCGTTTTAGTAAACTTTAATAGAAAAAATTTAAACATATTTTTTCTGGAATTGTAAACCTTTTTTTCTAAAACAATTTAAAATTATGGGTATCACAATTATATCTGTGGTGTGCATAAAGAGTTAAAAGAATATTTTTAATGAATGTGATATGTACAAGGTATTTCCAAATAAAATTTTTAAAAATAAATTTTGTCACGTGTTATTTTTTGCTGATGAATATGCCTTATCTGCTTTTTTATACTATGTTACCTTACTTCAGTCACAGATAATTTCAGAGCATAAAAAGTAGCAAGAAAAAAGGACCTTATTACCTCGATCATTACTGTATTTTACAAAAAAATTCTCCTTTCTGATAGTCTTCTTTTTGCCCTTTTTATTTGTTTTCTTGTTTACAGTATATGATTTCTAATTAAGTACCAGCTCAAGAGAAAATAATTTGGTCATACAATACTTTTACGAGAATATGATTCCAAGAGTTTAAAATCAGAGATCGAAGATTCTTAATTTTTATCCGGTTAAAGATTACAACTGTATTATAAGACAAAAAAATTATTTGCTCATTATGTCTATTTTCAGTAAACAAACAGTTTTCAGGTACAATATAAATTGTTTATCATTTTATTATTATTAAGCCTCTTAGAATAGATTTTAATTTTTTTTTAAATAATTATTAGTAGTGGTTTTCCATGGTATAGAAGTTACCTTTGTTTTTGTAATTTATACGTTGCACTGAAGTCTATTGCAAATTTTACACAAAAAGTAATGCAATTTTTAGCCCAATAATTATAATTTAAGAGAAATATATACGCAATAATTTACAAAATGAACATTTTATCACCTTTAAATGACTGTCAATTAAATGCATATTTTAACTGTTTTCCAAGATACAGAACGTTATTATATTTTACTTAACAAATTTATCTTTTTAATAAACAAACATTTTTAAGAATCTAAAAAAAGGAGAAAGAATCAACCTACGTTGATAAACACGATTATAACTCTAATTTACCAAAAAAAAAAACCCTCTTTACATATATTTTTTTTCTTACAGTACATGATTTCTAATTAAATATATGCTTTTTAGAAAAGATTCTTGTTATACAATACTCTTAAAAGAAAAATGATACCAGGAGTTTAAAAAGAAGTTGTGAACATCATTAATATTTATCTGTTTAAAGGTTACATTAGTATACAAAGACAAAAAAATCTTTATCTGCTCATTATAGCTCAACACGTCTCTTTTTAGTAAACAAACTGTGTCTAGACATAATTGAAACTGTTTATTAATTTAAACATTATTTTGATTATTAGCAAAGATTTTTACATTTTATTTTAAGTTATTATTAAATTAGTAAATTAGTAAAATATGAAAGACAAATGTTAAGCATATTTTTTATGGAAATGTAAACATATTTTTCGAAAACAATTTAAAATTAAGGACATTAATATTTATGATATGTGTTGAAAGAATATTTTATTTTTATTTTATAAGACCCATATATACAAGGTTTCGGCTTATAACTTGAGTTTTTTTATATATATAAAATAAATAAAATGTGACGCATGTTAATTTTTTTCTGTTGAAAGTGGGTGATCTATAATTTTATTCTACGTTACTTCAAAATGGTTGTAATTAAGATCATTAAAACAATTAAGATAAAACGCACAGTCGTGGGGGGAGTAAACATCCCCTACTAACTACACAATAAATTGTCGTAGGAAATAGTTACTGGTTCCAAATGATTGGAAATAAAAACTATCTGATGTATATAAATCTGATATTTATCTGATGTATATAAAATTTGATTTGGGAGCCATATACGTACTAAAAGGAGCCCAAACTTGTTTTAACCCCACAGCAATACCCAATTTCAACCAGATATGTCAAATATTCTATTAAAATTATGCCTAGACACCGAATATCAAGTTAATATCAAGTTTCATTAATAGGTTTACGCGAATTAAGCGACTATCAAGAATGAATAATAGGTTTTTGATGTATAAACATTCAAAATTTAGTGCTTCTAATGTTAAATTACATTTTGATATTTTTATTAATATCTCCTGCAATTATTCTTCGTATGTGCTAATTTATTTTTATGTAACATTAATACTAAAATACGAAACACGAATAATTTGAACTTGCATTTTTCCTAATTTTATGATATGAACCATGAAATTAATATACGAAAAAAAAAAAACTATGAATTCTACCTCCATATTTTAGATATTTAAATTTATTAAGTTTTGTTTTATGGAAATCCAAAATTTCAATTTTTTTCCATAGTGTTCAAATTATACTTAAAAAACGACAAAATGTTGAATATCGCTAACTTCTTTTTGAAAAATAAAAACATTCAAATATTTTTTTTAAATATTTTATTAAATATCTCCTTTGGTTTACTGTGTTATAAAAAGACATAAGCAAATGAAATACTTGAATACAATTAAAAAACATTCATTTAACTTTGTTACAAGATCCATCTTGAAAATGATGAAGGACATCGTATTACCAGCACCAATTCGCTACATAAGGTTTCTTGCCATAAAAACAACTTAATTGGTTAAATTTCGGTACAAAAACCTACACACCAGGCTACCAATTGTTTTGCGCCATCTACTTCAAAAAATATTTTCAATTAACTAGTATGTGTTTTTTTTTTTTATTTCAGGTATGTTTAAATTATTATTATTTTTTTTACAAGAGTTTGATAAAAATGCTTCCTGTAAAATTGCTGTAATTTAGAATAAATTTATAAATTTTAAATTTGTTCAAACCATCATTACTGAACTCAAAAATATCTTCTTTATTTTTTAACATACCTAAGTTTACGTAAATCTAGTTACAATATAAAATGCATATATATAGTATTTGAGAAATTCAATGGTTCATATATTGTAATACAATTAATGGTTATATATATATATATATATATATATATATATATATATATATATATATATATATATATATATATATATACCGGGTGTCCCAAAAATGACTGATGGATTTTAAAATTCATTAACTTGCAAACGGTGACAGCTAATTAAAACATTTTTTGCAGGAGGGTTAAGTATAATGTTAGGAGTTTTATTACCGTCTTTTTTTTATTTTAGTTCGCATCTCAAACAATAAGTGGCGCTGACGGCGATTGAAGACCAGGTCGACGCTTCTCTCACCACTGATCACCCGGCCTTCAATCGCCGTCAGCGCCACCTATTGTTTGAAATGCGAATTACAATAAAAAATTACGGTAAAAAAACTACTGACATTACACATAACCCTCCTGCAAAAATTTTTAAGCTATTGCATAGCTTTTATCGCGGGCTTTGAGCGCGGTGACCAAATCTAGAAATTCCGTAACGAGAAAAGACCGGACACTTCCGTAACGAAAATAAAAAATTGACACTCCGGTTAACATCGTTTGTATATAACTCACGCATATAACTCGCGATCTAATTTTCGTAGCGCGGCCAAATTTTGTTTGGTAATTTATTATGAGACAGTGTTGATTTTTGGTGACAAGAGAACCCTAACTGTGAGGGTTGAAAAATTTGAAATGGTTATAACTCGCGATCTAATTTTCGTAGCGCGGCCATATTTTGTTTGGTAATTTATTATGAGACAGTGTTAATTTTTGGTGACAGGGGACCCCCCACGGTGAGGGTCGACAAATTTAAAATGCTTATAACTCGCGATCTAATTTTCGTAGCGCGGCCAAATTTTGTTTGGTAATTTATTATGAGGCAGTGTTACTTTTGGTGATAGGAGACCTCCCATGGTGAGGGTCGAAAATTTTAAACTGCTTATACTCTCGACCTAATTTTCAGAGCGCGGCCAAATTTTGTTTGCTAATTTATTATGAGACAGTGTTACTTTTGGTGACAGGAGACCCCACACGGTGAGGGTCGAAATATTTAAAATGCTTATAACTCACAATCTAATTTTCGTAGCGAGGCCAAGTTTTGTTTGCTAATTTATTATGAGACAGTGTTAATTTTTGGTGACAGAAGACCCCACACGGTGAGGGTCAAAAATTTAAAATGCTTATAACTCGCGATCTAATTTTCGTTGCGCGGCCAAATTTTGTTTGGTAATTTATTATGAGACAGTGTTAATTTTTGGTGACAGGAGACCCCCCACCGTGAGGGTCGAAAAATCTAAAATGCTTATGACTCGCGATCTAATATTCGTAGCGCAGCCAAATTATGTTTGGTAATTTATTATGAGATAGTGTTACTTTTCGTGTCAGGAGGCCCCTCCACGGTGAGGGTCGAAAAATTTAAAATTCTTATAACTCGCGATCTAATTTTCTTAGCGCTTCCAAATTTTGTTTGGTAATTAATTAATCTATGGCATAGCTTTTATCGCGGGCTTTGAGCGCGGCGACCGAATCTAGAAATTCCGTAACTAAAAAAATAAACCAACACTCCGGCTAACGTCATTTCAGTTCGGTAGACTTGGGCACGGAGACCCCACAAGGTGAGGGTCGAAATATTTAAAATGCTTATAACTCACAATCTAATTTTCGTAGCGAGGCCAAGTTTTGTTTGCTAATTTATTATGAGACAGTGTTAATTTTTGGTGACAGAAGACCCCACACGGTGAGGGTCGAAAAATTTAAAATGCTTATAACTCGCGATCTAATTTTCGTTGCGCGGCCAAATTTTGTTTGGTAATTTATTATGAGACAGTGTTAATTTTTGGTGACAGGAGACCCCCCCACCGTGAGGGTCGAAAAATCTAAAATGCTTATAACTCGCGATCTAATATTCGTAGCGCAGCCAAATTATGTTTGGTAATTTATTATGAGATAGTGTTACTTTTCGTGTCAGGAGGCCCCTCCACGGTGAGGGTCGAAAAATTTAAGATTCTTATAACTCGCGATCTAATTTTCTTAGCGCTTCCAAATTTTGTTTGGTAATTAATTAATCTATGGCATAGCTTTTATCGCGGGCTTTGAGCGTGGCGACCGAATCTAGAAATTCCGTAACTAAAAAAATAAACCAACACTCCGGCTAACGTCATTTCAGTTCGGTAGACTTGGGCACGGTATCCTTTGGTATACTTCGGCAGACATTGACGCAGTATTTTTCAGATATTTAGAGGATATCAAGTCTCAAACTTATGTTTCTTATTTCAGTTACCATAAACCTATTGTTTCAATGATAAAAATTCCTGATTAACCTACATGTATTGTGCGATACTAAAAATATTTTAAACGATATTAACTTTTCATTTATTCAATAAAAGAAAAAAATTTGTTTTCTTATCGGTCATCGCGCTTAAATATGTAACTTGAATTAATATCAAAGAAAAAGAAAAAACTTGAATTAATATCAAAGACAAAAAAACTGCATAAATAAAAAATATATAAATTATTATAATTGCATAAGTTGATAAAAAATGCTATGCAATAGCTTTACCGCGGCAGTCCCCGAGTGCCACACGTATTTTTTTTAAATAGCTGTCACCGTTTGCAAGTTATTGAATTTTAAAATCCATCAGTCATTTTTGGGACTTCCGGTATATATATGTATATACATATATATATATACATTAATATGTATTATAATAAAATATCTTCAGTAACAATGGAATTAGACTATAGCTGAAATATTACTTAGTTTGATGTGATAAGATATAAGAAATCCGCATTAAATTTAACGCTGACATTGGTTACTTTAGAAGACTAATTTGATAAATAAAATTCCTATTTCAAAAAAAAAATCTATCAGTAGAATTCGATTTTTATATCTAAACTATTTTTACAGGGTAATATTTATTATCAAGCATAAATAAATGGTGAGACATTGTTTTAAAACAAAATAGCATTTGACGGTTTCACGAGAGAGGATTTTTGGATTATAATAAACTCAAATACATATGATTTAATTAATTTATTTATTATACCTATCAAACAATTATATCATAACAGCACAACATTTTTAGTAGTGCATTATTATTACAATACTTGTAAATTTGAAAATGTCTAAATCAGACTTTGAATGCCAGGGCCTAGCGGAAACATCCGTATGCCTAGGTCACTGTCAAATTTTGTTGCCTTGTAATTTTGTTGGTCGTTTGATTGGAGTGCACCAAAATATTTATTGTTATTTTTTAATAAATAATGTGAATATCTTTTGTAATAAAGATGTATATGCGCGTTTGCGTATGTGAACACGCTAGTTTTCTAAATTTAACTTTTATTTAAGACCTTATTTAAAAAATATATACCACTGTCGTAAGAACTGTACAGATATTCAAAGATATCGGAAGAAGGATCAGGTATTTAAACCATTTTAAATCTACTATAAATATTTTTGCTACAGAATCCATACTGACATGTGTAACAAATGTAGCAGAGTATAAATGTGTAATATTCAGAGGATGTAGCCAAACACAAAAGCTAAAAAAAAATAATGCCTCTGAATTTAAAAGATCAGGACCAGTGTTTTTAAACCAGTCACCAGAATGCGTCATTTTTTTTTATTAATCAGTGGTAATCTATAAAGTTTTCGCGAAGTAGAATTTTTTTTATTGAGATGAATATTAATTTCAAAATAATTTCGAAAATATGATTGACTGAAAAAAATTCAAAATTTATAGAGCGAGACTCAGGGAACTATATAGAACTATAGGAAGAAACTTGGTAAAAAAATACATTCCAAAATTCTCAAATGGATTCATCGAATTTCATTTGTAAAATTTGCAGTGTTGACTTTATTAGATTTTTATAGCTAATTATTTTTATAAAGTAATGAAATTATTTAAATTTAATCACCGTTAAGATGTTTTGAACTTAGGTTACCATAAGTGACCATGACTGATTGACCATGATTACCATAAGTGACTCTGGAGAAGCATTACATAATTTGTGAGGGATTGTACTTTACAGTAAACTGTTTGCAAATACGGCTGTGCTCATGAAGTTAATAAGTAATTTTATATAAGATACTTTTACAAAAGAAGGTCATGCTCCTAATAAGAGCTGGTAGTAATATAACTATGAAGACCTCAAGAACAGTTTGGGGTGACATGCCTGAAAAAAAACGATGTGTATCATTAGCGCAAAAGATTTGTGAAAGGACGAACAGAAGTTAAAAACTCACCCGACGCCTACCGCCCTCGAATAAGATTAAATGAGGGAAACATTGACGAAGTTCAGGACATTCTCGAGGACGCTGCATACTGCTTTTAGCAGTCAGGTGAAACAAAGCGCGAATGCTGGCGGAAAAGACGTAGATTTCCGACCAGATAATTGACATTGCGTTATTACAATGACCGATACCTTACAGCAAACCTGACTCACAAAAACTTCAAAGGAATAAATTAGGGAACACTCTCTCTATAGTCTTGACATATCCCCTTTGTGATTATCACATGTTTAAGACTGCAAAAGAAGTATTAGGAGTTAAATGGTTTGACGATGTCACTGCTGTTGCAGCATTCGTATGAAATAGGGTGGAGGCAAAATTCACAAGTCTATTTCTTCTACAAAGTTGTGGAATCAGAGGATTTGAGAAGTCTAAACGCCATGCCTATGAATAGAGTATCCACAGAGTATTGGATTACAAAGACAACTATTTATTTTGTTCTGTTTCGGTGTAATATCTGAAAAATATCCCTTAATTAAATTTAAATCATGTATTTTGAAAATTATAGCCTTATATTTATATTTTAATAAAGTTATTTTGAATTTTATTTTATTTTAAACTCTTATGACCACGATTAAACTGTTATGTAAGTACGTATGCATATTACATCAAGCAATTAAATACACCTTAACATAGCTGTAATTTTTACAAGTATATATTAAATTATGCCTATGACATTTCAACAATATATGAGCAAAGGTCTACATTTGCATTGTTCAAATAAAGTATTTTCTTTTTGATTAAATAAACTCACTCAAATTCCTAAATATGTTAAGTAATATTAAAAACAAATCTTAATTACAATAAATAAATATGAAAACAGGAGCGAAAATTTGTCTTACAAATAATAAACATCAAGTAATGGAAAGCAAAACTTTAAATAAAATTTAAAGAAACATGATTTGCTTTTTATATATACTGGCGTAATTATGAATAAATTATCAATTCCTTTGCGGTTAATAATAGTAGGCTTTATAACGTATACCCAAGGCAAATCTAAATCGCATACATTCTTCTCAAAATAAACATAAAACATTTTAATTGCTAATTATTTGTCATTTTGCAGAAAATGTTATTTTTTTTCATTGCAAATACTTTTAACAAACTTTAGTTTTAGAATTTTAAGCATAAATAAAGACATTAGCTTCTTATCTTATTCATTGTTATTTGCATAAAATTTGAATAATCATTAAAAGAAGAACGAAACTATCTGAATTAATGGCTATCACTTTAAAGAAAGTCATACATATTTTCAAAAGTTTAACACGGGAACATCTCATTAATATATTAATTCAGAATAAAAAAGAAAAAAAAATACTTCAATGCAATAAAATGCATTTCATATTTTATTTATAGATATTGCAATACAAATGTTCTTTAGTTTAAAGAGTATAATTTGAAAAACGTGATTTCTCAAATGTATACAACTGTAAATAAAAAATATCATCTATTTTTATTCTAATGTAGAATATAAAATTATAAAAAAAATTAAACGTTGTTTTCTTAAAACAATTTATCCTTTATTTATTTATTATATTTTGCTGTTATTTACTTTTCTTTTTTTAAATATATATATTAGTTAACATGGAGTTAAAATGTTAAAAAAATTCGTAACATTGCTAATTTGATAGTTATATAATGCTTATGTTTAACTAAAACTGGCCTTTATGGTAATGTGATATTCACTTATGTAAACCGAAATGAATTTAATTTAGATGGAAATCTCCTATAAGTTATAAATTTTGTACTGAAACATATTTTTTAAATAACCATATAAATAATATTCGATGCAAAATATAATGTATACAGAAAGATGTAAATAGATTAAAATGGTAATATAATAACGAAATAAAATATAAGGAAATGAAAAAATTATACATTGCAATTTTTTTGTTAGATTTATTTAGAAAATTTATTAAATTATATTAAAAATAAAAGCATACATAATAAAAATTATATTGCTTTGAATTTTCGTTTTTGTTGCAAAAATATAATACGGAAAATTTCAGTTCTCAGATGTATATAGCGGCTTTTAAGTGTATAACTGTATTTATTTATTAAACAGTGCATGTTAAAAGTTTAAGCACACTATAAAAGTTTAAAGTAGAAATTGTAATATTCGCTTTATTTCAATATCTGTTTTTATGTGTTTATAATAGTAGTTTTAACATTATAGTCTATAAAGAATATCTTTTAAATTTTATTTCAAACCACGGAGTTTAAGAATAGAACAAAAAATAACTGGATCAAAAATTTTCGTACAAAACCGTTTTTATGTAAATTTTACAAATTGATGTAAGTTGTTGTGCACGCAAATGATTTCTGGGAGTATAAGAAATAGTCAGTTGTTGTTTTCGAGTTCGTATAAAATGCTTAAGTATAAAGAATTTTCTGAAGAGGAAATGATAAATGAGAGTATCAGAGCAAAACTTAAGCCTGTTTCTGATATTATAAAGATCAATAAGATGGTATTCATCAAGTTCCTGGTCATGCTAATGATTTCAAACAAAAATGCCGTTCAGGTTGTCCATGAGCAACTAATTTGCTCGAAGACTGCCACATCAAAAACTTAGCTTCAATCGGTAATTACTCTCTTTTTGATATCAAATATGCAGCTGGAGGATAAATATCTAATACGAGGTGTTCATAGAAGTGTTGCCCGATCGAAATGCACCACAAAGCGTAAAATGGCTCGGTTACTATGTCCGAAACTACACCAAAAAAAGCTAAATTACAATGGGCCAAAGAGAATATGTTATTTGGTGAAAAATGACAGTATGTCATATTCAGTTTTTAAAAGAATGGAATCTCTGATGGAATCTACGATGAATGAAACCTGATGTGTTTCAATACTATTGGTATTATCTCTGCAAAGAATCTAGAATATATTCAGCCAATAACATGTTAAAAGTCGTGTATAGTATGAAGGGCTATTACTTTCAATGGTCAAACATCTCTAATATTCATCAGTGATTGTGAAAATAATTAAAACTATCAAGGGATACTTGTTAATCATTTGCTTATTATTGCCGAGTGTTTAAAGAAAGAAAATTGGTTATTACAACATGATAATGTTTCGAACCATAGCTGAAATTCAACTTCAACATGGCTTAAGTAAAAAAAGGATGTGTTTCGAAATGGTCGGTAATTAGCGCTGATTAAAATCCTATAGAAAATACGTGTAGAATTCACACTCATGCAGTTTATCCAAATGAAAAGCAGTATTCTTCAGTTAAAGATTTGAAAGATGCCATCGAAAACGCGTGGTTGAACAAGATTGATCAAGACAAATTGAACTAGAGATATAACAAAACCTTATTTTATCGATGGAAGACCGCATATTTAAAGTAATCAAGCATAACCAAGTGTTAATTTTTTTTTCTACTGAAAATTGGTGAAGCACTGTGCTTAAACATTTGGCACATTCTTTTTTTTCATTTGGAATAGATTTTAAAGCTTAAATCTGTTAAATATTTTTTAAATTACAATTTGTAGATCTTATTTAAAAAAAGTAACTTTCAGTCAGTGGTAAAATTTTGTTTGGAAATTTTCTGTTCTGCTAAAACTTTTCAGATGCACTGAGGCATCTGTATAAAATAATAAGAAATCAAACTTTCTTAACTTGTGTTATACATTGATTAAAACAACATCATTCAAGAAATAAATCATAGTTTCTAATGCAATTGAAAGCACAACAAAGTGAATACTGTACACAGGGTTTTTGCATACAAACGCACAAATTGTGTAAAACGAGAATAATTTCTGCATTTACATAATCAATGTCAAAGAACGGAAACCTCAACAACATATGGATTAAAATTGACATAAAACACAAATAGGTGTATTAAAATTACTTTTAGGTGCAAACTTATAACTTAATAAAAATATATTAAAATATCTAAAACATTTTAAACCATTCAACGGCCGTGATCAGTAGAGATTCAAATGCAGTTATTAATTTTGTTTACACTTATTTAAGAATTGCCTAGAAGAAAATTATTGTTACTTAATTTTTAATTTCATATGTGAGATAAGATGTCAACTGCAGGTAGTTAATTCTCCAAACAGCATGAGCTTTTATCCATTATGCAGCAACTATCCATATCCCATGGATATAATATAATAGTATATCGTCGCAAGCTTTATCACTATTAGCAATTGTTTCAACTGATTCTCGTATAATGGCTGCTTGGTATTTTTTTGTTCAAAATATGATTTTCAATTTATTAAAATCCATTTTAATAGACTGAATTTGAGCCATTCTTGATAATGCGATATAGGGTCTATTTAATCTGCTGTAAGTTCATGTATCGCATATTATGATTTATTAATCGATTGAAAAATCGTGTTATAAACTTATATAATATATTTTCGTATGCAGCGTTTTCTGGAGTTCCATATATTAATCTCCGATTTATTCGGTTGAGCTAATCTAAAGTATTAGAACAGACTGTGTGATCGTTAAGGTTATTTGAGAGAATAAGTCCTCCAGTATTTGTCCGGGATGGCTCAGTTGAATGAGCATTGGATACTTCAGCTCAAACATCCCTGGTTTAAATCCTCGCCCGGACTTCTTTCACCCATTTGGAAAATTTACATCTATTATGTTCTCTAATCTTATCTTGACGTCAACATCATACCTACATGAAAAAAAATATATTTAATATCATTTTGGTGAAGAATAATGTATACTCTGGATCTACAAGTTACTATAAGTACATTATAAGTTATTATAATCTATTATAATAGCAGGTAATGCCGAATATTATAAGTTTGCACCTGAAAATAATTTAGTACATTTATTTGTTGCTTAATGAACAAAATTATATAAATAATCGAAAGTATGAAACAAAATCTTTACATTATAATTACTAAGCACAAAATACATGAATTAATTGCGTTTTCGAAAATAAATAGGCTGTTCCTGTAAAATGAGAATGCATAAAAAATAAAATATATTTTCAATCTTTCAAGTTTAACTAAAAAAAGACAGGATATGCCAGTAAAAAATGAAAAGTATTTTGTTAATCTCATAAAGAATAAATTCTGTATAATTTTTTTAATGATTTTTACAGTTAATTGCTTATTACTTTAAGGATTACTTTAAATGGAAGACTGCGAACATGTTAAAAGTCTTAGTCCCTCATTTTCAAAATTTGGCATCAAATAATGTACAGTGGAGCTTATATTTTTAATTAGATTTTAATCTTTCTTACATAAAATGTTATGACAGAAAAAGCCTAAGCAATAAAGTTACTTTAAGAAAAAGATGGATTTTCTAGGTATTAGTTTGAATTAAACTTAGTAAAATTTTCAAAGAGACCTTTATGAGAAATACTAGAATATTTTTATTATTTACCAAACATTATTAAATATTTTAAATAGAAAATAATATTAAAAATAAATTAAAATTATCTTTCTACGAATAATCTATGTTACAATTATAGTGCTTATGTTTCTGCAAAATACGAGATAATAAGAGAAACAATGCAGTATACAATCTTTCCCCTGATCTCATAAAAAGAAAAAAAAGCATACAATTTGTAAAAATGTAATCCTTTATTATTACAATTAAAAAGCTTAAATTCTGTAAATATTTCATAAAAGTCTTCTAAGTTCCTTATAAAATTCAACATTAGAAATATTTTAAAATATATTCTTTCTCCAATTTTCTAATTTACATCCAGCTAGTGCACTATACAGCTAATGATGCTAATTATGTCTTAATATTTACTCCATAAAGCCTAAAAGAAAAAAAGTTTAAAAAGAGAAAAAAACATGATGCTCTAGTTCTTAGTTAGAATAAATTTTAATGAAATAACTACACATGGCTTTGTTGGAAAACAAGGAACATGATTTTATTACATAACACGGTTTATTAAATGTTTTTCAGATTTTATCAGCATCTTAAAAATAGTCTCACACTGAAAAAAGCTAAAGAATCTAATTAGGTGTAAACAATTGCATAATAACTTGTATATTATCATATTTTGTAAAATTAAGTACACATCATTAGCCTTGCATTTCTGATTAAAAAAATCATGTCATGTTGAATGTTTAAATTTGAAAGCTCTTATTGTGTAACTAGTGTATTGAACTGTATTTTCGAAGTTAATACATAAACTGAATTAAATTTAATATTCTTTGAATTCCTAAGTTTATTTCATAAACAAACACAGGGATTACACATATATAGAACTAACAGGTATTTGTCATTTGTGATAAATGCTTTCCAGAAAAATTCAATAAAATTATAAGAAATACATTATGAATTTTTTTCATGGGTCTCATTAATAATGTGTTGTAATTTTGAAAAGGTAAAAGTAAATATATATTACTATTATAAGACATTTTATCTATTTTTAAATAAATTTATACTCGTTAATTTTAATATGAAAAAATATATATAATCCCCAATTTTTAAATTATTTTTCAAATTCATATTCTATTATTGCATAGCCAACTAATACTTCTTATTATATTTTAAACTCTTCTTGTAGCTGAAAAAATATCAAAATAATAAATACAATAAAAAAATATTTTTCTTCGATGAGCTGTGATTTGAATTAATTTTTAAGAAATTTTAAACAAATTTCAGTTCGAAAAATAATAGATTTATTTTATTATGTATCTTACTTTATAAAATCTTCGTGGCATTATAACAGCATCTTAAAGCAGTTTCAAGTTGAAAAGAGTGAATAATCTTTTTACTTTTGAGAAATTCACACGTATATTAATATACTTTGAAAAATTTTGTATGAATGTCTAATGACTTTTTCGCGACAGAATTGAATTATATTGTTTTGAATATGTAAAATTGAGAAGATTAAGGCTACAGTTATTGTGTCGGGAGTTATTCCGGAAAATAAAATGTAAACTGATTTAAATTTAATATTTTTTTTTTATTACCCGTGTAATATCACAAACATATGCAGTATTCTGTTGCGTTTTTACTATTATTTTTGTTGAACATTTTTATATTTGTACCTGGAGATTTTAGGGAAAACAATTATACAGCTTACATTCACTAAGTAATTTAAGTTTGTTAATCATCTTTTTTTTGTCTTCTTTATAATTTAGTTATAAATATTTTTAAATTGTCCGCATACTTTTTAAGAAACATTAAGAATTTAATAAGTTGAGTGTATAATAAATTCAATTCACACCCATAATGCCTTTATTCTCCATACTAAAAAGGAAAATTTGTATAATATTTAATTTGACATAATACATTAAAGAGCTCACGAAAGTGTTGATTTTATTCTCTATATCTTTAACAGTTTAGTTTCCAATTCTAAAATAGTGCAATTCTGTTTGCTTAGAAAAAAATACCGTGTTAAAATACAGGGTGATTTGCATTATTTCTGCCAAAGGAAATGAGCACATTAGGCGGACGGATTAAAAGCACGCAAATGTGTGTTGTCTGCTGGAATTTACTCCATTAAAATATAAATAAAATAAAGTTAATAGTTCGATAAATCGTAATTATGGATTCCATCTGTGTCAGAACAACTGTGTCCCAGATGCTTGAGATTTTTATATACAGTTTACAATATATTCGGAATCGTTGATCAAATTATTTTTTCCAGAATTTTCCAAGATCTTGTCAAATTTTTCGCAACATGAAAGAGATGTGTTGAAGAAATTATTAAAATTAGTTTGCCTTTATAGAAAAAAGATTGTACATAGCATTAATCAGCTCAAACGTATGTATAAAAAAGGTTCATACACGTCTTCTAAAGCTAACTACATTTTAACACTTATTTTATTTTTATATTTTTAATTGATTATGGACTTTAATAAACTATAAAAGTACTGCATTACTTTATAGATATATTTGTGTTATTTGGCGTTGTTCCTCCGTTTTTAATATAATGTTTATAGTTCTGCAAAAATATTATTACGATTTGAATGAAACATATTCTATTTTTTTTTTTTTCTAAACTAGGAAAATTTGTCCCTTAAGATCTATCTTTATCCCACCCCTGTTCAGACACCCCAGATTCTAAAAGCAAATTTATGTCATCGGCTTTAACAACGTTGAATTATAATTTAAAAGAATATTTGTGATTTCTTAGTAAACGGATTTCCATTATTTGTGCTTTGATTGAGATTTTAAAGCCCAAATCAGCTGCTGTTAACAGATACAATGGCTTTTTTCGACTTTAACATTTTAAAAAGTTAAAACATTTAAAATTAGCTAATGTAAAATGAATTAAGTAAACAAAATCTCTGTCTCTTGGTATTTTTTAACCTTAATTACTAAAAGAAAGTAATTTAAAAAAAAACACTTGAAATTTATTGTTTAAAATGTAGCGTAATTTTCATAAAAGTTTTTTTTTCTTTTTAATAGTCACTTTTATTGTTAGATAAGAAAATTTACTTTCGCTATCATAAAAATTCATAACAATAGTTAAGAAGTTTATTTCAAAATGTTAAATAAATATCTCGCGCAAATATATTTTTTAATTGAAACTGTTTAGCATTACTATAATTTAGCCATTTCAAATAGGATTTAATTATCCCAATTTGAAAATTTTTAATGTATAATAATTTATTTATTTAAAGTTTCTTTCTCTTTAAAATATCTCTGTAAAATTCATGTGTAACTATAGTTTCTATGACATAATTTTCCACATATTTCTGCTTCTAACACATAATTATTAACTCAAATTCGAAAGTTTTTTTTTTTGTATAATATCTACATGTCAATAATTTTTTAATTTGATGGTAATATTACTGTTCGCACTGTTTTTCTATTTGTCAACAATTTAAAAGAATTCTCTTTTCTAAGATATGTAAGAAATATCTCTGAAAGTGTTGAAAAGTAAAATTTAGAGAATCCTCTAAAAAAGATTCAAATAAAAAAGATAAATTCAGTCTGCACACCGGTAACTTTTAATGTATAAAATTACATAAAAATAATTAAATTGTAATGCGTAGTTTTTGCTCCTATAAAACTTTTTAGTAAAAAAATTTTATCAACTTTAACATTAAATGTCTTTTTAAATAATTATTGGATTTTAAAACTGTTTAAATTAGCATATTTATCAAACATTTCTCTATAACACGTTTTCATACTTTTGTACGTAGCAGCTTGCTTAATATTAACAAATAGAGATCTCCGGTCAAAAGATGTTTATTGTCAGCGACTGTGAAAGCATTAATTATTATTTTTTTATGTATAACAGACAGGTGTGTAGAATACATCTATATTTTCATATATAAGTTTTGCGAATCTTATTTTTATATCAAAAGAATCGCATTTTTATCCAAGCAATTTTTATCATTTTTAAACCAAATTTATACTAGAAGTGGCAATCTGTCTTCCAAAAACATATCTTTTTTCCTTCAACAGGATTAATTGAAGATATAATAGTAAACACGTATACGTAGCGAGATACAAAATGGCAAATACATAAATATATGTATATAAAGATAAGTTGTTAAATTGTCGACTTTTTCAACAACACTATTGTACATAAATTACTTGGTACTGTATTAACCAAAAAACAAGTCAGAAATTATTAGTTTACCCTGTTTTGATCAAAAGTCCTAGAAACAAAACTATACAAACAGAGAGGAAAATCGATGTATAGGAGATTTCTCGCAGAAAAGAGTACGTCATTTCATAAAAATCATTGAAATAAAAATCCGTTAAAGGTTTCTTTTACGTTGAATTTTTAAAAGAAAATAGAACAAATTAAGATGAACTTTAAATAGAAACTTTACTTATATAGATATTTTACTATAACTATTACTATAGTTTAATTCATATATGATATTTTTGAATGAATTTTAATTATTATTGAAAATTTAGGAAACATTTTCATCATATTTTTTCACAGTTTGTAAGCTTTAAAGATATTTTTCCAGAATTTTAATGCATAAAATTTTTCAGTGCAGTTTTACTTAACTTATTTAACGAAAGAAACATGTTATTTGTATATATAGTAACCAGAAATTCACGAAATTACTGGTAGTAAAATATCGAAAGCCCTTAAAACCTCCTCCGCGTACAAATCCTATATTTTAGTAAAGAATTATTATATTATATAATTTAAGAATAATTAAAGAATTATATAATTTAGTAAAGAAAAAGTAAAGAATTGCGTTAAACTTTCTGTAGCCTATTAAATATATTTCAGTTTGTTTAAAGAATGTATCAGCAAATCACTTACCTGTGTTTAAAGCAAAAGATTTGCAATACATCTTGAATTTATGAACATAAGCTGAATTTTGATATAAAACATGTTATACTTTTTTAAATAATAGCGTATTTTTCAATAAAAATAGCTCCCAATATACACAAACTTACAAGATTTATTTCACTTCTTAACATACCGTCAGATGAGTAGATAAAATTTGTGATAAAATTTTATTTCAAATTAATTCATTATTTAAAATTACATTATTTTCTTAGAAACAGTTAAAAAAATGTGGTAAACGTACACAATAAAAATCCTAGTTTTCCAAATACCGAAAATTAAGATTTTCATATAGCACAATAAGTATGTATAAATACGGTATAAAAATTACCGAAAATTCGGTTTCGTTTCGTTTTCTGCCTAAAATCTCAATTTCACAAAAAAATTGTTTTCCACGAAAATTCTACTGAAATTTCTGTCGGGCGGAAACTATCTGTATTCCAAAAATATTGTTTCTTCCTTCAGAAAGTTTCAACATTACTCATCGCTTTGGTCTGGTTAGACACACTTTATTTATTCCTATCATTTTGCTGTTTATAATTATCAATCATGACTGACTCAAGATGTCAATGCACATTATAAAGCAATGTATGTAAGACAAAATTTTATAAATGCTTTACCTTTAATATTAAGAGTTTCAGACTATATAGCAATACTAAGTTTCAAGTTTTAAACTGCAGACGTGTTTCTAATATTTTTCAAAATGTTCTAGTAAAACATACATACATTTATAAAAATCATTATTAAAGTTAAATGGAGGTATATACCTAAAACATTTTTTAAATAAATTAAATTCATATTATTGGAAAATTATTCTGTGTTGCTGATGAATTCATTTTACATGATACATTCATTTTACATAAAAAAGAAAAGTTTTGGTCAGCGGCATCGAGAACCAACTTGACCTAAACGCATGTTTAATAATAACTGCGAATAATTAACGAACAATGAATAACTAATTAATAATTATGTATATTATGGAAGCATCTACCGTTCTGGGTTATCTATTCTGGGTTCAACTATACTACTTCAAATTTAAAGCATGTTCTATTTTGTGATTTAAACGTTTAATGCATCGTTTAATTAATTTATTCTTTAAAAAATATTTTTCTGAGCCAAACACTGGTATTCTGGCTTAAAATCTTAATCTTAACCTTAATCTTAAATTGCTTTAGAAATACCGAATTTTTAGATAATTTTAATATTTTTTAAGTAAAGCACAATGGCGATGGAAATAAGTCAAAGATTTTCATAGACAAGAAAGCTCTTAAGAAGAGAAACAGAATGCAAATTGTTGCTTAAAGGTCTTACTAGAGAAAATTGCATCATTTTTTAAGAACCAGTGCTTCTTGAAAGAATAAAGTATGAAGTCTAAATAGAAAACCCGAGAATATTCTTTTTGAGACCAGTTTTTCAAAAAATCTTTTATTTACCAAATGTTACTAGATTTTTCCTGTTACAGTTATGTTGTTTAAATGGAATTATCAAAATGGAAAATATGGAATATATGTAAAAAATGTTACCTTCATCCGTTTCACCATAAATTTTTGGAGCAATTTTATTCTATTATAGATTAAAAGAAGACAGTCAAAATATTTTTTGTAAATTCACGAAACTATTACATATGTTCTAAATGACTGGGTTTTTGTCTTACTTTCTTTGCATGTATTTAAACTAAAATTATCTGGATAATTAACAGAAATCTGAAAGAAAAAATTATGTTATTTAATCGTTTCTATACGTTGTGGTTATTTGCGTTTAAAACATTACTTCTTACAACTTTAACCAATCATATATGTTGTAATTCTTACGGATTAAGTGTATAAGATGAAATCAAATGTACTTGTTAAAATGTCGTTGACACTTGTCAGCAAACCCCAAATTTTCAGATAAACAATCTTTCACTGTTTACAAAAGAAAAAAAAAATCCATTAAATTTACGGCAAAAACTGCTGCAAGGAATGTTGCCAGCAGCTTTTGCAGTAAAAATTGCAATAAAATAACATGTGATAAAAACATTTAAATCTAATTTTAGTGCAATTTTTCTATTTGGCAGCAATGCTGTAACATTGCTGACAGCAGCCTTTGCCGTAAATTTCACGGGTTTTTTTTTTCAGTGTTTGGGAGCTCATCGCAATCCAAACGAGGATCTTCTCATAGAATTTAACTTTAGAAGGTAATTTGAAAATAGGTTATGTCGTGATGACGTGAGATGATTGTAGTAACTAACATTATCTCGCTTAAAGTGGAGTGACTGTGCTTGAAATAGACTGGGTCATCTCTGATGAATCCTCAATCGAAGAATTTTTAAACAAGCAATAACACTTCGTTTTCGTTGCAGCCATTTTTATGCTCGTTTTGGAACGATTCTTTGGTTGAGGTATTTTATTTTAAGGATATTGGTGATTGCCTTATGTCGTTAAATGGATAAAAAAGTGAATTTGTCAGAAGAGGAATGGATTAATACTCGATCGTTTTTGTTAAATATTCGTTTCAACCGCTGTAATTTTTGCTTAATGAGTTTTTGGGTTTACCTAACCGATTTGGATTGTCTCTTTTAGTAACGTAGTAAAACATCGTGTATAATTCGTTTCGGGATATTATTAGCAAAAAAAAAAAAAAAAAAAAAAAAAAAAAAGACGATGAACCTGTTAACATGATGAATATTACTTGCGTAAACACACTTGCGTCACTTGCGTAAATCACACGCGTACGAAGACATAGCTCTTTCAACTCTACTCTCAGAAAACAGATTATTTAATGAGCTCACTGCTAATAAGCATGCTCTTACATACGATAACTTAACACTTTGTGTGCAGATTCCTTTGTTATTTTATAAAACTTCATAGTTTGTCTGGATTTTTAGGAAAGAGTCATTTTCTGCTAAAAATATTCATGATATAGATAACATTCTCAATAAGTAGAGGAGAGAAAATCCACTTCTATCCTCGAACTGATCAAAATCGGAGCAAACGTCATTGTTCAGCAATGAAATTTATGAGATTGCCTTCTTCTATGAGTTAATTTTGTTTTCAAATAAAAGGAAATGGAATTTTGAATATCGCTAATATTTTTAAAAAATTTAAAATCTAGTAGAAATAATTTTCTTTATCAATCTACTTAAAAAAACTTTTTTCTAAAAAATCCATTGTCTCCATTTATCTTCTGAATTATTTTAAAATGGAGGTACAATTTGGTCTGAAAAACAAATGTTTTAATTTCAAATCTTGAGAAGAATTTCGAATCATGTGCTGTATACTGGAATTGAAAATTATTTTCTTACTACTTTTTACTATGTTTCAAAAGAAGTTTAAGCATAAATTTCAAACTAAGAATTGTTTTTTATTGATTTTTTTTAACATGACGAATACCATTTGCATTATAATGACCTTATTAAAAGTAATATTTTGCTTTTAATATAATCAAAATTTAGAACAAGCAGAAAATGTACTGCCTGTCATATTACTCCTTTACATAAAATATAAGTTTTTCAAGTGCACATTTAATCTAACATTGGGTACATTTTCTTGAGTATATTTCATCTTTTTTACAAAAGAAATCACTTTTGAAATGCTGTAATATTCTATCACCTCTTACATTTTTGCTTCAAGAAGCCTGGCTTTTTCTGTAATTACATTATTTTACAAATGTACCGCAAATCAAAAAGAATGCATTATTATGATAGATTAAACCTCGAGGCATTGTCTCTGAATATCAAAATTTATTTTCTTTTCAGAACGTATGTGTCAGCACCAATCTGTGATCTATATTTAAAAAGAAATCATCAAAGTGAACAGGAGCTTGTACTACTCAAAATCTCATTTAATAGAAAGCCCTTCTAAAGAAGTTGTTCCGAAGATAAATTTGTGAGCGGAGTTTGAAATATTACCTTTGATAGGAACAGGACAGGAAACAAATAATAAATAAAAAATGCAAGTCATAAGATTGCAATGCATAATGCTACTTGAAATGTATCTTTAAGTATTTATTTTGTTTAGTGAAAGTTATACAGTCAGAATTTTATGAATATGCAAAAAAAGGAAATAAAATCAAACAAATGTAATATTTTGTTTATGAAGTAATTTGTTTACTATTTTCTTTTAAATGTGCATTATTGATGACGATAAAGACTCGTTTAAAAGGAATAAAATGTAGATATCTTTTAAATTCAAACAAGAAATTAAATTATGCAAAAAAATCTCTATACAAATTACAATAAAACCATTGAAGAGCGGTTTGTGTTGGCACTTAGAAAAAGTTTCCGCTCCTTAGAACTGACCGTTCTAATTCACTTACCGACTTCATTATCTAATGAACAGCATGCAGACTATTTAATGATTAGGGAAGAGCTTGTAGTAATAGAGCATTTGTCATTTCTGAGATGATTTTCCGCATAAAAATTTTATTGTTTAAAATTTTAAATGCTTATATGAATCCCACAACCAATGGATGACCATATAAATGTTGTATTACATGGAAAAAGACGCTGCCATATTGCTAAGTTTGTTATCGTTTGAGTGACAGGCAGTGTTGTACATAAAAAGCAAACTCTCGTTATGTTTTCGTTAAAAATTGTCAACTAATGACCATAATTTTTTGGGTCATCCAAGATTTACTACTGTTTTGCCAAACTAAATGCAATCATGTCTAAATTTCTCAAGCAATATGGCCAATCTGACTTTCCAATAATAACCGGATTTTTAAAATCATACTTTATATTGTAGCATAATAATACTTCTAATCTGTGTTTTGAATGTTTACCGCTTTTGTATGAATCATTTTAGAAACACAGAGTCTTAAGTGAAGCAGCTTGGAAAAAAGGGATTTTTGCAGACGTTTAACCAAATTTTTGCTTCATACTTACTCAGAAGTTCTTTTAGAGGATTTCTAAGATTCTGAGATATCAAATCCATAATTCCACAGATTAATCACAAGTATTCAAAACACGATATTATTTCGCAAGCAAAATTATTCTAACCATTATAGACTTTAAAATCCTTAATTCCAAGTTCTTTATAAATTTTCAATGCGCTTTCCTGAAAAATTGGCCCTTAAATCAGTAATTCTGCAAATCCAAAACCACTTTAAAAGCATTTAAATAAATGCTTTATTCGAAAGTTTTTGGCCTTTTGGCCTCGTCTATGATATGTTTCTCAAGATGAACTTCTTTATTCTTTATAATTTCATTTATTAATGTGCTCTGCATTAATATTTTTATGCTAATTTCCGCGCACTAATGCCCTTCTAACGGTCATCAATATCTTTCATTTTATTCTTTGTGTTACAAACATTTCTTTTATACGTTTTACTCATATTCAAGTTTTAAAAGTGATAGAACACTGTTGTACTTCAGTATCAAATCTGATGATCTAGTGTAACAGATAGAAAAACATATATGCGTTACAAGAAACATATTCCCGGAATAACACTTTGAAATTTCTTTTGTAGTAAGTTATGCCGCGCATTGCACACCTTTATGTAACAATCTAAATACAGAAGACGAACGACTGCAGAGGGAAGAAACTGTTTTTTTCTGCGCGGGTCAGGAGGAACAACTTCACATGGCTAGTTTGTGAGGGAGTGACCTTTGTCATAAAGGCACTCTAGTATTTCTGAGATCGTGACGTCAATAATTTAACATGTGTAAGCGTAAAAGCGACATCTATCCTCTCTTTTACTTTAATTTTCTAGAGTGTGTGTGTCTTTTTCGGGTTCTGCAGTTAGCTCGCGGTTATTAGTAATATGTTAATGTGAAGTATCTCAGTTTGCAGCATATAAAAGCTTGGAGTTTGAGTGTGTGGAGAGTAGCTCTGGCATTAGCCAGCGAGAGATTATCTCTGGCGTTAGCCAGCGAGGGAGTATCTCTGGAACTAGCCAGCGAGGGAGTATCTCGGGCAGTAGCCAGCGAGTGAGTATCTCTGACATTAGACAGCGAAGTGAATCACTGGGAATAGCCAGCCGAGTGTTCTGGCACTATTAGTCAGCGAAGTGCTAGCAGATTGAAAGTAGCAGTGAGCCTCCAGTGAGTTGTAAAGGGGTTTCAGTATTCGACTTGAGAGTTGGCCGTGGTAAGAAAATTCATAGTAGTTACATTTTGATTATTTGAAAGTGAATAAAGAATTACACACAGCCACGGGCTGTCTAATTAACTTTTATCTAGCAGCTCAGCCAAGAGATAATGAGAAGTATTAGAAGGTGCCACAATTGAGCTAGTCCGGAGCCTGTGAGTATGCGTTTAGTCTTTTAAGAGTGTTCTCAGTTGTAAAAATTTAGACTTGCTTCCCTTGAGCCATTATCATTTTAATAAACTGTGTTTTTTTTTATCTTAACTTCTGAGTATGTCTGCATTTAACCCCCACCACGACCAACCAACCGTTACAGATGACACCCGACATGTGTGTAACGTTACAAGTTTTATTAATTAGTATATTATAAATTTCTTATAACATATTCCTCCTCTAAGTTTTCTATTTCTGAACTCAACCTTTTGTATAAATAGTAGAGTCCCCAACCAAAAATAAAACTAAATAAAAATAAGTATACAATAGGTGAATACAGTTTACATGCGTGTATGGAGAATAGAAAAATCCTAGAATTTTCAAAATTTCGAGTGCGATTGGCCGCTTTCGGTAACCGTTTCGGAGTGGATTTCCATATCCGTGGCCACTTTTTAGAGGTGACAGTATTCAGAGGTTCGCTCTAATATTATTTCAATGTGACTCATTGCGTTAGGTCAGTTGTTAAAACGGACCGCTCTTCAGTTGTGACCGTTAGTGGAGGTTTTACAGTAGTTAAAAAGAAGTTTAATTTTTTAAATAAGTTTAGAGAAAAAAAAACAATCGAGAAAAAGAAAACTGCAATAAATTTCATAAAAGGTTGCAATTTCAATAAAAGTAGTAATTCAAAAGAAAACAAAACATTAAAAATAATAATAACAGTGATTTTGATAGAATTTTTAGGAAAAGTCTCCAAAAAAGAAATCTATCATCTATAAATAGAAAAAATTGCATGTATTCGCTCAGACAAAAGATTTGATACAAGGCAATAAATATAAACAATTAGAAATAAGCTATCGCATTAATATATATTACTAAGTATAATCTACCGAATTTAATAGTAATTATCATCAATATTCCGAAATTGGGTACTATATTATAATTGAATATCTTATGATGTACTATATTAAATTTTATGATATAAAACTACTAATAATGAATTTAATTTTTCGCAAAAAATAGTAACATTGAGAACTGAAGTCGAAATTCCGGCAGATATGTTTTTGAAACATTTGTATTATTGCAGATAAATTAAAACCATTCATAGAAACGTGTAACATCTAATTTTATTATTTATTTCAAAACGAAATAATTATTCTTTGATCACACATAGCGCTGCAAAAGTGTACACAATATACATTCAAAAGAGTTGGTTTTAAAAGCTTTTGTTTATCTACTAATTAAATCTAAAAATCAGTTGCCAAAATTTACGCTCTCAAACTATGTATTAAATACGAAGGACCAAATGATTGTTTGAAAAAACTTGTCTTAAAGGGGTTATACTCTTACAATTTTCTTAAATGATTCTAAGAATACAGTAAATTTAGTTCTGAGAAAGATGTTTATTATACAGCATAAGCTGATTTGGATTTGTGATTGAGTAAAATTGTGATTTTGTTCGCTGATGATGGTCTTCAAAAGCACTGTTTTATGTACGAGCAAAAGTAAAAACTTCGGTCAACTTAAAAACCTCTAACACTGTGATGAATTCGGAAACAGAAAATATATGTCTAGATTTTACATATCATCTAAACGCTATTAGAGCAACCGAGTAATCACGTTGAAGATAACAACAGCTTTAATGAAATTATAATCAAATGAATCTAAATGATTCATATGATACATCAATATATAATCTAGAACATTATATAATTCAGAATTTAATGTCGAGTTTCCCTGAATATCCAAAATATATGTTTTGCACTATAGGGCGTGACAAAATGCTTACGCACAAAAGTTTTAATTTTATTAAATTAGGTAAATTTTATTAAAATATGTAATCAACATAAATAAAAAACACTCATTGCTTACACACACGATTGAAAAAATCTTTCTAATACTCATCGGAATAATTATCACAAATGGGAATTAAACAGTATCATGTTACCATGATTTTTTTATTATAGGTGTAAGTAAATAAATAAAAATATTACTTCTCACCTACAAAAAAAATTTAGATAAACCATTCAAACTCTTCACATTAGTGAGAATTTAGTGAAATAAGGTATTTTCTGCCTTATTATTCTTAAGACAATCATACTGATTAGGTCAGTATAAATGAGTTCAGAATAATAAAGTGTATCTGCGTATCCTTTCTTTTGATGATTTCTATTACTTGAGATACGTTCTGTTAAACAGTCCACGTGGTGGAACAGATGCTGTTGCAAATAAATTTGTCTGAGTGAAATGTGTGAAACGGTTGTGAAGATATAGATAACTCAATAATTCAACTTTTGACATTTCAAGTCAAGTTGGATCAGTATAAATGTGTTAAAAATAATAAACTATATCTGCGTATCATTTCGTTTGATGGATTTCCATTACTTGGGGTACATTCTGTTAAACTGTCTGCATGGTGAAACATATGCTGTTATAAATGAAGCTATCAGAGTGAAATGTGCTCAACAGTTGTGTAGATATAGATAATTCAACAATTCAACTTCGGACAATTTAAATGAAAAGTTCTGTGTTGGACTATCGACATGGGAATTTTTTTTACCCAGTTTGAAAGTTCAGATTGTAAGACATTCTTCGTCAGATTTGTAATAAATTTAGTTATCAACATGTTATCCGTGAATCAACAGGAGAAAGAAAATAAAAATGTATTAATTTTAATGTTTGAGAAAATTTACATTATACAAAAATGACGTATTCATCGGAAATGACAGCGGTATGAAATTAAGTCCTTATTTTAAATCATGCTGTATTTATTCGAATTAGAAGCTTGTAAAATCTTTTGCAACACATTAGACGTAATCAATACGTAATAAATAAGAGTGACGGGATGTATTTCTTTTCGAAGTATTGATTTCTTAATCCGTTTAATCATGTAGCTGTAAAGTGTCATTAAAATATTTTAAATTGCTTTAAATACATAATTAACATGTTTATGACAATTACTTCAAGAATGCTAAGAATAAATCTGGGAAATAAAAATACTGACAAACCAAATATTCTTTAGAAAGTCAAGAATTCCTTCACACCTTACAGCTAATATGACCCAAATGAAAGACGATAAATATTTAAAACTGAAATGGTCGTTGAAATGTGTCATAATTTATTTGATTAATTTCGCTAAAAATCATAAATTGTGTTAAAATATATGTATTATATAAGATAAGTTTAGAACATTTTGTCTTCAGGGTAACTAAATGTAAAAAAAATTGATCATTTAGTTTAGTCTTTACTTGTATCAACTTCTCCAAGTAATAAAATTTCAATCTCAAAAGAAACGGTATTTATTATTTTTTTTAATTTGTCTTTATAAATGCAAATGGTATGAGAAATACACTATGTTCATACTCTGTATTATTTGGTGTTTGAATTACACTAGAATGCCTTTAAAAGATAATGGTATCATACAAAAATAAAATATCTTTTGTCGAAAGAGAAGTTATGACTAAAAAGAAGGGCCAAATATCAGTTTAAAATAATGTTTCTCATCTTGTTTTACTCGTCAGCGCGAGTATCATCAAGTACTTCAAATAAGGTTTATTATATTCTGGACAAAAATTCTAGTCTAAGATAAAGTGTTCAGAAGATATTGTGTGGAAATTAACCAAACAAAAAGTGCTAAAATATTGCATCCCATAGATGCTGAATGATATAGAACGATAAATGACGGTAACAGCGACATCTGGTTGTTCACAGAAGTAAACATTGTATAAGGATTCAATTAAGAACTTCAATTAAGACTTTTCGTCAAATGAAGAACTGGGAGACTCTCATTGATCGATATTTGTGTTTCAGCCTCATTCAGCATTTATAGGATGCGTTTTCTTAAACACTTTTTAAAGCACTACTGGAATAGTCAATTTCTACACTGTGACATCTAGACGCTGTAATCTTAACATTCGCTCCGTACATATCACACCTTTGCTAGTGTCATTTAATGTGTCATAATTCAATAAAATTTGTTTTTCATCAAATGCACAAAACCGTTTCAGGTTCTTTAGAATAAATAGTCATTTCGAGAACAAAACTGCTACCTGTTTGCTGAATTTAGAATGCAGTATCTTCAATTTTAGGTCATTGGTAGGAGAGTGTGAGCCAGGCAGAAGGGAAACCATAACTAAAAAAGTCAAATTTTGGAGTTATGGCACTTTTGTAGCTAGGGATCGATATGTCGCCACCCTCTTTTAGACATGCAAAAAGTATATTTGGTAATGGTATTCAAAGATGAAAAGTGATGACCATCCCGGGAACCCAGTCTAGGTTTTAGGGCATAAGTACAATCCAGGAGGAAGTGGTAATGATATACAATAAAAAAAAGTTAGAATAGGAGCCTTAGACACGATAAGTATAGAAAATACAATATATTTACATGAGGAATGCAAAATCGGAAGCGCAATTTAAAATGTATTCCGAGCCACTACAAATATTGTAACCTGTAGGATTCTAAACTGTTACGTTTTTGAATCTGAACTTTTTTTACTGGCGATACACAAGTCAACAGTGGATTCGATGTATTCTTCATAAATCGTTATCTGAAGCAGAAAAATATTTCCTATCATAGACATATGTCTATTAGATAATTGTCCTTAAGACTCGTAATATATAAAAAAAATTAAACCACAAGAGTTCACTTAAGCATGGTAAAATTCAACTTATTCGAACTTTGGGTTATTTAGATTTGATGATTGAGAAAGACATAAATTATATTAAGAAAAATCTATTTGAAGAACAAATATTTGTTCGTAATGTTATGCTCAATTTCCTTAATTATTTTATGTAAACTGAAGCTAAAATATATGTTTAAGTATAATTTTTAAATTTTGTATAGTAATTAATTGTAAATTATCATTAAAGCAATTTCGGACCCGCTGTATTTCTCTATTCACATAGTCTAAAACAATCCAAAGCATGTTGAAATATTTTTAATCCAACGTATAAATAAAAAATAGCGTCGGGAAAATTTTATTACTGTAGATTCCCTATTATTCGACAAACAATCATATGCTATATTTGATTAACGTTCACTGCTTAATGTATTATTATTCCTCGTTAATATATGTTTCATATTATCGGAAATTCTACTATAATTATTAAAATATGCATGCAATAAATAAGTATTCTTGTTTATAGAAAGACTTGGATTTATCAACATATTATTTTTTCGTGAATGAATATTATTAAAAATATCATGAAAAATTAGGCGTTGTTTAATAAATTTCACGACAGATAAAATTTTCAAATTGTAGTAGAAACAATATAATGCAATCTGAACACAAATATATGAAATATTTTATGAAATAGGAGTAGTTGAATCAAATAATTCTTATCTGCATATGTGCGACTGATAACAATGATCTTTTTTTACACAATTTAATAGTCATATTTATGGAACATATGATAAAAAACTCTAGTTAAATATCATGAAAACTAAGAAATATATCGTCGATGGAATGTTCCGATTTTTTAGTTGCTCTCAAAAAGCAGCTGAGTGATAAGAGTTTTTCCGTAAATTGTCATATTTCATTAAATGAGTTACTGGAAAAAGTCAATATTTAACAAATATCAATGAGAGTATTTGGAACACATGCTTTGATTTTGATACTTCTATTTAACATGGAATCGGTTCTTTCTGGTAGTTATCCAAGAAGAAATAAATCATCAATACAAGAGGAAAAATTTTAAGAAAAAATAAAATAAAAATTGAAATTTGTCGACATTGTTCATTAATTCCTTATCAGGCAATTGCTTGCAGAGAGAATTAAACATCAGCACACTTGTATTGCCAATATCTGTCTAAGTTTTCACCATTCAAATCATCTGAATGGAAATTTCCTGACTATTAAATTATATAAAAATGTTTGTTATCAATCGGGAATGAACGGATAAACAGAAAATTTCGCACAACTATTCATTTTTCAAAATTTACTAAATATATTAAATTTTATTTCCATTATATTATTTCTACTGCATTTTTCTAATTTTTCTGAAACTGTTGTTAAATTTGGTTGAAAACCCTGCATGATATGCTCTATAAACGTGCAAGAAGTCCTTTAGTTTTTTAAATCGTTATACCTGCATGAATATACATGCTATTCCTACACAAATCAGTAAAAATGTTATACAGTATACAAATATGTGTGCAGCAGTAGATTATTTTATATATTTTAATGCACATCGTTATTCCAAATATCATTATTTTTCTTTCCCTCTTTGACTACCTAATCGTCCTTTGTAGCAAAACAGCGTTGATAAATGTGAGGTTAAACATATTCTTTATAATTCTGAAGTTCCAGACGAATCTGACATGAAAATTATTAAATATTCGACAAAATGCCTAAAATTGTAAGTGTTTGGCTAATAGTGATCATACGGTGTAGTATGATTTTTTTTCATTTTTGCTGTTTAACTTATAATTTACAGTTTAATTTCAGATATTACAACAACTTTGGTTTGTTTGCTACTTTGCAAATTTCGTTACAGAATCTTGAGTAAAGAGAAATTAAATATAATTGTGTAGTACAAAGTGTTTAGTACGCAAGACATATCACGTGAGTTAATCGAGATTTTTATTAATTTTGAGCTTGCATAATGTCACACACGGCTAACAAAAGTTATGCGGCAATTTTTGTCTCAGCAGTTAACATTTAAACAAGTACAGCTTTCTGTAGAATTACCGCATTATCTTAAAATTTTGCATACCAACCTAAAAATGAATGGCAGTAAGTCTATTGTTTGAAATTCCTCTGAGACAAGCATAATGCATAAAATCCGTTGTAATATTTTTGTAAGAAAAGTAAAGAAAAGTGCAAGTAAAAAATCAAAATGTGTCAATTCAAGACATTTTAATGCAAGGAAAAGCAAAAATCTAAATTTTATAGACATAGGATATTAAGACAAATAGAAATGTAGTTCTTTATTTATAAATATTAATTACTCATGCTTTTTATACTTTTATGAAAGCGACATCTATCCTAATCAAGTGAGGTTTCAAACTCTAACTACAAGTTATATGCCAAAATCATTAGTTAAGTTATTTGATATAATGCTAGTGTTATATGGTTTTTACATTGCACTAGTATTTTTATTGTATTTTAAAAAATTGTAGTCTATAGATTATACATTCACAACAAGATAGTATATAAAATGCCAGTGTTATATGGTATTTGCATTACACTAGTACTTTTATTGAGTTTAAAAAAAATTGTAGTCTATAGATTATACATTCACAGCAAGATATTATAAAAAATAAAAATAAAAAGGGGGAGAACTTAGGTGGGCAAATTTAAACTAATTACCATATCAATGAAAAGACTTAGTAAAGGTAAAAATATATTTTTTAAGTCTTTGAAATATTTAGTCTTGATTAAAGTTATTTTTGCATACATCGAACACTATTAGTTACAATGAAACCTATGTTCTTTCGATGAATCTTATAGAGCACATGTTCTGAAGACAGAGTACTCATAATATAAAATTAGAAAAAAAATCACTTAATATAATTTTAAAACGAAGGGTTTTTTTTTTTTAAATAACAGGCAATAACAGATACACATTGGGATTTTAAAATTATTTCTGCGTAACCAAGAAAATAAATCCTAGATTTATGTTATTCAGTCAAACATAAATATGCATTTAATACAACATTTAATAATGCTTTCTTGCTTTGAAAATGCTAGTTGGTTTTATTATTTACTCACAAATAAATTTATTACATTTACGAAAATTGAACTTAAAGAGAAACACTTGAATGTTCAATGCCTCTAATAAATTCTTAATGAGCTTTTCTTAAGCATAAAATCAATAAAAACAATGCAAGCATAAACTTTCATAGAAAAACAGATAATCTCTAGACAAGAAAATTCTGGCAAAATTTCAAAGAATTAAAAAAATGAAGCTACAAGGATTACAGAATCTTAAATTTTCCCTTTTCGAAATTCGATTGATTATTACATAAAATAGTTTTTAATTAATTAATAATACAGTAATGTGCAAAAATAGAAAATAAAATAAAATAAACATTATCTTGAAAAATACAATTTTTTATTTAACCGGATTGTTATATTTGCCTGATATCAATTCAGTTGTTCCTAAAGCCGTGTATGACAAGATTGCATGCAACTATTGCATCATAAAATAATTATAAAACAACGCATTAACCCTCTTTTTTGATAAATAATGAACCAAAGTACGAGAATGACAAATTGTCATGATTATTTACACAGTGAAAACACAGTTATGTAATTTTGATTGACATCCTGGCAAAAGAAATAGCACGAAGCGTTTTCAACAAGTGTGATCACAAAAATATGGAATGCTATTTGTTAATTTGATTAAATTGAAGCGTCCAGAAGGTGATGTAGAGATAAAAGCCTTATCAAATAAACAAAGTGCAAGTACAACTTATAGAAATATATAAATGAATCAAATTTATCTCCTAAATTACCATGCAAGTATTCTTAATTTAAACGCCTAGTGCATTAATAAATGTGTACGAATCATTCAACGACGGACGGTTTAACCCCTTAACGCGCAGTGTTGCCGGGTCGGCAACACCTAAACTTCCCCCTATTTAGAGACACAAAAACTCCATAAATATTTCAAAAACTACTGTAATGGCTACTTTAAATCTTTCTTATGAGTTCCAGAAGGCAAAACCACAGAGATGAAACTCTACTGTTTTTAAATAATAGGTAAAATGTTTTACTGTAATATGCGCTTCACAGCAATGCTCTTCTCACTGCGCTTATCAATGCTCTACTTATGGGAGGTTACCACTTCGGCAACAGCTGTATAACTAAAATGGTTAGTGCAATCTTTACAAAACAATACCTGTGTACTCCTCTAGGCCTAAATAAATTGCTTATTTTTTTTTCTTTATATTCCAACTTTAAAGAGTAATGCGCCGGAAAGTGTTAAGGAATATGGTCTGCATGCCTATTGCAAAACAAAAAGGTTTTACTTCCAAAACTATACAGAAAAGTGACTTGCTTGGAGCATGTTTCTTAGACAAGCGTTCAGAAGCATTCAAAATCTAAATTCGATTCCCATGTAAAGGCCGATGATTTATGCTAGGAGACAATATCACTAAGTCTGCATTTATCAAGCTATGAAATTCTTAATCAATAAATTCTACATGTCTTGAATATAAATATAAAGACTGTGTGTGCGTGGGGGAGGGCAAAATTATTACGAAAAATTACTTTTCACATCTTGACGGTGTACTTAAATTTACTAATTCAAAATAACTACGGATAAAATAAGCACAGAAAAATACATCATTCCAAAAATCATTCCCTTTTTAAAGAGAATTGTCATACGTCGAATTGGAAAGTAGAATCCACTACTTAACTTATCTTGTTGTCTAACTTTAAACATTTTATGTCCAGAACATAAAATATCTTAAGGTAAATCCATTGTTTTTGTACACCGTACATGTTTGAATCCTTTGTAAATATTTGTGGATCTGTCAACGAACACATTAAAATACTTTACCATTATCTCAATTATCTAATAATAATAATATAATTCACTGTTATAAAAATATTAAAATGATGTACTGTCAATAGAAACTCATCTAGCCTCAAATTTTATATTATTATTTTGGCATATTCATAAGTGCCGAAAAATGATTAAAAATTTGAAGTTGAGATTAATAAAAGGATACAAAAAAAAGAACTTTTAGTGCATTAAAAACTGTCTTAACGGAATTTATCACTAAATAATCCTGATCTCAAATTGAAACTTCCAGAATAGAAGCAGTGGCAATCAATATTACCTGCTAAGAAGCAAACTTGTATTAAGCTGAATTTTTTTTCTCTCACAAAATTTTCCTGTTGATATTTTTGTTTTTTGCCTATTAAATTTTAGATAAAATATTTTTAACAAAAGACAAAAAAAAACTTTTTTTTTATATTTTTAAAATATTTTCAATATTTTTAGAGCGTATGAATCATAATTGGTTTATTACTTCTATTTAAAGAAAGAAATAATTCTTTTGCTCATTATTATTCTCTCAAAAACAATTTTATAATGTTTAATAACATTTCTTTGCATTGAAAAAGCTTTCCGATTTTAATTATTTACTTGCAAATAAAATTACTTCATTTATGAAAATCGGAATGAATGCGAAATACTAGTGAGGAGATTGGCGCCGGTTGGTTTTGATCCAAGGACCTCAGGATCAGTAGGCGAGTGTGTTAACCGTTGAGCAAAAGGCCAAGCCCGTTACTCGAAGGCAGTAACTCGCTTTATACTGATCCTGTGAGGTGAGATGCGCTACACACTCCATCCCCAGTGAGACAGTCATGCGACTGTCGAGCGATGCGCTTCCGTGCGCATGTGTGATGGCGGAATGAGTGACAGGCTTTGTGCTGTCGTGCGCAGGAAGCGTGGCGTGAAGTGACAGGCTTTGGTAATGCTGGGTGGTGGTGTATTTTTGTCGGCCGATTATCTACGCTATGGGGTATAGGCCCTATGGGGTGGGTTGCCCTCCGTGGGGGTCTTTCTAAGGGAACCTAACCCGTTTTTACGCAAGGTTCGAAGAAAACCACGGAAAACTTCGAACGGTTAGGCCGACGGTCGCTATTGGGTTCGAACCCAGCACCTACCGTCTACCAGTTTGAGGTCAGAACCTCTCGACCACTGGTGGGGCTTGGTAATGCTGGGAATGGTTTGTTTGTTGCCGCCATCTGTTAATATGAGAGGAGATGATTGTGGTTGCTGGAGAATGTTGCTGCGTGCGTGTCCGGGTCACCAATGAGGTTATTGGAGCCAGTTTGTTTTGATCCAAGGACCTCATGATCAGTAGGCGAGTGCGTTAACCGTTGAGCAAAAGGCCAAGCCCGTTACTCGCAGGTAGTAGCTCGTTTTATACTGATCCTGTGAGATGAGATGCGCTACACTTGAATGTTTTGTGTCTGCACTAAATGGTTCAAGATTTACAAAAGCTCAAAATCAATAAATTTAAAATGAAAATTTCAAGATCAGCATGAAAACAGTGTCAATCAATTATACCTGCTAAGACGAAAACCTGTATTAAGCGGATTTTAGCCTCTCACTAAATTTTTGTGTTGATGTTTTCGTTTCTTTTTGTATCAAATTTTAGATTTAATATTTTAAACAAAAGACAATAAACCATATTTTATATTTTAAAAATATTTTCAATATTTTTACAGTATACAGCCCAATTGTTTTATTATTTATATTTAAAGAAAAAAAATAATTCTTTTACTCATTATTATTTTCCCAAACAGAATTATGCAGTATTTAATAAAATTTCTTTGCGTTGAAGAAGCTTTTAGATTTTAATTATTTATTCGCAAATAAAATTACTTTATTTATGAATATCACACTGAATGCGAAATACTTGTATGTTTTGTGCCGGTACTAAATTGTTCAAGATTTACAAAAGCTTCAAATCAATAAATCCGACGGAAATTTAAAGTGTGATCGAGAACAGATAATCTTTAGGCATTCTGGAAAATCCTGGCAAACTTTCAAATAACAGAATAAAAGAAACTATGAAGATAAAGGAATATCATTCCTGCAAGTTTAAATACGATTGTTAATTAAATTATATTAAAAAGAAATTTGTGTTTGATGTTACATTTATGGAAATCTAAGAAAGAGATAGAAGTTTATAGAAACATACGATAACATTATTTCGTATGTGTAAAATAAAATTTTTATTTTGATAACCATCGATATTATAAAGGACAACTGTGTGTTTCTGTGCATTACTCTGACGTCATTTTCATGGTTGGTAACAGCAGATGACATAATTCAGCTTTTAATGTAATTTTTTTAACTTCTAGGCGTCGCAGATTGTCAATGTCTACATCATTGGATGGCAAAAATATACAGTTAAATGCAATTTTTATACAAACAGTGTTGTCATTTATCTCAAAACTCAATCGCTTTTTTTTGTGGTTTTAGAAATAATTTTTAAGGAAGAATTTTTATTACTTACCCATCATGTTCCTTACCGTAGTATAGGTTAAATATTGTAATCGTTTTAATAATCCGAAAAATGTTTTTGACGGATTTACACTTTCCAGGCACTGGAGATTTCGAAAAACATATTTTTAGAAAAAAACGCATTATTACTTTGCCAAATACAATTGTGTATCTTTGGTTTGAAAAAAACGGTTCTGTAATATTTAATAAAATTTCTTTGCACTGAAGAAGCTTTCAGATTTTAATTATTTACTCGCAAATAAAATTACTTCATTTATAAAAAATCACATTGATGCGAAATACTCGAATGTTTTTTGTCTGTTCTAAATTGTTCAACATTTACAAAAGCTCCAAATCAATAAATCCGACGGAAATATAAAGGGTGATCGAGAATAGATAATCCTTAGGCATCCTGGAACAATCCTGGCAAAATTTCAAATAACAGAATAAAAGAAACTATGAAGATAAAGGAAACTCATTTCCTGCAAGTTTTAAATTCGATTGCTAATTAAATTGCAGAAAAAAGAAATTTGTGTTTGATGTTCCATTTATAGAAATACAAGAAAGAGATAGAAGTTTATACAACTATAAGATAACATTTTTTCCTATGTTTAAAATAAAATTTTTATTTTGATACTTATCTATCGATGTTACAATGAATAAATGTGTCTGTCCATAATGCTGATTTCATTTTCATGGCAGGCAACAGCAGACGACTTAATTTCGTTTTTAATGTAATTGTTTTAACTTTTAGGCATCGTATATTGCAAAATTTTACGTCATTGAATGAGGGAAAAATATACTTAGAAAATATTAGAAAAAAAACAGTCTTGTAATTTATCTCAAAATTCAAATTTATTTATTAGTTTTTTGTAGTTTTAGAAATAATTTTTAAGCGTGAATTTTTATCACTTTAGTCTTGTAATCACTTTAAAATAGAAAAAAAAAACATTTTTTAACGGATTTACGCGTTTTAGATATTGGTGATTTAAAAAAACATATTAAAAAAATGCCGTTCGTCTGTGCCTATTTGTCTGTCTGTTTGTTTATAATGTTTGTAAATGCTCTATCTCTCGAAAAAATTGAGATAGAGAGTTTAAATTTAGAGTGTTTATAATATGTTATACTGGGAAGAAACCTGATGAATATCGCTAACTTGGATTATTGGCAACTATTTTTTCGAACCCTCTAAATTTTCGTTCTGATAAAAGGTATTTACAAATTTATGGAATTTTTTCTTTCACGAATTGAATATTAACGACAATAAAAAACTTAAATTTTGCATAAAAAAAGAAGTCAATCGGATAATTAGTTGCCAACATACTTGTAACAATGTTTTCCACAATTATGATACGGTTTTTAATTAAAATTTCTTTTCTAAGGTATATTTTATTTGCAAATAAGACGCTTAATCCTAAGCAGCAATATGATAGTTAAAATTGATATCCTTTTTGGATTTGTAAGAGTGCTTCTTTTATGCAATTCGGTACTACTCGATTATCCCATAAACCAAAAAAATATCGTCAAGTTTATCGGCAAAGTTGGCAATGTATCGCCAAATCTGGCTACAAAAATTACTAGTTAAAAATGACTCCAACTAGGAGCTATTTCCGTTATTTTGCTAAATTCCAATTTCCAAGTTTAGTATACAATAATTCAAATTCTAGCAGAAAGTTCAAGTTCTTTAAGCTCATTGAAGAATAAGTGATTCACAAATTTTAAAACTAAATGAAATTGTTATCGTAAAATGTAAATTTACAGTGTCTTGTGTATTTTTAATCATGATAGTTTGCAAAGTCTATTCGAAATTTAATGAATATCTACACTGTTATTTAAGAGAACCTCGGTTTTCCCAATATCTATAATTTTACATAAGACTTAATATTAGGGATTACTTGGAGATTTTCTGTAATTTCACAGAAATATTTTTCACAGTGTAGTTAAAATTGTAATGGGAAACAAAAATCAATAAAAGAAAGAGATTTTTATAGCTGTCACCTCGACATTAACATGTCCATTCCCCGATTTGGCCAACACTGTTATAAATCTTGCCCAAGGTTGAACCAAATTATGGTACTCAATAGCTGCCACTGTGAGATGGTAAAATCTTAAACCAACATTTGGAGCCCCTGTTGAAACATAGTTCCATTAATTGGAACGAGACAGAAATGGGAAGATTTAAATGTTGGTACGAGATTTCACCATCTTATGGTGGCAGCTACTAAGCTCCAAAATTTGGTTCAAACCAGAGTAAAATTTTTAACAGTGTACAGAGACTAATTTCCACGTAGCTCCTCGATTAATTATGTGCTCATGTTTTATCCAAATGTTAATGAGTTTATATATACTTTTTTGTTATTGTTCAAACGTAAAATTCTATACGTGTGAATCTGTTTTCTAAATTTTTCATTATAATTTTAACGGAAAATAAAAATGGAAAGATATGTTAAAAACATATTTCAAAATAAATAAATAAATGAATGAATGATATCAAAGAGTGTTTTCAGTTCCTTATCGAAATGTTGTACCAATTATATTTTTAATATTAAGAGTAAGATACAACTAATATCGATTTAAATTATAGAAGCGTTTTTAAAATGTACATAAAATATACAAATAAAGAACAATTTCGTTCTAGGAAGTCTCAGATGAATAAATCTGGATTATTAGTTTTAAAAATGAACGCTTCGAGGAAAATATTCAAGCATTTGTCATTTAAAATGATAAAATAAATCATTTGTTTTTCTTTACAGATCAATAAAAAAATCTCCAAATAATAATACTTTTTTTCGAAGTATTTTCTTGACACTCATCAAAAAGAAAATTATCTGCATCTGACATAAGGAGAATTTTCTTACATTATTTATCTATCATAGATTTTGCATTTTATATCTGTTTATATTTGATTACCTTTTTGTCTTTTTCAATCTATTTTAAACAATGCTAGGAGAATGAATTTAAGATTCCTATTGCAATATTACCTAGTTCACAATATAATGATTATGTGAAATCAATAAAATGAATATGAGTTTTCTAGGAAAAGTTTGACACGATAAGTTTATCATTTATCTAATTAATATTATTTACACGAATTTATAATCAATATTGCCATTTTTTAAAGAAATATTTTAAAACACATATTTGTTTCTATATTATTTTTTTATAAAGCTAAAATAAATATTGAGTAATATTTAAAAAATATAATACTATAAATGTGAAATATTGAAAATTAAAAAATATTAATATATGAAATCAATTTTCTCTGTCTATTAATTAAACTATGATAATGCGAAATTAAACTCAGTTGCAAATGCAGTGATCTAAAAAATACCGCTTTCAAAACGCCAAAGCGTATATTAGCTTTTCTGTTCCTTATTACACCTTAAATTATCTTTGTTGTTTCTTTTTATACTTTAAATTGTTTTCTCTTGCCCTTTATAGTTTAAATTAACTTTACCTTCTCCAAATACTTTATTTCTTTCTTACCGATGTGCTTACATATGTGACGTAGAGCGTAGTACACATAAGGAAAGACATCTATCTGGTCCTCGGAACATGTGGATGATAGTTTTCTGTTTCAATAATTTACGAACGGTGACGAGGACTGACTGATTTAACTTCAAATATACCTACCGATTCTACAAATAATCCAGTTATATTTACGCGCTGCTTTTTGATCGTGTTTGGAAAATATTTTTACTAATGCTCTTATGAACTTCATTTATCGCTTAATGCGCGCTGAAGATTGCAGTAATTTAGTTACATTTCTTATTTGTTTGTAGCTATTTAAATAATACACAACACGCAGCAAATTTTACAAATACTTCTTCGAGGCCCTAAAAGTTGTGTTTTGCTAACTAAAAAAATCTTTCACGAATAGGATTTTCTGAAAATTACGAATTGATAATTTTGATATTTTTGCTGTGTTTATTTATCAGATTCTATAGTGTTTATTAATATAGATATAATTGTAATATATTTTCAATACTTTTTGCTAAAACAGTCCTTTTATGAATAATGCATGAGATGTAAGTATACCAGTGGATGGGACAGAAGGACGTGGGTTACACTAAGGTTTATATTACTGCAGAAATATTAAAGCTGTGGTATTTTTATTGTTAGAAATTTAGAACTTACATATGTATAATCTACTTTGAAAATATGTCACTTTTCCTGATATTAAAAGAATAATGAATGTGTGAGGGTTTGTAAAGCAAATGGATGAATATAATGTCGATGTTTCGTTTTTGTTATTTTTCTTGCAAGAATTTCTGAAAGGAGTACCTCTGTGACTTTTAGATCCGAAGATATTTTTTTTATTTATTGTATGATTCTTAAATAGTAAAGGGTATAGAAAAGTATTTACTAAAGTATATATTTTAATTCAATCAAAAGCTTAAAAAATAGCAGTTGTTAATTATTTTTATTTAATTTTATAAAATTTTTAAAATATGCTTTCCAACAAAAATGTTAGTTCGTGGAATTGAACTTTTTTTTTATTGAGTACTTTTTCTCATCATAAAATAATAAAGTCTCTAAATCAGAACATATTTATTTATAAACACAGATTATAAGCCAGTCATATCCTTACTTAAAATTTTTTTAACTTGTTATTTTAAAAAAATAAATATTTTTTTTTTCAGCAACTGATATTTTGCTGTGATTACTTTGACATTATATTTCAAAGCGTTTATATATATTTCCATCTTTCTTAAATAACGCAATATATATGTAAAAAAATAAAATTTATATTTAAATATTTCCATTTTTTTAATTATAAGTATTATATAAAATCAATAAACTCAGTATAAATTACTTAAGAAAAGTTAGGCACAATAATTTTATCATTTATCAAATTAATGTTATTTATGCAAATTTTAAATCAATATGGACATTGTTGCTTTGGAAATATTTTAAAATGCAAATAATTTCCTCTATCAGTATTTTATGAGCGACTTAGATATAATTAAATTTAATATTAATAATATTATACAGATGATTATATATTTTAAATGATGAATACACAAGGTTCGAATTTTTTTTAAATAATTTGTTTGCGTAGTAAATTGATTTAGGATTCAGTTGGACAATATAAATGGAAAATGTACTTTAAAATAAAGTTCCATCTCTTCTTCGAAAATTAATGAAGATGTGATGGCTGGTAGAAGTACATATGATATGCATTTTCCTTTTTTGCTATTTTTATTGCCCAAAATCACTTTCATAGGATTTCTCTAAAATTTTTAGCCCCAAGATATTTTTCAACTTTATTTTATAATCCATTAATAAAAAAGGATAGCTCAAAAGATTTTCTAAAGAAGCTTTATTAGTTCCATTAAATGTCTAAAAATATAGCAATTGTTAGAAGTTTTTATAAAAAACTGGAAAAAAATTGAAGATTTGCTTTCTAGTAAAAATTTTATTTAGTATATTTTTGTTCATTAGCATGAGTTTAAAAAATATTTGTTTAGAAAATGTTTATTTATTCCGCAGTTTATAAAACAGAATTTGGTGTATTTTAAAAAGTATTTGTGTATTTTTATTATTAATTTGAAATGATTTTAAAGATTGATATTTTGTCTAGATTTATTTTGCTTTCTGTAGAACTAAAAAAAAATGCGATATTTGTCTATATATAATCTATTCTCAATGTTATTGATTGCACATAAAATTTACAAGTTATTTAATAAAAAAATACATATTTTAGGCAACAGAAAAAAAGGAATTGCATAGTGGAATGAAGGATAAAATCATATAGGAGGCTAAAAACGAATACCTCATTTTCACTTAATTTTATTGAACCCGATGGTAGCTAATATTAGAATATTAAGCTGTAGGCCAGAAGACGCAGGATACGTTGCGGTATTCACGCACAAGCATTTGTGTAATTTTTTTGTTTGAAAGTTTATTTTATCATTAACTATTATTTTAACATTTGCAACATTACAAATTCTTAAATATGAGCATTTTTAAATTTATTTAAACTTTTTATATATTACGATGGACATATTTACTTGGCAATTATTTCTCACACTAAAACTGCTATAAATAGATATAAATGCAAATTTATGAATTTAAAGTCATTCCTTTCCAAAGGAATTTCTTCTGAACCTTGACATTCAAAGGAACTCTTGTTAAGTAGAAAGGTTTGTTAAAAAGTTATTTCGTTAAAGATAAGTCCCTCTGCATAATCATTCATTAATAAAAAGTAATGACCTAAATGTATATTTAAAATTTCAATATGATACAAGGCTAAGTGCACATTTTTATCCAAATGTACAATATTTTCTGTGGAAAATTGGATATTAAAAAGCAGCTACTAATGTAATATGCAGCTTAACTCTACTTTACCATACTACACCCCTCCAAGAATACTATTTATTCATATATTTTTGTAATTTTAAAATTATTGCTTTTCCTCTTTAATTAATATTTATTCCGTTTTACGTGATTTAATTTAAAGTATTTTTTCTATAGTAATACAAATCTTAAAAAATATTTATAGTTGTGCTGATATTTTCTAATTTGCGTAAGATTGGATTTAACCAAGTACCTTTTTAAGAACATTTTTCGAATTACAATGAATAAAAAATTAATTTCTGAATATTTTATGTAAGTAAAGATCTGATACATGATGTAGTTATTTTGTTTGCTTGTTAGTTATCTTATTTCAAGTACATATATTTTTAAAACGTCATTTTCTAAAAATGTAAAGATTTAAAGGATATAAATTTGATAGTAAAATATTTAGCGAATCCTAAAAAATAAGTAATTACACAAGATATTGAAATGTATATATGTGCGCATATATTTGAACATGAACCAATGAAACATAACTTGTGTCTCTACCGATTTCACAATAATACTAATTAAATAAGTTTTTTGAAACTCAAAATAATGAACAAAGTTTCCCACCTCAGATATTTAAGAGATAATTCAATGAAACATTTTAAACATCTATCAAAACTAATATTATATGGAGAAAAAATATAATAGATACTCATACAAAAGTATTTTAAATGAATGATAATTATATAAAGTAAAAATAATATTTGTTAAAAAAAGCCTCATTGCATTCAATTGTCATTTATTACAAAACAATTTTGTAGAAAAAAAATTAAATGTTTTTGTTTTGTTAATACATTTAATAAAATATTCATAAAATAAAAGTTATTTACGATATCTCGATTGAAGATAATCTCAAATGATTTGTGCTCTAAATTATTACAGAAAGGCACTTGTACATATTATTCTATAATGTATCCATATAGTTTTAAAATTGATTCTTATAGAGATAAACTATTTTTCCCATTAGAAATGCACCGCCAAATATATGTCATGTATATTACAAACATATTTCAAATATGTTTCGTGTCTACAACAAACATCTTTCAAATATGATTCATATCTGTATACAATTCTCACGAGGTTGATTCGTGCATTCAAATTAATGCAAGTGCTATGCGAATAGTACAGATACTTACATAAACATGAAAAATTTCGTTTTGAATCTAAGTTGAATAATTTATAAACTGAATATTTCAAAATGTGGAATGAAAGCAGCATTCGTCGAATATCACACTATTCTTTTTTCTATATCATTTGCGAAATGCATTTTTTTCTCTTTTGAAATTATTTCAGGTAAATAAAAAAAAATATATATATACTTTTTTGGAACAGTGTTGTGGATTTCCAATAAAAAATACACATTTTACACAAAAATACGACTGTTAGCTGATTGTCATAAAGTCTTGAAGGTAGATGAAAAAAGAAAGCATTCACAAGCCAAACGGATTTCAAAATATCTCATACACTTTCATCCATTAAGAGCTGCCAATTTTCAAAAAAAAAAAAAAAAAAAAAAAAAAAAACTGACTGAAATATTGATTGCCGGCATTTTTCAGTTGACTCAATACTTGAATTGGTAGACAATATGATGTCGATCACAGATATGGATTTCAGGCCTACCCTTTCACAGCAGAATTATGTTACATTCATATATGTGAACAGAGAGATAAATGTTATTTTTTCATTTATACTTCAGTGAATAAATATTTATGACTCCAGTGATGAACTTTTAACCGGCGACGGGTATGGGGAAACAGTGCTTTAACCCCCGACTTATCTCGGGGCAGCCGATGAAGTGGTTACCTACCACAGGCAGTAAAGTCTAAGTTTGATGATTATCAGTGTTTCATTTCTAACACAAAGACTTTTCATGTAGGATTGAATTACATGGCGTATACTTACGGACTCGCATACTCAGTTTTACACCACCCACAAACACAAATCACATGGATTTACAATGTCACTAACTGTTGGGTCCATTTATTCAGAGGAAATGTTACTTGCAGAAACTTTTGTCTCCTGTGGTTCTATAATCTTTTAGAGGTTATTCTTATTGAGGTATATTTGTAATGGATAGGGTTGACTAAATTGGAAGAAAGGAAATTGGATATTCAGTCATAGATTTCAATTTGATCCTACCTATGATCCTACCTATGTTATCACAACATCTATGGAAAACTTTATAACGCTATATAAATAACGTTTAAAACAGAACGATATTGTTTAACTTTGCGTTAATCGATGATATATATATATATATATATATATATATATATATATATATACCGGGTGATCCAAAAGTTTCGGGAGTTTTGAAATGTTAATAATTTGGAAACTATGTACAATACAAAGGTTCGATTTTCAGATATATGCTCAGAAACACGTGGGATTTTGTTTAGCATGATTTTTTTTTTTACATGTATATAGTTACAATTTTTAGCAACAGGTGGCGCTGCTGTAGCTGTACAACACTGGGTGTAACTATAAAATATGCTTTATAGGCACATGAGTATGAGTTCATTGCGAAACATCTTTTGTAGGCTATTAATGAGATTTCGTTTTAAGGGTGGTTTATGTTCAATCACTTTTTTTAAAGTGGTTGAAATTGCATTGAAAGGGAATTTTGATACAAAATTTGATGAATAACTGCTATTTTTAGACATGCTTTCATTGCAAGTCGAGCTGTGTTATCGTACAATACGGAAGTTAAAATAGAAAAAAGATTCGATGGCCATTAGAAATGTGAAATGCCATGGTAAGAAAGGTTTGAGAAAAAGTCTAATTGAAAGATCGTAATAGAAGCAGGAGATCCCAAATGTCTGTTGCAATCATAAATGAGCTAGAATTCGATGCCAATACTCGGTGGAAATCATCAGCTCATAATGAATCAGTACACTTGTAATATCACGATAAATTTAAAATTTCATCTGGAATTTCTTTCTCCTTTCAGGATACTCTGCACCTTGTTTTTCGTCGGCTTACAGCGGTACTTATAAGCTATGGGCGTCATAATGAAAATTTGTAACTCTTGGACTCTAATTCTTTCTTTTTAGCGAGCTATATCATACCATAAAAATAATACTGTCAATTTTAGCGCCACCTGTTGTCAAAAAGTGTAACTAACATAATTTGTTTGTTTCATGAAAAATACAAATCCCATTAGTTTCTAAGCATTTCTGTGAAAACCGCATACTTCTATTGTTTATAGTTTGTTAATTATTAGCATTTGAAAACTCCCGGAACTTCTGGATCACCCGGTATATATATATATATATATATATATATATATAAACATTGACATAGATATTAATATAAATATACATAGATGTTTATAAAAAATTATTAAAATATATGTTAAAGAGAAAGCAGAACTCCGTTGTAAACTTCAAATAATATCGCATTAATTCTTCTATTTTAATTATTGCAAAAATCTTAGCCATTGCGCTTTTTAAATATATCACGTTTGGAAACTGAAACATGAATGAAAGTTTAAAATCATTAGGTTTGTATAAAAAACCTGGAACGAGGTGAGATTTTATTAAGTTACATAATCCACGAAGTTTAAAATATCTCAATGCTGCATTGAGTAAAAATAAAAATCAATTTCAAAGAATTTAATAAACTTCAAAATTAGTAATTGGCATTACTTTCTGAATTCATTTGGTATGAAGAAAAACCAGAAATTCGCCTTTTTACAATGTAGATAATAAAGAAAATGATTCAGAGTTAATTGCTCAAATTCTGAACTATAAATAAATTGATTGAGTTAATAGTACATTTTATAGCAATTAATTTAATGACAAAAAATAATATTTTAATAAATAAAACATTAACACATTTTTGGTTACTTTCATGAAACAAAATTTTGTTAAGGGGTGAAAAATCGAGAGAAAATAACTTTTTTTATGGAAATGAATCTGCTAAAATTACATAGTTGGACACGCGGATTTTCACTTACGCTTATTCATATTAATTCATCTTATTAATTGTTTATTGAAACTATTTGTACATTTGAATAACTAGTATTTGAACTAAACTAAACATGCGTACACAAAAATTGCGCATCAACTCCTTAAATAAAGCTATATATATCACAGTAAAATGAGTTAAATAACGCATCTTCATTTCTTTGCTCTGAAATTAGAATACAAAACTTTTTTGAAGGCAAGGTTCATGAAATTTATTTTATTAGTCAAAATTTTGTAACATTGTGTGTACACCTGTCCGTAGTACATTCTAAAGGGAAGAATCGGCTTATGAATAATGTCAAAGAACATTTTTGTTGAAATTTTATATGATTTGTCCTCTTTTGTAAGGGGTACAGTTAGAAAATACAAAAAAAAACAAAAAAAAAAATTGAAGTAAAAATATGCTTATGATATGCATATCTGTATTTAAATACAGGGTGGTCAAAAGTTTCAATTATACCTACCCCGTATGCCTTTCTATTGTTTCTTTAATCCAATCGTAAATGGTTTCATAGAAGATGAATGATTGTACGGATATTTTTAGCAATACTATGCAACCGCACCCACTGTCTTGGTAACTTTGTGAAGAAAGCATGATTTAGTATGTGGCAAAGAAACAATCAGCAGAAGATATCAGCAGAAGAAAGATCAAACAATCAGCAGAAGAAAGATAAGCAGAAAACAATCTCCTGCTCATCTCGACCGCCTGATTTCTCTTTCTGTTTTTTTTTTTTTTTTTTTTTTTTTTTTTTTTTTTTTTTTTTTTTAATCTATGCGGGAAATTATAGAGTCGCGTCTACCCAAATAATCATCACACACTGGAAAATATACAGAAGAACACTGAAAACCCGATAGTTGCTACATGTGCGGCGGAGCTGCTTTGCTGATTAATTACTCATAGCGAGCAAAGCAGTGCATGAATGTCGAAGGTGGACGTTTCAAGCATTTTTTCTTATTGGCTTCTGAGGTCAATTTTATGACAGTCTTATAAATACTTTCCGGGCAAGTTTTATTTTGCCTGTCCTGTATGTACATATAAATATATATTTTTTCGTTTAATTATGGTTTTCTTATAAATAAAAAATGAGCACAATTTCCAATAGCAATATACAAATAGGACATGAATTTATTCAAATTCATATACTTTAGAATAAATTAAGTTGTATTTGTCGGTTATATTATTTAAAAATACATTTAGTTCAAGTAAATATCTTTCACATTCCCATGACTGGTAATAAGCATAATTAAACACAAATACAAGCATCTATGTGGATAAAAATAACATTTCGAAATTCTCAGTTAATTCCACTTTTGTAATTACGGATATTTATATTGTTTATTTATCACATATTTATATTGTTTATTTATTATTTAACAAAAAATATATAATTTGCTTAAATGCTATTAGATCATGACTGTTTGAATAAGGTAGACGGAGATATACTTATTTTTATTCCTATTCTATATTCACATAGTAAAGAGAAAAGACCTTAGAATTCTCTTTGATTAAATATTTGTAAACAACAATTAAATTTATTACGGGTGTAAAGAACTGTATAAATAAACACTGAATACAAAACTAAGCGGAACGACTGGGAAAAGCTTAAAAAATGAAATTCCGGTGAACATAAAAATGAATTAATTTACACTGCACATTTATAAGCTCTTTATAGTAGATTTTAATTAAGAGATTTAATATAAATAATAAACAATTTTTTAAGGTAAAATAATAATTATGAAAGAAGTTTCTTTTTAATCTGTAAGTGATTTTTAGTGAGTTCCCATTTATATTCATAATAAAATTTTATTAAAATATGTTTAATAGATAAAATTTGTAAAAACAAAAAATCTGCTAAGGTCGATTTAATAAAATTTTTGTAATCTCTAACTAGATACTTTTTTTGTAAATGTAACATAAAGAACTTAGTGTGCATAAAGCGTTACCTCAAATGGTAAATATATATTAGTGTAGTCATTAAAATTAAATCATAAATGAATCAACACTGTACTAAATTTTTTTAATCTTCAAAAAGCAAACTTTAAATTACAGGAAAATAGGCATATATATATATATATATTTAATTCAACTGTACTAATTTTAACATAAACTTCGTGTCTAATAATCACAATTCTATTCAATAGCAAAGCACAATTGGAAGCAGTGTCGTAGCTTTAGGGGAGTTACAAAGTAGATATTTACGAATAGCAGTTTTTTGCTCGAAAAGATTCATACTATTTGCAAGAATTATTTTATTTAGCAAACAGCATTCAACAAATATTGAACAAAGTTATTTTGTTCTAAATTTAAATTTTTATAAAAAATATGTACCACTTTTGTATCACATTATTCCTCAAATTGAAAATCGTATGATGCCAAATGCTTAATTTTTTATTTGTAAATTTCAGTGTGTAAAATTATTTAAACAAAATTTTAAATTCAGTTAATTTTAGAATTATTAGAAAAAGATTCAGCAAAGCCAACTATAATTAATTTAGGAACCCCGTGTGGATTTATATTTAAAATTTAAAATGCACTCTAATTTTTAATATTGCGTAGTTGTAAAAAGGAATTAGCTACTAGGCAAATTTTGTTATTTAGGTTATTAATGAAATTTTTCAAGAAAGCCTTTCTCTCAACTGTAGATATAACAAAAATTCTGTAACTGAATATCTTAACTGAAACTCTGTGACCGCAATATTTCAAGCATGTTTTACAGATTGTTACACTTATACTATATTATGTAATATCCAATATTATATAATATATAATGAGATGTCGTAACTCTAGTGATCTGCTGCTGCAGACCTCAATTCTTGAAAATTTTATTTTTATATTAATCTAATTAAAAAATATTATAAAAAGAATTTACACAACGAAGTAGAATTTTATGAGCAACAATATTTTTTCTAAAAATATTCATAGTATTTGAAAGAATTTCTTTATTCAGTAAATAACATTAAACAAATGTTGAATAAAGTTTTTTTTTCTAAATTTGTATTTTATTTAAAAGAATAATACCTGTTTTGAATCACATTATTCCTCTAACTGAAAATTGTTTGATGCAAAAAATTTAATCTTCTAATTCATAAACATGGTAAAACATTATTTAAACAAAATTTTAAATTCATTTAATTTTTGATTGACTAAAAAAGATTCTGCAAAGCCAATTAAAATTATTTTAACAATCAACTTCAAATTTATACTTAAAATCTAAAATTTAAATTTTACACTAATTTTTAATATTGCGTACTTGAAAAAAAAGTTGTTTCTTGTCAAATTTTGTTACTTACAATCAGAATATTTTTTTTTCATTAATTCAAAGTGTTTCATTTTGAAAATTAATTACTCACCCCATAGCATCAGCGAATTATATTTTTCATAAGTTTTGAAGAAACTTGTTTTGCAGTTAACCTCATTTTGTAGACATTCTTTATTATCAAAATTCAGTTTTGCAAATAATACATTCTTTATGATTTTTATGAAATCTATCATTACTTGTCTATGTTTTATTATTTTTTCTTTATTAGAATTTAAATTATTTTTTTAATTTTAATGAAGATTTGTATTAATTTATTAATTATTAAAACTTTCTTTATTAAGTTACAACTATGAAATCACTGACTATCACACAATTTCGATATATCTCAATATGCACAAGGATTTCTTTTTGACGAGGAAAAAAAAAATCACTTTTAATATTTTTTATTATAAATATGTCGGCGTTTAAGTTTTTGTTTCTTTATGTTTCTTTAGCTAATTTAAATTTTTTTTTATTGTATGATTGATTCTTTTTCTTGTTTTACGTTAATTGGATAAGATAAACGGACTATGGAGCAGGGTAAAAAAGAACTATACGTCAAATTATGAATATATAAACATACATATTATTATAATAAAAAACATTCTCTGCAAATTATCCAATTAATATTCAATATTCTGTACTGAAATTCATATATTAATCCAAATTTTAACTTTCTTTTTGTTTAGAAATTTTGAAACTCAATATTCTAACCTGAAAAGTATTCACTTACGTTTACAACATTATTAAAATTAAAGCTATTAAAAGGAAATAATATATGTTACCGATCAACGAAAATAAACAGAACTTTGTGACCTTCAAATAAAGCATCGAGTTAACGTATAAGCGATTGACATGTCATGAAAAAGTTAGCCGATATATTTTATTATTGTAAATTAATTATTGATTACTGAATAAAATTTCATATTTTTTGCATTATTTATTTTGTATTTACATTCAATTTATAAATTATTGTTAACCCTTATCAGTAAAATCAATATGATATTGAAATTAGTTTTTAATATATAAAAAAATTATTTATTTAATGAATTAATATCATGAATATTTAAGTGCAATTAATTGTTATTTTTATCGCAATTTTTAATAATTATTTTAATATTTTACAAGTTTTTAACAAAATTTTGTTTCATCAAAAACTGAATGACAGTTAAATTTAACGATCTGATAATTACATACTTTCTTCAGAGTAGCATGCAAATTTTATCGAATAAATTCTAGGTATTTCTAATTTTAGACATTGTTTTGGCTACATGTAAAATTTTTAAAGCTGCGTTAAATATCTAAAACATAAACGTACAGATACTAAATCAACAAGTTTATATTGAAAGAAAATTATTGCTACTGAATAACTACAAAACCAATAATTAATTAAGGTATTCAGGATTACTTGTGGCACATCTATAAAGGGTAGGCAATATAATAATCTTCGCCAAACAAAATAGAGCTCAAACAGAAATGTAAGTAATAGATAGATCAGACCTACTAATTCACAAGATTTTAACTGCGTTTTAATAAATTCAGAATACATTTATATAATAAACAAATATGTATACCGTCTTCTTTTTAAAAAGCACAGCTTAGACAATAAATTTCAGTCATAGATAGATCAAACCCATCTGATTCATCTTATTAAGACTTAATTGAGGTTAATTCAAGATGCATTTAAACGCGTAATTACAGCTCAGACAAGAAGTTTTAGTCGATTAGAGCAAATCACGTATTTCCGTAGATCTTTGTAAGATGAACAATTAACGAATATATAAAAACAACGAAATACATGTATAAGCACAATGTAATCGTCCTGATTCGTATTTTCACGCAATATAAAATATACACATTTATAATTTACGCAGACATACCCATCCAATTAAATATTAAATTGTTGAAAAAAATACCGGTGTATACAATGTTTCAAATATTGTATTTATTTTTATTTACCTGATAGACTTTGAATCCACATAATCACCAATTTCAAAATTCTATAAAATATCAGGTACGAAGGATATCACATCCCAAATATGGAGCAGAGAAAGGAATACGCGAATTTATTCGTTTAGAATCATGTAATAGGGGTTTTTCTGTAAATCTTCTGCAATATTTAATAGTGATTACAAGGAAAAAAATATTTTTTCGTTTGTCAATTAATGATACTTTTCTATTTTTCCATTGACTAATTTGTATTTATTTGTTAATTTTACAAAAATAAATTCTAAACCAAATAAGATGCATTAAAACATACCGACTGTTCTGAATTCTATTAGTAACAATAGGAGTCCAGGTATTAAATAAATAGAAACTTGGTGTAATCTATTATATGATAACATTTTAGTAATATATTGCGACTTTTTAATTTAAAATTTCTTCAAATAAATAAAGCGATTATAAATTGAAATTCCATGACGAGATGGTATCTATACGCTGATAATTCAGTTACAATACCGATTAAAAAATTATTATAAATGCAAGTCTTTGGCATATGCTAAAATCTTAAAGACTATAGAAAACCTTTAAAAAAATACTATAAAATAATTTCGTTTTCATTATTATTAAGTAAAACCCATAAAAATCATTTGCTATACGTTTTAGCAGCTAAAAGTCAAAACAATTTGGCATAATTAAACGATTTTTTTTTTCAAATAAAAAAAATTAAGAAGTACTTTGATATCATCTATATCGAAATTATTGCGACTTGGAATAAATTAAATTAGGAAGGAATAAACCAAAAGGTATAAATTTTAAACCTTACTATGACATAAATAATTAAATCTATTTTTCTTCAAAAATTATAGAGACATATTTAAAATTACAGAATTAAAAACAATCATTATTTAAACAGTGTCATTTTAGTATAGGAAAGTTTTTCGCTTCTTTAAGAGTAAGCACTTTTTAAGTGCTTCCAATTTCTTATAAACGTACCTTTAACATTTGCAAGCATATTTATTAATATTACTATTCAAACATGTCATATTATATTCCTTTTATATTCATATCCTATTTTACTAAACGCATTCAAATAAAACTCCTATTAAATAATTATTTCACTACATACGCTGAAGCATATTTTAATGCTTCATAAAAAACATGTAAGTTTTTTCTTCATTTTCCATTACTGAATTTCAATGCTCAAAATACTTCTTTTTTCTTCTTTTCCTTTTTTAAGAAACAAGTTTTTATTTTTTATTTTATGTCAGCATATCCTAGCCTTTGTCAAGCAGATTAAAGATATACCTTTTTTTTAGCTACACGACTAATTTATTTCACATTTTCCTATTTTTTATGCTTAAGTTTCTAAGCTCTTTTTTAGAGAAATGTAAACTATTTTTTGATTCATTTAAACAGAATCATCTCTCATTTAAAAAGCCGTGTTGACAAAAATTTCCATTAACAAGTATAAATCTAAATCAAAAAAAGAAAGATACACATCACAATTCTATCCATAAGTAGTTTGTTTTACTAAATTTGCTTACTTAATATTTAGTTTATACATAATGTTTGACTTTTCTACCCTGTCTGTTTCTTTAAACTAAAACAAGCATCTGAAATAAAATATGGCAAGAGAAGGAAAATATACTAAAAGTAAAACTATTTTAAAAGTATTCAACATAATATGAATGTATTCTTTTTTTAATAAGCTTTTACATAAAGAAATAAGAAAGAAAAAATCATGCGTCATGCATAGATTATGAAGACGACCAACACATTCAGAAACATTCTTTCTAACACATTCAAAACAATGTAACAAAATTCTACCGTTTAAAAAAATTTAAAAAAAATATTACGTCTCATTTCACCATATAAAAATGAATAACGCGCTTCAAAACCAAATTTCGGCTGTTCCCATCAACAACCGGAATATTATCCGAAATTTTAATAGCCTTTATATGACATAAAGATTTATATCTATTAACAACATGCATCCCAAAATTTAGTTCATTTAAGAGATATATCTATTACAGTTCAAAACTTCCCTTCTGCAATTTCCTCTTTTAAGGAGAATGGGGATACTTTTGTGAAGATCTGTATATTAGGTTTGGAATTTGTATATAACGTGTAATATGCAAAAAACTAATTAAATTTAAAGGCGCATGCCGAATTTTAAAATGTATTCTCTAGCAATTACACGCAAACACAGTAATGTAATCTATTTCATTTGCGTGTCTCTTGTAAATTAACAAAAAATCCTATTAGTGCTCTTTTTTAATATGACCGTAGTCAAATTCAGTTTCAATACATTTGAAACAGTGTAATGCCATAAAAATACTGTGTGTCCCTGTAAATGAACCATTAACCTTACATACGTTTTATGCAATACCAAACATGATTTGGTGACCTTAAATAAGCTTTATCAATTGCATTAAAATTCGAGCATATTTACGTGTGGACAGAACGATAGACTGGAAGACAGACAAGCCGAATGCATGAGCACTTTTCAACTTAGTTTAAAGGTAGTAAAAATTTCTTATTTTTTCATCTGTGTAAAACAAATGATTTTTTCCATTTCGAAGTAAAAGATCGCCTTTTAAAATTTTGAAAGCTTTTAATTATTTTGGGCGTCAGACGACCTTCATAATAGTTAAACATAACAATAAAAAGCTTAAATTTAATTTAAAGATAAACCATTTTACCATATATTCAAATAATTTCAGTTCGTTTTCAACTCACAATTTAGCAATCATTATAAATCCAATATCTGCGGAATTGTGATTTTTCTTGTATTCATTGATATGAGTTACGAATTTAAATAACTAAATTAACGATAACGATGAACATTAGAGTAATATTTTTACGCATTAAAAAATAACTAAACAGAGAGGTAGATCTGTGTTCTGCTTAAACAATTTTAATTAATTTTTAACAATAAAAATAAAAATCAACGCATCTATTTCCGCTTCCGAGCTTTTAGTATAAATAAATGAAATAATTATTTCGAATATTAATGCTATTCAAAATTATTTCGATTACGTTGATAAAGAACGGCTGTTTTCGGGTGGCTATGGTCTTCTGGAGGTAAAATTCTGCGAGGTAAAAAAATCGCGTATTAATTAAAATACGCGATTTTAAGTATTCTTTTGAAGTAACACGCTTTACAAAGTATTATTTTAAACATATTAAACGTTATACTAACGTTATTAAACGTTATATTAATGTAAACATATTACTGGTTTTAGTAACTCTGATTTATTTTATCGTTCGGTAAATAGTGATTCCGTTTCCACTTAAACAATTGTAATTATTTTTTTTAGGTTGAAATAAAAAATAAAAATTTTTATTTTCTTTTTTGAATTTTGAGCATAAATAAATGAAATAAAATACCATTCTAATGAATACTAATGAATACTAATTTTACCCCTTTTCAAAGACCAAATCAGCCAAACACCATAAGCGACCTTTTTTTTTTTTTTTTGAAAAAAATGAAACAAAATCTGTTTTTTCGGGGGTCGCTTGAAGAAAGTTTTATTTGAAAAATGATTCCGGAGAGGTCCTTATTCCTCAAACTTTACCGTAAATTATTTTTTATTATTATTCCGATAGAGTTTAAGCATTTAAACCCCTAACTTTAGGTAATGATTTTAACTCTGATGACAAATTACAAATTACGATCTATAACGTTCCCTGCTCAATTATGTACTTGGAAAGAAAAGTTATAAAAATTGAAATCGTAAAATTAAAGCAAACGTCAATGTGTTCATTTCTTAAAGTCTGCAGTTATTAACTTTTTGTTTTGATACTTATGTATTTATATTTTTTCCTAATGTAAAAAATAAATTTTTGTAACATTAATTATTACCAGTTTTCAACAATTAAAATCTATATTTGAGTGTTACCTCCATTGAGAGACCCCCCTCTCTTAATGACGACCAAAATTTATTGGAATGGAACGTGTTCGTTTTAGGGGGGTTTTATTGTACAATGATGTACACATTATTATTTTTAACTTAATTAAAAATACCTTTAATAAATTGTTTTAGTGATTGTAACTCAGTCAGTTCTTTTATAAATATTGTAATCTTTGTAAAGTAGGTATTTGTTTCAAAACAAATAAGCAATGAAAGAAAAGTACACATCTTGAATATCTACACAAATAAACAATTTAATATGCATAATAATATGGATATATTTAAAATACAAGGCCTTTCATCTCGTGTTTTATTGCGCGATTTCCTCCGGACAATATATTAATTTTGGAAATTGAGGTCATTCATTAATACATATTTTTGTACTAGCTAATTTTTAAATTAGGGCAGATTGGATGAAGGCGCCATAAAATTTGATTTATTTTTTTAATCACTTGTTGATTTTATTTGTTATGAATTGATTTATTGTTAAAGTTTGCATTCATATGTATGATTTAAAACATATTTCATTTTACAGATATCAAAGAAAACATTAAAAATTTTGCTTTCGCAAGCTTTTCCATTTCTGCATCTTATTCCAAGGTATGGGTAAGATAGCCAATGGAAGACTCCGGTACATCCACTAACATGATGAAGCGAGATCCGGCGTGCATTTAAACTTCGCAAAAAGAGCAAATATCAGTACTTTCTAAAAACATCGCATTTTTTTCTCTGGTATTAAAACTAAGACTTATATTGACAAATAGAGAAGTCACGCTTTACACACTTACCAGAAGTGTTAAGAACTAAATAGTGATAAAAATTCACCACTAAAAAATTCCAAAAATAGCATAGGCGGAAATTAAAGTATCTGTAGGGAACCCTCACAATTGTGCGGCACGACGTTTCCCTACAGCGCCTGCGCATATGAAAACAATTTGATGGCATCTTGTACAACACGGCATTTCAACGCAAATAACCCTATTTCATTTTTTTTACTTATCTTTGATTTAAAATATATTTTATGAATTCTAATTCAAACTTAGAGCAATGGAGTTATTTCAATTGTTAAAAAAATAATATACATATCTGTACTTTTAATTTTACAATTTCGCACTACAGCTAAATACAATATTTCGTTAAAATAAATGAATAGAAAATAATATTACATAAAAAAAAAATTTTTTTTGCTCATAAAATTGTCACATTTTAATATTACATTCTGATCTTCAATTTGTGTAGTTTATGAGAAAGGGGGGCGATATACCTTAATTTAATTTATACTATAATGAGAAAAAACGGATGAATTTGCTATTAATCGATATAACCAATTACGTTTCTGATTTCTTGAATGTATCATCTTTTAAAAGAATGAAGCATTGTTTTAATGATATTTAAGCTCTTTCTTTATGATTTGTGGTCATGTAAGCGATATTATTCGGCTTTTGTGAAGACAACGGGCAAATGATAATTTCGAGTTTTGATTAAAGATTACATTTTGATTAAAATGTGAAAAGATCCTAAAAATTGAAAGTAAAACATTAAATTACAACTGCTCTGTCGAAAACATTGGACAAATCATTTGTAGGAAATTTAATAAATTTAAATATAGTTGTACAAGCACCAATGATGATTCTTGTTCCAACGAATAATTAAGGCATCAACTCCAGAAAAAAAGCCATATTGTTTTTATTGACAACAAAATAAAAGTTATTGAGGTAGGTAACTTCACAAAGAAATAGACAGAAAGCGTGAGGGATATTTCGTATAAACATTTTCATATGAAAATTTTTCCTGAGTGTTAGGTGCCGCGTATTTTAAGAAAATTATCAAATCAGCAGCGCCTCGATAGTTTAGATTGTTCGATTTTGAGATATTTCAATATATTTAAAAAAAAAAATTGCCGATTTGAAACATTGGATAAATTATGAATTCATTATTACACAGCTGGAATCAACAACAATCACCTGAATGTTTGCAATCTGGGGAAATCGCTCAAAGGGACGAAAGACGCAATAACAAGCTGCAAAGTTCTTAGCCAGTACATTTTGTCATGTATGTGAAATAGTAATTATTTTTAATCTCTTGAAACAGAAAACTCAATCAAAAGATGGTATTATGCAGGTTTTCTGGATCTTTTGAACGAAAAATATTATCTTAAAGAAGAATAAAAAGTGAAGTTTCGCGAAGAAAACGCATGGTCTTACATATCCCTGAAATAAATGGCAAAATTGCATAAATTAATCTACGAATTTTTCCATCTCCTCGTATACCTTCTATATCTAACCTAACCCTAGCGATTACTGGAGAAATGGTTCCACAGAAAGATGTGTGCATCAAATGAGGATGTCGCATTTAAAACTGGTGCATATTTTGTAGATCTTTGTAAATTGTGCTATATGAAATATATCCAGACGTTATACGATAGATGTGATCAGTAAAGAAAATTATGTCTGAGAATAAAATTGATTTTTAACAATAAAATTATTTTTTATTGCTAATCAAGGGACTTTAGTCCATGTAAAAATTAAACACAAACTAAGATCACGAACTTAAAAGTATTCATTATGTATATAAAATAATAAATATCTGTGTGTAAATGATAAGAAAAATATCATTTATTTGTTAAAAATCAGTATTTCTTATGGTAATTTTAGTTACAATATTTCACTACCTGGTTAGAAATGCAATAGATAATTTAATTACAATGCCTTTTTTTTAATTCTGAAGATTTTGTCGTCTACTAAAAATTAGAATCTAACGAAAATTAAAAACTTTGGCATTTTCTTAACATAAATCAACAATTCTATTATAATACATTCAAATAATAATATTGCTTTAAAACATCACCATATGGGCTTAATTCTAAAATATTTTAGTCTTTATTCAACATTTTCTGCATTTTATACTTTTCAATTGAAATAGGTTTTCGTGACATTTCAAAATACATGTACAGACATTTAATCTCTGAAATAAATATTTGATCTTTAAAACATATAAATGCATTTCATCCGATACTGTATTCTGACATAAAACAAATCGAGTTTATCAAAAAATTACAATACCATTAAGTTTTTATGTATTAAATTGGTTTCAGAGATGAAAGTTTACATCAGAATTTTTTGTTTTCTGGGTTATTGATCACCGTTTGTCACGATTTAAGGAAAATAGAAAACAAGGCAAACAATTCACTAGCAATAGAATTTGGAGATAAAGAAATATATATAACAAGAGATGTAATCCCTTATTGATCGTTCTCAAACAAAGAATAAGAAAAGGGAATTATAAATATCGGCAGCATTTGGTAAGAACATCTATAAACTGTTACTGATAACAAATGCTCTTCGTAATCCAAGAATACATATGAAACGGTTGCGTGTTACAGAAGCCAAAGAAAGAACAAGAGGGCTAGATTGATATCATCAGCGAAAGATAAAAAACACATTACTCTTCTATTTTTTTTTTTTCATTGACTGGAATGTTTAAAATTTTTATGAAGAAAACATTTATGTACTTTTAGATACAATAAATACTTTATTTTTTAAGACAAAGGGAACCTTGATTAATCTTTTAGCCAAAAGAAAAGTAGAATGTAGATTCATCAAGGAAATAAATTTGAATGTTAAAGCAAACTGTAGATGCAGGTAAAAGACTGGAAATAAATAGCCTTGCTTGGGCTACCTGGAATTTCAATTTTCTATTTCTATTTATTTCTATACTTTTATTTAATTTCTTTTGCCAATAGTAATTGAAAAGAAACCCACCAAAAAACACAAACACTATTAAAGAAAAATATTTCAGATTAAATTGTTTTCCTTTATTATAATAAGGACAACAGCTCTTCACAAATGATCTCTCTTCCCACTCACCCACTTTCTTAAAAAGAAATGCACCCCCACTACTACCTGTATTTTAACAAATTACAGGTTCACTGTCGCTCATGTGATAGCGCGTGATATGGCGCAAAAGTTAAGGGGCCACTCATGTGCCAGCGCGTGATGTGGGGTGATTTCCAATAGCCAGTCACGCGCTAGCGCGGGAAAATCTTTCACTGATTCTTTGTTATAAAAAGTAAATCGGCTTCTGGGAAAAACCCACTTCTTCAGTGCGGCATTAACTATCATCACATCTTCATGTAAGCGGCAGCGAACGTATTAATCAGTGTCTCTGTCAATGGCGGATACTGGTGTAACTATGCAATTTGATTTTCTGTATACAAAAACTAGAAAAAAACGAGTCGAAAATTGCACGTCAAGCAAAGCCAATGAGGTGCATGCGTTCATACTAAAGCAAATTTTTTTAATATTCAGGCCACAGATGTCATATAACACCACATTGACGTGGTTGCAGCATACTTGTGATTGTATATCTCTCATGATAACCTATCGAACAACAGGTCCCGGGTGCATTTTTAGAAAGAATCACGTTTTTGAGCACCAGCCTTGGCGAGTTGGCGAAAGCGAGAACATTCAGCTAGCTGCATCGCCAAACGCCAATCGTCGTTTTGTTTTGATTTTCAAATCCAAAATCATTTTAATCTGATAAAGCTTTGTTTTAAACTATGTTTTAATTGTAAACAACGGTGAATAACATTTAGTCATATTATATTCTGTGCTTGATAACATTTAAGGAAAAACAAATGAACAATAAGCACGATCTCTTTGCAGAAGGAAGGGTTGCTATTCGCTAGGCATGTGACGTCACAAACAAGAAAGGGTGCATAGCATTGACTTCATCTCCGCTCCAATCGTTGTTCTGGCGATAAGGTGCTCAAAACGTGATTCTTTCTGAAAATGCGTCCCGGGTCGAACAATATTCAAAATTCAAAGTAGGTAATATCTGCACCCAAAACCCCTTAAGAATTAGGTAAATTACTGCGGAATGCAAACAACCAGCCGAGCTAAAACGATAAAAAAAGTAGAGATTATGCAAATTACGATAACTCCGCAGTGCCACACTTTTTGAATAAATACGGGCAATTTAGCAGTGGACTTGCTAGTTAGCACAGGGATCGTGATGGTAGAATGAACATAACCGCAATATGACGAAATAACCCTTATGTATGCTGAATATCAAATGAATGCCAGCGCGACTGAGAAATTTATTGAGAACGTCTCCTTAGGGATCGAAATCCAATGCATGAAATTATTATAACTGATGCATTGCACCGTTTAAGAGAGATCGGCTTTGTTGCACGATCCAGAGCAAGTAGTCGAAAAAGATATAGTGTTCGAACGATAATAGGTCAGATGCTGGTCTTCGCCCTTTGTTATCCAAAACTGAGCACGCCGAAAATAAGGGGGAGTGTGGATACAAGCGACAACATGTCTAGCATTTGTTATATACTGATGCATATCCATACCATCCGTCGTGGGCAAGAGAAGATGCTGGGTAACCACACACGGAGACCTGATCATTCTAACCACTTGATAGATTTGATTATATTTTATACTTTAATATACTTGATAATTCTAATAATTTTAATTATAGATATGACCAATAATGTTATCTGAGCCAGAAATTCCTTCCGGTTGTCGCCTTGTTAGCTTAAACGGTAAAGCATTGGTCTTATAAGCCAAGGATCTGGGTTCTATTCCCTGCTTGGGCGATTTTTTTGTTCAGTTGGAAATTCAATTTGTTTCTAATTACATGCTTAATTTTTTAGGGGGGGGGGATTATTACTTTATAATATTTTGGGCGAAGCATGTCTGTATAACGATTTTGCGTCATTAAACTCCATACAATCTACTTTGTAATATTCTGTAAATAGATGAGTCAATATTTACACGGTCTGGCATTGTGAACTTGCACAAGATGCGTTTTTGGTCCCTAGAAAACCCCCGCCCTTCGCACAGTACCGTACCAGATACACGTTAAAGAGCATGTAATATGGTACATGTGGGAACCGAGATTGTTAGACACATCTTCTATGATGATATTTTAAAAGGCTATCGTTACTTTCATCTGGTACAAAGCACGATGGAAACAGGTATGAAGAACTGCCTCTCCGAAATTTTATCCCGATGTGGGCTCCCCTGTATAAAGAATCAAATGTCCGTTTATATGCACCGAATTCGTTCAACAGATAATTGGATATGATGGTCTTGTAGAGTGGCCAGTGTGTTAAATGGACTTGTACCTTTGGGGTTACATCAAGGCACAGGTCTATATGGCTGAGTCTGATTATCTGGTTGATCTGAAGATGCGTATCATCGTTGCTTGTCGCATAGTTACATCTGCTATGAAACAACGGGTAGGATTCAGTGCTGTCACACATTCACTCGTGCATTTGACCACACAAATGGTTGCGAAGTTCGGATATCTCAAAGCTGTTAGACGGGAGGTGCTGAATTGAACCCAAGAGTCTAATCGTTTGGTGTTTTCAGACTTTTTTTTTTTACAGACTTACAATTTTATTTTTAATTAGACTTTCAATTATATTTATTATATAGTTATTATTTTTTACTGTTTTTTAATGTTATATTAAAATAATAATGCAATCAAATAAACAATTAATGACAGTTTTTTTTCAGAAATTAAATTCATTTTTAATATGGAAAAAAGCAATAAAAACACATTTTGACTTGATATGAATGTAAAAATCTATATTTGAATAAAATCTAAACTTCACAAACAATCTTTTAAGCTTTTTTAAATCCATAGCATATTAAATGTTGCTTTTTATCCAAATTATATAAATATATAGTTTCATATTAAATTATTTCAAATTATTACATTTTTTCATTTTCATTCTGCATTTATTTATACACTTATTGAATTATTAGACATAATTCATTAATATTCTCAAATAAGTAAAAAATATTTTTTATATTACACGAAAATGATTCTTTCAGTCAGGAAAAAAAGGATGAAAATATTAAAATTTTTATCTTCCAAGGATATCACTGAACTGGAATCATATCACATTACCTCTCATCTCATATTTGATGCATTTAATTTAATTTGCATCAAAAAACGTAAAATTCAATTTAATTTATCGATTTCTTGTTTAAACACGCAAAAATCTGTCCTTTAAAATTTCTTTTTCGAGTTAAGTGCCTGTGTAAATAAATTAAAAATAAATTATTTTTGCTTTTGCAACATTTATTTAATTAAAAGCTAACAAATTTTGATATTTCTTCAAAAATTGATTTGTACATTGAATGTTTGCAGTTCATTTTTTTGAAAAAATTAAAAGGTTCATTTGATTAAAATACTTAAAAAATCATTTTCTTTCATAGAGCAAATTATAAATTTAAAATAATATATTTTCTATATATTCAACGACATTAAATTACAATCGAGTGTGCTTATATCGAACTTAATTGGACTATAAAAAAACTGATTTCATATACCTGACGTTTCTTATAAAAATTTACCTATTATAATATTCTAAAAAACTTTTCTTATATGCAAGAATTCTATGCATAAGAATATGTATAAGAATGTATAAGAATATATAAGAATGTATGTTTTTAAAATATTCAATTAATTTTACATGTTTAATACATTATTAGATGTGTTTTTTACTTCAATTTATTCTAGTACCAAAACGAAAAGTTCATTATTGTAATTAAATTTCATTAAAATTCATTATTGTAATTAAATTTCATTAAATTTCATTATTGTAATTAAATTTCATTAAATTTCATTATTGTTATTAGAATAAAATTATAATGGTTAGATTACAAAGCATGACTTTACATCTAAAACAATTCTGTCAGTTTTGTTTATGTTACTCTTATGGAATCTTTGAATTATAAACCCCTGCACTGGTTGGTTTTTGCCAGACGTGAACCAGAACATTTCATTTGAAGTTAACGCCTACCCGTCCCGAAACCAATCCTGAACCCTATCCGAACATGGTATATTGATTTTCGCGAAGCATCCCTAACCGAAATACATCAACCCGCAATAAACCAAGTATGATACAACCAGAATTTACTGCATTCTTTATCACTTTTGAAAGAATTCAAAAAAATTTATTTCCTTTACTTTGGACTTTTGTATAATATTTCAAAGTCCAATGAGGAAAAGTAAAAGCATTAAGAAACTAAAGAGCAAATAGCAAAAACAAGCAAGTCACGCGAAAACAATATTACAAAAAATGTAGTTCCAAAAAGAAAAAAAAAGTAACAAAAATATGTTGATTAAATTAACGTGTAAGTACGCTGCCTTAAATGTAACATACTTGACACACTTGATTATAATTATAAACTTGTACAGAGAACAAAATATTCTAAATAGAAGGTGCTAAAAAACTGATAAATAGAATGAAAAGAAAACGCTATTTTATTTTTGCTGTCAAAGAAACCATAAATTATACAGATTTAAAAGGGTGTTAGGTGTTTTGATTTAATAATTTTTTTAAAAATCTTAAGTCAATATAACGAAAGCAATTGCGGTTGTCTGGTGATTAATGAAGAGGAATAAAAATAAATGTTAAACTTTCTTACATCGTGCTTTGAACAAAAATATATCCTTTCATCGTGAATAATGCTAACAAATTTCCCTTTTGTTTCGTAAATTGAAATATAATAGAAAAAATGTTAAGAGGTGTCTAATCTTTGAAATGCTTAACTACAAGGTGATTAAAATTAAAGTAACCTGTTTAGACCTACATAGAGTTCGATCTGGTTGACAGATATCGAAGAAACTTGGAATGTAAGCTTATATGGACCTTCGGGAAATGAAATCTGCAGGAAAAAATAGTTCAAATTTTGACCGATAGATGGCGATTTTTATCTATGAGAAAAGACTTTATGTAAGAGTGGCGTGGTTTAAAAAGCCTGTTTTTTTCTCTCATAAAGTCATTCTGCATCGTTCCGTTAGAGAAGAACGAACGAGCATTACTGGTAGCGAAATTTTAAAATGGAGAGCCAAAATCACAGTCTGGTGAAATCTAAACACCTCATTGGTCATTTGAGTCGTGTCCTTTTCATAGAACAATCTCTTAATGGTAGGCGAAATGTCGCCTTACTCCATTTTTCGACGAAAAAAAAATCGTAGCGTCAATTTTGATGTAAATCTTATCTGTTTTCATTTATAATCTGTTTTTCACTCTCATTTTATATAATGTCATCAAAATATCTTAATTGAGTTAATTTCGATGGTTTATTGTAAATAAGAACAGACGGTAACAATTGCTTCAAAATTACTTTACCCCTCACTCTTTTTCAAATGGAGAAACACGTTCGTGATTTTCACCTATACCACACAACCAATGAGGTCGCTGGATCACACCTGACTGTGATTTTGGCCCTCCATTTTAAAATTTCACTTACTGGTAAAGTTGGTTTGTAAGAACGACAGCAATTTATGAATTGCACTGGAGAACATATGAAAGGCGCCTGAAAGACTTACGAAAAGGACAAATGTTGAGACAGGATTTGAAAAAGTTTATGTTCAAATTCGAGAAGACTGCGGAATTGGATGTACTGCAAAAAAGATGAGAAAAAAGAATTTCAAATGAAACTTCCGAAGAGGTCACTTTTTCCGTGGACGAAAAAGCTTCCGATTCCCAATATCATTTGACAAGTGCTAAAGCAGTGACATGTGATTTGTCTTTTCCTTGGTCTACAATGCGACAAGTTCTTCTATTCAGTATAAAAAGTTATCCATAGAAGATTAACTTTGTAAAAGCACTGAAACTTGCAGACCCTGATGCACGAAATTAATTTGCTATGTTGTTTTCGGCCAGAATGTACGTTGACAATGCAAGGTGTTTCATTACAAGTACTTAGTATTGCAATCTCCTTCAACAGTAAATCATTCCTTCCTTACATGTGCAGGTGTGTTTAGAAACTACCGTACTCATGCAAGATGATGCACCACGTCATATAGCCTGAGTAGTGATGGGATGTCTTCTCGCCAACTTTGGAGATTATCGAGCAATTTTAAGAACTTTCTGACATATTGGCTTCCTCGTACTCCGGAATAGAATCCCTGAGACTTCTGGTTGTTAGGATTCCTGAAAGATCGTGTATATGGAGGAAGCATACGAACTCTGCCTGATTTAAAAGCAAGCATAACTCGTCATGTGTCTGCAACTGATTGAGAAACTCTTCGTGCTACTTTTGAACACGCTATTATACGCTTTAAGCATGTGCTTGGCACAAATGGAATTGCTGTAAATAAAAAAATGCACTTTCAGTTTGAGATCTGTAGTCTTCATGCGCCTTTTTCTCAACTGGGAGTTGAAATTTGAACTATTTTATTGAAGATTTCATTTTCCCATGGTCCATATAACTTATATTCCAAGTATCATCGATATTTGTCAACCTGAGTGATCTAAACGTAGGTCAAAATGGGTACTTTAATTATAAACACCATATAAATACGAATGCTAATTACAAAGTTAAATGTTGTTGTTGACGTCAGACCGAAAAGAAAGGACTCCTGGAGCTTCCATTTAGATTGCAACTACAGGGTTAGACGTCAGATTTCGGCAGAAGATGATCAGCAAAGCTACCAATGGGTGGCAGCACCAAACAACGCCACCTCCCCAATTTCGGTATGTCTCTGAAGGTAAAGTAAGGACTTCTTCTGACCTATACCCATAGTAACTGCTAAGATGAACCACAGGACTTTCAGAATTACATTATTTAACGAGCCTGCATTCATTTGGTGGGTCTTTGGTGATATAGATCATCGAACCCGGGACCTTTCATTCCGGAGTTCGGTGCTATGACCGGTAGGAAATATAAATAATTAAATTTAAATTTTGTGATATATGGAGGTAAATAAAATGATATGATACCCTTTTTAACAGCTTGCTATTGAACATGAATGACAATTTGACAAATTCCTTTTATCGTGAAAATGCTAAAAAGCTTTCTTTTTGTTTCCTAAATTCAAATATAATTAAAAAATGTAAAAGGATATTCATGCTTTGAAGTACTTAACTAGATAAAAATATTAATCAGAAACACAAATAAATTAATTTTAAATTTTACTTTAAAATATGTACCTTTTCGCTTCATCCAATTCATAAAAACGATGAAAGCTACTTACCTGCAATAAAAAGAAAAGAAAAAATTAGAAACATGATTTGAGTTAATATAAAACATATTTTCCAAAAATGTACAGATCATACACTAGTTTAAGGTTTTAAATCCGGTAAAGGAAAAGTTTGTAAAAGTGGTATTATTTTTGAGCTACTATAGTCGACATTTTCACTTTATAAATTCAAATAATGGTATATAAATCACCCATTTAGTGCACAACAAGTCATTTTAAGACCAAGTAATTTTCATCAAGCTATATTCCTGGCCATTTTCACAGAAAATTTAGATTTTAATGAAGATGTTCGCAGCATATGTATTAAACTTAAGAACGCTTTATTATTTTTGACTTAAAAATTAATTTTAATAAAGAAACATTGCCTGAAACGGAACAATATTTTCCAACTTGTCATTTTCCCGTACAGCTTGCACTTAAATTCTATTTAATTTTCTTGATAAACAAATATCTCATACAGAATTTTAAAGTTCAACTGAGGTACTAAAAATGCAGAAATGAAAAAACTCAATAAAAAAATACTGGCGCTTTTCTAAAGTTTCTATCGTGTTACTGAGTTGCAATTGTAGAGATACCAATAACTTTTTGATCAATAAAGTTACTGTACAATATTTTAGAACACGCTGAGCAAAGAATATTTCTCTAATAAATTATTTAAAAAATCCATATCATAATTATTCAATAACCATAAGAAAATCAGAATAATAACTCAGCAACTTTTTAATTAAAAGTTGCAAGAATTTCAACAGAATCGATAAAATTACAATTTACATTATAAAAAGCTAAACAACTGTAAAAAAGCACTAAGAATCACTTTAGAATCACGTTCATTCGAAGGCCTTTTAACGTGGTAGCAAGTGCAACGTTTTCTAACGCCAAAGATCATCAGGTCAAATCACCCCAATGATGTTACTTTTTTCCCTCGGTCAATATATAAAGATGCTTCTAAATTGTTCCAAAGATGGCACCACAAGCAACTTGTTATACCAATTTTATAATGGAAAGTTACCATTTCTTTAAATTGAGTTTTTTTTTATTCTTTCTTTTATTTTCCAAAACAAAAAATCTACTTACTGAACGTAAAAAGTCGGACAACTTTGCTGCCATTAGTTTTATTGTGAATTCACGGATTTAATTTTAACAGTGCATATCTTGGTGAAAAAATTATTTTGTGAAACAATTTTACATAATCTACATTTTTTTAAGTATCTACTTTGATGTAAATTAAATAGCAATTCTTTAAATATAATTTTTTCTTCTGTTTGACCAAGATTTCTCAGTTATGTTTATCTAATTTTAAATATAAATTTTATTACAAAAAATTGTAGAAAAACGGTGCACTTCTAGTAATGATCAGTGTTCAATTTGTTTCTTTCTTATTTGAATTATTTTTAAATACAAGTTACTTTACGGTGATAACAGTAAATTACAGTTACCCAGAATAAATATGCATTCAATGTCAAAAATGTTCGAACTTAGTGTAAAAATAAATTTTTAGCCCCAAAAATAGTCTAACCTTCTCGTTAAGACTATATTTTATAGCAAATGATACCTGTGATAACGCTGATCTCCTATTGCAAATGGTAATGATTTGAGTTATAAATTTATGTATATTTCTTCAAATGTTCTTACTTTCAAACATTGCACAATTTAAATTTTAATATAATTGAAGAGAAACAAAATATCATTTGAAACGTATTTTTTTTAACTATATCTAATTTTACTAATATTTAAAGATGTTTAAACTAATTAAAGCAGGGTATTTTAAGTGCAGCCGATCCATAACCTGTTTATTTTTATCTTGTAAATATTTTAACATTTGTTTCCGGTTAATATTCTCTAAAAAAATAAAACTTCGCCAAAATAAATAAATAAAAAAAATAAAACATAAATTTATGAGATACATAATCAAAATAACTGAAATAATCTGAAGCAAAGTAGCTACTGTAATTAATACTTAAATACATACTTAATACAATCATACCGATTAAAGACTTTGTTTTAAAACTTAAAAAAAAATATTTTATTTATCCCCGAAATCCCGCAATATATCATAAAAAAACATGCAGCAAAATAACAAAAAAAACGAATTATGTGTGACAATTAAAAATTAATCCTAAAATCGTTTTTGTTCCAGCCAGAACGTCATCAATTGGCATACTGAAAGTCATTTCCTCTCTTCTTTTATTTTACTTGAAGATCCAGAAAGTGGGAGAATTTCTGGATCCATGTATGTAATGTAAACAGAATAAAATGTAAATAGAAGGGGGAAAATAATAAAAATAAAAATTGAAAATAATTTCATTTAATTTGACAATACTAACATAAACTCATTATTTTAATGTAAGGTAAAAGAAGGAATAAAACAGATAATTAATGTATGCAGATATATATATATATATATATATATATATATATATATATATATATATATATATATATATATATATATATATATATATATATATATATATATATATATATATATATATATATATATATATATATAGTGCATGTTCTATAATAGGGAATCAGGGTCTGAATAACGCAGTGGAATGAGGGGCAGTGGCTCCAGGGCCCTGATTTGTGGGAAGTCGATGGATATAGTTAGGAATTTTGTCAAGTGAGTACCAAATGAAAAGATTTTCCTAAAAGTTACCAAAATGATTACATATTAAAAGATTTAGGCTTTTCGTATTAAAAGATTTAGCATTAAAAAATTCCTTTTTGACTGTCTGCTTTCCATATCAAAGATTGATAGAAAGACTTACATTTATTTTACTTTAGCTTACATAATTTCTTATATTCCGATTTTGAAAAATGTGTATTCTATCGCTTCTTCAGTTTGCGTTCAAATTTCTTGTGTTACACTGTATATAGATGTGAATAGTAACTGATATAAAATTTATGCATTTCTGCATGTATAATAAATAAAATTTAGTATTAATATCTTCACTATAATTCAAGAGAAATTTTAATGAATACAAAAAACAAGGGAGGGGGGATAATGACATTCTTCCGGATAAAAAAACGGACAATTTTCTGGAATTAACGAATGATTTTCTGTTAAAAAACAGTGAATTGTACTGGTGTGCCTATTACCAGTACAACATCATTAAAATTGTCTCTTTAAAGTCGGGTTTTGTGCAGAATATCGAATTAGTATTTTACTGGAACATTAAACATTAATCTTTACTGAGAAAAAAAAAATATGGATAGTACTATTACTCCAGACCTAAAAAACATAGAGTATATTATTTAACGCTTATAAACAAAGCTAACGATGAAGCTAATTAAAAAAAAATATTTTGTTTAGCTAATATATGTTTTCTTAACTGTAGGTAAAAACAATGAGAAATAAACAAAGTCTGAAAGAAAAAAGTCTTCTGCTAAATTAAGAGTTTGCAAATAATACGTACAATAATTGGGTTGGACATGCTGGAATTTTTAATAATAAAAATCAATTAGAATTCCACACAAATATAGAGTAATTATTTAAAACATATTATCTCTTAAATATTAAATCATACCGAATATTTATGAATTTGAACAAGTGAAATGAAATTTTACACAATTCTACCGCACATAGATAATTTATTTCAGTCGTCGAATGTAAATATGGAAATAAACTGATTGTCTAAAACATTGTAGTCACAGTGTTAAATATGATATATACATTTACAAAAACTTCTCAATATTTATTTGTGTATTTATTCATTTTCAAAATAGCGTTACATTAAACACGGAAACGTGCAATACATTATTAAAAGGTTTTTATTTATCTGAAAAAGAAAATTAAGTAGTAATGAGAAAAAAATTACATTTTTAAAGTAAAATGTCTTCAGTTAAATCAACAGCTTGCGCAAAATCTTTATAATAATTTGACGGAAAATGAGATATGTAGAGTGTACCATTAAAATTCAGTAATTACTTAAGTATAAAAAACTTTTATAACAAAAATTCTACAATTAAATCTTAACACATGTTTAAATAATTTTAAAATATTCATCAAACACTTTTTTTCTTTTTTTTACAAATTTCAACATTTTATGTCGCACAGATATTACCAATTACAGATAAAATGATATTAATTTTGAGATTGTAATTTTTTTATACAAAATACAGCTTTAATAGATATAAAACTGAATGGTAGCACATTTATAGAACTGAAATAAGAACTAGCATGGTGCTATTAAACAAGTTTATTGTGATATTAGAACTATAAATTTATCAAATTTTTCTGGAAAAAAATTAATTTTCCAGAAAAATTTATTTAATATATAAAGAAAATAAAATTAACTAGTATGAGGTAGTATTTAAAATTGGAGATCTATACTAGTTAGTTTATTTCTTGAATTAATTCCCATTTAACAAGAAAAAAATATTTGTAAGATAGGATAACAATTCAAAATTTACATCAAAATATAACAGTTTGCTTTATAAAGTTACAAAAAGTTAAAATATTTAATTTCATACCTATTTTTTCTAAACTATAGTGCTGTTTTAAATCTAAATAAAAGTTGGTCCCCAAAAATTTATATTAAATTTAAAAAAAGTCAATTCTAGCAAAATATTCAATTGAAGTATCCGAACTGGCTACAAATATTTAAAACTTTTTTTTGCCATTCGATCTAAAGAATAGAACTATACTTTATTCATTTTTTCAAAATCAAAATGTTTGCGCTTAAAAAAAATATTTCTATTAAAGAAATAGTTTTATATTAAGATTTTTAAATAATAGTTTCTTTTTCTGGTCCACTTTCATTTCAAGAGATTTGTATGGATACTAAGTTACATATTTTAAATATTCATGGATTTTTCGTATTGTAATTTTTTTAGAAACTATATAAAAGTATATGGAATTTACAAATGTTTAAAAATTGTGTTAAATATTTTATTAAGATACTCTGTATGAAAAGGTAATAGTATTTATATTAAGTTAATGGATTCTGCAGAAATATTAATTTCTTTACATCACTAAGCAGTCTTTTTTAATTGAAAAATGAAACTTTCTAGTGAATTGAAAGTTTAGTAGAACAGATAAGACTTCTGTACATGCTATGGAAAAAGAATTTTCCCAAGACAAATTTGACCATAGATTTTTGTTGAAAATGATTGATCACTGCTGAGAACTTCGGTTTAAAAATTTTCCATTAACAATAACTTTACGTAAGGCCTTACCTTAAACCTAGGTAACCTAGGTAACCTTACTCTTAAACAGGTAGAGTTTAATCAAAATTTCCTGCGAAAAGATAGTGCCAATTTTATCAGATTTGTTTTAAAGAACACTTACTTGGATATGACACAATTAAAATTTTACATAAGAATGTTTAAAAAACTTGTAACACAAAAAAAAATTAAAATATGGATTTATATTAAACATTTTAAAAGCACGTAGAAATTTACGAGCGTTAATTAGTCTATGATGATGGTATTGACTGATTATTAATTTAAAAAAAATCTATATAGAATAGTATATTTTTAGAAAAATACCTATCTTTCAATTTTGAAGTAGAATAATACATCAGTTTTTTTTTTAACCTTTTCTTTAAATTTTACAGTAACCATGAAACAAATTCCTTATAGAATATATTAACTATAATCTTGTTTATTATTGCAATGATTATTCGAAAGTTAATAATAGGTACATATATCAAACATTTTTTTTAGAATTGATAAGCTATTAATGCAAGATGACTTTAAAAATTTTAATACTTTTTTTTAAAGTCTTACTAGGTCATAGAAGGGGGGGGGGGAGAATACATTCTTACAAGTCATCAATTTATTAATTTTGAGTTAATTTAAGATTTAAGATCAATAATTATTTAATTACAAGTTTTTTCTTTTTAATGTTTTTTGTTAAACTAAATTGCACATTTTAAAATTTTCCATTATTAATTTTGAATGACTGTTTAAGTTTTTTGGTTTGAATATGTTACACCAAAGGCGTATGTTTCTTATACATCTTTTAGAAAGATTACCTATCTATTTCTATATATTCCAGTTTTTAAAACATTGGACTTTTATGACGAAGAGAGCAAACACAAACCATGAAAAAATATATAGTTGACATATGCGGTACACTTAAACTGGAAATACACCCAGAAGGTAAACGATTTGGTTTGATATTTGTATCGAAAAATGATATTGAAGAACACAAAAGGAATATTTTCCTTTTAAGTGTAAAAATACCCAACTGATTGTATTTCTGATAACTTTTATATTTGAAAATGCAGATTTGTAAAATAGTAAGTATGATATGTAGAACATATTGTTAAATAAACTTACATAGATATTGTGCATATAGTGTTTGTTATATATAATATGTTGGAGACAGTTTTTTCATTACGTTATTCAAAAATATGAAATAAAGCATATATATGTAAAGTATATTCAGTTTTTTTAACGCTAAATATGTTGTGTATACATAAAATAATTGATCTATTGTACAAGGTATATTTTTTCCTATATTTTCCCAAAGACTAATATATATCTAAAATTATTCTGGTAGCTCTATACACGAAGTTAAGTTCAAGATACAGTTCAATTTAACTTTTATAGAAAAGTGTATATTTTTTATATGGCATTACTTAGCTTAAGTTTTATTGATGACTTTAATTAATTGATGAAAATTTAATGACTATAGATGGCTGTTAACTATGGAGTATTTTGTTTTAAAGTTACATTTTAATAGGGGTAAAATCATTGTTATAATTTGGAAAGGACGAAAAAACTAAAGAAGAGAGATCAAGAAAAGAATCATGTATACTTGTCACAAAGTTCCCTCATAGCATGCATGGACACAATGACGTCACAATCACGGCACTGTGAGTCACTTTGGTCACATCACATCTTCGACCAAAATGCCACCACTCAGTGACGTCCCATTGTGACTGAGATGTGACTTTCTTAAAAATCTTTAGAAAATTACAAATATACTTCAAAACATGTTATTTACTTTTAAAAACATGTTTCTGGCAATTTAAATATTGTCGCTTTTGTCAGAGTTCCGTTACTATGTTATTGTCAAAGTAGTCACAAATGACACATTTTTCGCAAATTTGTCACACCGTGACTTCACAAAGTGGTCACAATGTGACGTCACGAACGAGCTCAAAAACGGCCATAACGACTTAATAATATGGGACACATTTTAGTCACTGTGACTTCACACAGACGTCACGTGACGTCACATTGACAATCGATGGTAACAAAGTCACAATGCGACTTCACAACAACGTCGCAGTGACGTCACCATGCCTTACGGGTTAAAACCGAAGGATATTTATAAAGATAAATCCCTTTTCTTTCACTGTTTCATCGAGTATACTATCAAATGAAAATATTATTGTTTCAAAATGTATTCCGTTTAAAAGATCTAGTTCAAAGTAAAGTACTGACGTATTCGCACAAAGGTTAATGAATCTTTATTATTATTATTAAATCCTCCAGAGGAAAATTTTCAGCATCGGTGCTTCTGGTTCGTTAAATCAAGAACCATAAGCACGCTTAACTTAAGGCTGTTCTCGCCTGTTTTGCTCAACAAGCTCAAAATTTTTTACACATTTACAAATTCATTCTGTAACGGAAAAATATAAAATTGGAAATTCTGGCTATGGAAGCGCTTTCGAATCGAACTCAGTTTTCCATTTTATGATAATTAAATTACCTACCGAGTTATAAGCTATTTTGATCATGTGACCACGCTTCTTTCTCCCTTTTTTTGACTGGTTTTTGTTCCTTTTTGTTGACTGGGCTTGTTCTGAAATATCTATTGTGTTTGATTAAAAAAATAAATTAAAAAATTAAAATAATAATAATAAATAAAAACAGAAAAATGCGTGCGATTAGGTAATTGTTGAACAACAACACCTGCGAATTTCATGCATTTCCGAACAAAAATAATTTCGAACTTATGTCACAAAGTTGCCCTTTTTTGATTTAAGAACACTCTTAATAACAATTAGTTAAATATTAACTATCATGATGTCATATTGTGAAATTCGTATCGAATGAATTAGTTTGTCTACCACACAATCCGACTGTTGTGTAGGAAGAAGCAGATGATGAAAAAATTCTGCTGCAGCATTTCCACCATGGACAGTGGTGGAACTTCTTACATCTGTGATTAAAATTTCACCACTCATTAGTGCATACGTTTATAATTGATAGACCGTGGGACTGCAGCACAGTTAATCTCCTCATCGAGTTCACCGCTGAAATTCTAGAATTAATTTTAAAACTTGATTCGCACATTAAAACGCAATCGATCTGCCAAGTCACATTATTATGGAAAACACTTCAAAATTCAATTTTAGCAGTTGACTCGTGGTTTATCTTTCTGTTTTCTCGGATCCAAAGATATCAAAACACGGAGGATTGGGAGCAGAAAAACACAATTGTAGTATCATATAATATACTAATATTTTTGTCTGAGTTAACCTCTAAAATCGGGTACTCATATATATTCCACCAAGATAAGACGAGGTAGACCGATTGCACGATAATTTATAGTAAAACAGTTTCTAGTTATTAACAAATACATAGCTCTAGTGATTATTGGATAAAAAGTTTAACTTAAGAAATTTTGTTTTTCTAAACCTAAATTAATTTTATTCTTCTATAAATACTAATATTTTGAACATCTATACTACAAATATTTATAATAATGCTTTTGAAAGAAATTAACATAACTATATTTAGCTTTTATTAATAAAGAACATTTTTGTTCTATTTTTTAAAAAATTTAAACAATAATCATAAATAATCATGCTGGCATAATTAAATCAGATTTCACCATTGATTTCTTGAAAGGTTTCTGAAAGGCATTAAATATTTATCTAAATAATAAATATTTATCTAATCCTTTCTGTCAACAGATTATAACTTCCAATAACATTCTGCTTACATGCAGCTTATAAATATAATTACGCGTGTAACTCATGTTAACAGATTTACTAATGTGTTAAATTGTATTTTAAATATCATAAGCTTATATATTCATAAAAATATATTATAATAAACTATTTTTAGATAAGCTGAGCAAGCGAAACTATTCAATGCGTCTACACCAATGGCTTTTCGTTACTCTACCATTCTTTAACGCTATGACCGATGACCATTTTATTGGAATCATTGATTGCTACAATTCTGTGGAACCATTTGTGTAGAAAATAATCTGATATAAATCATGTCCTTGAAAAATATTTATAGATAATAATCAGCTTAAATATATGAATATTTATTAAGGCAGCTTCCGGAGCTACTAGTTAAGAATAGATTTCTTATTAGACATGCTATTTAAATTTTGTCACAACAAACAATAAGATTGTAAGATTATCTTCGTGAAAATTAATCACTGTTAATTGTTTTTGTTTTGGCAATTAAATTATGAACAGATTATAAAAATATTTAAATCTGTAATAAAATTGTCGATAATTTGAGAAAATAGCGTCATACGTTGATGTGAAAATGTCTAAACTCATAATGTAATACAAATTATGTATGAATACTAAATGTCGGCCTAATTTGTCCTATTTATAATCATATTTAGGGCATTTGAAATTTCATCTATAGCATTTTTTTTACTTCTGAATTATTTTTATTTTATAATCTACCTATTAATGAATTTATTAAATCATAAATACAAGTGAAAAAATTATTTTCAATTTACAAAGATAATCTGGAGTACACTCAGTAATTTGTTTTCGATTGACAACTAACATATTTTTGTTTTACATTTTTCAAAAAATTATATAACATCAAAATCGTCATTTTGCCATTGAAAATCAATTTTTAAACCAGGCAATACATTATGCGCATAATATACAAATGCAGCTAATGCTATTTATGCTATAACATTAACAAAATGCGCGAGAACACTATACCTCAATCTCGTTTAGTTGAAAAATGCATGACATTGCAACATGAATTACAATGAGTTAGCACTCAATGCCTATTGGGTTTTGCTATTCGATCCAAATGATCAATTTGATGCATTCACTGTTTGAATCCTAACATCATCTGCACTTTGAATTCAGATAATTCTATTTAATTTCAAAGTGCGAATGAGAACTTTTGACTCTACTGAACATTCGAATCAGAAAACAAAATTATAAAATATTATAGATACGTTTCTTTTCTTTAACTACCTTTCTGTGAAGCTATATCTATAGCTTAACTATATGTTATTTACAGTTTCTGTCACATTTTTTACTTTAAAATTAAAATTCTAAATGCATTGAATGAAAATTGGGGACAAGGTTGTTAATAAATTTTCATAATAATACAGTACGTATTAGTCATAAAAATTTCACAGAATTAAAATTTAGTATTGGGTTTATCATAAAATTTAAAGAGATTTATTATTTGCTTTATCTTTAAGACTAAGACATCATTTATCAATAGTTTATTAATTAGAATATTAATTAATAATATTAATTATCGTCCAATTTATCATTATTAAGTTTTATTAAGTTTAAGTTAGATATATAAACTATGTCCCGAGTAACTTTCCAGTTTTATTCAGATATATTGTTTCATTTCTATATATTGAAACGAAAATTGGTTTGTGCCATTGCCAGCATCTTCTATGACACTTAAGACGAGATAGATACAGGAAAAATATTCAAAAACAATTCTAGCATAGAGTTTGACAAGTTTTCATAACCCAGATATAAAAATTAGTTTTTTTTTTTTTTTTTTTTTTTTTTTTTTTTTTTTTTTAATGCCAAAAATAACCTTTCTTTCAACAACCGAAGTAATCTTAAAATACATTAACAAATTTGAAATTACCAATATCTGTCCGACGACATCAAATGAAAGTTTGTAAATTTACACGCACATCTGAATTATTTGCCCCTCCCCCCCCCCATCCGAATACGCTTCCTTTGTGTACTTCTTAGTTTTTGCTGTTGTTAGTTAGAAAAGACTTTCTTTTTAAACTATAAAATATTTTTTAAAGCAGCTTGTCAAAACTTGTAATCTTATATTTTACTTTTTTTTCTAATCTGATTTTTTTTTCTGAAAAGTTTGCTATTTATTCTTACATTCACTCATTTATTTTTCTGTTAATTTCTGGAAAAGAAGTTGGCCCTATTTCATTGGCATGGTAATCTCTATATTTTAGAGATTACCATAATTTAACTTTCTTGCTCGCTTGATTTTTCCATTCAGATTAAAAACAGATGTAATCAGGACATAACAAGATTAAAAATAGAGAGAACTGGGGCACATTAATACATGGGGCACATTGATACACCCCCTGTATTGTTCACAGGCTTATTACAGGAAGTTTCACAACCACTCCAAAAGCCGATGCTAGGGCACTCAACTACACACAGAAAATTTTGGAATGTTTCAGTAGTTTGATTAAATGGGATAGGGATTTATTGTTTTTGTACGTCAAAAGTAAACTTAAGTTGTGCATTTGAAATGGTATTATACAACTGTTTCAGTATTTTCAACCGAAAAATTACCTTCTCCGGCAAGTAAAGCTACTCTTTATCAGTTCCTCATTCTTTATTGTTAGATAAAGTATGAAGTGTTGGATCTGAGGCTCATTTTATTCAAAATAGCTGAATGGGACACATTGATACAATCTATGTTGGGGCACATTGATACAACTTAAATCCTTTTCTAGTTCACTTTTTTTTACCGTACACTACTTAATCCAACCATTTTTTGCAAAAAATTTACAATATTAGTTTTTTTTTAAAGTGAAATAGCTCTAATTTCTTTATATTAGAAAATTTTATTGTATTTTTGCAAACAGAAGACTTACGACCTTACCAAATATCTAGTGCTAGTAGAACTAACAAAAAAAAAGGACGATAGACTAGAAAATCTCAAATTTATATCGATTCTCAAGAGAAAAAGTATTTTCGACATTAGAAATGTTAAGTAAGAATAAAAATCTGCAGAACAACACAGGAAAATTACATTATTAACAGAATTTTTAATATAATTATCCTTTATTTTCTGTTTATAAACAGAAACCTGGTATTTTTTTATTTTTTCTGAGGAAGAAGGTAATGCTGGGGTTGAAGGGCCAGATATAACAAAGTTACCACACCCAACAAACAGACAAGGAACAGCCAGATAATCAGATCATTATACATTTAATTTTGAAAGCTTTAATATTGCTTACAAATAAATTATGGGTGATTTAAATTTCTATAAATAAATATAAAATGTTTGCTAACTCATTTTCTATGAAAAATATGCATTGGTGTTATTTTGTCTCTATTTTTTCCAGACGTATCAAAGTGCCTCATGAGGTGTATCATTGTGCCCCGGGGATGGGACACATTCATACAAATGATTTTTTTTATTTTTTAAAATTACAGGCAAAAATAATATATAAAATAACGATTGTATATTTTTATAACACACTACACAAGTTTTGCTAACGCCTCACGGAAAAATAACTTGAAATTTCTGCTTTCTGGACACCAAAAAAATTCTTAGAAAATAGCTGCATCAATGTGCCCCAGTTCCCCCTACTATTTTACAGATATATATATACAGAAACTTTTTTATGACTATCAATCTTATGCTACTATGCGATGATATTGCATTAGGAAATTAAACATACATATTGTCGTTCAAAACGACGTGTTTCGTCGTTGTAGGCTACTTTAAAGTCTATACAGAAACAGATTTCATGATGATAAACGTTCAACTTTTGAAATAATTTTGAATTTAATGACTACACATCAAATGATGTCTTTTATGATATTCGTCGAGTAGCTGGTACCAAATGAGATTGTTACATTTAATTTAAATATGATTAATCCCGTTTTGTAAGTAAGAAGACAAGAAATAAAAATCTACTACTTTTTTTCTTTATTTTCGTGGTTCTTTTGTTTTTCTTTAATTTTTCTCTGTTTTTCTAATTCTTTTTTAGATTTAATTACGCAAAAACTTCACTGAAATTATATTTGCTTTCTTGAAGAATCATCAAAAACTATCTCGTCTTTGTTAAAATGTTTGGCCTTTTATTCCAGTTTTATAGTACGTTGGATTTCATATTAGACATTTCTGAGAAAAACGTTCAAAATGGATTTACTCTCAGCGATAATGCCGATACTACTTTAATAATACGAGTTTAATAAAATAATATTATTATAATATCTATATATATACCGCGTGTCCTAAAAATGACTGATAGATTTTAAAATTCAATAACTTGCAAACGGTGACAGCAATTTAAAAATTTTTTGCAGGAGGGTTATGTATAATGTCAGGAGTTTTTTTTCCGTAATTTGTTATTTTAGTTCGAATTTCAAACAATAGGTGGTGCTGATAACGATTGAAGGCGAGGTCGACGCTTCACTCAACACTGATCACCTTTCCTTCAATCGCCGTCAGCGCCACCTATTGTTTGAAATTCGAACTAAAATGAAAAATTACGGTAAAAAAACTCCTGACATTATACATAACCCTCCTGCAAAAATTTTTTAATAAGCTGTCACCGTTTGCAAGTTATTGAATTTTAAAATCCACCAGTCATTTTTGGGACACCCGGTATGTATATATATTATAATATTAATAAATATACCAGATAGGTTTTGAAAATAACTGAGTATTATAGAACGAAGTAAAAATGCAATTATATTGCATTAAATATCTCTTACTTGAGTGACTTAAAAATCAAAATACTAAAAAGGATTATTGTACACAATTTTTAAACCCAAATGTTTTAAATTTTGGGCAGATACATACAGTTTTGATTAAAAGATGTATATATATATATATATATATATATATATATACAGGGTGATTCCGAATTTTTTTTTTCAATAAAAGAGGGGTGATAGTACACATCAAGACGAACAATATTAAATAGGAGACCAAGGGTCCAAAACGTTTTCCTAAGGAAATAGCCGCCATTAAAGTTTAGGGACCAAAATTTCAAATAAACATAAAAAACGGAAAAATCGGTCGATTGATTTGCGGTTTTCACTGAAATTATTCTTTATGTCGGCATTTTCTTGAAATTAAATTATAAAGATAAATTTCAAAAAATTCCGATAGAGGGCGCTTTAGACTTTGGAGTAACGAACAACTATTTTTTGCCGGTATTTTTTGCATCTCTTTCAATGTTTTCGTAAGCTTAGACACAAACTTAAAGTTTGAGCTCAAAATCTGTAGTTGGGAGTGGTTAAGTAACACAAACTGAGCTGTGTTCAGAGGGTTCAAATTTCAAATGATTATAAAAAACGGAAAAATTGGTCGATTGATTTGCGGTTTTCACTAAAACTATTCTTTATTTAGGTATTTTCGTGAAAATAAATTATAAAGATAAATTTCAAAAAATGCCGATAGCGGGCGCTTTAGACTTTGCAGTAACGAAACACTCTTTTTTGGCGTTATTTTTTCCATCTTATTAAATGCTTTCGTAAGCTTAGACTTGAACTTAAATTTTGAGCTCAAAATCTGAATAGCTGGGAGTGGTTAAGTAGACAAACTTAGCAGTGTCCAGAGGGTTCAAATTTCAAATAATTGTAAAAAACGCAAAAAATTGGTCGATTCGTTTGCGGTTTTTGCTAAAACTAATTTTTAAATCAACAGTTTTCTTGATCAATCAGTGTTTTCTAGAAAATAATTTTTAAAGATAAATTTCACAAAATGCCGATAGAGGGCGCCTTAGACTTTGGAGTAACGTACAACTATTTTTAACTGTTATTTTTTTTATCTCATTAAATGCTTTCAAATGCACAGACTTAAATTTTGGGCTGAAATTCTGAATCGTTGGGAGTGTTTAAGTAGCGAAAAATTGAATTGTGCTCGAGGAGGAAAGAGGGTTAAATTTTAACTCTTGAACACACTTCAGTTTGCGCTTCTTAATTTCTTATAACGATTCAGGATTTGAGCTGAAAATTTAAGTTTAAATCTAAGCTTCCGAGAACATTTAAAATGCTTTTGCAACCATTTAATTAGAACCAAAAAATAATGGTTAAAATGAATTGTTTGTTACTCTGAAGTTTAAGGCGCCCTCTGACGGAATTTGTTGAGATTTATCTTTAAAAATTATTTTCAAGAAGATACTGACTTAAAGAATAGTTTTATTTTAAACCGCAAACGAATCGACCAATTTTTCCATTTTCTATAATTACTTTAAATTTGAACCTCCCCCTCACCCTTGAACACAGTTCACTTTGTGCTACTTAACCACTCCCTACGATTCAGATTTTCAGCTCAAAATTTAAGTTTAAGTCTAACCTTCCTAAATCATTTAAAGAGATGCAAACAATAACGGCAAAAAATAGTTGTTCGTTACTCCAAAGTCTAAAGCGCCCTCTATCGGCATTTTTTGCAATTTATCTTTATAATTTATTTTCACGAAAATACCTAAATAAAGAATAGTTTTAGTGAAAACCGCAAATTAATCGACCAATTTTTCCGTTTTTTTTTTTTTTTTTTTTTTTTTAATCATTTGAAATTTGAACCGTCTGAACACAGCTCAGTTTGTGTTACTTAACCACTCCCAACTACAGATTTTGAGCTCAAAATTTAAGTTTGAGTGTAAACTTACGAAAACATTTAAAAAGATGCAAAACATACCGGCAAAAAATAGTTGTTCGTTACTCCAAAATCTAAAGCGCCCTCTATCGGCATTTTTTGGAATTTATCTTTATAATTTAATTTCAAGAAAATGCCGACATAAAGAACAATTTTAGTGAAAACCGCAAATCAATCGACCGATTTTTCCGTTTTTTATGTTCATTTGAAATTTTGGTCCCTAAAATTTAATGGCGGCTATCTCCTTAGGAAAACGTTTTGGACCGTCGGTCTCCTATTTAATATTGTTTGTCTTGATTTGTACTATCACCCTTCTCTTATTGTAAAAAAAATTTGGAATCACCCTGTATATGTAAGGAAAGAGAGAGAGATGTATATTTAGATTTATGAATATATTCCCCATTTATTTTTAGACCATACTTTTAATCAACACTTTCTTTTTTTTATTTTATTCTGAAAAACTTTAATTTCTTAAAGCAACATTTTCTCTAAAATTCCATTTATTTATTTTATCGGTTTCATAATACATTTTAATTATGTTCTAAAAAATCATTCGGTTACCCACAGTTCTATGCTATTGACGATAGCGCCAGATTGTGTCAATTTTCATTGGAGTAAATGATAGAATTATTTTGTTTTTTCCCTTGTTTAACATTTTCGGACTGGATAAAAAAAAAAAAATTCTAGTAAATTAATTGGCAACGCAAAACGTTTCCATAAAATCCTGTATCCGTACGCACTTTCAGATATAACGCAATTACTTACATTTAAGAACCAGATTGCTACATTTTTTATCAACTGTAAACAAATCCTGTCATCTGGCAGATAAAAGTATTTAATAGACATATTCTTTCGTTGTAATAATATAGTTTAAACCAAAGTGCTAATAAAATTGTTTATTATGCTGTGAAACACGAATAAATGTGTTTTAAAAAATGTTTTCATTTATGTCGCATTTAAGTAGGAAATATCTCAATGAATTCATTCTTTGCCCTGACACCGTGTGCCACGTGACTATATATGTATATATACACATATAGTCACGTACCATTTTAGAGTGTCTCTTTTTTTTCAATAAACCTTTTTAACAGTACCATGCTTTCCATTTTTCTTTTAAAAAATGTTGCATTTCTTAAACAATATCAAATGTAAAACAATGAAATAAACACACATGTATTGAATAACAAACACACAATTTACTTTTATCCAATATTTATTATTTGTTCGCGCTTTAGTTTCATCTGAAAAATACGTTCGGTGCGGCTTTAACAGTTTAAAGATGTGTTGTTTAGATCCTTACAAAATATAGCCAATTTTTCGGCGTAATTTCCGTAAAAGCTCTAGGAGAATGAGATTTCTCTATCATGTAATTTCTGAGAGGATATAAAATGTATTGTCCGTTTTAGAAAGTTCTTTACCTGTATTACCGAAACAATTTACTTTAATCTTTAAAGCTTAGTTAGAGAGTTTTGTTGCAGAGTCTCCAGAGACTACGAAAAGGAGAAAAGATACATTCCCTTCGGTGTATGCGAAAGAATTCTTTAAAATACAAACTGAAAATATACTTACCAAACAATAAAAAGAATAGAAAAATGCTGTTTACAAAATAAAAAATTAATAAGTCTCACTCATTTATATGTCATGCATGGTTTTTATATTTGATTTTTTTGTAATTAAATATTTTAATGAAAACTGAAATACTCTGATAAAGAAATCAATAATTGCTTCTAGTATATTGTTTTTAGAAAGTACTAAAAAGTTTTTACCTTAAATTTACGCATCCTTTTCCAAAGATTAATATTTATATGAATGTATATATATATTTGTGTGTATTTGTATGTGAAAGAGAGAGAAAGTGTGCAGAGAATGAGAACAAACAAGATAGTATGGCAATAATAAAAATGGAGGTGTTTATAGATGCATTGCAAAATGTCGTCTAGACCCAACGCAATATAACTTGAAACATACACTGTTTAGGCTTGACATGGGGAATCAACTTCGAACAAGAAATATTAGGGATTCATGTTTTTTTAACTATTTAGAAAATGGTTGTTATTGTCGGTCAAGAATAGAGAAATCTAAAACCTTGTGATGTGCAACATTTATTCGTTTTATGATTGGTCAATATGTAGTGACCAGAAAGGGAATAGTTTTGTTGCTACGATGGCAAAACAAGTATAAATAACTACAAAAAAAACTAATAACTCAAAAAGAAATTGAGATACTGTTTTCAAACAAATGGCATTTAAAAGTACATTTTTTCCTTATATGACGGTTTAAAAATTGAAAATTTACGATATTTAGAAGTCTATAGGGGCGTTCTTTTCAAATATTTCGCCCAAATTTTAATATTTTTACATATTTCTTTGCACAAGATAGCTAAGGACGATCCACAACCGGCCTAGTTTTTACATTCTCAATTTTGGTTTCAAAAAAAAAAAAAAAAAAAAAAAAAAAAAAAAAAAAAAAAAAAAAAAAAAATCAACTTTTAAAACAGGTTTAAACCTGTTCTGAAAGTGAAACTATCGTAATATAAATAACATATAAGCAAAATCGAAAAAGTAAAAACTAGGCCGGTTGTAGACCTTCCTCAGCTATCCAATGAAAAAAATCATGTAAAAATATTAAAATTTGAGCGAGATATTTGAAAAGAATGCTCCCATAGACTTTACATTATCATCCTGGGTCTGAGCCTAATGTGCGGCCTGAAGACAAAGACTGTGCTTTAGAATGTTTTTAGAAATTTTATGAAAAACAAGACTTAATTATTTAAAATGCTATATTGAATATTCTAGCTTTCTTCATTTTGAAAGGGTAAAATCCAATCAATATTTATTTCTTTTTTTTAAATCAGTAAGTTTTTCGTTTAAAACAAAAACAAAGAGTAAAAAAGAATCACTTTAAGTATGAGAATATAAATTAATTAAGATTTAAGATATGGAATTTGATGCACATTCATTATATAAATTGTATATTTACAATAACTTACATATATAACTAGGGATCAATAGTTATTAAAAAATTTAGAAAAAGTTCTAATAATTAATTGATTTCAATAATGTCTTCCACTTTAATAAAAATATGTTTAAAAATATAAAATATTATTATCAGCATGAAATACTATTATTTTATGCTTTCATTGTAAATTTGTGTTAATGTTTTTATAAATTTTTTTTAGTGCAGACATAATATGATTTAAAATTCAAACTAGCAATTAATTCTTCTTCGAAAAAATACTATAACCATTAAATAATTTCTTTTTAGTTCTCATTAGTTGACAAACAACTATGGCGTATTTTCTTCACTAACATTTAATTGATTTTAAATTTAATAAGGAAATATTTATTAATTCTGAATAATTTTTTATTTGTAGGTTTAGAAACAACATTATATTTTCAACTCTAAAAAAGATATGGCTATTTATATAAAGAAATAATTATTTTATTTTTCACCATCATATATTTAATAGAAATTGAAATAAGAATTTTATATAGTAAAAAAGATTATTATTTTTTAAAGCTTAGAGAAAATTTTCTAAAAGACAGCAATTTTATCTCTTAAAAATGCTGTTTCAGTTAAAGATTCAATTAAATAACTGCCTGAGGCTAATTTATCCCCAATTTGGAAAAAAAGAAAAAAAAAGAAAAAAAGAAAGAAAGAAAGAAAGAAAAAGAGGAATAAGAAGCACATATAAATTATTTAGTTTTTAATACATTAGAGTAATATTTTTTAATACGTTTTTTGACGTTAATGTTTAGAATGCGTGCAAATATACAAAAGTAAGGAATTATTTACATTTCATTTTAAATAAATAAAAACATCTAATATATAAGAATTAATATATAAATTATTTGAGAACCGCATCAGTTTTTATGGTAGTTATCTATTATAGCTAAAAAATTTCTATGTGAAAAAAAGGGTGTTATTTTGACATTTCTAGCAAAAACGGTTCTATAGTAAATTGCATATATATTTGCAATACTATTAATAAAAATTTCTTCATCTTACCAACTAAGAGGTTCATAAGGAACGAGCAATATTTTTTCTAGGAAGATTTACATTCTAAAAATATTATATTTATAAGAAAGACTTGTAGATAAACATCTGAGATAAACTTATAATTAAATTTACGAACTTGTCATACCATTTACAAGAATGTCAAAACTTACACCAAATCATAATTTTTCTTTTAATAACATTAAACTGGTTAAAATCTTAAATATCACATTTTAAGTGCTTTCTTAATTAAATAAATAAATTCTACCAATAGTCGTCTTCTTTTCTCATATAAAAGCGTAAAAATTATCCAAACGAACGATTTGAAATTTAATGTACATAATCATTAAAGAATTTTGCCGAGTCATTTCAAATTTTATAAAAATTGAATCAAGAAGCAAGTTTTCTTCCTTCTATTTAATCCAATGATACGGATTTAATTTAATGATATCCCATGATAGATAAAGGTTTTATGTTGCCATGGTGATTACGCATAGATGGAATCATATTATTTCGGTATTATCTGATCTAACATATATAATTCTACTAAATTTATTTTCATGCATTTTTGCATAAGAATGCAGTACTTTGTATTAAAAAAATATGGTAGTTCTACAGATGTAATTTTGCAGAAATTTGTATGCATACTAAAATTTTATCTGTACATTGTACAACAAAAAGATGTTAATCTAAAAACTAATTTTTGCAAAACTATCGGTATCTGTAGCTTAAAAAAAGATATACTAAAATTACAATATTTTATTTTTAATTTTTTTTCCCAGTCCTGTTTAAAATCACATAAAAAGTTCTAGACATCACATTTTCTTAAAAAATTCTTAGTAATCTTACTGATTTTTTTTATTTACAGTAAATATATATATATATATATGCTACACGAGTTTTCGTTGTTTCCGTTACATAAAGAGTTCTAGTATGAAATCCAGCGTCCTAACCAAGATCTGAAGATTTATAAAACTAATTATAGTATAAATGCATCTCATTCGCCGCATTTGATAAACAATTTCTGACTTCTATATCTACGTTATTGAAACGCCACTTAATAAAAATTTTATTTTTTATTTTTTTTTCTTTATGATATTGCATGAGTGCACAACACATTTTGTCTTAATGATAATAATTATGAATTTTTATTCGATTTATCATATATATATATGTGTGTGTGAATTTTTATGTAGTTTTACTTACAAAATTGAGATGTTCACATAAAAATTTAACTCTCATGCACAAAAGTCAGAATTTATATTAGCTTATTACGGAAAATTAAAACCATTGAAATATAAATAGAAAAAATAATTATCTAAATATTTTCAGAAAAAAAATCGTGTATAACATGAAAATAAATGCATGCTGATTAATACATATTCAAAATTATGTTAATGCCAGTATGAGGATTCATCAAAATTATTTAATTATTTATTAATTATACGTATTTTATTTAACTTATGGTAGGTTTTTGTATAGGCTTTAAACATGAAATTTTTTACCCTTATCTAATGTATGTGTCATAGAAAAATGTCCTGTTGATATTGAAGTTCTAGCTTGATCTCGAAGTTTTCAGAATAGATGACAATATGAGTTGAAATAGCATAAGTATCATCTTCGAACTTTTTTCTCTGGTGGAAGTTTTTTACGGTTTTCGCATTACTTCTGATATGTGCCCATGTATGCTTCTGAAATGTATTCATACTTCTGCATTTAGAAACACATTTGAAGACTCCGAGAAAGAAAATCGTAACCTCCGAATCCATGTCCGCTCACAAATTATTTAAGTCTGTAGGCAATGGAAAAAAAAATCGGGTCCGAAATGTAATATTTTTTTCGGTTATATTAAATGCTTTGTTAAAAAGAATACTTCGATCAGCTTTAGTTTTCTCATCGTTTAAAAATATTTTTTCTCTCTAGCTCTAATTTTTGTTTTATAAGGAATTATAGTTTTTATACTTGTTTTTATACTTGTTTTTCTACATTAGATTTTAAATAAATCTTATTTTAACTAGCCGCCCTTGGTCTCGCTTAAATGCATACTAAGCATTAAACCATATTGCTTTTATTCATAATTTTTTAATTGCTCAATTTTTTGTTAAATTAGAAGATTCTGTTAGAAAAATAGACACCGATGTCTTATACGAACCACATTGGCGCTATTGCAACATAAAGGCAAATATAAACCTCACATGATAACCCGATAATTTTCATTTATCCTTTAATAAACTGTTTATTTACTTTTATTTTCTTTTTATAAAATTATATAAATTGTTTTGTTCTATAATTATTATTTAAACTTTGTTTTATGTATTAATATTTTCTTTTTAAAATAATAGAAAAGAGTAAAAAAATGCATATGTAACTGGTATTGAAAACGAAATTTTCGCCAAATTGGCATCAGAAAAAAAATCGCACCAATGTGGTGCGTAAATGACATTTGTGCCGATAAATCAAGCACTCGGTATTTTTATGCTAACTTGGCGCATCACCAAATATTGTAGCCGTGGCATTTTTTTTAAATTTAATTACATTTATTTAAAATATATTTAATAATATATTTCTTTCACTCATTTCGTTTATAACTTTAATTTGAAACTGAAATGTTTAAAATTCATGATTTTGATTTATTTTTAAGCCAATAGAATAAAAAAACAAAACAAAATAACTATTTTGAAGATCCATAACTTCAACGAAAGAACTTTGGGCGTTGCCATTAAACAATTAACAAATAACCGTGATTTTTGTTCCACATATGTTAGTTTAATCTATATCTTAATCTTTCATTGCACTGAAAAATTTAGAATAGTAAAGCTTATGTAATGTGATTTAACGTAATTGATTCCTTTATGTATTAAATTAATGTAATATATATTTTTATTATATTTACAACAAAGCATTTTCTTTTTTTAACTTATAAAACACTTTCTATGGTTATTTCATAATGCCTAGAGCCAATGCTTAACCTTTCATTGTACCGTGTGTCACATCTAGTACATACCTAAAAACACTATAATTTTCTTTATGTTGCCATAAATTTGGCTACTGTCATCGCTGTAACTGATCAAGAATAGTTCAAAAAATGAACTAACACATATACTGTCGTGTCAGATGGCTGCATTTGAAAAACATTAGAATTTCTTCTTAATAAATGATCAGGTTGCTGATGCAAAGTTTATTTATATTATTTTTACCGAATAGTTAAATATATTAGTATACAGAAATTTCAGAGGTTTAATCAGATGAAATTAGATAATTTAAGCCCATTTTACTGCAACATATAAAAAAATATTAAAAACCCCGACTGTATACACACACTACAAAATAAATGCTGTTATTTTTCCAGTATAATACTGCCAGCGATTATACGGTAAAATAAACAGTTATTACCGCCGTATAAAGGAATTCTATAAAACATTCATCCTTAACTGTGAATTATATGCCAATTACATTGTTTATTATTGCGTATCTTATGGTTTAAACTGGCATTCCAGAGGCCAGTATTACAGTGTAAACTCAACATTTTTTGCGTTCTATGGCACACACCATAAAATATCATTTTTAGCAATAATTTTAAATTAATTCTTTTTTACTATTTTCCCCATTATGAGACCTATATACAGATTTCAAATATTTTTTTTTTCTAAAAAAAAAAAAAGAGATATAATGCAGTGATGAGTTAATGTAAACTTTTGAAAAAAAAAAAAAAGAGATATTTTATTTAAAAGTATACATTTGAAAAACATTAGAATTTCTTCTTAATAAATGATCAGGTTGCTGATGCAAAGTTTATTTTTATTATTTTTACCGAATAGTTAAATATATTAGTATACAGAAATTTCAGTTTTAATCAGATGAAATTAGTTAATTTAAGCCCATTTTATTGCTTTAATTTATGTTTAATTTTTATTTATGTTTGGTTTATTTTACAGATCTAATTTTAATATATTGTTTTTAGTTCTAAATTAATATATTTGTTATTGCGTTTTTTTCTCGTTTAGGTCTAAACATATATGAATATATATAAATACCGGATGCTGTTTATATAGCAATCAATTTGAAGATTTATTTTTTATTATTATTTCTGTGACTTTCATGATAAATTGAAACCAATTTTAAATTTTTCTAGTTTTTTTATTATCTTTTAATAAACTAGCTATAATGTGGAAGTAATGAACCAAGAAAATCATGAACCTAAATCGAGCAGAACTAATGGAACTATTTGGAAAAGCCAGTAAAATGTAATGCAGGGTTCGTTTACAAAATTGTATGGATGAATAACCAAATAAAAAAAATTTCTTCTTTTTAAAAATAATATTCTACATCGAAATAGGAATTTAATAATCGTTTACTCATTAAATCTCAAAGTATTTTTAATAAAAAGGGAATTTCAAGTATAAATTATGGAAATGAAAATTGGTTTTAAATTTGAATATCTGTACCAAATCATTATTTTACAACTGTACAACTTATCATTAGGCATATAATTTATATAATATAATTTTATCCCAAATGTTATAGTTAAAAGTACGAAGGAAAAATCAAAGTAATGGATTATAGGAGGAAAATACATATACATTATTATTTAGTTATATAATCCAGTTATAAACATACGAGTATACACACATACACATGCACACATATATGTAAAGACAGAAAAAGCAGTTCTAATAAAGAAAATGATTATATAAAATTTAGATAAATTTTCACAATGATTTATTATCGTTCAAATTTTTATGTTACAAATACGCACGCAGTTATGAATGTAAGTCTGTTTTGATATACATTGAGGTGACAAAAGTCATGGGATATCCTGCTGATAGCGAGTCGGTCCTCTGTTTGCCTGGGGAAGTTCAGCAACACGACATAGCATGATCTACACGAGTCGTAGAAAGTCTTCTGGAGAATATTGAGCCATGTAGCTTCTATAGGCGTCCATAATTCCGCAAGGGCTGCCGGTGGAGGATTTGTGCGCGAACTGATCTCACGATTATGTCCCATAAATGTACAATGGCATTCATTTAGGGCGATCACAGTGGCCAAATCATCCGCTGGAATTGTCTAGAATGTTCTTTAAACAAATCGCGAGCAGTTATGACCCGATGACATGGCGCGTTGTCAGCCTGGAAAATTTCATCGTTATTTCGGTACATGAAGTCCATGAATGGTCGCAAATGGTCTCCCAGTAGCTGATATTATTATTTTCAGTTAACTCTCAGTTCCGTTTTACCAGTGGACCCAGTACATTCCATGTAAACACAACCCGCACCATTATGGAGCCACAACCAGCTCGCACAGTCCCTTGTTCACAAATTGGGTCCGTGGCCAAATGGGGTCTGAGCCACACTCATACACTTCCATCAGCTGTTTCCAATTGAAATCAAGATTCATCTGAACAAGCCGTTTTTTTCCAGTCGTCTACGGTCCAGGGGTGCCGCTGTTGGCGATGTCGTGCTTTTAGTAATGGCGTTCGAGTCGGTCTTCTGCTGCTATAGCCCATGAAAGCCAAATTTCACGGGACTGTCCTGACAGACATGCCTGTTGGGCATTCCACATTCATTCCTGTGGTTATTTTACGCAGTGTTGCTTGTCTGCTCAAATTGACGAATTTAAGCAGACGTCGCTATTCGCGGTCATTAAGTGCTCCCGGTCGACCACTGCGTTGTGCATGTTGGGAGGTTATGCCTGAATTTGGGTATTCTCGGCACAATCTTGACACTGCGGATTTCGGATTTCTGAATTCTGCAACGATTTCCAAAATAAAATGTATCCTGCATGTAGTCCCAATTAGCATACCACGTTTGAAATCCATTAATTCTCGTCGTGTGGCCATAATCACATAATCAACTTTTTCTCAGGAAACAACTGAACAAAAACAAGAATTCTGTCCAGGTGCTGACGATTCATACAATTTGTAAGCGACACTACAGACATCTATATATTTGCGTAGTAGTATCCCATGACTTTTGTCATCTCAATGTATTATGGTATCTTTCACTCTTAATTGTCGAAAAATGTTATTGAACTATCACATGTTGTTACTAATGGTATCTTGTGCATTTTTAAAAAAACAACGATAGTAATCCAAATGTGTACCATAAGCAATATTATTAATGCATGTATATATGTACACACACACACATATATATAAATATATGACTTCGAATGTAAACCAAAATACAAAAAAATTACAATTTTTAAAATATATGAATTAATTATATGAATAATTATTAATAATTATATGAATCAATATAACTTATTTAAAAGTTAAAATTATTATTTTGATACCACAAAAAAAAAATCGATAAAGACGGATTTTTAGATAAAAATGCATTTAAATGAATGATACTTTAAAAATAAGACGCATCATGTCTGTTTAGTTAATTTTAACTTTATAACATATTTAATGATATTTTATCATAATAAATTGCAAAATGAATAAGTAATTTTTACTCAGTTATGTGATCGTAAAACATATATACATGTTAACAGTATAGAGCGAAATTGTTTAAAAAAGAGATGAAAGGAAAATGATTCACATTTAAAGATCTTTAAAAATTTAAAAAAGTAATATTTTTATGTCGAAGTATAGTATATTTATTTCCCATAATAAATAAAATTTTTAATTAGTTTTGGTTTTGCAGATTTTTATTTAAATTTGTAATAATAATACCAATAATGATATCCGCGACAGTTAAAAAACTATAAAAATCTGTGAAATAATGTATTTCACGATTTATTGGTATTAAATATTTCATGATAATTATAAAAATCCAAATATACAATAAAACATATTTTCCATAAACAAAATAATTTGTGTTTTCCCTTTAAAAAAATAAAAACAGAATTTATTTGCTGAAATTGAAACTGTTAATTAATTATAATCAAAGCGAAAATGTTGATTCAAAAAACAAAATCCTATAATGTTTATCCAAAAAAATTTTATAAAATGTTAACTTTTAAGTTCAAAGTTTAGTGGTAAAAAATTGACTAAAGAAACTGTTTATTTTAGAACTCAAATAAAAAAAAAAATATGGAAGATGGTTTATTATTAAATTATCTAATGTTTGTTTTTCTATAGAAGCAAAAATCTTATAAAATATATAAACTATACCCGTATAAATTAACTGAGCTTTAAAACAATAGCTAATAATTATTAGTCACATATTTTATTTCCTTATACATATTTTTTCAATTTAATTATTCTTTTAATTTAATTATTTTTTTAAATTAGATTAAAGAAATTACTTCGAAAATAACAATACAATTTTACTTTTCGGTTAAATATCCAGAAATAAATCTCAATAATAATATAGTTAAGAAAGAGATGATTTATAGGCAAATATGAGAGATAAATTTGCTCCTTTTTTGGTGTCCAGCCGGATAGTGAAAGAACACAATAGAAAATTATTAATAACATTTTATTGAATCAAGATTATTTTTCTCACTTACAAATCCTTACGTTGAAATATGCATTGTTCCATAATACTCCCTCATGATAAAGATTCATGATTCTCACGTGTATTTCAAATCCTTATTATTTAATCCTTTCGGGTCTGAATTACTATTAATAGTACACTGTAGAAAAAATCCATTAAATTTACAGCAAAAATTGCTGTCAGAAATGTTGCCAGCAGTTTTTGCCTTAGTAACTGCTGTAAAATTAGATGTAATAAAAAAATTACATCGAATTTTACTGCAATTTTTATGGCAAAAACTTCTGGCAACAGTACTGCCAGCAGTTTTTGCTGTACATTTAACAATTTTTTTTTTCAGTGTACGTGTCTATGTATTGAATGTTACTTTGTTTTAAAAATTAATTAATTACTTTTGACATATAGAAATAACAGGATATGACTAATCCTTTCTTATTATAACTTCATTTATGTTTCGATATTTGGTAATAATAATAATAATAAAAGTTTGCTTAATTCTCTACGCACCCTTGCCGATTCCTCTATTTTATAAAATATATTTTACTGCTTAAATTAAAATATAATTTACTTATATGAACCAATCATGTGTTAGAAGATACACTAAAAAAAATAGAAAATTGTAATACACTCTGAAATCCTGTTGTAATACTTCATTTTCCAAACGTTTTTAAAATTTTTCTCTAGCCTATTATCGTATAAATATGAATTGGAAAAGTACAGAAAATAAATACATTTCGTTAGCTTTCAGATAATGAGATGACCTTTAAATTCAAAAAGTCTATTTTGATTGCTACGATTAATATTATTAAAAAAATAAATTTTGTTCTCAAAAGGAAAGAAAATTGAAGCCGAAATGGTAATTTTTTTTCATTAATTTATCGCTACGTTTTTTATGTAATTTTCGATTAACTATCCTTTTTAATCAATTTTTTAAAAAATTCATTCATAATTTTCATAACTTTACCTTTTTATTAAACATCTAAAAGGAAATCTGAAAACAACGTAGATTTAAAAAGAAAATGGGTTTATTTATGCTTTAAATGAATTTGGGCTTTTTTCGGAGTCCACTCGGTATATTGAAAGGAAACTGTAGAAAATTGTAAATACCATTTTGTTCATTCAGGATATTTTTTCTCATTTTCAAATCCTTGCATTAAAGTAAGTATTGGACCATAATATTCTCTTATAATAGCGAATCCTATTTCCCGTATCTCTTACAAATATTTGTTATTATATATTTTTAATTATTTTATAATTAAGGCTTTTATATATAAAAAGTTATTAAATCTTTTAGATTTTTAAATCATCAGATATTAAGATATACACCTTTCACATATAAACATTTTAATAAATAATTTTATTTTACTTCATAGGTGTAACGGAAACTTAAAAAACAAATACTATCATGTTTCGGTTCCATCTTATAAAAACCGTAATCATAATAAAAATAAACATTTATTATGATTACGGTTCTTATAAGATGGAAACATGTCAGTATTTGTTTTTTAAGTTTTCGTTACACCTATGAAGTAAAACAAAATTCTTTATTAAAATGTTTTTTATGTAATTTTCATATAGTAACTATCATTTTTAAGCAACTTAAAAAAATCACATAGAACATAAGATTATAATTTTACTTTTCTGTTGGACAGAAATAAATCTCAATAATAAGATAGATAAAAAGAAAAAGTTCATTTACAGGTAAATATTTGAGTTGAATTTGGACGTCTTTTTCAGACTCCAACTCAGATATTGAAAATACATAATGGAGAATTATAAATAGCATTTTGTTAATTCAAGATTATTTTTCGCATTTACAAATTCTTACATTGAAATATGTATTATCATGTAATATTGCCTCTGGATAACGATTTATGATTCTCAAATGGATTTCAAATTTTTGATATTTTAATTTTCTATTTATTTTATAATTAAGTTTTTAATGTAATTTTCATATAACTATCCTATTTTAAGAAATTTTTAAATATATATATATAGAAAATAACAATACAATTTTACTTTTCTGCAAAACAGTCATATGTAAATATCAATAATAAGGTAGATAAAAAAAAATATTTACAGGCAAGTACTAGAGCTGGATTGGGACGTCTTATTTCGGAGTCCGATCCAAATAATGAAAGTATACAGTTGAAAATTGTTCAACTGAAAAATAATCTTCAATGAACAAAACATTTTCTTTGATAAAGATTTTTTTTTCTCATTTATAGATCCTTAGAATGAAATATGTAATTTCCCATAATACTTCCTTATGCATGATTATTACAGGTCATTCAAATCTTTGTTACTTTTTAAAAAAGTATATTTTATAATTGCATTTAATATAATTTTCGAATAATTATCTTCTTTAAGAAATTTGAAAAAAATCACATAGAACATAATATTATAGTTTTAGTTTACTATTGGACAGTCAGATGTAAATCTCAATAATAAGATTGATTTAAAAAAGAATTCAAATACAAGTAAATACTAGAAGCGAATTTGGACCCCTTGATCGTAGTCAAACCGAATATTGTCAGTACACAGTAGAAAATTGTTAATGATATTTTGCCCATTCCACATTATTTCTCTCTTTTAAAAATTCTTATATGGGAATATGGATTATTACCCTTTCATGATAACGTTTCAAGATTTCCCCATGTCTTTAAAATCTTTTCTAAACAACAATTTTCTCATTTATACTCACTTTTGTAGTTGTAAATAAACTTTAGAGTATATTATCGATATAGGATATATGGAATACGTTAAAACTTTCGTTCAGAAGCATAAGGTATAATGTGTTTCTTTTAAAAATTCAGAAGATATACGGACTACATAGCGGTATATTCTCCACTAAGCAATTTATACCAAATCGTTCGCAGAAATATTCGAAATTCACAAATTTTATTATTTTAAAACATCGTTATAAAACAATACTAGAAAGTCTTAATATTTCCGGTAATTCTAGATAAGAATTTTTTTTATATATATAAAAACGAAAATACAAACAGAATATATCAAGCTTTTTTATGTTATTAACATTGATTGTGCAAAGACTTCAGAACTAGATAGGATATTTCTCTTTATATTATATTTATTACGATTTAATTTCATTTTAAACAGTTTAAAAATCTTTAAAATATTCAAAGTAATTTTAATTTCGCAAACAATTTCTTTTTTTTAATTAAAAAAATAAAACTTTCAATTTCAGATTTAGCCTAAAAACTTGTATAAAAATTGAGCTTGAGATCGTTTTACGCATCGGGTTGAGAGGTTTCTCTCGCATCAAAAATTAAATGTCCATGTATATTATTGCTTTTATCTTTAAAAACTAGGGTACAATTAAATGCACAAATTATTTAGTGTAATTTTTGTATGAATAAATATTAAATTGACAGTCTTTTTTAAAGTCTCAATAAATTTATTGCTTAAGGTATCCTCCTACGGTTAAAACATTAATCTCGATGAAAAATCGCACTTTTTTATTATTATTATTTGCTTTTCAGATAGAATGGACATTTCTGTTTCTAAATCCGTTTTTTTTTTTTTTTTTTTGTCATTCACGCCTATGAGAAAAGAATTTTGAGCTGTTTAAAGAAAGCAGATGACATTAATTCAGACCGAAGTTGAAAAATTTAAATGCGTTTTCTGAAAAATTAGATTTTCATAGGAAAAGGTAAGAGATTATTGCTCTAAATCAAAATTTTACTATTCTATAACCGTGGAATTATTTATGTACCTTATCGATAATGCCTAAAGTGTAATGAACTACAGAATTAGCTCTAAGTGACTTATTTGTTGATATAGAGCTGTTCTTAATAAGAAATATGGGTAAAATTTCTTAAATTTTCTGTGTAATTATCTATAATTAGCTGTATCTCTTTTAGATTCCGTATATTCATTAGTTTCTATTTCGTTACACTCAAGAGTGCCTAATATGCATAAGTGGAAAAAAATTATGTTATATGCATTTTTTTTTAATTATTTTTTATTTTTCACTTTTTTTATTGATTTTTTATTTATTTATTTTTTTTTTTATTTTTAGAGCCGGAGACGTTTTTATAAAATATGCTAAAAAATGACCATAATTCTTTAAAATTTTAAATATTTGGATAGCTAACATAATTTTTTTTCACAATTTACTTTATTCTGTGTTATTACACTGGAAATTACCAAAAAAATATGTCGAACGTAGTAGTTGGATTGTAGTTGATACCTTAGATATGTTTAGATATGTAGTTGGATACCTTAAAACATACAAACTTACATCATGTTACATATACATTACTATAATCTCACCTAATCACTCAGAGATGCAATAGAAATATAGGGAAAATAAAACTATATGAATGAAACATTGCAAAATTTTAAAAAAGAAAGATTTTAAGAAAAATCATATTATAACAGAAAAAAAAATTCAACTTTTTAAAAATTTTAATTTTTAACGTATATTATAGTAATTTTCTTAATAAAGATCATTATTTGATTCATTTTCTACATAGTGTCTATTTTAGAGGAAATAAGAATAGTAATAAGTTAAATTTTATTTTAGTAATAATAGTGTTTATTATAATAAGATAATAAGAATTGAAAATAACTAGTTCTCTACAATTTTTTAAATACAAAAATTATTTTTTCAGTTTCGTTGTTCGATTTTATTTAATTCACCATGCAAAGTATTGATTTTCTATGTATTATGTTTTTAGAGGATTTTTTTTTTTTTACTATAGATAAGGTATGTTTAATTTTAATAAATTCACAGTTAAACGGCAATGAATTCACTAGGCGAAGTATTCATTATCTAAACATGATTTTAGAGGCGTTATTTCAGTATTACCTTTAACAGTCTTGCAAAAAAAGACAAAATTGAAAATTTGTTTTCTGTTAATTTTGTTTAAAATGCTCAAAAAATGTTATTCTTTCAACATTATGTAAAAATACTTAATTATTAATATTAATGTAATCCTTGATAGTTTTGGTCATTGTTCTATGTAAGAAAAATCCATTCAATCAGTAGAATTATATTATTTTAAATATTGCTTATATTGCAGTGAAATCTGGACCTTAGCAAACGTATTAACATGCGCTTGTCAGTGAGAGAGTTAATAAGGTAAATTTAATTTTAATAATAGTATTGTTAATAATTCCATAATCTCTAACTTTTTCCAAATTCTTAGGCATAAAACGTACCTCCCAAGTTCTAAGTTTAATCGCTCCGAATTCAAAAAATCCACGTTCTACATAGTATATGATTTTAAAGAAAGTTTAAAAAATAATAGTTATATAAATTTAATTTTGTTAGTAATTTTTAGTGATAATGAAGATAGTAATAATTACAAAACTACTACCTTTTTAAAAGTTATTAAATATAAAAAATATCTTGCTGGTTCCAAGTGAATTCGTGATGAATTCAATGAGCAAAACATTCATTTTCTTCATATTAAGAGTTTTAGAGGTGTTTTTTTTTCTAATAAGACCAATTTATTTTTAATAATGATGTTGTTACTGATAATTGGTATAATGATAATTACAAAACCATAGATTTTTTAAATCTAAAAAATACCTTCCATTTTTGGAGTTCAGTGATACTGAATTCATTATAAAAAAAAAAAACATTCATTTTTCATCATGGTGCATATTTTTAGATGAGTTCTTTTTTTTTAATATCAATAAGTTGAATTAAATTTCAATAATAATATTGTTCATTATAATGACGATTACGATAATTACAAATCCACTAACTTTGTCAAATTTCTTCAATATAAAAATTACCTGAAAAATTTAAAGTTAGTGGCAGCACTGCATATCGCCTGTTTTTATTATTATTACTTTTTTGTATTATTCATACATTTAATTTTAATAACAGTATTGTTCATCATGATGACGACAATGTTAATTTAAAAAAATATATTTGTCAAAATTTTTAAATATAAAAAATTACCCTTCAAATAAAAAGTTTAGTGAAACTGAATATATAAGGCTTCCATTCATTTTCTATATAGTATGTATATGTTTCTAGTTTATTATTTAAAAAAGTATTATTAAGGAAAAGTTATTTTAAAAACACTATTATTAAAGATAATAGCAATAATGATAATTACAAAATTTATTAATTTTGGCAAAATTATTAAACATAAAAATTACCTTCCAAATTCGAAGTTTAGTGGAACTGAATTCATAATTCAACCATTCATGTTCTACATAGTTTGTATTTCTAGTTTATTGTTTTCAAAAATACTATTAAGGTAACTTTTTAATAATAGTATTGTTAATGAAAATGGCTCTAATAATAATTACAAAATCCACTAATTTTGGCAAAATTCTTAAACATATAAAATTACCTTCCAAGTTCGAAGTTCAGTGGTACCGAATTCACTAGGCAAAGGGGTTCTTTCAGCACCGAAGTTAAGCAGAATCCCCCGACGCGGTGGGCTTTTTTCTTCCGTCGTTTTGTGTGAGAAGTTAGTACTCTTCGAAGTTTGCTAATTTCGACTGCTGGGGTTTCTTCTTCATTCACCTCTTTTTGCAGTTCAATTAAGTCCTGAGCTGATCCACTAGGTCCTCTATACCAGGACATGATTGCAGTTCCGAAAATTATAAAATTAACTGTATGGAGAAAGTTTTTTCACGGTAAAACCTTTTGAGAGGAAAAAATGTTAATTTTCCGATCTAATATCTGTAGTCCTGAGCTGATCCACTAGGTCCTCTACACCAGGACATGATGACAGCTCCTAAATGATATACTTAACGGTACGAGGAGAGTTTCTCGCGATAAAACTTTTTCAGAAGAAAAAATGCTAATTATCAGATCTAATCTCTGCAGATCTATAGAGCATATTCTCTGCTGTTTTATCGATTACAACATTAGTCAGTAAAAATAGGTCATATGGGAAACGTTATTGAATAGTCAGAGAGAGAAGTGTATATTCGTAGTTGAATAAAGTGCTCTTTAAAAAAAGTTTTGCATATACTTTGACGATATAATAACACTCTCTAACCCTTTAGCCTTACTTTGAAAGAAAAGCTCAACAGTGTTAAAATCTCACTTCACTGGATAAATTGTATATATTATTAACATGCGAATATCGCTTTTGATATTTTTATTTCGTTTATAGTCCTTGGAAAATACCTGAATATTATACTTCGGAAAAATATATTCATGCTAGCATTCCTTTAAAATAGATTACATCGGACACATACTATTCACCACAATAGAAGTCTTAATGCACTAATTTTTTCAACAACAGTTAAAATCAGCTTCTTTAATAGGTAGCAAATATAGTTATGATATTTCACTGCATCTATATCAGACTGGTAATAACATTTCGTTGTTTTATATATTAAGGGCTTGAAACAAGTTTTTCGTCTAGATAGATACTGATATGAACTAGAGAAAATCGATGTATAAGTAGATTAATTATTGAAATAATATGTTACAAGATAAAATTATCAATAGACAAATTTATGATGACATATAGTGCAAAGATAAATTGTGATAGTATAAAAACAGATTTTCTGTATTTCTTATTTCTGTTACAGTTTTATAGAAGATTTAATCATGCTTATTATATGTTTGAAAGACTTTTAAAGTTGTAAATATATATTTTTACAAAAAAGATTAAAATAGTTTAGCTGGATACGATTACATAAAAAATTTTTACACAATCTGTATTTATAAAGCAAAAAATTGTAATTCACATTTCATCCTAATATAATTTTTCTAAAGGATCATGCAGTTTATTCTACTGAAAGGTATTTTACTATAAATGCATATTTATCAGCCATAATAATTTATCTAAGGTTATGTTCTTCAGGAAAAAAAATATTTTTTAAGAAACGACGAAATCAAAATGTTCTCTACAATAAATACGCTAGGAGAAAATTTACACAGAAAATGAACGAACACCGCTTATTTGCCATTCAAAAGCATCGCAAAAGATCTTATCATCACGCTGAAATATAACACAGTTTATCATTTCAAAATATCAAAGAATAAGTTCCAACGCTTTCTTATTTTAAAATGTAACAAATTTTCAAGATCTGCAGCACAGTTTAAAAATATGTCCAGTTCCATATCTACTTATTTTGCACTAAAATAAAGTTTCTATTTTTCTACTTGAGCTATGGGCGCTACATTGTACAATCACAGAGGAGACTAACACCGGTGCGTGCGGAGCGCTAGAGTGTACGTTCTCATCTGCTGGGGCTCTCTTGGTAGGTGGAGGGAGCGATTTTCTGTGGCGGGTAGCGGGGGGGAGGTGTAGTGCGTCAGCCTCGATCCCAGCAGTGCAGGTGGAATCGTCTGCCAAAAAGAGAGGAAGCTCTTGTGGCCTGTTTTCTGTTGTGTTGTATCATTGTTTAATGTTCCGCTTCTCCAACTCTATATCTGTTCTTCCGATTTTTTTAAATCCTCTGTCATCGTAATAAATACAGATTTTTAGTAAAATTAAAGAGACAGTTAGGTGATTTATAATTCGAATATATCTTTAGAATGGAACTTCTTAAATTTGATATGAGTAAAATTAGGTAGTTTTTTTTTTTCGGTTATGTGCGTGTGTAGGGGGCAGGGGAACCTTTTCCAAAGCATTTGTGAAACTAAGGATAAAAATGAACAGCAGCAAATAAAAATATAATTATAATAAACTTTAATAAAGTTAGAATAATAATAATAAATATTTTGATACAGTTTAATAAATTTTCATATTTATTGATACTCAGGAGAAATCCCTGAAAGACACATCGAGGAAATTTTGATTGCCTTAAGTAAAGTTGAATTAATTGTAGTAGTGCGTCAGCCTCGATCCCAGCGATGCAGGTGGAATCGTCTGCCAAAAAAAGAGGACACTTTTGTGGCATGCTTTCCGTTGTGTTGTATCATTGTTTGATGTTCCGCTTCTCCAACTCTATATCTGTTCTTCAGATTTTTTTAATGCTCAGTTACGATAATAAATACAGATTTTTAGTAAAATTAAAGAGACAGTTGCATGATTTATAATCGGAATATGTCTTTATAATGGAGCATCATAATTCGATACAAGTAAAATTAGGAGTTTTCTTTTTTGGGTATGTCCGTGTGTGTGTGAGAAAAGGGGAGACTTATCCAAAATATTTGGAATAGAAAGAGAAATAAAATTTCCATAAGCTTTAATAAATTTAGAATAATAATAATAAATGTTTTAATACAGTTTGATTAATTTCAATATTTATTGATACTGAAAAAGCGATTTCTGTGGCGGGTTGGGGGGAGGTGTAATGCGTCAGCCTCGATCCCAGCAGTGCAGGTGGAATCGTCTGCCAAAAACACAGGAAGCTCTTGTAGTCTGTTTTCTGTTGTATTGTATCATTGTTTAATGTTCCGCTACTCCAACTCTGTATCTGTTCTTCAGATTTTTAAAAAAATATTCTGTCACCGTAATAATTACAGATTTTTAGTGAAATTAAAGAGACAGTTACGTGATTTATAATCGGAATATTATGATTTATAGTCGGCACCTTAAATTTGATATGAGTATAATTAAGTGGTTTCTGTTTTTGTACGTGCGTATGTGGGGGGGAAGGGTGTCTTCTCTAAAACAACTTGAGAACATAAGGAGAAAAAATAAACAGCATCAAATAAAAATTAAATTATAATTAGCTTTAACATAGTTTTTAAAAGAATAATAACTATTTTGATACAATTTGTTAAATTACATTATTTATTAATACTCAGGAGAAATACCTCAAAGATAGATCGCGGAAATTATGACTGCTTCAAGTTAAGTTGAATTAATTGAAATTAAAATTAAATTAAGTCAAATTGAAAATCCTCTAAACACATAATATATATTTTTTTTCTATCCATTTTAATAAAGTTATTATGATTTACTTTTAATGTTTTTCAAAATTTTATTTTGGTATTATGTGTGTTGCTCATCCCGAATTCGTATTATTTTACTTCATGGCTAATGAAAACATGAAACCACACTCTTTATTAGTTGTTCTGTAGTATTTGGGGTCTGACGAGTCTATTATAGTTCTACAAATTCCAAATATACATTTTAATTCATTCTTTCATTTTGTTGATATAGATTGGTTTACCATTAATAGTTATGTGTATATAAGAAGGTGCTAAGAAGGTTGGTTAGGAGGTGTAGTGCGTCAGCCTCGATCCCAGCAGTGCAGGTGGAATCGTCTGCCAAAAAGAGAGGAAGCTCTTGTGGCCTGTTTTCTATTGTGTTTTTCATTGTTTAATGTTCCGCTTCTCCAACCCTGTATCTGTTCTTCAGATTTTTTTAAATACTCTATCACCGTAATAAATACAGATTTTTAGTAAAATTAAAGAGACAGTTGCGTCATTTATAATAGGAGTATGTCTTTAGAATAGAGCATCTTAAATGATTAAAATTAGATAGTTTTTCTTTTTGGGGTACATGCCTGTGTGTGTGAGAGGGGGGGTAGGGGGGTCTACTACAAAACATTTACGATTATAAGGAGGAAAATGAAATAACAGCAAATAAAGATAAAATGTACACAAGTTTTACTAAATTTTGAAAAACGAATAATAAATATTTTAATACAGTTGGATAAATTTGCCTGTTTATTAATATTCAGCAGAAATCCCTTAAATACAGGTCGTGAAAAATTATTATTGTCTTAAGTCAATTTGAAAATCCTATAAACTATTTTTTTAATTAAAAAAATGCTATTTAAAATCTATATTTGAAAAAATATGTTTAAAGAATTACTAATAGAAAGAAGTTATTCCTTTCCTAATTTTCTATTATTCTTAAGACAAAAATATTTGTTCTTGTATCATTCTAATTTTAATTACTTTAACACAGCTAAGGTTTTTTTTTTTTTTTTTTTTTTTTTTTTCAGCAAAGTGATATTACGACATATAAATATTTATGCAAAAAATTATAATAATTATTTTTATTAATTATTATTATATTATTATATTAATTATTATTATATTATTATATTAATTATTATTATATTATTATATTAATTATTATTATATTATTATATTAATTATTATTATATTATTATATTAATTATTTTTATTAGTATTTTATTTTACAAGCGCACTTATACACTTATTTTACATTTAATTGAAATTTTTAATGCTCGTAAAACTTAAATTTAAATCTCAAAATTTGATAATCTGAAAAATGTAGCTTTATTAATTATATATATATATATATATATATATATAAATTTTCATTATTCATTTTCACTATCAAATTAAACGTTAAAAATTATTTTTTGACATATCAAAGCATTTGGTGCTAGTTTACGTATATCATTAATTACGTTTCTATATCTCGAATGTTTATTAATATTTTATAGTTTTTAATAAAATTAAAAAGCCTATTAAAACGTTTACAATCAAGAAACAGCTTTGGTAGAGAACTTCTTAAATCTGCTATAACTAAAATACCTAATTATAAGAATAATATATGATTAGGAAAAGCGAGAATATGTTATTCGTTAACGGTGCTGCGAGTTTTTAGAAACAATATATAATTTTCTATCGACATTTTGATTTTCACTTTTTATAATAGAAAATAAAATTTTAGCATTTCATATATAATAGAGAGCAAAGTAACTGTTAAAATTTTTAAATCTATTTTACCGATATGATTATACTTATATGAAACTATTTTAAAACTTTAAGCAGATCAAACCCCCTCTCCAAAATAAAAGAGATCAGTTAGATAAACGTTGCCAATATACTTTGATTTTTTTAGAATAATATAGGAATAAAATGTACGTTGAGGAAATATTCCAACCATTAATTGAGATATTTTTATTAAAATTTTTTAATTTGTATACCTCCTCTGGGTATTATTTAATTTGGCAAGGCAATTGTTTTTATTTTAATTTATTTTATTATATTTATTTATTTTTTATTTGATATTTATTGTGTTAAAATTTACTTTTAGAAAAAAAAATCTCTTCTCTGAAAAGTGCAACAATAAAAAGTCCATTTTTCTATAACCAACACTCACTAAGTAACTTTCATATTTATGTAATTTCAGGAAAAATTCACAAATGAAAAAAAACTAAAAGTATTATACAGAAATTGAAATGTATACTTAATGACAAATAAATATAAAGTAACTATTCTAATCTTTAAAAATAAATTATATCTTTATTAGGGAACAATGGATATCATTGATTATAAAGCAAAGAGAAATTATTCCTTAGAAATATTTAGAAAATATTTTTTCCTCTCCTAATCACCTACTCCTTGTGCATTTTTCAATGTATCAAGCACAGAAAAAATATAAATATATGTACATAAAAATGCATAGAAAATAGTACTTTATTTACATCAATATAAAATCCGTAGGTAAGATAGAAATAAATATTTAGAAATTTAATTAAAATAATCCCCGTCTCCATTTCTTTAATTATTTATTTTAACGTTTTCTGTTATTTAACCTGAAGAAAATAAAAATGAAAGAGCGATTACAAAATTCTTTAAAATTAAATTATATATTTAGTAAAAAGGGAGAGATTAACAAAACTGGTGCAATTAAAATCACTATTTGTAAACATGTTTGCAAATTTCCAGAAAAAGCAATTATTTTTAAAATTTCAAGCTCTTCTGTTTAATAATTTCATGTTTTAATTATAAAAAGAATTATTATAATTTTTTGCTTAAATATTTACAATGTTTTTCCTCGCATCAAAACAGGTTCGATAGTTTGGTTGATTTCAAAATTAATATAATGTATAAATAAAGACGACCGTTTATATCTAAAGTTTTGTGTTTTTAAAATTTAAAAAGATGCATATTTCTGTAATAAATTAATCAAAGCATAACAAAAAATCAATATAAAGAAAATTATAATTGGAAAAAAATTAAACAAGAAATGAAAATCGAGCGTAGAGAAAAGAATGTTAAACACTTTTCAAAGCATTTAGAAAACTGCAACAAGACGTCACCATTAATATGGTGGTTGATGATACCTAAGTAATTAATTCAAAAAAAAACACAACACATCTGAAAATCCTATTTCACAAATTAGTATACATAGGTGGAAAAATATCCGAATTATTTTGGGCAACCCTATATCTGATCTACAGATTCACATACATAACTTTAGAGGAAACAAAAAATTAGTTCATTTACTGAACAATAATAAAGCTGATAATTTTTATCAGTAAGCCAACATATATTTTTTCACTGCCCTACATATGATCTATAGCTTTTATGCACACTAAGAAATATTTAAAAAATCAACACACTGCAATTTATAACGCACTTTTAGAAATTTTTACCCGTAGACACTACAGTAACAGAATTATTTTGTATAAGTGAACGGTAACTATTTGCATCCAATTCTATACTATTTCGTTTGAAAGAACATTAATGAAGAATATTAATTTCAAAATTGTACAACATCAATAAAATAGATTGCAAAGCATTTTTCTTCATATCGAATAGTGTAACAACATTCTATTGAGCATCACTGTAATCGAATTATAAATGCTGCATATTTCATTTTCTAATGTGAAAATTTCACTGTAAACTTCAAAGACATATATAAATTAATATGGCTATCAAATTACATTATCCTTACTTAGAGCACCGACAAACAGACAGACAGAAAACTGAATTCCTTAACATTTTTATACTATAATTGAAAGTGTTAATAACAAAATTCAGAAGTTATTAAATTTTCAAAACTTCAAAAAATTCGTTAATAATATTTCATATTATTGAATTAATTTTAATATATATATATATATATATATATATGTAGGAAATCTCCTCCACTATTAGATCTGCGTATTATTTTCTACTCATCGCAACTCCGATGAAAAGGCTCTCAGTGACGCAGACGATTTTGAAGCTGCTATTAATTCCTAAGAAGCCAGACGATTTAAGCGGCAGAAAGGAACTGAACTGAGGACAACGTTTTAGATGGAATGTTTTTTCGGAGAGTTTTTTGAGTGGACTTAAGAAGAATGTTGATTAAGATGTAGATGATTTCCCGTATAAGATATAATTGATTAATTAGAGTTATGATTGTTTGGTTTGTAAATAGTCATGTAAATATTTTCTTTGTAAATAATTTAAGTTAATATAAGTATTTAAAAGTTAAATGGTGTCAGATATGAATCAATTACGAGTTTATTTATTTATGTGTTCGAAAGAACTTTTATAAGAAGAATCTCCATAAATTTTGGTCTCAGTAAGTGAGATACAGACGCACGCCCACAGAGATGGAAATATATATTTTTTAATATCTTGGAAGCCGATATTTTTTAGAACTGTGATGGAATGTCAAGCTTACAAAGCTAATTCAGAAGAGGTAAAATTTTACGATGAAAGTCCTATCAAAGTTTGTGAAGCTGGACATCTGATTATGAAGTGAGTTTATTATTTCATTTTTCTTTTCAATAATGGAAAAATTAGTTGATTTAAAGGAATTAGAGTTTTCTTTGAAAACTGAAAAATCATCTAGTATCAAGACATTGCATAAATTAATTTTTGGAGAAATCGGTGACAGAAATAATCGACGTAGAATTCGGAATTTTACTGGGTTTACGTTTGAAGTAGATTCCGATGAATATCAAACTAAATTCAAAGAAATTAAAGATAATTTTTCTGTTAACGATTTGATAACCATTTGCAATGTTTTGTGTATAAATAATTCGGGAACTTTTGATGAAATTGCTGCCAGAATAATTTCTAGTTTATGTGATTTTAGTATTTTGAAAATTAATATGATACCCGATGTAGGTACTTTTAGTGATGACGAGAGTGCCGATGAATTTAATGATGATTTACATGATAAAACTAAAAATATTTCAACTGTTTTTGAGAATAATATGAGAAATGATTCTGGTAGTTCTAATTGTGAAAGTAATGAAAATCAGAAAATTCTGATTCCTGATTATGTTATTAAACCTAGTATTTCTATAAATGACATAGAATCAATGATAATGATGTTTGAAGGTACTGAAGTACAAAATATTAATAAATGGATTGCCGATTTTGAAGATATTGTTTCATTATTTAACGTTAGTGATTTGCACAAATTGATTTTGGCTAAACGCCGTATGACAGGCAAAGCAAAATTATTTCTTGAAAGTGAAACAAATATTAATTCGTGGTCTAAATTAAAAGCCCTACTCATATCTGAATTTGGTCAAACGTGCAATTCAGCTGAATTACACGAATTGCTGTCCAAAAGAAAAATTAGACCACATGAATCGTTAGATGAATATTTTTTAAATATGAAACAATTATGCTCAAAAGGCAATATTGAAGATTCTGCCCTTATTCAGTATGTAATAAATGGAATTAATGACCCCATTTCTAAAAAATCTTTTTTGTATGGTTGTCCCAATATTGCTGAATTTAAACAAAAATTAAAGATTTATGAAAAAATCAGATCGGAGTATGAAAATGCAAAATTTCATAAATATGAAGGAGCTAAGCCTAAAATTAAATCCGAAGTTGAAGTTAAGAACAAATTTAAGCCTGTAAAGCCAAATATGCGTTGTTTTAACTGTGGCGGGAATAATCATAAGAGTATTAACTGTGTAAATAAAGATAAAGGGCCGCTTTGTTTTGCTTGTAACGCTTATGGTCATAAATCATTTCAATGTAATAAATCTAAAGATACAAGTGTTAAAAATGCTCAGTCACAAGTAAACATTATTACATCCCAAGATTTAATTCTGAAAGAGATAAAGCTTTATTCTTTGTGTTTAATCTCTTTAATAGATACTGGTAGCCAAAAGACTTTGTTAAAGAAAAGTATTTATGATAATTTGAAGAACTTTGTAGAATTAAAACCTACGAGTATCTCTTTGACCGGTCTAGGAAAAGCCTCCATTAAACCAGAAGGTTGTTTCAATTCAGAAATCGAAATAGATGGTTCAAAATTTAAAGTTACTATTTTTGTCGTTAAGGACAGTTGCATTAATTTCGATTTAATTATTGGCACTGATGTTATTCATCAAGGTACATTAACTATTTCTGAGAATAAAGTGAAACTGTTTAAAGCTGAAGTTCAGTCCAATGACTTTTTAGTTAATATTGTAAATGTTTTGGATGAGCCTAAAATTGATTTAACTCACATTGCTGACAAAAAATTACGTTCAGAGTTATACTCTTTAATTGAAAATTATGTACCAATTAAAACTAAAACAGTAGATGTTAAAATGAAAATTAATTTAACTGATGAAATTCCTGTTTGTTCTTCTCCTCGAAGATTACCGCCATGCGAGAAAAAAATAGTCGAAAACCAAATTGAGGAGTGGCTAGCTCAGGGAATAATTCGAGAAAGTTCTTCTAATTTTTCTTCGCCGGTTGTGTTGGTCAAGAAAAAAAATAACACAATGAGACTCTGTGTTGATTACAGATGTCTTAACAAAAAGACAGTACGTGAGCATTTCCCCTTGCCAGTTATTGATGATGTAATAGACCAATTACATTCTGCCGAAGTATTTACCACCATAGATTTGAAAAACGGTTTCTTTCATGTAGATGTTGAAGAAGACTCGCGGAAATACACCTCGTTTGTTACTCATGAAGGCCAATACGAATTTTTGAAATGTCCATTCGGGTTGACCAATAGCCCTAGTGTTTTTCAAAAGTATATTTATAATGTATTTCGAAACCTATTAAAAGATCACATTGTTGTCATTTATATGGATGATTTAATAATACCTGCTAAAAACGAAGCTGAAGGTCTAGAAAAATTAAAACTTGTACTCGAAACTGCATCGGAATATGGATTAGAATTAAATCTTAAAAAATGCAATTTTTTGAAGCGTGAAATTGATTTCTTGGGGTATAGAATCATAAATGGTAAATTGTATCCCTCTCCACTGAAGACTAAAGCAGTAATAAATTTTCCCGAACCAAAGTGTACCAAAGATGTTCAAAGTTATTTAGGATTGACAGGATACTTTCGAAAATTTATAAGAAATTATTCGGTTATAGCTAAACCGTTAAGTGACCTGCTAAGAAAAGATTCAAAATTTAAATTCGATATAGAAGAACAAAGAGCTTTTAATGAACTCAAACGTATTTTGTCGTCAGAACCAGTACTTTTAATTTATAATCCCAAAAGTGCGACCGAAATCCATTGTGATGCCAGTATTGATGGCTATGGAGCTGTTTTAATGCAACAATCTCCAGTAGATAATCAATTTCATCCAGTTTATTTCGCAAGTAAAAAAACCACCGAAGCTGAACGGAAGTACACTAGTTACGAATTAGAAGTTTTAGCTGTAATTGAAGCCCTGAAAAAGTTTAGAGTATATGTGCTAGGTATCCCATTTAAAATTGTAACCGATTGTAATGCATTTAAAATGACTATGGATAAAAAAGAAATGAGTACAAAAATAGCTAGATGGGCAATAATGTTATCCGATTTTGATTATGTTATTGAACATAGACGGGGTAGCAGTATGAGACATGTCGATGCATTAAGTAGGTATCCTATTTGTATGGTAATCCAAGATAGCTTAACTTTAAAAATTATCCAAGCTCAAGAAACCGATGACCATATTAAAACAATAAAAGAAATCCTAAAGGTGAAATCTTATGATGATTATCTAGTTAAAAATGATGTTCTTTATAAATGTGTTAATGGTAATGATTTATTAGTTGTACCGGAAGACATGCAAATGAATATAATCAAGGCCGCTCACGAAAAAGGTCATTACGCAGTTGCAAGAACAGAGAAAAGTTTAGAAAATGATTTTTACATCCCTAAAGTTAAACAAAAAATTGAGAAATGTATAGCAAATTGTGTTCCCTGTATTTTAGTTAATAGGAAATGTGGTAAACAAGAAGGCTTACTTCATCCAATAGAAAAAGAAGAAACTCCATTACATACGTACCATGTTGATCACTTAGGTCCATTAGAAAGCACTAATAAAAATTACAAACATATCCTTTCGGTCATTGACGCATTCACAAAATTTGTTTGGTTGTATCCCACAAAATCTACCGATGCTGCCGAAGTAATTTCTAAATTAGAAATCCAAAAATCTATCTTTGGAAATCCAGTTCGAATTATATCAGATAAAGGTCCTGCGTTTACCTCTAAAGCTTTTGAAGATTATTGCATCAATGAAAATATTAAACATATCCCGATTACCACTGGATTACCCAGGTCTAACGGCCAAGTTGAGCGTCTAAATTCTGTCATAATATCTGTTCTGTCTAAATTGTCTGTCGATAATCCTAAAAAATGGTATACACATGTAAGCAACGTCCAACAGGTGATAAATTCGACTTTTCAGAGAAGTATAAGCACAACTCCTTTTGAATTGATGTTTGGTACTAAAATGAAACTAAAAAATAACATTGAAATTACTAGTCTTCTGAATGCTGAAATACAATCTGATTTTACAAATAATCGCGAAGATATGAGAAAAAATGCTAAAAAACAGATTTTAAAAGTCCAAGAAGAAAACCGCAAAACTTACAACCTCAGAAGAAAGGCAGCTAACAAATTCAAGCTTAATGATGTGGTTGCTATAAAACGCACACAACAAGGTCCAGGTTTGAAGTTAAAACCAAAATATTTAGGTCCGTACAAAGTCATAAAAGTAAAAAATAATGACACCTACGATGTAAAGAAACTTGGATTCAACGAAGGACCCATGGTCACCAGTACATGTGCAGAGTACATGAAGCCGTGGACGGACGAAGCTTGAAAAAAAAAAAAAGGAATTTCACCGATTTTGACACTATACCGACCATGACAAACCACTGGACTGACAACTAAAAGAATTTTAACTTTATTCTCGAAAAGACGTAAGAAAGAAGAAGACGAAAAGACGTAAGACAGAAAAAGATGAAAAGACGTAAGGGAAAAGAAGATGAAAAGACGTAAGATAAAAGAAGACGGAAGACGTAAGAAAGAAAAAAACGAAAAGACGTAAGAAAGAAAAAGACGAAAAGACGTAAGGTAAAAGAAGATGAAAAGACGTAAGAAAGAAGAAAACGAAAAGATGCAAGACAAAAGAAGACGAAAGGACGTAAGAAAAAAGAAGACGAAAAGATGTGAAGAGAGAGAAAAAAAAAAAAAAACGAATTTATTTTGAAAGAAATTATTTAAATTTTCATCATGATGACTTCTTTTTTTCCAATTTAGACTTTGGATGCTGCTGTGTTTTTTTCTTTATCTTTCCAGATGATCCAGCTGCTGTTTCCACCCAACAAGAATACATTCGAGGACGAATGCCTCATCAGTATGGCCGAAATGTAGGAAATCTCCTCCACTATTAGATCTGCGTATTATTTTCTACTCATCGCAACTCCGATGAAAAGGCTCTCAGTGACGCAGACGATTTTGAAGCTGCTATTAATTCCTAAGAAGCCAGACGATTTAAGCGGCAGAAAGGAACTGAACTGAGGACAACGTTTTAGATGGAATGTTTTTTCGGAGAGTTTTTTGAGTGGACTTAAGAAGAATGTTGATTAAGATGTAGATGATTTCCCGTATAAGATATAATTGATTAATTAGAGTTATGATTGTTTGGTTTGTAAATAGTCATGTAAATATTTTCTTTGTAAATAATTTAAGTTAATATAAGTATTTAAAAGTTAAATGGTGTCAGATATGAATCAATTACGAGTTTATTTATTTATGTGTTCGAAAGAACTTTTATAAGAAGAATCTCCATATATATATATATATATATATATATATATATATATATATATACATTTGAGTTCTTAAACGGAAATTGAAACACATTGTGATTGCACAAAAAATTATTGGGTCCATTTAAAATTCTTCCCCGGTGAAATAAATGTGAGATTTAACTTTAAAAGAAACACTTTTGTCAATGCGGGGTTAGCGGTTACCAAATTTATATAAAATTCATAAATACATTATTGGAAATTTATTGTTTTTATATACAAAAAATTAGCCAAAAACTTACTTATATTTTTATATTTTCACACATAAAGACTCTTCAAGCTTTAAAAATATATTATTTTTATTATAATATTATTTCCAAACGGAATAAAAATTTTAAAATCTATGGGAAAAAACTGAGTTTTGGATATGTTCACGTGATAATGACTATTTTCACTGCTTTGTATATCGTAATTTCTGTCTCCGATGAAAGTATTTCATATAAAAATTAGCGGTATCAGCAAAACTCCAAATGTTGTAAATTAAGAACTGCATAAATTTTCTGCTGTGTAAAATACGTTTTTTATTGAATTGCAATTGATGAAGTAAGAAAAAAAGAGTCTTTATTATTATTTTTTTAATTATTATTAATTATTTTTATCATCATTATTATTATTATTATTATTATTATTTAGGGTTTTATCAGTTTTTTAGTTTTTTTAATTCGTCTCTGTCCTCTGTCTGCCCGTATGTTACGAAACTTCAAATTTTATTCACTTAAAGCTGAATTCCTCGTGTTATATGTCAAATCATAAAATTTTGGAAAGGCTGCTATTTTAAGTCAATTAATTTTACCAGTGTCATCCGTTCATTTTTGCGAATTACATTTTAAAATAGGACCTTAATTTGAACACTTTGCGTGTAGAAATCATAGCTTGGAGTTAAAGCGTCTTACTTGTAAAACAGAAGATTGTTAGTTCAATTTCCGGCAATACAAGTTGAAATTTTCTGATTAAGATAGATTTAATTAATAGAAATTTCGTGTCTTTTGTCAGTTTAAGTATTTATATTATTAGGTTTTCATTCATCTGACATTCATTATATTTATTGGAATTCAAATTTCTTTCTATTTTTAAAACTATTGTAATTTATAAATGATTCGGATTTTCAAATTTCGTTTAATTTTTTTTCCGATTTTAGCAATTTAAAATTTTATTTATATCTCGATAAATTGTCTTTTATTTCGGATTCCGAAAAATAAGTAAATTTGAATATCATTTAAATAATTTTATCTGAACATTTTTAATTATTTTAAAATAAACGACATCCTTTTATAATGCGATCACACTTACTCACTTGTTTAAGTATATTTACAACAGTATTCATAAAGACTTCTGACATTCACACAAACGCAAAAAAAGTTAACTTAAAATAAGAAAATTTAACAGATATTTAAATATGTTTATTTCATTTTTAAATGAATGGATATTTACAAAAGAAATACCAATTCAATATTTCATTTGAATGCTGTAAATAAAACATATATTATAATTATTGTATGCAATAATTATTTACGATCGTAAGCATGAAAACTATGAAAACTACATTATTAATACTTTTAAATTATGCTTACTAACAATACATTTTAAAATTTTCTTTTATATAGGATACATCTTTTTGAACGATGCATTAAATATTATTCGTTGTAAATAAGCGTTTAAGTTTTATTGAAGATATAAATCAATTGCAAATTTTTGAAGAATGTACTGAGAAAAAAAATATTAATGTCGAAATTCCAATAAACCTGTAATCAATTTATTATATTTATATGTTTCAGTATTTCGATTTTTGAAAAAAATCGACTCTTTTCATCGTTCATAAAAACGATCCAGTATAAAAAACATTTGCAGTCTGTTCTGCTCACCAGTTTTTCATTTGTTGAAATGCACCAGGCACCAGTTTAAAGATTTTTTTTTTTTTTGCGCTTATCATTAGTCTAGGTTCAATGCATTTTTAAAATATTTTTATTACAATATGTGACATAACCTTTACAGATTTTTGTACACTTACTCATTATTTATCAAATCTGTTAAACAAAATTATGAAAAACATCCTTTATAAAAGAGATAGCTTCATTAAAAAATATTTAAGTGTATTTCGTTGTGTGTTTCGTTGCTGGATGTAATTTATAATACCTATGTTTTAGAGTGTGAATCGAATTAACATATTTTCCCATCTATATATTCTTTCACTGATTGAAAAAGTATATTTTAGATTGCATAAAATTTAAAGTTGGTTTTTGAACTATTAAAAGTGATTTGCTTTTTTACGATCGAAAAAATGTCGACAATTTTATTACTTTTCTATGCAGTAGATTATCCGTGTAAAACAATTTGATCGTATTGGAAGTCTTTTCGTAGTTATTTGATGCTTAAACACAATGCAGCCACTAGCTTACCCCCTTCTCCCACACACATACTCACAGGACCATACGTTTTGGATGACCTAGGAGATTTTAACTTGCTACTTGGAATTTTATCCCGATGTTATTCTGATAACGCTATGAGTAGAACTTTTTATTTAAGTATCATTATACTGAAGGCTTATAATTACAAATATATTTTACCAAAAATGATTTTTTCAAACTAGGGCGGGATCAGAAAGCAATAACAACTATGTCGATAAATTCTTTAAAATTTTAAGGTAATCTTAGGTGTAATATATTGATACTTGCAAACATCAAAGCTTACAGCTAAATAAAGAGATCTCTAAATTTTCGATTTCCTATTAGTATTCGAAGTCCAGTAACTATTTCAGTTTCTAAATGGGCCTTATTTGTTTCCCAGTCTCTCCCACTTAGTTGAATTTTCAAGAAGCATATTTTATTTTTAAAGATACCAATAAACATATCAATGATCTTTCAACAACTTTTTTTGTCTTTTCACCATGAAAATTATGTTTGTTATTACTTCCCCTTTTTTTCTTATTTTATTAAGATAGAAACAGGGGTCACAGCGTCCCTAAAATTTTCACATATTCCTACACAATTTTTAAACAAAAATATTTATAGTAGAGTTTCATTGTAGATTTTAGATAAATGAGACACGAAGATTTTTTTTCTAAAATACTGATGGAAAGTGCGAAAAATTTAGGCACGCTGCGACCCCTGTAGAAAAGAACACTTTTTCTTTTTTGTTTTATTTTATTTCTTAATTTACAACTTTATTTTATTTTAGTTCGTTTATTTCTTTTATTTTTCTTTCATCCATAATTTTGTAACAATTTCCTCTTCTGCACGTGTTCCACTGTGATTGGTGAATGCTTTTCAGATTGCGCTACAGCTCACATTCATTGAAAACGGCACTTGCTAGTTTTTGACCATTTTCTCTTATGGACACCTGTTTATTCGGATTATGAGAAGCTGTTAAAATTTCCAGGCTGAAATGCGTTCTATGGGTTTTTTATATTTTTACGTGGATTTAGAGATTTTTTTTTATTATTTAATTGGGGTTTATCGTCAGTTTTTCAGTTTTGTCTCACCTAATCTTATCTATTTTCATTAGTCCTTTACGAGAATCTATTTCTGACATCTATTGGATCCCATCTGATTGGAAGTGCACTACGAGAAGGCAAAGGCATTAACTAGCAAAATTCGAACCAAGTCATAAATCTCTCATTAAAAAATATGCAATATTCTTTAAATAATAAAAAATAGCTAGCAAAAAATCCGGAGGCAAAGTCTCCATTCCTATTCCAGAAACAAAAATGGTAAAACCCAGCCTTTTTTGACTTACTATAGGCATAGTCTTTCCGTAAAGGAACGTTTTTTACCAACATTGATCAAAAATGCGATTTTCGTTTTTAAATTTTACATGAAAATCCATTTAATTGTGATTATAATGACACCTCATTTTCACGCGCACAGTATTTATATCGCAAGACAAACTCTGTTAATACATCCAGCGTCATTCCACATACAAATAAAAATTCCTGTTCATATTTTCTCCATGCTTATATTTTCTTCATTTTCATGTTTTCAAAATGCTAAAGCATTTTTTTGTACTTTAGATATATGTTTAAACTTTTTTTATTCATGTAATTTATTGTACATGTAAATTAAATGTACAAAAATGGATGTGAATCAGCATATGCAATTAGCCCTCATTTTTGTTTATTTATTTATCTATTTTGTATGTAAAAATAAAAGTGCACAAATATGTGTTAGATTTCGCCAATCTACACTTGCATTTCAGACACAGATTCAAAAATTTAATACATTTATTTTATTATACATATAAAGTACATGCACAAAAATGAATGTTAATCGAAGTATGGAATTAGCCTTTTCTTTTCTTTTTTCTCTCTCTCTCTCGCTTTTTTTTCTTTTTGCATGTAAAAATAAAAGTGTACTATGGTGTGCCAAACTTCATCATTTCACATTACATGTATCAGTAAAAAAAACAGTTAAATGTAATATTACATGTATTTAAAAATCTATACAAAATTTGTTGTAATATACATTTGAAAATATTTTTAAAAAATCGGAAAAAATATTAATGTATGAGAAAAATAGTAGGAATTTTTAAAAAATCAACTTTTTTTTTTTACTTTAAAAAAATTAATTAAATATGCAGTTTTTTTTCTCCAAAAGGTACGACATTTTTATAGACGAAAATGCATTGAGTTTGAATCATATTTTTAAAAATAAACAAAGTAGTTGAAATGGTAAACTGTCCCCTAAATCAACCTATTCTTTTGTGCATAATAAAATTAGTTAATCTTATGTTCCAAAATCATGGAGCCCCATTATTAACATGATTAATTCCATTCGGAATCCTGTCACTGTTTTCATATATATGAGCTATTCACGTTCGTGAAGCTTGTATACTGTTTCCGTGAATATAAGGCCAGTTTTCATAAAAGATCATACAGAAGCTTCGATGTGCATGCATATAAATAGGCTTTCAAAAAGGAATTTTCCTTTAGGTAGGTGGCATTACTCTAAAATTTAGTAGATCTCAATGTGACAGTTATTGCTTCTTCTATTCTAAATTAACTAGCTAAATTACAGTAATATTTGTAATTCATTTTTCTAAATTAAGTGAATATAAATAACATTTGTATACGTGCTTATTTGTATACGTTTTTCAAACACTAATTGAATGTTCTTTTTTTTTTCAATCATCAGAATTTCCAGATGGCTCTTTTGGAATATCCCTTTTCCGCCTATAAGAATTTTCAAGAAGATATATATATATATATATATATATTCCAAATTTAGTTTTTTTTTTCACCAAAATTAACCTTTATACAATCTTAATTTCCTTTTAACAATATTCCGAAATTAGTTCAACTTATTAAATTAAAATCTTGCTTCTAGATCTAATCTATTAATCTTTATGGAAACGATATAAATTCTTAATTCGCCTGAAAAAAAATTCAATATGCGTAAATTAAAAAAAATGGCTCTAAATTAAAAATATTCTTAATTAAACTTTATTTCTTAATATTCGAAATAAAACTGATTTTTCCCTGCTTTTATCAACTCTTTTTTAAGAAAGATTTATTAAATTTATTCTAAAACCTTTCAAAAATATCATATTTTTATTTATTTTTATTTTTCCTTCGCGTTTGATATTATTGTGTATCAATATATTCATTTATTTTCGTTTTGTTTTAAAATTAATCGTCTGTAATTGAATATCGTCTGCAGAATATTAATTCTGATTTCGATTATAAATTAGTTAAATAATAATCTTTAAAAAAAAATTATCGTCTGAAAGATTCGAGAATGATATGTTTAATCTCGGCGATGGACATGAATTTTCTTTACATATGAAAATCATGGTTAGAGATTAGAGAATTTTTTTAAAGTTTGTTTTTAAATTTAAAAGGAAGCCGAGAGATGAAGATAGATATGCTTTGCTTTTTCTTCGATGAGTCCGTTAAAGACGGCTTGCGGAAGTAATGATGGAATATTGTTTTCGATGATTCGGTTCAAGACGGCTTGCAAAGGGAGCATTTCCCTCTCTATATGACTACAGTTTAATAAACTTAGTTGCAGCAGCCAATGTGTAATTTATTGAATCTTCTACATTTATTTTTTTCGCTCGCTTGCCACAACTCTATGTTTAAAAAAGGGGAACCGGTGAAGATATTTCGAGTTTCTCCTTAAAATGTCACACACACACACATATATATATATATATGTGTGTGTGTGTATTTATGATTGCTAAAGTAAGAAGTAAGTTTAAGAGTGTTATTTTCTTATTATTCGATTTTTCTACTGCCTTGAAGCATATCTTCAAAAAAGACAAAGTCTAGTGATTACTGAACAGCTTGTTTTTAAAATCTAACAAACTTATGATTAATGATGTTTCAGTGCATTTTTGTTATTTCTATGCAAGATAAAATTACAATTATTATTTACAGCAATGTAACGGTAAAAATTTGATTTCAAAATTGTTTTTTATTCTAAAAAAACATTTAATTGTTCAAAAAGAGGAGGATATCCACAAATTTTTTTCGTCTAAAAGTATTTTCTCAAATTCATTAATAGAATCTTCCCAACGCTTACTATAATATGATTATCTATATAGATTAATTATGAATGCGAATGCATCACACGTAAGCTTCTACTTTTACTTCTGCTAAAGCATAATAATTTATGTGAGCGCGCTCACATAAATTATTAAAGAAAAACTTACTAATACAACCTTTAAAGAGAATATTTAAAAAATCATCGCTAAAATCAGTGAAAGGAACATTATCAGATGTTTAGAAGAGCACCTATAACACGAAGAAAATATTTATCTGTGCTACTGTTCAGCAAATTAATGGAATTAATCTCTACATGTCTTAAAAATAAGAAAAATGTTCGGAGATAGGACTATCAATATTTCTTTTTAACAGACAAATTATCTGAAGGAAGATAAAAGTATGTTCTGAAATAATTAATTAACCCGTATTTAACCGGGAAGACACATACTATAAATTGTTCTTTTTCAGTTAAAGGAAACTTCTTTAAACTTGAAAAATAAATTTGGAATTTAAAAAACAAAAGTTGCTACCTGCATACTTATCAGAGAAAAAATATTTTATTTTGTTTATAAAATCAATAAATATTCTTGAATTATTAATTCATCAATGTTGATTAACTGTAGATAACATTTAAAGGAATGTTGTTTTATTTTTAAAACTATTTTCATTACATTCACTGGCCTAAACCATATTCGATTATATTATACTTCTGCTGAGACATCTTTAGTCAGACATCATTATAATTTCATAACAATAATCATGAGTTGTTAATTCCTCAGAGAAGTTATCTTTAATATCAAACATTAATTTGTAATTTGTAAAATTATTTCAATTAAATTTCTTAAAATAACTTGGCTGCATTATCCTTATCTTGAGACAACTTGCTGGAAGCAATATATAATTTCCTTAACAGTAATTCATAAAGTATTTATGTATTTACATTTCACATTAACATTAAATTTTGATTTTCAGATTTATTTGCTCCACAATCTGAGGCTTAATCAACATTCTCGTACATTATGATACATATCTAGCCATATCTAGACACCACTTGTATAAAAGTTATTTTGTTATAAGTTACTTTGATAAGGTATAGATAAAATGTACTAAATGCAGGATTAAGTGAAATTTTATCACCACATTTCTTTTGTATTCGGAATAATCGTACAATTTAGCAAATATCTATACTAATGATAGAAAAGATCTCTTGTTCTCTGAGTGTCTGTGTGTGTGATCAGGATGGTCGAAAACACGTTAAAATGCCTTAGAATAAGGCTTAATTTTTTTTTAGTTAATTAGCCGAGATAATAATAATAATAAAAGGAATTATTATTTTAAAAAACGATGAAGACGTGCTTCTGCAGGCGTAGTTCTTTCCTTTCCAGTTCGTGAAAATGCAGTAAAAAATATAGTTTTTTTTAAACTTTTGTTTTACCGTACTACGACCAAGCCGTTATTTGGATCTATTTTTCCTAGGTTATCAAGTTTTAATTTAAATATTAAAACTTAAATTTTAAAATTTGAAGGATTTAAATGCTACTTAATGGTTATTTTTAGTAAGCTGCAACAATAAAAAATGATAATGGTAAGTTATTCTTATGGCTAGAATATTTATAGCTGTTATAAATGTACATAAAATACATGGCATATTTGGAAGTGTACGGCAATCACTCGACCGATGGTGCCAAGTATGTACATCTATTGATAAACACAGTTTGACTAGTTGTTATAAACATTGCACTTGTCAATGAGTCTGAAAATAAACATTTTGTCTTTCCATACATTTCTTATTTTTCGTATTTGTGCCTCACCGCAAAACTTGGGAACATGAATTTGTATACAATAAATAAAAAGGTCAAGTTCGACTGTTGCTTGCGCTTAAGGTGTTCCGTACAATAGATTTATGAATTATCAACTGTATTATTAACAAAACTATTGCTAAAAGAGTAATAAGTCTTTATAAAAAATTATACAACCTAGAGTTTGTTATAGCTGCACATACTAGAAAGTATAAGAGGGTATATAAAAAAGTTCAAAGCGATATCAAACCTAAATAATATCAAATATTGTTTTTCTGTTCAATTCTTTTTAAATCTTATTCTACTTTTATTTATTTATTTATTTTTGATGGATTTAAAATTTGGTACTGATAATAAAACTGGTGCATATTTCAACTTTTTATGACATTTCATAAAACTAAATTCAGCATAGTAACGATCTTTTCGTTCTACAGAGTAACAGAAAATAAAAACTTTCGTCAAAGATTGAATTTGGCATTATGAAAAGCCCGATTCGAAAGGAGGTTGCTATTTTGCAACGTGCGACATGAATAGTTCCATTTAATTTCTATTATACATTTGCCATAAATTTTCATGAGATGTGTGCTATAGAATGTGCGTGTTGGAATGGGATGGTCGGGGAGACATGGAGATTTTACAGATGCCTTCGTGGACCGTGGCACTGAAATTTAAGGAACCTCTGCATTACACAAATATACCATCAAATTCTTTTATCTAGACTTTAGAAACCGATGGTAGATAGGGTACGCTGCTGTTGTCATTATATATGTCCAAGCCTTCTGTGAATTTAAATGTTAAAATTTCATTTAGTTACGAAGATAATTTTCGAAAATCATTATTAACAATGCTTTTAGATTTCTGTTAGGATAGATACCTCCAGCGCTCATCAAAACAATTGCTAAATGCCCCAAAATCAAAATTTGTGTGAAACAGAAAAATGAACTTTTCTCAAAAACTATGTGACTTATGATAAAAGTTATAGATTTCCTGCAAGATTTAAATAAACTTCTACTCCCTCTAATTTTTTCATAACTGTATTCTCAGTAAATTTAGAAATAGATGGGGTGGTAACATATTTTTGCACTACATTCTCAATTATATCTTTAAAAATGTAAGACCTACTGGAGAATTATATAAAACAGTAATGAAATGCGTTGTAGAAGATATAATAATACATAACATTAATCTTGACACCAGTGTTTGGGAATACCTATTTCTTTTGAGAAACACAAGGCATTCTACTTTAGTTTAACAGAAGTACGAAAAAAAAACTTCTTCCAGCAGTCTTCCAGAACAAAACCTCCAAGAATATTGCCGCAAGTAACATGAATGACAAAATAAGAAAAGTGAATAGATATATGACCAAATCACTAGGTAAGACACAATAGAACAACTGGGAGACGAGTGCATTGCGTGTTACATTAAAAATGCTTGATAATAACTATATACATATATGTATACTGTATTGCCAATTATGCCAATTTTGACAAGTATTTAAAAATATACTTGTCAATTCTTCGGGAATTTCAAAATTAAAAATAACACATTTTACCTCATGTTTATCAACGTTAATTTAATAAGGAGGACAATTTGGGAGCCAATGAAAGTGAAAGAAAAATAACAATATTTTGGATCACTTTGTAAAGTAAAATGCCCGAAATTATCTATCGCTACAGAATACAATTTTTTTGACGATTTACAACATGTTTGCTGATTTATATAAGAGATAGCTTGTATATTTATGGACATATAGCGATTTTTTGAAAAAAATTCAAAAGATCATGCAGCGTTTTCAATCAAATTTAAAATCAGTTTCAGAAAAATTAAAGAATGGTAGTAGAAATGATTTAGTGAAATTGCAATGTCAGTATTACTAAATATATTAGGAAATATTATCAATTGGAGGAAATAATTTTATGTCCACATGCGCAATAAATAACAAAGTTTTTTTTTTCTTTTCATTTTTTTTTTTTTTTTTTTTTTTTTTTTTTTTTTTTTACATATTTTAACAGTCTGCTCTGTGGAGCAGTTTTTAAAAATACAGTCAAACATCATAAAAATTCAGAAAGATATTGGTGTTTAGAGTGAGCTGATTTTTAATTGCTCTCTAAATGCCGCTAAATGATAAGAGATTTCACAAAGTGTCAACTTTTTTTTTTTACTTTTTAAAATTTTTTATTTTATATTGATGTTTTAGTTCTTCGTGCATAACTACCAAAAGAAACCTATTCCTAGATAAACTGAAGTATCAAAATCAAAACAATTGTTCCAAGTCTACTCGTTCATATTCATTAAACACTAACATTTTCCTAAAATTCAGTTAATAAAAAATATAAATTTGTGAAAAATCCCATATCAGTCAGCTGTTTTTTGAGAGCAACTTAAATTCAACTCACTCCATCTATGGCGATTTTTTGAATTTTCATGATATTTAACTTGATTTTTTAATACATTCGCTGCCGATATGTATTAAAAATATAATTAAATGTAATATTACGCGCCAGCGCGTGATGTGGGGTGATGTCCTATAGCCAGTCACATGATGGCGCGGGAAAATCTTTCACTGATTCTTTGTTATAAAAAGTAAATCGGCTTTTGGGAAAAACTCATTCTACAGTGCGGCATTAACTATCATCACATCTTCACGTAAGCGGCAGCGAGCGTGTTAACTTCTTCAGAAAATTGATCTTTAAATTATGTAACAAGATCGGTTTTATCGTTATCACATGCGTAGATTAAAATTATTTCATACGCCTCGTAATATTTGATAACATATTTAATATATTTATATTCCAAATGTATTGCATTGTTTCTACTAAATTTTGTCGAATTTTCTCAAACTTATTTTAAGAAACTTTAAATTAAGTTGAAAAGCCTCCATCATACAAATTTAAAACTTGGAAGATTTTTTTTTTTTTTTTTTTTTTTTTTTTTTTTTTTTTTTACTTAAAAAAAATCCTCTATCTCTGTATAGTGGGTTCCTGCAGTTATATATAATTTTGAGCATTTTAATATTCAGAGTTATCCCAAATATCATTACTTTTCTTTCATGCTTTATTGACCACCTAATTGTCCTGCTTATCAAATCGGTATCGTCTTCATTAAGATAGTCGAATTTGATTTTTTTTTTACTTATTAGAAGGCAAAAATTTGATGGAAATCGATATGGAATTTAGAAAAACATCTCTAAAATATTAACTATTTAAGATATTTTTTTTAAAAATCTTACACATATTTACTTTATAGTTTTAAGTGATAAAAATACAAAAGCAAGAAATACCTCAAAAATTAAAACACAAAAAAACATTTTAAAATTTCGTTTAAAAATTTAAAATTTAAAAAAATAATAAAAATAATAACATTGGAAATCTTTTTAAATCTGATCTATATGCTGTTGGTCAAATGTATATATGTACAAAATTTCGTATTGCTATGAAGAAAATAAAAAAAAAGTTCTAACGTCCACCGTCCCCTTAATTATAGATTGAAAAAATTATTAAAGCAAGCTCTCTGAAACAAAGAATATACATTTTTTAAAATTTATTTTTATATATATTTCCAGTTTTCATCACTCATCTAAATACACTGTAAAAAAAATCTGGAAGACTATAAAACTAGTTTTTGTAAAGCTGCAGAAATCTGCATGTTTACTAAAATTTTATCTGTTACCAGGTATAATATTTACCACCCGCATAGTACAAATACATGAAATGTCGTAGTTTCACCTGTCAGCCAATCAGAAAGAGCTTCAGTAGTGACGTAATCGCTATTTACGAAGCCACAGATTCGTGAAATGCATCCATCTTGAATCCGGTATGGATAAACATTTCAAGTTACTGAGTAAGTAAAGTTTTATTCTGTATGAGTTACATTTTATTACATTTCCTTTTTGCTTGATTCATAATAAGTAAAAATCAAAACTCAGAAAAGACTATTTGATTTTTAGTTATTGGCAAGCTAATCTGCAATTATGTTCTGTTTATTACATATTTATTTTTCGGTGAGATAACTATTCTTTACATCTGTGTTTAATACATGTGAAATTTCTAATGTTTTATGTAATAAATCAGATTTATCTGCTCTTTTTCTAAAATTTCACTTTCCTTTATTGCCCTCTTCTCCTCAATGCAAAATTTAAAGTGTTTAAAACTTGCTTTAAAAAAATATTACTCAACTGTTTCTTCATAGTGAATAAATTTCATTAATCATTCTTACATCACATTCATTTCATTAAAACTTCATATGTATTTCGCTTTTAAAATTTTGCCTCCGAATTTTCTTCAAAAACTTTTCAAAACTGCTTAATTTAAAATAACATAAAAAGTACAATCTGTGCTCTATGTGTTAATTTATTGTCGTAATGAAATATCAATTAAGTCTTTCCTGTTCTCCCCCCCCCACCCCTTTTTTAACTAAAAAGACGCATAGAATTACACACAGAAAGTCTAAAACTCTTTTAAACTTCAGTGGTAGGAGAGGAAAAAGCCTAAATCAGAATTATTTAAAGAAAGCTGGAAATTATTTAAATTCATTTAGTTTAGGTCTAGGATGAATGTATTAAGTTTTCCCCCCTCTTGCTAGGTTGCGTTACAATTTTTTTAATTACCATTAAAATATCTATTAAAAAAACCTAATGAGAAACACTGTCAATGCAAATGTTGTAGAACTTAAAATTATAAATAAAATGATAACCGATATTTAACATTTTTGTTTAATTTTCCACAATTTTACTTCAAAGTATTGGCTAAATCGCTAAACAAGAACTTGAAACGCGAAAAGACAAGATTATCAGTTTACCGTGCTTGTTATTATGTACATGCAACTTTTTTTAGTTATTGATGCATTATTTAGAATGGATATTTTTGAGAATTATGGCTTAATCTCTTCATTGCGGATTATAGCCCAGTGGTGGGGTATACAAGAAAGGGCAAAAGTCTGGTTTAATTCCAAGAAATTTGGAAAATTTTTTAATCCTATCGACATAGATTAGAAATTAATGTGTCAAGTTTCCTCCTTTTGTAAGTGAGCTTTAGCCACTACAAACAAATTAACTTTAAAAAGTGGATATTTTCATAATTTTTAGAATATTTCAAAAATGACTCGTAAATGATGGGAAATGTTGCTTATTACTTCCAATATTGTATTTAAAATATGTATAGCATTTAATATGATGCATATAGAGTAAACAACAATGCGTATGTATTAAAATTAAGGATATTGAAAATAAATAGCAAGGATAGGGAGAAGCGGGGTGGAGGAACAAATGGGTGTGCATAAGACTTTTCTCTAGAGGAATTCAAGGTCAAATAATAGCACGATTATAAATTTCGATATTTGCGTAAAGGACAAAGATGGTAATAATAAAATGATTTTTGACAAGTATACATGAATCTGCATTTTAATTCATAAAAGTTTCAAATCTTACAAACATTGAAAAAAAAGCATTATAGTCGTTACGTAAAAAATCTTTCACTTTAAACTATGGTTTAAGGTTGGCGGTGTTCGCTGCGAAATGAAATGGAAAACAGCTATCATTTAAGCAACACTTTGCCCGAAAACTACTAAATTATAATTCTCAAAATAGACAAAATAAATTCCTAACGTAATTACCAAAACATCATGAAGGCCTCAAGAATTAAAAATGTATCTGTACACGTATGTAACAAATGTAGAGAGGATGAATGGGTAACTTGGTGTCTCCTTTGGATCAGCGGTTAAGGCAAAATTTTGAAATAGAATTGCGACAAAATTATGAACATGGGTATTCATTTTATTGCAAATTTTAAACTCTAAGACATTTGAATTGTCAATTATTTTTACAGTATTACTTGTTTTGCGATATTAAGATAATTAAAAAAAATGTATTTTCTAACGTAAATTTAGAACATGGGGGGGGGGAATTCTAGATCTAAACTGGAGGGATTAAAATAATTTCCAGTTTCCCCTAATTAATTTTTAGTTAAACCTCCTGACCACTGCGGTTAAGCTTTGAAAGAGAATTGTGGCATTAATGTTCAGCAAAAATATTAAATGTAGATGGTCATTTTACTCAGAATTTTAAACTTTACAACATCCATATTCACAATGTTATTTAAAGTTAATTCTTTTGAGATATTTTTATGATATTAAAAAAAATTACTGTGCATCTATATCTTTTTTCTAATTCTCACCTCGTAGGGGAGAAAAATTAAATACATTCATTTTAGATCTAAGCTGAAGAGATTAAACCAATTTCCTACTTTACCCTAATAACGAGCTCTGCAAACTAATCACTGGGATATTAGTATTTTACTTATTTCTAATTTTTAACTTATGTAAATAAGTCATCTAATGCTCTCCCTTTCTTAAAAAAAAAAAAAAAAAATCCTGATTTGTTACTTTATTGTAACAATAAGTAATAGATCATATGCTTTACCCCTCCTCTCACCGAAAATGACGTTATCTCTTCCCCTCTCTCCTTATAAGCATACAAAGTTTAGTTTTTTACAGCGATTAATTTTCATTTTTTGCACAATTTGTAAGTCTTCAGTAAGTTAAATTGTGAACCGTTTGGAAAGTCTTCCCTCCCCTCTTTCAATAATAATAAAAAAAAGAAAATATGGTTATCTTTGTCGCCATGCTTACTTTTTAAAATTATAAATCTTTAAATGTCTATTTTCTTCCTGCTGTATTTGTTACTTTATTATGACAGTAATTAACCACCCGAAATCTTCCCTAAGTCTCTCAACCTAAGATTTTATTACTTAGTAAGGGAGAGTGGGAATAAAGGAGAGTGGAGCGGAATGGGACAGGAGATTTCTCTGTTTGTTTCATTTATAAATATTTCACTAGTCACGTATTAGATTAAGGAAAAGCATCCCCAATGTTTAGTTGAATAAAGTAGCTAATTTGCACAACTTGCAATTGTAAAAAGAAAAAGATTATTTCAAGAACCAAAAGTAAATTTGCTTTATAATTTTTTATGCTTTCTGTATATTAATGACTTATTTATGTATATATGTAATTGTTTCCTTTTTTATAGAGCATTATACTATATATCATCCATAATTTAAACTATGTCTAAAAGCAGAATTTCTGTCTATACAAGAAATTTAACGTAGAGTATAGGGAGGAATGGGACATGCCAGCAAATGAAGAATTAGGACAAATCCAATTTCTTTACTTTTTTCCTTAGTTACAATTTCATTATAATTATAAAATCGTTTTGAAAATTATGTTTCTATAATGTTCAAAAACATTAAAAATGTTTCATTTTGTATTTTATAAATGGAAATTTTGGTTTTTGTGTCAAATTTGATTTTCTCATCTTTGAAAGTTGTCTCATTCCTTCCCACTCTCCCTTATTTTTCTTTAATATTCAGGTATTTTCAGAGCTTTAAGCGAGTAATTCAGTTGCATGTCTGTTAATTTAATTATTTATAGAGGAAATTTTATTTTTATGTAAAATTAGAAAAAAAAGAGAACTCTTTATGTTTTAAGAGCAAACAAATTGATCTTTGGGGATAAACAAATAAAACGTTATATATATATATATTTTTTTTTTTTTTTTGGAGGACGGTTGTTATTTGAAATTGATGTCATTTCTGATCATCAATTTTTTCTCTTTTTATTTGTAACATGGTCTTTGGTACAAAATAGCATGTTATCTTTTTAGCCTTTTATTTATTTTTATGAAAATACAAAGTTATGAAAATAACTGAATTATTATAAAATTATTTAATTCTAAAATATAGTATACCCGAACGTTTAAGATTCCTATTTTTCTTCATATGTGTATGCATATCGCAGTTCGAGAATCCGTATAAAAAATGTACTTGAAATGAAGCTGTGTTTACTAATAAAAAAAAAGAATGTTGTCCTTCTTTTGCTGGTATGAATTTCTATTTGCACCTCACCCCTCTCTGTTCGGTGCAAGTACGACAGTTCTTTATTATTGTTGCGAAGTGATCTGCGTTTACCAGTGTATTTGAAAGAGTTAAAATTCATATTTTAATAATCAACTGCACTATCAATTTTAGCATTTCAGCTTCTAAACCATGTATTTTGTTTATCGGAACTTTAAAATAGCATCTTGTAGTTGCTTAGGGAGTAAAAAGATTTTGGAAAATAGTTTTTTTTAAACGGCTTACTGTGGGGGCTTGTAGATATCAGAAATTTAATATCAGAATATATAAGCATGTTAAAATTGGTACTGATGATATATTGCGATAACTATCTTAAACTGTATGGGAATAGAAAAATTGCCAATTTTAAAAAATAAATGAATAGCAGATATTTATGTACAAATAGATGCAAAAAGCAGCTAATCATTTTTTATACTATTTGCTCCTGAAGCATATTTTAAATCTGTGTGTATTTTTACTTAATAGAAGTATTTTTAAGCACTGAAAATCAATTTAAAACCATAGATTATAAAACACTTTCCAACGCATTCAGAATTGTATCTAAAATTTCCACCGCTTAAAAAGGTTAAGTATGATGGCTAAGTAAGCATTTTATAAAACACATAACGCATTTGAAAACTTAATTAAAAAATTGCTATCAGTTATCGGAAAAATATCCGAATTATTTTGTAGAACACTGTATATGGTCTATAGAATTGTATGTACACTACATGGCCAAAGATGACTGGTCACTTGCGATTTTAGACATTTTGATAAATATCTAGAAAAATACACGAGGAATTATCTTGAAACTCTAAATGTGTAAATATAATAGTAAGTCATACATTTCCATGAAGTTTTTTTTTCCCCCGAAACTCCAAAGGGGGCCGTCAACAAATTAAAAAAATGTTTTAGATAACCCTGTCAAAACTAATGTATCAAAAGCGTTCGAACTGTATATTATGATTAAGGGGGTTATTCTAATAAACTGCGCTTATTTTTATGTGGATAGCATGTATACTCTTAAAAAAATTAAGGTTTTTATAAAAACAGTCCTAAATTTTTCCAAGATTTGACGGATTCTATCAGCTAGTTTTGAAATAGTTGTAACATCCGATACTAAGATGAATATTAGTTTTTTCTATAATAATATTCATTATAAATTTTCTTTAATTTTCTTTAATTTATTTTAACATTTATCTTTTCTTTTTAGATGCATGAAGAAACTGAAATATATCTTAAAAACAATGTGAGCCTGCTTGACGGCGAAATTTGAGGAAAAAGCTCTATCAATCAGAAAAATCTCGTGAACATCATTCTTGCGCTTTAATGTATTTTGAAGCACTGAAGTTTTCCAGTAGTTTTATTGTAATGACATTTTGACAATCATTTTCTAATAGTGTTTTAGCATACATATACATATGAGTTTGATTATTGTTATTTAGACAAAACATGACTTCAAAAATATAAAGTATGAAATCCATAGGCATTTCTATAAATACTAATTATGTAATACTTGCAAAATGTGAGTTGTATAAAAAATATGCTTTTTTATTGCAATGAATTTAATAAATGGTTATTTAATAAATTTACTCATATATTTCATTGTGTTTTGTTATTTATTCATATTGCATTTATTGGTTGTACAGATATGGATATTATATTTATATCAAACGTCAGCTTATAATATTTTCCAAAGCAATATACATTTCTTTTTGTTTCCATTTTAGTTTCCATAAGCTTTCTACTTTTATAAAATTGCTTAGTTATACTGATAATACCATACTGATAAACATTAAAAAGTTCGAAACCTGCCCACAATTACTGTTGATGTTGATGTATCAAAGATGTATTTTTTTTTTCATATATATGTTAAGGTGTATATCAACTCTCATATATGCAACTATTTGAGTTAAAGATTCTAACTCCAAAGGAATGTTAACCACATAGGAATTCTGCTAAATTCATACATATTTGATCCATTCTTCGGGATCTTTAAGTTAGGTTAGTTTTAAATTCCTGGTCTTGTCAATAATTTTTTCCTCTTTAATATTTCAATTTGAAACAAAACTCTCAAGCAAATAAAGTATTAAAGACATATGTAAAATATGTAATGTATTAAGTGTAGGCGGTGCAATAAATATATGAAGAATAAGTCGTGGAAAAAGATCACCCCCCCCCTCACAAAAAGGGGGAGGAGAAAGATTCTAATAATTAGTTATAACTTCACTGCATATTCACCTGAAATAAGACTATATAAGATGTAAAAAAATCTTAAATGCGACATTCAGGTAAGTATATTAATTTTTTTTGGAGATTTTCTATCTGTTTTTGTGCCATTGAATCGGTTATTATGTAGTGTTCAAATATATGTACCAGGAGTTAATGAAGTTCTTACGACCATAGAACCGAACAAAACTTCTTTAAAAAATATATATGACTAAATATATAGTTTTTATTTCTAGTTTAGTAGCATTTACATAAAATGAACAGATAGTATTTTCTCACAATATAAAAGTTTTTAAATCATGTATTGGATTAGATGAGGCACAGTGCTTAATTATGTATGTATATATATATATATATACACATATATATATATATATATATATATAGAGAGAGAGAGAGAGAGAGAGAGAGAGAGAGAGAGATAATATAGTCCTTACAATTTGTAAATTTTTTTTGTCATAATTATACCACTAACATTTTTTAGGCATATTTTAAAACTCAATGATGTACCTTACTTTGTTTTTATTGGCTTTTTTTAAAATTTAACTAAAAACCGTAAGATCTGCTTCAGCTTGTCTGCTCATTTAGTGCTGTTGTTATAATGCCCATTTAATATAAAATATGATTTTGCACCTATTGAAATGTCTAAAGTAAAACTTTAGTGCATAACATACAAATATTTGTGTCAATTGCTGCGGTAATATTGAAACACATGTCAGGCCACATTGTTTATTTTGTTTCGAAGTATTTTGATACATGGGGAAAACTTCACTCTGGATATCTAAAACTCTAAAAAATCAACTTCATATTGAAAGAATTCGTAACAACTCCAATTAATAGAAGTATTAGTATACAATATATTTATATACACGTAAAATCGTTTCGGAATATTGCTGGTAAACCACTGGTAATACAACTGGAAAAATATTTTACAGTTACAAATATATTTTGGAAGTGCAAATAAAATGTTTTAAATACAATACTAAAAAATCATTAGCATTTTTAATGTATTAATTCTTGTACTGTTGCAAAGAACTTTCTGGCGAGAATACAAAAACTGGCTCAACAACATGTAAAACAAAAAAAGGTAATTTTTCTGACGGTACCTTAATAAATTTCCATTTTTTTAATAAGTACATTAAAAGTTTAGTTTTCAATTTTGAAAAATTCTAAGTAAATGTGCCATGAAGTCCCTTGCAAATGTACAAGAAAATTCTCAATAAATTTACTACAAAATCATTTGTAAGAATACTAAAAATCAATAGAAAACTCGCAAAATATTGCTTAGAAAACTCCCTAAAAAATCATTTGTACGTTTACTAAATAATTCTTAGGAAATTTACCAAAATATATTTAGTAATCGCCCTAAAATATCGCTAGTAAGCTTACTAAACAATATTTAGTACTTTTATAAAAACTAATATGAGAAACTCCCTTAAAAATCATTAGTAAATTAGCTAAAAATTCTGTAGTAAACTCCCTGAACAATCATTAGTAAGATTACTAAGTAATATTTAGTAAATTTACAGGCGATTCTTTGGAAAACTCGCTAAAAAAAGGTTAGTATGTTTCCTAAACAATATTTAGTAACAGTTACTAAAGCAACTTTTGTAATATTACACGATTTTCTTGTGTTGCGGTTACATAAAAAATTCTAGGCATCCCAGTTTCCTAGAAAATTCTTAGTAACCTCACAGAATTTTTTTTACAGTGTAGTACTTCAAGCAGTTTTTTTATACATCTTCGATTCCCGAGTATATTTTAAAATATTAAAATAAGTATTTTAAAGCATAGTAAAAAGTAATATGTTAAAAACATAATAGGGAAATAAAATCTAAATAACTGCAGAATAGTAGAATATAAAAATAATAATAAGCAATTATTTCGACAAAATTGCTTTTAAACATATATATTTTTAAATGTCGTTTTCATTTTTAAGGTTTTTTCCCATCTCAAACATTTTACCTTTCGAATAATTTAATTAATCTGACAAGTAATCATTTATTATAATGTCAAATATAAATATTTCCCCCATCTTTTTCACTAGACACAAGATGATTTATTTAATTATTGAATGAATTTTTCACAGACCTTTTGTTCTCGATCTAAAACTGAATTTTTAGAATACTTTATTTTTAATGCTTAACATTTTATTTAAAAAAAATCGGCATTGTTAATTAGAGGTTTTTACATTAGAACATTTACATAGATAAAATTCTTTAAATTATACGGAATGATTTACAAAATTATTTGGAAATTTAAAATGAAAGCGGATAATTTTGTTTAATAAAATATGTTTTTAATTGTATCATTAAATAACTTAGATAGAAAATATTTAAATAACGTTTAGTGTTTATTTTTAAAAAATAAATGATATTGAAAGTTCATTTTTGTTTAAATCTTTCCTGCGGTAGGTACAACGTTTAATCTTGTCGCTTAAAGGTATTTTCCTTCTTTAGTTTCTTTAAATTGAAAAAAAAAAAAAACGACCGTATGCATATATTTTTAATGCTTAACATTTTAGTAAAAAAAATTGGCATTGTTAATTTAGGGTTTTTCATTAAAACATTTACATTAATTAAAATATTTAAATAATAAGTAATGAATTACAAAATTATTTGGAATATAAAAAAAGGGGTGTTTTTATTTGAAATTATATGTTTTTTTTTATGATTTTAATTATATAATCAAACAACATAGATGGAAAACATTTAAATTAAGTTTAATATTTCATGTTTTTAAATAAATTATGTAGGAAGTTTATTTTTATTGAAATTTTTCCGGTGTTAGATAAGACATTTATCCTTGACACTTAAAGGCATTTTCCTTCTTTTCCTTCTTTCAATAAAAAAAAAAAATAGTGCCGTATGCATAAAATCATAGCACAAGCAATTTAAATATCTAAAAAATTTATAAATGAAAATTTCACCTTTTATATAACAAAAAGTTTTTAAAAATATTCTATTAAGGCGAAACCTCTATGCTGCACATAAAACCAAACAGATAGTTTAAAATTTGCGGAAATGTATTAACATCATGAATAAGAATGTAAATCACCTAAATCACCTATTTCGAGACACCCATGATTACTAAAAACGATCCTTTATATTTAGAACCCTCACAAAATAATTTATGTTTGAAATTTAAGAAAGAATTCATAAAAATAAATTTTACTAACTGGGCGGAATTGTCCAATATGTCGAGTTGTTTTTACAGTGTGTTAAACAGTTCTCTCTATAAGAAAACCTGTTTTTCGGATACAGTGAGGTCTCAAGTAAATATTTTCATGTCAGCAAATATATTTAACTGAAAAACAAGTAGAATTATTATAATTAACATTAACATTAAATTATAATTAATATTAACATTAACATTTAGCGTTTTCTGTTATACCTGCATACACAATTTCGGTTATGCAGCTCAAAATGTTTAGTTGATGCTAACAACATCCAAATAATCGATTTTCTGGATAGAGAGAACTGATTAATATTTTGCAAAAGCTATTCATAATGTTTTAAAAAATTATGTGCTGGTAATAAATTTATTTTTAAATTCTAGTTTTAATTTCCTTAAAAAATCATTTTCTATGTTTTTTTTTTAAATTCTAGTTTTAATTTCCTTAAAAATTCGTTTTCTACGGATTTTAGCTCACATTCTATCAAAGCCTGGGAGCTTATGTCCCCGTCCATTCTGTATGTGCGTAACGCGATAATTCATAATAAAAATATCCTATTCACTTGAAATTTTGGATATATGTATGTTCTGATAAGGCGCTTCCCTGATTAGTTTTTGGAGCTCATTCGATATGTATAAGAGGGGGAATAGTGGCTAATGCCCCTCCCAGGTTCTTTCTGATAAGGGGAATCTCTGGATAGTTCTAAAAGTTTAATGGTTAAGTATAAAAGAAGGGATAACTCCTCTTAAATTATATAAATAGGTTTTTAATATGAATTTTCCGATTTGTTCTGAATTTTGGATATATATTTTTTATATGATAAAGCATATCTCTGATTAGTTTAAGAGGTTCAATGATTAAGTATAAAACGGGGAATTTTAGGGAGCTGTTTTTCCCCTTAATTTGTTTATCGAACGGAATTAACCCCTGAAAATATAAGACTGCAATGTACAATTAATATACCTAGCCTCTGAGCTCAATACCATTATGTTTAACTGGGCAATATTCTTTTTATTAAAGATAGAAACCCTTTTCGAAAAATTTTGGAGCAATTATCGAATATTTTCGTTAGAAATTACAGTAAGTTATCTAGTTTAATAAACATAAGTCTTCTTTTACAATGTAACAACTGACATAATGAAGCTTCTTTTTGTTAGAATCACTATCACAAAGATTTATAACTACAGTGATACCTCGGCTTTTCTCGATAACCCGTTTGAAAAAAATCGGCAAAATTCGAAACCGAAGAAAACCGAGGTTTTTTTTTTTTTTTTCACATGAATTTATACAATTCCAATTACTTCATTCTAAACACTCAAAAATACGTACCAAAAACACAGCCTGTGGAGAATAAGTATAGCGTCTAATTCTTTAATTAATAAGAAATTAATATTGTATTCTTGGCATATGGTAATATAAATAAATTATAAATATATAATATATCAAAGCATTATATCTGGAGTCCGTTTCCAGATGTATCTTTTTGTAGCAGAGCGAGCATTACCATCAGATAACCTATGTCGCTCAAAAAATCTTGGTCTGTTTTTACCGCCACTTTAATATTTCCCAAAATAGTGTAAGACATTATCATTAAAATGCTTGCAGACACAGATTGCAACAACTTTGTCTTGGATTCTCCGCTACAAACTCCTGCATCTTACTTCACATTGAAAATATGTCCTTAATCTCTGAAGAAGTAAGATTCTCCTCTGCCTTTTCATTTGAAGCAACTTCTCCGTCGCTTGTCTGTTGCACTTTTAGGTGAAGGCTTACAAAAGTTCCCATGCTAATGGGTAAATTGGTAATGCTCATTTCGCTGTATTTTGTTTTAAATGTTCAAAAAATATTATTATTTCAACAATATAAATAAAAACTTAATTACAAATATTAATGTAACGGTTGAGAGTATTAATCATTCTAAAATGTATTGAAAATTCTTTAAATCTATAGAATTATATTATCTTAAATATTGCTTATAATGCAGTGAAATTTGGACCTTAGTGAACGGAATATTACATTTCAAACACTTAGAGAGTTAAACAACTTGCATACACAGATTGCAACAGCTTTATCTTGGGATTTTCTACTAAAAACCCCTTCATCTTACTTCATATTGAAAATAAGTCCTTAACGCGTTCGCTGCCGCTTACGTGAAGATGTGATGATAGTTAATGCCGCACTGTAGAAGTGAGCACTTCCCAGAAGCCAATTTACTTTTTATAACAACGAATCAGTGAAAGATTTTCCCACGCCAGCGCGTGACTGGCTATTAATACATCACCCTACATCACCCCACATCACCCCACATCACGCGCAAGCGCCTGTGTGGCCTCTTAATGTTGGTGCCATATCGCGCGCTGGCGCGTGATCGGCAGTGAATGTGTTAATCTCTGAAGAAATAAGAGTATCCTCTGCCTCACCCTCCTCATTTGATTCAATTTCTTCGTTTGCTGTCGTTTGCACTTTTAGTTGAAGGATTACAGAACTTACCAGGAGATTTCTTCATTGATTTCATCCACCAATTCTTCCACATCTTCGTGTTGTTCCAAACCTATAAACTTCCCAAAATCGACAGTTGAATACATCCCATGCTATTGCAAACTTTTTCTTTTTTATCCTAAAAACTGTTAGAAATCCTCGATTATTTACCATCTCTGTTTCGTTAGTATATGCATGCCTTTCGCTGCATTAGCTTCCTTTACTGCTTCGATATTAGCACTTGATGTTATTTCCCACCATAGCGTTAGTATCTTAGGACACATCACAATGTTTTCATGTAAATTAATATTGGTCATAAGACTATATATCACAGAATGCCTTTCTTAGTAAAACTCAATTATTCAGATGTTGATTGAACTTATAATTAATTTGAATAAAATGTGGTTATTTTATATTTTATTGTGAAGGAACCATTTTTTACTGATTTCTTTAAAAAAAGGATTCAAAACAACAAGAACTTCTGAATAAAAATATAAAATAGTCATTGAAAGTTCATGAAACTGTTTATTTAAATATATTCGAAGAATCCAAGCAAATTTTTCAGCTTATTATTAATCATTTTTAATAAAAAAATAAATAATTATATTTAACAAGAGAAAAAACAAAACAGCATGAAACTTTAAAAAAAAGGAACAAAAATTATTTTTTTATCTATTCATTTTATAAATTTTTAAATAAAACTCACTTAATGAATTTAATTTGCATGTTAAATTGCAAATATAAAAACACTTTTTTCTAAGAATTAATAAGAAAAATACTTATCTTGGATTATTATGACGCACTCTGAAAATCTGGAAAGTAAAAAAAGGTCTCATCTAGTATTTCAGAGCATTTTTAAAAAAATTCTATGTGATATTATAAAATGCATACTCGTTTGATTTTTCCAAATCTAGAAAAAAAAAAGTTTTACATAATTGTCGATTTTTTTAACTATACTCATTTTTATTTCGGTTTTATATAATTAAAAAAAAAAAATTCCGTTTTTTTAGATCATAACATATAGCATATGATATCATATTTTATACTTTACACACTTTATTACACACTTTTTGCATGAATATGAAAATGCATGCTCAAAAACTTACATTAAAAATGAAAATGCTAATTTAAGTAGAAATTTTTCGTTCTGTTTCTCACGGATATATTTATATATTACATTGTCACATCATATAATTTTTTTTTGGCAAAAAATATATTTTCAGATAACCGTTTATAATTTTTGTAAATTATGATTAAAATTAAAAACAGCTACAAACTTATAATTCATATAAAAATCACAAATAAATACTCTAAAAATACTTTCATGTACATACACATAAAACATTTTTTAAATACTTTAAAGTATCCTAAAATACTTAAAACGTTTTCAATCATTACACTGCCATCATCAGTAGGGATTTAAATGTTATTATTATTATTATTTATTTTTTCATTGGATTATTCAAGAATTGTAAAAAAAAAATTACTGTAATTTAATTTTTTACTACAGATGAGATGCCAGATACAAATATTCAAATTTCCTAACTATCTGTTATGTATTATGCAGCAGAGATTTCCATACTCCATGAATATCGGACAATACTGCATCGTTTAAATTTATATTGTTATTAGCATTTATTTCAATCGATCATTAGCTATTATTCCAAAAGATAGTAAATAGTTTCTTTATCTAAGCATGACGATGAGAAAATTTTATGATAGAATTGAAGATTATAAAGAAGATGTCATATTAAATAGACCCCATACTGTGTTATTAAGATCAGCTAAAACTCAACCTACAAAAAAAAAAAAAAAAAAAAAAAAAAAAACACTTTTAATGAATTGAAAATCACATTTCGTATCGATAATCACCAGAAGATTTTAAAAGATAATCCATTGAAAGAATTAGTAATAAAAATATAGCTTGCAACTATGCACTATCAAACGATATCCATGGAGTATGGAAAGACATATTACAGAATACATTGAAAGTTCGTTTTTGTTGGAAATTTGAACATCATTATATGGCGTCATATGTTACAGACAATCTTTTAATTACAATAATTTTCGCCAAGACAATTCTTAAATAAGGTCAAAGGATAGTAATAACAACATTTAAATCCCCACTGATATCGGCCGTGTAATTGTTGAAAATGTTTTGAGTTTTTTCATAGTTTTTAATGTTTGTTAAGGTATTTTAATGTACTTTAAATAAATTGATATTATATGTATGCTCTTAAAACTAATTTTAGCACATTTGTTTGTTATTTTATAGGAACTTTAGTTATGTAACTCAAGGTGAATTTTGCACTAAAATTTTAATTTTAATTTATTAACACCAAACTTTATTTTATTTTTCATAATCTATAACTTAAGCTTTTGTGGTAGTACCAACCGAACAAGTTATGATAAAATAGACGTAATAAAGTATAAAAAATTACATATTGCAGTTTCTGTTTTGCTGTAGTAATTTACGATATATACAGAAATAATTCAAGCGCGCAAAGAGATTTTTTAAAATACGAAATATATATATGCCAAATGGATACAATATTTCATTTATATAACGATTTAAAACATAATTTTATGATATTACAATTGTAATCAAAATATATTTAACTATACTGATGACTATTCATAATATCAGAGTATATGTGCGTTTATCATCTATTCACAAAAAGCATTATATTCCATACAAGCTATATAGTGAATCTCTGCGCAAATCGTCACCATATAGTAATAAGCTGTTTTGATAATATATGCCCATTTATTTGATAGCTTATAAAAAGGGTAGATTAATGGATAGAGCTCATGTAAGCGTGTTACGAAGGATTTTAGTCTGTCATCAGACAAAGTAGTGTGAGATTTATTTTATCCAAGAATTGCTTTTTATTTTGACCATCTGTCAAATTTTCTACTTCTTTTTTATGTGTTTATTTGTCATATAATTGCGGTGTAGATTATCAAAATTTTTATCAAGATTTTGATAACCATACCTAAAATCCGTTAAAAAATATCTGGAGTTTATGAGGTCGTTGCAATTGCGAAATTGCGAAATTAAGTGCGAATTTACTTAATTGCGAAATTGCGAAAGAAGTTTAATCAATTTCATTACATATATGGAAATGACTCTTTAGAAGGGGGGCTAAATAATATTACCTTTTTTATTCATTTTCTTTTTATTTTTGATCTTTCTAATTGTTCTGATCTTTTTTTCAGCGACAAACATGAATTTTAGATAATATTATTTTTCAACATTTTGTTTTAGTGCAGAAATACCCTATTTTTTCAATACTATTTTTTTAACTTCAAGCGTAAAAACTTTCTTAGCTTAAAAACTTTCTTAGCGTAAAAACTTTCGTTGAAGAAATTTAAAAATATTTTAATGCTACTTAAACGATCAATTTACCTCTTTTTTCTCTTTAAACTGCTCATTTTGCTAAGCCTGGTCTTTAAAATGATTCATTTCGAGAAAAACTTACATTATTCCTCCTCAGCAAAACATTTCCCAGCTTTCTGGATGGTTCGGAGTCATAAAGTATTAAAATTGTGATATATTTTAGAAGGAATTTTACCATAATACAGTCATTTATAAAATATAAGAAAAACATTTTTCGGATTTTAAAATTTCGGTGAGTAACATACATTTCCGAGTAGTTTAAGTACAATATCAATCAGTTTTCTAATAATGGAATATAATTTTTTGGTTGCTAACATTTTCCAAGTAAACATTTTAATGTTATATAATGTATTACAGACAAATATGGCACATGGACAAAATTAACATTAACATTAAAATTATTATTAATACGTATCATTTGCACTTATAACATCAATTAAGTGCAATTGATGTTAACTCAATGCAGTCAATGAAGTGAATTGGGCATTTTCATGTGAATAAAAATGCCCAATTGTAGACATCAGAGTAATTTATATCATCTTAAACATTTATAATCTGGTCTAAGAAATATGATTTACATTATTTAAAAATACTCGTAAACGTTTCTGAAAATAACTGATGACAAAATGTTGTTTTCTAAATGCTTTGTTTTATCTCAAAATATATAATGGTTTTTGAAGTTTGAGACTACGAAGAATGACTTTCGGAATAGTGGATAATTCATTGTGATCTGTTCTATAGTTTTATGTGTGTTTATATTATATATTTCCCTAACTTAGTGAACATTTGTCATTTTTGAAATTAATTTGCGATTTTGAAGTAAATTGTCAGTATCAATCAATATTTAACATAAGGAATCAAAATGGCTAAATGCCATAAATGTCTCACACAATCAATTAAGAAGAAAAAAAGAATGAAATATGAAGAATTTTGCAATTAAAAATGAAGTCGAGAGCACCTTTGACATTACTACTACAATGTTAATAAGCTTTATTGTTGTTCCTCTTGCTTATTACATTATTTCTGATGATATTTAAAATATCTCGTTGCGCAAGCAGATGAACTAAAATGTCAGCCAGACTTGAAATGCTTTCATTAAAATTATATTACAAAAAGCTTGAAAACTTGTTTTGAGTTTAATTTAAATTTCACAATGAAACATTGTATAGGGTGAAAATATTCAGAACTGCTTGCATACCGTAATCAAAAAAGTAATAACCCCCTGCTAAAACTGCCACAAATTGTTACAGAATAAAGTTACTAGGACCAAACGATTGGAAATATAATCTACTTTTAAAAGATATACATTAAATTTGTTTAAGAGACCATCTATATGTCAGATCGAATAAAAACTTTACTTCTTTTTTAATAACAATGCTCAAGATTTAAAGCATACATTTTTTTCTATAGCTTTCAATTATGCTTAATCCAAGTTTTTATGAAATTATAACGGTTAGTTTTGAGAAATTATTTTAAAATGAGCCTGTTTTTAGAAGCTGTAACCAAACTGAGGTTCTTCATTCGATTGTTATAGTGATGTAAAATTAATGCAGTTTCTTTAATGTATTATTTCTTGAGAATATAATTATTTCGCTCCCTTAAAATTATCATTTCGACTATGTTTTCAATAAAAGGAGTTAAATATATGTTTTATGTTAATATTTTTTCAGAACATTATAGATGGCTTTAAACCATCATTTTAACTTTCTTGAATCATAATTAGAAAATATACTTGGAAAAAAAAATTGAAAAGGAGTTCGTATAAAGCAGGACATTATAAATATAAATCTGAAATAAATTTGACTGCTATTTATATATATATATTGTAGCGTATATTGGGTTCTTTTGATCTTATGGTTAGACAACTTCAAACTCTTGCTCTTAGAAAAGTAGAAAATAATTTATTTACAGACTTCCGAACAACAGAGTCTTCGAAACTCACAAATATTACTGGATATTCAAAAATAACTACTCAAATCTATCGTACAATTACAGCTTTAGACCCCAAAGACTCTTTATACAACGTCTATAATAACATTCAAAACAACATAGATGAAACTCAAGCAAACTTGCTTACGCCTTGTTCACTCAATGACTGACTGGTAAATAATAACCACCAGCTCGCATCCGGCTCTCCTATATATAGTCTCGCCGCATGCGGTAGAAATTTCTACGACCTTCTAGAAAAACCTGGAAAACCACGGAACAACAAACAATGTATCAGTAGACCTAAGGGGGGGGGATCACCCACCCGGGGCACCCACCAAAAAACTTGGCATAGGTGTTTAATCCCCGGAGGAAATATTCCACAACCAACCAGCCAAATTACAAACAACGGGCCATTCCATAACATAAATAACATATACAGCAATAATATGCCAAGGCACTAAAATACACAAAATGATAAAAATGAAAAACACTTGTTTACAATTTGACAAACGTCTGACTGACGGAACAAAGAAAAAAATAATAATAATTAACAAACTTAACAAGACACATACAATATAAAGTGAGATGTAAGAACAAATCATACATGTTCCAAAACAAAACAAAAACTAAAAATATAATAAAACTAATATAAACACCAAGCCTTGGGGGGGGGGGGGTTACCATAAATAGGGAAGGGTTACCATCGCCAACAATCGCCAAGTTTGTCGCCAACTTGGCGATATATCGCCAAATTTGGCTACCAAAATTAGTCGCCAAAAGTGACGCCAACTTGGCGATATCTCAAATATTTCGCAAAGCTGCCATAGACATTCACTGAAAATAATAGACAAGTTTGCTTGATAACAGAGACAATGTAACAAAAACTAATATTAGTAAAGAAATGGAGCTTAATAAGATTATTTACATTATTTTACAGTACAAACACTAACTATTTACAAAATTCGTAACAATATATTTTCGAATGTTAATTTCATAATTCATAACACATTTTTATTTGTAAATTCAGTGCTAGAATTTATGTTAGGTTTTGTTATTTTAATACTATAACCATAAAAAATATTGTAACATTAGGTGCATAATTTTAGGAAATGTTAATAAAATTTAATTAAACATTACTAACTCTAAATTTTGAAGTGTTATAAAGTCAAAAATTTATCATGGAAGTGAAGTTTCATTTCTAGGCACATTTTCAACCGATTATTTAAAATATATAGTTAAAATGGGTATTGTCATTTAAATAAAAGTTTGAATTTCTTTCATTTGTAGATGGATCCCTAAGCAAATTTTATATATATAATTAAAATTAGACTTTATTTTTCATCGTTTGGTGCAAGTAATATTTTGTTACTAAGTTAGTACATGATGCTTATCTTTTTTCCCATGACTGTTCATCATTTCATTAAAAATAATATTTTTTTAGCCGAATCGCTTAAAAATAAGAAAATAATACATAAATCCAGAGTTTTATCTTTAAAATAGTACTTTTAGTTTGATTAAATGACATTACTTTCCGGACCAGAGCATCGTAATAATTTTTCCTCCAATGTCTATACCATCAATCGTTTTAAAGCATATGTTATAAAATAAATGCATCATTTTGAAATTTTGAAAAGATGAGAGTCACTTTCTGTCGTTATAAGTTTTACGATTATTAGCTCTATATCATTTGCTTGTGTATTTTATTTTTATCATTATTTATACTGTCTGCGTTATTATCGTTTTTTTTTCCTAAATTTTAGAACCATACCGTTTGTTAACTTGCATACTAATGTACAACATTGTTTTTGCAAGACATATTTATGACATCAGATAGCACATGTCATCTAGAAATTGATCCATAAATCTTTTTGAATATAAAGATTTTATTATCTTCACAAATAGAAAAAACTGCGTTATAAAATATGCTAATTTTTTTACGAAATTGGTAAGTCCTTAATGTTAATAGGAAAGCGAAGCAATGAATCGGATCGTTTTTAATTCGACATATTTTTTCTATATATTGGATCATATTGCACACTGTTAAAAATAAATCCTTGAGTTAACAGTAAAACTACTGGATGCAAAGTTTCCGGGTTTTGCCCGTTTTGGGAATTAAAAGAACAAAATATTCCGTTTGAAAAAGCGGTAACATTCCGTTATAAAGTTTGTATAATGTTGGTATTATTAAGTTGTTATAAAGTTCGTGATAATTATAATAAATTTTAACCTCGATGACAAAAAGCAATACAGTTACAACTCAGCAACATGCTACTATTTTTATAAAAGTGCCAGGATTCTTTCTTTCGGTTTTTTCATCTCTGTTAACCTATATATCTGTTTTGTAAAAAAAAATTAAATATATTTGCGGTAAACAAAGCAGTATCTCCGTTGTTTCGTTTTATCTCCGACCCTTCCGTTATTATCAGGAAATATCATGAGTTTTCCAATTTTTAACGGAAAATGCAATTTTGTCAAATTTAGGAAAAATATATCCGTGAATTTCAAATGTTTTAAACAGAGTTGTATATCTGGACCTATTGGAACCTGTGAAAATTTCTATCCAATCTCTGAATTTACATTAAAAAATATATTATACATTACAGACCTAAAAAACATAATTTGGCACTATTTATTATAATGTGTTTGTCAAAATTAATAGAGCTTGAAGATTATAAACAATCTTAGTGCATTTTTAAAAATATTATTTAAATGGTGACAATGCCTCTTTTTTCAATTCAAATTAATTGTTGACTTGTAAACAGACAATATATTGAATTAAATAGTTAGTTATTCAACGAAATCGAGGATGTGAAAAAAAAACAATTTAAAAATAAAATTTAATATTCTTTTTAATTGTTACAAGTGAAATTATTCCACTTAAAATGTTTATAATCTTGCAATAGTAAAATTTGCAGCTCATGTAAATGACATTAAAGATAATCTATTTTAAAACACAAATACATATATAATTTTTAATAATATATTTTGTGTAGAAATGAAAATAACTTAATCAAGTTTATTTTATTAAGCCCGGCTTTCCCGCTGAAATAAATTTGAAAAAGAGCTCTTCAATAATGTAAATGTGTGCTTCTGAAAATGCATAAAATAAAATTAGCATTTCGTTAGTTAATATCATAGTTTCTTTTTTTTCTTTTGTTTGTTTGTTTCAGTTCTTCAGCGGCCAAACAAATGAATGTACCAATTTGAATACTACATTATCACAGTTTAATTTAGACAATTTACATCAAATTGAATATAAAATAACCTAGTTTTCTTAATAAACTTTCAATATGTGCTCCCCATGTTTAATAGAAAAAAAAAAAGATCTAAATCATGATTTCTCGTAATGCAATGTCTAGCACATGAGACAATTCTTTCAAGGTGTAATTATTAAAAGTTAATTAACTCTTATTAAAATCAGAATACTTTACAAAACAAAAGCTACGTTTCTTGTTCGGTAATTTTGAAGAATCACGTCAAGATTAATAAAATGAGAATGTTGCTCAGTTAATCTGATGTCATTGAGTTTAAAGGCTACACACACTAATTACATATTACAGCTTTATATTTTCAAGGGTTAATGCCATTCGAAAAACAAATTAAAAGGGAAAATAGCTCCTCACACTTCCCATCTTTATACTTAATCACTGAACATTGTAAAATAATCAGGGTATGCTTTATCATATAAAAAAAAACATATCCAAAATTCAGAGCAAATGGGATAATTCTTCATAAAAACCCATTTATATAATTTAAGATGAGTTATCACCCTCCTTTATACTTAACCATTAAACTTCCAAAACTATTCATAGTTTCATAGCCTTACCACAAAGAACATACATCCAAAATTTATAGAAAATTTGATAATTCTGCATACATACATATTTATCAAATTTTGGGGGGTGGGTAATCGACCGTAGCCCATTTACATTTAACAAAAGAGCTGAACAGCTTTTTAGGGAAGCATCCTATCAGTATGAACCTGCATCCAAAATTGAAGCAAATCGGCAATTCTGCAGGAAAATCCGTTGACCTTAATAAAGAGGGGTATCCACCGATCCCCCATTTATACCTATCCAATTAATTCCAAAAGCAAATCAGGGAAGCGGCTTATTAGGATGAACTTAGATATAAAGTTTGAAGCAAATCGGTAAATTCTGCTTAAAAAACCCATTAACCTAAATTTATGTGGGGATCACCTCCCATTTTCCAACACTTTAAAATATCCAATGAACTCACAAAACTAATCATGGAGGTGCCCTCATCAAATGTGTCTAAAATTTGAATGAAATGTGATAATTCTGCAGGAAAAACCTCTTTATCAAAATTAAACGCCAGTGATTAGAGCCCGTCCCCCCTCTTTATGCTTATCTAACGAACTCCCAAAAATAATCATGGCGATGGTATCATGACAATGATCCTATCGCTAAAATTTGAATAAATTCTGATAAATCTGCATCAAAAACCCATTTAGCTAAATTAAGGGTGGGGAATTATCCCCCCGTTACACCACTTTATTCTTATCCAATGAAGTTCCAAAACTAATATGGCGGTGCCCTCGTCAGATCTAAATCTGCTTGAAAAATACATTATTTTTAAATTGAGGGTCAGGGAATTAGCCCACTATGCCCCCCTCTTTACACTTATCTAACAAAATCCTAAAACTAATCATGGCGGTACCCTCATCAGAATGATCCTATGTCTAAAATTTGAATGAAATCTGCTAAATCTGCATGAAAAACCCACTTATCGAAGTTAAGGGAGGGAAATTCCCCATCATTCCACCTCTTTATTTGTATCCAATGAACACCTAATACTAATCTCAAAGGTGCCTCATCAGAATAATACAATATCTAAATTTTTGAACGAAAACTGATAATCCTACATGAAAAAAACATTTATATAAATTAAGGGGAAGGGCATTAGCCCTTTCCCCTTGCTGATACATATCTAATGAACTCCCAAAATTAATCAGGTAAGCACCTTATCAGAATATACCTATATCCAAAATTTCAAATGAATCGGATATATTTATCATGAGTTATCGCATTACGCACATACATACATGCATAATACCTGCAAACATACAGAATGGGCAGACACATAAGCTCTCAGACTTTGATAATCTGTGACCTAAAAATTATGTTAATTCTATTTCTTACACATTTAAATTATGCATCTCTACAACTATTTACAGCAAAATATTTGATATTAATATATTATAAATACCAATTGTTCCAAGCTAAATCGAAAATAATTTCATTCATTTTCGAAGTTCAATAAATTATATGTTGCTATTCCAATCAACTTTTTAACCATAATAATATTAAAGAACAAAATTTTAGAATAAGACTCTTTAGATCACATGAGCTCAGCTCATCCGGTCTACTGAAAAGAGGACCGCTAAAGGAATTACAAAATACTTCACACAGTTTTACGGCACACATCCAGCCTAAAGATTAATTCTTCGTACATTTCTCTTGACATATTCGGAGTAATGAATAACATAACTCCGAAAAACATATTCAGAGTAATGAAAGCAATAGCATCCTCAATGATGTGCCTTACTCTGACAAATCCAACATAAGTCACAGAAAAAAGACCCGGATGATAATATAAAGTCTATGGGAGCGTTCGTTTCCAATATCTTGCTCAAATTGTAATATTTTTACATGATTTTTTTTTTCATAGAATGGCTGAGGATGATCCACAACCGGCCTAGTTTTTACTTCTTTAATATTGGTTTCAGATTTTTTTTTAATTACTTTAAATTTCAAAACCGGTTTAAACAGGTTCTGAAATTGAAACTGTCATAATGTAAAAAATATATAAGCAAAATCGAAAGAGTAAAAACTAGGCCTGTTGTAGATCGTTCCGAGCTATCCTATGCAATAACAAAAATCATGTAAAAATATTAAAATTTGAGCGAGATATTGGAAAAGAACTCTCCCATAGACTTTACATTATCATCCGGATCTTTTTCAGTGACTATTCTGGGTCTTTAAGTAACCGCGGAATGTATAAACGATCTACCATAAAGTTCCAAAGAAAAAAAATCGCATGGCTCTAAAGACTTTTAAACATATCGTCCAACAATAATTCTTTATATTCATATGTCGAAGCTTTACGAACGTTTCCCTTCAAGCGAGAAAATACCAAGCCAATACTCTGGCATCTGCTTAAGACGCAACACTAGGCACAGAAAAAAACCCGGATACTAATGTAAAGTCTATGGGGGCGTTCTTTCCAAATATTTCACCCAAATTTTAATATTTTTACATGACATTTTTACACAAGATAGCTGAGGACGATGCACAACCTGCTTAGTTTTTACTTTTTCAGTTTTGGTTTCAGATAAAAAAAAAATACTTTAACTTTCTAAACCGGTTTAAACCGGTTCTGAAATTGAAACTATCGTAATATAAAAATATATATAAATAAAATCGAAAAACTAAAAACTAGGCCGGTTATAGATCGTCCTTAGCTATCCTATGCAAAAAAAATCATATAAAAATATTAAAAAAGAATGCTCCCATAGACTTTACATTATCATCCGGGTCTTTTTCTGTGCCTAGTGTGGGGCCTTAAAGCGCAACACTAGTCACAGAAAAAAAAAACGGATGATAATGTTAAGTGTATGGGGGCGTTCTTTTCAAATATCTCGCTCAAACTTTAGTAATTTTACGTGATTTTTTTTTTTTTTTTTTTTTTTTTTTTTTTTTTTTTTTTTTTTTTTTTTTGCATAGGATAGTTGAGGACGAAATAGTTTGATTTGAACAGAAATTGAGAACGAGTTTTTTAATTTTGGTTTCAATTTGATTTTTTAAAAATTACTTTAACTTTCAAAACCGGTTTGGACCGGTTCTGAAATTGAAACTATAATAATATAAAAAAATATCTAAGCAAAATTAAAATTTGAGCGAGATATTTGAAAAGAATGTCCCCATAGACTGTACATTATCATCCAATTCTTTTTCTTGCCTAGTGTTGTCCCTTAAGTAAAACGGTTTGAGTTGACTTCGAACGAACATGCTACAATGCTTATAAATGATACTATTAAAAATTTTTATTGTGACATTCATTTATGAACATCCTATATTTAGCATGAATTAAAAACTAAAAATTTAATAATTTTACATATACTAGAGTATAAGTTCGAGACACAGTACCAATCCCCGATGTTTTCATTCTTTTCGGGAAGTTGTGCAGGAAAGCACAATTGTAAACCTACGAGTCAAACGCTCAAATCGAGTTTTACTTGTTTTTCTACCAGATATGGCTTAGCATACAGATTGCGTTGTAATATGCAAATCGAGATTTAGCTACTCCCAGATTTTCATCCGTGAACTCGATGAGGTCATTGTCTGTGCTGCCACCTCCCGGTCAATTTTAAATGCACAAGAATGACTATTCCAGTGCTGCCAACTACTACGCCTGATTAAATCACATAAACAGATTTGAAACCACAATTTGTTTAAGTAAAATATATGCCAAATATATTCAGTGTTATGTATTTCAATAGATATGATTAATTATTTGCTAAAATTTCGGCTTTTAATATGTTTATTTGACTTTAAATAGGCGTAGAAGTCGGCAGCCCTGCTATTCAATCCATACAAAAAAAAATTAAGTCCCAAGGGAAAGGGAAATTAATTTCCGATTATTTAGTATGAAAATTTTATGTGCAGAAAAGTAGATTCCTAATGCTTTAATAACTATACATTATTTCACAAAATATCTGATTTATTACAAGTAAGTAATCTGCCATCAAATAATAAGAATAAATCTCATCCAAAATGGAAAGAAAAAAATAAGTAGTCGTTATCTGTTGATAAATATCGTCATGAGAATAAGAAGATTTACTGTAATGATCCACAATATGTCACTAATAATGTCTTATAATTTCACTGATATTTTATTCTTTCAAAAAATAAACATCCATAAAATATCATAAAGCGTATTTTTTAATAATTCGACTTTCTATATATTGCCATACCGGCAAAAATTTTCGTATCTGTATTTTTATACTAGATGAACTAGTTGTTTAAAAAAAATTAATTATTACAAAATTATAGCTGCAAACATGTATCAAAGTAAATTAGCATTAAGCCGTATAGGGACATTAATTTGTTAGAATAGGTCGTTTTTGTGAATTATTTAATGACTTACTTCTCAGTTACGCTTATAAACAGCGGCGATGACCGAGCATAGCTTGATCAAAATTAACTTTGTGTCTAACTCGATATACTAGTCACATTGTATAGTCCTCTTTGTATCATTGCTGTTAAACCTGTTATTTCATGACAGTATTATTTATAAGAACAATCAATATGAAAACTATGCACACACGTTTCTAAATTTTATATTATTTACATATTTACAATAAAGGAATATTAATCGAAATTATATTTTTGGCATGATTCTGATTGCAACATGCATCTTGAGCTTTATGAAGAATGTCTAAAAATCTCCTTAACATTGTAAAGGACTTTTTTTTGCCAAATGCATCCAAATTTGGCGACATTCTTTCATTTGGCGTTAAGTAAGTGTTTTTTCTCTTATAGTATTGAAAATTGATTTTTCCGCGAGTATCACCAATATTTCGCCTAATATCCGCCAATTCACAACTTCCTAATGCTGACTCCTGAATATCCAAAATGAATCACTAATCAAATCTACTAAGAAGTGTGACATCGCTCAATGATCTTCTGGGAATCAACCCTTACGAAAATGTCTTTTAGAATTCTAGAGAAAAAGATTTATAGAATCCTATAGAATTATGGCCCGTTTTTCTATAAGCTAGTTTAAAAGCTATAGAAATATCCGTAGAAGTTCAATAGAAATATCTATGGAGTAGAAATTTCTATTAAACTTCTATTAAACACTTTCTCGCTACAGACCTTTCTATTAAACTTCTATTAAACACTTTCTCGCTACAGACCTTTCTATTAAACTTCTATTAAACACTTTCTCGCTACAGACCTTTCTATTAAACTTCTATTAAACACTTTCTCGTTACAGACCTTTCTATTAAACTTCTATTAAACACTTTCTCGCTTTTAAACTAGCTTATAGAAAAACGGGCTATAAGTCTATAAAATTCTATAAATTTTTTTCTATTAAATTCTAAAACACATTTTCGTAAAGAAAAAACAACAGAATACAAAATTTTGTGAAAATCATTTAAAACGTGTTACAGATAAATTTAGCGTGACCCTCAGTGCCTCCAAAATGACCCACTAATCTAATTTTGTAGAACATTTGACCCTACCCAAGGGGTTTTGAAACGCTTAGCTGGTGAAAATGGTACAATATAAAATTCAATCGAAATCTTTAGAACAATTTTTTAAATAAAATTATCTAGACAAGTAGTGATTCAAAAATGACCCACTAATCAAAAATTTTCAACATAGTTATCTATGAACTATCCATCACAACATGATCTATACCAATTTTCTACTCGTATCCGAAAACGGTGCAATACATAAGTTTTTAAAATTGCTTTATCTTTTTTTTTTTTTTTTTTTTTTTTTTTTTTTTTTTTTTTTGAAGAAAAATTAGCTTGACCCAGAGTGACCCAAAATGACCATATAATTTAATTTTCTGTAACCCAGCCCAATGGTCTTCTCATCACTGAAAACGGTAGATTACAAATTTCTTTCAAAATCATTAGATTTATGGTGTTATGTAACACCTACATTACATAACAACATAAAGTCTTAAATCTGTATCTGTTTGCAATACTTTCGTTTTTTCTAGTGCGTAGATGGGAATATATTCAAACTTTTGATTCATTTAGATTTTATCTTATTAGAAATATTATCTCTCGCGCACGAATAAATCATCTGAACTTTTAGTCACTTAACCATCATATTTTCCCGAAGACGGCTTCTGAAAACGGTTCGAATCTTTGCTTTAATGTTATATTTCATTTTTAATTGTACAAGTTCATATTGAAATTCTTGTTTTGTGCAGCAATGAGCAAGGTATGTAGATGTATTTTTAACAAACACATTCTCAGTAGATTTATAATTCATTATAAACAGAATTAAAATTACAAAACATAGATCATCATGTAATGTTTAAATTATTAAAGCCTAAAAAACAAAATTAACAGTACGTTTTAACATACGAAAAATGTACGAAACATTTTTATACGAAAGATGTTAATATGGTAACTTTCTTTAAAAAATATATCAATGTATATTCGACCTATTATCCCACAGGCAAAAGTACACCGAATACACCAACTTTCGTTAAAATGTTACTAATTTCGTCCTTTTTTTAAAAATTAAAAAATGTACTTCTATTTTTAAACTTAATTGATCTGAATATTGTCTGTACTTAAAAAAATAATACAAAAATTATTCCCAATTTGAAAATATTAATATATTTTCTTCAGTAACGTGTTTTATTTATTTATTTATTTATTCATTTGAGGAGAAACGGATTAGTTTTTTTAATTTATTCACAAGCGACAAGTTTATGCTGTTGCTTTTAGCATATTTTAATTCTTGTAAAAAATCCGTCCATTAAAAATAATTCTTCATGGGTTTTTTTTTAATGAAAGCCATAAAAGCAAATGTTTCCATTAAGGAAGACACAGACATTAATTAACATAAAAGCCTCAGGTAATGATTATATCGTTAACCTTTAAAGTTTAAATTTGATGTTTTACCATTTAAATTTAAGAGGATTACTATTGGATACTAAATGGGGTTTTTAAGTTTCACCAATAAATAATTAGTAATTGCTTTCTGAAAGTCAAATTCAACTTTTTTTAAAATTATTTAAATATCGTTAAAAAATATTTCAAGATTTATTTTTTCATTTATTTTCAATTTCAATTGCAGGATAATGAACATCTGAGCTAGATATATTACTAAGAAATGCATTAAATTATTAATATTAATAACTTAATTAATATTAATATTAAGTCAATTGAAAAATATTATGAAATATGAAATTAAATGTATCGTTAAGCAACGATAAAGTACTATTTCACTGACAAAAAAAAAAAATTCAAAAAGTAAAAATTTTCAATATTGCAGTCCAGGAGAAATGCACATGTTACCTTGCAAAAGGTCGGATCGAAATTTTTTTCCGGAATTGTACATACTAAGGACCGAATTATCCAACAAAAATTTCCCCGCGATGGTTTTGTGTATTCTAAAATCCCACAATATTTTGGGATTTACTTTTTTATTATTTAGAAAATGTCCATTGCCATGGCGCATTATTTGTTAGTTACAGTCTTAAAGAAGATAAAATGCACTACCACTTTCATATGTTCAACTTTTCTATACTCTCAGTAACAACTGCAGTACGGTATTTTAAAAAAAAGATTTTATTTTTCAATTTTTCTTAAAAAACTGTGAAAAATGTGGTGTCCCGATTAGTCAAATGTTCTCCACAAACACATACGCCTACTTCTACATATTGTACCATCAAATTACCTATTATTTGCACAAACTACTCCCAATTTTCTTCAAAAGAGGCCTATTTTATATTTAAGAAATCTATATAATATACCATGTATTGGAAAATGTGGATGAATAAAACAATTTTCACATTCAGAAAGCATATGAGATGGCTTCACTATAGTATAGTTCCGATTAGCGGAACTTCAATTAACTGGTCTTTCAATATTCCGGACAGTTTATTTCTCTCAAAAAAAGCTTTCGCCCGTTAGTGGCACGGACACTGACACTGAAGTTGAACAACTTACGATGTTTTAAATAATTATTAAGAAAGTATAGTCCTGTAATAAATAAAAATTAAGTACATTTTAAAAGAATTTTCGATACTTACTTAAAACAAGAGATATATTTTTAGTTTTCTATCATGTTTTATGTCTTCGGTCGCCGGTGAATGACGTGTTCTAACCAGAAAGTTCAGTGTCAATCACCGGTAACTGACCCATCGCTTAACATATTAGACGAACATCCAGTTATTCGAAAAGCCTACTTCCATCCAAAAGCAAATAAATAAATAACTGAACTTCAAATTAACAAAAATGAATAATAGTATAACAGTCACTACTTGTGCTGATTTTTAAATTCCACTATAAAGTTTATCAAATAATTTTTGCATTGCAATTTTTATAAATGAAACAGCGTTCAAAATAAATATTTCAGAGACATTATTCAGGGTCGGCAAGCTTCAGTGAATTTTACAGTTAAAATATCAGTTCCTTTTTTTTTATTTTTTTTAAACAAGGTGGAACCTGTCGAATTTCGACAAAAGTAAATGTTTAAGAGGAACTGTTTCATTGATTTATAATAAATCTGCAAAATTAGCTACAGTAAAAAATGCATCTTACAATGATCAGTCTAACTCTCAAACAAATATTATTTAAAGCTAAAATTAAGAAAAAAAAATACTATCTCTGTAAAACTCAGTTGTCCAAATATTAAAATTAAACTTTAATCGCATATATAGAAATATAATAATAAAGCAAAATATAATAAATATCAGTTATTAAGATGAAGTTATCAATTGAGGCTCTAATGTTTGGTATAAATGAGTATGAAATAGAAAATATTTCAAATTGACGCGATCTTAGAATTTAACCCATCTAAACCCATCATAATTTTGATCTTCTCAAAATTTACATGCGCATATTTCAAATTTTATCAATTTTAAGAGAAAATGGCGTATTTCTGTTGCCACAATTACAAAATTCGTACTGAAAACTAAAAAATTCAATAAGTCAAGAATAAATTGAGATACAGCTGTCTAACACATTGCATTTAAAGTACATATTTTTTTTATACGATGATGTAAAAATCGAAAATGTGCGATGGTTAGAAGTATAAAATTAGCAGCACGGAAAGTTGCAAAAACGATTTGCATGTGAAAGTGTTGCTATTCTCAAAATGATGTATGCGTTACGCACAGATACGTTTGGCCTCTATAATATAGATAGAAAACTATAATTAAATTAAACGCATGGAATTTCGGCTAATTTAAAGAGAAATCATTTGTAAGAAAGTACTGGGGCCGAAGAATTTCCTACTCTGGAAATTCTCTGTAGCATGGCAACCTTGTTATGCATCGAATTATATTTTTTAATTTTAGTAAAATTATTTACTAAATAAATAATGAGCCTCTTTCTTGAGACCCCAGTTAACATTTCGTAGCTAAACTTTTATCAATACATTTTATTACATTATATTACTTATACTATATTACATATATATTATATTTACGTTATTAAACATTTACTTTATATTAAGTCATTGGTGAGCTTCTCATTATATATTTCATAATTTAACAATTGATTTCATTATCTATAAATTCCGTACTTTCAGAAACTGTATGAGAAAATGCATTTAGTAGCGTTTGAATATTTTGATTTTTTTTCTATATTGATGAAATTCTTCATAATTGAATTGAATTGATGAATTGAATCGATTGCTGTATTTGTTAACTCTGTTGTCTTTTCCAGCATTGCATATAAGAGAAACTTTTGTAATAACTGGCAATCTGCATGATAATTGGCATTATAAAAATACACTCTATATGATTCTTGGGCATTATTTAAAATGCATCAAAATAGATGTTCATAAGAAGCAAATAAACTGAAGAATAATAATTTTTAAATAAAAAGAGAAATCTCTTTACAAGATTGTGACACCAGAGATTGCCATAAAGAGAAATGTCATTTTCCGCAGAAACTGTTTTATTACAGAACTCACCTCTAAAATTTTGTAGCTAATTCTTTATCAAAACATTTTATTGTTCTAAGGAAAGAGAACTAATAAATGCGAACAGCACATAACAAAAACATCAAATCACAAATCCAATTTATCTACCGCTCATTTAAGAAAAGATCAGAAATGTAAAAATAAAGTACATCATGAAGAAATCTATAAAATAAACTAAAATGCTTTCCCTACTGACTTTACAAAATTCGTGTTCTGAAGCTATTTTGAGAAAATTTCCATGAATGTATACTGAATGAATTGAAAGCTTCTTTAAAAGGAAATACAATCAAATTAGCATTTTTACTTTTCAATATGTTCTCTTGAACGTTACCCTAATAATCTAATTCATAAGCCTATTTCTAGAAATATATAGAAGTATAATTGGAGAAGAAAACTGAATAAAGATTACGTTAAGGTTGGTATGGCATTCTTGCGCAAAGTAAGGTACCCTGGGGTAATAACGCCAGGCGGGGTAATAACGCCAAGTGCTTATATTTTGCATAATTATGAAATAATCAGGTAAATGACACCCATGTGCTCTGCGCAGAAGGGTTTTTAGTCATATAAATCGCAAAAAACAGCTTCAAGTTAATTTGTTTCATATTTAGGTCTTATTGTTTTTAGAAACAACTAAAATTAACGCTTGATCTAAAATTTGCGAGATACGTTTTGTGATGTGAAGACTATCTTTTTATCCGGAAATACTTTGTTAATTACATAAATTTGTAGTGCATTTCATGTACTTTTAAAATGTTGTTGAAGATTTTGGATATCTTTTCGAGATAATTTGTAATTTAAAATGTACTGCGCAATAACTATACCGGGATAATAACGCCAATCCTTGGTTTAATACCCCGGTTGATTCCTACAGTGGCCTAGCTACATCCTAAATACCGATTCAAATAAACACAGTTAAAACTGTGCAATGTTTCTTATATTTCTATTTAAATGATCCTTTTTAAGCAAAAAGAAGCTCACGGTCTGTTATTCTTTTGCCTCATCCCCCCTCCCACACCACACCTTTATTTTTCTTACACTTTCACAAAATATTGAACATTTTCAATAGCTTAGAATGCAATTTGTCAATTTCTAATTTGCAGAGTTTGTATTTTTAGAATTGGGCTATCTACATGCAATTATTCCATCTTATTTCATAGTTTTGTTTGCATGGCGTTATTACCCATATAGGTGGGTAATAACGCCAAATAGCATTGGTCAAGAAAAAACGCCATTACATTTTATGAATACATATCTGTTAAATTATTTTATTTTATATAGGTAGTCAATGAGTTGCTGTATCAGATCCTATATTTGTTTGAAAAATACAATCTAAAACTAAGCCGTGAAAATTGGTAGAACCTTAACGTGGCGTTATTACCCCAGGGTACCTTATATGTAATTACTTTATTTAAGAATTTCAAATAGTTATATTTAATAAAATCTCTATTTCCAATTTTAGAATAAATGCAGTTAAATGCAGAAAATTCATAGATTTCTTAATTTGAGATGTTATATAAATTAAAAGTGTTTATAAAAATTCAAATTTTTACTGTTCTTCGATTATCAATAACTGTCTTTTTATCTTCCGTATAGTCTACTAATATCATACTAGGTATATGGGGACATAAATTTAAAAAAATCGCTTTACACTGTTAAATTATTTTTCTGTGAAATTATATAGAATCTGCAGGAAATCCATTATCTTAAATCCTCTGTAAAATTACAGGGTTTAGATAAACAGAGATTCTGTTATATATCACAGAAATTTTCAATTCTCATTTAACATCTGAATTTTAAAAAAAATAAAAGATTTGATAATGCAAACTATGGCAGACTTGAATAAATTTTAAAAAACGTTTTAGTATTCTCAATTTTTGTATATAAATTTTAATTTTTTAAATGTATTCAAGTCTGTCTCAATTTATACTATTAAATCTTTTAAGAGAGAAATTAGTTGGCAAATTTACTATAGACTCGGTAAATTAACATCGTTAAAAACACCCAAGATTCTGTATGTACATTGTTAATGATAATAATTTAATGTAGTTTTCAAAATCAGTAAATCACACAATCTTAAATGAGCCCAAAATAATTTTATTTTCTCGAGTAATTTTTAACTACTATACCATTTATTTTTTACACAATTTATTTTTAGCCGTGCTGCGGATTGAACCCGAGAAATCATGACAGTGGAAGAACAAACACCCTACACACTGAGCTATTGGAGATTTTGTTATCTTGTTCAAAATAAGCCCTTTATCATTCAGCAGGGGAAAATTGATACAAGTCCCCACTAACACAGGGAAGATTATTTTTCCCTTTCTAAATTATTCTAATTTTTGGGAAAAAAAAGAAATTATTTCTTTTTTATTCTTAATAAAATTGCAAAGCGATTTTATAAGTTGTATTTTGAAATATAAGTCTTAACAACGATAAAAATGTCTTTAAATAAAAACGAAAATTCTGAAGGGAATTTGATATATTGCGTCGATAAAATGATGATTGAATTCGTTTAATTGAGAAATAGTGTGAATTTGCGGAGAGTCTCGCTTTTTTATGTGCAGAAATTTTTAGCGTAAATGTTTGTGTTTAGATACAATGTATTCAAAATTTAAAATAACCGCGTTTAACTTTTAAAAAAGTGCTACAATCTAAAAAAGTCCTTCCGGCAATGCCGGGAGGAAGAGGTAGCTTTCATATACTTATATATTTATTTATTTATTTATTTATTTTAAAGTAAGTTACATTGTTCAAAAATACTAAGCTCAAATTAGTGGAAATAATCTTATAAAATCAGTGATTTTATAAGATTGAATACTAGTTTTTGTCAAGACTGAATATTAACAGGAATTTTTAGAAATTAGTCATCTTTTATTCAACCTGGTTTTATTTTAAGCGATTTAGAGAGTCACCAAATTCCACGATATCATAAAGTGTATGCCATTTTAAAGCAACATGATGGATCGTTCAGATCAGACCGTTTCAAAATGTCAGCCATAAGCAAAATTCAAAGTGCTATAACTCAATCATTTTTTAAGATATAGACAAAATAAAAAGTGTTCTGGAATCATTGTTTTAAGTTTTAACACATAAAAGAAAAATATTTTTCAACTTTTAATTTTTTCGCATTTAATTTTAAACTTTAAATTTAAAAAAAAATTAAAATGGCCACCATTTTGAAAGAAAACGGTGGATGATGCTGGCCAACGAACTCGGTCGAGACATTTGTATGTACTATGTACATACCAAGTTTCATTGAAATCGGTTCATAAATACGCGTGTTATCACGTGACAAAATCAGATCGTTTCAAAATGTCAGCCATAAGAAAAATTCAAAGTGCTATAACTCAATCATTTTGTAAGATATAGACAAAATAAAAAGTGTTCTGGAATCGTTGTTTTAAGTTCTAACACGTAAAAGGAAAATATGTTTCAAATTTTGATTTTTTCGCATTTAATTTTAAATTTTAATTTTTTTTTTAATTTAAAATGGCCACCATTTTGAAACAAAATGGCGGATGATGCTGGCCAGCAAACTCGGTCGAGACATTTGTATGTACTATGTACATACCAAGTTTCATTGAAATCGGTTCATAAATATGCGTGTTATTACGTGACAAAATCAGATCGTTTCAAAATGTCAGCCATAAGAAAAATTCAAAATGCTATAACTCAATCATTTTTTAAGATATTGACAAAATAAAAAGTGTTCTGGAATCTTTGTTTTAAGTTCTAACACGTAAAAGAAAAATATTTTTCAAATTTTAATTTTTTCGCATTTTATTTTAAATTTTAAATTTTTTTAAAAATTTAAAATGGCCGCCATTTTGAAACAAAATGGCGGATGATGCTGGCCAACGAACTCGGTCAAGACATTTGTATGTACTATATACATACCAAGTTTCATTCAAATCGGTTCATAAATACGTTAGTTATCGCATGACAAAAATCAGATATATATATATATATATATATGGTTATATATATATATATATATATATGTCAACATTTGAACGGAGGGTGGTTTTGGGGTCTGGGGGTCATGATCGGTGAAAATATACCAAAATTTTCCGGAAGTGTTTTCCTCCGGACGGCTGCAATAGGTAGCTTTTTACTTTTTGTAATGAAAGCTACCTAAAAAGAAAAAACTTTTTTATCGTGTATTTTTGAAAATGTAAAATCTTAGTTTACAATTAAAACCAATGGACACGCTCAAAGGATTTACGGGATTTCCCAAAATTTGATTATCTGTATAAGATGAGTTTTGAAACTTATCTCCTACTATATGCTATATAGAAATAAACTACACTGAAAATGTTGATTTATGATATGAAACGCGCACTCTACCAGCTAGTATTAAACCGTAAAATTAATCATAATAATAATTCTTTCGGGTCCGGTGTACTATTAATTAAACGTGTCTTTTCCTTGAATATTATTTTGTCTTAACAATTATATATGAGGACCCCAGAAGCCAAGGGGTATAAGTGACAAAATTGAACAAATTGAGTTAAGTGCACAGGGTATCTGGAAATATGCTTTTTTCATTTCAGTTAAAGAAATATAGGTCATTTTCTGATTATTTGAGGAGTTATAGAGATAAACCACTTTTTTCGAAAAACAAACAATATTGATTAATTATAGATTTAAAGAAAATTATACCCTACTTTTTTAACGGTTATTGAAATGAGAGTTCAAAGATTAGAATGCAACAAGCAGATGTTGCCTATTTCAATTTATTCAATTGTTATTGATATTCCAATTTAACATCAATTTTCTTTAAACTCAATTTACTCCAAATCGACATTTTGTCACTTGTACCCCTTGGCTTCTGGGATCCTCATATACTATATATATAGTATATATATATATATATATATTACTTTCTACATATAGAAATAATAATACATATATGTCTGTGAATATCTAATTATGACTTCATTTATGTTTTGACATTTAGTAACAACAATAATAATAAAAGTTTACTTAATTCCCTTTGCACATTTGGCGATTCATTTATTTTTCACATGTGTTTCATTCTTTAAATTTAAAATATAGGAAGGAATCATGCGTGATAAATTGAAAAAAAAACAATAGACAGCTGTAACACTTGCTAAACCCTGTAGTAATACGACATTTTTCAAACATCCCCAAAGCTCTTTCTTAACCTATTATATAAATATGAATTGAATAACACACGAAATACGTACATTCTTTGCATTTCAGTCTACGAGATAATCTTTAAACATCAGTAAGTCTGTTTGGATACCTACTATTAATGTTACTAAGGTAATAATAATTTTATTCTCAAAAAAATCTCTCCCGAAACGCAAGAGCCTAGAGCCTATTTTATAGCGCATAATGTATAATAAATGAGTTGATCTATATATATTTACTTAACGGATTATTTAAAATTTATTTTTCTTAATTTTTTTATGTAATACCGACAGTTTAGTTAACAGTATAATGACTTAAAATAGACCACTTTTTTCTTTACAGTATATGATAAAAATATATCGATAATAAAAAAAAATAAAAGCATGTAGTTTTTTAGAATAATAATTAAATACTGAAAAACATCGCCCACAGTAAGTGTGACGAAACAAAATTCTTCAAGCTACATGCAAAAAATTCAAACACCCATAAAAAGGAATTTTATAGTTTCAGATTCTTTAAAACAGCATTTGAATAAAACAAGACAGTTGTAAGATTTACATTCACATGCCCATAGAAAATGCTACATAAGAAATATATTCAACAGATATAGGGTCTTACTTAAAATAAATGTATTTTATATGAAAATAAAATGGATTACGTTACTTTACATGTGTAAATTTTAAAATTTCATGAGGATATATGATTTTTTCTTCATAGAACAGTCATAAATCCTTTTCTTAGGAAGCAATATATAATATTTCTATATTTTCATGCCAATGTATTTAAAATAAATAAAATATTTCCCTCTTATTTAAAATTTTTCCGTAGAATGTTGTAGTTCTAGAATGATTTAGAAATACTAAATACACTACTTATTTTTATGTTTTGTATTTGTACTAAATAATGATTTAGTTACTAAGTAATTTGAGTGAATTAGAATGCATTTAACCGAGAATTATTGCAAATTTACAGAGAGTCTCGCTTTTTGTTCCGTGGTTTTCACAAAATTTTTTCATTGTACAAAAAGACCTTCTAACCTCTGAAGGTATAGAATATATATGCTCCATCTGTGTAAACTACCATTAACATTTTTCTTCCTCTATAATTTTACAATATAAAAATGAGTTGAAAAAAAAATGACTATTTTATCAGATATAACTTTACCTCTTTACACCTTTACCTCTATATTTCGTGCAATGCAATATTACCATCAAACAAATTATCTTAATCTTTGAATTTTTAGTATGTATTAAAAATGAATAGATTTTGAACTCATGCTTGAAAACGAATACACATCTTACAACATCTCAATTCCAAATTTTATACTTATCTCTGTGAAGACGGTTGCTTTTTTTAGAATGATAATGATACAACAGCTGTTCATTCATGCATTCAAGTGCATATACACTTTAACCTTTTCGGTGGCAAGGTACTTGTATGTGTAAAATTCTGAAATCACTGAATGACACTAGAATTTAAAAACAAATTTGTTTAGAAAAAATTGAAATATTTCCTTCGCGTACTTGATAAAAGGAAAATTCCCACCTCAAAAATCTAGTGCCAATGTGTTATTTAATAATTAAAATTAGGTGGCCCAAAAGTGAACCACCGTCTTTCAAGGTGTTTATAAAATATGATTTTTGATTTTATTTTCAGTAACTATTGATTTAAACAACATGAAACTAAACTAATATTTTGTTATACCTAAATTAAAATTTCATTAATTAGTATAATCAGAAAGAATGACTGATAATAAATGAAAGTTTTTACGCATTTTTTTCTCTATAAATTCACAAAGTAAAAATGGGTTAAAAATAATTAGCAGCTTTATCAAACATAATTTATTTTATCAGTTACAACTTCACTTTTTGTACACTCTCAGTACAATGAAAATATTACCATTAAACAACTTAACTTAATCTTCGACACTTTAAAATGTATTGAATATAAATATTATTTGGAATCATGCTCTAAAAATAAGCCACATCTTACAGCCTCCACATTTCAAAAACTTATATTTATCCGTAAAGACTTGTTATTTTTAGAGTGATATATATTAGATATTAGATTTAGAGAGATAAATTATTTCATTAACTAGTAAAATAAAAAAGTGCAACAGAGTGAAAAAGAAAGGTTTTACTTTTTTCATTTTTTGTAATTTCATAATGTTAAAATAAGTTGGAAAAAAATGACGATTTTACTGAATATAAAGTAATGTATCAGTCACAACTTCACTTGTATATTCCGTACAATGCAAATATTATTATCAAACAACTTACCTTAATCTTCGAATTTTTAAGATGTATTGAAGATGAATATTATTTGGACTCATGCTTGAAAATGAAGCCACATATTACAGCCTCCACATTTCAGAAATTTACATTTATATGTCTAAAACTGCTCCTATTTTAACAATGATAATTGTTTCCTTAATTAGCACAATGAAAAAGAATAAATGATTACTAAAGAAAGTTTTTACATTTTTCATTTTCTGTAATTTTATAATGTAAAAATGGGTTGAAAAAAAATAACGAATTTATCGGATATAACAACGTATCAATCCCAACTTCACCTCTGTATTTCGTACAGTGAAAATATTACCATCAAACAACTTACCTTAATCTTCGAATCTTTAAAATGCATTGAAGATGAATATTATTTGGACTCATGCTTGAAAAGAAGACACATCTTACAGTCTCGGCATTCCAAAAACTTATATTTATCTGTCTTAAGGCCGTTACTTTTTTACGCTGATAATGATATAACAACAGATGTTGATTCGCACATTCAAGTGTACATACACTTTAACAAAAAACATTCATGTTTTCTTTTCAATAACTCTTGATTTAAACAACGTGAATCTAACATAGTATTTTGTTACACCTGAATCATATTTCAGGTGTGATTCCTGTTTTTTTTTAGAATATTTATTGATTTTTAATGTTATTTTAATATACATACTCCTAACTATTTACAAAAATAACTTAATCTGTTTAATTAAGAAAATATAAATTACTATTTTTTCAAATTTTAATGTAAAATTCAATAATTTCAAATTTATATTTATTCTTTTATTATTATTTTTTTATATTTCGGAAATATAGGTTTAGTATCAATACTTATCTGACAGAAATCAGCCATTTTGCCCATAACATACTTTTGTAAGTATAAAAGGTTGTATGTAAGGAAGATACTGATCGATGTTACTGCTGAAAATCCTGAAAATTTCTTTTTATTATCTAAAAAGATGCTTAGTCGCTTGCATTTGAATTTGTCTTTCTTATCAATATCAGATTGTTTTGATCCATATATACTTTTTAGTGGGAGTTAAAATATATATTGTTTTTAAAATATATATAAAAAATTGTTCGAGTATCTCTTTTTTTCTCTTAATCTCATTTTTAGAAAATATAATAATTTAAAAACTCAAAACATTTTATAAATCAAGGTAAAATTAAAATAATACACAAGACCCGTTTAAAGTTGGAAAATAAAACATCCTGTCATTAGTACTGTAAACATTTGCCCGTGGGTGGACAGGTGGACTTGTATTTAGAGTTCTGATGAGGATTTAGAGTGCTGATACCTTTATATTTTTCCAGCTCGAAACGCGTCCAGGGTATTATTTTGATTTTATAATGATTTATACAATCTTTTAATATTTTAATTGTGATTTTCGTGAGTTTTGTGATGCGTTTTCAACAATAAATACCATATAATGCATGATTAAATCTATTAATACGCTTAAAAATAAGTAAATGAAAGTCGAAATATTGTATGTTAAAGAGTATTGTATTATTATTTTATTACTATAAAAGATTAACGCATCCTGTGTATTAGTTTGATTTTAAGTAGATTTATGTATATATATATTCATTTAATTGTGACTTATCAGCAGTTTTGCGGTGCTGTGCCAACAATAAACGTTTTATCTTACAAAATTAAATGTGTTTTTATGTAGAAAAGTAAGTAAATGAAAGTCAAATCATTGTCTGCTAAATGTTATGTTTTAAAGATGAAAAGGATTTATATTTAATACAAATTAAATAAAATAAATTTTAAAAAGGCGTATTTCAGAATCATATTATAAATGTAAAATTTATTAATTTTCAACTAAAAAAGAGAATATCTACAATTTAAAAAATATGTTGTCAAAAAACAATGAAATTAAAATTACTATTATGAGTAAAAAAAGAATTTGTTTTATTATTTTTAATGTTATAAAATTTATTTACATTTTACAAAAAGCAATTCATACTTTGTTTGCCTTACATGCAAGAAATTTGCTTTCAAAATATTAGAGGAAGCTTCTTAAGAGTCTAACAATACTTTAAACAGGAATATAAATGTATATTTTTGTTAATTAAATATTAATATTTAGCTAATTATTTATATACATTATACAGATTGCAAGAAATAATCTTAAACTACATTAATAGTACATATCACTCACGCATACAAAAAAAAAAAATGAAGCAATTGCAAAAAATTAATTTTGCGTATTGTTGCAATAATGCATCTACTTTCATAGGTGTTACTATACAAGAAGTTTCATAAATGTAGTTGTCTGACAAACACTTAAATTAAGTAACTTGTCACTTTAGAACTAGAAAAGGGCCGCAATTTGGTCTGATAAATTCATCCAATTTTCTCTAGAACTTCTTCATCTTGATTTTTAGATGCTTTATGCTTTTGTATACGCTTATACAGCTGCATGCAGAGATAATTGTTAGAAATTTATTTCATTGTAAAATTAAGCCAATATTGTTTTGCGTCGACTGGTAAGTATAATATATTTGTGTTTCTTTTGCAGATCGATGTATGTTTTTTTGATTTTTGAGACATTAAAAATTATCAAAAAATATTATTTAAAAATATAGTATACGAGATTTAGACTAATGTCGAGGATAAATCTATGATTCGTACGACGCGGTACAAAAATTAAATACAAAACAATAAATATATATTGAACAAAAATATAATTTAACAAATTACAACGACAATTTGGAAAATAATATTTTCGAAGATTAAACTTTTAAATAAATTATAAATAAATTCTATATTTATATTAACTCTAAATATCATTTTTAGGATTATCATAGCGAGTCATATATTGCTACGCCATGCGTTAAACATTAATATTCCTAGACGAATGATAAAAGAACAGTAATTTAAAGATACAGCTTTAACTGTTTAAAATGTGTATTTTTATTTTATGGAGTTAATCAAATTGACGTCTAAACGCCTCATAATACATACGACATGGATTAAACTATTATTCCTGGGCTCATCAAAAAACAAATTTTAAATGAAATTTCAGTTTTACAATTTTCTGAACTGCAAATTTTTTAACTTCTAAACATCGCACATTTAAAATTTTTACAGCATTGTATAGAGAAAAAAAGTGCACTTTTAAATGAAATTTGTTGGAAATCTTTACCACAATTTGTTTTCAGATTATTATTTTTATTTAAATTTTTATTTTTTTTTTTTTTTTTTGTCATCGTAGCAACAAAAGTATTCCATTTTTGGACATTAAAAATGGACCAATCAGAAAACAAATAAAATAAGTTGCGGAATTCAACCAATAAAAAGATTCAGATATGCTTCGGCTTCCCCAGTTCTTTACCGAGGACAATAGCTATTTTATAAATAGTTAATAAATGCATCATAAATAAATGCTGTCAATAACTGATTCTTTATATTTAAAATAAATAAATAAAAGAATTAATGCTCTCCCCGTCACTATAATTGTATAATTTGTAGTACCTTTTTGCTGATATTAAGTAGAATGCTACATAAAAAAAAAAATGAAAATTTATGGTAGTGTAGAAAAATGCCTGATAAACGCGATAAAGGAAACTTTTTAATCAAAGTATTATTTTAAGAGTAATTTAATGTTAAATTTTGTCAAAATTGCTCTATTAAAAAACTTTTTTATGAGCGGAAATTATACACGACAATTGAATCATTTTTTCTAAGGCTATATGCTAGAAACTCGTAATGTTCAGATTGCATTTATTTATTTTTTTAATTTGATTCCTTTTTCTGACGGTTTATTTCCATTTTAAATTAAAATTTTCAGCATTTCCAAACCTTTTTTTTTTTACATTTTTTAGAAAAGGTTATCATTTTAAATTGTTTCTAACTGCAAAATCTTCGCAAAGAATGTTATTTGCTTTAAATTAAAAATTTATTTACGCATGACTAATACAAACAGAAAAAAGATGATTTTCAAATTTAAATTTTCGCTATTTACAGAGATATTTTTTGTATATTTTAGAAATTGAAAAAATAAAGAAGTAAAATGGCTCTGTTGACTCTTTTCATTTCATATTAGCTAATTTTGAGAATTTTCGATAATCTATTTAATCAAACGCAAAAAAGGGCAATTAACAGCAACAAATTTGGTCTTAAAATCCCTCACAAACAGAGAAATTAATAGAAACCTCTTTATAGACAGATCGCCGCTCTTTTTTTTTTTTTTTTTTTTTTTTTTTGTCATAATTCAATTACCCATAATCTTTCCAGTAGCTTTTAAATTAATGGGTGTTTAGAGTCTGAACTGTTGGAGAGCTTACCCTCATAGCATGCATGGTTACAATGACGTCACTGTGGTCACATCACATCTGTGACCAAAATGCCACCGTTTAGTGACGTCACATTGTGACTGAGATGTGACTTTCTTAAAAATCTTTAGAAAATTACAAAAATACTTCATAAAACTTATTTTACTTTGGTTTTATAATTATTTGGTTATTATAACTATTTACTTAAAAAAAACTTTTGTCACAACGTCGCTTTTGTAACAGTTTCGTCATGATGTTAATGTCAAAGTAGTCACAAATGACACTTTTTCACAAATATGTCACACCGTGACTTCACAAAGTCGTCACAATGTGGCGTCCCAAACGAGCTTTAAAACGGCCATAACGTCTTCACATTTTAGTCACTTCGACGTCACATGACGTCAAATCGACAATCGATGGTCACAAAGTCACTGTGTGACTTCACAGTGACGTAGCAGTGACGTCACCATGCCTTACGCGTACTTCGTTGGGGGCAAATATTTCTAGTAATAATGACAGAAAACGTGATATTGAAAACTTCTTTTTCAGTTCTTAACAATGCCAGTTATAAGTATAATGTAATTATAGGTTTATCCTCCTCTTACATGAAATACTTTATTTTTAAGAATAACACACAAAACAACTATAGTCGGTGGTTTACGATTAATGTTTTTTTTTTTTTAGTTATAGTATTAGATATATGAATAGTATTTTTGCCATTATTGGGGAAAAATGAATATTTAAAAATGTAATTTGTAATTAACACTTAAAAAAATAATAATGGAACTAAAAGAAGAAAAAGAATTTGAATGAAAAGCGAAACCACCAAATTAAGTTTAAACCTTCGTAAACCTTCGTAATTAAGTTTAAACCTTCGGAGGTTTAACCTCCGTAAGTTTAAACCTCCATAATTTATAATATATGAAACTAAATTATTACTAGTGTTTATCACATTAAGATACGAGGAATGTTATATGGAGAACTAAATTAAAGCAATTAGTTATTTTAACTTTAATTGAAACTATGAATAGGAGTGTCATTTTGCCTATGACATCTAAAATTTACGCATTCATAATTATTCACTCATGGAGATATCTCATCTTTGTCGAGTTTATCTATAAATTTGACTGGAAAAAGGTAATATATATATATAAACATTTATATAAAGACTTTCAGTAAATATCCCAATTTAATAGCTAGCATCGTACAAAAACTTTTTTTTCATATCGGCAATAAAGCATTTATATCAACCTAAATGATACTTTTATTGTCGTGATTATTGAAGATGATAAATTGTATGATATATTTTGGCTTATTTCCAAATCTAAATTACTGTTCTGGCGGCCAATTAAATTAATCATTTATAGGATTAATACTTTTAGAAGTATCATTTTAACAGTAACAGGTATTAATCACAATTTAAGGGAACATGCATAATTTAAACTCTCTAGTTTAAAGATTTACCATCCACATGCCTTCATCGTGTATTTTCTCTTAAATTCTTGTTATTTTCATTTTTTTCGATACCTTATAGTTACTCTGTAGCAAGATTTATTCCATTCAATGTTTTGTTTAATATATATTGTGATTCAATAATAACATTTATCAATGAGTCAATTTAAGTGCTATGGATTAATATAGAGATAACTTCGAAATTAATTGCAAACCAGTACATTTTTATTTATAGAGAATCAATTATAGAAAAAAAAGTCTTAAAAACTAGGATGTGATGCTTTTCATTTAACAACAAATAAACTAATGAAGTTAAAGTGTTTTAAAAAAACGGAACGTAGTTTTTTTTTTTTTGAGGGGGGGGGGGTTGTAGAAAGTTACTTTTCTATATTCTGTATTCATATCATGCATATTTGATATCAGCATAGAAAGAATTTAGGAGAATAAGATATAAATACTGAGATTTAGTTAAAAAAGTGAAGAGAAGTTATTCTACTGATTACATATAAGATATTTTTTATACAGTTATTATAAGTTCAGATATTTTATCATAATTTTGTGGTTACAAACATTGGAACTTAAAATTGAGACATTTCGAAAGAAAAATAGATAATTACACTGCGATTAAGAATGTAAGAAATGGAAATAATTTTCATGAGTGATTCTTAATCAAGAATATTCGTAATCTACGTATTTCGAAATCCATCTGCCTCCTAAGTAAAATTAACTTAGTTTAGGCATTTTCTACACGGTTCTTTTAAAATGAAAAATTTAGAAATAATTGTTTCTAACACGCATTTCTATTCTTGTAATTTTCAACAACACTTTTTACACAATCTTTTTATTTCATACAACACATTTGCAACTTATTCGTAGCAAAATCGAAAATTATTATAGTTAGAAGTATTGATTTTTTAGTTCATTTAGTTTAGCAATAAATTTTTCATACGTTTGCAGTGTTTAAAATGAGACAACTAGAAAGAAATCTAGGTAAGCATTCTCAAACTAAGAATGTTAGAAATGGAAAATATTTTTAATGGGTGATTATAAAACACGAATATTCATAATCTCCGTATTTCGAAATCCATATGCGTTCCGAAGCAAAATGGGCTTAGTTTAGGATGCAGATATTTGAAAATAATTTTGAATCTTGTTTTAAGGAATGTGAGAATTTATCGTCGACTTTGAACCATAGACAATATCTTATACACGTGGAAATTAATTTTCAAAATAGAAGGGGAATTTCTGTATGTATAATAATATCCAAATAATGCAAATGTAAATATTTAGTTACATTAAATTTCATGAATGTATGAATTAAATGCAATTAGATCATAATTTATATGGCATGTTTGACCACTTGCGTATTTAATTAGTAAACTGTTTTTAATAGCAATAAGCGTTGACTGAAAATAAAGGAATAAAAAGTCTAAGGTAAACATAGGTCACAAACTTTTGGTAAATTTCTATGACTTGAATCAAAGGTTTGAAGCTCAAGAGAATGCTTTCTTTATTTTCATGATGACCTATTTAGTAATATTATAAGGAGCAGCATTTAAATATTTAACATACATGATATTAATGCTAATTATGTTCATACATATATAATGCATTTAAATATCGACACTTTTCGTTATTAGTATAGCAATAAAATTATTTCAAAATAAGAAGAGTAAAATAAAAATTCAAATGATATTCAATCATTGAAAACTTGAAAAGAATTTAACAAAAATAAATTATCATTTGAATGAATTGTAATCCCATTGATTCATTTTATATATATATTTCATTATTTAATACACAATATTTATGTTAATCATTATAAATAATATAAAATGTAAAAGAATTTATAAAAAAGAATATTACATAATATAAAAGCATACATCGTACATTAAAAATAATATACACGGTGTTTATAAATATCCGGACCCATTTTGATGTTCAATAACTCATAAAATAATAAAGATAGATTAAAATTAATAACGCAAATGGATAGATAGACTTAAACAGTTGCATAACCCTTGTTAATGAACTTCCACGACTTGTTAATGAGCTTCCCTTCGTCGCACGGAGAATATCAAATCGATAGTCAATTTCACGCCAGATAGCGGCAAGCAAGTCGGTATCCATTGACTATGGACTTGATATCCTCCGTGCGACGAAGAGGGCACACGTGGGAGTTCATTGACAAGGGTCATGAAACTTTTTAAGTCTATCTAACCATTTATGTTATTAATTTTAATCTATCTTTATTATTTTATGAGTTATTAAACATCAAAATGGGTACGGGACTTTATAAACCCCCTGTATATTTTTTAAGTTTTGAATTTATCTTTGTGTTCAAGAAGACTAGAATGAAAATAGACATCTTTGCATATTTTTGAACATGGTGGTTGATTTGAAAGATGTCTAAAACACAATGAATATAACACAATTGTTAGTATATTTTTAAAAAATGTATGACAATTTTTCTCAAGAGGTCATATGATACTGAGATAGATTATAGTAATATGTTTCATTTACAATAATAAAAAAAATATTTGTTGCAAAATATTAGGAAATAGAAAATGAAAGCTGTATGATTTATTTATAGTATGTAAAAATGTGTTTTACTGTTGATATAAAAATTATTTTTAGTCTTACCTGATTGTGAATTAGAAAATTTTAATAAAATATCACTGCAGAAGGTATTATCTCAAAATTAAATTATGTTTCTTGTGTATTACTGTGTTTTATTTTCATTTGAATGGTTAAAATGATTTATTTTGGAACTTATATCTATACATTTTGAGGAGAATCAATATTTTACATCACATTTATGAAATTTCAAATTTACTGTTTAAAAAAAATTAAATCTCACACTTATATTTATGATAAGGAAAATTTCAAAATATAAATATTTATTAATATAAAATAGAATCGAACCAGCAAAAATTATATTGTGTTTTCGTTTAGTACCATTTTGTTCTTGTAAGGTACCCTGGGGTAATAACGCCACGTTAAGGTTCTACCAATTTTCACGGCTTAGTTTTAGATTGTATTTTTCAAACAAATATAGGATCTGATACAGCAACTCATTGACTATCTATATAAAATAAAATAATTTAACAGATATGTTTTCATAAAATGTAATGGCGTTTTTTCTTGACCCATGCTATTTGGCGTTATTACCCACCTATATGGGTAATAACGCCATGCAAACAAAACTATGAAATAAGATAGAATAATTGCATGTAGATAGCCCAATTCTAAAACTACAAACTCTACAAACTTAGAAATTGAAAAATTGCCTTCTAAGCTATTGAAAATGTTCAATTTTTTGTGAAAGTGTAACAAAAATAAAGGTGTGGTGTGGGAGGGGGGATGAGGCAAAAGAATATCAGACCGTGAGCTTCTTTTTGCTTAAAAAGGACCGTTTAAATAGAAATATGAGAAACATTGCACAGTTTTAACTGTGTTTATTTGAATCAGTATTTAGGATGTAGCTCGGCCACTGTAGGGAATCAACCGGGGTATTAATGTCAAGGATTGGCGTTATTAGCCCGGTATAGTTATTGCGCAGTACATTTTAAATTACAAATTGTCTCGAGAAGATATCCAAAATCTTCAACAACATTTTAAAAGTACATGAAATGCACTACAAATTTATGTAATTAACAAAGTATTTCCGAATAAAAACATAGTCTTCACATCACAAAACTTATCTCGCAAATTTTAAATCAAGCGTTAATTTTAGTTGTTTGTAAAAACAATAAGACCTAAAAATGAAACAAATTAACTTGAAGCTTTTTTTTGCGATTTATATGACTCAAAACCCTTCTGCGCAGAGCACATGGGTGTCATTTACCTGATTATTTCATAATTATGCAAAATATAAGCACTTGGCGTTATTACCCCGCCTGGCGTTATTACCCCAGGGTACCTTATATAAAAATAATTAGTTGAAAGAAAAATTTATTATTTGAATGTAGGAATGATATTCACATGATATGAAAATTTAAATATTTAAAATTCAAATTAAAGTTTCACTGGAAAATGTATATATATTACGGAATTAATGTGTATGATATCTATATTACGTTCAGATTTTGCTTTGTATTTAAATTTAAAAATAAATAACAGCCAAATTTTAAAACCTCGGTCAAAAGGTACATACTTTTGATTTAATAAAAAGGTCATTCTTTCAGTATTTAATATTATTTAGTATTTTAATATTTCAGTATTTAATATTATTCCAATTAGAAAAAAAATATTTTTTTACAATTAAAAACATTTAAAACTTATATAAACCTGAATTATTTTCAGTAAATTTTGAAACTCTATTTATTGCATTGTGGTTTTGTGTATTTACGCGTATTTTAAAGAAAAGAATTTCCTCTCCTATCTAAACGTATTGAATGCCACATTATGCATCACTGCAATAAAGTATTCTAACTTTATTTGAAACTATGAATAGAACAGTAATTTTGTGTATGGTATCTAAACTTTTCACATTCATAGTTATTGATTTGCGAATGTATCTAATTTTTGTGGCATTATTCCATATGTATGACTGGAAAAAGGTAAACAAAATTTTAAGACTTTCAGTAAATGTCCTCCTTTAATGGCTGGTATCGTGCAAAAATATTTTTTTATATCGGATATAAAACATTTATATTAAACGAAATGATATTTTCTTTGTCATGACTATTGAAGATGATAAAATATATGATACTTTCTGGCTTATTTCCAAATCTAAATTACGGCTTTGACGACCAATTAAGTTAATCATTTGTAAGATTAATACTTTAAGAAGTATTATTTTCATCAATAACAGGTATTAATCACAATTTAAGGAACATGAATAAAATAAACTTCCTTGTTTAACAATTTATTATCCACATGTTTAATTGTCTCTGGTTTATAATTCCTTTTGAATTTTGATTTGTGTTTAGGTTTTCTTTTCTTTTCTTTTTTTTCATATGCTATATATATAGAACCGTTAGATAATACTACTAATCAACATCAAAATATGGAATAACTTGTTAATAACAAACTATATCAAACATAGGAGTTGGCAAAAATTAGAACAATGTTGAAAATGTGCTATTTAGCTCGTTATCAATTGCAATGGTAAATAGACACATTAATTGCGATTAATTTCTGATTAGAAATCAGGATAAACCTAAAACTGATTTCTATATTGCCCAATTATTTGCAATAAAAAACATATTTCAAAGAAAAATATTAGAAAAATAATAAAACAATAATTGGATTATTATATATATATATATATATATATATATATATATATATATATATATATATATATACATTGTAACATAAGATTTATTCCGTTTAAAGTTTTGTTTAATATATATTGTGACACGGAGTCTTCGGCCGATACGTTGATCGGATTCTCTAAATGAAGCTGGAATCAAACAAAGTGCATCTAATAAAGATTGAAAAAATAAATAATTAAAAATAAAAACTTAATATCTAATCAAACTTCCAGAATTGATGTCTTATTCATATAATCTTATTTTCCTGTTCAAAGTCTATCTTAACTACATAATAGACAAAATACCTCTAAAATGACTGAAGTAACTATGTTTAACTGTTTTTTATAGTATGTGTGTTACCTTGAATTTCTCGCTTCTTACTAGATTTACTGCTGAGATATGATGAAATATCTCAGAGGCGCTGGAAGTGTACATTTTGAAAAACAGTCAGAGAGCTTTCTAATGTTACATGAAGGGTGCAGGCCAAATTTAGAGATTTTCCTTATTCCCCAGTGTTCCGACTATCACGTCTTCCCGGTATAAAATCTTTCCCTCTCTTTGAAAATTTTCAATTTTTATAACTAATATTTATTGCAAGTCCCCGAAAAGAAATCCCATCTGTAATAGCAAAATCCTAAAATTCAATAAACAAATAAGTAAATAAGTAAATAAATAAATAAATAAATAAATAGAAAACTGCCCCCGGGGGGGGGGAGACAAATTAAGGTAAGTAACAAAAGTTTATAATATGAAAGAGCTGTTTGAGAGCTTTCCGATGATATGTCACACGACGACTCCAAAAACAGTTTGGAATTTTTTACCCCCCCCCTCCTCGGGGGTGGAAATTTAAAAATAGCTGAAAAAGTCATTAATTATTTTTTAAATAGATTTATTTTTCGACGTTTCACGCTTAAAACGACTGCTGAGAAATGCCAAATGTTTTAAGTTGTTTGACACCCTTTTTAACCCCTGAGGGGGGCTATTTCTAAAATCGATGAAATATGTGTTTAATTATTTTTTTAGTAGACTTACTCTCTGGAATTTCTCGCTGCTAACTTAACCGGCTGCTGAGCTATAGGAAGGTGTTTTAGAATTTTCAGCCTCACCCCGTTTGCCTCCTTGAGGAGAGTAATATTAAAAAAATACCATCTTAGTGAACGTCATAAGAAGTATATTTTCCACAATTTTCATGTTTCTACATTCAGTAGTTTGGGTTGTGCGTGGATTATCAGTCAGTCAGGACAAACTATTTTATATATGCATAGTTTAGTAAATAACAATTATTATTATGTCAGCTTTAGCACTAATGGAGTAATATACATATAATTTCGAAATTTTTTGGAAATCAATATATTTCCATTTAAAGGGAAACAATCATAGCGATTAAAAAAAAATGGCGAAAACTAAGAAGTGATGCTTTTATTATTATTTTTTCAATAAGCTAATGAAATTAAAATAATTAAAATAAATGTTTTTTTTTTTTTTTTTTTTTTTTTTTTTTTTGAAGCGTTGAAAGTGATTTTAAAATATTTTGTACTTTTTTAGTTGTTATTTATATGTTATTTCATTAAAATAAACCTTTTTTAATATCAATATAAAAAGAAGTAAGAAGAATGCGATATAAAAAACTGAGATTTAATTATTATTTTTCTACAAAAAGATGCCGAAAGAAATCTTTTGGAATTAAACTTAAAATTATTCACTAAGTGTAATCATTACTCCACAATTATTTTTTGACTTTTCGTTCAATAGATATCAAATTTATTTAACTATATCATTTTCTTCTAACTCATCCTGAATATAAAAATATGCGTATGGTATATCTATTTCTACCATGAGGTGGCCTTTTGACATTTTGAATAATTTATAATTTCTAGTTTCTGAAAATTTCATGATTTTATTTTTTAAATTTTAAACAATTTCTACAACTTCAACATTCAACACCATTCTACAACATCATATCAATTTTAATCAAATTACAGAATTCCGTTTTCAGTTGTATCGGAAAATACCAGAGCAGTGATGAATCCAGAATATTTTCACCGGAAGAGACTTTGTGGTTCTAGGGAGACTCTGCAGAGTTCTGGGGGAGGAATTGTACGTTTTGGCCATTGAAAACGCAAAATTTTAAATTTTCTGCGGGGACATTTCATTGCTCGGGGTGGGGGAATATCTCCCCCCCGTGCCACCCCCTGAATTCAACACTGTACAAGAGTCACTACATAACTCTGATATTTGCTTCTTTTCTGCCATTTTGCATTTTAGTGTAGGTCATTGCAGTGACTAGTTCTAAACATTGACAAATGCGTTTTGTTCTTCAATTCTAGTACTCAGTTCAATACATAGAATTTTTGTTTTCAATCATGCAAAAACTATGATATTGTATAAGTAAAGAATTTTATTACAGTTTTATAGCTGTTTTTATAAAGGTGGATTTTTTATACATGAAAGCGAAAGTTTGTTAATTTAGTAATATTCAAATGTTTGTTTCTCTAATAAATATTTTAAAAATGAAGAAAATAATATTTAAGATTGTCGTAAAATAACTATGAAAACAATAATGTTTATTTATATTTTGTATATTGTTGTATAAATTTAGAATTTATATCCTGTATTAAAGTAAAAATATAATGTAAATTAAAATCTCTAATAAATACGCGTCAATGAATAAATATATTTCTCAAACTATCTATGTTTAACTGATAATTAGAAAACCCTACAGTTATAACAATTACTTGCATAGTTATTAAAGATCAGAAAAAATACTACACCATGGTGTCAAAAGATACCTTTTGGTAGAACTAGCTATAAAATAGGTATAGGTATACGTTTCAAAAATAGTGTTAAAGACAAAAAGCTGTTAAAAAACGCGAAGGAAACTTATTTTTCCGAGTACGTGTAAGATAATTTAATTTTTCTTATCAGAAAACTCAACAAAAAATAAGTTCTGCTCTCTGAGGAATTTAGTGCAAGGTTGGATGAAATTTTCATATTAGATGGGTATAGTTATAAAAGGTTGAAATATATTTTGTGATTACACACTGCAAATTTATGAAAAACTTTTGCAATATATGAATACAATAATTGAAAATAATACACATCTAGCTAAAATTGTTTTTGATTGTTTTGCGAACGTGTTGTGCCAAGAAAATATTGTGCAAAAAGTATTATTAGAAATTACATATTTTTTTTCTAGAAATGCAGTTATTGACATTTATTAGTAAAATTGGTCGACTCACTCAGTAATCAATTGCATTTTGTTTCTATAAAGCACACTGTTTCTTATTTCCTTTTAGAATTGTGTAAATTTAAAGGCACCACCTAAAATGTGTTTTACATATGTTCTTTTATAGAGTTTTAAATTGTATGGTGTTTACAATGCGTTGTTAAAATGGTGACAAAGTGTTTTGCAGCGCAACACTATTGTAAAAAAAATTTCATCAAACACAATTAACAGCATTATTTTTAGAATACGTTTCTAATTACCAACAATTTTGTAATATATTAAAAAAACATTTCTAGATAGAAATTATTCTTTAACATATTAAGAACGCAATCGCAACACAAAAAACTGTTGTATATGAAGTTTTCTAATTCAGCACACATTCATGTGTTGTTAATTTGTGACAAAATGTGTTCAGAAGTATGTTTATTTTTGTATTTGTGATTTGCTGAGCAGACAATAGAATTTTACATTTAAACTGAGGAATCTCGAAAGATATCTAAGTAAGTGTTTTCTCATTAAGAATATTCCCGTAAAGCATGGTGACGTCATTGCAACGTCGTTGTGAAGTCACATTGTGACTTTGTGACCATCGATTGTCGATGTGACGTCATGTGACGTCGATGTGAAGTCACAGTGACTAAAATGTGAAGTCGTTATGGCCATTTTAGAGCTCTTTTGTGACGTTTCACAAAGTGGTCACAATGTGACAAATATGTGAAAAATGTGTCATTTGTGACTAATTTGACATTAACATTGTGACGAAACTGTGACAAAAGCAACGATATTTAAATTGCAGAAACATGTTTTTTAAAGTAAATAACATGTTTTGAAGGATATTTATAAATTTCTAAAGATTTTTATGGATGTCCCATCTCAGTCACAATGTGATGCTACTGAGTGGTGGCATTTTGGTCACAGATGTGATGTGACCAAAGTGACTCACAGTGACGTCACTGTGACGTCACTGTGATCATGCATGCTATTAGGGTTAGAAATAAATAATAATTTTAATAAGTGATTCTTCGTGAAGAATATTCATAATCTCCGTATTTCGGAATCCATCTGCGTTCCTAAGCAAAATGAGCTTAGTTTAGGATGCAGATATTTTAAAATAAATTTGAAATTACATGCAATTTGTTCCTGAATCCCTCCCTTCTAAATATATTTTAAGAACTGCATCATTTGAAGTAAAATTAAAGCATTCTTTTCTTTTAAAGTATGTGGAGGAGAACTTTACAACTTTCAAAACCTTAATATTCTGAACTGCGGTGATTACATTAAATTGCGCCTTTTGAATATTCAAATATTTAGTTTTAAATCCTAGCTTTAAGTCACATACCACGCATTTAAGTAAACTCTCTTTAATTAAATGATTTTTAATTTAAAGAAGAAAAATAATGCTCGCTTTAAATTAGGATTTCCCATATGGTTTCCTGAATAAATATCCTTGAACTCATAACCCTGCTTTAAGGAATGTGAGAATTTATCGTGAATTTTGAACTAGCCAATATCTTAAACACGTGAAAAGTAATTTTCAAAGTAAAGGGAGAATTCTGTATCTATAATAATATGCAAATAATACAGAATTAAATATTTACTTACATTAAATTTAGTGAATGTATGAATTTAATGCAATTTGATTATGATTTATATGGCATACTGGATAACTTGCGCCTTTACTTAGTAAATTGTCTTTATTATAAATAAACGGTGTTTGAAAATATAGAAATAAGAAGTTTTAGGTGAACGTGGAATACATATTTTTTGGTAAAATGGCTATTGTCTGAATCAAATCATTGAATTGCATTTTACATTGAAATACGAAGCATGATATATAGAGAATTAAATTATTGCAGGAAGCTATTTTAAATTTATTTGAAATTGCGACTAGGAGAATCACGTTGAATATGGCATCGGGAATTATGACAGTCATAATTATTGACATGAGGAGATATATAACTTTTGTAGTATTTATTTATAAATTTGACGGGAAAAGGGAAAATAAAAATTAAAAAAGTCTTTCAGTAAATATCTCCCTTTAAAAGCCAACATCAAGTAAAAACATTTTTTTTTCATATCAGCTATAAGGCGTTTATATCTACTTAAATGGTACTTTTTTGTCATTATTATTGAAGATGATAAAATATGATATTTTCTGGCTTATTTCCAAATCTAAATTACGGTTCTGACTGCCAATTAAGTTAATCACTTGTAGGATTAATACTTTTAGATATGTTATTTTCGCCAAAGCAGGTATTAATCACAATTCAGAAGATCATGCTTAATTTAAATTTCCTCGTTTAAAGATCTACAATCCATGTGTTTAATTGTCTCTAGTGTATATTTTCAGTTAAATTCTTATTAGTTTTCAGTTTTTTCCAAGTATTATAGTTACTGTGTATCATGAGATATTTTTCAGTTCAAAGTTTTGTCTAATAAATTGATTTTGACACTTTAATAACATTTTTTACTGGGTCAGTTTTAGTGCGACGGACTAACATAGAGATAGATTCAAAATTTATTCAAGACTAATATATTTTTATTTATAGAAAATCCGTCATACAAAAAAACCTAGTTAAAAGTAAGAAGTGATGTTTTTGTTTTATCAATAAATAAGCTAATCAAGTGAAAGTGTTTAAAGGAAACGAAACGCTTTTCTTACGTAGAATTCCTTTTAGAGTGTACTGTAATTTCTTTAGTGCTTATTTATAAGCTATTTCATTAAAGCAATGGTTCGTTTATATCAATTTGTTAAGAAGTTTAAGAGAATAATATATAGAAAAACTGAGATTTAATTAAGAAAAAAAGCTGTTAAAATTGCGAAGAAAAGTTATTATTCTGAGTACATGTTAGATAAATTACTTTTTTCCCCCAGAAAACTCAACAATAAGTAATTCTACCCATTGAGTAATCTTGTCCTAATTTGGATGAAATTTTAATATTGAACGGCTTGATTATAAAAGATTGGGATATTTTTCCATAATTTTGCCATTACAAACATTAGAAATTTACCTTTAAATTGATCCATTTCGAAAAAAAATAATTATTATGTGATTAAAAATGTTAGAAGTGGAATATAATTTTAATGTGTAATTCTTAATCAAGAATATTCATAATCTCCGTATTTCGAAATCCATCTGCGTTCCTAGGCAAAATGAGCTTAGTTTATGATGCAGATATTTTAAAATTGATTTGAAATCAGATGCAATGTATTCCTGATTCACTCTCTTCTAAACATATTTTAAGAATTACATCATTTTAAGTAAAATTAACGCATTCTTTGCTTTTAAAATATGTGGAGGAGAACTTTACAGCTTTCAAATAACGCTTATATTCTAAACTGTTGTGATTATATTAAATTGCGTCTTTTGCATACTCAAATATTTAGTTTTGAATCCTAGCTTTAAGTCTCATACCACACATTTAAGTAAAGTGTCTTTAATTAAATGCTTTTGGATTTAAAGAAGAAAAATAATGCTTGTTTTAAATTAGGATTTCCCATATGGGCTCCTGAATAAATATCCTTGAACTTATGAACCTGCTTTCATGAATTCGAGAATTTATCTTTGGCATTGAACCAGACAATATCTCAAACACGTGGAAATTAATTTTTAAAGTAAAGTGTGACTTTCTGTATGTATAATGATATGCAAATAATGCAGAAGTAAATACTTAGTTACATTAAATTTAATGAATGTATGAATTTAATGCAATTAGATTATGATTTATATGACATGCTTGATTACTCGCGCATTTACTTAGTAAATTGTCTTTATTATAAATAAACTGTGTTTGAAAATAAAGGGATAAGAAGATTTAGGTGAACGTGGAATACATATTTTTTAGTAAAATAACTATTCCCTAAATCAAATCTTTGAATTTCAATTTACATTTAAATACGAGGCATGTTACATAGAGAATTAAATTATTGCAGAAAGCTATTTTAGCTTTATTAGAAATTGCGACTAGGAGACTCACTATAAATATGGCGTCTAAAATTTTGACATTCATAATATTTGATTCATGGTGATATCTAAATTTTGTGGTATTTACGTATAAATTTGACGGGGAAAAGGCAAATAACAATTATGAAGACTTTCAGTAAATATCTCCTTTTAATAACCGGCTTCGCACTTTATTTTTAAAAATCAGCTATATGGCATTTATATCAACTTATATGATACTTTCGTTGTCATGATTAATGAAGATGATAATGCCAATTCAGTTAATCATTTGTAGGATTATTACTTTTAGAAGTACTATTTCCATGAATAACAGGTGTTAATCACAATTTAAGGGATTCTGCTTAATTAAAATTTCCTCATTGAAATATTTAATATCCACATGTTTAACTGTCTCTAGTGTATATTTTCTGTAATATTCTTATCAGTTTTTAGTTTTTTCCATGTGTTATAGTTACTCTGTTTCATATGATTTATTCCGTCCAATTTTTTGTCTAGTTTATAGTGTGATTCTTTAATAACTTTTTTACTGGATCAATTTAATGCTGATGGACTAATATAGAGATAATTTCGAAATTTATTGAAGACTAATATATTTATATTTATAGAAAATCAATCAGAGAAATAAAAACATAGCTAAAACTAAGAAGCGATGGTTTTGATTTATCAACAAATAAACTAATCAAGTGAAAGTGTTTAAAAGAAACGGAACGCTTTTTTATTATGTAGAAACTTTATTATTTCATTAATCATCTTTTTTCATATCAATATAAAAAGAAGTTAGGAGAATAAAATACATAAAAAACGAAATTTAGTTAAAAAGAAATAACTGTTAAAAATGCGTAGAAATGTTTTTTATCTGAAATCATGCAAGATAATTTTTTTCTTTTCATACAGTTATAAAAGTTTGAGACAGTTTACCATAAAAAATAAAATAGAAAATAAAGCCTTTGTGCAAAAATGATTAAAGATAGAAAATCAACGATTATAAATGCAAAAATAATATTTGAGAAGGTAGCAAACAACAGTTTCGAATCCTCTATCGAGATTCTTAATCAGTGCAAAGCTCAGCGAGCTAGAAAATTCAAAACTCAGCAAATGAATCTATGAATTTGGCTCAGTTTTGCTTTTTCTAGCTTGTTAGTTTAGGATGCACATATTTCAAAATAGATTTGAAATCAGATGCAATTTACTCCTTAAATGAATCTTTTTAAAATTAGATCATTTGAAGCAAAATTTAAGCATTCTTTGCTTCTAAAATATGAGGAGAAGAACTTTACACCTTTCAAATAACCCTAATTTCCAAACTGCGGTGATTACATTAAACTGCATTTTTGAATATTCAAATATTTAGTTTTGAATCCTAGTTTTATGTCTCATACCACACATTTAGGTAGCCTCTATTTAATTAAATGCTTTTGAATTTAAAGAAGGAAAATAATGTTTGCTTTAAATTAGGAATTCCCATATGGGTTCCTGATAAATACTTTGAACTCATGAACCTGTTTTAAGGAATGTGAGAATTTATCGTTGGCTTAGAACCAGACAATATCTTAGACACATGGAAATTAATTTCCAAAGGAAAAAGGGTGAATTTCTGTATGCGTAATAATATACAAATTGTGCAAAAGTAAATATTTAGTTACATTAACTGTAGTGAAGTTATAAATTTAATGCATTTAGATTATAATTTATTTGGCATGCTTGACCACTCGCGCATTTACTCAGTAAATTGTCTTTATTAAAAGTAAATGGCGTTTAAAAATAAAAGCATAACAAGTTTAAATTGAATGTAGAACACATATTTTTTGATAAAATTTCTATGATTTGAATGGAAGTTTTGAAGCGCAAGAGAAGTCTTTCTTGATTTTTATAACGACTTATTTAGAAATATTATACACTGAGAAAAAAATTAAGTTTTGGCATTTAGAATCTAAATTGTGGTTCTATAAAAAATAGTTCCATTTCATCCTTATAAATTATAGTTCCCTTTGTAGAGAGTTCAAGAATCTCTTACTAGAATTGAAGAGCGTTTTCCAATATTCTCGTGGTCAATATTTTAAAATCTCTGCAAATATATGCGAACACAAAAGATTTGTTTTAGTAACTAAAATTCTAGTTTATGAAACCATTCCCGAAATCAAGCGATAAATTCTTGCTATTGAAACTATTCAATATCGTTTCGATACCTAGAAAACAAGAGATTGGAAATTCTAAATCGTTTTGTCTATTCAGCTCACTTATTTACCCTACTCGCATAGTTCTATCATCTGTATTTTTTGTTTAAGTATTCAGAAAGTGACTAACTATGCATTCTAGGTGAAAGCGACATTATTTTTTTTCTCAATGTAGGGAGTTTCATTTAAATGTTTAACATATACGATATTAATAATAATTATTTTGATATGCATAATTAATCTCAATATCAACACTTGTCGTTATTAGTATAACAGTAAAAAATATCAAAATAAGAAGAGTAAAAAAATAATTTCAAAAAGATATTCAGTCATGCCAAAATTCAACAAAATGTAACAAAATTTGGTTATTATTGGAAAGAATTGCATTCATAAATATTTGATTTTTTAATACACAATTATCCAAGTGAATCAATAAAAATAAACTTATACCAAAATCTTATCATGTTTAATAAAATTTTTTTAGCTTTTAATTTACCTTTGTATTATAAAAATCTACAATGATAGCAGATATATTTATTAATTTTTATACATATTAATTTATTTGAAAGATGTCCAAAACACAATGAATGTGACGAAATTGTTAATTTAATTTTTTAAACAGCATGACTATTTATCACAAGAATTCATATGATACTGAGATCGATTTTAGTAATATGTTTCATAAAAAAAATTTTTTTTTTTTTTTTTTTTTTTTTTTTTTTTTGCAAAATATTTGGAATCAGAAAACGAATAGCTATATTATTCATTTATAGAATTTAAAAACGTGTTACATCGTTGATATAAACAATTATTTTTCTTCTTACCTCTTTGCGAATTAAATTTTTATTAAAATAAAATATCAGAAGGGATTCCTAAAAATAAAATTACTTTTTCATGTGTTACTGCGTATTATTTTCATTTTAATAGTTAAAATCATTTACTTTGCAACTTATGTGTGTATATTTGGGGATAATCAATGTTTTATATAACATTTATGAAATTTGAAATTTATTGTTTAAAGAAATTTAAATCTCACAGTTATATTTTATGATAAGGGAAATTTAAAAATAAATGTATTTATTAATATAAAATAAGAATTGAACTAAATTTATATTACGAATTTAAAACTAAATTTATATTATTTATTACGAATTTATATTTTTATTTTAATGTTTTATTTAAAATACTATGCTCTCTTTTAGTATTACTTTGCTCTCATATATAAAGAAAAATAGTTGAAAGGAAAAATTTAATACATACTTACAAAAGTAATATTCAAGTGATATGAAATTTTAAATGTTCAAAATTCAAAATAAAGGATTATTTGAGAATATATATAAGATTATGGAATAAATGCTTATTCTATAAATAATGTTTTCTTATTTTCTTTATTAATTTAAATTTAAAAATAAAGACCAGCTCAATTTTGAAACCTCAATTGAAACGTACGTAATTTCTATTTAATTATAAGGCTATTTTTTCAATATTTAATATTATTCCAGTAAAGAAAAATCCATTGTTTTAATACAAATGTAAAGATTTTAAAAAATTGTACAAACTTCAACTGCTTTCGGTAAATTTTGACACTCTCTTTATTTCTTCTATTGTGATCTTGTGCATTTACACGAATTTAATGGAAAAGGTTTTTCTCTTCGACCTACATTCATTAAATGTCAGATCCATTAAATGTCAAATCCATTAAATTCAACTACGCATTCTTTTTTTTCGATCGGCAAGAATAGAGCTAATTCTGTTCCACGAAAACTCAAAATTTTTTAAAGCATGGCTGAAAAGACACGAATTTTGTTGAATAGCAGCAGGTTCGCCAAAGGTTTGCGGGAAAGATGCACTTTTGAACACAGAATTGCAAACTTTGTCAAAGATTTTTTTTTTAATCCACAAATTTCGTCGAAAAAACCGCGAAAAAAAGGAAATTTCTTCTAAAAATCGCTGAAAAACGCAGATTTCGAAAAGAATTGCGGAAGAAAGGGAATTTCGTAAAAGAATCTCTTTAAAAATGTCAATTCTATTAAAGAGTCTCAAAAAATCGCGAAAAAGATTTTCAAAGATAGTAGCGAAACAAACTCAAATTCCGTCAAAAAATCACAGAAAAACACAAAATTTTTCAAATAGCCGCGAAAAATTGTGAAATTCGTCAAAGGATTGCGGAAAAAATGCAGATTTTATCAAATCATAAATTTCGTCATACGGTCCAGAAAAAAATACAAATTTCATCACCTTGAAAAAAACGAATTTCTCGAAAGACAGTCGATTTAGCATCACGAGTGCCCATCGCTGCATAATGAGCCGATAAACAAATGGAATAGACATAAACGAGAAAATAATAAGGAAATCGCTATCCCAGTGATCTTCTTCGGCAAAATAATTCCTAATTCAAAAAAAAAAAAAAAAAAAAAAAAAAAAATGTTGACTACAGACAGATACATCCACAAAAAATATTTTGTACAATTATATGCCGAATTTCATGCGCTCACTGCTGGTACAATAATGAAAACGACACAGATATCCCTCTTACAGTGCCCACTTCCTGCGTAATATTTCCAAACCGAAGGAGTACTTGCTGGCCATAGCATAAATCGCGCACATATATATATATTTAATTCTATGCAAAACTTCATACACTTCTCAAAGGTTCAATAATGAAAATGAACAAAATTGCTTTTACAACGCCTCCTTCCAGTGAAATATTTTAAAACTATGCACTGTAAAAACAAAATACCGAAATTGGATTGAAAGATTTTTGGGTACAGCATTCTTCCAATTCGGAAAGTTCAGTTTTTAGCACAAAATCGTTTTAAATAAGTCTGATTTTTAATGACATTAAAACAATTAAAATATCTCAGATATTATATACATTATACCTCAGAAATTTTGATTAATTTAATGTTAATAAAGATCCGCTCTGTTTTGAACCATTTTGGGTTATCTGTTTTGGGAACAATACTCTACCATTTTGGAATCCTTACTGTACCCTTTCAGGAACATTACTATAACCAGAAATCTTTCAACTCAATGTGGGTCTTCAGTTTTTACAGGGTGTGAGGACCAACTGGCCATAGTCAAAACCATACACAAAAAAAATCTTGTTCAGTTCCTTGCAAAAATTCGTTCGCGTGTTAATGGTGCAATGACGATAAACAAATATATGGACAGACGGACCGATAGACAAACTTTTTGTATGAACATGTTTAGTGGGAGATTTCTGACCCCTAAAATGAGTAAATCCGTCACAAGTCGTAAAAAATTTCGATTACAATACTTTCTTCTATTGAAGAAAGAAGAGAGTAATAAAATTTCCATGCATTTGTTTGAAAATATAAATTTTGTTATTTAAATACAATACATATTTTTAGTTTAAAAAAAATCTATTTATACTTGTAACCGTAAGATATGTATTATTGATTGTATAGTAAGTGTATTTAATATTTGTCCGTTATTGATAACTAGTTTTCCTGTAATTAGAATCGATATTTTGTGAGATTTATTTTTAATCATATTTAATATTTAATTCGGGCAAATGGATAGGCTATTTTTTAAATAATTTATGATAGGGAGGATTCATAGGCCAACGAGTTTAATCTCTTCCTATAAAGAGAAAATAATGATCAATTGGGTCACACACCGTAGCGATTATTGTCATACATCCTACTCAATAACAGATGGGAATGACATATAATTTCAGAGAATGGCTTTTATCGATCATCACTTTGCTTTGTTTATTTATGAAAAAAAAATGATTTCATTTCCAGATTCTGTCTCCATAAAATATGTTGATTAAAAGAATTAAAAAAGATATATTACATAGTATAACGTATAGAATAATGAATTATGATAAACTAATAAAACATTTCTTCGAAACATCGAGATTACAAACATTGAAAAGTTTTGACTTTGGCAATAATTATTATTGATAAAATAGAAATTATTAATTAAAAGGGGGAGCATTTGTGGATTGATTTAATGAACAGCAAATAAATTGTTGTCATAAATATTAGTATATACTATGGCGTTAATTCTTTGAAAAAAGTAATATATCATGTATTCTAGTGTCATGTATGGTGCCAAGTATGAAATTTAATTTTGACTAATTTTAAATAAACTGTTAAAAAAAAGTTAAACTTAAGGTTAAAATTGCAGTAAATTGACCGGATTTGGTCGTAAATTTAACGGATTCTTTTTACAGAGTATATAGTCAGCTCTCATCGATTCGAAACCGGATAAATAAAATCTTCGCTCAATTTGAACTAAACATAAATGTCTCGAATTTTCAATGGCAGAATAATGTTAAAAATTTATATTTATTCGAACTCATTTTCTCTTTAATTTGTTTAATTCGAAATAACGAGAATTCCTATACTACATTTTTCCTTACTTTCTCACGGATTGCAGAACTTTGAAATAACTTTTTTCAAGGATTATTTCTTCTAGGATTTTCCTTTTTTCTAGGATTGTTTCAAGGAATCTTTTCTTTCATTTTTGTCAGAATTCTTCTGAACTAGTATACACATGATACCATGGATCCGATATCCGCTTTATTAGTGTCCGTCTGTCCATTAGTTACACCTCTACTACTTCTTTTATTAAGCTTGTTCCTAATTCCTTAATAAGTTTATTTATTTTTATCTTTTAATCCAATATTAAATCATATTTTAATGATGACAGCCTAAATATTTTTTTTTAAATTCTATATCATTAATTGCATTGTAATAGTATAACCTTTTAAACATGCTTTCCTCTCATAGTTTCCAAAATTCGAACGCTACATAATTCGAACAGTTCTTGTGGTCCCGACGAATTCGAATTAACAAGAACTGACTGCATATGATTTTTTGTCTACATTTTATTTCATAAATTATTTATGAAATACTTTGCATTTGTAACAGTTTAACTAGTGAATTCTAAATATAAGACATGGATTTACTTTTACTCAAATCTAGAGCATTCTCACTGATTAGTGAACATCACAAGAAAGACATGACAGTAGTGCAATGTCTGTTATTATCTTTAAAATATACATTTTAATATATTCTATCCAACAAAAGACATTTAATTTTCATCTTTTCAGGCATACTTTTATGATCTTTGTTACAAAACAGCATTATGAAACTATTCGGATGTGACAAACCAAAAACTTTCATCTGTCTCAGAAATGTTCATGTTTCAAAATTCGCTATCAAAATGCCAAAATTAAATGAAAATTCTGTGACTATCATGGGAATTCTAAAGATATGAAATTCCTTGCATTATTTTATGAGATTTGACAATCACTAAAATAGTTTAAATCCTAGAAAATACGGCTTAGCAACGCCATTTTCTGGGAGATTAACATAAAAAACCTAATCAGCAACAACTTTTGCCAACGTTTAACTAAGTTCTAAGTTGGAAGAAAATTAGTGCATTAGATCTTGAGATAGAGCTATAGAGAAATTCCTAAAAAAATATATATTATAGCAGAGTCACCTAGTGAATGATTTGAAACAAAACGTAAAACACGTCAAATCATGTAAAGAACAAAATTAATCTAAAGTTGGGTGAAATTCCATGCATTAATTCCGATGATAGAGCTATTATAAAAAGTGCAGAAAATGCAGTATAGAAGCGCTACTTGTTGAACGATTTATGCCAAAATATGAAAAATGTCAACTGATATCAAGGACTAACCGAATTTGAAGTTTGATGAATATATGTGCGTTAGTTCTGGAGATTTTGAGCAATTGCGGAAATCCTGAAAAATGTTTCAATGTATTTTTGCGATTGCCACCAGTTTATTTATATAGCGTCATCTCTTAAGTGATTTACACCAAAAACTAATCACTGCCAATTTATGTCAGGGACTAACTGAATATAGATTCTTATTAAATTCCGTGCACTTGTTTTTGAATTAAAGGGAACACAAAATTTGTGTCACACACGAATACAAAGTCTCACAGACAGACATTTTTTAAAAACATTTTTACCGCGATCTTTGACCCATGAAACGTGTAAATCCGATGAAATATTTTATTCGAAAACCTTTACAAATGCAATATTTTTTTCTTGTAAACATAAAAGAAAGTAAAAAAAAAAAAAAAAAAAAAAAAAAAAAAAAAATACGTGTGGCACTCAGGGACTGCCGCGGTAAAGCTATTGCATAGCATTTTTTATCAACTTATGCAATTATAATTATTTATTTATTTTTTATTTATGCAGTTTTTTTTTGTTTTTGATATTAATTCAAGTTAAACATTTTTCGCGTGATGACCGATAACAATTTTTTTCTTGTATTGAACAAATGAGAAGTTAATATCGTTTAAAATATTTTTATTATCTTACAATACATGTAGGTTAATCAGAAATTTTTATCATTGAAACTATACGTTTATGGTAGCTGAAATAAAAAACATAAGTTTAAGACTTGATATTCTCAAAATATCTGAAAAATACCGCGTCAATGTCTGCCGAAGTCTACGGAAGGATACCGTGCCGAAGTCTGCCAAACTGAAGCGACGTTAGCCGGAGTGTTAGGTTTTTTTTTCTCGTTACAGAATTTCTAGATTCTTTCGCCGCGCTTAAAGCCCGCAATAAAAGCTATGCAATACCATAATAAATTACAAACAAAATTTGGCCGCGTTACGAAAATTAGATCGCGAGTTATAAGCATTTTAAATTTTCCGAACCTCACCGTGGGGGTCTCCTGTCACCAAAAATTAACACTGTCTCAAATTAAATTATCAAACAAAATTTGGCCGCACTACGAAAATTAGATCGCGAGTTATAGCCATTTTAAATTTTTCGACCCTCACCATGGGGGATCTCCTGTCACCAAAAATTAACACTGTCTCATAATAAATTACCAAACAAATTTTGGCTGCGCTACGGAAATTGATCGCGAGTTAAAAACATTTTATTATTTTCCTGTTTATACATTTCAGTTACGACCATGAGGCAACTAGGGTCAGGGTTGTTTACATTTTGTGCGGAATGCATTTTTCACCTTTAATTATGTCACTCTCTCAACGTATAACTTTAAATTTAAGTCTTGGTCTTCTCTTCTTATGCTATTACCCTTACATTTTTATTGGTACAAGGTAGAACCTGTCAAATTTTGACGAAAGAAAATGTTTAAGAAGGAACTGTTTCATTAACTTATAAGAAACCTACAAAATATCTACAAATTTCTTATAGTAAAAAAAATGCATTTTATATTGGAACATCTAACTCTTAAACAAACGTTATTTATCGTCAAATTAACAAAATACTATTTCTATAAAACGCAGTTGTAGAAATTGTTAAAATTAAACTTCAATCGTGTATGTAAGCAGTAAAAAATAATAAAAATATGTTATTATGATAAAGTTATCAATTAAGGTTCTTATGCAAGTATTCCAAAACGATAAAAACCAAATTTTTTTCAACTTTGACTCAATCATAGAAAACTCAATCATCATTCCCCGTGAAATCTAAACCTGGCATTATTTTCACCATATCAAAATTTACTAATGTGTATTTCACATCTGTATTCACGTTTAAAAAAAATTGGCTTTTAATTTGATAATTTTGATTCAAAACTTGAAGTCTCAATGCTATTAGCTGAAATAAATATTAAACTGTTGATATTCTTTTACATATAAATAAAATTTTGTAAATGAAGTCAAAATTTACCGGGTTTTATAACAGAAGATATTTAAGTTTCTATTTTTTCCCTTTTAATGAGAAAATGGCAACATAAAGATGCAGCATCCAATTTTTTCCCATTTTTAGGTGCGTTCGTAATTATATAATACGTAGCACCTATAGTGATCGTTCAGTCCGTCCGTCTGTCCGTCCGTCTGTCCGTCCGTCCGTCTGTCCGTCCGTCCGTCTGTCCGCATATAACAACGCAAAAACTACCCAACCGAATCGTTTGAAATTTAAAATACATAATTATTACATAATTTTGTCGAGTCATTTCAAATTTTATGAGAATCGGATGGATAGATCAATTACAGGGACGATCAAAAGTATTCCATTACATTACGGTCAATGGGGAAAAAAGTTTCAAATGCATTTTAATCGTTTGAAATTTAAAATACGCAATTATTACATAATTCTGTCGTGTTATTTCAAATTTTTTGATAATCGTGTGCATAGATCAATTACAGGGACAATCAAAAGTATTCAATTACATTATGGTCAATGGGGAAAAAGTTTCAAATATATTCTATACGTTTGAAATTTAAAACACATAATTATTACATAATTTTTTCGAGTTATTTCAAATTTTATGAAAATCGGATGCATAGATCAATTACAGGGAAAATCAAAAGTATTCCATTACATTACGGTTTAATGGGAAAAAATGTTTCAAATGCATTTTAATCGTGTTACACTCATGCGAACTTAATAAAATTTATATGCAACTATAAAGTACATATTATACTATACATCTTACATAATTTGTGGTGCAAAGAACATTTGTTATTGATTTACAAGGCCACACAAAAGTATTCCATTACATAATGGTATAGGGAGAACATTGTTTGATGAGCGTTTTAATTGTAATTCACTATTTACAATGTTATGAGATTGATATATGAAAGTAATATTTTTAAAACTTCGTTATCGTTCGAACGCACCTAATTTGCTACGCTTCACGTGCAATTTCCAACTTGTTTCCTTTGCTTATAGAATTGTAGTACTCCTGTTGCCACAATTAAAAAAGAAGTAATAAAATCTACAAAAAATTAATATTTAAAATACAAATTAAGATACAGCTTTCAAACAAATTTCATTTAAAAGTACATTTTTTTTCCTACACGATGGTGTAAAAATTGAAAATGTGCAAATTAAGAAGTTTAAAAACCTTTAGTAGCAAAAATTGCAATACCGAAATTCATTTGAAATTTTAAAGTGTTGTCATGCGCAAAATGACGTATGCGTTACTCACAGATACGTTTGGCCTTTATAATATAGATTCTAAGGCTCTTTTTTAAGCATTTCTTTAAAATTTTATTACATTGATGATTAATTTTGACGAATATAAGATCTAAAGCGCTAAGTACGGGGACCTTTTTAACATGTTTTCATCTATGATCTTTGCTTTCAACTATCAGTTGGCCTCTTTTGCTCCCCTGATATATAGAATTTTTTTTAAATGATCTGATTCACTGTTTTTTTTTTACTTTTTAGACACATTAGCTACTACAGAACGAAAAGAAAAATTCTGATTCCAGCTACCCATTAGTGTTGGATATTGATAGCCTGTTTGGGTCATTGGTGCAGCTTGTTTAAAATTGATGTGATTCACTTGCAAGTTTCATTAAATTATTTTGAAGAGCCTCAGACTACTTTTAATTACTAAAAGAATTTCTTTATATATCAGCTACAGGCTTTTTACAATATTAATTATTATTTTCGGCTTTAATTTACATTACTCAGTTCAATCATTAAAAAATCGCGTTACTCTTAAAAGTAAGTGGCTGACTTTAGTGGGGAGAGGTTTCATCAATAAATTAAAAATCATGCTAATGTTAAAAGTAATCAAATTTACAGGGGAGGGAATTTTCAACCGTTTGAGTGGCATTCTTTCCCCTAGTTCTATAATCCCAATTACTATGAGGTTTGGCTCACATAATTTGATTTTTGATTGTCTACGCCGCGTGTCCAGTATTTCCGGTAAATGCTGGCTTAGGCCGTACAGACCAAATCTCAGGTTGGGAAAGAAAGTTTTGGGGAACACAAATACGCTGCTAAAGGCATTGGGGGCCAACAAAGGAAGTTCACTTAAAACGGTCTGTATCGCTGAAGCTAGTACGACCTCCGAAACTAGGTTCCTTTAAAAGATTTTCAAAAATACAAAATCTCGATTTGAATGAAAGTAAAACACATTGGTCGGTTTAACTAATATGTAATATAGCATCCAAATTGCTTTTCAATGGTTAATAACTAAATAATGGGATAAATGGATATAAACTAAATTGAGTAATATCGTAGCTTTATTATTCAGATTTTAAGAATGAAGAAGTAGTTATTTTTAACAAATTCAACTTATGACCGAAAAAATTCATTTGTTTTTTTCATTTTTTAAAAAAAGATGCTGAATTTACATAACTGACATAATCTAACTTTTTTATACTATGTATATACCTATATATATGTATGCATAAGAGCAATTGTTTTACAATTTTAGTAAATATAGATACAATTTGTTAGAATAAATACAGATTTTTGGCTTTACTATACTATTTTAAAAGTAAATATCTGAATAAAAGATTTGATTTTTTTTAATCTAATTTTTTATATTTGTTTTAATACATTTGTGGATAATCTTAAACAAAGCAGTATTTTTAATAAATTCCTAAAATAAGATTTTTGTTCAAATGTTTCTAATTATAAGTCACTTAATGAAGGAAAAATTGAAAATATTTCAATTCATATATATTGTTTAAGATTTTTAATGTAATCACAATATATATGCCATATTATTTAAGACTCTGGTAAGTACTGATTTTTATCCATGTTCTTAAAAGAATTTCTATTTTCCATTTTAAGTGCAGAGTTGGGAGAATTTCACGCCCACACTTAATGTTTATAGTATGTTCTAAGAAATATTCATTCATAAAGATTTTAAATACGTAAGAAACGATGGATGAAAATTCTATTCATTCTGTTTCCGCCAAAGGCATCTCAAAGCTCTATTACAGAAAACATGCTTTGCACTTGCAAAATTCATAAAATGAGACAAAATCAATAATATTTCAAAATATCTTTAAGAGAACGAAACGAAAATATATCTAAAATTAATATGTACTGACATCTTTGCAGAAATCTTTAACTAAAATTGATAACTTTTACGGCTTCAGATTAACTGCAAAATCTATTTTGATATTTCAAAATACTTTTCATGCGTTTTGACATTTTCAGGTGATGGTTTTCTAGTCGTATTTAATGCTTCATAATTTTACATAAATTATTTAAAATAGTTTAGCAATGATAATGAAAATTTAATGCAGAATACAAGTAAAATTTTAAAACCATTTCGAAATGTTTAACTCATTACAGACAGCATCTTTTTATTCTTTGCACCAAATACATAAAATTTTATTTTATGTATATAAATTAATAATTAAAAAAATGTGTTAGATGGATTTTTTTTATGTGAGATGTAATACGTTGCAAAGACGCACCCTTTGTAGAAATAAACGACATTTTTGTCATATGAAAATCTTTACAAGCATTTACTATGTAGATGCGCATTACATTCATTATATATAGTTATAGTTTGACTTCTATAAAATCTAAATCTGGATTTGCTCAATTTTATTTCACCCTTTGTAGTACATCTATGAACATTAGCCAAATTCTATCAATAAAAATTCTGAAACAGGTATTATTTTATTCATATTTTTAATTTTTTACAACAGGATTTTATTATTAAGTATGTTTTTCCTTTTAGAAAAGTTATATGGTACTTTGAAGAGAGATGCTGTGTTGTACAAAATTCCGTGTCACGCAGTTTTCATATGCACAGGAACTTTAGAGAAACGCCGCACCGCTCAATTGTAAGTAACAGGGTTCCCCTCAGATACTTTAATTTCCGTTTGTGTTCTATTTACAAATTTTTTAGTAGTGCTTTTTTATTGTCATTTTTTCTTAACATTTTTTGTAAGTGTGCAAAAACTTTTACGTGACTCTATTTGCTTGTATAAATTTTAGTTTAAGGGGATTTATGACATAAAAATCGGCAAACAGAAAAAAACTTCATTAAAAATTTCTTTCTCTTTTCTGCTTAAAATCACATTGAATCATGTTTTTATCTTAACTGGAGCATGAAAAATTATTTTTTTCGTTTGTGTGTTTAACCAACCCAAAAATTTAAAAATTTTAACTCAACAAATAAGAAATATTTAAAAATGTGACCTCCTTAAATACTAGAAAAAGAAATCTGATGGTTTTAGGCGTAATGGTACCTTCGGAAAAGCATAAAATGGCACCAAATCCCACTTTTTCATACGTCCTTGGGGGTACCGAGGTCTTTCCGTAAATCGTCTTATCTATACGTTGGGGAACGATGCTAAAATGTAAATATTAGGAAAACAAAGCTTTTTCTGCATTCTATACTATCTATAAAATGAAATATGTTATTAAATCATACATAGGAGTACAAATTTTAACAAATAATCAATGAATAACAAATAAAATCAGCAGACGATTTTTAAAACAATTAAATCAAAAACTACAACATCTTCACCCAGTCTACCCTATATAGAACATGCGATAAATTTGCTTAAAAAATATTCAGAAAAAAAAAATGTTGCGGCAAAAATGCAACATTAGTCTTTAATGAAATAAGAATGTCAGTTATATGTACATTCCATGTAAAAAAAAAGTAAATATCTATAAAAAGGAATTACTAAATATTTTAATCACAAATTTGAAATTGAAATGTTAGATTTGTTTTCAACTCCATATAAAAGTTTCAAATTCTACGATTGTATGATTTTCAAAAGTTATTTATGACATATTTCAACTGAACCTATGAATCTTAAATAGAACTTCTTAATTACAAATTTTAATAAATTGAAAAAGACATTTTTTCGTTATTTCAATGTATAGAAAAACTGGAATTAAAAAATGTAATTTATGAACATGACGCTCAAGTGTTGTTTCAAATATGTCTCATAAAATGCTGAAAACTCTAAAATTAGTTAATTACGTTAATTAAGATGTTTTTGCATCCTCCAAGAGAGCATTATTATTTTTTAATATGTAATTAAAAAAATTATCTCACAGAAATACAGAATATGCCTTTGAAGTTAATTAATTTTAGAATGTAAAAGATATATATAAGTCTGCATATTTCTTTTGAAATTTTTATCAACTTCACAGAATAATGTTTTAAAAAACATGTATAGTGTAAATTGATTATATAATGGTGGATGCATAAAAAATATGTAAATAAGTATTAATTATCAGACACTTTTTTTTAAATATGAAAATCTTATGAAAAATATACCCTATTATGTTTATTTATGAACAGTATAAAATAAATTTTCTTTTTTTTCAATCTTAATTACCTAAAAGTGTAAAAAAATAAAAATATATATGCTTTAAATATTAATTTTATAATACCGAAAATATAAATAAGTCTGCATACTTCTTTCAAATTTTTCAAAATGTCACACACTACTTTATTTATTTATTTATTTATTTATTTATTTTTTTTTTTTTTTTGTACAAAAAACTTATGTAATACTGATAAAACTAAATAATTCGCCGAACCAGAGGCGAGCGGCTCCATGCGGTTCTACGAAGTAGATCACATAACAATCTTTATACTGATGCTCAGTCGCCGCGGGCCCCACCAGTGGCCGAGAGGTTCTGACCTCAAACTCGTAGACGGCAGGTGCTGGGTTCGAACCCAATCGCGACCGTCAGCTTAACCGTTCGGAGTTTTCCGTGGTTTTCTTCGAGCCTTGCGTAAATACGTGTTAGGTTCCCTTAGAAAGACCCTCACGGAGGGCATCCCACCCCTTAGGGGCTATATCTCATAGTGTAGATAATTGGCCGACATACATATATACATACATAAATACATACATACATGCTCAGTCGCCGCGACAGAAAACCGTCAATAAAAGCAGCTGACAAAAAAGGTCTCCATACTCAGAAAATTCTAAAAAAATTACAGAATGTTCTTCTCATGTGGATATATATAGCTATAAAATTCTTTCGGTGGAACCCCGATAGAAGGTTTTTTAAAAAATAATGAACATTTTGTTTATTTGGCAATTTATCCCCCGTTGGCAACCAAAAAAAAAAAAAAAAAATTGTCAAACGCTTTTTAAGATGTTTCATGTCAAACTATTTTTTAAAATATTTATTTAAATAACTTTCTTTTTGTTAGTTTCAGATGTTATAGCTATAATTTTGTCATAAATATATATCTAATGAAACTTAACAAAGAAATTTTATGAATTAAAATTTTTTCAATCTCAAAATTAATCCAGTTGAGCACTGTCGATTAAATTTTTTTGCTATGGAAACAAAAACATATCCGATATTGAAATGTTGTATTGCAGCATTCTTCATCAAGCCTTTATTTTGAAATACGCTTAAATATATGAAAATATACTTTTCAATATGAAAATATTTTTTTATATATAAATGTGTTTTTATAGTATTGAAATTAAATAACCACAGCAACAAGCAATATATATATGTAATACAAAACATTATATACAATACATTATATACATTATATATATAATGCATTATATATATTATACTCTCTCCTTGTTTAAGTTTAAATTCATTAAATAAAATTTACGCACATTCTGAAATTCTATTAATAAGCAATTTTCAGTAACATGAAAATAGTTTATTTTGGCGAGAAAAATGCTGTTCCCCAATTCGCGTGACGTTTTCGTCTTTTCACGCCAAATATTCGGAATTATTTTATTTCTTTTACAAACTTTCTTTTGTTATTCCACCGCTAAATTTGACTGATTCTTTATTACATACATAAGGAATTTAATTAGTACTTTTATCAAAATATTCTAAGTATATCCACTAAGGAGACCTTCCTTCTCAGTCACCGGGAAAGAAAACCGCCAGCAGAAACAGCTTCACTAAGAACAGTAAGCAGGTGAACAGTCAATAATGAAGTGACCATAAAGTGGCAGGAGAGGCAAAAGAAGGCAGAGCCAGAGCTGTTTTCCAATTGGTTGGAGCAACCCCCCCCCCCCCCTCCGTATTCAGCTCTGGACCCAAGAGAAGGTAGAACCGGCAAAGCACAAAAAAAGGGCCCATTTCAGGGACCATATATTTTTTCAGTGACAGTTTAAAAAAAAAAGTTTTTTTCAATATTAATTAAATTAAACTACAAACATTATTTACAATTTACACTTAATTTCTAAAGAAAAAAATATTCTTATAATAAATAAACCTAGAGTTTAGCTATGGGACATATTAGAGCTGTCATCCACAAAAGCTAGAGTTTTCCTAGCTATATCTTATTGGGAAAGGATTTTTTTCGTATACGTTTTCGAAGTAGAAAGCAAGACTTGCAAATGACACGATTTTTAGTTCTGATTTATTTTTTTCTAGAGCTTCATTTAGTTTTAAAAAGCTTCCGTTGAGTTCCTCCAACTGATACAGTTGTACCGGTTTCGTAGACGCCCTACTAGAGTTAATTTGAGCAATTTTTTTTTTAAGGGAATTTTCTTAATTTTAAAAGTTTTTGGTTGTTAGTTTGGGGGTTTTTGGTTTTAGGTGCTGTTTTTAGCTTTTTTCGCGTACGTTTTTCGATATTTTGGTTTAAGTGGAAAGTTCTTGCTTCCTTTGTACGATGTCGGGTTGTCTAATCCGCAATTACAGCAAACTGGAGAAAGTTTTTCAGTTTTTTTTCTTCTTTAGAGAGGTTTTCGATGTTTTTCCTTGGACACTGTGGGGAGCAACGAATTTCTCCACATCCGACGCATTTCGGATACATAAAACACAATCTGCTAATGTGGAAAAAATCCCTGGCAATTCCAGCATTGAACTGCCTTTCTGGGGGTCTATAATTATCAATTTCACCACGGATCTTGAAAATGGATTTAAATCTATGAATTTTTTAGAGTTGCTATTTCACTCTAAATGAATTTGGAACAGTAGAAGAGTGCGACCTTTTTCCTGCTCGTCATCTGGGCTACCTTAATTATATCACAACCAATTTTTAATTCGCTACTAATATTTTCCGCCTTACAAGATTTTGGACTTTTGGATCTTTTTCTGTGACTAGTGTTGCGCCATAAGGCGCAAATCTAGTCACAAAAGAAAACCCTGATAGTAATGCAAAGTCTATGGGAGTGTTTTTTTTTCAAATATTTCGTTTAAATTTTAATATTTTTCCATGGTTTTTTTTTTGCATAGGATAGCTGAAGACGATCTACAACCGGCCTAGTTTTTACTTTTTCAATTTTGGTTTAAGATTTTTTTTTAAAAAGTTACATTAAATTTCAAAACCGGTTTAAGCCGTTTCTGAAATTGAAACTATCATAATATAAAAAATGCATAAGCAAATCGAAAAAGTAAAAACTAGGCCGGCTGTTGATCGTCCTTAGCTATACTATGCAAAAATATCATGTAAAAATATTAAAATTTGATCGAGATATTTGAAAAGAATGCTCCCATAGACTTTACATTAGCACCCTGGTCTTTTTCTAAGGCGCAAAATTAGTCACAGAAATTGTCCGGCCACAAATATATGTTTGATACAAAAAAATAATTTGTTTTATGTGTTAAAACGCTGTATCAAGACGCGCAAATTCCATTCAGTTTTTACAAGACTGTAACTTGCGCCTATTTTTTGAAAACTAATTTCAAATGTCACTATTTCTACCTAATAATACCTCAGATGTAAAAATAATTACATGTAACAAATAATATTTGTTTCGAGAATTAATATTTAAAATACATTTTCAAACTGATATTCAGAACAAACATCAATTACAAGCTATAAACCTTTTAACATAATTGGATTTGGAAAACCTTCAATTATGCGGATTCTAAATTACACTGCTTTTCTCTAAAAGGTTTTAAAGTTACATTTATTAAACTGCCTACTTTCCAATTTGACACGATTTAAAAAGAATTTAACGTTATACATCCAAAACTTTAAATCATCATTATTTTTAAACTGTTTAACCGAATGATTTTCAATTTCATAAGATAAAATTTATTTAAAAATCGAAATATGATATCAAAATTGGTTGTTTGTATTTAACTTTTAGTACAGTTGCAGTATAAAATTGACACTTAGGCATGACTTTCACCCATAAATTGAAAGAAGACATAATTTACAATCAAATGTATATGTGATGTCGGAATTATACATAAGTACCCATTTTTTACACACTAAAAATACATTAAAAAAAAGAAAAAAAAAAGAAAAAACGGAAAATTTGGAAATTTGGAAATTTAAATTAGTTTACTGAGAAACTGTCAAATCAAGCCAATTCATTATTTGGTTATTTTTATCAGTAACTCCTCCTTCATTCCGAAAAATAAAATAAAATAAAATAAAATAAAACATTTTTAATCTACAAAAATGTGCAATAATCATAAACATTATATTAAATATTATGTAACAAATATATTAAATACTAAGTAACCGAAGATTTTGAAAAGTGTTCCTTTATCCTTAGAAATCTCAAAAAATAATTTATTTTTGAAATTTTAATAAAAATTTATAAAAATAAGTTTTGTTTGCTGGCCATAATTTTTGGAAACGTTCCTAGTAGCTTTTACAGTGCATTAATCAGTTTACTGTACTTGAAAATTCACTTTTTCAGAGCTCTATTAATTCACAAGTAAATATTTTTAGTTGCAAAATTGAATTTCGGCATATAATTGTATCAAAATAGTGTTAATTTTCATATTAATGTTTATGCTGTTAATCGAGTATGTTTTCCTGTTAAACATGTTTTCTGAAGTGTTAAAATATCTACCTGAAAACCAATATAGTAGCATCCGCAACCGATTTGAGAAAACTGACTATTTCACTGAAAAAGATACTCAGAAACATTTCAGAAAATATCGGGCAGCTAAGAAAAGTCCTTTTATAAGTTCTTTAAATGTGTATTTGAAAAAAAAAATATATTTCTCGCACCCTCAACAGCTCGAAAATTTCCGATACACTTTCAGACTCATTTTTAAATGTAAAAACATGAAACTTGCTGAGGAGATTTTCTGGAGGTGTATAAGATGGCGTGTAGTTTTCTTTTTTGCTCAGTTCATTACAAACTGATTTATAATAAATTATTTTCTCCGTATAACACTTTTTTTTTCGCTTGCAGATCTCCCGTTTCGGAAAATTCGGTTCAAAACGCCATTTATGACAGATTTTTTTTTTTGCAATATTTTCTGCGTGTATCCAAAAATTGACAAGTACGGCAACTTGTGTAGTTTCTAAATGAAAGAATTTGAAAGTTTGATGCATTTAAGAGCAAAAATTAATTTTAAAATAAATCAGAAAATAGGCGGTTTTCATTAGAATACACCCTTAAATTTAAAAAATAAATATTTTCCTGAGGCTTTTAAGTATACAGGAATGAGTTTTGGAATCTTCGGTTGTTCGGAAGAAATTATTCTGTGTTTTTATTTTTGAATGTATTAAATTTTCGTAGATTAAAGGGCTCCGGGCAGGGTTGTAGCTAGGAGAATGCTAGGGGGGAATCAGTCCCCCTAAAACACTATCCTACCCTGGAAAAAAATCCAAGGTCATTAAATAAATTTCTTTTCCGAAAATCCAAAAGAAACTGCTCAAAAATCTAATTTAGTTTTGAAGCCCTTTCACAGTTTAGCAGAAATGCTAAATTGTAGCTAAAATAAGTGCTTCAAAACTCGTTCATCCTATTTGCACGTATGAAGCTAACATGATGTTTAATTTTGCACTAGTTATACACTCAAATTTTTCATCATATTTTTTTTTTAGCATTAAATGATATTATTACAAGAGTTTAATACGAAACATAGTACCTATAATGTGAATATGCGAACCTTTATATTTCTGCGTCAGAGAGGGAGAGACAATACGAGCCCCTGTTACATTTTCTTGAGACCTCTCCCCCCCCCCCCCCTATTATTCACTTCTAGCTACTACACTGGCTCAGGGATACACAAATCTTCAAATTTTATGAAAGAAATTATTGCATTTAAATTTTCTCTATTTTTTATGCTTAAAATGTTGTTTAATTAGAATTTATATTTAAATTAGAAGAGGTAATATTAATGATTTAATTTTGGCTTGTTTTTAAAATCTAGTTTTCAAGCAATTGTTGCCCAGGAAATGACTTCAACTAAAAATGTGCTTTTTTTCATGATGGGTTTTTCACAATTTCTCGGATTTGAATTGTTATAATGCAACAACCGTTAAAAATAAATGTTTCAAAATTAGTGCAGCGTTTCTTAAAAATTATTTTACTCTAATTTTTATTCATAAAATAAAAAAAAAAACAGTTAGTTTTGAAAACGTAAAAATATTTTTTTATAAGAGATACATTTTTCTCAAGTAAAAAAAAAAAAAAATAATAATATTTAAAAAAATGTTGAATCAAAAGTAAAATTTTGATTTTTCGTTTTATTTCAGTGTAAAAATAATTACAATTCTACAAACAGTATTTTCAGTTATAGTGATTTTAAAATAATTTAAAATAAAATAATAATTTTTTGATAAAAAAAGCGAAATTTTTTCATATGATTTTGTTTACAAATGAAACAGTTACCCATTACAAAAATTAAATATTTTAATTCAATAAATATCAATAATCTCTTATATATATATATATACAGTGCAAGGAATTTTTTCTAACTGTAAAATTCACTTTCGAGTGATCTTTTCTGGTAAGCTATTTCCAACGCATTTATGAGACGCAAACAACAGCTTCCATCTATTTTTCTTGATTTCTGCCAAAAATGTAGAGATTCTCATATATGTTTCATCTGTGCGTATGTCTAAAAATCATATCTATCTTTATCAGCCTATGTATTGCCTAGACACCGCACGACTGTAATATCCCCTCAGATTAATATATTAATTCAAGGTTGTGACGATATGGGAATCAAATTAGCTGCACTTATAGAACTTTTTTTCGGGGAAACAAATATGTGCTGAGGCTGCAGGCACAGGGGTTTTTTTTGCCATCCTTCAACCGAATTCTAAGAAATCTTGTGTTTAGGACTTTTCTGCGGTTTATTTACAATAGAATGTAGAGAATCTACAATTTGTCAGTGGATAAGGAATTCAACTCTACTTGATAGAAAAGTTCCTGTTTTACAGGACATCAAATCTCTTCCCTTAAAATTCATTAATAAATGAAAAACACCGCGTTGCCACATTAAAAGAAGCTAATAGTAATAACAGTCTGAAGGTTCGCCTGTTTGCAGCTTAAGTATAAATAATTTGGTGAATATATTATCGATATTGTGACGGGGGATACTAATTTAAACAAAACGTGATTTATCTCACACACAGTCTTTCGCTTGCCTTTGTTTCGTACGTATATATTTTGTATCGGCATGATCACCTCTGCATAGCACCCTCATGTCAGCTTGTCATATGTTTAAAAAATCGTTTTTAAGATCACCGAAATTGGCATATCCGATATTTTATTTGGTTTACATCTTTAAAACTTCAATTCACATTTTTCTAGTATCCAAAACTTCATTACAGGATATTTTTAATTTTATTTTTCAGTGACAATTTGACGATTAAATTGTATTAGTTCTCTCTCTCTTTCTCTCTCTCTCTCTCTCTCTCTCTCTCTCTCTTTTTTTTTTTTTTTTTTTTGATCAAGGATTCTTTGGTGAATTAGCATTAAACATTCAATATAATTTATATTATCAAATAAAAGTATTTGCTATCAATACTAATAAAAGAATTAATCGCTCTGTCTATGTGTGTGTATGTGTGTGTCTGCAATGGCTAGCAAAAACTACCGCACGTACGAGGCTCATTTTTTGTGAACTTAGTCCAAAGCCTCCCGTGATGAACCTGAAGCTCAGAATTTTAATTTTTTGATTAGTTTTAGGGATATTAATTACAAAAATCTTAACTCACTCTTATCAAAAAGTCATTTTTTTAGTGCTCAGTTAACGAAAACGCTTGCACATGCGCTAAAACACATTTCCGCACCGAATGGAAGGAAGAACCACCTTCCCGAGTTTATTTCTGTTTCTGGATCATTTTGTTTAAATCGAAATCAACCAAAGTGCTCGGCGCAGTTAAACTTGAAAGACATATTTCGAAATATCGTACTTATGGATCTCAGATGCTAAAAATAATTCTGAAATATGGCGCAGTTAATCTTTTAAAAAAATTTCAAAACAGTCGTTTTACCCAAAATTATTTTTCTCCCTTTTGTCAACGCCCCTCCAAGGCGCAACTTTTGAGACATAAAAAAATCCAATAATATTATCTTAAAGTTGAGACTTTCTTTTAATCGACGATGTAATCTATTTTTAAAATATATGGATTTTAACCCTTTCAAATACACTGACAAAAGGGGATCACTTTTCGACTCACAAAGAGGATATTCTTTCTATGCTAAAATTTTCAAAACATACATATTTCAATTCAATATTTTAAAAGTATCTTAATGGACAGATTTAAACCCCCTACAAAAATTTCGAAACTTTTCCACTGGTAAAAATACATATATATATATATATATATATATATATATATATTTTTTACAAAATAAAATGTGCGAAAATTTTGATGAAATCAATAACAACCAGATCGTTTCATTGCGTTTTTTGTCTCTCGCGGCTTATGGAGAGTATATTTTTTCTACGCTAAAATTGACTAAGTGTCCGTACTTTAACACAATCTTTTCATAGGATTTGAAAAAACCCTATTTGCATCACTTACAAAAAAATTTGAATCGTTCCGATGGATAGAATTATTTTTTACAAAAAAAAAAAAAGTGTAATAATTTTTAAGAATTCAGCAAAAACCTGAGCGTTCCGTCGCAGTGTTGTTTCGGTATCATACAAAACTCAAATTACGGAGAAAATAAAATATCAAATAGCATATGCTTTCAATTCAATATCTTTTAGCGAATTTTCCATTTAAAAATATGAATTCTGATAAAATGGACTTAAAGATATAAAATCGTAGAAATACGAGTTTTATTTAAGGGTCATTTAGAAAACAAGTAACACATTTTAAAACTGACTAACTTCACACGCCAGGGCAACGCCAGACAGGTCATTTAGTATGTATATAAAATATTTCGGAGCAAAAATGATATTAATTATCATTACATACATAAGCCTAAAAGAATATATAATTAAATTTTAAAACGCATTTCACTATAAACAAAATTAAAGGTACTACTTACTAAATAGAAATTCATTTAAAATTACATAGATATATAGTTGGAAAAAGTAATGACATTTTCACCTTTTATTTATTCTGGTTCAGAGTAAAATTTTGTTTGGCAAGAAATATTTATAATGATTCGTCTTGCATGCAGCGTAATCAAAAGATCTGCCTTGCCGAAAAAGTAATTTTGCCTCCAGCATCAACTTTCACTTTTAATGGAATAACAGTTTTCCTATAAAGAAACACTAATGAATTTCGCTTCTTTAAATTCAATTTACAGAATACAATTTATGTTCATAGTTTCCCAAGGACATGTGTTTTCAAAAAATCAATAAGTATAAATTGATTTTATGTTTTGTCTGCGATTTCGTATAGTTAAGCATTTCATACTTTTATCGTCGATGTAAAAAGCAGCCGCATTGTAACTTTTAGCTGGGGTTGAAATAAATTTAATTCACCAATTAATGTGTCGTTTTCTATTTAGTGGTGCTGTAAAGAAAAAGGCATTAAAAATGAATTTATTTAATATCTTGGCTATAAAGTATGAAAAACAGGAAAAAAATCATGAGAAATAATGTTCGTTTCTTATCAATAGAATTATTTCAGAAAAAATATATTTAATTTCTAGAAATTATTGTAATATAAGTATTTAAATAATAATGTGTTATAAATGCATCTATATTATATTTATAGGAATTCAGAACTTAGTTTTGATCATTTTTTCCCTTTCCATGTTATGTAATGAAAAAAAAGTAATTCAACTTATTAAAATGCTCAACAAAAAATGAGACCCTCCTTTTTCCTTGGAAGATTTCGGTTGCACCGAAATGTGGTTTTCTGTGATTATCTTACTTTTTGTGATAAGTTTAATCGACATATGGAGCTTTAAAAAGCTTCTGATTTGGCACAACCGGAACTGTTAAGAAATAAAATGTCAGTATTAATAATATACATATGCCAGTATGAATAATTTTTACCATAAAACGTAATTTAATACTTTAGAAATAAAGAATATAAAAAATATGTATAATAAAATGGAAGCTTATTTCACTCACGTTAAACTTAGAAATTTGAAGCTAAATGTTTGTTCTCAGTTTTAAAAAATATTTATGAAACGCCGGAGTGTTAATCTTTTTCAATGTTTTTCTCCACGGCAATTGTACTTATCTCCGATGAACAAGTAAAAATTTCTAGATATAAGAAAAAGAAGTAGGTGCGTTTACATACGGACATTCTTAAAAATATTTGTATGTTATGAAACAACGTTTTGCTGTTGTAAGAATAAGGCATATTCTAATTACTGTAAAATTACTTACTTTTTTAAATCGCCATCAATAAAACATGGTTTATTTAAATAAGAGAGATGTAAAACGGTACATTTTTAAGTTATTACGTGCCATTTTGATCCATATTAGATAGTGCTAGTCAAAAGATGACGATAAACAACTTACAAGCCCAAAGAGAAAAGAATTCAAAACATTATTAAATTTCATAAATTATTACATATCATTTATTGGCAATAGTTATGGAAGACTGGCTGCATATTCTTTTCTTTATACGGATACAGACAATATGCAATTTTCCTGGTCATTCAATTTGCAGATTTTTTTAAAAAAAGAGAGAGTGTCTCCATTTTGCTTTCTTACAAAATTCTGCAAATAAAATTATTTTTAAAGTTAGGATTTGTTAGTCACTTGGAATAATTTATGCATGTAATAACTTTTATAAATGCACACTTATTTTTTATTAATTGAATTTCGCATATATTTCTGCATATTTCTCTAATCACATTATATGTATTTTGATATACTAAGAAAATTTTTTTAGCATCACGTCAAATATAATTTTATCTTTTTTTACACATGCAACTAAGTCAAAAGAGGCAGGTCATTGCCAATATTTTATTCTTTCCCTTTACCTCCATTCGCCCTATTTTTTACGATAAATATTCGTCAGATCTCTAGGCATTCGACAGATACGTGTTCCTGAATAAATTGACGCTGAATAAAATACAGAATAACCTTTCGATTTGTTGCTTAAAACCTTTGGAGCCATGACAATGCATATGTCTTTGCTCTTTCAAAAAATCCTTATCATATTCTGAATGAGCAATAAAGACCATAACTGCACTTTAGACCATAACTGCATTTAGTAAATTTGGCAGTTTCATATTTTCAGTATCCTAAACATTTGCAATAATTGAAAAGCTGAATTTATAATTGTTTCACATTTGTTTCCATAATCAAATATTTGGAATAACATACGTTTCAAATTTGAAATATTTACATGCTCTAAAGGTTACTTATTTAAATTTTTGCCCTAGATCCCACGAGATTTATTTATGAAATTACGTCATTTTTGTATAATTAATGTAATCTATTGTAATACATTTTAAACAGATTAAATATTTATCACTGTTTCATGTCAGTAATGTAAAAGGAACATTTTAATTGGAAAGATATATACTTTTTAGTAATTTTTGTTAGATTTTGTACATATATTATGAAAATAACTAATTTCATAAAAATGCATTTAAAGTACTTAAACTTAAAAAAACAACTTATATTTCACTTTCACTTACATATTCATCCATCTTTCTTTTGCATTATACTATGTCTTCAACTATTCTCTCTCTCCGGGAATTTTTTCACAGAGATATCAGAAAATTGATTTAAATAAGATATTTTTCATGTATCCTTTTAAATCTGAAATTATTTTCACCAAAGTTTTCTTAATCTGATTAATGTACGCATGAAAATTCATTTGTTTCTACAAAGAAAATTTTATTGTATGCACTGTCCTTGAATTAGCAACAATAGTTAAAAAATTAATCCCAAAATATGAAATAAGTTCCTCCAGTAAATTTCTATTTTAATTTAAATTGTTTTGCAGCATTTTTTTTTGGTCATTTTAAATATAAATTTTATTTACTCCATTTATTGTTTTTAACATATATTAAGGAATTTGGTGTTTCAAAGTTTTCTTTGTTTTAAAATATTTACTGTTAAATACAATTTTTACGACGCAATCTTATATATATATTTTTTTATTTTAACACGTAACCATTTAATTCTTATTTTAAAATTTTTGTCTATTTTTAATATTCAAGTTCAAATGTATTTTGTAGTGAAAGAAAATAGCATTCATTTCGCTGTTTTTACAAATGGAAACAATTTAAAGTAATACGTTTTCCAAAGTATGAAAAAAATAATAGTATCTTGAAATAATGATAAACTTTGAATTAAAAAAAACATGAGAATTACTTGGGGGAAAAAAATGCAGTCTGCACACCACACAAGCATATCCTTTGAAAAAATGAAAATCCTATCCAAAGTCTTTGTCACTATAAAACTTTTTAACAGGACCATTTTTAACAACTTTAACATTAAATATCTCTTACAATACACTCAAGACCCAAAACATTATGACCACCTGTCAATAACGAGTTGTCCCACCTTTGGCGCGCAACACAGCTTCAACCCGCCTTAGCATGGATGCCACAAGTCCTAGGTAGATGGTCGGAGAGAGATTGTACCAGATGTTTAAGCAACGATCACGCAAATCCAAGATATTGCGAATTGGTGGTCTATGAACTCTGAGCTGCCGTCCCATGCAATCCCAAATGTGTTCAATCGGCTTCAGATCCGGTGAGTTAGGCAGCCAGGACATTAACTGGAATTCAGCATCATGTTCCTGGAACCACTCCAACACAATTTTAGCCTTGTGACACGGGGCGTTGTCCTGTTGGAACATTCCATTTCCGGCTGGAAAAACAGAGGCCATGTAAGGGTGCAACTGGTCCGCAATGATGTTCAGATACCTTGTAGCATTCATGATCTGCTCTACCACAACCATGGGTCCTAGAGACACCCAAGAGCATAATACCGCCACCACCGGCCTGTGTATGACCTACAGTACATTGAGGGAACAACTGTTCGCCTGGAAGACGGTGTATCCTGATACGGCCATCGGCGTGATGAATCATAAACCGTGATTCATCTGACCAGGCAATTCTCTCCCACAGATCCATGGACCAGTCTCGATGTTCCCGGGCCCAGCGCAGACGCAGTTGGCGATGATGCTTGGTCAGCAAAGGCACCCGAGTGGGACGTTTGCTACACCCGAGTAGCCCTATATCCAACAGTGTCCGCTAAACAGCGTGTTCCGATAATATTCTACTTGGCCCTGCATTGTATTGGTCTGTCAGCTGAGCCACTGTCTGGCTCCGGTTTTGCTTCACCATGCGAGACTGTCCTTGATGACCTTTTTCTTTGATAGCGCGTGGACGTCCAACACCATGCCGTGTATTGCTGGTTTCACCGTCATTCATCCACTTTGCTTACGTATTAAAAACGATCGCGAACAACCCATGAGTCGTGCAGTTTCGGAAATACTTGTTCCAAACCTTCGAGCCATTACAATCTGCCCTGTATCACAGTCGCTTAAATGAGCAGCCTTTCCCATCACACATAGAAGTAAGTGAAAGAATGATTATTCAGACTCTCCTGCAGCAGTTAAATATTACTTCCACCAGATCACGTGCCTTCCACGTCATCCAGGCGAGTTCATTGCAAAATGTATGGGTGGTCATTATGTTTTGGCTCTTAAGTGTAATGCTTCAATTTGAAAACTGTCTACTTCTGCGTATTTAGCAAATATTTTATAGTACTAAAAAATTTTATTTTTCTGTATGCAGTAATTTTTTTAATATTAGAGAAAAAAAGGCCTCGGGGTTACAAAAAATTATTTGCTGCGGCAACGGTGGCGTCAGCATCAGTTAAATTTTGTTAGAGTAGAGAGATTAGTTTGTTCTTTAGATTTTCGGAAGGTTTCTGATCAAATTGACTCTAAATTAAAATATACAATATATATTTTTGAATACGTTCTTTCATATTTTGACAGCCAAGACCATTGATCTCTCATAAAAGCCTGTCATTCGTATTTTCTGGAGGATAAACCTTTTCCAATATTTAAAAAGCCGAATTTCTGATAACCACGTCATATGTTCCCATTTACAAATATTTCATATAACATGGATTTTTAATTTGGAGCACGCAAATGTTGAATAGGTTAGTTGTACATTTATTCTACAAGGTATGTAAAAAGGTTTTTTGAATTAGCAACAAAATTTTCTAATGCTTTTAAAAATGTGTACTCTGACAATTATTTTTTTATAAATTAAATTTTATAGACTGAGGCCGTTATGCCTGAATCGGATTTTAAATTTAACAAAGTTCTTTTCCACAAAATCTTAAAGCAAAATCAATGCTGTACGATGAGGAATAAAATATCGCAACCATTCTCTACGTTACAAAAAAATTCTCAAACTTTCTTCCTACTGAAATAAAATTGTTTTTTATACAGCCCTCTCATATTTCCTAAATACAGCAAAATATTCTAAAATTAGTACACTGTTTTTCAGTTTTAACTTTGAAGATTAAATAATCTCATGAACGTCAAGGACTGCAACGTTTGTTTCATTTACCTGTGGTATAACCTTAAGAATAGGCGACCAGTTTTCTAAAAAAAAGCTAAGTACAAAATGTACTTTGATATATTGGGTTGGGGAAGAAGTAAATTCGTTTTTTCCCAATAGATAGCTTTAAAGTCCCATATCTCGAGTAATACTTACTCAATTAAGTCATATTATACAGCGTTTGAAATTTTAACAGTTTCTAGAAAATTCTAGATATAAAGGTAGCGTCATCTGTTTGACCAGTCAAAAGTTATTGCGTTTAAAAAATAGACATTTCAGAAGATCATTTTCGTCACATTTTAGTTTTTTACTTCCAAAAAGGGAAAAATTGGCGCAGGCTCATCGAAACTTGTGTGGCATTTATGGTGATCACTGCTGAAGTAAACACCAAAGTCAGAATTGGTTTCCTTCCGAAAATTTCGATGTTAAAGATGAACCTTTCCCTGGCCGGCCAATCCTTGAAAAATTCGATGAAATTTTAAAAACAATCCAGGTAGACTGACATATTTCTTCTCACGACATTGCTACGGAAGTAAACATTAAAAATAAACCACTTTTGAACCATTTTCAAAAAATCGGATACCAAAAGAAATTCGATACTTAGGTTCCCCATAAACTTACAGTGAAAAATTTAATGGACAGATTTTTCATTTGTGAATTGCTACTGAAACGGTATGAAATCGAGCCATTTTTGAAACAAATCATTACGGGTGATGAAAAGGGAATCACGTATAACAACAATGTGCTAAAATGATCGTGATCAAAGCTTCACAAATGGTGGCAAAGCCCAGATTGATGCCTACGAAAGTGATTCTGAGTATTTGGTGGGATTGGAAAGGAATTTTCCCTCATGAGCTGCTCAAACCTAACCAAACCATCAATTCAACTATCTTCTGTAAACAACTAATGCGATTGAAGCAGGCAATTAAAAAACCCGGTCAAAATTGATCGAAAGGAAAGGCGCTGTTTTCCATCACGACAACGCTAAACCACACGCATCTTTAGTGACTCGACAAAAACTGAAAGAGCTTTGTTGGGAAGTTTTGATGAACCCATCATATAGTCCGGACCTGGATCCGACGGATTACTATTTGTTCCGCCCTATGCGGTACTCTCTTGAAGTTGTTAAGCTGGTTTCAAAAAAGGCTTGTGAAAATCACCGTATTCAGTTTTTTGCCCAGAACTTTCAGAAATTCAACAGTAACGGAATTATTGTTTTACCAGAAAAATGGCAAAAGGTCATCGAACAAAATAGCACATAAATTTTGATTAGTTTTGTTTTATTTATATAAATAAATTCACTTTGAAAAACACGAAAAAAACGAACTTACTTTTTCCCCAACCCAATATAATAATAATTAGATAATTTAATTTATAAAAAATAATTATCAGCGTACGCATTTTCAAAAGCGTTAGAAAATTTCGTTGCTAATTCAAAAGAAAAAAAAAAAGTATGTTATTTGAAATATCTGAAAATGGGAGCATATGTGCTAATCAGAAATTTGGCTTTTTAAATATCTGAAAAGGTTTATTCTCCAGAAAATACAAATGACAGGCTTTTATGAGAAAGCAAAGCAATGGTCTTAACTGTAAAGATATAAGACAACATATTAAAAATATATATTGTATATTTTAAAAAGTGTCAATTTCTTCAGAAACACGTGTCTTCGGAAAATTTAAAGAACAAACGAATCTCTCTACTCTAAAAAAAAAAGCCGTTGTGGCGGCATTTTTTTTTTTTTTTTTTTTTTTTTTTTTTTTTTTTTGTGACCCCGCGACCTTTTTTATGTCTGCTGTACGTTCTGTGATTCTAGTTTTTAACTTTATTACTTGTTATTCATGTATAAAATTGCACTGTTTCATCTTCTTTGGTGAAAGATATCTCATATACCCATGATAATTGATTTGGTTTTATTGGGTTGATTTTCTAACATATTAAGTTTTTTCATTTTTCTGATGATTTTGAAACAATTGAGATATTGTTGCGTTTATATTTCAATCTTTCGAAGAAAACAGGAAAACATTGCAAAGATGATAATTTGGAATTTTGTACTTTGAAATTACCATTATTTCATTCCTCATACTCTTAATTAATCAATTATTATTAATTAATTAATTTAAAATTATGTATGATTTAACTTAAGTTATTAATGAACCAGTCGAAATGTGAATAATTAAAGGCATTTTTCATCATTAAATAATTTATTTTATCAGTAATTGTAAATATCGAGTTACTTTAAGTTAAATTTTACGGAATATTTTAACAGAGAAAGCAAATAATAATAAAGAAATTTCCATTTTAAAAAAGGCATATTTTTCATTATTATTATTTCTATTTCCTATGTTTACATAATAAGTTAAAGTTTTAAAAATGCATTTAAAATACTCAGAGATTTTCAAACGTTCTTTAGTTGATACGTAAAAATATTGAAATATTCTGGGATTTTCAAACGTTTCATAGTTAATACGTTAAATATAAAAAGAATACGATATGGTCAATACTGTAATGAGAATGGCACATTTGCAGTTTCTGAAGTACAGCTTTTTTCTAATTATAGACAAACTGAATTTTAAATTCTAAAAATTACGAATTTTATTTTTGAATTGTGCAAATACTACAAAGTTTTATGTAAATATTCTGCTCTGTATTAAAAAGGCATAACGAATTAATGTAATTTACTTAAAACTGGCGTGATGTTATAAAAAATAATAATGGATTAAATCCATTAAATGGCTAAGTCTGTAAATAAATGAAAAATCTTTTGTTAATACAGTCTGGCAGTCTTTCAAATGGGCAAAATTTTTAATGTTAAATTCTCTGTATTTTTTAAATGCTAAAAAAATATATGATTCTTTCAGTTTTATATAAAAAAAACACTTTTTATATAGATGAATATAATCCTTGAGTATATATATTATTGTCCAATTGAGTAAAAATGTATTAAATCAAATATATGTATGTATATATATTATTTTAAATATTGCTTATATTGCAGTGAAACCTGATGAGAAGTGAATGCATTATCAAGGGCTTGTCAAAGAGAGGCATCTAGGGAATAAATATATAAGTTTCAAATTTTTGGTCATACATTACATTATAAAGTATGCTAAGCTCATAAAAATGTATCTTAAACTTCCCAAAAAATGTTTTATATTTCAATATTTAAGACATGCCTAAATATTTCTCCATTGCCACTTATGTCTTGCACTGTATTAAGAAACTTTTTCCAATAGTTAATATTAGTTTTAATAAAATTCCCATATAAATAAAGGGATGTTATCAATATTCTATTATCCCTCGCTCACTCTCTTTGCCTTCATTTTCTTTCATAATCGTTTGTTTGATCTTTAGACATTGACTAAACACATGTTTCTGAATGTATTGACACTGAATTAAAATACAGTATGAATTTTCAATTCGCTGCTTTATATCTTTGAGGATCTCAAGGCGCATCTATCGTTCTTCTATCAGAAAAACCTTGTCATCTTCTATATGAACAGTAATTACGATATAAACTGCGCTTTAGTAAATATGGATCATTCGCATTTTCTGGAGCATAAGCCTTTTCCAATAATTGAAAAGCTGAATTTATAATACATTCACAAATGTTTCCATAATCTAATATTCCAAATTTTAAGCACGCAAATGTTAAACAAGTTTGCTTCAAAACTATTCTCCATTGCATCAAAAGCCTTTTTGGAATTAACATTTAAATTGTCTAATGTTTTTAAAATGCTCATAATTAATAATTTTCTATAAACCAATTTATACTCAATAGTTTGACAGCGAAAATATTTTAATTTTTTTTCACCTATATTTTTTATTTTTCATTTTTTATTTTCTGTTTTCATTTTTTTTGTTATAGATGAATTTATTAAAAAAATTATAAAAAAATTCATGCTTTAAAAAATGTTTTATTATTAATACTTCAAATATCAAAATAATATTGCCTTGCAATCCAATTCTTTTTAATTTCGTTAAAAAAATCATTCTCGTTAAATCAGTCTTATTATAAAATTGTCAAGTTCCAGCTCAGGGGTTCGAAATAAGGACCTTCCACTTACTAGCTAGATTCTTTACCTCCAAGCTATTATACTTACACCAAAAAAATTAAGATTTATAGTTTAAATCGCTAAAAATAACTGATGAAACTGATAAAACCGATTTAATTAAGAGAGTGATTTTTTTTTTTTTTATGGCTTTATGATTAGATATTTAATTGTAACACGAGGTATTTATTTAATTGTAACTACACAAAATTTGAAGTCTATTACTTATACAGTTTTTGTGTACAGGCTCTGTGACGGACAGACAGAGAGAGGACGGAGACGAATAGTGATTCGACAGATGAACAAAACAATTTAAAAAATCTTTTCTTCCCAAATAAATAAATAGATGTTATCAATATTCAATTTTCTTTTTTCCCTCATTTCGCATTCATTTTCTTTTATAACCATTTGATTGATCTTTAAATATTCACTAAACACATGTTTCTGAATAAACTGACAAAGAATTAAAATACAGTATGAATTTTTGATTCGCTGCTTTGTATCTTTGTGGCTCTGACAGCACATTTACCGTTCTTCTCTCAGAGGAAAGCCTTGCTTATTCTAGATGAGCAGTAAACACGATATCAATTGCGCTTTAGTAAAAATGGAGCATTCGCATTTACTGAAGCATAAGCCTTTTCAAATAATTGAAAAGATAAATTCATAACACATTTACAAGTGTTTCCATAATCAAATATCCCAAAGAACACACATTTTAAAATTTAAGCATGCAAATATTAAATAGGTCAAATGTAAAATTAATCTGCATTGCATCAAAACACTTTTTTAGAATTAACAATCAAATTAACTAATGGTTTTAGAAATGGTGTAAGTTAATAATTAATTTTCTATAAACTAATTTTTACTGAATACTTTCACAGAGAAAATGTATTAATTTGTTTATACACGTATATATTTTGATATCTGTTTTAATTTTGTATGTTATACAATAAATTTATAAAAAAATATAAATAAATTCAAACTTATAAAAATTTCTTATTTTTGATACCTCAAATATCAAGGCATTTTTCCTTTCTGAACTATTAAAAAATCGCAATAGAGTTTAAAATAGACAAAAAATTGAAAAAAAGTGTTAAGAATGTCAGTGATAAAAAAAATAATACAAACCCTTAAATCAAGAAATAAATTACGAAAAACTTTTAATAAAATCGCTCTTAATATGAAAATGTTAAGTTCTAACTCCACGGTTCGAACTAAGAACCTTTTGCTTACTAGGGAGACGCTTATATCGAAACTATGATATCCACACGAAAAACTTTGAAATTAAGGTTTAAAGTTTAAATCGAAAAACAAAAATGGATAAAACTTGTGAAACAGATTTAATTAAAATAATGAATTTTTTCAAAGTTTTATGATTTCTCTTGTAACAAGAGGTATTAAATTGCAAGTACACGAAATTTGATGTAACTTACACATTTTTTGTGCACAGGCTCTGTGACAAACAGACAGACAAAGGACGGAGACTAATATGGTTTCAACACACGAACGAAACCCAAAATAATAATAATAAAACAAATTTTTACCCATATAAATAAATGAATGTTATCAATATTCTATTATCCCTCAGATCCTCAATTCACATTCATTTTCTTTTATAATCGCTTGTTTGATCTTTAGCTATTCACTAACCGCATGCTTCTGAATATATTGACACCGAATTAAAATACAGTATGAATTTTCAATTCGCCGCTTTGTATCTTTGAGGCTCTGACAGCGCATTTATCGTTTCTTCTCTCAGAAAAGCCTTGTCATCTTCCAGATGAGAAGTAAACACGATATCAACTGCGTTTTAGTAAATATGGAGCATTCGCATTTTCTGACGCATAAGCCTTTTCCAATAATTGAAAAGCTGAATTTATAATCCATTCACATGTATTTACATAATCAAATATTCCAAAGGACACACATTTTAAACTTTAAACACGCAAATGCTAAATAGGTTAGTAGTAAAATTATTTTGCATTGCATCAAAATGCATTTTGGAATTAACAATTAAATTATTTAATGGTTTTTCAAATGCAGTAATTTAATAATTAATTTTCTATAAACTAGTTTACACCGAATAATTTTTCTAAGAAAATATTTTAATTTTTAACACCTATAATATTAATTTAATTTTAAAATAATTATAAAAGGAAGTTATTTATTTTAATTAAAATTAAAAACATTCAAATCAAACTATTTAAATAAAATCCAAAATTCTAATTTCTTCAAAATCCGAAACGAAAAAAAATAGCGGATACATAACTAAAATTTTAAATTTCTAAAAGTGAAGATTATTCTACAAAAAAAGTTTAAAATGTTGATGAATTAATAAATTGCAATAATTTTTTAAAATAGAAATAAAATTTAATTCCAAAAAATATAATAGATGTAAATTATAAATTAAAAATAATATAAACTATTAAATTGACGAAAATACTTAATTCCTTTTGATTAAATCCATCTTACTCTGAAAATTTTAACTTGCAGCACTGGGGATTTAACTAAGAATCTCCTGTTTAGCAGCGTGATTTTAAGCAAAGCAAATAATAAAGAAATTTCCATTTAAAAAAAGGCATATTTTTCATTATTATTATTTTTATTTCCTATGTTTACATAATAAGTTAAGGTTTTAAAAATGCATTTAAAATATGCAGAGATTTTCAAACGTTCTTTAGTTGATATGTTAAAATATTGAAATATTCTGGGATTTTGAAACGTTTTACAGTTAATACGTTAAATATAAAAAGAATGCGGTATAGTCAATACTGTAATGAGAATGGCACATTTGCAGTTTCTGAAGTACAGGTTTTCTCTTAATTATAGACAAACTGAATTTTAAATTCTAAAAATTACGAATTTTATTTTTGAATTGTGCAAATACTAGAAAGTTTTATATAAATATTCTGCTCTGCATTAAAAAGGCATAACGAATTAATGTAATTTACTTAAAACTGGCGTGATGTTATAAAAAATAATAATGGATCAAATCCATTAAATGGCTAAATCTGTAAATAAATGAAAAATCTTTTGTTAATACAGTCTGGCAGTCTTTCAAATGGGCAAAATTTTTAATGTTAAATTCTCTGTATTTTTTAATGCTAAAAAAAATATGAGTCTTTTAATTTTATATAAAAAAACACTTTTTGTATATATGAATATAATTTTTGAGTATATATATTTTTGTCCAATCGAGTAAAAATGTATTAAATAAAAAATATATATTATTTTAAATATTGCTTATATTGCAGTGAAACCTGGTGAGAAGTGAATGTATTATCATGGGCTTATCAAAGAGAGGCACCTAGGGAATAAATGTATAAGTTTCAAATTTTTGGTCATACATTACATTATAAAGTATGCTAAGCTCATAAAAATGTATCTTAAACTTCCCAAAAAATGTTTTATATTTCAATATTAATAACATGCCTAAATCTTTCTCCATCGCCACTTATGTCTTCCACTATATTAAGAAACTTTTTTCAATAGTTAATATAAGTTTTAATAAAATTCCCATATAAATAAACGGATGTTATCAATATTCTATTATCCCTCGCTCACTCTATCGCCTTCATTTTCTTTCATAATCGTTTGTTTGATCTTTAGACATTGACTAAACACATGTTTCTGAATGTATTGACACTGAATTAAAATACAGTATGAACTTTCAATTCGCTGCTTTATATCTTTGAGGATCTGAAGGAGCATGTATCGTTCTTCTATCAGAAAAACCTTGTCATCTTCTATATGAACAGTAATTACGATATAAACTACGCTTTAGTAAATATGGATTATTCGCATTTTCTGGAGCATAAGCCTTTTCCAATAATTGAAAAGCTGAATTTATAATACATTCACAAATGTTTCCATAATAAAATATTCCAAATTTTAAGCACGCAAATGTTAAACAGGTTTGTTTCAAAACTATTCTCCATTGCATCAAAAGCCTTTTTGGAAATTTGTTTAAATTGCCTAATGTTTTTAAAATGCTCTTAATTAATAATTTTCTATAAACCAATTTATACTCAATAGTTTGACAGCGAAAATATTTTAATTTTTCTTCATCTATATTTCTTATTTTTTATTTTCTGTTTTCATTTTTTTTTGTTATAGATGGATTTATTAAAAAAATTATAAAAAAATTCATGCTTTTAAAAATGTCTTATTATTAATACTTCAAATATCAAAATAATATTGCCTTGCAACCCAATTCTTTTTAATTTCGTTAAAAAAAAAAATCATTCTCGTTAAATCAATCTTATTATAAAATTGTCAAGTTCCAGCTCAGAGATTCGAAATAAGGACCTTCCATTTACTTGCTAGATTCTTTGCCTCCAAGCTATTATACTTACACCAAAAAAATTAAGGTTCATAGTTTAAATCGCTAAAAAGGACTGATGATACTGATGAAACTGATTTAATTAAGAGAGTGATTTTTTTTTAATTTTGTGGCTTTATGATTAGGTATTTAATTGTAAAAAGAGGTATTTATTTAATTGTAACTACACAAAATTTGAAGTCTCTGACTTATACAGTTTTTGTGTACAGGCTCTGTGACGGACAGGCAGAGAGAGGACGGAGACGAATAGTGATTCGACAGATGAACAAAACCCCTTAACACTAGAACCGCGGGAAATTTTACCCAAATTTCATCAAAATGATTCACATCAGAATTTTTATTTAAGTCTACTCATCTTATTTATTTTAAATAACTTTTGTGCAGCTTATTTGTAAATTATTTTAAGAAGACTTGTCTGGTTCGAATGGACATCTTTTCAGCGAGTACGGGTCAAAATGACCAGTCTCCGCGGTTCTAGTGTTAAAAACTTTTTCTACCCAAATAAATAAATAGATGTTATCAATATTCTATTATCCTTTTTTCCCTCATTTCGCATTCATTTTCATTTATAACCATTTGATTGATCTTTAAATATTCACTAAACACATGTTTCTGAATATATTGACAAAGAATTAAAATACAGTATGAATTTTCGATTCGCTGTTTTGTATCTTTGAGGTTGTAACAGCGCATTTGCCGTTCTTCTCTCAGAGGAAAGCCTTGCTTATTCTAGATGAGCAGTAAACACAATATCAATTGCGCTTTAGTAAAAATGGAGCATTCGCATTTTCTGAAGCATAAGCCTTTTCAAATAATTGAAAAGATAAATTCATAACACATTTACAAGTGTTTCCATAATCAAATATCCCAAAGAACACACATTTTAAAATTTAAGCATGCAAATATTAAATAGGTCAAATGTAAAATTAATCTGCATTGCATCAAAAAACTTTTTTTAGAATTAACAATCAAATTAACTAATGGTTTTAGAAATGGTGTAAGTTAATAATTAATTTTCTATAAACTAATTTATACTGAATACTTTCACAGAGAAAATATATTAATTTGTTTATACACGTATATATTTTGATATCTGTTTCAATTTTTTATGTTATACAATAAATTTATAAAAAAATATAAATAAATTCAAACTTATAAAAATTTCTTATTTTTGATACCTCAAATATCAAGTCATTTTTCCTTTCTGAACTATTAAAAAATCGAAATAGAGTTTAAAATAGACAAAAAATTGAATTCTAAAAAGTATTAAGAATGTCAATGATAAAAAAAAATAATACAAACCCTTAAATTAAGAAAAAAATTACGAAAAACTTTTAATAAAATTGCTCTTAATATGAAAATGTTAAGTTCCAACTCCACGGTTCGAACTAAGAACCTTTTGCTTACTAGGGAGACGCTTATATCGAAACTATGATATCCACACGAAAAACTTTGAAATTAAGGTTTAAAGTTTAAATCGAAAAACAAAAATGGATAACACTTGTGAAACAGATTTAATTAAAATAATGAACTTTTTCAAAGTTTTATTATTTCTCTTGTAACAAGAGGTATTTAATTGTAAGTACACGAAATTTGAAGTATGTAACTTACACATTGTTTTGTACACAGGCTCTGTGACAAACAGACAGACAAAGGACGAAGACTAATATGGTTTCAACGCAAGAACGAAACCCAAATAATAATAATAAAACAAATTTCTACCCATATAAATAAATGAATGTTATCAATATTCTATTATCCCTCACTCTTTCTATTCGAATTCATTTTCTTTTATAATCGCTTGTTTGATCTTTAGCTAATCAGTAACCACATGCTTCTGAATATATTGACACCGAATTAAAATACAGTATGAATTTTCAATTCGCTGCTGTGTATCTTTGAGGCTCTGACAGCGCATTTATCGTTTCTTCTCTCAGAAAAGCCTTGTCATCTTCCAGATGAGAAGTAGACACGATATCAACCGCGTTTTAGTGAATATGGAGCATTCGCATTTTCTGAAGCATAAGCCTTTTCCAATAATTGAAAAGCTGAATTTATAATGCATTCACATGTGTTTACATAATCAAATATTCCAAAGGACACACATTTTAAACTTTAAGCACGCAAATGCTAAATAGGTTAGTAGTAAATTTATTCTGCATTGCATCAAAATGCGTTTTGGAATTAACAATTAAATTATTTAATGGTTTTTCAAATGTAGTAATTTAATAATTAATTTTCGATACACTAGTTTACACCGAATAATTTTTCTAAGAAAATATTTTAATTTTTGACACCTATAATATTAATTTAATTTTAAAATAATTATAAAGGGAAGTTATTTATTTTAATTAAAATTAAAAACATTCAAATCAAACTATTTAAATAAAATCCAAAATTCTATTTTTTTTCAAAATCCGAAACGAAAAAAATAGCGGATACATAACTAAAATTTTAAATTTCTAAAAGTGAAGATAATTCTATAATAAAAGTTTAAAATGTTGGTGTATTAATAAATTGCAATAATTTTTTTAAATAGAAATAAAACTTAATTCCAAAAAAATATTATAGATGTCAATCATAAATAAAAAAAAATATAACATGTTAAATTAGCAAAAGTACTTAATTCTTTTTGATTAAATCCATCTTATTCTGAAAATTTTAACTTGCAGCACCGGGGATTTAACTAGGAGTCTCCTGTTTAGTAGCGTGATTTTTTTTTAATACATGTACGAAAAACATTGAAATTAATGTTTAAAGTTTAAAACGCAAAAATTAATTGATGACATTGATAATACTGATTTAATTAATACAATGGAGTTTTTCAAAAAACAAAAATGTGTAGTGTAACACGAGTTTTACAACTGTAAGTACACAAAATTTGAAGTTGCTGACTTATATAGTTTTATTATATGGTCTCTGTGACGGATAGACACATAAAGTACCAAGACGAATTGGTTTTTGTCAGATAAACGAAAAATTAATAAAATATATTTTTTTAAATATTCTACTTATATAAATAGTAATTGTTGAAATAGTAATGAAAACATATAAGAAAAAAACATAGGTATTATAAACATGCACAATTTTTGCAAGCACGGAATATTCACTTTTTTATTTTATACAAAAAATTTGCACTTTTTGTGGCAACATAGAACAAGCACTTTTTTTTTGTATGAATAAAAAATGCCGATAATCTGCACAAAAGGTACATACTTTTCGGAATATTAAAAAATATTCACTTTTTGTACAGAGAGAGTGAAGGACAATAAAATATTAATGAAATCGATTTATTTATATGGGTAGACATTTTTTTTTGTAATTAGTTGGGGACGAACGACACGTATATGTGCCTCAAAAATTCTTAAGTATCCTTGTTTATTCCTTCCAGTAAAAATTTTCTATAAAATTTGCCTTATTTAATCGGCGCTTTTTTCGATTTAGTAAGGTACAAATTTTTATTTTTAAAAACCGATGGCAAAACATTAAAAATTTCGTAAAAGGCCCCCGTCGCGAAGGGGATAAAGTTTCTCTCAACTCTATTATCCTTCACTTCCTCTATCCGTCTTCATTTTATTTTATAACAGTTTGTTTGATTTTCAAATATTCGCTAAACACATGTTTCCGAATATATTGACACCGAATTAAAATGCAGTATGAATTTTCAATTCGCTGCTTTGTATCTTTCAGGCTCTGACAGCGCATTTATCGTTCTTCCCTCAGAAAAGCCCTGCCATCTTCTAGATGATCAGTAAACACGATATCAATTGCGCTTTAGTAAATATGAAGCATTCGCATTTTCTGAAGCAAAAGCCTTTTCCAATAATTGAAAAGCTGAATATATAATACATTCACAAAACTTTCCATAATGCATATTCCAAAGAACACACATTTTAAATTTTAAGCACGCAAATGTTAAATAGGTTTGCTGTAAAACTATTCAGCATTGCATTAAAAATCTTTTTGGAATTAAGAATTAAATTGTATAATGTTTTTAAGAATGTTATTATTTAATATTTTTCAATAAATTAAATTATAATGAATAAATTTTAGAGATAAAATATTTAAATTTTTTACACCATAGTTTTTGTTATCTGTTTTCATTTTTTTTAAATCTTATACAATAAATTATAAAAGAATATACAAAATTTCACACCTAAAAAAAAATCGTATTATTGATTCCTCAAATGTCAAAATCATCTTGTCTTGGAAAACATTTTTTTTTTATTTCGCTCTAAAAAGAAAGAAAGAAAAGCCAAGTTTTAGCATAGGCATTTGAGCAATGATACTTACTCCAAAAACTTTGAAATTAACGTTTAAATTTTAAAACGCAAAAATGAACGGATGACTTTGCTGTAACTGATTTTAATAAAATAATGTGCTTTTTCAAAATTTTATTTCTCATATGACATGAGGTATGTAATTGAAAGTACACAACATTTGAAGTATCTTATTTATATAGATTTTGTGCATTGATTCTGTGACGTACAGACAGACAGAGAACTGAGATGGATAGGGTTTTGATAGATGAAGAAAACTTTATCCCCTTCGCGACGGGGGCCTTTTACGAAATTTTTAATGTTTTGCCATATGTTTTTAAAAATAAAAATTTGTACCTTATTAAATCGAAAAATGCGCCGATTAAATAAGGCAAATTTTATAGAAAGTTATTACTGGTAGGAATAAACAAGGATACTTAAGCATTTTTGAGGCACATATACGTGTCGCTCGTCTCCAACTGATTACAAAAAAAATTTCTTCTACCCATATAAATAAATCGATTTTATTAATATTTTACTGTCCTTCACTCTCTCTGTACAAAAAGTGAATATATTTTAATATTCCGAAAAGTATGTACTTTTTGTGCAGATTATCGGTATTTTTTATTCACACAAAAAAGTGATTGTTCTATGTTGCCACAAACAGTGCACATTTTAGGTAGATTTCGTATGAAATATTAGGTAGATTTCGTATGAAATACTACCTATTGCATTCTCTCCCATGTTGGAATTTCTGAAAAATTTTTGCGGATCTACACGAATCACGACTCCTAGACCCTAAAACTACCATCAGTAAAAAAGTTTATCTATCTATCTATCTATCTATCTATCTATCTATCGGTGTATATCACTTTCTTCGAGACACGATAACTTTCATAATTATGCTCAGATCTTCTTCAAACTTTTACCTAAAATCAAGGAGCTTAAAATCTCGGTCGAGTTCGTTAATGGGCAAAATCGTACCAAGGGGGTGGAAGTTAGGAGGGGGTTTGTGAAAACAGAAAAAACGCGATAACTTCTAAATTAAAATAGATATAGAATCAGTTTAAAGTTTATATTACTTCTAAAGAATGGGCCAAAAGTTTATGCATGACAGATTTTTGATAAAGTTAAAAATGGGTTCAAGGGGCGAAAAAAACATGGTTTTTGGGAGAAAAAAATTCATAACTTCGTCAATTCTCAAGATATCAAATCCAACTAAATTTCATATAAATGTACTCAATATTATCTAAAACTTTTGTATTTACAAGTTTTTGATAGGACCAATTTTTATTGATGAAAAAAATTAAAAACGAAAAGAAAAAGGGGGAGAAAAAAGAAAAAACCCATAACTTACTCAATTCTTAAGCAATCAAATCTAATTAAATTTATTTTACATCTTCACAATAATATCTACAACTTTTATATTGACAAGTTTTTCATACAACCAATTCTTATAGCAAAAATAAATTAAACAAAAATAGGAGTTGGAGAAAAAACCTCAAATCCAAACTGCTTATATTCGGACTCATTTTAAAATTCATTTTTGATTTTAAACGCTTCTAAATGACAGATCCTCTTATTTAGGAACTTTATAATGCGACGTATTGGCCAAGTTTTTGATAAAGGCAAAATGTATTTTTAAAAAGGCTGCCAAAAAAGGTATTTTGAACAGATTTCCCGAAGTTATCGTCATTAAAATATTGATTAAGTATAATAAATTGCGTATTTTCTGAGTCATTTTTAAATTCATTTTTGTTCTCTAACCCATCCAATTTACAGGTCCTATTATTTAGGAACTATATAACTTGACGTATTGGCCAGTTTTTTGATAAAGGCAGAATATATTTTTAAAAAGGCTGCCAAAAAGGGTATTTTGAACAGAATTTCACGAAGTTATAGTGATTGAAATTTGAGGAAATTTAAGAAATTGCGTTTTTACCGAGTCATTTTTAAATCTTTTATTTTTTTTGTTCTCAAACGCATCCAATTTACAGGTTCTCTTATTTAGGAACTATATAATGTGACGGGGTGGCCAGTTTTTTGATAAATGCAGAATATATTTCAAAAAAGGCTTCCAAAATGGGCACTTCGCACTAAATTCCCAAAGCGATCATGATTAATGAACTGTGGGTATTCAAATAACAAATTGGTTATTTTATGACTCATTTTTAAATCCAATTTTGCTCTGAAACGCATTCAATTGACAGTTTTTTGTTACTTAGGAACTATATAATGTGCGTATTCGTCGATTTTTTGATAAAGGGTGAATATATATTTTTTAAAAGCTGTCAAAGTAAGCACTTCGCAAAAAAATTTCCCAAAGCGATCATGATAAAAAAATTGAGGTTGTATTCAAATAACAAATTGTTTATTTTATGACTCATTTTTAAATTCAATTTTGCTCTCAAACGCATTCAATTGACAGTTATTTGTTATTTAGGAACTGTGTAATGTGCCATATTGGTCAGATTTTTGATAAAGGCTAAATTTATATTTAAAAAAAATCTGTCAAAGTGGGCACTTCGCATAAAATTTCTCAAAGCAATCTTGATTAAAGAATTGTGGATGTATTAAAATAATAAATTGGTTATTTTATGACTTATGACTCATTTTTAAATTCAATTTTGCGGTCAAACGAATTTAATTAACAGTTTTTTGTTATTTTGGAACTATATAATGAGCATATTGGTCAATTTTTTAAATTAAGTAAGAATATAATTCAAAATATGTTGCCAAAAGGGGCATTTGAGTAGAATTTAGTTTAAGACGATTTTGATAAAACCAGTTCTTACAGAAAAAAAAAATTAATTTTTTTTTAAAAGCGGCTGAATAAAGTAGTTAAACTGGGTTTATCTCTAATCATTTTTTTTTCTTTTTTGTTGAGATGAAAACTTTTCGAAATCTACCTCCGCCTATAGGCCATGCCGAAAGGGATTTTTTGTATAAAATAAGTGAATCTTCCGTGCTTGCAAAAATGGTGCATTTTTATAATACCTGCATATATATATATATTTGTTATACAAAAATTTGTAAAAAATTTTTTAAAAAATCATGCTTTTGTAAACGTTTTATTATTGTTACATGAAATATTAAAATCATTTTCAGCAAATAGAATACAATTTTAGAAAATTTTATGAAACTGCAACAAAATAAATTCATGTAACAGATACACGTTTGTATTGTTAAAAAAATGCAAAATTACTAAAAATGTTTGGGAAACTAGGATGCCTAAAAATTTTTATGTAACTGAAAAAAAAAATCACGAATTTTTTTTTGTGTTACCGAAAAATTTTTAGTAAGCATGCAGATTTATGTAACGTTACAAATCTAGCTTTAAATTTTTTTTTTCATTTTTTTCTTTTTTCTCCTTTTTCTTTTTCATTTTTCTTTTCTTTTTTTTTTGTATTTAATAAAATAGTAAACATACAGACTTCTGAAGCTTTTTAATAAAATTAGTTTTGTAGATTTACATACATTTTATTACAGTGTTCGAAATGAAAGAAAAATATTAAATTACCTACTTACATGTCAATTCTTAAATTCAGTTTCAAACATGAATGAAATAAAAATAATTACCTGAAAAGAAGAAGAAAATAAATTAATACTGAAGATTACAGATTTTTAATAATATATAAATAAATTAAAAAAATATCTTTAAATTTTAAATATATGAGACATTTGGGATATTAAAGAAGAATCTGCAAAACGTACGACTCAAAATTCAATAATGTAAATTTCTACATCTGCTATAATCGTAATTTTGCCACTTTAAGGGGATCCGGGAGGCATTTATATTAATTTATTTTTATTGAATCAAAATTTTTAAGTTTTTTGTTACGTTAAGCTTAATTTTTATAAGCAAAAACCCAACATAAAAATTCTCTTAAAAAATTGAAATTCATTAAAAGAGTGAATTAATTTAAAATCTTTAAAACTCGAAATATATTTTGCATTTTTTTCCTTTAAATAAACAGAAATATATATGTTTTAATTTTGACAAAAGAAATAATAATTTAAAGAAAAAAATCTTTTAAAAAGTGTTGCATTTTTTCTAATCATATTTCCAAAAGAAAATATTTTTTTTCAAATTTCTGAATCAAAATTAAAGCAAACCAACTGAAAAAAAAAATTTCTACGTTTGAACTATTTATCTTTAAAGATTCTTAAGTTATAATAATTTCAATATGAGAAATGGCGAAAAAACTCATCATGATAGAAAACGCATTTGACAAGAAATCGTTGTCATGCTTGAAACATGCTTGACAGCCATTGCTTGAAAGCTAGATAAAAAAAGAAAAAAACTAAATCGAAAAAATTAATTCTTCCTCTTCTAATTAAGATAGAAACATGGTTTAAACGTCATTTTAAGAAGGTCAAAAAACAAAATTAAAAGTTTATCGTCATAAAATTATTTTAGAAAGTTTGAAAATTTTTGTGTCCCAGATTCCGTTATTTTATAAAGTGAATTTCCGAATAATAGTGATGAGACAGACCTTATAAGGTATTGCACGGCTTAATACATTTTTTTTAGTTTATAATTAAAGCTTGTAAAAAATTCATGTTCCAAGCGTGGATTATTGAGCACTTTCCAACATATTCAGAATAAGAAACAAAGCTTCACCATTTAAAAAGTGTAAAGATGATATATGGTAACATCCCCAGTAATTGGCATGCACCAGTGATTGGCACATCCTACAAACATGTCCTAAAATAAAATTTATATCCAGTCTTTTAAAAATGCAAGACCATATACCAGTTATATGCTCATTTACGTTAAAGATCATAACTTTGATTTATGCTACTAGATGACAATAGTGCCAAGGAAAGAGAAACAATTATGGCTTGTATCAAATTAGTCATTTTTGTTGCAAATGCCTCTTCTTTGGATTATGGAAGGCATGCTTTCTAATTCATAATTATCAGATTTATAATATATTATAATTTTTAATTGACAACAGTTTTGTTTAGTTTAAAAGGGTTACTTTAATTGTGGTAAAGTATTTTCAACACAAATATTTGGATTTCTGAATTAATGATAGATGCCAATTAATGGTGCTTCAATTTTGCTAGTTCCAAGAAATTGACACCTATTCCAGTTACAAGGAATACGCAAACAATTTGAGATTAAACCACTTATTTTGGAAGTACTTTTAAAGTTATAGACTAATTTTGATTATCATTTGCTTTTATTTGAAAATATGAAATAATATCAGTAATTGGAATCCATTAAAGCTTCATATGACAATAACTGGGACAGCATGAGAATTACTGGGTATTAATAGAAGAATATTGTATTGTTTTAAAGTGTTCACATTTCAGACTAATATGCTGATTTCTCATTCTCAAAAACCTGAAATATGACATCTGCATCTATGGTAAATTCATTTAAAGCGATTAAACCCAACGCAAAATGTAAAATATTTTTTTAATATAAACATGTGCCAATTACTGGATCACAATGTGACATACATTGGTGCTCTAGGTGCCAATTACTGGTGATTTCAGCAACTTTTTATAAATATATTTTTATAAAAATACTTTTTCATTTTTTTTTTTTTTTTTTTTTTTTTTTGCTTTTAGTGGGCAAAATAGATGCACAGATATGCATTCTTTGATTTAAAAATATTCCCAAGTAAAATCTTATTTCATTGTAATGAAAATTGAAATAAGTTTAAAGACAAATCCTTATTTGCCAATTACTGGGGATGTTACCCTATTTAGAATTATATATATATAATATATATATATATATATATATATATATATATATATATATATATATATATATATATATATATATATATACAGGGTGTCCCCTCTCAACGGTAGCCAATGGCTAATTTCTAAACCGTTGGTCATAGACATATAGTTCCAATTGCAAAAATGCATTAAAAAAGGCAAAGAATTGTTTTTTAAATGATTTTGGTCAAAAAAATGTTTTACTAAAAAATTACGAAAATTAAATTTTTATACGGTCCCCCAGTCCTATAAGTGATATTTAGTAAAATTTTTTCAACACTCTAGCAAGTAATACAGAAAAGGTCCCATTCCTGTAATATTAAAACTGACCGAGTTATGAAACTTTAAATTTCATGACTTAAACCACTTTTCTATAGCTGAAAATGGATGAGTTCGACTGAGCTTTAAGGGAACGTACACTAAATGCTTAAAGTATTATAAAGGGAGTCGATTTCCAACGCTGTTCAAAGGCTACTTCCTAAACTATTTGTCACAGACATATAGTTCCAATTACAAAATGTTTTAAATGAGCGATTTAACTGAAGGCGCTGTCACCGTATAAGTTTTACGGTAGTGTTAATTATAATTAGTTATCTTCTAGATTGGTTATTAAAATAACTGAAGACATGAATTTCAAAATTCTCTTTATCGAAAAAATCAAATTTTGGGAAATAGCGAAAAAACTTTAAATGCATCTATTGGTTTTCATTATAAATTTTGAGACTGCATTGTTACAATAGTGGAGGTTTGTATAGACTGATAGAGAAATCAAAAAGCGATAAGTGGAGTTTTGAAATTCATACCCTCAATTGTATTTTTACGTATGTTTTATTTTATAAGCAAATGAAGCTTATTCTTTTCGTGATTTTATTTTAAAAAGATATGTTATTTTGATAAGCTTTTATTTTATTCATAGTTTTCGTATGTAAATTTTCCTAGTTCAAAACTTATATTCAAATTTTAACTTACTTCCAAATATCTGATTGAGGTTCAATTCCCATACTTATTTAAACCCGATGACAATGTAATATTAATACGATTTTAGGTGTGTTCCATTTATTTACTTTATAGGACTACATCAAATTCTATTAGGTTGAGTAATCTAATAGAGCTTTAAATATGTATCATTTTGTAACGATTTGTGACTGTTGCTTTTCATAGTTTAATTTAACGAAATTTATGTTATTTTTTTACTTATATTTTTAGCACAAATTGCATATTTTACTTTAACATGTAAATGTCAACATAAATTCAGAAACAACATTGTAAAACTTTTTTTAATCTCAATGTTTAAAGTTAAATTTTCTATCTGATGTTTATTTTTATTTCCAGTAAATTTGTGACTGACCCTTATTTTGCAGCAAAAAATATGCTTCAACTTTGAACAGCTATAACTCGGTCAATTTTGATCGCAGAGGAATGGGACTTTTTTTGTATTACTTGTTAGAGTAGTGGTAAAAATTTTCTAAATATCACTTATAGGACCGGGGGACCGTATAAAAATTTAATTTTCGTAATTTTTTAGTAAAACATTTTTTTTGACCTAAATCGCTTAAAAAATAATTCTTTACCTTTTTTAAAGCATTTTTGCATTTGGAACTATATGTCTATGACCAACGGTTTAGAAATTAGCCATTGGCCACCGTTGAGAGGGGACTCCCTGTATATATATATATATACATGCGCAGTAGGGTGGAGCGAAAAAAATTTTTTTTTGAAAATCAAAAACGGGTAGGTGCCAAAAGTTGCCTTTATACTAGTACATCAACTGCGTGAAATTTTACCGCTGAAATAAAATGGCTTGAGTCTGCGCTTTTGCTCCAAAAATCGAAATTTTGGGTAAAATTTGTCATTTTTTGACATTTTTTCAAAAAAATTAAAAAATTCCTACAGAGCTGGTTAGTATTTAAAAGTGTTGCTTAGACCTTTATATTTATCTGCTTAACATATTTAAACAATAAAACAATATGTTTATTCCCTATAGCTGGAGCAAAACAGTCAACTTTTAGTAAGAAAACAGCATTACCACTCTATTGGGTCATACAACGAATTGTTGTTTTTAATACAGCTCTTGTTTTCAAAACTACCTTGGGCATGCGTCGTGGAGGTGGTTATATTTCCTATACCACCCGGCCCAACTATTCGATCATCTTAGTACAGTGTTTTATTTATACATTGATTTGTGATTTTCTTTATAAAAATTTGGCAAGTTTTCGATGCTTCCACCTTGTTCATCTGTTCTTTGCATCCACATGCTGCTGTAACTATCTTCAGGTATATTTTTACAGTTTATACAAAAAAATGACAAGCAGAGTAATTCACGGGAATCTATTAAAGGGATCTATTCGGCCATCTATTATATTTATCAAACTTACATTCAGATGATGAATAGTGATTGGAAGTTCTGTTACCACAACATATTTTCAGTCAATTGTATTTTTTTTACTTAATGATTTGCTTCAAAGATTATTTCAGATATTTCAACTATAAGTATGCCATCATTTATTCTACTTTTGCATTTTTTATATGTTGAGAAGCGAGTTGTTTAACTTGATGGTGATCATCAGCGAGAATTGCAATGAAAATTTGTTCTCCATGTGTAAAGCAACCGCTGTTGTAAATAACTTTTTTTTGCATTAGTTTTATGCCGTTTTCTAAGTGTTTTCGTGTCCAGGTAATTTCCTATTAACTTTTAGATCCTCTTTTTATGAGTGGGCAACATTTGATGGTGAAATGTCCTGGGCATAAACATATATGCATACTACTTTATGAGGGAATGTACGGATTATAATCGACTATAAGTGCTCATTTAAAATTGGGAGAATTTTATTTGTCACTGTGAACCATTTTGCATGGGGTAAGCTTAGAATTGTGTATAATATTGAATCAGTCGCTACTTCAACTCCAGTGAATTTCCTCTGCGCCAGTTATTAGAGAAGTCGATATAAAACGTTCTAAGCTACATGGATTCACTGGATCAATAAGGAAAATATTTGTCTACGTACTATTCACTTCCTATTGCAATTTTTTTTTTTAATAAAACAGAGAATAATTTTGAAAAATTATTTTCTCAAAGTGAGAAAAAGATACTCAGAACAGACTAGAAATTTCTGCCAGAGATTGCAAAGCTAATTCATAAGGAAAACTATTTCTCAGAAAGAATGGGGAATAGGAGTTTAGAAAACATCTCACACAAAAGACAGCTCATAAAGTTAATAAAATTTTCCGCTTTATATAAGCACAGATTGGTAATCAGCGTCTAATTGTTCACTCACAAAATGTATAATCCAAGTTTATATCGCGGGATGTTTTATACCAAATGTACTACACACCTAAATAATAGATCTAAAATCTTACTAGAAATTACTAGACTATGGAACAACACAGGAAACGACATAAAGCATACTAAAACTTCTTTAGAAATATTGTTGTTTTATACGCAAATTTTGTTTGCAATCCTCTGTGACGATCGTCATAATATTAAGCAGCCAGCTTCTCAAAATATATTCAATGTAATAAGTACAGTAAATGATGACATACTAAAAATTGAATTCATACAATCAATTTTTAGGAAAATCATTATATATAAAATGTAATTGATTGAAAAAATGCTGTGGTAACAGAACTTCCAATCATAATGTATTAATTACATGAAAATTTAATGAAGATAATAGACTGCTGAATAGGTTCAATTAAGAACATACCCAATACATTACTCAGCTTCTCTTCTGTTATACATGGTACAAAAATATACGTGCAGCAGGTCACACCAGCAGTCCAAATCATCCAAAGTCAGTGAATACAAAGAACAGATAAATTACTTTGATATATAGAAAACTTATACTCGTCTTCGGGAAAAAAGTAACAATTCAATACATAAATAAAACACTGGGCCTAGATGATTGAGTGGTTGAGACGGGTGGGATAATGTAACCACCTCTAATGAGTTATATACACAGTAGTTTTGAAAGCAGCTAGGTAAGAAATGCATTTAAAAGAACATTTCGTTGTATGCTCCAATAGAAAGGTTAACGCTGATTTTTCACAAAAAGTTGTCAGATTTGCTCCAATTATACAGACTACAGATATTGTTTTATAGTTTAAATATGTTAAGCAGATAAATATAAAGGTCTAAGCAACACTTTTAAATACTAACCAACTCTGTAGGGATTTTTTAATTTTTTTGAAAAAATGTCAAAAAATGACAAATTTTACTCAAAATTTCGATTTTTGGAGCAAAAGCGCAGACTCAAGCCATTTTTTTTCAGCGGTAAAATTTCATGTAGTTAATGTACTAGTATAAAGGCAACTTTTGGCACCTACCCGTTTTTGATTTTCAAAAAAAAATTTTTTTTCGCTCCACCCTAATGCGCAGTAAATATTTTTATAATGAATACTTTACGTTTTTATATTTATTCTACTTCATACATTTTGAACAACGCACTATCTTTGATTTAAATGAAATCTAATATTACATACTAAGTCTCTCTCCATGAAAAGTATTCTGTTCATCGAAAATCTTATTTAAATAAACCAATCTTAAAAACGCTAACATTAATTTATTGTTCTGTTTGTGACTTGTTTCCAAGACAAAAATCCGCTGGAGAAATTTAATTTATCACATTCTTGAAAGAAAATAAATAATGCAATATAAATACGTTTGTTATATGTTTTTGTGGTAATACTGTAAATGCCCTTTTTGTCGATAATGTACTGTTACAAGAAAAACTGTATTGTTATTAAATTTTTTCTAGGAAACTGGAATTCCTAGAACTTTTCATGAAACGATAAAAGCAAAAATTCATGCATTTGGTTCTGTTACCTAACTTTTTGCTGTTGCCGTTACATAAAATTTCTAGAAATCCTAGTTTTTTAGATAAAAATTACTAACTTTACAGTTTTTTTTCTTTACAATGTACATATTTTGAATGAAACTTTAAAATAATGGTGTCATGAAGATGTTATGTAAAGTTATTTTTGTCAAAAAGTTACCCCACCCCCTTTCACAAGTGAATAGACTCTAGAATGAAAGCATATAAAAAACATCAACAAAAGCATTATAGTCTTTACTTTTAAAGAAGGAAAGTAAGAATTGACAGTAAATATTACATATGAGAAAACTACAAGAATCAGATTTGTTTCCATCAACTTTGTATGACCTATTTTTAAAACATCTATTTCTCCCATACTTGGGTGTATTACCTTCATATTTTGACCATATATTGTAAAATTATTGTTATGATGCACACGATGGAAAAAAAATGGGGGGATATCAGAGTGAATGAATGCATCTTATTGATCCAAAATCAAAGAAAATTTAAATAATTTAAATAATCATGTTTTCACATGATACTATATTAAATAGGGTGTCCGCAATTTTATCAAGTTATTTAAAACAGTGATTAAAACATGATTTTAATCAACAGATTGTTTGAGAGATCATTTTTCAAAATGAAAAAATTTCTATTTTTTTAAAATGGCATAAAAGTATTAAAATCTAACATTAATATAATTTAGAAGGTTACTAAGCTATTTTATCTTGTGAATAATGTGGAGTGACTTTAAATATTTTTTCTAAGCTTAATTCCTGATTATTATAAAACATTAAGTATAGTAAGTTTATAGAGGCATAAAAAATACTTATTTAAAAAGGATACTTAAATCTAATATAATTTACGATTTTATAATTTTGTTTAAGTAATCAAAATATTAATATTTTATGTAAAATAAACATGACAAGTATTATAAATTTTTTGAAAGTAAGAGTAAGTAGTCAGAAACTTATTTTCGCATTCTATTTTTGCAATAATAAATTTATACCAAATATTGGATTTAAAGAAGAATGGAAGAATAACATCTTCTCGAAAGCTGTTGTAAAAGAATATATAAGAGTGAAAGAAATAATTGGTATTAAAATGTTAAGTAGCAAGAGCTCCTTACTGAGAAGTAGTAGTGCTGTTGTTTAATATTTTGAAGATTTCAAACATAATTGGTTATTCACATATTTAATCACTATGTGTGCATGAATAATTTTAACTCATTTTCATAATTTGTTTTGGTGAACGTATACATACATTGCGTAAATTAAGGATTAGGTGATTAACAGTAACTTTTCTTTGTACAAATGCAAAATGATCTACCATTAATACTTGTTAGTTTTCTTATTTGGGATATTAATGAATGAAATTATTTTTTGCAGTTTTTATTAATTGACTAATTACTGTTTCTGCTAAATCATTTTTATGGGAACTGTACCTTGCCTCTTTAAAAATTGGCATATTGCACCCTGATTTTTATAAATAGTGTAATTTACCGGTAGTTGTTGTCAGCAATTTTGTTGTAATAAACTTCATAAAAAATATTTTTAAATATGTGTGCCCAAGTTCTACCATTAATACTTGTTAGTTTTCTTATTTGGGCTACTAACGAAAGAAAATATTTTTTTACAGTTTTTAGTAATTGGCTAATTACTGTTTCTGCTAAATCATTTTTTATGGGAACTGTACTTTGCCCTTTTTAAAAATGGCATATTGCGCCCTGTTTTTTTTATAAATAGTGTAATTTACCTGTAGTCAGCAATTTTGTTGTAATAAACTTCATATAAAATATTTTTAAATATGTGTGCCCAAGAGCCGCCAGAAATGATAGCATATTATTACTCTAGGTAAAATAGTATATTCTTTAAAAAAATGTAATTGAATTTTTCAATTTGTAATTTTTTAAATTATTAAAAATTAAAATTTTTTTATTCATTATATTGAAAAATTAGATACTTTTCCCTTATCGTAACTAAGCACCTTAACAATATATTTTCTTGTAGCATAGTGCCATTTATTGTAACTAACATCCTGCCCATTTTCTTCTAAAATGGATATTAAATTCTAAATAATCTATTTAGAAATTAAAACGTAAAATTATACATTATTTTTCTAATTAGAGATCAGTTGTTTAATAATTATTAAGTAGTGTTAACAATTTAATAATAATTGCAGTTATTGATAATTTCAAATAAATTTAAATATCACTAGTATTTAATATAATTTTACTTAATTATAACAAAATATTAATGGGTATAAATTTATTGTATTGTACTAATTAATTAAGTTACAAATTTGCCTTTTTTATAATTTCTGTAATTACTAACTAACAATCAAATTTCATTAATTAAAGATGAAAAACATCGATTATTTTAACAATTACAGATTTAATTGTTTTGGAAACCAGAAACACTTGGTATATATTCAGTACTTCAACGCTGGGGGAAAAATCATAAGAATCCGATTTAAATAGTAATAAAAAATTTATTTAAATACAAAAAATCCGATATGTATATATTTAAATCCTGATTGGTTTATACCCTTCCATAAAGGACATAATCAAATAACTAATATGATGTGATAAAAGGAAAAGCAAATTTATAACACCGGGAAAACATAAATTGAAATTATAAAATATATATATATATTACTAAACCAAATGTAACGTTTTGTTATATTACTATTTTTTAGAAAATGCTAGAGATAAAGAATCCGATTCAAAGAGAAATACCATATCTTTTTAACCTAAGGTATGTATTATTCCAACGTTAAATTATTAATTGATTGCCTGCATAATTTACATGTACATATTCGCATGGAAGGGGAATTGTTGAGGAACCTGTATTTATTTAACAATGACAATTTTTAACAGCATATGCACAATAAATATAACTACTGATCAGAAGCAATTCTTCGTTCCTTATCAAATATGATGATATAAAAGAAAAGGATATTAAATATAGAAATCATATCTGATTCCATCACTTGTAATGTATTTTCCTCTAGCAATTTCTTAAATAAGTTGTAATCTAGAGTACTCAAGACCCAAAACATTCTTTGTGTTCATTCAAGCTTGAAATGTCGCTATTTTTCTGTAGTAATCTGCAATTTTTCTTCTTAAGAATAATATGTATTGCAATTAGTGGTAATAGAATAAATAAATTAAGACCAATGTACTAAATTACCGAAAATTATTCGATATTTTTATGATACTAATATACATTTACATGAATTGTGTATATATTTGTGAATTTTTCTTACTCTTCGATAGTTTTATAGGAGTTAAATACAATCCCCCCCCCCCTTATTTATGGGAATGCAGATATATCTAGAATAAAAATCGCGAAGAAATAAAAATGTTATTAAATTATTTATTTAAACATAACATTAAGTATACAATGTATCAGGAGGTATTAAATTATATTTTTAAGGAATACATACCCATTTTATATCATCAAATATTTTTAGCAATACCTGAATATTTTTAGCAATATCTTTCAGTAACTAGGCAAAAATAGGATATCAATATCTTACTATACTGAATGCTCATTGTATACAAAGAAACAGCGTATACCTAATTAGAGATTAATTGTTTATTGATAATTAAGTAATCTTAAAATGTTAATATTAAATGCAGTTACAGATAAATTTAATAAATGTAAATATCACTAATATTTAATACAGTTTTACAAAATTATTCCAAAATGTTAATGTTTATAAATTTATTGTATCATACTAACAAATTAAACTATAAATTTGCACTTTTTCACTTTTCTGTGATTACTAATAATACAATTTTGTTAATTTGAGTGCAAAAACATAATAATTTTTGCAATTAGATATTTTATAGTTTTGTAAACATAAAACTGTTGGCATATATTGCATACTTTAATACTGGGGATAAAATTATGAAAATCCTATTGAAAAAAAAAATAATTCATTTTTTAGTCAAATTTTTTTACACCTTAATATTAAGAATAATAACAAATAATTAAAAGAGAAAACTAAAACGCAAGACAATTTTTTAACACTGAAAAATTGCTAATAAAATTTATTAAATAGAGTAATGTTAGCTGACAAAATTTAGTGAATTTTTCTTTTCTTTTCTTGTTTAAAAAGAAAATGTGAGAAAGAATTTAACTAAGTGAAAAAGATGATATTGGTTATCTGAAAGTATGGATTATTCCAGCGTGAAATAATTAACACTAGAAGCGCCGTTGGGGTCATTTCGCATTTTTTTTCAATTTCCAATGCTTTATTTCATCATGTAAGCGAACACCGCAGCTCATATTTTTTTACTTTTTCTAAAACTATATTAAGCGTACTGTGACAACGTTTCATCTTTCTACATTAATTATTAAAAAAAATAATCAAAGAAATACCTAAAACAGCCAACAGGTGTCATTTTGACCCCCATAAGAAAAATGATAAATTTTCAAGACTAAGTCTGTTTTTGAATTCGCCATATCTCGGTTTTGATTACTGCGCATGGGGAAACACACATTTCTTATCGCGATGACAAAAAAGAGATAAGTAAACTCCAGTTTTACTTTGTTTCGATGACGCATAGCGACGCGGAGAGGGGGGGGGGGGTTGGGAGTAGTCTTCTCTCTAGCGCGCGCGTCTTCAATTAGGGGGGGTGGGCGTTCTTCTAAGCATACTGTCTCTTCTCTGAAATATGCACGCATCCTAGCAACGCTGGCGTACTACAGAATTTTTGGAGGGAAAATCGTTCTTCGAGAGCTACGGCCGAAAACGAAATTTGAAACCATTTTCCACAGCAGTGTTTTTCTCAAAGATTTCGATTGCGACAAAAGTGTAGTCTTTTTCCTTTATAAAAATATGCGGAGAGGATTGAGTACACAGGAGTGCCTTGCGCTCCTGGAGCAGTTAGATTCAGATATGAGTGGTGATGACAGTAATGATGAAGATTTTAGCATAGAAAATGTGAATTTACAGAATGCGTCGTCTTCTGAAAGCAGTGACAGTGATGCTGTAGAATATATTATCAATTTGATTTCCCCCGTTTCTGGAAGATCAGGAACCTCACGTGGACGTGGACGTGCGAAAAAAAGAGATAATAAGATATCTAATCTTTTTGTCAGCAGTAACGAAAAGTACACGTCATCCAGCGGTATTCTTTGGATTCCGATGAACCTTAGCACCCCTACTTCTACTACAGGTCGCACACCAGCTCGAAATATTATAAAAATTGCGAGTGGGCCAACACCTTATGCTCGTCGCAACATTGGGGCTAATCCATCTTCAGTCTGGCGTTTGATGGTGACTGAAAAAATGGTGAAACACATTCAAATATGCACAGTTGCTGAAGCACGACGTGAGCTAGGAGATGACAGCAACTGGTATGTTACTCTGGTAGAACTGGATGCTTTTTTCGCCTTCTTATACAACCGTGGGGCACTAGGTCATTCAAAGCTTTGTGCAGATGACTTATGTAATAAAAGTTGGGGACCACCTGTGTTCAAAGAGACAATGCCACGCAATCGTTTCCATGAAATCATGCGATATCTCAGATTCGATCTGCGAAGTAGCAGATCGGAACGCCTGGGCACAGATAAATTTGCTCTCGCTTCAGAAACTTGGAAGAAGCTGATTGAAATTTGTTTTTATGTTATAATCCTAGTGAAGAAATAACCGTTGATGAACAGTTGTTGCCTTGTAAGTCAAGGTGTAGATTCATCCAATACATGGCAAATAAACCGGACAAATTCGGCATCAAGTTCTGGCTACCAACTGATGTAGATTCGAAATATGTGTTAAATGGCTATCCTTATTTAGGTAAGGATGAAGAGCGGCCAACTGATTTACAACTTGGAGAAAGTGTAGTGCTGAAATTACTAAACTCCGGTCTCAATGTCACTACTGACAATTTTTTCACGTCTGTAAAGATTGCCGATGAACTTTCGGCAAAGAAAACCACAATCGTTGGGACGATGCGTCTAATCAAGAAAGAATTACATCCTATTGCCCGCGACATTTCTTCCCCACGATACTCATTTTCTGCACTGAAAAATGGAAATAAAATACTCACGATATACAGGTGCAAAAACAAAAAGAATGCCGTGATTCTGAGCACTATGCACACGAATGTATTTGCAGAAAGTAGTGCAAAGAAAAAGCCGAACACTGTTGTTTACTACAATAAAATTAAATGTGGTGTAGATGTAGCAGATCAGATGCTACGAAAATATTCTACAAGATGTGGAACTCGCAGATGGCCTCTTCACGTCTTTTATAACGTCCTTGATATTGCTGCACTAAATGCTTGGATAATTTTCAAGGAATGCTTAAAAACCTCAATTTTACGTCGGGAATTTATTCTTGCCCTTGTGGAAGAATTGAGAAGTAGCGCGTTGCGCAACAGATGCCGTTCAATTGATCGACCACAAACCCTGAAGCGAAAGAAATGTGCTTTTCAACATTGCAAGGGACAAAATAAAACTTCTGCAAGCTGTGCGGGATGTCAGAAACCAATTTGCGGTAAGTGTGTTGATGTCACCATCAAGCACGTATGTTGTATTATTTGTGCTAATGTCTAAATAACTTTGGAACACATTTATATGCTTATTCAGGAATTATGCTTTTTATTTTCTCTCTTTGAAACATGTTGTGCGCTAATTTCTATTATTTGTATTTTTATTTTTTGTTTCTTTTCTTATAAATTTTATTGTGTAATATTTTATATATATATTATTAAATCTATTGTATTTGTGTACTATTGTGTAGTAAAATATTTTGAATTATACATTGTCATTTATATACTGTCATTTCAAAAGAATGTAAAAATTGGGATAAACGATCTCTAAAAACTAAATAAATAAAAAAGAAAAAGTTATAAAACCTTTAAAAACTTTTATATTTTTCAATTTAAACCTCATTTATCATTTAAAAAATATATTTATTTTAATGTGGCTTGAATTTCTCATGGGGGTCAAATTGACACCAAACGGCGGTTTTAGGTATGTCCAAAATCCGGCTGTTCTAGTGTTAATTGATTGCCTGCATAGTTTACATGCACCTTTTCGCATGTAAGGATTATTATTGAGAAACCTATATTTATTTAGAAATGTTGATTTTAACAGCTTCTGCACAGTAAATAAGACTACTGATGAGAAACAATTATCCACTATTTATGAAATATAAAATTTCAGAAGAAAAGGAAATTGAATACGGGGAATCATATCTGAGTTCATCACTTGTAATGTATTTTCCTTCAGCAATTTATTGAGTAAGCTGTAAGCAACGGTACTCCACACTCAAAACATTCTTTATGTTTATTCAAGCTTGAAATGTCGCTAGTTTTCAGCAGTAATCGATATATTTTTTTTAAATTAAGAATAAGATGTATTGTAATTAGTGGTAATAGAATAAATAAATTAAGATCAATATGCTAAATTACCGAAAATTATTCGATAGATTATTAGTACTAATATGTTAGAAATCGAAAGTAAAAAATCGTAAAAAAATCCATTTAAAAAAAATTGAAATTGGGATTATTTTACACCATGATATTAAGAATAATAACAAACAACTGAAATGAAATACTAAAATGAAAGAAAAATTTTAAATCTGTGAAATCGCTAATGGAATTTATGAAAACAGGATAATATAACTAAACAAAATCTTGTGGTATTTTTGTTGTTGTTGTTGTTTTAAAGAAATGCAAGTGAGAAAGAATCCGATTCAGTGTTAAAAACTATATCGCTTAATCTAAGACATGGATTGTTTCAACTTGAAATAAATTGATTGATTTTCTGCATAGTTTACACATACATTTTTGCGTGGGAGGAGTATTATTCAGAAACCTGTATTTATTTAATAATGCCAATTTTTAACAGCATTTGCACAATAAATAACACTGATGATCAAAATCAATTCTGCGTTCTTTATCAAATATGATGACATAGAAGAAAAAGAAATTAGAAAGAGATTTCCAAATTTCCACCTCCGAAAAAGTTAAACTGGGGGTAAAAAATTCCAATTTTTTTTTGAACCGGTTATGTGACATACTATCGGAAAACCCTTGGACCGCTCTTTAATATTATGAACTTTTCCTCCTCACCCCCCCCCCCCAATTTGCCCCCCGGGGGGCAGTTTTTGAAATTTTTTCAAATTGTAGCATTTTACGACTTTAGATCTTTTTTAAGGGGGTCCCCTGATAAATATTATTTATAATATTTGAAAGTTTTAAAGAAAATAGTAAGTTTTTTACCGGGGAGACGCGGTAGTTGGAATTCAGGGAGGGGCAATTTTCTAAATTTGGCCTACATTCCTTATGTGATGTATCATTGGAAAGCTCTCTGACCGTTATTTCAAATTATACTCCTCAGCGCCTCTGAGATATTTAGCCATGTTTCAGCAGAAGGTTTTGGTAGAAGCGGGAATTCAAGATAACACATATACTAAAAAATAGTTGAACATAGGTACTTCAGATATTTTAGTATTATTTTGCCTATTATGTCATCAACACCGACTTAGAATAGGATAAAGTAAGATTATATGAATTAGACAACAATTGTGGATGTTTAATTAAATACCATTATTTATTTATTTATTTATAGATGTTCTTTTTTTTTATTCAAGATTCCTTTAGAGAAATCGACCAGCGTAGCAGGCGAAGTCTGCTAGTTTAATATAAAAATTACGCCATTTTAACTATTTTGGAGGCAAAGTGTCTCCATAAACTTATTATTTAATTGCTAATTTTAATCAAACATTTTTTTTTTCATCTAAACATAAACTTTTATCTTTCAGTCTATTAAATTTGATAAATTTATTTTATCTTTAAATTTTTCAGAGTATTTTTTTAATGTAGTGAATGCTGCTAAATGGGGTCGTTTTTTCCTTAACCCTCTCATTCATATGGTTGTCGTATGAGGATGAATAGGTATTGTCTTATAAATTACTAGATTTACAATAAATAAATAAATAAGTAAAAGCTAAATTGTAATTTATCAAATTACAACGACTATTTGGAAAATGATATTTTCAAAAACGAAAATTTTGAAGATTTATACATAAATTCTGTATTTAAATTAATGTTAATAATAAGTATCATTTTTAGTATGATCATTAAACGCGTCATATATTTTGTACGATATGCATTAAACATTGATATTCCTAGACGAATGATTAAATGAAAAACAGCAGTTTATGTATATGCAACTTTAAACTGCTTAAAATAATCATTTTTATTTAATGGAGTTAATCAAACTTACTTCTGAACTCCTCATATTATGTACCACTTGGATTAAACATTAATATTCCTGGACCCATCATTATCAAATTTTAAATGAAATTCCAGTTTTACAATTTTTGGAGCTGCAAATTTTTAAACTTCTAAACATCAGACATTTTAAATGTTTACATCGTTGCGTAGAGGAAAAAATGCATTTTTAAATGAAATTTGTTTGAAATCTTTGCCACAATTTGTTTTCAGATTATTATTTTATGTTTATTTTAGTTTTTATTACTTTTTTGTCATTGTGGCAACAGAAGTATTCCATTTTTGGACACTGAACGAGGATTAATCAGAAAACGAATAAAATAAAATAAGTTCCGGAATTCAACCAATAAAAAGATTCAGATGTACTTCAGATTTACTGATTCTCTACCGAGGACAACAAGTATTTTCAAGTAATAAAATATTAAAAACAATCTTTAATACTCATTAGCGTACAATATAGATAAAAACAACGTTAATATATTTACACCAAACATATCATTAAAAAATAATTTTTAACCTTAACTTTATTAAATTTCATAAATTTAGCTTTTTTTTCAATTTTTTTCGGTGTGTTATACTTTGATATAATGAATACTTTTAAGAAAGAGCGTTTTTTGTGTATGAAATGTCGCGAATTCAATGCATGAAACGTTAGGTGTAAATATATTAATAACGTTTTTATCTGTATTGTACGCTGATGAGGGTTGAAGTTTACTTTTAATCAATAAATTTTTACAATATACATATAAGTCTTTCACAGAAAAAAAATCAGCATTTACTTATGAAGACCTGATTTGTGGACAGATAATCGCTAGCAAGCAGCACAATAATAAAATGATTTTTCAAAGGGTTCTCATTAAGGCGCAACACTAGGCACAGAAAAAGACCCGGATGATAATTTAAAGCCTATGGAAGCATTCTTTTCAAATATCTCGCTCAAATTTTAATATTTTTACATGATTTTTTTACACAAGATAGCTGAGGACGATCTACAACTGGCCTAGTTCTTACTTTTTCAGTTTTGGTTACAGCTTTATAAAACAAAAATACATTAACTTTCGAAACCGGTTTAAACCGGTCCTGAAATTGAAACTATCGTAATATAAAATTGTATAAGCAAAATCGAAAAAGTAAAAACTAGGACGGTTTTGGATCGTCCTCAGCTATGTTGTGCAAAAAAAAAAAAAATCATGTAAAAATATTAAAATTTGAGCAATTATTAATTCGAGAAATTAAATATTTGAAAAGAACGCTCCCATAGACTTTACATTATCATCCGGGTCTTTTTCTGTGCCTAGTGTGGGGCCTTAATCACAAACAACGTTTGTGTGATTTTTTTATTTTACTGTGTAAAAAAATAGTCCATGCATGAAAAGGTTATTAGTACACTAAATATGTGTATAAAAATTATTTGAAATCTTATCTCGCGATCTAGAATAGAAAACACATGTAATTCAACTTTCCTTAATTATGCGCTGAACTGTTTAGAAATTGGAAATTTATCTTCTTTAAACATATCTATATTCCATTTACAATAAGAAAAATATGTTTATATTTTATGTTTTAATCTTATGAATAAATTTCTATTTTTAAGCGAACAGTCTTTTCACCCAAAAATAATATTTAAACCTTCACATTATTAAATTTCATAAATTTTACGTATCATTTATTTTTCCAGTGCACTCTCTTTTCATATAGTGAATGCTTCTAAGCAGAACTATAATCCTTTAGATAAAGGAATTCTGCTTTTAGTTAATTATTTTCAGTTAAACAGTTTATAAATAATTATCATTCTAAAATACAAGGAATTTTGACTAAAAGCAAATACTATTTACAGGATGAATTTGTTATTCTCTCCCATTATCCCAAAATGAATTTAGAATTTATCGTATGTTTTCTTTCTCTTTAAGGTGATGCTTTTCATGAGAAAATTGTTAATATTCCTTTAAAATTGTTCCTCGAGAGATTATTTTATGGCATCACAAAAATGAAAATACTTTGTTAAAAATTGCTATGTTTTCAAATGAATTACGAAAATGAAATTTAATTAATAAATATTGAAGCAGTGTTGGATAATGAAGCATAATTTTCAATAAGTTTAAAATTTAATCCACAACTTGTATGAAGTTTTTGTTATTAGTAAATATATTGTCCTAAGGTAATTACGCCAGTGTAGAAAATAACACCAAATGTTAAAATTATGAAGAAATGCAATTATGAAGAAATTCGGAAAATGAAGCATACGGTTTCTGTTCAAAAAGGATCTGGATCAACTGAATCATAAAAAAAGCTAAAAGTTAATTTGTTCGTTTTGTAGACCTTATTGCGGAAAGAAACTCTTAAGAATCAACGCCAGATCTAAAATTTCAGAGGTAAGTTCTTGACCTAAATGCTATATATTTATTAGGGAATACATAAAATTCTGTTACAAAAGTGAGTAGTGAAAACTCTATTGACTATTACATAAAATTGTAGTGTATTTCATGTACTTTCAAAATGTTTTGGAACACTTCGGATGTATTCGAGATGTAATTTGTAGTTTAAAATATACTGTGCAATAAATATAACAGGATAGAAATTCCATCCACTGGTGTTTTGGTGATAAAGGGAAATTTGTATGTCCTAAATGCTGGTAATTTTTTTCATTTCAGAAGAATAAAATTTCAATGATTATTACTTCATTCTAATATCATTATTATGGATAAGTAAGAGAAATTTGTCAATTTGTAGAGATACAGGTATTGTATCTTTAGAACTGTATAATTTTCATGCCATTCTTTTTCGTACAATTTTGTTGTTTTGTTTGCATGGCTTATTACCCTCATAGGTGGGTTATAACACCAAGCAGCATTGGTCAAGAAATCACGGCATTGCATTTTATGCATACATATCTGCTAAAATATTCTTTCTTATAAACATAGTCAATAAGCTGCTGTATAAAATCCCATATTTGATTGAAAAAAAATATAAAACTAAGACACGAGTATTGGTAGAACCTTAATGTTTCCTTATTATCCTAGAACGTCTTATACAAAATATTACTACTAAACATGTAGGATTAATATAAATTGAAATGATCTTAGATACTTTTAATAAAATCCAACCTGTCTAAACATTCTTAAATTGAAACAACCGATATTTTTAAATTAAAATTAATTGTTACTTTCAACAACAAAAACAAAATTTATAACACAATTTAATAGCTTTACAAACATATTTTAAAACGTATTAGTAATTTTACGACAAAAGGTTGTAAAAACTCTTTTATAATGGGACATGAAAATAAAAAAAGAGCCATAAAGATATTTAAATGCTCTAAATCTTCCGAAATTTTATTGTTTGTTAGTATTTTAAATTTTCGAAAATATTTAATGGATATTCGAGTTTTTATTGTGCTATTGATTTTTGAAAAATTACGTTCTGAAAAAAATATCGTTATTTATAAAGAAAATTTGAAATATAATAATTTATTACTTTTTATTTGAAAAAAAAATGTGTTCTAATTAAATAATACCACTTCAATATGACTTTTTAATTAATGGATTTTGCAAAATATAGAGAAGTGAAACAATATTTTAGTTCAGTCTTTGACCAAAATGTTTGAATGTTTTAGAAACTGATGGATCAGTTTTGATAAATTAATTTATAATTGAAAAGAGATCCGGAATTTTTTTTACATATGTATATATTTACTACATGCAGAAATACACTGTAAAAAAATTCTATATTTTAGAACAAAAGGTTTTGATACTCCGGAAACTAATAGAATTCCTAAAAACTTACAATTATATGTCTTTGGACACTAAAACGTATTAAATCTAGCTAAAACCGCCATGCTGTTTGTTGCGTAATACATGATTATATTAAATTTGTTTTTAATATTTAATGACAAAAACAATTCCATTTTTGTTTCATTTGTTGCTTGAATTTGATTTCACAAATTCAATGTTTTTTTTTCTTTAATAAAATACTTTACAGGCAATGTTTTCAATTTGTAAATTTTCTCGCTATGAAAAAGTATCAATACAAGACTAATGTAACGAATTTATTAATATTCTGTCTATCTCATAACCACAAATGATAGTCGTAATTATGTAATGTATTCAAGAGACATTGCAATTTTGGTTCACCTTTAGAAATGCATAACCTAATGCTGAAACTTAGTTTTTAAGCACTTTCAAAGTATGAGTCGGTAATAAATATTGCAATAAGGATTCGTGTCACGAGATCTATGCGCAAAAGATTGTATGTTTGGTATATATTGGAATTTTAGATGACCAGCAAAGAACCCTGATTCAGTTGGATGCATCAAAAGGTCGTGAGGTCTAGGTAACATGTTTGCCACAGTAAGCCCAGGGTCTGACATTTATAGACATATTTATGTTTCTGTATGATAATAGTGCAAATTCCAAACGAAAAAGTCAAGAATACACTAAAAATATATTGTTTAAAATAAGTCACTTTACGAAAAAAAAAACCCATTAAAATATATTAAAAACGTCTGTGGATATGTTTCAATTCTTTAATTTATTCACCATCAGAATATATAGCATATCTACAACAACAATGCACACGAAAACAGGTAAAATTAGTCAATGAATACAAGTTAACATATGATGCCCGTTATATTTCCGATATCGCTCGTGTCCCTACTATACAGCACCCCGCAAGTTATGCAACCATTCAATCTATATATTCGAGATTTACAGAACTAATTTTTATTGACAGTTATTTAAATGGCAGTTCATTGAGATGTATTTAAAGGATTCACAAATTTGCAACAGTACGTTAAATTGTAATAATAATAATAATAATAATAATAATAATAATAATAATAATAATAATTCTATACCTTTTTTGGCAAAAACTGCAGGCAGCAATGTTGCCAGTAGTTTTTGCCATAAAAATTGCAGTAAAATTAGATGTAATAAAATAATTACATCTAATTTTACTGCAATTTTTGCGGCAAAAACTGATGGCAACATTGCTGCTAGCATTTTTAACGGATTTTTTTTTGCAGAGTACCTTGTCACATCCCGAATACATTTATTGGGTGTTGGACAACTTGCAGGGTCTGTACACAATAGAAACATGGCTGACATTGGAATATAAGGCGCGCTGTATGTTAACTTGTATTTAATGACTATTTTTTGCTGCTTTCATATATTTCAGTTCTGCTATACATCTTGATAATGAATAAATAAAAGAGTTGAAACATGCTAATGTATATTTTTAGTATATAATTTAATATGTTTTTAGTAAAGTGACGTCGTTTAAGCAAATATTTATTTTTAATGTATGTTCTCAACTTTTTGGTTTGGAATATATATAATTTTGATACGGTCATTAGTAGACGTAGTTAATACTTTGGGCTCTTATTTATATTTGAATATTTCCGTCTACCGAGTTCACAGTGTAGGTGCCTTGAATTGTTATTATCTACATCACTCTTATAATATCTGCATAGTTTTAATATATGGTGCAGATAACACAAACTTTTATCCAATTTTGATGAAAAAAAATGAGTACCAATCGATGTCAAAGAATAGTGGTTTAGAGCGCTGTGTAATTTCAGGTTTTCTGTTATCAATACTTAACCAGTAACAATATATTTATAGCATTTAAAAATACATATCATAAATAAATTCACAACTTTTAATGTCAATAAAAATATAATTTTAAACAAAGATTAAGCACATCCACATTCTGCGTTAAAATTCACTACAATAGTTTACAAAAAATTATTACATTCAAAGTATCTTTGCGCCAAATCAGGATAGCTTTGATATATTCTGCCATGGTGGAATCTTGACGAATTATTTCCAATGAGCAGCCAAACTCACACTAGAGGTGCTATCTACATTTTGAGATCGAAACTTTGCCGTTAACTCAAGTAATAGCAGATTTATTCTTTTTTCGCTCTCGTCCAAAATCAGCCTGATAGGTGAAAGTTATCTTTATTGATTGTAGATTTAAAATAAAAATACAATGTACAGTCGGCCAAAAGAAAAGCAAATCATACTTTTCTACTACCAAATTATCACACAGACAAACGGCCCCACCAATGGCCGCGAGGTTCTGACCTCCTAACTGGTATACGGTAGGTGCTGAGTTTGAACCCAATCGCGACCGTCGGCCTAACCATACGGAGTTTTCCGTGGTTTTATTCGAATCTTGCGTAAATAAGGGTTAGGTTCCCTTAGAAAAACCCCCACCGAGGGCATCCCACCCCTTATGGTCTATATCCCACAGTGTAGATAATTGGCTGACATAAACACAGACAAACACAAAAAAAAAATAAGTAGACAGGATGTTAGATATTTTTCTGTCCATGTTAAAAAGACAAAGGGAAGGGGAATTGTCACTTATACGTATATTTTGAAGTTGCCCAAGGTATGAAATTGTCAATGCAAGCACCTGATTTTTACATCGCATTTTAATTTTTCAATAAATGTTACCTTAAAATACCGTCATTTGGTCAACTAATTTAGGAAGTATTAAGGTATAAATTTTCGAAGTACTCAACTTAAATTCCTTTGTAAGGTCAACCAAGTAAATTTCATTGCGGGTGGTGATTGAAGCATAACAGAAGAGTTGCTTTGCCAAGATTAAAGCTTTTAAAAAATTTATTTCTGTTAAATAATTCTTAGGTTCAAATTCACATTTTTCTCAAAAATTTAATTCTAGTTACTATATATTATTCTAAATTACTTTTTGAAACAATATTAATTGTAGTTTATGAATGTTTTTATAGATATCTATTTCCAGTAACTTCAATGATACGAAGAAAAATTTACAGAATATTATGGCTAGTAATTCTTCAGCTTTGTTTGTAAAACTATCTGCATTTCAATTTATTCTGAAATGATGACAAATGAATGTAACATTTGTAGTGTTTCCAAACTTAACACACTTTTAAATCGAAAACTATTGAATTACTAGCATTTACTGCCCTTGAGGTTGTGACATGGCTTGGGGTGTCGCCGGTGACGTGTCTGTCAAATGAGAACATAGTTTAAGAAAAGTTAAAATTCAACACTTTTATTTACTGTCTTTGGGAAAATGGGGAGTGGAGCCAAAGTACCACAATGCCAACTATACACAATAATATGAGAGTAAACTGTAACTCATACTCATATGTCCGGCTCAGAGCAATAACCCTGGCTCATCTTTTCATTTCGCGGTCTAATCTTACTTTAACCTGTACGAAAACAGCCCGTGGATGCACAAAAATCTTTTATTCTCAAACACTCACAGTGCTAATTAACTCTTACCCGACTTGATTGCTGGGACACTTCCACCTTCACTCTTGGGCAACTCTTAGCTTAAAGACTCTTAGGGTATCCCGGCTCAACTCGCCACACAACACTTTGCTGGCTCTCCTCACCACACAACACTTTCCTGGCTCCTCTCGCCACACAACACTCACACCTACTCCAACTCACATCTTTTATACATTGCAAAATGAAGACGGAGCTACAAATTTGCATAAAACTCATAACCGTAGTTAACTGTAGACCGAAGGCGCCACACACACTCCGGAAAGTTAAAGTTGCATAAAGGATAGATGTCGCTTTTGCGCCACACATGTTAGAACATTGACGTCACGATCTCACTCAAAATACTAGAGTGCCTTTATTACAAAGGGACACTCCCTCACAAGGTTAAATTTAACAAAGCAAAAGGTTATATTTACCATATGGAGTCAAAATTAGTTATTCATTTTTTTAAAATTTTAATTAAAATTTTTTTATAATTTCAACTTGAAGACAAGTATCTAAACTTTTGTAAGATAAATTGTAAAACAGACATAATAACTAGGCGAATATATATTTCTAATGATTTCTGATGAATGTGTGATTTTTTTTTCTTTTTTTGTCGTCCATGTTTTTCTGTGGATACATTTTTAAAATAATTTATTTCATTGTGAAAAATATTTATACCTACATTTCGCAAAAATATACTAAAAAACGGAATCCTTCAATAAAAGAAATTGAAGCATACGCATTGTTCAATAAAAGTAAAAAAAAAAATTCTACCTTTGTTTGTTTATCATTTATTTAATTAAAAACTTCCAATTAGAAGATTAATATCCTAATAATGCAAGATATAATTATATTTTCTATTTTCTTTCGGTAGTTGCGCGTTCTTATTAGAAAAAAATATTGACATTTGGTTAGTGCAATCAAAAAAGTAAATAATTTTAATAGTTTTTTTTATGCATTAGGGAAAATATTCAGAATAAAGCATCTAAAAAGAATATTGTACTATTAAAGTACAGTAGAACCCCTCAAATTCGGACCCCGCAAATCCGGATCTTCGGATAATCCGGATCGGTTTAGTCATATTTTTTTTTTTTCAAGTTTGAGAAGCGATTGGATAATTTCCATAACATTAACTTGTTTCCTCGTCGTATTCCGAATCAGAAAAACTTTTTCTAAAATCTTTTCAGAAGAATTAAGCAAAGTAAACATTTTTACTGTCTGTAAATATTCAATAAGTTTAACATAAAGGTGATTTTCTGTAAGTATGTTTTATTTTATTTCATTTTTTTCTAATTCTCCGGATAATCCGGATTTTCGATAATCCGGATTGGGTCCGGTCCCAATTAATCCGAATTATCGGGGTTCTACTGTAATTACATTTATCCAATATACAATATTAGTAGTCTTTCTAAATCACTGTATGATTTCAATCTTTTTTTCTAAGGAAAATGTACAAACATTTTAATTCCGATTTCCATTAAGAGACGTCATTTCACATTTTGCATGCATAAGAAGATCCATTTATTTTTATTATCGCTTTTTAATGCTGTACTATCAAAATAAAAAAGCATATAATTATTTTATTAATGTATGAGGATTATTAAATTTATACTAGTATATATAGTAGTTTAAAAGATTTATAATTTTATAAAATATAAATGTATCCATATGTAATTATAAAACATTCTAAGCGAAATGTTTTTAATAATTTTGCTTCTGTTTTTGTGCTAATTAAACAAGAATTAAGAAATAAATTATCGCTTTCGGTTGCATAAACCGGCAAAATCCTAAAAGCAGGCGCATATGAAGGCAGACAAAACATAATTCGTCTACATTTTTCTTTTATTAGATACTTTTAATTAGAAAAACAATTGACAGTATACCATATTTTGGGAATCAATGCTCCTGAAATCTTAGTAATTTCACACGTACGAGAAAAAAAATATTATCACAAATATGATAAATGCAAGCTATGTACAGTTGTAGACTATTCATTTTGTCATTATATTACCATAGGATGCTATTTTCTTTTAGCGAGATGTGACTACTTTTGCCCCATTACGTTTCCTTATAGAGATACACTTTGTCATCACATACAGATTTGAAAATTGAGAAAAAATATTCTTATTAACAACTGAATTATTCTGAACATGTTTTCACATCTGCTCATGATCAGGGATGAGAAGGTTAAAAACGCAGATTTCATAAAAAGGAAAAATGTCCAAATGGCAATTAATGTAACCTATCAAGTTTCCCAAAAAAGGAAATTAATTTTATATCAGAACCATTAATATCAATGGTGCATTTTCCTATATTAAAAGGGTATGTGGAACATAAAATAGTTCAAATTTTTGTGTTTCTAATTATCGCCTAACAAATAGAATTAAAAGATTATGGTGTTAAATGATTATGAAACTTAAGATTGTGGTACTGGGAACGTTTTAAAATAATATTTTTTATGCAATGTGTGTGAATATATAGTTTTTTGCCTTTTTCTGGAAATGTGTTTTTTACATACTTTGGTATATTTTCCTAAAATTCTATGCTAGGTAAACAATTGAAACTTTCCAAATATGTGTAATGAACTTTTTTTTAAAATATCATATTCATAAAACTAGGTGTTTTTTTCTAATAATGAAAAATATGTTTTTAAAATTTTCAGGAATTTCAAAGTTTTTAGTAATACATTTTAGTTTCATTTATTTTAATCCATAATTAAAATTGTTTCTTATTATTCTAATATAGCATGTTTTCTCACATCACAAAAAAATTTAAAGTGACATATTCAACGGTTTTTTAGAAAAGTCCACCTAACAGACATACTGTTAAAAAAAATATGTAAGTAGTTAACTACTTCAATAAAAATCCTTTACGTATGTTAGGTATTTCTTTTATTTTATATATGGCTTTATATATAGGGTACATTTACATTTTCCCCATTGCTACCGCTATTTTTAAATAAAATACATGATGTTAAATATTTCGAAAAAACATTTTATTTTACTTGTTAAGATGTTTTATGTGCCCTTGAAATTTTGCTTTCAAATTATTTAGCATATCTCTTTTTATAAGCAAATAAATTGAAGGACAAAATAGGGGGGAAAATGTTTGTTTTCCTATGCTGAATTTCTAAAAAAAAGAATTTTTACTATACAAAACTGTAGCACTATTGAAAAATGACTTTTAAACATGCTCAACAGTTGAAATTCAAATTTCGAAACGTTGATCAAATTACTTTTGGTAGCTTTCAGCATACCGTCTTGAAGGCCAGAGAACTGTACACCTAAAGCTATCAAATTTACTCTGTTGTTTAACGATGTTTAACGGTTCTGGCATTTTAAACGTTATTTTCAAACTCTTTGCTTCAAGCTGCATATTAATAATTTGTAACATCATTACTCTAATATTATTTATCAACTTTCACATGTTAAATAATAATGCTTAAACAACTACACTTTTATAAACATTATCAAATGAAACTACTATATATGTCATTCCTCAGTTTTTTCATTAAACCTTTAAAGTCTAAATTTTTTTCAAATTTTAGGAAAATTTACTTTTATGTTAATAACATTACCATTAGCTATACTTAAATGTATTAATTAGATATTAATGAATATTTTCTTGTCGGAAACATAACGAATAATGTTGCTTAGCTATTCAATTGATATTTATTAATAGGCTAAGGAAGAATTTTCGGAGATGTTTAGAAAATATTATATTACAATAAGACATAACTGATGTTACAATTCTCTAATACTTATTATGGACAAGATTCTTTCAGGAAAACAACATTTATTTTAGACTTAAAGATATATATATATATGTTTAAAATAAAATAAACGCAAAAGTTGCGAAGCGAATCAATCAAATATTTAATATTAATATTATTACTAAATGCCAAAACATCAATGAAGTCATATACCAAATACATAGACACATCAGACAGACAGACTGACATTACGACATGTAAACAGTAAAGCAAGTATTTATTAAGATGAAATAATACTCAATTAAAAGACATGTACTATTAAAAGTATACCAGAGCAAATAGGACTAAGCTTATTGCTGATTTCTCCCAATGAGAAAACTCTGTATACCACAAATTTTAGAGTGAAAATATCGTTAGCTTGCCTAGTTGTTGATACGATATACTAAACAAAATAGCTATGCAAAATATTTATAAGTGGGCTTTGTAGGTGTATTCATCGTCTATTTTTATTTTATTTATTTATTTATTATATTAAGGGAAAGCTAGTTCAATTGTGAATATTTCAACCCTTAACTGTTGTGACAAAAGTTGTCACACAACTACTCTGAGCGGTCTATCACACCGCTTAATCTAAAGATGAGTACAATATTAATGCCCAGAATACAATATTTGTATAAAACTTTATATGCAGAACTATTATAAATGAGGACCCCAGAGGCCAAGGGATACAAGTGACACAATTTAGATTTCGAGTAAATTGGTTCAAAGTTAAACATCAACTGTAATTGAATGAATTGAGATATGAAATTTTTGCTTATAGCTTAAAGATTTTTGAACTCTTATTTCAATATCTGTTTAAAAAAAAAGTGGAATACAATTTTTCTTTTTATTTATAACTAAGCAATGTTTATCATCAGTCGGCACTTATACTCCTTGGCTTCCAAGCAGTAAGGAAAACTGAAGGGTACAAGTGCCAAATGAATACAAGAAATGAAAAATTATTAAATACAAAATTGTATTTATGAAAAAATTAAGAACAATGTTGATACAAACAAGCGAAAGGACAAAATTTCGTTTTAATATAAATTCTAAAAAAGGAAAAATTATGAAACAAAAAAATGAATTTACGAAAAATTTATGAACAATGTTGATATAAAGGAAAGAAAAACTTTCGTTCTAATATAAGTTTTAAAATTTTATTATAAGTTTAGAATCATTAGAATTTTATATTTTTTAACACTTACCAACAAAGTTGAAAAGTTAATATGATTTTTGTTTGTCAGTCCGTCTGTCCGCGCCCTAACTCTCGTAAATGTATTCGGATTGCCCTGAAATTTACTTCAACACAAACCTATTGCAAATGCAGTTTCTAATACGACTAGTTTATTTACAGGGATAACCAAAAGTTTTCCGTTACATTACAGTTTATGGGGAAAATCGTTTTAAATGAATTCGAAAGATGTTACACTTTGTGACATTAAAATTTATATGCATTTACGAATTACACTAAAATAAACATTCTATAAAATCTGAGATGAAAAGAATAGTTGTTATTTATTTACATAACCATACAAAAGATTTGCATTACCTAATGATAAAGAGGGTATTGTTTGCAACTTATTTTAATTATATTACAATTTTCATGTATAATAAAATTCATATATATCATTGAGGCTTAATATAAGTTATTTCGCGCCTAATATGAAGTACACAGTTTTTACAGGGACACAAAAAAGATTTCTAATAGTATATTCTATACGAAGTACTGTATACATTATCAATGATGATTGATGAATGGACGAAATGCCATTTTAATTATGAATTGCACTTTTAAATTTCACTAAATTTATACATGTTATATGACATGTATAAATTCTATAGTTCATATGCAGGGTTATATAAAAATACTCTTAAAGGTTACAGAATATGAGCGTACTTTACTTAAAGAGTGCTTTTAAATAAGTCATGCATTTCTATACTGAACTGCATTCAGTTTACTAAGAAATGCTTGTAAAATATAGATGAAATAATATACAGGATCACGCACAAAATTTTATACATGGTCATCGATGGATGATAATTTCTGAAAATGTGATTTCAGTAGTCTTAAGTGTGTTTTAATTTGAAGTAAATTTCAGCTAAATACTGGCGGATAATAAAGGTTCAAGATAAACTACAGAATGAACAAAAGTACACATATATGCTTCCATCTATTAGTATAAACTGCTGAAATAGAAATTTCAAACTATTATGTGTGTTCTAGCTAAACTAATTTTTCCCGTTATACAGTGTATATCAACCGACTGATAAAACATAGGGCTGCTCAAAAATATCAGAATACATATTTGGCAGTGGATAGTAACACTTTATTACCCTAAATAGCAAAATTTTTTAAAGATTTCAAGGAGTGTTGGAAAGTGTTTCATAATCTATGCTTAACGCTTGATTTCTTTTATTTGATAACAGTTAAAATACATTTATTTAATGCATAAGAAGCAAATGGCTTTGTATGCCCTTGATCGCGCTTCTGCTATACAGACGCTAACGGACACAACTGTACTTATACCCCTTGGCCTCCACACGTTTCACAGTTTTGGGGAAGAGGTTAAGTAACTGACCCCTATAATTCAGTACATAATGAAAAAGTCACTCTTAACTCTTTACCTACAAATAAATAGACATATTTCCAGATAGCCTGTGCACGTAACTCAATTTTTTTTCAATTTTGTCACTTATATCCCTTGGCTTCTGGGCTCCTCAGATAAAATTCAGCTATTGAAAAGTTTCTAAAGATAGTAATAGGGCTCCAAACAAAACAAATGTGACCATTATCTAAAGTTAAACTAAAAAATACGAGTTTAACTCGTAAACTTGATAAACTCATTGGTAATGAGACCGCTAGCAGTAGTTAATGGTTAACATCTCAGTTTTATCCATACGGCATGTATATATCAAATATTTTAAAATTTGATTACACACCAACCACAATTACCCATACAAATTCAAATTTTTAATGCTTTTTTCCCTGCTCATATTTTTGTTTATTTCCTATTTAAAAAAGGATAAGGCCTTTTTTGTATTTGAGATAGAGATTTAGAATTATTTGTGTATATTTTTTTATGTTATATATTTATTAAATCTGCCCACGGAAATAGCTGCCACCTTTTTTTTTTAATAAAAATATGTGAAGATATATTAAATATCATCGTTTTTCAATGCATACATATATATCAATAAAAATTTATTCAATGCAACGTTAGATGTATCTAAACATCCATGCGCAATCTTGTGTACAATATATTTGAAAATCTTAAAGAAAACATTTGGCAAAAATATCTATATTTTTAAAAAAAGTAGTAGGGATTTTAAAAAATGCAATTAAACAAAAAATAATTTAATAAAATAAATAGTTAAAAAGGATTTTTTTCTCTTTTTTCTCTTAAAGTTTACTGCTAGTTGAACATTGAAATACATTAAATTTACCATTAGAAACATATTTAAAAAAGTAAATAATATTGTTCAAATTATAATTGTCCTCTTTAAAAAATGCTTCAGTTTACATACTTTTACTTTTTTTGATTATACATATAAAAACAATTCAGAGTAGATATTAATTTACATTTAAAAAATATAAAAATTGTTACTTACTTAAAATAATTATCATATACACAAAGTTTGTTAAAAAGTACATTTTTTGTATATCTATACTTAAGTCATTTTATCTTTTTATATTATACAAATTAATATGCATAATTGTTCACATAAGATATTTCTTTAGTAACAGATTCATTTACCTTTAAAACATATAAAAAATTATATGTAGATTTTTTTGGAAAGTATAATACCTAAATTCGTAATTACACTGATATTATTTTTTTTTCGAAAGAAAACTAATTCTTATTAGATTACAGATAGAAAATTTGTTGTTTTTGTTTTGTAACCAGATTTTATTATGCAAATTTTTTAAAAGGTTCTTGAAAAATACATTAAACAAAGTTTATCAAATTTACTTTAAATAGTTGGAGATTTTCAACAACAGTATGAAAGTTAATAGTTTATATATAAATGTAAAAAACATTGCATTTAAAAAAAAAAAAAAAAACTTAAAACTTTTTATATGATTTTTCTTTCGAAAAAACTTCTTTTAAATACCGGAGGAATTTGTCATGGATATTAATAATTTAAACATTTTTTTTTAAAGAAACAGAAATATGCTTGTAAGCAGGAATTAAAATGCTTTATATTTACCGAAAAATAGTAATGGAACCCTCGGGATGGTAAAATTATAGAAAAAGTTCAAATGAAAAGTTTAAGAATAAATATAAAAATTAAATTATTAAAACCTCAAAAACAATATATATATTTAAAAAATGAAAAAAAAAAGATAAACATAGAAAATAATCAAATTATCGAAAAACATTTTATTTTGTTATTTTTATTATTGAAATTTCAAATTGCTATTCAAATACAATGGGTTAAAAAAAAAAAAAAAAAAAAAAAAAAAAAAAAAAAAACAGCGTAATTACTGATCGATAATGATAAATTTTGAATTCTAATGGTTTGGATAATTTTAAATATATGATATCCTCTAAAATTTTTGGACCGTGAATTTCAGCAAGTTTTGGCATGATAAGACTATTGTAAATAAATTTAAAATTCATGTTCATCTTTTTTTTTTAACTTTTCACAAAGAATATAAATATAGGAAGTATGCACGTATTTCTTACAAATCATCACGCAGTAATATTCATTGAAATTATTTTATAAATCGTTACACAGATATGTAAAAAAATCTCCACTGTAACCTGGGTATAAAGAGCAAAAAAAAAAAAAAAAAAAAAAAAAAAAAAAATTCTTTGCTATCATCCGAATGTCAATAACAACTATGTACAAAATTAATCTTTTATCTGAAAGACTCCCAAATTCATCTGTATATATCATTATAGAAATTTTGTTGTTTTTTATTGTAATTCATTTGTTCTATATCGTCGCTAACGTTTGCGTTTGATACGATAGGGCTCATTGAGAAATAACACAAGAAATCTCGATATTACTTTTTTTTTCTATTTTTCAGTACGTATTGAGCTTAGATATTAAAAATATATATAACGCACAAATATCACAAAAAAGCAAAAATTATAATTGTAATGGGACAAAAATGTTCCTAAATAAATGAAAGCTAATGTCCACTTTAAAAATATTGAAATAAAACAAAAAGTTGCAAATACGTCTTATTAAGAAAGCTAGGTTGTTATACGCCATCTATAAGAGTTATACAATCTGATACAGGACTCTAATAGGTGTCCTGTATCAAATAGCATAGCTCGATTTTTCCAAAACTGCTCCCGACTCTCAGGTTGTTGCTACTTTTTTTTCCTTTGTTGATCCGGTTAGCTTTAAATATTTTAGTTTCGGAACAGTTTTTGATTGTTCTTTGATACTTTCACGTCTTTTTGCCCTTTGTTTAGTAATTCTTAAATACTTTTCAAGCAAACAAGATTTATTTCAATACTAACGATTGTACGGAGTGCTTATAATTAAAGATACGCTGTTTAGATCTCCATAAAGTCCGCTCTGGCAGACATGTATCGGTGAAACTTGGGAAACAAATTAAATGAACCATGGAGAAAAGAAATCTGCAATAGAAATTAGTAGTTCATATATCGACACGTGACTATTATAAATAAAAAATTAAATTACAAATTGCAAATAAATGATCGTGTGTTAAAAACAAACAATATTGAAAATTACGTCACATAAATTGTATTTACACAAGATAAAAATAACGTTAAAAAAGGATTTCTTCTATATCTGTTAAGAGCAGGAAATGGGGGAATTTACGTCATATTTAAATTGAGCAAATACATTGTCAAATAGTTTACATTTGAAAATGTTTACACGAGATATTTACTTCGTATTTCGAGATTGCCTTTATGACTATTGCTGCCAATTCTTATTTCCTTTATTTCCTTAAAATGAAATATATATATATAACTCAATTATTACAAAGAGAAAGAAAACATTGATAAAAATTACATTATATTTGAAGCCTATAGATTTAAAATGTCTTATTTAAAACTCTTTTCTCATGCGTAGTTGAAATATATCGGAAGTCAAAGATATCGTTTATCTAGTTCATTTATATTAACTGGTTTTCAAATGTTTAACTCATTTTATTTCATTAAACACAAAAACAGTCTCTAAATTACTTAAAGGCAAACTGATTCGTATTTAAAATTTCTCAAGAAAAAAGAAATTATTGGAAGCCTTTTTCAGGTTTTCTAATTTCATCATCAAATATATTCTTCTAAGAGGATAAATGGAGGTATTCGTCGATTAATTACATGAAGAGCATGTGATAATTCACTGGTATTTAAAAATAATAACAATTTTCCGCCTTGCTTGTATTTAGAGATTACAGTTTCAGTTACAGATAAACTTTTATTGAAAATTTATTTTCTTAACTCTGCTTTCATGAATGGTTCGATTTTTGAGTTGCCTACTGTGATTTTTAAATTTTTAGTCGTTTAATATATTTTTACAGAATAGCAGCATGAGATTATTTGCTAATGTTCCGTCGTTGATGAAAAATATGTGAGTTTTGTAAATATATTTAAAATTTAGTAATTTGTTTGATTCATTTTATGTTATCATTTTATGATACGATATGACGCAGAAATTATTTTTTCAATATTTGGGATATTTTTTTATGCCGCAATTTGTTTTCTCACGATCTTAATGCAGGCTATAAAGCCTCGCAAGATTTCTGTAATTAATAATCACTAAAGCTTACCATGAAATTTTACTAAAAGACTTGCCCCATGCGTACATTTAATTTTGTGGCACATGCTTTAATTTATTTTTTTCGGAAATGTATGAAAATAGCAGGTGTTCTTATTTAGAAACTGTCTAATTGCACTCAAGTTTCTGTTTTTCACAATAGATTTTCCATAACAAGCCTTCAAAGTTGACACTTTTGAACACATTTCCCTTCGAAAGCAGAAAAACCGGTCGAAAAGGAGGAAAAAAAACGGCTGATCACGTCATCGAAATAGCTTAGAACTGGATTATTTTAATTATCATAAAATGGAAAAATAAGTTCGATTCGAAATCGCTTCCATAGACAGACATTCCAATTTTATATCTTTCTGTTAATAAATGAATTTGTAAATGTGTCCCTTAAAAAGTGCAACATGAGAGTCTGGTGAGAATTAAGGAAACGAGTTTACCCACACACACATATAATAGAATAATTTACGAACGAGTTTATGCGCATATGAGTTCTCTATTCATTTAAAATTTCCGGGTAACCTGCATACACGTAATAGTGAAATCTCTGTTTTTACTAGAATAGCAAATTCAGAGTAGCAAAATATGAAATAGAACACAGGATTTTAACCAAAATATCAGTTCGTTATTTCTGAATTATTGTTTTCTTTAGAGATGTTATTTTGAAGGAATCAATTGACTGATTCTATCAACTATGAATGTTCATTATCATAAAAGAACCGGACTATAAAGAAATGTAATTTATTTAAATTTTTCATAACATTTAAAACAAAAAAGAGGACTTACATTTAATAGATTGCATATAAAAAATAAATAAGAACATAATTATCGTCAGAGTTATAATTCTAAAAAGAAATAAACATCTCTTACTATTTAATCATGGATTATCAAATGCAAGCTTTTATTTTTTTTCCCTGTTAAATACCAAACTCATTAACAGTTATTTGCTCTTCTAAATCTTCGTTTAATAAAATATTTAAGAAATGTTTATCTTATAATTACTTAAGCCGCTAATAACTAAATCGTGTATTAAAAGAAAAAATACTTCATTATTTATAGGGAAAAAACTAATTAAGAAAAAGGTATAAATTTTTTAATGATGTCTTGTTCCAATGCATTTTGTCTATCAAAAACACATTTTTTTATTATTATTAAATGTTTCTGATTCAAATAAAAAGTAAAGTTAAAAAATACTGAGTTTCATTTTGGTGCATTAAGAAAAATGTAGATTAAGATGTTATGATTTTTGAAAATTTTAATCGTTTCCCATTGATAAAAATTCTGGTATTTTCTAACATTTTTTTTTCCTATTCTTTAATATTTTTAAGTGGAAAATGAAAAAAAGAATAGAATAGTACTTTTTTTTATCAGATTCAAATAGATAATTTAAATTTCTAATCAACGTGTCTCTGCATTATGTAATTTATCAAAAAATTGTCATTTTGAGGATATTTTCATTTTATTAATATATAATTCCAAATATATAAAAATTGGAAAAGTGGAGCAACACTAAGAAAAGAATACTAAAGGATTTGAAAACTTATCAAGATCTAATCTTCTTACATACCAATAAAACTTGAAAAATATAGTATACTTAGTATAGTATACTTAGCCGTAATGAATAAAACCAATCATGCAAATATGATGGAAGAAACAATAAATGAAATGGATACAGAAGTTATGATGCAATGACGTTATTAAATAAAGACTAACAAGGGAATTTGATTAGCGCTTCTGACAATTTTATAAAATCATAAAATTGACCGATTGATGATAAATCAGCAAAATATAACTTCACACCAAAAACTCTAATGATATTTCTTAAATTAAAATTTATATTTCATTTTTTAACTGATTCTTCAATGAATGACAAAATCATATGCAATAATCTCAGGCTTTGATGTTTATTGACTCTTTCAATTTTCGTAGTACAGAAGTGATTTTTTTTCATTATGTCTGTTATGATATGTGTAAAAGTTTACTAAATGTAACTATAGAATTGGGGAACCGTATAAAAATTTAGGTTTCGTAATTAAGTTTTTTTACTTTGAACAATGCCACAACATAAATATTTGCCTTATTTGAAACGTTTTTGGAACTATATGTCTTCGACTAACAGTTGAGAAATTAGAGATCAGCGAGGGATAACATATTGCACCTTATAAATACATATATGTACACATATATATATTCTGTTTTAACTATAAAAATGATTTTTCATAATTCAAAATAAAGATTGGTATAATTTATTGCTTGTATTTAAAAAATTAGTGAGTGAGTGTAATGAAATATTATTGTAAAAGTCTCTTCTTGGGATCTTTGAAAAACTGACATTTTCGAAATAAAGAGTTTCTAAAGACGTACATAATTTTGAATGCATAATATTTATTTTTGGTAATTTTTGCAGTAAGACTCTGCTTTTGATGAAATAGTTTTACTAGTGTTTTATTTAAATACAGCACACTTATAATCTATACGAATTGAACAATATGAACATAACTAAGATACTTCGCAAATGTAATATTTTATTTATTGCTAGTTGTATTAGCAGTATTATAAATTTAATAACGTTTTTTCACAAATTTTCTAATCGTTTCTAATTTCTTTTTTTTATTAGCGCTATCTATTTTTTTAAAATCAAATCCAAAACAACTGAAAATATCCCCAAGCCTTCAAAAAAGATATTTCATAAATTTATTTAAGAAAATGTAAACTGGAATGGAAAAACATCCTCAAAAATTATTTTTTCTTTCCATGCTTTACATAAAAGATAATGGCTCTTTCCGAGAAAAAGTTCATTTCATATAAATTTAAAGATTAATGATTTTTTAAAGAAATACCGCTACATAACATTGGTGTTTTCATAAATAATATGTTAAAAAGAGATTAAATTATAAGAATATTAATCTTTTTTTTCGTGCACGTTCCATCTTGAAAGATTTGTTTAAATCAGAATCACCTTTGTTTTAAGATAATTTTTTAAACAAAGATTTAAAAGAAGTTTAATAAAAAATATGCATGGACTTTTCAATCTTGCGATTGCGTAATTTTTTCACTTAATTTTAGGCATTTAATTTGTGTTGGTATTTAAATATTTGCAAATCCAAATCTTACTAATTTAAAATTTCGATGATGTTTACAAGATAGAGTTTCTTTAATTACTTTGTCCGGATTTTTACTCGATATTTCGTCGATTCAGAGTCAATGAATTATAAATATTTTCATGTTCCTAATTTTCTACCCTAAACTTTAACTCTGTGGGACTATATTTTCCAATTTACAAATAATGAAATAAGAAATTTTACAAAATTTCCTCATAATCTACATATATCAAACAATAATTTAGAATTAATGAGATATTAACTTTAATTACGAAATTCTTGACTTTTAAAGTTTAAAATTTACTTTTGTTTGTTGATAAAGTTTAAGATTGACTCTTAACGTTTAAGATATTTAAAATTTTGAAGATCAAAGCGACTAGAAAACAAATAATTAGATACAATTAAGAGGTTTGAATTGTAGTCTATAATTAAATACTTATTAATTCGAGATCATGGGAGCATAAATTTATATCCCTAAGCTGAATAAAATACACATTACTTCTAATAATAATGTCGACGTTACTTCGGATCTATTTACAAGTGTCGCAGAGTATGGTGGAAAAAAATCTTGCATTTTAATTTCGCCATGTAATGAACTAAGCTACCCATTGGTTTGTGGCTGCGCTATGAATTCACAGAGATTCATATTTCGTCAGAAGCGTCGCAAAATGCCTACGCGAAACAGGACATATTGACGTCACAGTGGCGTTAAAGTGATGTATTTTGCATGTTAAGTAACGAAATTGCGACACAAACAGATAAACTTGTGTTTCCATATTAGGGTCAAGAGGTTATTCGGTAAGTTATTTATTTTATTACAAGAAATATTTTACATTAAATTGACAAGCATGTACATATTACAGATAGGTATTTTTAAGTTAAAATTGCATACTAAAACATATATTATTTTCACAAACAAGAAAAGTTTAAACGATTAAAAATAGCTAACGTTCTGAAGAATAGTTATAGATAGATAACTATTGGAATTTTTATGAAATGTATAACCAAATAAAATGACTGCATAACAAGAAAAAATGTAAATTTTCATAAACAAATATTTCTATATACAAACTGATTGATGACATCATCCATATATAGGAAAAATAGTTTATTTTAAGTAATAAATTAGTTATAACCAAATTCTCACCAAAGATCAATCTTAACCTTTCACTGCACTGTATTATACATCTTGAACATACCTAAAAGCACTATAATTCTATTTATGTGCCATGCACTTGGCCTATATGGTCACTGTCACTGATCAAGAATAGTCCAGGGAATGGAATAGCATTTATTTTGTCCTTATCAAATGGCCATATTTGATTTAAAAAAAAATAATAAAATTTATTTTTCAATAAATAAACAACAATAAAAAATCGTTCAAGCTATTAAGGCAAAATTTAGTTTTATTATTTTTACTGAATACTTAAAAATATTAATGTAATGAAAATTGCAGAGTATTTAGCAGATATAATTAATTAATTAATGCCCATTTAGTTGCAAAATATAGAACTACAATAATTAAAAATCCCAATTATGTATATAGAATATACGCTATAAAATATAAAATTTTAGCAGAAAAAAAAAATTTAACTATTTTTTCGATTTATAGATATATAGATTTCAAATAATTTTTTCCATAAAAATATAAAAAATCGTGCAGTTAAGGGTTAAATTTTTAAAACAATGAACTTAATTTTTTTCATTTTTTGTTCCATTTAATCAATAGACATTTAAACAGTAGAACTTGGAATTTTTAAATACATGTTTATGAATAAAATTAAACATTGCATCGGTTTTTTCAGCAAAATTATACTGTACTTACCATGAATAGTGTTATTATTTTTATAGCATAATCCTATGAACTGAGGCTCAAAAAGGAATTTATTTTATCAGCTAAAATAAAAATTATTAGCATTTATTTTCTTGAAAGCATTTAACTCTCGTGTTCACTTTTACAGAGACGAAAAATTTCAGCATAACGGTTGTTATTTGAAAACTGGGAGACACTAAATTAACTTGTTTAAAACCCATTTTCGATCATAAAAAAGGTACATATGCGTGTTCCTGCATATAGATAAAGAAAAAGTTTAGATTGAGCTCTCATAACGTGACTTAGAATTCATTGTTCAAAATCCTTCAAAAACGCCCTACGTTCTTGTTAAATTTTACGAACATTTTTTGTTACATTTTTACTACGATATAAAAATGTCAATTACCATGCAGAAAATATTTTACTTATTTCGCTTATTATTACATTATTTATCATTTTATTAAATTATTTATTATTATCATTTTTTTTTTTTTTTTGCTATTAAATACAGTTTTTTAAATCACTGATTTTTTCTATGTTTGCATTAAAACTTTATATACAGGGTAGTTATAAAAGAACCATTCACTTTCAAAACCCAATTTATTCAAAAAACATTATACTTAAAAATATGATTGATATATGAAAATAATCACGAAATATCTAAATTTTATGTTCACTCTGCAAATGTTCTATCTGGGCCCACTTGATCACATGAAACACATCCAGACGATAGTTTGATTCAACCCACTCATTTTTAGCGGATTACAAGGTTTTTTTCCATACTGCTTTCTGAAAGAACGTTCTGCTATGACAGACGAACATTTCGCACATTCTAGGACGTAAAAACTCTTCTCGCTTTGCCTGCATTTTGGGAGACACTGAACTGAACTCGTTATGGGTACTGAATTAGTGCTGCCATGTCACCTAATGTACAAATTTGAGCTAGTGCTGCCACGGTATCTGATATTCAAACTGGGATATTTTGTGGTTATTTTCATGTATCAATCATATTTGGAAGAACAATACTTTTGCATAAATACTTTTGAACTGTTGAAATTTCCAGCCATACATTGATTGCTACGCTCAGCCGGACTATGCTTAGTAACTTTTTTTTTTTTTTTTAACTGGCGAAAACATTTATGGTACTGTTTTCCAGTATAAACATTTGTGTTAGGAATAGATCCTCTTACAGTAGTAACGACTGTCGTGTGAAAGATTCAGCGATTGGAGGTGTTTTAAATCTCTCATTTCCTCTGAATGATACCGAAATTATCACACCAAAAGTTGATGTTGCAAGGGTCATTATTGTTGAGGCAAGTCATAATAATGTATGTTTATGAATATTTTCTGTGCTTATCTTATGATTATACAACTTTTAATACCTTATGCACCATTTTTGGCAATATGATGGAATGAGGTATTATTTTTTTTTCTCGTGTCTTTGATATCGCCAGATTAAAAAGTTAAAAGCTTTAAATTACCGAGAAAATTTTTTAAATTCCCTCTTTACCGAGAAAGTAAGATTTGTGGTATTTCAAGATATTCGATATTTTTTCTCTGATTATAATGTTGTTCTTTGCCCCATGTATAGAAACATATCCTGCCGCAAAATTATTGATAATCAACGTTTTAGGTGCATGCATTATTCAAATATTGTTCTAAAATATCGTTTCTAAATGTTGTAAAAATGAGGCCCTTATTTGCATTAAACTGTAAGGTGAAAAACAAAAATTAAAACCCTAAATTCCCCTATGCCGGCTTTTTTTCAAGTAGGAAAATGTTTTAAAGCAACTCTGTTTTCGCCTCAAACATACATTCTATTGTATTTTTTATTTATAATTATTCAATTTCTGCAATAAGAAAATGCTCACTTTTTGATTGTTTTCATAAATATTAAGTAATTTTTAAAGGACTTGAATTGAAATCGCGAAACTTTTTTGTCAAATAGTATAGTTCATACGCTTTCCCCAGATTTTAATCTAAAAATGAGTGAATTCTCTAATATAAAAAGAAAAGAAAGAAATTTTGGCTGGAACATAAAATTATTTCACGGCAATTTAATTTTTGTTTTTTTTTTCGTAATAATTAACTGCATTGTAAATAATCTAATTCACATTTTATTAAAATATTATTTTTCTTCTTTATTATTTTTTATTGTTAGATGATAAACTATTCGTCGCTTGAGAATAATAAAGTTTTATCAGTGTTTTTGGAAAAATTGACTTATCGATATAGATAGTTTCTATTTGCATCTATGAAGGCATTTTTGCATAATATTTACATATTCCCTTACAATCAGGATATGACGTTTTTTAAAATCCAGAAATGTCTTAACCCCTTAACGCGCAGTGTTGCCGGGTCGGCAACACCTAAAGTTCCTCCTGTTTAGAGACATAAAAACTCCGTGAATATTTCAAAAACTACTCTAATGGCTACTTTAAATCTTTCTTATGAGTTCTAGATGGCAGTACTACAGAGATCAAACTGTACAGCTTTTAAATAATAGGTAAAATGTTTTACTGTAATACGCGCTTCACTGCAATGCTCTTCTCACTGCGCTTATCAATGCTTTACTTATGGTAGGTGACCACTTGGGCAACAGCTGTATAATTAAAATGGTTAGTGCAATCTTTACAAAACAATACCTGTGTACTCCTCTAGGCCTAAATAGATTGCCTATTTTTTTTCTTTAAATTCCAACTTTAAAGAGTAGTGCGCCGGAAAGGGTTAATAGATACAAATAGAACCTTTCTATATCGGTAAGTCATTTGTTTTCAAAAACACAGAGAGAATCTTATTATTCTCAGGGGTTGATTTGACATTGAAATCATTAAAAAATGCTTTCTCTGCGATTATTTACTTTTAAAAAATATCATTGATATTATAGGGAAAAACTTTATTTATATCTTTTCTGGTCAGTAGTTAGGGATAACTAAATTCGCTAAATACTCCCTCTTGCTGGAATAAATAAAGGCAAAATATAAGTACCATAAACAACCATCAAAGCAGTAATTTCAATTCGAACGATTTATTTTTAGATTAAAGCACACGTTTGGTTTACTTTGAAAACTTTTAAATTTAAATTAATTATTTTAACCTAAAGTAATAAAACTTATGTAAACGCCTGTCTTCTATGATGCATTGGAAAGTAGTAAATGCATTAAAAAACTCATTTGAAGCTGTTTACCCCTACATTTAGGTACATGTGAATTTATTGATATTCATTAATTCTTATATTTATGTTATTTCAATACTGCACTCTCTTAACCTTCTCGAGTTTTGAATATCCACAAAATAAAAAAAAAAGATGAGGAAAATCAGAATTAAAATATCTTTAATATTCGTGAATACTTAACGTGATTATTCGCGAACTTTGTTTGAGAGAGAATATTTTTTATAAAGGGCATTTGCTTTGTTTCCCAAATTTCACAGACTATTTATAATTGGACAACATCATTGTACTGAAAGCCTAAGTTCCGAGACATTTAGTTTTGTATTGAGGTAAAATATAAATCAATAATTCCGAGCAATCCAAAACATAACATAATGCTTAATATAGAGAAATTTTAACTTTTCTAAAATTTAAAATTTTTATGGCAAGTGAGGAATTTTCTGCAAAACCTTTAAAATTAATTAAAAAAATTCAATAAAATGTTGTTGAGAAAACGATCCGAAATTTGTAAGGACTCTTAAATCTAAAAGAGTAATCAAGATTGCAGCTTTTAATTGTACTGAAACTCCAAAACAAAACATCTGTTGTTCCAAATATTCGTACATCAACATCAATACATATATATATATATATATACATATATATATATATATATATATATATACAGGGTGTCCCAAAAGGTCGTTTACAAACTTAACATGCTGGTCTGTCATATCATGATGAACAATATTAAATAGGAAACTAAGGGTCCCAAACGTCTTCCAAAGGAGATATGCGCCATTAAAGTTTAGGGTTTAAAAATTCAAATGATTATAAAAAACAGAAAAATTAGTCGATTCGTTTGCGGTTTTCACTAAAATTATTCTTCACGTCAGTATTTTCTTGAAAATAAATTATAAAGATAAATTTCAAAAAATGTCGATAGTGGGCGCTTTAGACTTTGGAGTAACAATAAACTAGTTTTTTCCAGTATTTTTTGCATCTCATTAAATTTTTTTAGAAGCTTAGACATAAACTTAAATTTTGAGATAAAAATCTGAATCTTTGGGAGTGGTGAAGTAGCGCAAACTGAATTGCGGGGGGAGGTTCAAATTTCAAATGATTATAAAAAACGGAAAAATTGGTCAATTGATTTGCGATTTTCACTAAAATTATTCTTTATGTCAGTATTATCTTGAAAATAATTTATAAAGATAAAATTCAAAAAATGCCGATAGAGGGCGCTTTAGACTTTGGAGTAACGTACAACTATTTTTTTCCGTTATTTTTTGCATCTCATAATTTTTTTTAGAAGCTTAGACATAAACTTAAATTTTGAGATGAAAATCTGAATCGTTGGGAGTGGTAAAGTAGCGCAAACTGAACTGTGTTCAATGGGGGTGGGGAGGTTCAAATTTCAAATGATTATAAAAAACGGAAAACTTGGTCGGTTTTCGCTAAAACTATTCTTTATATCAATATTTTCTTGAAAATAAATTTTACAGATATCTTTCAAAAAATTCCGTCAGAGGGCGCCTTAAACTTTGCAGTAACCAACAACTATTTTTAACCGTTATTTTTTGTATCTAATAAAATGCTTGTAAAAGTTCAAACTTAAATTTTGTGCTCAAAATCTGCATCGTTGTGAGTAATTAAGAGGCCAAAAATTGAACTGCGTTCGAGGGGTGGGGAAGGTAACATTTCAACTCCTGAACACAGTTCAGTTTGCGCTACTTAACTCCTCCTATCGATTTAGATTTTGAGCACAAAATTTAAATCTAAAATTTTGCAAGCATTTAATTAGATTTAAAAAAAAACGGTTAAAAATAATTATTGGTTATTCTAAAGTTTAAGGCGCCCTCTAACGGATTTTTTTTTAATTTATCTTTAAAATTTATTTTCAAGGAAATATTGACAAAAAAAATAATTTTAGCGAAAACCGGCCAATTTTTCCGTTTTTTATAATCATTTGAAATTTGAACCTCCCCACCCCCATTGAACACATTTCAGTTTGCGCTACTTTACCACTCCCAACGATTCAGATTTTCATCTCAAAATTTAAGTTTATGTCTAAGCTTCTAAAAAAAATTTATGAGATGCAAAAAATAACGGAAAAAATAGTTGTACGTTACTCCAAAGTCTAAAGCGCCCTCTATCGGCATTTTTTTGAATTTTATCTTTATAAATTATTTTCAAGATAATACTGACATAAAGAATAATTTTAGTGAAAATCGCAAATCAATTGACCAATTTTTCCGTTTTTTATTATCATTTGAAATTTGAACCTCTCCACCCCCATTGAACACAGTTAAGTTTGCGCTACTTAACCACTCTCAACTATTTAGATTTTCAGCTCAAAATTTAAGTTTATGTCTTAGCTTCTAAAAAAATTTAATGAGATGCAAAAAATAATGGTAAAAACTAGTTTATCGTTACTCCAAAGTCTAAAGCGCCCTCTATCGACATTTTTTGAAATTTATCTTTATAATTTATTTTCAAGAAAATACTGACATAAAGAATAGTTTTAGTGAAAACCGCAAACGAATCGACCAACTTTTGTGCTTTTTTATAATCATTTGAATTTTTGGACCCTAAACTTTAATGGCGCATATATCCTTTGGAAGACGTTTGGGGCCCTTAGTTTCCCATTTAATATTGTTCATAATGATATGACAGACCAGCATGCTAAGTTTGTAAACGACCTTTTGGGACACCCTGTATATATATATATATATATATATATATTAGACATCATTTTGCAACCAAACTTTGGACAATAAGTTTAAATTATTCAAATTTATTTTCATATTTTTTGTATTATTATTCAAATATATTTACAGAATTTTTTTTTATTTAAAAAAAATATTTGATACTTTCAATTGCTTTTTTCCATTAAAAAAAAGAATAACTTTTTTTATGCACAATAAGATAGGCTCAAGATTTGCAATTTTGACGTTCGCGGAGGTTTTTGGAAACCTAATCCTCGCGATTGTTAAGGAATTACTGTGAAGTGATTTATTTTACATCTTTTTAAATATAGAAAAATCAGATCATTTGAGAAGTTTATATATATCTTTTTCAATTGTGCTCTGCAAAAAATAGCTGACAGGTAATTTTTCTAATACTTATTGCACAGTTAAATTTTTATGTCAGGTACATGATTAATTAATCTCATAATTCATGTCATGTTTAAGCTATGTTTTTTATCTAAATGATGTACAACAGACCTTTCCACCTACATACGCTTGTCGAGAGACAAGTCCAACAATCTGAGGAAGTGTGTAGATAATAAATATCTTAAAGTTTGATTTATGCCCAAGTGACGCGATTTCAGCTATTCTTTTAATTAAAATTTATACCTGGTAAAAGTCATAATTTAATTAAATATATTTTACATAGACTAGACAGCATTTCATATGTATCAGAGTTATCTCACTCGTGAATACACATTAGGGTGGGCCGAAAATGCCCTTTTGCACAAACTTTTGAAATCGATGAGGCTTGGGAGCGGAAAAGTTGTGTATTGGGTTGCTCAGTAACCAAGTAAAAATTTTTTGAAATCGAACAATATCTTCAGGTGGCGCCGGCGCCTTAAAAATTTGAAATTTTGACTAAAACAGACCTTTTTTTCTAAAAACACGATTTTTTGCATTTTCGAAATAGATAACGCTCTAGTGCAGAAATGTTTAGTATTGAGTTGCTAAGTAGCCGTGTAAGTTTTTTTTTTTTTAATCAAACAATATCTTCAGGTGGAGCCTGAGCCTTTAAAATTCGGTTTGTTCAGCAGAAAAAAGGAAACGTCAATAAACACATAAATAATAATTGAATTCATCTTTTACTGCTGTCATGTGTGCCAAGTAAGCAAACAAACATGAAGCAATGCAGCTCTTTGCTTATCTCAGAGGAAATTCACTGAGATAACCCAGAACTTACCACGAGGAGGTGGCTGCATATCGAGTTCCACCCGTGCCCTCCCAACCACCCAACCATATAATGGACACTGAGATTTTATTAAATATTTCACTTTTCTGTTGCCTGATCTACTTGGCCTTTTTTGTATTTCGTCTTGCTTTCAAATGAAGGAATTATTCTTTGTGATTCTAATTTCGCCCTTATAAGGCCATCCCTTTCGATTTGTCCCACCACAGAAGCTGAAGCATCTGTCACTATTTTTATTGCCCTCTCCACTGCTTGGCTGTGGCATGGAAACTCTTTTATTTCTAGTAAAGATATTTTCTCCTTTAGAATATTTCGGAAATCTTCATTGCTGACTGCACTAAGCATTGGTGGCTCCGTAACAACTGATTGGTGCCAATCAATTAGGTCCGTATAATCTTTTGCTTCGAATTTTATTACAGGAACAGTGAACCGCCGGATACCTTCTTGTTTATTTTCCCTGGCTTTTAAAATTCTTCGTATTGCAAGCAGTCGGATGTAATTTCGTTCATCCGTAAGCATCGAAAGAAGAATATTTTCAGGATGCGCAAAAAAAGCATTTCGGCTTATTACGCCATCCACGACAGTCTTCAAGTCATCTGGGAGATAACGTGACAAGCTAATCATCTTCCATAAGTGTCTAGCACCATCTTTGCAATGCGGTTTGGATATTATATCAAACCACATCGGCACATACACTTTAATTATAAACTCTACTAAGGTTTTCAGTTCTGCTGAAACATTTGTAACTGAAATGTACAGGCGCAAAACTCGACATGCTGACGTTAGCCAACGGGAGTGCGCTAGCTTTCCTGGTTTTTTCTCTGCTAGGGCAACAGTGCAGTAACCTGATGTTACAGCTTCATAAATTTGCAGCATGTATCGTTGATCTGTACTCAGATCTTTTCGAAGCTCTTCTGATATTGCTACTAACTCTACGACATCAACCTTTTTGAAATTGACTACCGGTTTCAGCTCACAGGTTTCGAGATCTTTTCCTATTGGACCAGAAAAGGTTTCAGGATCACTTGTTTGACCGTCTAGCTTTTTTAGAAGATGCCGCAGCGGTAACTCATTTGCGTGTAACATGCATATGAGCCATTGAAGAGGTCTACCAACATCTACTTCTATGAGACGTATAACTCCAGTCTTGCAACCTGTGTTAACGGGTATCCCATCGCAGCCGACTGCCAAAAGATTTTCAGTGTTGATATCATTCTGTAAAAGATATTCAGCGATGCTGCTCTTAATAGATTTTGCAGAACCACTAGCTGGAGAAACATGGCCGATATATTCAGATCCAGGTTCTTGTATTAAAACTACATGTTCTTCAATAACCGTTGTCCTGTGCTTTTTGTTTCCCTTGATTTGATCTGTTAAAGTTTTATCTTTTCGTCCGTCAAAAAAGAGGGCTTGAAGCTCTTCTGGTTTTCCTTTACATTGTAGTTCCCTTCGTTTTCTCTTTCTCTCTCTTCTTATTTTATTTTTATCTGTAACTTTGGAACGATTATTATCAGAAATCACTCCGACATCTTCAAGAACTGCAGAAATAATTTTCGCTGCAGGCCTGTCTCCAATCCCTGCACTATCGCAGGCGAGTGCTGTGGTTGGCAGTTTTATCCTCATCTGGCTGATTACTTTGGTCTCTCTTTTCGTTTTTCTGGAATGGTTCTCTCTGGATCTAGGAGGAGTGTATTCTTCATCATTACGCGTTTCATATTCAAATTCTTCGTTCTCACAATCCTCGAACTCAGGCGACTCGAACATAGACTTTGGTGTTTGGAACTGCTGTTCACTTGTAGCAGCTTTCAACACTGTCTTGGATTGCCTATTTTGCTTTCGGAGCAGCTTCTCAGTTACTTTTAAATCAATGCCCCCGATAATCATTTTTCTGACGGTTCGTTGATCAATCAAAAATGGTTGTTCTAAATGTGGCACTTTTCTATCCTTTTCACAGCAGCATGCTTTAAAGGAATGACATTTGCATGTGGCAATGTCAAAGAGAGTTTTCTCGGCGTCTTCCAAAAATTCCTTTACTTTTTTCCTATAGGATTCCGTAGACTTGTTTTTACTTTTCAGGATATTTTTATACTTAGCATGATATGATTTAAGGATGCGCAGAATTCTGCAATGAGAAATAGTAGGAATCGAGGACTTCTTCCACAAATCAGCTACCCTCTCAGCAACAACATTGGCAATGTCAGTAAAAGCTGGATCTTTGCCGTGATTTGAAGATTTCACTTGTTCTCTTATAAGGAAGTAAAATTTCATAACTTGACTGTAAGTTGGTAAGACGTTAGGTTTCAGCTCTTCTGGCAAACCAAAAACAAAACAATCTGTAACTTTTCTAGTTGAATGACAACCGGCCATTGTGACAAAAGTATAACTATAACTAACTAGTTAATGACATTTAAATATCTAAAGAGACTGCTCTTCGATGAACAAACGACATAAAGTAAGCTTATTGATTGCTTCTGTACTAGACTGAACTAAACGATAACTGTGTATTGCATATTATCACACTGACTGTCACGTGGACTGCAGGTGCGAGAGCATTTCATTTAGTAGAAGAAGAGGGGGTGGAATAGAAAACTGATAAGGAATGTAAGAGACAATCCTGTACCACTGAGGGTCACGTGGACTGTCACGTGGACTGCAGGTGCGAGAGCATTTCATTTAGTAGAAGAAGGGGGGTGAAATAGAAAACCGATAAGGAATTCTCTTTTCATGAAAATATATGTCTGTTTTGAATAAAATCTCCGATTTTAAGGCGCCGGCGCCACCTGAAGATATTGTTCGATTTCAAAAAAATTTTACATGTTTACTGAGCAACCCAATACACAACTTTTCCGCACTAGAGCGTAATCTATTTCGAAAATGCCAAAAATCGTGTTTTTAGAAGAAAAAGGTCTGTTTTAGTCAAAATTTCAAATTTTTAAGGCGTCGGCGCCACCTGAAGATATTGTTCGATTTCAAAAATTTTTTACATGGTTACTGAGCAACCCAATACACAACTTTTCCGCCCCCAAGCCTCATCGATTTCGAAAGTTTGTGCAAAAGTGCATTTTCGGCCCACCCTAATACACATGCATTGAATAAGTTAACATAGTACATTCTTTTTACACTAGTTCAGTGGTAGTTCATTGATGACGTGGGCAATTATGATTCATTTCTTCGCCAATGCAATTTTTTCTGCCCTGACTCTCGTTACAAGTTCCAATATTTCGTTTAGTTTGAAAATGATAAAATGCTATTTTTTTATCATATAATGAAACAGTTTTTATGGAATTTTTAAAGATATTTGTATTAGGAAAAAAATACTAGTCGATTTATAATTGCTGAGTTTTCGGCTATATAAGAAATAACGCTAACAGACTGAAAAAAATATCCTGCCCTGGAGGCTTTTTCACATTATGGGTTTCAAACTTTACGAAGTAAAAAAAATCAATAATTATAAATCAATTAATATTTCCAAAGGCGCATGCCATTTATAAATATAAAAATAGCTTGAAATATTTTAATATCATTATTGATATTATTTTATGTGTTTATTTTTTTTTTAAACTTTTGTGTCAAATTTACAATTTGATACTTCTAAATAAATATTAGAAGTGAGTTTACAAGTTTACCAATATCATTTAGCGAAAAAAAATAGTTAAAGTTCAGTGGAAAGTTATTTAAAATTTAAAGTTATACAAAATAAGTTTAAGTACATAAATTTATATTTAATATTTTGAGAGTATTATTTATTGAAAAATACAACGTAAAATTTGCTCAGCGATATTTACGAATCATAAGAAATATATATTTTTAATATTTATTATCTGAAAGTTTCTGTGAAATGTGATAGAAAAGGTACCAGAAGTTATTTAAAATAACAGCACGGAAACAATGACAGTTTGTGAATTTTGTTATTGAATTCAATATTTAAAAATGAGATTAAAAATAATATTCGATTGACGTTCATATTTTTTTGGAGCTTTGAACAAATCTGATGGCATTTATAAATTTTGCATTTTATGAATGGCATTTCATTTTTAGATGATTTTTTAATTCGATGTTCCACTATGATTCGAAGAATGGGGAGCATTGACTAATAAATTTTAAAATATCTGAATGGCATTTAATAACATCTGTGTTTCAATTAGTTAATAATCCAGACACAGTAGTTTTGAATGAAAATTACGAATGGTTTAATTTACAAATATTAAAGTCAATAAAGAATTTGGAGTACAAAAACTAAATAAAAAGTTAATCCTCCAATGTATGATTTCTTTTAATTTTATATATAAAAAAATACTTTAAATATATATATCAGTGTAATAAAGAGAAAAAATAGTAAAAAAACAATTAATTTTCAGCAGAAATTTGATGTATTATGGCGCGTAGCCTATGTACACAGTTAGGAATTTTTAATATTCTACTGCTATATTTCGCAACTAAAGCGCTTAAAACTATTAATTTTATCTGCTTAGCACTATTTATCTTTTTTTTATATAAACATTTTTAAGCATTCAGTAGAATAATAATTTTGTCTTAATGGCTTGAAAAAAAAATATTTTTCTTTCCAATGCACAAATTCGAATTTTATTGTCAAATGCAGCCATCTGACATAGTGGAAATAAGCGTTATTCCATTTTTTTGAGTAATCTTGATCATTTACAGCGATCATATTGTCATAATTCATGTTACATAATAAGAATTATGGGTACTTCTAGGTTATCACGTCGACCAAAATATTATCGCCAAACTATAAGATTAATATTTTTATAATTATTCTACTAATTATTTGCTTTTTCGTTATTTAAAATAAAAATTACATCAACATGTATAATTTGGCTATTAGTTTGGCAATTTATATAATTTGGCGAAATTGGTCGACGGGATAACCTAGAAGTACCGAATTATGTTATTTTTAGGTACCTACACATGCGAGAAATGGTGCAATGAAGAAAAATTATTTAATCTTTTCTAAGATTAACATGTGCTTGAAATTGTTTAACAAACTATATAATTGATGCATTATTTAATTGTAATTTGTAAAATTAAATACGTTTTATGTAAGTATAACAAAGAAAAATAAATAAAATTGCCCACAGATTTTAATCACCCCAACTTTCCAAAGAAAAAAATGAAATAGTCAGTTGATTTTAATTTTAGTCTTCATTTAGTTTGAGTTAAAATGTAGGTGGTCCACTTCACAGTGAAATTCTACCAAATGCTTAAAATTTCAATATGGAAACATAATTTTCACACCACATTTTTTTTTGGTATAATTAATTTTAAGTTAAGATTCCATCATGAAATACTGGCATGAAATGACTTCAGCATGGCTAAGTGGTTTGAGAATTTTGAAAATTTTAAATTTGAAACTGTTAATGTTAATCTCATTTGTAATAGTTGCAAAACATATTGCAACGCATATAGATTTTTAAACAAAGCTCAAAATTTAATTAGCGAAATAAGGTGTAAACTTAGATTCCCATATTTGAAGTTCTTAGAAATCAATTTATGTTAGAAAACTCCTGTATTATAATTCACATAAGAATCTCTTTGGTGTTAAAGGCAGAATTCTATGTGCGTAGCGCTGTAGTAAATGCACTACAATCTTTCGCCAAATATTTTATATAAAATTCGACATGGGGACAGAGAATATTAGTCATCATATTAAAAATATTTCGTCCTTATGAAGCAGAGAAATGTACAGTTCTGATTACATATTCTATACAAATATATTGAAATTTCCTGTATTTTTGTGAATTTTAGAATATTTTTTTATTACAGAAAAATTCCAATAACTACGTTTTCACCAAATATATCGTATTTATCATTATTAATTTTTTATAGTAAACATCTCTATCATTTGTACTTAAGTTTGTGGTTTCTGGAATCTTATACGAGCAGCATGTTGATATAAAGAATAAAAATTGCATATTTATATATTCATAATTGATTTGCTTTTCAATAATAAAACGTATTTTACTGGTATGCAGGAAGAGCAAAATAAAATTTAGCATACACTTATACTCCATAAATTCAGTTTTTATTTTCTTTTTTTGTAGCAAAGTACAAAAACCGTTATTTTTTCTTAGAAACACGCGTAAAAAATGTTACTTAAACTACTGAAGGCAACAGGTGCGTAGATCACCATGCAGTAGCACTCATCCCATTTAAGATAAAGCATGTTTGTTTTGACAGATAACAGCTGCAGTCTGGACTAATCTGCAGTAAACATAGATTTTAGATAAGTGTTGTAAAACTGGCTGATGACATCCAAATAAAAAGTTTAAAAAAAATATTGTTTAAAAATGTTGTTATTTGTCAGTATATGTATATTTAATAGCAAAAGATGACATATATTTAAAACTATTTAAATTTTTACGGTTGAAATATACTGCCTAATAAAAAAAAACAATTCATCAATAACATATTATGATATTCAAAAGCCTAGATTAATTTATACACTACTTTCAACCTTTAAAAAGCTGAAAAAAATGTGTTTAAATTATACTCGGTTTATTTGAAAATTTCTTATAGGAAATTATACTTTGTATATTCGTTATATTTATGTGAGAGTTTAAAAATAGTAAAATTAATTTAATTCCAAAAGATCCAACGTTTTGTTGAACTTCCATGATATACACTTTTTCGTATGTCTGTAAATTTCTTAATGGTCTTTGTACGTTTTAACCTTCCGGCAGGAAAAAAATAAAATTCTATTTAATTTTCAGCCTGCTATATCAAACATTTTGTGGTAATCTCTAATACTTGTAAAAATTGCTTAATAGAGAAGCTTTTATTCTATAAGTGTGATACATCATTATTTATTATGAAAATAACAGCATGATTACACTTTTATAAGAATTATTTCAGCAAATTAATTAAAACATAGAATTGACGAACTTTATGTCGCTCGCTTAAACTGCTCTATATATGTATGGATATCAAGAGACATTTTTTAATTTGTTTTAAAGGTAATGTCTCTTAGCTCTTTTTATCGAAATTCATACTAAAAAATTTATTATAGATTTATTTATTGTTTTGTATGTTGTACAGTTATAATGAATCGGTAATAAAACTGTTTTTCAATGCTCTTAATGTATTGTTACATTTTAATTAAATTTTAAGCTTTTCAGATGATGAAGATAAAAAATTAGGTTTTTTTCCTCAGTGTCTTTATTTTTTAACACTTAAAATTTTTTTATTTTTACGCATTTTAGCACACATAATCATACAATTTTCATTTTTAACATCTAGCTGTACCGCAAAACATGAGATAAGTGTTTAGATAAGTGCAGTCAAGTAATCAAAGAAAAGAATACAACTAAAGTAATACCCAATGATTTATAAATAGGTAACGAAACATATGAAATTAATTTTTTGTTGAATTTAAAACAGATAATTTTCCATTAAATAAGAGACAATTTTAAAAACACTAGAATGCATAAGAAAACGTTGTGAATACGTCTGAATATTTAACCAAAGGTAAGTTTTAAAGCAAAGGAAATTTGCTTAAATATGTATTCCAAAACTTTTGTCTAAAAACTTGATCTTTTCTCTCAAAATAATAATAATAATAAAAAGATACTTTAAAATTTAATATTTAAAAAATTACTAAATCTTTTCTGTTGATAAAAAAATTTGTAAAATGACATGATTTGAATTGCACTTGTATAATTCAACTTCATATAGAAAATACATATAACATTCCGTTTCTTGATAAACACTTTTAAAACAAAACTCAATGCATAAGATAGCGTCTTAATCCAAAGTTAAGGTTAAAAATACAATAAAAACATTTTTTTTTCTAGAAAAGAAAAAAAAATGAAAAAAAGCACATTTGAGCAATTATTTAATGTTTTCAAACGAAAATAAGCAATAATAAACGACTTGTAAGATTAGATATGTTGAATTATTATTTTATAAAATAACTTCATATAAAAATAGTAAGAAAATGAGATACTGAAGCAAATAAAGTGAATAAAGTTACAAAATTCATCGTTAATAACAGTGCTCAGTTAAAACAAATCACAAACATATCTTCAATCAAAAGTTTCTCGTGTTTTTAAAATCAGTCAAATACCTTTCAAACCCTTAAACGTTTGTTGAATCACATCTTTTCAAACAGAGCCTTACCGGAAAAGCTAAAAAATAATTTTCTGATCAATATATATCACCCAGTGGTTTATGATTGTTTTTTTCTTTCTGAACAAAGATTAGTTTGGGTAAATGTAACGGAACTTATTATGAGTTACCAAGTTAATGACGCGCCTATCTTTAAAACTCATAAACCACCAAACCCTCTTATGAAATGGCTTTATTGTATCAAACTTTAATGAGTCTTGGTGTTATTCAACAATTTATCGATTTCCCCTATTTTGAGAATCTAAGTCAACTGAAAAATTGAAAATATGTCATTAGACGGTTACCGAGTTATTATTTTTTATTTTATTTTTACGACTATGCACTAAATATAAGGTATTATCTGCATTACATATTTTTAGATAAAGTGTTTTCGACTGAAGCATTCTTGTTCACAGATGGGTTTAATTTGCACTCCGTGCTCTAATTAACCAGAACGTGCTTTTAACATGCATTTAAAACTGTAGTGGGAATATTTTAAAAGCCGGGTTTTAATAAATATGAGAGATATACTTGTTTATTTAGTAAGTAATAACGTCTAGTTTTTTAAGTGACTTTTTCTGCATGTAACAAAAACACATTTAAAAACCTGATTACATTTCTAAAATATATTACATTTTTAATTTATAAAAAGACGAACACTACCGAGAAATATTTTGACTCTGAGAGTTTTTATATCTTTTTTTAACAATATATATTATGTCCTGCATTATAAGAAACAAAACAAGCACTTTCATAATTCGCATATATGAGAAAATAGCGGGTTTTTTGAAAGAATGAATAACTAAAAATAAAATTATAAGCTTTGTTATCAGAATCGTTCTGTAATTATGAATCCTTTACGTGTCTATTATGTGACTTTTTCTGTATTTAACAAAAATGCATTTAAATACCTGATTATATTTCTAAAATATTTTATATTTTATATTTACAAAAAGACGAACACTACCGAGAAATACTTGGACTCCGAGACTATATCTTTTTTTTAACAATATTTATTGTATCCTGCATTATAAGAAACAAAACGAGCACTTTCATAATTTGCATATATGAGAAAATATCGTTTTTTACAAAGAATGAATAACTAAAAATAAAATTATAAGCTTTGTTATCAGAATCATGTTGTAATTATGAATCCTTTACGTGTCTATTATGTGACTTTTCTGTATGTAACAAAAATGCATTTAAAAACCTGATTATATTTCTAAAATATTTTATATTTTATATTTACAAAAAGACGAACACTACCGAGAAATATTTGGACTCTGAGACTCTTTATATCTTTTTTTAACAATATTTATTATATCCTGCATTATAAGAAACAAAACAAGCACTTTCATAATTTGCATATATGAGAAAATAGCAGGTCTTTTTTCAAAGAATGAATAATTAAAAATAAAATTGTAAGCTTTGTTATCAGAATCATGCTGTAATTATGAATCCTTTATTAAACTTTCTGCAATTATGGAATAAAAATAAATATTTATCATAAATTTTGTTTGCATTACTAAGAATGATATATACAAGATGGCATATTTGAATAAAAAAATATTGTAAGATATGAATTGTTTTTTATTTATTTACAAATTTTAAGTATTAGATATATATATATATATATATTCTCCACCAGCAAAAGTATCTATTTTTTTGAGATATTATACGCTTATGTTAAAAAAGATATGTAAAGAATCAATGTAATCCTTACGCAAAACTAAAATTTAGAAATAATTTATCAAAAACAAGTTTTTTACGTGAATTTCTTTGAAGCTGAGTAGTTTATGGAAATTTTGCCGTTTTGGACCTTCATTTTTGTAATAAAATTTAAATTATCATGAATTTCAAACATTTTTTACTAAAATTCACTTTTCCTGATGGATTTCCACGATTTTGAAAATGATATGATACTCTTGCGAATACTTACTCTTATAATAATATGATATTCTTGCGAACAAAGCAGTTAACAAATGAGTTCAACACCAGGGAACGTTATTGTGAAAAATACTTTAATTACTTAAAAATTGACCTTTAAAGTTTTTTTAAGGATTATAGTCGTTATTTGCAGAATACATTTATTGGAAACTGGGAAAAGATAATTTTTAATTAGTAATTTACAGAATATGTATAATTTTAACTTAAAATACATAAATAGTATGCACAATTTTAATAAAAATTAAGATGAACTTCTACTATTTAGTACAAAATCAGTTGAAAAAATAGTGCAATATATTTATGATTGCTTAAAAGCAAAATTTATCGGCTGAATATTAGTAAAATGTAGTGTTAGTATAATTAAAATAGATTTAAGCAAAATAACAAAAAATTAAATAAATGTTACATTTTTTCTAATCAATTTACGCACAATATCAATTCTTCTATCAATTTACACACGATTTACACACTAATCAATTTACACCCATAATAAAATAGGAAAACTAATAGTAAAATATGCAAGTAACTGTTTGGTATTCTAGATGCTCTGTGATATATTAACTGACAAATTTGCTTTAAAGCTCTTTTTTGCTCTTTACATACTTTGAGCAAAGAGAACTCTAGTCATACATAATTTAACATTGAAACATTCTAGTTTAATATCTGTTATTTTCATTCTTCTCTTATTTTCTCTACTTACTTTCTTACAATATAAGATACATAGGATATTTGGCTTTTTTCGAGGGCATTTTCCATTTTGTAAAGTATTGATGAGATAAACTATCTTAGTTTCCATTTCAAATGAAATTTAACTCGATGCACTTTTTACCAAATGCATACATAAATACAAAAATCATGTGAAATATCGGATGTTTTGCATGAAATATTCAGAATTAAAATGAAATTTTTAGGCAGAAATGTAGCATAAGTGCCTTGAATCTTTGATTTTGATACCAACGAAGTTGTAAATAGAATTCTTACTAGTTATTTTTTTCATAAGTTGTTTAAGACATTCACGACAAAATCACTTGATAATATTTTGTAATGTTTTTCTCTTTGAAATAAACATTTAAAAAATGTTCTCAAATATGCAAAATCACCTGTATTTAAATCGCCCATGGAATTGAAACTTGAATTTTATGGCTTTTCTTAAATTTGGATCAAAACCGAAAAAAAAAGCTCAACGAGTAAATTAAATGGAAAAAATATCAAACTGGAAAATATTCTTTATAGGATTATTGGGATGTATATCATTACATTATGTTGAAGCTCTCAATATTTAAAATAGCATTAATTATGTTTTACTTTGTGTAATAAAAATACGATAATGGTTCCCTGTTACTACAGAATTATGCCATATCTGTTTAAAAACAATCTTTTATGTTAAAGTAAATCATCAAAAAACATATTTAAAATTAATTAAATACTATGTATTAGAGTAATATCTTTTCTTTAACGTATTCGTTTATTACTTATGCATATTAATAATTAAATTTAACTTCTTTAATTATTTACAGCATAACGATTGTCTGATGGGTTTTATCGAACAAAATATTGCAAAAATTAAATATTTCAAACTCAATCAATTCTAAATTTTATTAATTAGCTTACCCGACGACTGCGTTAATTTCATTACGTTGAAAAAGAAAACTTTTATTTATATTGAAATAACTCTTGATAAAAATTGGATTAAAAGATAACAATGATTTTCGCAATACATTTATTATGCATGAAAATTAATAAATTACATGAATGTGATATAAAAACGTTTGTCTATTAGTTGAAGTAAATAGATTTGTTTCATTAGCATGGATTACTCGTATTTTAAGCGCAATATCTTCATAAATGTATTCATGTCTAACATAAATGTAATAGCGTTTTCACTTACATTGCAATGTAATTTCGCTAAACCACTTTCTAATTACGTCTCATTTTAGCTCATCGATATCTAATGACATATGCTATAATGTGTCTGTTAAATTGCTTAGACAATGACGTAAATTATTACGGAATTATCTCATTGTATTTCGGCATTTATAGCAAGGTATTTTAATCATAGGCTGACAATTTAATATGAGCATTCATGTTAATTTGAAGCAGAAAGCTGATTACCTCCTATTAAAGTTTTTTTCCATGATTAAATTGCAGCAATAACAGAGCAATAGTTAATAAACAGAGCAGTAGTTAATTATTTGAATATAAATACTGCATGATTCTCTATTCGTATGTTAAAGCGAAACAAGAACCAACTGTATTGTTACATATAATACAGGTTACAGTGGTTTTAAGATAGGTAAAGCATGGCTGCATAATCTATACATTGAACTCTGTACATGTGTTCAACGAAATTCATTTTCATGATTTTTGGATTTTTGAATTTTTTTTCTTGTAATAATACCGATCACGATTGTAACTAACTGTATCGGATACCTTAATATCACAAACTAAAACTGAAATAAAATGTTACAGCATTTTTTTACAATATTTTTTTTATATATTTACAATAAATTTAAAACAATTTGATAAGCGTAATCGCAGATCGCACAGGGGGTATCGTTTAATATTTCTTTCAAAAAACTTATTCTTTAATTAATGAATACAAATTGTTAATTTAAAATTAGTAAATTCTTACATAAATGGTAACACCAACAAATTTAAATTTAAAATAATTATTAAAGGAAGGTCTTTGTTTTAATGAAATTAAAAATGTTTAAATGATGTTATTTAAATAAAATTCAAAATTCCAGATTTTTCGAAAATCTGTTATTAAAAAAACACGAACATACAAATAAAATTTTAAATTTCTAAAAAAAAATGTTTAAACAAAATTTAAAATTTTGAATCATTAATAAATACAATAGCTTTTAACACAGAAAGAGAATTGAATTTCAAAATACATTATGAACGTCTGATGAACGAAACCCTCATAATCTAAGCCCTCTGAGATTTTCTGCAGTTGTATGGTGGTCATGTATTTTGCAAGAAAAAATAGTGAAAATGCTGCTATCTGGTTGGAAAAGGAATATATTTCTTTTTCACTGTTTTTACACTCACTAGTGATCTGCAAGAAGTGTAAGTCACCGATTTTGACAAAAGGGGTGTCGTTGGAAAGATCTCATCGTGAGCAGTAAAAAACTCAATAGAACTACCCGTCGCAAATGATTCGTTTTCGAGATATCCGACAGTAAACTGTCGGATATCGTACTGTCGCGTAGCTACTGCACATTTAATGGGGAACTGCAAAAAATTTTAGTCTCGATTTTAACGAAAGTAGTATCGTTCAAAAGATATCATAGTGAAGATTAAAAAACTCAGTGGAATCACTCTTTGGAAATGAGATGTTTTCGCGATATCAGACAATTTGTGTCACTTTGCTAATGCACACTGCTGGGAAACTGTATTAAGTGACATAAATTGTCTGATATCTGGAAAACGGCTCATTTAAGACAGTTAATTCCATTAAGTTTTTTACTTCTAACAATGATATCTTTGCAACGACACCAATTTCATCAAAATCGAAAAAATAATTTTTTGCAGTCCCCCATTAAGTGTGCACTAGAACAGTTAGCACTAGCTACGTGACATAAATTATCAGATATCTCGAGAACGGCTCAATTTCGACGATTTCTATTGAGTTTTTTAATCCTCACGATGATATATTTTGAACTATACCACTTTCGTTAAAATCGTGACTAAAATTTTTTGCGGTCCCCCATTAAGTGTGCACTAGCTACGTGACATAAATTGTCAGATATCTCGAAAATGAATCATTTGCGACGGGTAGTTAGTTCCATTGAGTTTTTTACTGCGCACGATGAGACCTTTTCAACGATACCACTTTCGTCAAAATCGGTAAGTTACACTTCTTTCAGTTCCCTAGACAGTGGAAAAATTCGTGAAAAAATATCGATATCCACTTGAAAAAAATGACTATGTCTCCTTCTCGCTTTTTTGACTTATTTTAAGCTATGTTTTGTTACCATAGCAAACAAAAAATATTTCTTAGTCTAATTTCTCTAATTTTAGAATAGGTTCTAAATATATCTGTATACAAGCCATCTTTAAGATTTTGTGTTTAAAAAACTAAGCATTACTCAGCAATGAAAACATGAATAGAAGTCGAGAGAAACTGCTTCAAAAAGTGGCGGTTTTTATTATTTACGTCAAAAGTTTCACGTATTTTATTTAAAAATAAATACTCGTCCAAAAGTTTTTAAATTTAGGTAGAAGATTTAAATTCGTTCTAGAAAAATTCTGTCAAATTTTTGTGTCAAAATATGAAATTTTAATCACTTTTATAGTGAAAAAAATCGTATCTGTAAGGCTCAAAGTGACATACATTAGCATTTTTTTTTTTTAAGAATTAAAACTCATATTTTAGAAACCTATTTTACTTTAAATTAGAAGGAATATTGAGCTTTACGATCATGCTTTTAGTTTGCCGCTACCTAAAAAATCGTGTGGCTCAGAGTTTTGGTATAAAGGGGAAAAACTTTTTAAAAGAAATTGACAATTTTTGGAATTTTTCTTTTAAAGAAAATACAGTGATATTTTTTCAAATTGAATGCAGTATTTGAGAATGAATAGAACGAACTTAAGGAATGTATTTTGTAATTAAAACTATAATAAACAGTTTGATTAATTTAGAAGTTAAATAATCATAAATAATAAAAAACATGATGCAAATCGCCAGCTTAATCCTTCATTTCCTGCCAATGTATAAATACCGTTCTGCTCATGCGGGAGCAGTTTCGATTACTGAGAATAAAAGATGATTTATTATCAGAGTGCATTGAGAAGAAATTGAAAATTCTGAGTCTCAGATGCAACAACAATGTTAAAACCGCAGGTTGTATATGGTACTCCTAGGAGTGAAAGGCAAGTCTCGTGAGCGACCCCCTAGGGAAGCAAGAATTGCACCTCTAAGACAAGCCAATTGCACTTCTAGGCACCCCAATTGCACCTCTAGGGCACCCCATGGCACCCTATAGTGTGACTTGGGATACCCTTATAAGTGCAATTCTGGCTCCCATAGAAGGGTCGTTCTCGAGACGAGCATTTCACCCCTATGGAGTGACATATGCAACCTGTAGTTTTCACAGTGAGGAGAGACATTAGAATATCCTGACTCAATTTTAAGGCTGCAAACACACACAAAGATTTTTTGCGGTTAGCAGCGGTGCGTTTTATGTCTGTAGGCAGCGTTAATAATGTTAATGAATTTTGTAGTTCAACTTCAATCCCAGTGTAGGACAGGAATCTTTCCTTTAAGTTTCTTTAAGATAGTTATCTCCCTGAGCATTGTATCTCCACCGTATTTTATTGTCAGTAAACCGCAAGTGGGGAGAGAAGAATTGAGTTCCACAAATTCAGTCGAACTTCAGCAAAATGTAGGTCTGAACTGAGCTTAAGTATTATACATTTCGCACACACACATACAAAGACAGAGAGAGAAATACAAAATGAAAAGTTTTTTATTAGTGCATAGATGTGTGCTCGAAATGAATATTCATAATCGCATATTATACACAAAGCATCCTGTTTAAAACTTATTTTGTGACACGACAATAGCAAAGAATATTACTTTCTTAGTTACTGTAATTGAGCAGATTAATTTTAAAGGCGACAGATTATTTTACAATCCTGTTTATTTAAAATAAAAATAGTTCCAATGGCGAACTCACTGCATTTCAATGTTAAAAAAATACACAAAAAATAAATAAACTGCATATATAATTAAATTTCTAATAACATAAAAAATGAATTTTTTAGAATCTTTAATACACATTTTTTTAAATATTAATGTATTTGCACATTTTTTAAAAATATTTCAAATGCAATATTACGGAAGATGCTAATAGATTATTAGATACATCTAATATTACATTTAATATATATATATATATATATTGTTTTTACTGATATAGGTAGTTGTAAACGATGAAATCTAATACATCTTTATATACTTTTATTTTTTGAAAAATAACAAAAATAATGAAGGCTAATTCCATATGTAAGTTTTATTACATCTTATAATAAAGAATCTGTGAAAAAAATTTTAAATCTCTCTCATATATATTTGAAAGAAAAAAGCCTGTGCATTTGGCATTTTGGAAACATGAAACTGGAGAAAATATCAACATGGAGAAAAACAATTTACAGTTTTCATTTGTGTTTGGAATGTGATTGTATTCACAAATTTTACATTATTTCACGATATGATTTCGGTGTAGGTATAAATGTGGCATGAAAAGATTTAAAATTAATCGGATATTCCAAATATTATAAAAAGCAGCATTTTTTACTAATTTTTTAAGTAAACTGTCCCCTTAATTATTTAGAGGGCCGTTGTCCGAACGATCAAGAACACCGCGTTCTTTAAGTACCAAAACACAAAAATTCTGCAATTAAGATCTTTTTTCATTCCTTTCTGCTTAAAGTATGTGTTCTTAATTATATTTTTTATAAAAAAAAATAAGTATTGTATATGGTAAATAAATAGTTAGATATAAAATTTAAAATCTGGAAATTTATTTAAAAGATACGTGAATTAAAATAGTTGAGTACTGCGCGCATAATAACACTATAAAGATATAAAAAAAATTTCGAATGAAACAGAATCTTACAACATCTACTTGTATACTGAAATGTGAATATATACAAAATTATTTATTTAAAAATTAATCTTGTCACTAAACAAATAATAAAAAATTTAAATATAAAGAAATACGTTTTTCAAGTGCCGAAAAATAAATTTTCAAAAGTTTTTTTTATATTATGTTAGCATGCAGAACATAAAAAAATACAATTTTTATCTAATTTCTGTATAGCTATTGCTTGCGTAGTTTAAAAGCAGCGAAACTCCAAACTAAACAATCTGAGAAAACGCGCTTTAAAGTTTCGATATTTGCGGATTTTCAAATGTACTTACAATCAATAAACAATTTTCGGTTAAGGGTGTATTCCGATCCAAACTGTCTTTTTTCAGATTTATTTTTAGATTCATTTTTGCTCTCAAATACACCAAACTTTCAAATTATCTTATTTAGAAACTATACAAGATGCCATGATTGTCAATTTCTTGATAAATGCAGAAAATATTGCAAAAATTGCTGTTAAAAAACGGCGTTTTGGACCAAATTTTCCGAAGCGGGAGGCCTGCGAACGAAAAAAAGGGTCACGCTGATAAGGTAATTGCTTATACATCAAATTCTAATTAATTCAGCGAAAAATTACATCACACTGCACTTTGTACGTCACTTCAAAAATCCCCTGAGCAAGTTTCATGTTTCTACATTTAAAAATGTGTCCAAAATTGTATCTGAAAATTTCAAGCTGTTGAAGGTGGAAAATCATTTTTTCGAATAAACCTTTAAGAAATAATGCAGATTTTTCAGTGGAGTATTTGAAAATTGTTGAAAAATTTTAAAACATCCAAACTACGACAAAACCAAAAGCCAATTTTTTTAAAGTTTAAAATCCCGTGCAGCCATAGGTTATTCTTATATGGGTAATTCTCAAAATAGGGGACAATTTATGTCTTTCGGCATACAAAAAAAAAAAAAAAAAATTGAGAGGTTTTCTGTCATGTTTTTATATTTAGATATGGTTGTCTTAATATTATTCATTATTTGCACTCAAGAATTACACACTTTTTAGTTAAAAACACTTTAAAATAACAGAAAAAATGTTCAAAATGTCATTAGCATGGATGTCCACAGCAGCTGTGCCTTGTATATACTAGCTTTTTCAAGAGTTAATATCATGTTTATAAAATAAAACAAATGTTATTCTTTCTTTAAATTAATCAAGGAGAGGATTTATCCAATAAATTTCTTTTTAAAAATAAAATTATAGTATATAAAAAAAGAATTAAAGTTTGTCCTCCATATTCTATTTTCAAAACAAGGTCACACTATAACAGCTGGTTATTAATCAAAGTTTCATTTTCACATATGACAATAGTTTGAAAATATAAAGTTTCTCCTTGGCAACAAGTAGCCATTTTATCCCAGCCTGAAAATAGAAGCATGTATTGTATTTTAAGAATAGAAGTTGAATATTAGGGGCGTACATCAATTGTATGTCATTAGAATGGATAATAATTTTCATGTTTATTTTATAATTAAAATTTTTATTTCACTTATTTGCATAGGACTTTTGTGTTTTAAAAATCCCCAGAAAGGACTACTGCATTGTGATTATATTATGGCTCATAATCTTATTTAAATTAAAATTTGTTATTAGCATGGACAAATATCAGTGTCATTAGCATGGTTTTTCTGTCCATGCTAAAGACTCGTATGTGCATAAATGTAACCATTGCTTATATTTTATCTTTTATAAAGTTTAATTTTACATATAAATTTAGGTATTGCATTTATTATCCCTAAAATATGCATTAAATCTGTCAGAAAATCACTAAGCCAGCTTATTACATTGTTAGTGTCAGAATGTTGCTCATGTAAACAAAGTTTGCTCTTTGGTAATGTTTTTATTCTTCTTATATGTATATATGTAAAAATGGAAACAATTTGCTGAAAAGAAAGACTAATAAATATAGAAAAAAATATTTAAACAGGAAGAAAATAAAAATTTCTTAATATATTTGTTCCATGCAATTTGTTTTGTCATTAGCATGGCTCAAAAAATACTAATTATTTTTTTTAAGTTAATTTTTAAATATTTAGCTCTGCTGACTACACGTAAAGTATACCTAATACTATATTAACAACACCTATTTTTTTTCAGAAATTTTGCTAACAGTAATTTTTTTTAAGATTTCACTTTTGAAATTGTCCTTTATTTTGAGAATCACCCATATAACAAACAATCAATTTCCTTGTTAGTCTTTGTCTTTTTTAAAGCAATACCCGAAACTGCATGAAGCAATAAATTTGGCCGAATTTTTGAAACCATAAAACCATTTTAAAGGGGATTTGGTCCCTTCATTCGACGAAAAGTGACGAAAATATCGATATTCTACTTTTTCGTTTAAATTATACCTTATTATGTCTAGTACAATCTGTCGAAGTTCCGTTAACCCTTTCCGGCGCAGTGTTGCCGGGTCGGCAACACCTAAAGTTCCCCCTGTTTAGAGACACAAAAACTCCGTGAATATTTCAAAAACTACTCTAATGGTTATTTTAAATCTTTTTTATGAGTTCTAGATGGCAGAACCACAGAGATCAAACTCTACTGTTTTTAAATAATAGGTAAAATATTTTACTCCAATGCGCGCTTCACAGCATTGCTCTTCTCACTGCGCTTATCAATGCTGTGCTTATGGGGAGTTACCACTTCGGCAACAGCTCTATAATTAAAATGGTTTGCGCAATCTTTACAAAATTATACCTGTGGACTCCTCTAGGCCTAAATAGATTGCCTAATTTTTTTTTCCCTTAAATTCCAACTTTAAAGGGTAATGCGCCAGAAAAGGTTAAGATCCGAGTATTGTAAATGCAGTTTGGAGTAATTTTAATACATTGTTGTCCTTTTAAATAGCCTCACCCACTTTACTTAAAAATAATTTTCAACAGTTTGTGTTTTTTCGACGAATTGGCATTTTCAAGGTGACAAAATTTTTATTCATATTTTTAAGTTGATTCGATTTTTTTTTTTTTTTTTTTTTTTTTTGGGGGGGGGGGTGTTCCTTATGGTCTATTTGATAAAACTGAGGAACTGGTTTGCACTAAAATAACAGCTTTTGTAATTATTTAAATGTAAAAATTGAAAATAATATAATATTTTCTGTAATTTTATACGTATTTTACAAATTTTATTTTTTTCTCTCGAACTAATTCATTTATGATAAACCCGATAAATAAAATTTCCGTCTAAGGATAGTTTAAAAAAATAGCTAAAAGTAACTGTACAAGAAGATACTTCTTTTTTTTCAGGGGAATCGAACAATTTCTTGATAGAATCCTTTTCCTCCAATGAGTTTTTTTATTATTATGCCAAAAATGTACTTTAAAATACCTAATTGTTTTTTTTTAAGTTTAAAGGTACCCAAGTCTTTTTAAGGAATTTAAACCCATTTGTACACTTTTAGTCATGCCGCTATAATATGCATTTTCTTTATATAAAAAAATAACAGGAAATTCTAGAGTGCTGATCAATTACAAAACACTTATAAGAATTTAAAAATATGCATAGTTACCTAAAGTACAAAAAATAAAGAACTGTAGATAATTTAATTACCCGATTTTTTTTAAAGAAGGTACCGCATTTTATGTTCCCATTTTTGCCCAAAGTATACTTAAAAAAATTAAGAGCTATTTTTTAATCTTTAAAAGCAAATTAAGTTTCCTATTTGTAGAATATAAATTTTAAGTACACATGCTCTTATAATACTGGGTAACAATCCTGTTTCAAAAATTACGTTTCCGCAAGCCTAATAAAATTTTGACAGAATTTCTCCCTATAATAAGATTGTCTCGAGTTCAAAGATTCTTCAAAGTTTCAGGAAGATGTAATTAGGGTTGAGAAAGAGGTTTTGAAGATCAAGTATGTATATATCTGGCATGACAGGAATGTGAGGAAATTTAATCCCTGTCTTCTAAGCTTTCATTTCAAACTTAGAGCTGTTGATCAAACAAATTACGGAGAGTTTTCATGAAAAATTAAAGACTTGATTCAAAGATTCGAATTCCAAGTTAATTGTCTTTGTATTTAATTTATATTAAAGCAAATTTCCTTAAGACATTTGTTAAAGATCATTAAAATATGAATTTCGAAATGATATTTTATGCAATTTATGGACTTATTTTATTCAATTCAGGAAAATATTTCATAGTAGTAAATACTTCTAGGCGGCGAAGTGATTATCAAAGATAATATAAAATAAATAATGAAATGTAATTGATTCTCCTCTGAAAACTTTTGAAAATAGTTATGAATGCTAAAATGTAATGGTATTTCAATATTTTGACTGCTTTTCAGCTGCTAGCGTTTAACTTACAGTTTTTAAGTATACATATACTCGCATTTTACGTAACAATTTCGATTTAACGAATGCTTCCACAATAAATATCTGTATGATAATAATTTTAAATAAAATATATCATATATAATTGCATGTAAACACAACGCATCTGCCATTGGATACATCTGGTTAAATTAGAATAATTTATAGCACGATTATTCAATCGGTGAATGAATTAAATGCAATCGCCACGGTTAGTTGAGTGTATTAGTCCTCCAGTATTCGTCCGGGAGGGCTTAGTTGGAAGAACATTGGCGGCTTCAGCCAATCTGATACGAATCCTGGCCCGGACTTTTTTCACCCACTTAGAAATCTTACAACTGTATAAGTCTTACATCTGGTTAAGTTTGAACTGAGCAACTTTTATTTACCAATACTTACGAATAAAATTTTTCGATGCGAGTACACATGTGAAAGCATTTTCATTTGAAATTGTATTATTCAAATTGTAATAACACAGGATATTTTTTCTTATAAGGTTATATTTCAGAGTACTATATACAGTAGAACCCCGATAATTCGGATTAATTGGGACCAGACCCAATCCGGATTGTCGAAAATCCGGATTATCTAAAGAATGTGAACAAATGAAATAAAGTAATACATATTCACAAAATATCACCTTTATACTGAACATATTCAATATTTACAGACACTAAAAATTTTCCTTTGTAATTATAAATTTTGTCATATTCTGCTGTACCAGTTTTGCAGTCCGCATGGTCACACATTCCCTTGAGCATAAGTAGTTTGTTGGATGTAGTTTCCACATGACATTCAAAATAAATCATTAATTGTTCAAAATGGGAAGTTGCTTCATTATAGTTTATAACTTCTGGTTGATCATTATTGATAATGGTTTTCGTATGCATCATCTTCATTTTCTTGAGTTACATACAAAGCGATTATAAAGTCATCTGTAAGCGAGGCATACTCTTCATTATTTTCCGCTTCCAATAAATTGTTAATGTCGCTGATATCAACATCTGAGCAACCATTAATTTTTTTAAACAAGCTGACAAAATCTTCGGGTGTAATATCTTTTTCATTCTCGTTTATTTCTTGTTCTATTTCGATTTTCCGCAAGTGTAGAAGGGTTTTGGCACGAAGACAAGCAAACAGTCCCAAGAGACCTATGGACTGGCTGACAAAGATCGGAAAGCGATCCTTATATCGGTCAGTGTGTCTATAAGGACTATTTTACTTTGCTTTATTGCAATGCTATTATTAAAACTTTATTAAGAAGTGAGCTTTTGAAGACATTTCTAAATGGATTAAATAAAAAACTGTGAAAATTGGAATTGCCAAAGCTTAAATGATGCATAGTTGTTCCTTTCATAAGTAATATTAAAGAGTTTAAATCAGAAAGCTTGAGATATTCTTTCGAAAAGGTATCAGAAAGTACTTTTTTATTCAGAATATGAGGATGAAATAAATTTATGTTAGGGAAATTTGCCGATCACTTCTCAAACCTGAAAAAAAATCGACTTAACCGATCCGGATTAGCGGGGTTCTACTGTACTACAATTAGACTTAAAGTACTCACCTATTTTTTTTTCATTCTAACGATATTAAAAATATATATAGTACAAATAAATGTACGTGAAAGAGCATTTTTGCTAGAAGTGGAGATGGTATAATGATTCTACTGGAAATAATCCACTACATGGTCATAATATTCTAATGCGTTTCTCGGAAATATTAGACAGCTGATAATCTAAAAAAATGTTTGATGTTCTATTTCGAGACATGGTTGATCAAAGTTGACAACAACAATATACGAATAAATTTCCATAGAAATTTCGGAAAAACATTCCTTGAACATATTAGTAAACTATTTTTCTTTTGTTTTCCTCAGGTATTCATGTTCTTTTAAGTGTAATGTCAAATATAGATATCTAAAATGCTCAGTTTATTCATAAATATTGTAGTATATTTGATATTGAGAAAAAAATTATAACGCAAATTTCTTTTTTACAGGATTTGGTGAAATATTTTTTTTATGGAAGATATTCCTATATATGTTTGAGTGTCTAAGTGGAATCTACTATAGCTTCCTCAATTATTTTTCAATTAGTAATTTTATGCCAGAATCTAACTGCTCTTATTAAACAACTCCAATTTGCAAGCGTGTTGCCCGACATATACGTACTGCTAATTGGGAACGCTATGAATCGATTATTTCAGCTTTTACAAAAAAAAAAAAAAACTGTGCTTATACAAAACTTTTATATATACATATTAGGTTACTATGACTGGCTTGTAGAATATAAATTTGCGTGTAAAAAACTAATAGCACTGATCAGCCGAATCTACCACATCTCCTTTAGTTAGAAAGATTTACTGTCTTTCACTACTTATCACTAACTTATTTCAATGAATGATTAAGATTAAGAAAACAAGCGAATTTCCTACGACTAAGCCATGTGTCTTTGGTTAAGTATTATCCCAGGTACTTTAATAAAGCACATTTTGGAATTAGCTTTAATTCTATTTAAATAATAACATTTAGTCCGGTTTTTAGGGCTACTGACTATAGTTTTAACAGTAGTGGTCTTCGATATTACGATTGGGTTTGGATACACTTTCAAGCAACTATTTTCCACGGTATACGTTGAATTATAACATTAGTAAATTTGTATTTAAATATTTTGAGAATAAATTAATAAGCATATTAATATTTCTCCCAGCCAGATGTAGTTCTAAAAAATCAGTAGTTTAAATACTTTGTTTTAGCTTCACACAGTGTTACGTTGATTTTCTGACGTAGCGCACCCAAGGGACACTGTAAAGATTAAAGGGAAATCAAGCAATATTTGTTTCAAAAGTACATAAACAATTTACATAAAGTACATAAAGAGTAGAACCACAGCTTCCGCGTTCATAACTCAAAATATAAAATCTCTAATTCATATACTCTAAACTGCAGGGAGCAGTGAATTTGAATAGAACTTTGACAACAAGATTTCTAATTACATGCTTTTTCAACAAAAAGTCTAATTTTTAAAATTTTAATAGTAACATACTGTTTCCTAATTGTATTACAATAGACTCTCGATTAACTGGGACGATTGGGAAAAGATAAGTAAATATACCGGACAGTCAAATTTGTGCATATTTTGATTAAAAAAAAAAATTCTTGAAAAAATATCGAAAATATCTAGTTATCACACAGAACGCCATTAATAATTTAGTTAATACACACTAGAGATAATAAAATTAATATTAATGTTTTTCAGATTTACAATTATCAGAATATAAAAAAGAGATGTAGTTTGCTTCAGTGTTTTGTGAAAAATGAAATAATAGTGTTCTGTTTTCATTTTTCATTTATTCTAAGACTAACTTTACAACTCTAATCTCTCAGCATCTTTTTTTCAATAGGTGTGGTTTAATCTATTTGTTTCAAGTAATTAAGTAACGCGTCACCCTCACTTAAATTTGAATATATTACAAGATTTTCTTCCTAACTTGAAGAGGATTTTCCGAAACAATCCATGTCTATACGCGACACAATATCATCGTCACTTAAAACTGCATTATATTACAATATCGATGCTTCGTTAATGTACTGTTGCAGTGCTTCTTCATCTACATTTTTAGAACAGTTTAAATTTCTATTTTTTTTAATCATTTTTCTCTGCAAAACATTAGCATAATTATCATCATAATAAATTGCATACAAATCCGATATTTTACAGTCCTGATTAATCCGCAATCCATGTAATCCGGAGCTAAGTAATCTAATCTCCTGACTGCCGAGCAAAAGGGCAAAATTGTAATTTTTTCCCTGCAATATATTTTAAATGTTAATAAAAGAAGGATCTTCTATCATGGTATAATTTTTTTGTTACATATATGCTTATAAGCCTTGAAAATATCAATCATAATTTACTTTCTTAAAACTCGATTACATTTGTAAAATTATATTAATTTCAATAGAGCTTTAACTGTTGTGAAACCTGAAGCCTAGTGAACGGATATATCCGGTCGCGGCAGTGGGAAGGCTAAAGTCTACTGTTCCATAGAAAAATACCAAATTTTAAATTGGTAATCATTTTTTCTCCATTTTAGAGATGATAAGCATATAATAAGCATAATTATTTATACAATAATAAAAGAACAAACTCAGGCTATGTTAACTTACTAAATGTTTTCACATATTCTCGTTGTAGAAAATTATAGATAATTTTTATCTTATTTTTCTTAAAATACTAAATATTATTAAAATAGAAGTCTCTTGAGATCTATAGAAAAGAGGTTCATATTATTATCGTATAAAGACTTGACAATATTTTGCAAATATATTCTTAATTAAATAATATGTATACTTCCCAAAAGGGAAACATTTAATAGAAATAAATTGTTTATTATAGTTGTCTTTAACCCAGAGAAGTACACTTGAAAATAATCACATTATATGCGAGTTTTTCCTTTTCGCCTCGCCTTCTTTTGTGTTACCATGCAAATAAATACGGAAGAGTGTTAATATAGCTATACTGATTACTTCTGAAAATAATAACTCAATTTGGTTTTCAAAATAGAAATTTAAACGATGCATATGACACACAAAGAATATTTTCATAAACATGTAAGACTATTAGATGTCATGCATAAATATTTTTTTTTACAATTGTGGAGATAAAAGTTTATTAACTTTGAGGAAATATTTAAAATCTACGAATGCTTTCTCCGATAAAAATGAATTATTTACCAATCCCATGACACCGAAGCTGTAGCGGTAGAACGTAAAATATGTCTTATTTTACCTTTATTAAAGACATCACACACCTGTTACGTGTAGAATGAAGATAACTATGTTTCCTTTAAAGATAAAGGTAATGTCAAATTCTATAAATATTGTTATCTTTAGAACATTGTGTTGGAAGTCCTTTAAATTTTATTAAAATTTTGTATCATATTAAATCCATTAAATAATTTATTGTTTTTCTTTTAATTTATTAGATCACATTTCAAAACACACAAAAAATCACATTTTAAAACATTATATTTAATAAAAGTTTCTGAAATAAAAAAATGTGATACTACATTAAAAAATCTTTTTGTTTAAATTATTCATTTTAGTTTCAATTTCATTGCAAATAATACATTTTTTTTTGTTATTTTACTTAGAAGAAGTATTAATTACAATTGCATATAAAATTACCAGTTTTTCCATTTCTAAAATCTGTAAAGCTAATTTAAATTTTATAAATTTAGTTTGTGCGGTCCAACGGGATATAAATCTTACGATTGGGGTTCCAGTGGGCTGTCTTCTTGCCTTCTTGTTATACAAGAAAAAACTCGTTTTAAAATATTATGTTTAACAAAGAAAATTTATAGCAAAAAACTGTGATAATACATTAAAAAAATCTTTTTATTTAAATTACTCGTTTTAGTTTAAATTCCAATGCAAATAATACAATAAGCATTTTTTTTTTGTTATTTTACTTAGAAGAAATATTAATTACACTTACACATTAACGATTCCACGAGATGTAAATCTCACAGTTGAGGTCCCAGTGGACCGTCTTCTTGTTATACAAGAAAAAACTCATTTTAAAACATTATACTTAACTTAAAAAAAAAATTATAGTAAAAAAGTGTGATAATGCATTAAACTATCTTTTCATTTAAATTATTCATTTTAGTTTCAATTTCAATGCCAATAATACAATAAGCGTACGTTTTTTTCTTTGTTATTTTACATAGAAGAAGTATTAATTACAATACATATATAATTACGAGTTTTTCCTTTTCTAAAATCTGTAAAGCTATTTTAAATGCTACAAATTTAGTTAGTGTGATCCCACAAGATATAAATCTCACTGTTGAGGTCTCAATGGGCTGTCTTCTTGTCTTCTTGTTATACAAAAAAAACTCGTTTTAATATATTATATTTAATAAAGAAAATTTATAGTAAAAAAAGTGTGATAATACATTTAAAAATATTTTCATTTAAATTACTCATTTTAGTTTCAATTTCAATGCAAATAATACAATGAGCATGGTTTTTTAATTATTTATTTATTTTTACATACAAAAAGTATTAATTACAGTTACATATAAAATTACAAGAGTTCCTTTTTATAAAAACTGCAAAGCTTATTTATTTTCTATAAATTTAATTACTGTTTTTATTGAAAAACTAGTCGTTGGAGGCCACCGTAATACTTACACATCATGGATATGCATAGCACAATATATGAAAACATAACACATGTAAACAATTTATAAAATGCATTACAATTCCAAAACAAAATATAAATGTATATTTAAGTATTTTTAACACATAATCATACTCTATTAATGAATTTCTGACGACCCAATTTCGATAAATTGTATGAAACGCCAAACTATTCAAGTAGCACTGAATTGCGTAATAGAAACATCCTTATAACTCCAAAAATAATAATCATACTCACTAACAGTTACTTGCATCGAATTAAGTATCTCATTTCCAATTAAAAGATATCTTTGAATTGAAATTTGAATGAAATACAGGGTCATGAAAAATCAAAGAATGTGGAAAATAGGATTAGAAATATCTCAACAACTGTTTATTCGATTGACTTCGTTTTTTATGCAAAATTTTTGTTATTTTATTGCCTTTTACGTCCATTCCTTAAAATAAAAGAATTCGAAAATTTTTATATACCTTTCATCAGAACGAATTATTCGAGAGTCCGAAAAAAATAGTTCCGGATAATCGAGGTTACTGATATTAAATAGGCATCGTCCCATTCTTACATACTAAGCACATACAAAATTTCAAATCCCTATCTCAATTTGTTCGGGAGATAGAGCGGTTACAGACAGACAGACAGACACACAGACGGACGGACGGCAAATTTTTTTTTTCTAAAAATATGTTTTTCGTAATCACTAGTGTCCGAAACGTGTAAATCCGTCAAATTTTTTTTTCGATTTTCAAAACGATTGCAAGACTTACCCTATACTACGTATGATGGGTAAGTAATACATCACTTGTGTTCACCGAAGATGCGAGAATGAGAAAATAGGTAGGCTATACATTGATAATTGCAAAGCTTCCATTTTTTAGTACCAAATTAATGTAATTGGAACAATAGTAAATATTTAAACATTAGACCATCATGAATGCACTCAACACATCCGTTTGAATTTGTCTTCCAACATTACGGAAGTGTTGCCCGTGGCTATTTTAATTTCGTTGTTGTGAAATTTCACTTGGAATTTTTAACTGAATATTTTTTTTTACACTATAGATCTTACAACTTAAAATTAGTTTCATGCATAGGAGAAAAAATCTATTTATTGATGAAAGTTAGCTATATTTGAATGTTCCTTTACTTCCTTCCTTAAAAAATGCTGAGGGAAGAACCGACAGGTGAAAACTCCTTGGGTTGAATTTTAAGGGAAAAAAAATCTTGTTTCAATAGAATTAATGACTAACTTCGGATGTATTTTTTTTTTTTAAATATGGAAGATACTGAAACATTTTTGCATGCAATTGAGAAAAACTATTGAAAATGGCGCGTGTAACTGAACGACTTATACCCTTATTTTCCGATTCCTCGTCAGAGACTTAGCGTACAACCTGGGTTCTCTCTGTTGCTCGCCATTACGACAAATTGCTACAAAATGCTTCATTTGGCAACTAAAAGAACAACCAGACTTGCCAAATTGTGAATGTTCAATTTTTTGCCCTTTAATAATTATATACAAAGTATCAGTGACCGGTGATTTTTTCCAAACTGTTAAAAATCCAATAGACTTTTATGCAACATTTTTACATAACTTTCTTCAATTTTCTCCAGAATTTATGTCACTCATACTTTTTAAGCAACATAGGGACAAATATACAGTAATACATTAAATAATTAAAAGTCGTAACAGAATAAAAACTTATAGCAATTTTTAGTGAACATTTTCATAGCGGTAGATTACACATAGTTTTCTGTTTTTTTACTGAAGCCGCTAAAAGAATCTCTCAAACATTTATACATATAGAAGACATTTAAAGTGTACCTTATTTTTAATAGTTTTCATAGCAGATATCGCTATTTTATTAATAATGACAAAAAATAGACTATTTTAGGAGACTTAAAATAATAATAATAAAATAAAAGATTAAATATACATTTTTCAGTGTTTCACGCCAAATCAATTTTTCTAACATTTCTTTTCATATAGCTACTTTTTTTACTTCATATTCGCGACACCGCTAATGCTGGTCAAAAACCAGCGAGAACCCTCCGTATAACAGAACCATGAACAATAGAGAGGTTTAAAACGATAAATATAACCCTTTAAGTTCACTAGAAAATATTCCAATATTCTATAAGATTGCCCGATAATGAAAATTTATACACAAAAAAAGTTTTAATATAACTTTCTTTCATGTCTTTTAACTAAGTAGGACGATCTTTCAGTACTGGTTAATTAACCATGATTTCAAATACAGATTAAAGTGAAATGCGCACGATCGCACGTATTAGGTCATAAAGTGATGTATACATTTTTGAAAACTTTTATGCAACATTTTTACATAACTTTCTTTAATTTTCTGCAGAAATTATGTCACTGATACTTATAAAGCCACATAGGTGAAATATATAGTAATATATTAATTAAATTAAAATTCGCAATAGAATAAAAACTTTTTATACATTAATATTTAAAGTAAAATAACACGACGGGATAGAAAATAGATAAGCAGTGATATTTTATGTATTTTAATTCTTTTCCATTTTACCAAAGTAAAATGATAATGATCTTCACGCAAGGGATTTTACTTAAATTTATTGTTTGAAAACAAAGTACATATTCAAATGACCAAGAAACATTCCAGAACTTAATTTTGAATCGGTTATCCCTTTTAAATTGTGAACTTTTTCAAAAATCTACATACTTACTACACTATTCTATATCAGTTTTGAAAAAAAAAATACTTATAAACTATAGGTATGTTAAAAGGAAATAGACTTTTAATAATAATTATTCAGTAATAAGTCTTCACTAATTCCCTATACCATCGTTCATGTCTTTTAACCAATTTATACCGTTAATGCTTGAATAGGTGTGTTCATTTCAGGTATTTTTTTGAAATTTTTCCTAATATAGAGTTTTAGAATTCATATCAGAAATTCTAAATATTAATTTTTCCTTTATCTATTGACAGATGCTTCATGTTTACATAAAATAAAGAAAATCCTTTCGAAATTTCCAGTATCTATTTCGACATTCCAAATGAAAAAGATATTCGTGAAATGCACATGTAAATGAGTTGAATATAAATATTGGTTAAGAGAATTATTACAGTGCGTACTCTTTCAAAATTATTCTGTGTGATAGACGCAGATTTCGGGCTATAACCCAGTGAAATTTGTGTCTTTTTTAGCATTTGTCCTTGATTACTTAGAATATAGCAAAAGAGACAGATTCTTATCAATTGGACAAAATATTCTACACCTAACTAATCTTACAGCTATGCTGTACATGGGAAATCAGAAGTTACACGATCCTTGCCCATTCATGTTCCCTTGACCGTATACTCCTATGTGCTATATAGTATATGTACCGGTCAGGCGGTCAGCTTGTTTGATTTTCAAGATATCCTAGTATTCGATTTGTCGACCACGGAATGATGAAAGTCTGAGCTTACATTTCCCAGCATAGAGTGACAGCGGTGTACCAGATGGCAGAGCTTCGTGCTTTTAGACGAATAGATCGTGGGTTTGAGGCTCACCGCTAGCTAAAAACCCGCCATGTACGCTAATGGCACCTGGTGCTTGTAAAATCCGTCGTTGGTGCAAATACCTCCAAGTTATAGTGAATTATACCTCTGGAGGTGTCTAGTCAGGTGAAGATCTCGTCACCTGATCAAGGCGAGAAATCAATTACGAGATCGAAATCGAGTACCGGTTGTCGTATAGGCATCTCGTATGAGTTTTGTGGAAAAATTAGCGTTATCCCCGTCTTTTCTTTTCAATCCCTTTCATTTTCAACAACAACTTACGAACGATCCCAAACAGATAATAAAAAGTAACCTAGGACAGGCCATACAGTAACAAATATGATACAAATAATAGCGATAGAGCAACAATCAGGTAGATCTCAGCTTGTGATAATAAAGCAGCTTTTGTCCATATCCAGGTGAAAAACTCGTTAAGCTAGGCATATTTCTCGGCAGGTAGGGACCTGGTCTGAGATATAATAATAGTAATAACAACTCTTGAACAACAGCGTGGTAGTCAGGCACATTGATAACTACATCACTGAAATTCACTCAGAATATTGCGGGGTTTTATTCGTTCATATTAAAATGCATACATTATGTAAAACAGAAGAACCTCGATTATCCGAGCCGATAATAACGCCAGACTCCTTTTTTCCTTTCTTTCTTTCCTTTATTTTTTTATTTTTTATTTTTTTTTATTTATTTTTTTTTTTGTGATTGAACCTTAAAAAAACTGCACAAAAAAGGTGATGTAATTCTGGTCTATTGAGATGCTCTACAAAGATTGCGATTAAATACGGACATTTGTTAATTTTAGTGTAAAAAAATATCGTATCGTAAGGCGCAGAGGGACTTGTGTTTGACGGTAAATTTGAAAGAGATAAAATGTATTTTAAAAAAAAACACCCATAACACCATCGATTAGTAAAGGGCTTTAGCTTTAAGAAAAAAAGGTTTGTTTATTGTGCCTCTAAAACTTTGTTCAAGGGCACTTTTTATCTCACGCAAGGTCCGAGATGAGATTTTAATGAGAGTTAGTTTAATTTTTTAATTAATAACTTAATCAGTTATTAGTACATTAACATTCTAAGTTTCATGAGTATCAGAATAATCTTTGGGTTATTTTCAAAAACTTTTTAAGTTTTATACGTCCTGTAGATTTTGTTTTTCATCGCAGAAGACAGACATACAGTGCAAAAATTTCTTTTTTACGCGTAATAGTAAAGCCATATAATTTCACGCAGCATTAAATACATCCTTAAAAAACTTATTTTCTAAAAATGAATGTATCTTTCTTGTATTATATCTAAGAAATAAATCAGACAATCGAAGTTAATAATAAAGCTATCATGAAAAATCTCAAGAAAGAAATATGTAGATAATTGATTTGAGCACATTGATAAAATATAGGAAGATAATAATATGCTTTTCAATAATCAGTACATTAGTCTCCGAACATCGAATTTCATGCAGTGAAATATAAAAGATTTTCCTTCCAAGCGAAGCATTTTGGTCTCGTCAACTTATAATTTACTTTTTGTTATTCAGTAGAACAGTATATGACACAAAATATCCTTTTCATGTCAAAAGCTGATATGATAAATGGCGTTCTTAAGCCTCTGTCCGTATATCAACTTCTCCTGAATCTATTCTTAGGCTTCTGAAGGAGAAGATTTTCTGTTGTATAACATACGCCGGTTACTGATTTATACAATCAAAGTCCAAAACACGTGACAAATTGAAACTAATGTTCAAAAAGAAAGATTAGACAGATATTTTCTCTTTGATAAAATGGGTCATTTATAGTAAAAAAAATCTTTTAAAAAACATTATGGAAAACACTATATTTTTTGGATTATTTTTTTTATCTTGTGAAGTTTTAAATGTGAAGCAAAATATGCATTTAACACAAAAAATGCTAGCATTTTAGATTTAATAGATATATATGTGAATCTTATTAATGATCTCTTGTTTAATACACACTTAACAAAATTAATATCTCAAAATGAATGACTATTTCTTGTAATTTACCTTACAAATACATCAGATTATAAAAGTTAACAATAAAGGTAACATGTGAAGTCGCAATAGAGATATATGCAGGTAAATTTGAGAAATTTAATAAAATATAGGATTTGAGAAATTTAATAAAATATAGGAAGAAAATAATATGCTTTCTAATAATCAATGCATTAAACTCCTAGCACTGAATTTCATGTAGGGAAATATAAAATATTTTCCCCCCCAATTAAAGCATCTTGGTCTCGTCTAGTTATAATTTACTTCTTGTTATTCAGTAGAACTTTATATGACACAAAATATCTTTTTCATGTCAAATGCTGATATAATAAATGGCGTTGTTAAGCTTCAGTCCGTATACCAACGTCTCGTGAATCTATTCTTATGATTGTGATTTTCTGTTATGTAACATACAACGCTTACTGGTTCATACAATCAAAGTCAAGAACACGTATCAAATTGAAATAAATCTTCAAAAGGATAGATTTAAACAAAGATATTTTTATGTCACATGCAATGGGTCATATATAAAAACATGTTTTAAGAAAAGTGTGGAAAACAAGAAATTGTTCAGAATATTTTTTTTATCTTGATAAGTTTTAAATGGAAGCAAAATATTCATTTAACATAAAAAATCTTGTATTTTAGATTTAATGCATACATACGATAATCCTATTAGTAATCCCTTATATAATACATCCTGAAGAAATTTATTATCAAAAAGTGAATGCATCTTTCTTCTAATTTATCGAATAAATACATCAGATAACGAAGTCAATTATAAAAATCTTATGATAAATCTCGATATATAAACATGATGGTAATTGATTTGAGTAACAATAATAAAATATAGGAAGATATTAATATGCTTTCCAGTAATCAATACATTAGCCTCCTAACGTCGAAATTCATGAAGGGAAATATAAAAGATTTTTCTCTCCAAGCAAAGCATCTTGGTTGCGTCTAGTTATAACTTACTTCTTGTTATTCAGTAGAATGGTATATGACACAAAATATCCTTTTCATGTCAAATGCTGATATGATAAATGGCATTCTTAAGCCTCTGTCCTTATATCAATGTTTCCTGAATCTATTCTTATGCTTCAAAAGGAGAATATTTCTTGTTGTGTAACATATACCGCTTACTGGTTCATATAATCAAAGTCAAAAGCATATGTCAAATTGAAATTAATGCTCAAAAAGAAAGGTTTAGGCAGACATTTTTTTTTTCAATCTGATACAATGGATTACTTATAAAAATGTTTTAAAAACGTTTGGAAAACACCATATTTTTCTTTTAAATGTTATTTATCTTATGAAGTTTTAAATGGGAAGAAAAATACGTATTTAACATAAAATATGCTAATTTTTTAGATTTAATATACATATATATATATGTATTTATATATATATATATATATTAAATCTAAAAAAACATGAAAAATCTCGATAAAGAAATATGCAGATAATTAATTTGAGCACAATAATAAAATATGTTGAGATAATAATATGCTTTCCAATAATAAATACATTAGTCTCCTAACATCGAGTAAGATTTTCCACCAAGTAAATCATTTTGATCTCGTCTAGTTATAACTTACTTCTTGTTATTCAGTAGAACAGTATATGACACAAGATATCCATTTCATGTCAAATGCTGAAATGATAAATGGCGTTCTTAAGCCTCTGTCCGTATATCAACATCTCATGAAACTATTCTTGTGATTCTGAAGGAGAAGATTTTCTATCTTGTAAAATACGCCGCTTACCGTTCATACAATCAAAGTCAAGAACATATGTCAAAATGAAATTAATGCTCGAAAAGAAAGATTCAGGTCGACATTTCTCTTTGATACAAAGGGTTATTTATAAAAAGGTTTTAAAAACGTTTGGAAAACACCATGTTTTTCAATTAAATGTTTTTGATCTTGTGAAGTTTTAAATGGGAAGTAAAATATGCATTTAACAAAAAAATGTTAGTAGTTTAGGTTATATATATATATATATATATATATATGACAATTATATTAAATTCTATTAATAATCCATTATTTAATACATCTTTTAAGAAAATTATTTTCTAAAAGTGAATACCACATTCTTATAATTTATCTAGAAAATACATCAATTACTTGAAGTTAACAATAAAGGTATCATGAAAAATCTTGATAGAGAAATATGTAGATAATTGATTTGAGCACAGTAATAAAATATATTAAGATAATAATATGCTTTCCAATGATCAAATCATTAGTCTCCTATCATCTAATAAGATTTTCCCCCAAAGCAAAACATTTTGGTCTCCTCTAGTTATAATTTACTTCTTGTTATTCAGTAGAACAATATATGACACAAAATATCATTTTCATGTCAAATGCTGCTATGATAAATGGCGTTCTTAATCCTTTGTCCGTATATCAACTTCTCCTGAATCTATTATTATGCTTCTGAAGTAAATGATTTTCTGTCGTGTAACATACGCAGTTTGCTGGTTCATACAATCAAAGTCAAGAACATGTTTCAAATTGAAGTTAATGCCCAAAGAAAAATATTTAGACAGATATTTTTCTATCTGATACAATGGATCATTTATTAATAAATGTCTTGAAAACATTATGGAAAATACCATATTTTTCAGGTTAATTTTTTTTTTATCTTGTGAAGTTTTAAATGAGAAGACAAATATGCATTTAGCACGAAAAAAAAATGCTAGTGTTTTAGATTTAATACATGTTTATGATAATCCTATTTATAATCCCTTATTTAATATATCCTTAAGAAAATTATTTTCTAAAAATAAAAATATCTTCCTTGTATTTTATCTAACAAATAAGTCAGATAATCGAAGTTAACAATAAAACTATCTTGAAAAATCTCAATCGCGATATATGTATATTATTGATTTGAGCAGAATAATAAAATATAGAAAGATTATAATATGCTTTCGAATAATCAATACATTAGCATCCTAATATTGAATTTTATATAGGGAAATATGGAATGTTTTCCCTCCAAGCAATGCATTTTGGTCGCGTATACTTATAACTTACTTCTAGTTATTCAGCAGAATAGTATATGACACAAAATAACTTTTTCATGTCAAATGCTGATATGATAAATGGCGTTCTTAAGCCTCTGTACGTATATCAACGTCTCCTGAATCTGTTCTTATGCTTCAAAAGGAGAAGATTTTATGCTCTGTAACATACGCCGCTTACTGATTCATACAATCAAAGTCAAGAACACATGTCAAATTGAAATTAATGCTCAAAAAGGAAGATTGAAATAGATATTTTTCTTTCTGATACAATGGATCATTTATAAAAATAAAAAAAAAGTTTAAAAACATTATGGAAAAAACATATTTTTCAGGTTATTATTTTTTTATCTTGTGAAGTTTTGAATGGAAAGCAAAATGTACATTAAACATAAAAAATGCTAATATTTTAGATTTAATATATATATATGATAATCATATTAATAGTACATTTAATTTCATCTGCTTTATTCGATCTCTAATTCAACATGTATATTAATATGTCTATTTGTCTTCCAGCATATCTATCAATGTATATAAGAATACTTCCACGTATGTGAAAGCTTCTAGTTTTATACAAAAATTAATAGTTATACAGAAATTAATAGTAACATGTTCTGAAAATTTATATTTTTGATCAAATATTAAGAGATTTTGATAGCTCTTGTGTGCTGATTTTTAATATTTTGTGTAATTAAATTTACGTTATGTTCCATTTTTTTTCTACAGTTTTTTTTAAAAACCCCCCCACCCCAAATTCATGACTTGATAAAACAGTGTTTCTTTGAAACGAATTATACATTTATTTATTGAAATTTTTTATCACAATATTAAGCAGAGTCAAATTTACAGCTTTGATTTTAAAATCTTTCAAAACCTTAGGAAGCCATTCGAATCGCTCAAAAAGACCAGGATGATAATGATAAGTCTGCAGTAGCATTAATTTCAAATATCTTCCTTAAACTTTAATAATTTTACATGATTTTTTCCATAAGACAGCTGAATGAGATCTACAACCGGACTAGTTTTGACGTTTTCGATTTTGGTTATATATATATACTTTTAATTATGATAGTTTCAATTTCAGAACCAGTTCGAACTGCTTCCGTAGGTTAAAGTAATTTTTTTCAAAAAGTGTGAAAACAAAATCGAAAAAGTAAAAACTAGCCCGACTGTAGATCTTTTTCAGCTGTCCTATGCAAAAAAAGATGTAAAAATATTAAAATTTAAGCTAGATATTTGAAAATAACATTATCTTTGAGTCTTTTTCAGTGATTAGTGTAGACCCTTAATAACTCCTTTGAGTGAATAGTGTAGACTCTTAATCACTCTTTTGAGTGATTAGTGTAGACTCTTAATCACTCCTTTGAGTGATTAGTGTAGACTTCATGCATATAGAAATATTCAAAGCTCTTTCTTCAATTCCGTAAACAATGAACACTAAAAATGCAACATTTAAAAAATTCTTCTTTCTCAAAACAAGTCATCCACAAATATTGCCTAAAAATGTTTCTTTTAATTATTAATTAAGAAACACCATGCGCTTTTCATAACTTTAAAATTTATTATATTTTATGTTAGTATAAAATGCTATATGTACATCATTCAAGGTTAAAATAATTTGTCATTATATTCTGCTTAGAACCACTCAGCCTCCGGCAATATATCAAAAAAGTAGCCGTTGATTAGCAGAACACATATGACCTAATTTTATTGTGCAAATGAAATTCTGCCAAAGCGGAATCATTGATGAACTACCATTCAAATTACAGTCCTGATATTTACTGTGCTCAGTTTCCACTTAATTCTGCTTCATTTTCCTATAGTAAAATTTAAATTTAAATTATTCTATAATGCAGTGCAGACAATAATCATATCGTACAAAAGAGAAGACGTCTTTGGTTACCAATATATGGCTTCTGTTATAAAATAAAAGTTTTAGATGTCAAATTTTAAATAAAATTTTAAAAAATATTCATTCCAAAAACAAGTCATCCAGAAATATTGCCTAAAAATGGTTCTTCTAATTATTAATAAAAACACCATGTGCTTTTTGATAACTTTAAAATTCATTAAATGTTGTGTTAGTTTATTTTTTTTTTATTTTTTTTTTTGAAATATAATTTTTTATCTCTTTTGAACTATTTATTATGTTATGAATTGAATATTTCCAACTGAGGTAAAAATGGACCAGGCCGAAAATCGAACTCAGATCGTTGACTTACAGTGCCGATACTTTACTATTTAACCCCTTGAAGGGTGGTGAGATAAAATATATCCTACTTAATTTTAATTGCCAAATGCCACATTGACACAAGAATTTTGATATGAAAATCTTAATTTCATCAAGTATGTGAAGAAAATCTCTTACCCATTTTGAAATAAATTTGTTTTTGAATTCCGGGTCATTCATCATTCCAGCATTTTAAGAATATAAGTGCTTTGCCCCTCAAAGGGTAAGGCCAACTTTGCGTGTCCGACAACCGACAAGCATTTTTCGCTCAGATAACCTTATTGGTTGTGACATCTTCTCTGTTATTTAGAAAGCTCAATACACCCAGGTAAGAGAACTCCATATAAACGATGGATATGTATGTATACTATTAACACAATCAAAGTGATTCGTAAATTTTTAATACACAATGAACATTTCCTTCTTTGCCAATCAGTTTGATTGTGTTAAAATAATAGTATATCCACTGATCCATCGTTTATATGGACTCCCCCTACTTGCCGTTTATTCTGTTATGCTCTTTAAATGACAGACCAGATGTTATAACCAATAATGTTATCTGAGTGAGGAATGCTCACTGGTTGTCGGTCTAATTAGCTTAAACCGGTAAAGCATGGGCTGCAATCTGGGTCCAATTCCCAACCTGGGCATTTTTTCGCTCAAGTTGGAAATACTCAATTCGTACGATAACTTTACCAATCAATTTGATTGTGTTAAAATAATAATGTATTTATTAAGTTTTAAAATTATTCAATTCATTCATATAATAAAGCACTTTATTTTGGTGATGGCTTTCAATAGAGAAGAACTTCCCATTTAAATTTACGTAAATAAGGATAATGCATTTTACGTAAATTTTTAATTAAATGCAGTTTTTAATCAAAAAGAGTGTTTTAATAACACGTGCCAGTTTCATGTCAAACACCTTTCGAATGACACATCATTCATCCTCGTACGTTTTGTGAATGCATAAAAAAAGCGTTAATGACAATAAAAGTAACATAAATGAGTTTTAATTATCGCTGAGTATATTTTTATGTTTTCTTTTAAAATTGTTTTTAATGATTATTTAGTGTACTCATATTTTAATGTAAATAAAAAAATCCTGGCACAAAATTCTGTTTTTTTCCCTTTCTTTTTCCAAAGGAAGTTTTGCAGTTTTGTTTTTCTTATACAATTTCTGCATTTTAAGTTAGTAATATTTTAAAACTCATTTAACATTGTGTTGACTATATTTGCGATATTTATTACTTTAATATTTATTATCTCTTGGTATTAATACTTTTTAATTTTTGTTTTTTGCGTAGTTTAACGAACATCAATAGCGCAAAGTTTGCTTATATTATAGCTGAAAACTTTTGTCTAAGTAAGCAATTTTTTTTTATATTTTATTATCAATTCGTTTATTATGTTACAATATTATAATTTTAAATATTTACTAGATATACTTGATTATTTTTATTTATAGTATTTCAATTAATTATACATTTAATATATTTTACGTTTTCTAAGTACTACAATGTAGAAAGAATTTTAAATTGTTGAAAACAACCGACTAAAAGGCAAATTAACACAAGGGGCAAAGGTATACATGCATTTTATTTCCTTAACCTCTTCAGACCTGACACATTTTAAGCCATCGTAAAAATTATTTCACAGTTTTTTCCATCTGTTTATACATAAAGAAACATAAATTTGTAATAAAAAGTAAAATAATTATTATTAATTTTTATTTACTAGCAGGTACACATATGTGCACCTCGGGCTCATACTGCAAAAAAACACTTCATTTTTCAAAAAATTATTCAAATGAGGAATTTGATGGACAATTGATACAAGCTTATTTTACATGCTATTTTCGAAAAAAAATATTTTTTATATATATATAATGATATATATTGCATTTTGTACAAATAACACTTGTTCTTGATTTGCAGCCTTCATACTTGCATTTTGAAGCAAAGTTATCATTTGTTGAACGAGGAAATTGTCCAATTTTGTCGTATCTAATCTTCTGTCGTATCTTTGTCTATCTGTTTATAGTAAATTGACTTCTAAATATCCTTACGTTGTTTTTGCTGTACTTTATTTGCGAAATCGTCTTCAGAATAATTTTCAGATGAATAAATTTTGCGTAGTCTCCATGGTCATCGTTCTTCCCTTACTTTGCTCTTACATTTCATCAGTATTTATGCAATCTCTAAAAATACCGCAAGAGAGACAATATGTCTTTTCAAGGAACTTCACCTGTTTTGAAATTTCTGATATACATTATGCAACAAATAGAAGTAACCAAATCTATAAAATGTATATGCAACAAATAGAAGTAACCAAATCTATAAAATGTATATGAAACTCTTTTTGACTACTTTTTGTGTGAATAGAATAACGGTAGTAGGCTAAACATCTAACATTTAAATTTGTACCACCATTAAACGTTTTGTATTCACAATTGCATGTTGTGTTACATTAATTTTACAATTTTGATCTTTAGACTACCTAACACAACTGCTCTTGGAATACACATTTGTTACCTTTCCAGTTTAGTATGCACATATCCTTCCCTTATTCACTCATCTCACTCTCCGTGTTACAAATCTCGATCAGTCTTCATTTTTTTATCTGCTCCTCCTAGTCTTTTGATCATGATCATTCCAGTTTAGTAGATATTGTTCCTCAATAAAAAATCGACACATGTTACACTAGTAAAAAACTGTCCTAGTAAATCACCCGTGTGTTGTCTTTTCATATAAATTTAAAAAACAATTTGACAATGCCTCCACCTAGACCTAATCATAATTATTTTGAATCATCAGTTGGTACAATACATTTTCCATGATATATTTGACAGACAAGGCTATGGCCATCCCTGGCGGATAAAATAAAGTTTTTTAATTTCAAAGGATTAGGTTTTAACGGCACAAACTGTCTAGATCCACAACGTCCAGCAAATGGGATCTATTGATCTCTGTTCATCTAGTGATAAAGGTTTTGGCCGGGGAAGGGACAATCATTTTATTTTTACTGCATTAAAGATAAGATATACTTTCTGTAATTTTTATCTGCCTAACACTCTCGGGCATACGGACCTCATATGAGGTAGTATAATTATTGCATTATTAAGCAAAAAAATTTTGAGGATTCATTTATGGAGATTTGATTTTTTGATAGATAATATCTAACATGCAGTACAACAACAAAATTATTTTATTATGGTTTCTCATTTATCAAAAAATAAGATTTTTTGTGACTAATGAAAAATATTTAAAAATAATTTATGCTCGAGAGGGTTAAAGATCATTTGATTTATCTGCAAAAGGAAGAAATTTTCTAATCTCAAAAAATCGATCACGTGACAAAGTAGCTGCAATTCTAAGTACTGACAAGTCTTTTTGCCAGTAGAACCTTGCTGGGAGGTATTTTAAAGTTCCCACGAGTCCGTCTACGCCCGCAACTTCTATAATTTCATATTTAGATGCATTTATTGAGCGACGGTTTCGTGTTTGAGCGGAATATAACGGAATTGGAATTGTTTGAACGGAATTTGTTTCATATGAAACTTTTTCAACTTTAATTTTAAATGATTTATGCAATATTGAAGAGTTTATAAGCTTTCTTAAAAAATATTATGAATAAATATTAATTTTCTTATCATAAAAATGTACTTACTTTTTCGAAGTTTTATATTTTTCGCCCTTGCTCGTTTATTTTCTCGCAAATGATATGAATTAAGACTGCTAGCGCCATTTCTTGCTGAAACTAGATAAGGCTAATAACATCCTCTCGTCTCAATAAAAAAAAAAAATTCAAATATTAATTGAGATACGCAGTTGAAATCAGAGGTACACAAATGTGCACTTCAGGTCTGAAGAGGATAAAAAAATAGGCGAAAGAAAAATTTATATAAAAAATTATTCTACAAATTACCTTTTCTCTCAATAATGAAATTATATGTACATGTTTAAAAAACAAAATTGAACTTAAAACTTTCAAACATTTTTGCAATAAAGAACGTATTAAAAAAATAAAAAGACCTTTTGTTGATTACTTGTGCTAAATATAGAGTATTTCGCTTTTTACTAGATTTTCAGAATTTTTAAAATAAAAAAAATTGAAAAGAAAGACCATTTTTTAACATTTAGTATCTTAAAATGTATATGATTTTAAAGCAAAATTTTTCTTGGGATAAAGGAGTTTTTTCATTTCACGCATTTAAAAATTTGTATGTATTATTAGCAATTGTAGTAGTCCTTAAAGTGAGAGACAATTCACGAGCAGAAATTAGCATAATTGTCTACGAGCAGGATTACAAAATAAATTTTGCAACTAGAATGAAACTTTCGTGTTTACTTGTACACCAGATTGTAACTATTACGCTTAATCTAAATAAATTTGTATTTAAATAATTTTTATATTTTAATACAAAGCTGTCTTTAGCTAATACAAAATTCTGAAATTTTCAACAGTATAATAACCTAAAAAATATTTTTAAACAGTAAAAAAAAAAAAGAAATTTTAGCTTCAGGTTATGCATACTAGCATTAAACATACATTTTGAAAATTTAACCGTTTAAATGCCAATGTTCCCAAATGGGAACATTGCATTATTTGATATACAAGGCATATATTTTCCAACATAATAGCGATGTCTTTTTTCCTATAAAATATAAGGTTGATTTATACTTTTGAAAAGAAAAATATTTATGCTTAAGCATTTTTCATTCAGGCATAAAAGATATGCAAATTTATTAATTTGCATAAAAATATATTATTTGTTTTTAACATTTTCTCTATATTACTTACATTTTACCGCTAGGAATCTAAATGTTTTTGGAATTCAAAAAAATGCTCAAGAGCAATATACAATAGCGTATAGCGGAAAATAATTTTTTATATTTGCATAGGTTGTCAATCAATAATCATGTTCGAAAATCCGAATACTGAAATGAAAACAGCCAAGAAACTGCAGAACAATGTTTTTGTTACTTTTTAAATTTGTTTGCATAAATTACAATATTTGAAGCTGTAATATTAAAAAAAAATTATTATTACATTTCGATATTTATTTGGCGTGTAAACGATTAATGAAAAAGTATGGAGAATTTTTTGAGATATCTTGCACGTTGTGCACAAAAATGTTATTTGGATAATAAAAACTTCGAAATTTTGGAAATGCTGCTTCAGCTATTGAGTGGGTAATATTCTAAAAGTCAGAACTGCTATTCGAATGGAAATTTCAAGAAAACAACTATATCAAAATGTTCAGTAAAGATAGGTTTTTAATATCTAAAAAAAATTAAATAAAAAGCAATTTGAAGCTTTAAAATTAAACGGATTTGATTAAGAGAGAAAAGTTTTTGTGCATAAATTATTACTTTTCCATTTTTTATACTTCAAAAAAGAATGCGAAACTGTTTTCAATAAAACTATTCACTTTAAATAGGTAATATTTCCCAAAAGAGTATAATATTTCACTCTTTCTCTTTTTTTAAGAGATGTAGGCATGTTTATATGAAGCATGTAAAATTTCAAAACTGAAATTAATTACGTGAATTTACTAATTCACATTACTAACATGATGTAAAACTAAAAAAAAAAAAAAAAAAAAAAACCTTGGACTAGATTCTGGGTTTCTCTCTTATTAAGGTGAATTTTTAAAAAATCACGTAATGAAATATAAATTAAATATTATAAAGCATATTTTATCTTTTAACTATTATATTTATAAAATACTAGCAAACCCTGTGGTTTTCCCGCGTAGCATTTTAAATATGCCAAGTGATATTTCTATGTCTATTTTTTATTAGAAGAAATTATATTTTTAGGAATAATTTAAAAATTACCATTTAAGCGACAGTTTCACTAAACTATACATTTTTACACTGCATCAGCCAGAAAGCCCTCTTAAATAAATAAGAATGAATAAAAAAATATTGCGCAGTCAAATTGATGGCATTAAGCTCACTGTCTCTAAACACCAATTATATATTAAAGCATTGTATTTTCTAGGAATTTTTGACCTTCGAAAAACACATTAAGATGGGAAATATCCTCCCCCCTATTTCTCCTCTTTATATTTAATCATTGAACCTTCAAAACTAATGAGGGATACGTCTTATCATATAATAAAAATATATCCAAAACAAGAAAGTCGGATAATTCTGCGTTAAAACCCATTTATATATTTATCCCCCGTTCCCACTTTTATAAATAACCATTAAATCTCCAAAACTATTCAAAAATTCGCCTTATCAGAAAGAACCTACATCCGAAATTTTTTTTAAAAATCGGATAATTCTGCGTAAAAGCCCATTTATCTAATTGAAGGGGAGGGGGGCGATCGACCGTTCCTTTCTTTATACTTAACAAAATAATCGCGCAACTAATCAGGAAAGCGTCTCATCACTATTAACCTGTATCTAAAAACTGAAGCAAATTCATTAATTCAACATGAAAAACCATTTACTTAAATTAAAAGAGGTAGCCTCGCAACCCCCTTTATTCTTATTCAATGAATTCCCAAAACAATTCGGGGGAATGGCTTATCAGAATGAACCTATATTAAAAGATTCAAGCAAATCGGTAAATTATGTGTGAAAAACTATTAGCCTAAATTAAAAGGGAATTTATTTCCCAATTACTCCCCTTTATACTTAACAATTAAACACCAAAGACTAATCTTGGAGGCGCCTTATCAAAATGATCTTATAGCTAAAATTTGAATGAAATCTGATAATTCTGCCTGAAAAACCCATTTATCTAAATTAAAGGCCAGGAGATTAGCCTTCGTCCACCTCTTATACTTATTGAATGAACTCATGGAAGTGCAATAATCATGGAAGTGCCCTCATCAGAATAATCCCATGTCTAAAATTTGAATGAAATTTGATAATTCTGCATGAACAAACCATTTATCTAAATTAAGAGGGTGGCTCTTCTATCCCTCCTTTTATTTATTCAATGAATTCCCAAAACTAATCATAGAAATATCTCATCAGATTGATTCTAAATAAAAAAATTTAACGATATCTGATAATTCTGCATGAAAAACCCATTTAGATAAACTAAGAGGAGGGGTATTAGCTCCCGTTCCCCCTTTTATACTTATCGAATGAACACTCAAAACTAATCATGAAGCGCCTTATCAAAATAAACGTATATCCAAAATTTCAAGTAAATCGGATATTTTTATCATCAGTTATCGCGTTATATATACAATCACATACACACATACGTACAGAATGGCTGACAGTTTTGCCTTTGAACTGAAAATTAAGCTAATTTCATATAAATGACAATTTAGAGATTATTTTGAAACTTTTATGCTCAATTTATGCGCTAATATCAGTTTTCATTTGGCGTTTTAATTTTTTTTTAATCACCGTCTTAGTTTGAATAATAATTTTAATCTTCTTACTGGCTATATTATATATATTAAAATTAATCATCATAACAAATTTCAAACTCCTTGTTTAACGGTATACTATATTTCTATTTCTAATGAAAGTGGCACCAGCATAAAATGCAGTGATGAAACAGCAATTGTCGCCATTAATTTGCAACATTAATTTTGAAATCAGTTTAGTATTAAAATTTACGCAAAAACGTAATTTAGAAAAAATTTAAAGGCTTTTTAAGAACTTTCTTATTTCTGTCAACCGCAAGTGTTAGTGGCACCAGCATAAAATAAAGCTATGTTGGATCAGAGATCGCCACCATTGAATCGCAAACGTTATTTTTTATAACCTATATCAATATTGCATATTATAAAGAGGTAAAGTTTGTTTCTTTATAGGGAATAATTACTGGAACTAACGAACCCATTTCAAAATGATGGGGTTCATCCCTGTTCAAACTTAAGCTATATCTAACGTCAATACTGTTAACCCAAAGGGAGGGGGGCGGGAAAAAAGTTCTAAAAATGCAACTTTTGTGTTACTGAGGGGCATAGCAAAATGCAATTTGGTATGTTAATTACTTACAAAATACATATCATCTCTAATAATATTTACTAAAAAATACGAAATTAGTATATAATCTCTAATAACATTTCCTAAAAAATACGAATTGTACTTTTTTAACCATTTAATGGGTTGAAATGCAGGAAAAGTATTCTAAAACCGTTCTAAATTGCGATTTTTATACAATTTCTAGAAATAATGAAGCGATTTAAAAATTAATGACGTCAAGATGAGGGTGATAATCCTTATCCCAACATAGGCTATATCTTAAGTCAGTGTCACTACTCTAAAGGGGATGCAGGAGCAAAAAACTTAAATGCAACTTTTGTGTTACTAGACTCTAGAAACATAAAATTTGGCATGTTGATTACTTTTTTGATATAAATGATTGCTAAGAATATTTCCCAAAAATACGAAATTTAAAAGGGCTGAAAATTCGCGAAAAGCATTCTAAAATGTTTTGAAATGCGATTTTTAACAATTTCTGGAAATAACGAACCGATTTCAAAAATAATGTTCTCAAAAATATCGTGACAATTCTTGTACCAATATAGACTTTGCCGTATATTGGTGTTATTACCCCAAAAGGGTGCAGAAGCAAAAAATTTCTAAAATTGGCATTTTGTGCTACTGAAGGCCCTACAATTATGAAATGCATAGTGATACTTATTTATAAGATATAAATGATCTCAAAGGACATTTCTTAAAATATTCAAAATTTAAAATGGGACAAAATGAACAAAATGCTTTTTTAAAAAAACATTTTAAATTGCAGTTTCTTACACGGGCTTAGAAAATAACGAAACGATTTTTAAAATAAAGGCATTGGAATGATGGTGATAGCAATCGCTCCAACATAAGTTATATTTTATGTCGATTTCAATATCCCAAAGGTGTTAGAATAATAAAAATCGTTCTCTTCGAAAATCATTTTCCTTGAACACCCATTTGGGTTAGTGTCATCAACATGAGATGTAGCCTATATTAGAACAGGGGCGAATCCTAACATTTTAGTACCTTTACTTTTAAATCGGTTCGGTACTTCCAGAGAACTGCAATGAAGAAAACTTTACATTTTCTATAATATAGATATAAATAAATATAGAATATTTAACCATAAAATGAACATTTGTAAAAATATGTTATTATTTTTCTTCATCTGCTGTTTTTCATTAAACAAAAACGTATGAAAACCTGATTTTAAGAAAACATTCTAAATATCACAATATAAATAATTAAAATTGTATTATGCATAAATGTAGAAGATTAAATTATCTTTTAAGTCAACAAAGTAAATTTCAAAATGTTTAATAATATATTTTCATACATTGGCCAAAATTGTATAAAAAAAGATATGTTTGATTCTTTCACAAATAATTCTGCAATAATTATCCATAGAAAAAATAATTATCTTACCAGAATCTCTATATGTATATTGAGGGAGAGTCTAAAACTTACCTAAAAGAAATAACATGAACTTTAAACTTTATTCAAAAATAATATAATTTTAAAATTATTTATAAAAAATGTACTACTTTCATAAAAATGCACTAAATTATAGAATGCATATATGAGGACGTGAGTTTCAAAACTTGCCTTAACAAGAAACTAAAATTTTGGGAAGTCGCGAAAAATGTCTGACTGCGTCCATTGGCTTTCATTTTACACGAATATTTTACAATGCCAGAAATACACGATAAAACTATTACTAGCAAATTGCAGTTTTTTTTTCAATACAGATTCATCAATATATTAGAATGATAAAGAAAGTTTGATTTTTTTTTTTTTTTTTTTTTTTTTTTTTTTTTTACAATTTTTAATGAAGCGAGTTTTGAAACTCAAGTCCCTATATATTTGAATGCACTAATGAATCAGGTGACATTTCATCAATTTGACGAAATTTGGCTCTATTGGAGGTAATGATGACATTAAAACTTTTCAACAAATAATCATTGCGTATGCGGATACTGATTTATCCATAATATGTCAAACTATATTTCACTAACCATTGAGTTTAAATAGTACAATAGTACCATAAAAAGTGTATTTGTGATATTTTTTCGACAACCGAGGTCGAAAAAATATATTCGAATCTTGGTTTAATTATTTTTTTTTCACAAATTCAGCACTGTGTAAAATCTACGGTATTGTAGTCTTAAAATGCAAATACGAAAGAAGAGAGGATGAATCGAAAAAACATACTGATTATAAGGTACCCTGGGGTAATAACGCCACGTTAAGGTTCTACCAATTTTCGCGGCTTAGTTTTAGATTGTATTTTTCAAACAAATATATGATTTCATACAGCAACTCTTTGACTATCTATATAAAAAAAATAATTTAATAGATATGTATTCATAAAAAGTAATGGCGTGATTTCTTGACCAATGCTATTTGGCGTTATTACCCACCTGTATGGGTAATAACGCCATGCAAACAAAACTATGAAATAAGATGGAATAATTGCATGTAGATTGCCCAATTCTAAAAATACAAACTCTACAAACTTAGAAATTGACAAATTGCATTCTAAGCTATTGAAAATGTTCAATTTTTTGTGAAAGTGTAAGAAAAATAAAGGTGTGGTGTGTGGGGGAGGGGAGGATGAGGCAAAAGAATACAGACCGTGAGCTTCTTTTTGCTTAAAAAGGACCGCTTAAGTAGAATTATTAGAAACATTGCACAGTTTTAACCGTGTTTATTTGAATCAGTATTTAGGATGAAGCTCGGCCACTGTAAGGAATCAACTCGGGTATTAATGCCAAGGATTGGCGTTATTACCCCGTTATAGTTATTGCGCTGTACATTTTAAATTACAAATTATCTCGAGAAGATATCCAAAATCTTCAACAACATTCTGAAAGTCCATGAAATGTACTACAAATTTATGTAATTAACAAAGTATTTCCGGATAAAAAAAATAGTCTTCACATTACAAAACGTATCTCGAAATTTTAGATCAAGCATTAATTTTAGTTGCTTTGAAAAACAATAAGACCTAAAAATGAAACAAATTAACTTCAAGCTGTTTTTTGCGATTTATATGACTCAAAACCCTTCTGCGCAGAGTACATGGGTGTCATTTACTTGATTATTTCATAATTATGCAAAATATAAGCACTTGGCGTTATTACCCCGCCTGGCGTTATTACCCCAGGGTACCTTATTTTATTGTAAATCATTTTAACGCAATTTTAAAGGACCTAATATTTTTTATACATTCAATTAGATCTTAAACATTTAGCGCATGACTTTTTATTTTGATATTTTAAAAAATGCGTCTATTTTCGTTAATTATCCACTAAAAAATAGTGCAAAAATTTATCTTTGATCCAATTGTACAAAGTGTCATAATGTCACTACCGAGTTACGTAATAAAAAGTGCTCAAAAAATGGTAACCTTACATTATATACTTTTTAAAAGTATTTGTAGTGTACAATAATAACTAATTAACGATATAATAATTTTTATAATGCTTTTAATTGTTTACAAAATGATTAATTATTGCCTTATATATATATAAAAAAATGCTAGTCATGCGCGTTGCAAGCGGTGTTTACAAAGGTAATGCAATATCACCTTGATAATAAATCAAATCAAAAGCCAATTTCACGGCCTTAAATGCAAATTATCACACGTCTAGGCGTATAACACGTGCCACTAGCTTGAGAGTATATATTTTAAATTCAAACATATACAGTCGTATAAAATGCAACCCACACTTTAGATAATGTACCTTTTCTTTGCGACCTGAAAACTCGATCATTTTCAATCTGCCCAATTCCTCTTCTTTAAGAATCTAAATAGCTTAACCCCCTCCCCCACAAAAAATGTTGAATATTAAATTAACTTGGTGGTACAAACTGTGATTTTTTATGGTTAGCTGAAAGCGACAGTGGGGAAGAAGGTGGTATTTCCGTAGATATAAATGAAGACAAGTATAATTAACGATCTGCGTTTGATAATGAATATTATGTTTGTTAAAAATATACATTGTAAGTTTTTTTAATTAATAAAAAAATGTATCTAATTATACCTCTGAAAATTGAAATGGTTTCTTCTTATTATTTTACATCAGCCATTTTGTATTCTATGTAAAAAGTACATACGATTCAAACATTCAAGTGATTTTATAGATTTAAAAGTGCGTTCTACATGGAGATATGCGGTAAGTAATGCATAATGTTCAGCAAAAGACCAATAAAAAACGTCAACTAGTTAAAAAAAAAAAAAAAAAAAAAAGCTGATGTAATTTAGAAATACACTGTGTATTAAAGGGTTAAAAGCAATAACAATAATTAGTAGTACTAATTACGTCCTGTAATAAACTAAGAAAATGCTATAATCATTTCTTAATTGATAACTAGATTATTTTAATATTTTGTGCGCAATATTTAGTTATAGTAAATTTATATTCTTTGTCGATGTAAATTTGAAATAAAATTACAAATTAACAAAAATTGCAATAAAAAAGCGTTTTTTTTTTTTTTTTTTTTTTTTTTAAATAACGCTTCATCCCTGTAAATATGCATTTAAAACGTAAAGTTAACATCTGACAACTCGAAAGTTTGAATAAATAGTTGATAAATTTAAAAAAAGTATTTGTTCTGCTTACAGTTTGTCATTATTGAATCTTAATAGAGCATGTTTAGTATTCATCAGAAAATGATATGAAAATTTCCATATCAATCAATACTTTTACTGTGTTTAAAATATCTATAATAAAAGAAAACTAAAATAAACTAAAATGGAAAATCTGATTTAAAAAAATGATACAAAAATGATACTTATGGAATGAAAAAAATCGTTTATTGTTAATTTACAAATTGCTCTACAACTATTTGATCTTTCGAAGTATACTGTGAAAAATAATTGGAAAGTTATTAAACATTTTCTAGGAAACTGGGATTCTTAGCACTTTTTATACAGCGGTAATAGCAAAAATTCATGCAACAGATATCTCTTAAATATCTGTAACATATAATGTTAGAATATAGCGTTTAATATTACAAGAAAAAACTAGTCGTTGGGGGCCACCATAATACTTACCCATCTTATATATGCATATATAATATATGAAAATAAAACATTGGTAAACTATTTATAAAATGAATTGCAATTACAAAACAAAATTTAAACGTGTATTTAAATTGTTTTATTATGCATAGTAATGGTCTATTAATGAGTTGCTGAATCTATTTCGACAAATTATACAACACGACAATCTACTCGAGTAGTACTGAATTGCAAAAAGGAAACATCCTTATAACTCCAAAAATAATAATCTTATTAACTAACAGTTTATTGTGTCAGATTAAGGGTCTCATTTCCAATTAAAATACACCTTTGAATTGAAATTTGAATGAAATACAGGATCATGAAAAATCGAAGAATGTGGAAAACAGGATTACAGATATCTCGGCAACTAATAATTCGATAGACTTCGTTCTTTATGCAAAATTCTTGTTATTTTATTGCCTTTTACGATCACTCCTTAAAATTAAAATTTCGAAAATTTTATATACCTTTCATCAGAGAGAATTTTTCGAGAGTCCGAAAAACTAATTTCGGATAATCGAAGTTAGTGATATTAAATAGTCTTTGTTCCATTTTTACATGCTAAACACATGCAAAATTTCAAGTCTCTATCTTAATTTGTTCGGGAGATAGAGCGTTTACAGACAGACAGACGGCAATTTTTTTTTTCTAAAAATATGTTTTTCGAAATCTTCAGTGTCTAAAACGTCTAAATCCGTCAAAAAAATTCTTTCGATTTAAAAAACGATTGCAAGACTTACCCTATACTACGTATGATGGGTAAGTAAAAAATACCTAGATATTATTGTCATTCAATCTAACAAGAAACCAAGAATAAGAATTACGCTTTATACATTGAAAAAAAAAAAAAAAGAGTCCTTAAGGCTTTATTTAATTCACAGATATAAAAGCATTATTAATAAATCTTTGTTGTCCAATTTTCAAAAATCTCTTAGTAAAAAACTGTGTAATAATTTTAAATGAACTCTGATTATTTAAATTCATTAATAACAAAATTCTACAAGCAAATGACATAATATTCATAACAGTTTTGTGAAAAACATTGAGTGAAAGAAAAGACAATAGGCAGCAAAACTAATTAATAAATCGGATATCTAATCATTATGTATTTTGTTTCTATTCATATGTCGGAAATATTAAGTGTATTTAATTATGCGATATTTAACATAAAAGAAAAAATCTAAGACGTTTCCATGATTCCGCGTATTTCAGTTTTTCCAGATGTTTATTGCTTTATATTTTAAACCTAGTCGAAAATCAATATTGCTAAAAAACAATCAGAGTTCATAAAAACAGCGGTATTTTTGAAATCCTCAAAAGTCTCTGATATTTTGATATACATCAGATATAGTCACTAAATATCCGATATTTTTTAAATAGTAAAATTGCTTCCATGTACAGGCGTAAAAAACTGGTAAATGGACGAATTTTACATCTAACTAGGGAACTGCAAGAAGTGTAAGTCCCCGATTTTGACGAAAGTGGTATCGTTGGAAAGATCTCATCGAGAGCACTAAAAAGCTCAATGGAACTACCCGTCGTAAATGATTCATTTTCGAGATATCCGACAATTTATGTCACGTAGCTAGTGCACTATTAATAGGCAACCGCAGAAAACTTTAGTCTCGATTTTAACGAAAGTGGTATCGTTGGAAAAATATCATCATGAGTAGTAAAAAACTCAATGGAATCAACCGACGGAAATGAGACATTTTTGATATATCCAACAATTTGTGTCACGTAGCTAGTGCATACTGTTATAGTGCACACTTAATAGGGGACCGGAAAAAATTGTTTTCTTGATTTTGATGAAAATGGTGTTGTTGCAAAGACATCATTGTGAGCAGTCAACAATTCAATGGAACTAACCATCTGAAATGAGCCGTTTTCGAGATATCCGACAATTTATGTTACTTAATGTAGTTTCCCAGCAGTATGCATTAGCAATGTGACACAAATTGTTTGATATCTCAAAAATGTCTCATTTCCGACGGGGGATTTCATTGAGTTTTTTAATCCTCATAATGATATCTTACCAACGATATCACTTCCGTTAAAATCGAGACTAATTTTTTTTTTGCGGTCCCTCATTACGTGTGCACTAGCTACGTTACATACATTGTCGAGTATTTCGAAAATGAATCATTTGCGACGGGTAGTTCATTGAGTTTTTTACTGATCACGATGAGATCTTTCAAACGATACCACTTTCGTCAAAACTGGTGATTTGCACTTCTTGCAGTTCCCTAGTAGGACGTTCTTTTCCTGTGTCGTAAATTCACCTCCGCTACGCCAGAACGAGTGAAAGTGACTCATCTAATGAAAGCGATTTCCTAGATTTGTACTAGGTCCTGTTGGTTCAGGATTATCAGACGGTCAATGGCTTTGTAAAACGCTGCTGGAAAATAGAAAATCTTTGACGTAAATGTGTCAATATAGGCTTCTATAGGCTTCCTGATGTCACTTGTAATGTCGGCCGAAGCAGATATAGGTAAAATTAAATCATTGATACGGATAATTCTGCAGGAAGAGATTCAAAATTTATTTGACGGAAGCGAGTTTCCGCACGTACGATTGATGCGAATAATCAACAGACATCACTTCGTTAATAAAAGTAAAAGTTATGGACGCTATAGAACCACTTACGTGTGCAGGAAGACGCACCTTCACCTCCCGACGCATAATTCTAATAAGGTCTGAACTAAGACGTGAAGCCAGAAACAGCCCCATTCCTCAAGGAAAGACAGACATATAGAGAGCTACAAATAATGTATATCTCTGTTAACACTGTGGATGTGCAGGGCACGTGTTCAGGTACTGTAGTGTAAGACGAAGGATACTCACACATACAAGCACTTCTAGAACATCCAATCCTGGACGAGATATGGATACCGACTGCATACGCAGCTCCGACAAGAATTATACGCTGGTTGCTCACGAAAAAATATTCCATCTCGTGCTGCAGTTGTAGTCTTGCAAACATGCGATAGTAAGAATTATCTGGCGGGGTATCCTTTCAAATAATTCAGTTGGCAGAATGTTAGAGCTCTATACCGATAATCCTAGCTCGAGTACCAGCATGAACACATTTTCAAGCTAAAGACTGTATGCCTTTTAAGCATTTCGGATTCAAGTATATTTATGCAAGTTATATTACGGGCAAACAACAGACCAATTTGAAAAAAAATGATAATAATGTTTGTTCAAAAGTGTTAAAAAGCAGGATTATTATTTAAAAACTTTTAATTGAAAATGGAAACATTTCTTTAGGACACTTTTTTATTGGTGCTGATTAAAGATCAAATAATATATGTATCGATTATTAAAACCCTAAAATGAAAATCATGTTAAAATTATTTTACTCCTGTTCTTCATAGAACAACTTACACACTCACATTATAACACAAAATTTTTATAGTGTCATTTGAGGAGTCTGCTGTCAGAAATTAAATTTTATATAGAGCTTATCACACATATTTCCAGTTTCCAGAGCTTAAAATTTTTGGAATTATCACGCATTAAAATATAAAGTGGCATATCAGAATTTTTATTGATACTTCACTTAATTTTCAATATAATTTATTTAAAAAAATGCATAAAAAATAAATTAATTAATTAAAAAATAAGCGGAATTTACCAATTTTTTACGTCATTATTATTTTTAAATTTATTATTATTATTATTATTATTTACAAATAATAAAATTTTAGAATATATTTTAGTAAATCCTTCCTTTATTTTGAGGTAGGCTGACTTTCTGATTAAAGACTAATCTTGAAACTAAGACATGAAAGCAGTAAACAATATTTCATTTTAATCTAGTTTCAGTTTAGTAGTAAGCTAAGTTTGAACTGTTGTTTAAAGTAAATATCCTTAATTCTCCCATTGTGAATAAATTTTGTAACGTCAGAAACATGTTTGTTTATCAAACCATTCACAAGCGATGATTATAATCCCAAATCAAGTGAAAAATTCCTTGCAGAGCAAAATGGAAATAAAAAAATTTTCGCAATTCTTGAAAGTACTAATAGAATTTACTATAAATAATCTAGTCGTCGGGGGGCCACCTTAATACTTACACATCATGGATATGTATAATATAATATATGAAAATAACGCATGAGAAAACTATTTATACAATGCATTGCAATTCCAAAACAAAATTTAAACATACATTTAACTATTATTAATAAACGTAGCTCCATTAATGAATTGCTGATAAACCCATTTCGGCAAATTATACAAAATGCCGAACTACTCAAATAGTACCAAACTGCGTAAATATATATATATATATATATATATATATAACTCCAAAATTAATTATCATATTTACTAACAGTTTACAGCGTTGGATTAAGCGTCTTATTTCCAATTAAAATATATCTCTGAATTGAGATTTGAATTAAACACAGGGTCATGAAAAATCGAAGAATGTGGAAAACCGGATTACACATATCTCGGCAACTAATAATCCGATAGACTTTGTTCTTAATGCAAAATTTGTGTTATTTTATTGCCTTTTACGCCCACTTCTTAAAATAAAAAAAATCGAAATTTTTTATGCACCTTTCATCAGAACGAATTTTTCGAGAGTCCGAAACAAGTAGTTCCGGATAATCGAGGTTACTGATATTAAATAGGCTTCGTTCCATTCTTACATACTAAGTTCATACAAAATTTCAAATCTCTGTCTCAAACTGTTCATGAGATAGAGCGTTTACAGATACATAGACAGACAGACAGACGGACGGCAAATTTTTATTTCTAAAAATATGTTTTTCGGAATCTCCAGTATCTGAAACGTGTAAATCCGTCATAAAAAATTTTTCAATTTTCAAAACGATTGCAAGACTTACCCTATACTACGTATGACGGGTAAGTAATAAATAAAAAAAAATGAAAAATAGTTAATAAGAAAAGGCTTTATAAACGATAGAAGACGTTTGATTGAAAGCTTTTTATTAATCATCGAAAAATAAAAAAATAAAGTTTCAATAATTCAATCAATTATTATTTTGTATAATAGACAAACTATTGGGAGAACACGTAAATATATGGCAGAAAACCGTGACATAACTTTTTTCACGTATAAAAACATTTCATATTTATTTACTTAGAAGGTGTCACAAATAAAAATTAAATTAAAGAGTTGACATGTTTCGGTTCATTAATAAGAACCGTATTCATAACATATAAAATCAGTAGAAAATTAAATGACACTGGATATAAATATAATTTAAAAATCAAAACAAAACATTGCGCCCGCTATGATCGTGAATATAGCCATTGCCAACGCAGCATATAAATATAATAAATTTTGACCATATATTAAATTTAAAATGTATAAAATTAAAATTAAAAAAAGTAGAAAAACTAAATGACTCTGGATTTAAAGGTAATTTAAAACCCCAAAATATAAAATATTGCGCCCTCTATGATCGTGAATAGCCAATGCCATCGCGGTTCCTCCTATTAGACTCATCCTTTAAATATTTATTAAGTAATTCTAACCACAAACTCGGAATGTCATAAGAATAAGAATCATTACAAACTCTATCCCTCCTAGAATATATCTCTATGGATTCACGGATGATTAATTTTCGGAATAAACTGGAAATGAACACTAATCTACTATCTTTAAAACAAATTTTAACCCCCCTCTTTAAAAACAATCTTGATAACGCAGTCTTATCCCTACCAAATTTTATGTCACATTCATGCTCTTTCTTTCTAACCCCAAACTTTCTACCTGTCATACCGATATAAAAATTAATATCCCCCTCTTCATTCTCATAGATAGATAATAAATAGAGGGCGCAATATTTTATATTTTGGGGTTTTAAATTACCTTTATATCCAGAGTCATTTAGTTTTTCTACTTTTTTTAATTTTAATTTTATACATTTTAAATTTAATATATGGTCAAAATTTATTATATTTAAGGTACCCTGGGGTAATAACGCCACGTTAAGGTTCTACCAATTTTCACGGCTTAGTTTTAGATTGTATTTTTCAAACAAATATAGGATCGGATACAGCAACTCATTGACTATCTATATAAAATAAAATAATTTAGCAGATATGTATTCATAAAATATAATGGCGTTTTTTCTTGACCAATGCTATTTGGCGTTATTACCCACCTATATGGGTAATAACGCCATGCAAACAAAACTATGAAATAAGATGGAATAATTGTATGTAGATAGCCCAATTCTAAAAATACAAACTCTACAAACTTAGAAATTGACAAATTGCATTCTAAGCTATTGAAAATGTTCATTTTTTTGTGAAAGTGTAAGAAAAATAAAGGTGTGGTGTGTGAGGGGGGGTGAGGCAAAAGAATATCAGACCGTGAGCTTTTTTTGCTTAAAAAGGACCGCTTAAATAGAAATATGAGAAACATTGCACAGTTTTAACTGTGTTTATTTGAATCAGTATTTAGGATGTAGCTCGGCCACTGTAGGGAATCAACCGGGGTATTAATGTTAAGGATTGGCGTTATTACCCCATTATAGTTATTGCGCAGTACATTTTAAATTACAAATTATCTCGAGAAAATATCCAAAATCTTCAACAACATTTTAAAAGTACATGAAATGCACTACAAATTTATGTAATTAACAAAGTATTTCCGGATAAAAAGATAGTTTTTCACATCACACAACGTATCTCGCAAATTTTAGATCAAGCGTTAATTTTAGTTGTTTGTAAAATCAATAAGACCTAAAAATGAAACAAATTAACTTGAAGCTGTTTTTTGCGATTTATATGACTCAAAACCCTTCTGCGCAGAGCACATGGGTGTTATTTACCTGATTATTTCATAATTATGCAAAATATAAGCACTTGGCGTTATTACCCCGCCTGGCGTTATTACCCCAGGGTACCTTATATGCTGCGTTGGCAATGGCTATATTCACGATCATAGCGGGCGCAATGTTTTGTTTTGATTTTTAAATTATATTTATATCCAGTGTCATTTAATTTTCTACTGATTTTATATGTTATGAATACGGTTCTTATTAATGAACCGAAACATGTCAACTCTTTAATTTAATTTTTATTTGTGACACCTTCTAAGTAAATAAATATGAAATGTTTTTATATGTGAATGAAAAAAGGTGAAGTGATTTTGTTTTAGTTTTTGAAAAAAAAAACCGAAAGCTAACAACAGTTTTAACATAACTTTTTTCTTTTTTTTTGGGGGGGGGGTGAGTCATACCATTTTATTACCAGTAATTTTGTATGCTATGTTTTGTTTTGCTTACTCACATAGCATTCAATGATGAAATAAACAATTTTTTCTATATAATAGTACTGTCAGTAAAATGACTAAGCTTCTGTTCCCAAAAGTTACGCCACTTGCGAAAAACAACTTGACAATTTCACTAGAAAAATATTTTAATTTCTAAATTTTTGTTTAAAAATGAATTAAGTGTTGAAAATTCATGACGAATTGCTGTATTGTGTAAGAGATTCCTATACATATAAGACAAAACATGAGATTTTCAACGCAAGAAACAACTCATTCGTTTTATAATTTAATTTTGGTGTTTTTTTGTCGGTCGATTATCTACACTATGGGATATAGGCCCAGGGGGGGAGTGCCCTTCGTGGGGGTCTTTCTAAGGGAACCTAACCCGTATTTACGCAAGGTTCGAAGAAAAACACGAAAACTCCGAACGGTTAGGCCGACAGCCACGATTGGGTTTGAACCCAGCACCTGCCGTCTACCACTTGAGAGGACAGAACCTCTCGGCCACTGGTGGGGCTCTTATAATTTAATATAAAATCAAGTACCGTAAAATCCGACATGTACCGCGCATTTGTGTTAAACGCAAGATTTGGAAGTGTATTTTTTTTCTATTTTTAGGTATATTCGGCTTATAATATAACTACCAATTTATATCACCACCAATTTATATACATTGGTAGTGAAAATGAAACAAAATTCAATGATGTGCCGCAAGATATAACGGAAGATAAATATGACGAACTTTTTACGTTACCACGGTGATAACGTAATTTTATCTCTTTTAAATAAGCAGTATTTACGGTACACATAGAAAGATATTTATGCTCACATTTTCGTTATTTTTAAATCTAATGTTTTTACATTCGGCGTATAACGCGTATCCGTAAATTTCGTCCTTTTTTTGGTATGAAAAATGCACAGTATGTCGGATTTTAAAGTAATTGTTGTACAGAATGCAGTTTGAACTAAAATACTTCCCATAATGAATAGCTATTTACAAACGAATTAAAATAATTAATTCCAAACTTCTATCATGGATAGCGCCATTTTTTCGAGTGTTTGTTTCTGATTTCCATATTAGTTTTGACGCTTTGACTCAGAAATGACGACGTGCACCCAAAAAGCTGATTTCATACATTGGTAGTTTGAACCCAAATTGAAACTAATCTGAAAATCAGAAAAAACGACGAGTGACGCCATCTATCAAAGTTTGGAACTATTTTTTTTTCTTCTGGAAAAAAATCTTCATCGTGAGATGCACTTTTGTCCTAACTGTACTCCTGTAGGACAATGACTTGTTTTTATATTGAATTTAAAAATACCCCAGGAACTTTTGGGATAATCTGTATATTTTCGTAGATTAAGAAATTTTATTCTATTTGTTTACAGTACACTTTTGTATATCTATTGTTTGTATAATTTGCATTACATCCGAATCTGTTTAATGTCAGCACGTTGCTCCACCACGCTGCAGGTCCACTATTCGATTCGGAACTATATACTGCATGTATGATTACCTCGATTATCTTTACTTTTCGAAATTTCAGTATCGATAACGTGAGTTACAAGTTTGTTTAAAAAATTTGATAATAGAATAAAGTAACAATAAAAATAAACTTTGAAGATCTTGCATTAAGCTATTCCCTCACAAAGACAAATACTGAGTAGCATCTCAAGAAACGCGTAAACATTCGAGGTACTGCAGGCCATACTCCTAAAATTTACTTTTATAAAATATACATTACACTTTTGTTACTACTTCATTTAAAAATAACATTAAACCAAAGAAGTTAAGAAACATATTAAATATATTTAAAAATGCCTATTTTGGCTATTTTTAAATTCGATTATTTTTCTTTAGTATAAGAAATATTACATTTTGTTTGCATCTTTTATACTGGAAAATTTGTCTACATTAAAAAAAAATGCAAAATAGTTTCTATTCTTTAAATTTCAAAATGTGGAAAATAATTAGGATATTTTCAACTTTCCTTTAAAGTTATTTACTATTAAATATTTTCCTTTTTTAAATTTTTGTATCCGTAAAAGATAAATTGCGACTACTTTCTTTCTTTCAACATTCCAAAGTTTTAAAACTTTCTTCGATTCTACAATACCATCTTACTAATTCCACTAAAATTTTTCACCTTCACCCTGCAAATCGATAGCAACTAATCCCAAGAAATCCATTTAAGTTCGGAACATGTCGTTTAGTTCTTTGAGCGCCTTCAGCAGATCCTTGTTTCAAAGATTTTCCAGAAAAGAAACAAAAAATAGATATAAAAGATACCTGATGGGTTTTCTTTTTATTATTATTTATATGGAATGTACGAATATATTTAAATTTCTTTTTATACAGATTTTCTGTAACTACTTTTTTTTTCTAATTTTCTGTATATTTTGCGTTAGAAACAAATCTTTCAATTTTATTTTATTATTCTTAAAAATAGGATTAAATAAAACAATGAAGTTTGTTTTCACTAATATAGTAATGTAGATCGATATTTTATTTTATTTTATTTATTTATTTATTATTTTTATTTATTTACTTATTTATTACTGAAAGAGACAAAGAGATGTTGAAACATATATTTTTGAGGAAAAATATCACAAGAATAAAAGTATAAAATCGAGTTTATTTTTAAAATACTTTTTTATTTATGTATTTTTTATTCTCTAATTACACTGTAAAAAAAAAAAAAAAATGTAACCTTAGTAAGCTAAATTTACCAAAATCTGTTATGCTGAATAATATTTTTATGTACACTGTGCAAGAAAATAATGTCCCTACAAAACTTGTAAGCAAAACTAAAGACATCTGTAACTTTACAAAAGAATCTACTAAAATTTTGGTAATTTTACTAAAATTTTATCTGTAATCCTCGTTACTGTTGCCTAAACAGTTTTGGGAATCTGATTTACCGAAAAAATTCTTAGTAACTTTGACATTTTTTTGATTCAAAATGCAAATGTGTATATGTTTAATAATTTTTTATTGTTACCATTGCATAAAAAGTTCTTGGAATATAATTCTACTAGAAATTTTTTTGTAATTTTTTTCAAAATTGGGAATGGGGATGAGAACTGGAATGAGCACTTTGGATATATGCTGGATAGTACCTCCCTTGTGTTTAATGTTTATCGGGGTCCATTGTCTAGATCATATTCATAAACGGGATTGGGTAGAATAAGCTAAAATTATTATTGAGCTATGACAATAGAGAATTTCTGATTTTCAATATTAAAAACTTTGAAAAACATTGAGATATGTTTGCTTTATTTAACTGCTGAAATTTCGCGATTTTATAGAATAATTATTTATGCGAAAAAATATTGGTCTGAAAAATCTAGGAGATTGGCGAGTATGTAAATATGAGAGGCGACATATAAACTATTAAATAGCCCATTAGGCAAATACAGAATTGGCAATAATAAAAATATTGATATTGTCACTAAACTAACATGGGCGTGTTCAGCGAACTTACCAAAGTGACCAATGTAACCGGTAACTTACCGGAATGGTAAGTAACCGGTAGCTAACCAATTGACTGATTCTCTGGACGCACTGGTTAGTTATGTCATGTAGCGCCATCTATATTCCATTTTGACATCGAACAACACAAAACGAAACCGAATCTACCGCCTGTTGATTTGAAGTTGCCATTTATTTTTAACTAAATAACATGTAACCGATCACGTGACCCAACTAACCAAGAATTTTCCCCGGTTAGTTCGGTCACTTACCGGTCACATCGGTCACTTGTGCTGAACGACGTTGGTTGCTTACCGGTTACAGCACTGAAAGCATTGGTAACTAACCAATCTTACTGGTTACTTACCGGTGACATTGCTGAACACGCCCCATGTTTTATTTTTCTTCATTCTAAAAATTTTCATGTACCATTAGATGTTTATATCTCATCTCAAAATTTGAATTTTACTAAACGTCAGGAAATTTTGGAGTCGTATTTTGAGTTTAGAGTGTCTGCTTTACTAGTGTGTTTGTTTAAATATTTTGCAGTTCGAGACCATAATTTTCCTAAAATAGCTAGATTAGATTTTTATTTATTTATTTATTTATTTAACAGACAAAGCCATTTAGAAAATTATTATTAAAATTTCAATCATAAATTTCAAGTTTTTCTTTCATGACAGATGAATTTTTTACCAAATTTATCGCAAAAAAATTTTTTTACAGTTTTTTTATGTGTATTTAATAAAAATCTCATGATTATTTTAATTTCACGGTAAAAGACAATATGTTTTCATAGCATTGGGATTTTTTCTTCCGAAATTAAAAAGATATAGTGACTATTTTTTTTATATACATGATTTTATCAAAACAAACTGTAACAAAAATATTTTGCAATAAATCTGGTAAACAAGATTTATCTGTCATGACTGAGTAAAAATTCGAAAAATATGCGCAAGAGATGTGAAAATAATTTATATCTATCCATGTATGATATCATACTAAAAACCCGCGTATTTGCGTTATCATCCCATCCCCCCGATGGCGCAGCTGTGCCATGCCAGATTCCAGCATTTAATTTGTACGCTTGATATGTATGCAGTTTCGGTGTGGAAATTAATGACTAGGACTTTGACTGGGAATTTGAAAATAACTTTATTTTTAAATGAGAAAAAGCTATATTTTACTCATCTAATAAACCGATTTTTTTTCTTTTTACCAAAATTCTGGTACAGAGTTAGCCTTTGCAATTAAAATTAAGTGATTCCATTGATATACCATCTCTCTTCAAGGGATTAAATAAAGTGAAAAGGGAAGAAATAAGAAGAAGCTGTAACAGTAAATATTTGCCTTTTTGCAGTGGCGTGAGAAGAAACAAATATGCTAATAGACCGAAATGCGGTTGCACAGACTGTCGAATTCGAGATGGAATAAATTCTATGATTAGGTTAAATCTCGATTAACTGATTAAAATGCAGTAAATCTGACAAGTCAAAAATTTTTTGAAAAAAAACTGAAAACTGAAATTTAGTGGTTGACTGATATGTTTATCACTGTGTTTCTCAGAACCGAAAGAAATGAAAACGTGGAAGACTGTCAGTAGGAAAATTATGTTAATGCAGAATTATTGTGTTAAAATTAATCTAGTTTAAGGTTATATGTTAGAATCTGATCGGAAGTATACAAATGTTTTTGAAAGATGTTAATAAAGTGTGATACAGTTAACCATAAAGACAGAAGTGCAAAAATATAATTTGATAACCATTTCATTTTCGGAACCAGCACTAAAAAATATGTAAGAATATATTATGAAAAGTTAAAAGAAGAAACACAAGCCTAAATTTCGATAGCTAGTGTAATATGTTTATATATATAAAAGATCGGTAAATAAATTAAACTCATCTTGTGATTTTTTATAAGAAATGTGTGTATTTAATATTAATTTAGAGAAAACATTGCAGTTTCACTTTTTTCATTATTCAGTTTATATATCCAGAAAATATATTCTTTTTCAAGTTCATTCCTTTAAATAATTTTGTCGGAAGAAAATCTGATGAATCCATTATCAGCAATTTTCGGCGTAAAAAATAAGAAGAATGTAACATGTTTACCCTTGACATGTTTACTAATGAAAGTTTTTCCTTTAAAATGTTTCGTTGCTCTGAAACAAAAATTTAAACGCCCTGCGCTGAAAAGCAAAAATCTCCAGAGCCTCCCCAGAATAAATTTATGCCTTCTAAGCTGCTAAGTCACACATCTTAATCCCCGGTATAGCTGTTTACTATTTAAACGCGCGAGCTTTCAACCTGTGCTGAATTAAGGGGAAAATGAATTAGTGAGATAAACAACACAGTGTTGATTTAGTGATACAAGCTTTGCTCGTTCACATTCTTTTTCCATGAAGAAAGATAATCCTCGGAGATAAAAGATGACGGTAGGGTACGAAAAGTGATGAAATTCGTGAATGTTCACGAACTGAAAGTGGGCTAATGGAATAATTTTAATTACCTTCTTTAAAATTAAAAAAAAATGTATATTCTGATAATTTGTGTCATTTAGTAACGAAAACTATTTTTTTTTTTAAATTAGAATTAAAGAAAAAACATAGCTACAAGTATATTGAAGAACCAATCAAACTAAATCAAACATTTAAAAAAAAAAACGAGCTTAAAAATCATTTTTCTTAAAACGAATAAGGCATTTGTATTAATCGAGAATTACTCGACGAATTATGCTTAAATTTTCAAACGACCATTTATAATTAAATTTTGTATGGCGATATGTAATATTTTTTTGTAATTTCATATTAACAAAACTTTTACGGATTTTTTCCCCTTAATCTCTACGGACACAATAGAGTGAACCCTATGGAGTAAAACCTTGGTTTTCCTGCTACAACTCTGAGTATCATTCCATCTTTTTTAGAAATTTCTTTCTGATCTCTGATTCCTCTTAAGTTTTCATATATCGAGAATATTTATTTTCAAGTTCATTCCTTCAAATAACTTTGTCGGAAGAAAATCTGATGAACTCATTATCAACATTTTTCGGCGTAAAAGAATTTTTTTTTTTTTTTTTTTTTTTTTTTTTTTTTTTTACATGATTATTAATGATAATTTTTCCTTTAAAATGTTTCGTTGCTCTATAGTAAAAATTCAAACGCCCTGCACTGAAAAGCCAAACATCTCCAGATCTCCAGAGCCTCCCCAGAATAAATTTATGCCTCCCTAAGCTGCTAAATCCCACATCTCAATCCCCAGTTTAGCTGTTTACTATTTAAACGTGAGAGCTTCCAACCTGTGCGGAATGAAGGAGAAGATGCATTAGTGAGATAAACAACACAGTGTTGATTTAGTGATACAAGCTTTGCTAGTTGACATTATCTTCCATGAAGAAAGATAATCATCGGGGATAAAAGATGACGCTGCGGTACGAAATTTGATGAAATACGAGGTGAATGTTCACGAACCGAAAGTGGGCTAATGGAATAATTTTAATTGCCTCCTTCAAAATTTAAAAAAAAATGTATTTTCTGGTAATTTATTCTGAGAAAGCTCTGGAAATTTTTGGCTTTTCAAGCGAAGGGCATTTAAATTTTTGCTTTAGAGCAACGAAAATTTTTAAAGGAAGAATTTTCATTAATAATCATGTAAAAAAAGAAAAAAAAAACACTTTTTAAACCTATTTTCTTTTAAATTAGAATTTTTTACAAAAATCATAGCTGCAAGTATATTGAAGAACCACTAAATTAAAAAAAAAAAAAATGAGCTTCAAAATCATCTTTCTTAAAACGAATAAGCCATTTGTATTACTCGATAATTACTCGACGAATTATGCTAAAATTTTCAAACGACCATTTATAATTAAATTCTCTATGGCGATATGTAATATTTTTTTGTAATTTCGATTTTTCATATTAACAATTCTTTTACGGAATTTTCCCCCTTAATTTCTACGGACGCTATAGAGTGAACCCTATGGAATGAAACCTTGGTTTTCCTGCTACAACTCTGAGTATCATTCCATGTTTTTTGGAAATTTCTTTCTGATATCTGATTCAACTTATATTTTTATATATCGAGAAAACATATTTATTTTCAAGTTCATTCTTTCAAATAACTTTGTCGGAAGGAAATCCGATGAATCCATTATTAACACTTTTCCGCGTAAAAAAAAAAAAAAAAAAAAAAAAAAAAAAAAAAAAAAGTGTTTTTTATTTGACATGACTACAAATGAAATTTTTTCCTTTAAAATGTTTCGTTGCTCCGAAGAAAAAATTTAAACGCCCTGCGCTGAAAAGCCAAAAATCTAAAGAGCCTCCCCAGAATAAATTTATGCCTTCTAAGCTGCTAAGTCACACATCTTAATCCCCGGTATAGCTGTTTACTATTTAAATGCAAGTGCTTCCAACCTGTGCGAAATGAAGGAGAAGATGCGTTAGTGAGATAAACAACACAGTGTTGATTTAGTGATACAAGCTTCGCTTGTTGACATTATCTTCCATGAAGAAAGATAATCCTCGGGGATAAAAGATGACACTGCGGTACGAAAGTTGATGAAATACGAGGTGAATGTTCACGAAACGAAAGTGGGCTTGTAGAATAATTTTAAACACCTTCTTTATAATTAAAAAAATATATTTTTTCTGATAAATTGTGTTATTTAGTAACATTTTTTTAATTAGAATTTTTCAAAAATTATTGCTGCAAATATAATGAAGAACCACTAAATCTAATATAAAAATAAAAGCGATTCCCTTGACATGTTTACTAATGAAAGTTTTTCCTTTAAAATGTTTCATATCTCTAAAGCAAAAATTTAAACGCCCTGCGCTGAAAAGCCAAAAATCTCCAGAGCCTCACCAGAATAAATTTATGTCTTCCTAAGCTGATAAGTCACATAATATAGCTGTTTATTATTTAAACGCTAGAAATTCCAACCTGTGTGGAATGAAGGAGAAGATGCATTAGTGAGATAAACAACACAGTGTTGATTTAGTGATATAAGCTTTGCTCGTTGACATTACCTTCTATGAAGAAAGATAATCCTGGGAGATAAAAGATGACGTTGCGGTACGAAAAGTGATGAAATACGATGTGAATGTTCACGAACTGAAAGTGGGCTAATGGAATAATTTTAATTACCTTCTTAAAAAAATATATTTTCTGATAATTTGTGTTATCTAGTAACATAAATTGGTATTTTTTAATTAGAATTTTTACAAAAATTATAGCTGAAAGTATAATAAAGAACCGCTAAATCTAACATAAGAAAAGAGTTTCAAGAGCATTTCTTTTTTCTCAAAACGACAAGGCCATTTGTATTATTCGAGAATTACTCGCCGAATTATGTTTTAATTTTTCGAACGACCTTTTATAATTAAATTCTCTATGGAGTTATGTAACACTTTTTTGTAATTTCGATTTTTCCTATTAATAATTCTTTTAAGGCCATTTTCCCCTTCATTTTATTCGACACTGTGAGATGAATCTAATGAAGTGAAACCTTGGTTTTCCTTCAACAACTCAGAAAATAATCCCATCTTATTTTTTTTTTTTTAAATTTGTATCTGATCAATGATTCCACTTATATTTTCGAGACGAATCGAGTAAGATATTCCACAAGTTAGTATCCTGTAGTTTTCAGTTTCTGGTCGCTTTTATATAGATATTTGACAATTTATTTTTATTTTTTAAATTGTTTCAGGACACAAAAAAATATATATTTACTTATGAAACATTTCAGAAAGTATTCTTTTTTTTTGTCTTTTTCATTTTTTAGCTGAATGAAATAAAATTATCCGCATTAACACGTGTCACAGCTATCGAGAAATAACTATTTGTCTGCACATATATTTTCAAGGAACAATGACTAGATTAAAAGAAAAGAAAATCTTTAGTTCACCATTATTTGCTTAGATTAATCCGAATTATTTGAAAAAATTCTCGAAAATGTATGATTCATAATATTATTCTCATTATATGAAAAAAAAAATGTTTAAAAGTTATTTTAAAATATATTTTTAATTAAAAATGGAGGAATGTTCTGAATAAAGCAAATAAGACCAATCCCAAACTGATACACATAATCATTCTCGAGATTATTATATGCATTTTAAAAATTAATAGAAAAACGGGGGAACGAAGGCTGCCATTTCAGAAAATTGCAACTAAAATTAATACAGTTATCTCTGATTGCATGTAGATAGGAAAGATTTTCAAGCCGTGTCAAAACTAATAGTTTTTTTTTTAGATCTTTGACAATCAATTTTACTTGCTATTTTTAATAATGAGTATTGTATTCTTTATTAATAAAATTGAAACATACGCTTTAATAATAAGATGTACTTGAAAATAACAAAATAATTAATTAGAACAATTCTAATTATCGTAGGACTTTTCATTTAAACAAAGATATTTCTTGTAAGTCCTGTAAGTTTACATTAAATCCTTCGTTAGTTCCTTAAATAGAGAATTTTCCCTATTTATTTGTTATTGCTTAAAATATCTTTTTACGACGAAAATGCGTTTTCAAAGTTTATCTCGAGCAAGAATAAGAAGACATTGTCTCCGTTGACATATTTACTATTAAAATTTTACTTTTAAAATGTTTTGTTGTCCTAAACGGAAAACTCAAACGTCATTGCTGAAATGTTAAAAATGTCGAGAGCCTCCCCAAAAGCATCTATGTCCCCTGAGATGCAAGAAAAATGCCTTAATTCCCGCTACATTTCTTTAATGTTAAATTGGTGAGGTCTTCTATCCTGTTCAAATTGAAGAAGTAGACGAGTAAGCGTGATAAGAATCAGAGTGTTGATTTAGTGATACAAGGTTTGCTCGTTGACATCATCTTTCCTGACGAAAGATAATCCGAGGGGATAATGGAAGATAAATTACGATGTTGCGTTACGATAGGTAAAGAAATACGAGTGAATTTTTACGAGCGAAAGTGGTTTAATGTATTATGTATTGTATCTTATGGTGAAAGATTTATGATTTTTCAGCAAATTATTTTCCTACACGTTTTATTTTTACGCTAGTATAATTTAGACGATTTTTGATGACACCAAGTAAAGTTTTTGGTAATGATTATACTAAAATGGTCAAACTCTTCAAAATCAAAATAAGTTTTTTTTTGTTTTTTTTTTTTTTATTTAGTCATTACAATTTATCATTGATAATATTTTCATCGTGTCTTTTTTTTAATTTAGATAAATTTAAATCGCACTTCATTGATGTTTTTAATCTTGTTTCAAAAATATATATTTCATATTCTGCTTTATGACTTTAAGAACTCTGAGGGTTTAAGAACTTCAGAAGGTTTCGTCTCATTATTATATTCTAGACTGTAGAAAATATCTGTTTCGATTACATTAGTTATCTATATACATGATTATACAATTTTGCCAAACATATATTGTTTTTCACTTTAAAGAATATAGTGCATATGCTTTCGGTTTCCAAATTTCTTACGACTGGTTTCTTAATGGAGAGGAGTAGAAATTACATATTATAATGTTTAACAAACCACAGTAAATACATTTAAATCATCTTCCCAAAAAGTATTTATGCCCCCTGAGCTGCAAGAAAGATGCCTTAAATCCTGTTACATTTGTTTAATGTTAAATTGGTGAGGGCTTCTAACCTCTACGGATTTCGGAAGTAGATAAGTGAGCGCGAAAAGAAGCAGAGTGTTGATTTAGTGGTACAAGCTTTGCTCGTTGATATCATCTTCCCTGTGGAAAGATAATGCGTCAGGATAGTGAAAAACACCGTAATTACTGGCGATAAATTAATAAATTAACTAAAAAACTTTGTAAAATCACCATAAAATAAAATTAAGCAGGACGCGTTTCGAGATACAACAATAACTGCTCGTCATCAGCTAATATGACACGTGTCCTTGTCCATGAACACGTGTCAAATTAGTTGATGACGAGCTGTTATTGTTGTAGCTCGAAAGAAGCAGATGACGCGTCCTGCTTAATTTTATTTTATGGTGATTTTACAAAGTTTTTTAGTTAATTTAATCCGTCAGGATAATGGAAGATAAATTATGACATTGCCTTACGATTAGGTAAAGAAATACCAGTGAATTTTCATGAGCGAAAGTGATTTGATGCATTTTGTATTATCTTAGGATGAAAGATTTATGATATATGAGTAATTCATTTTCCTACACGTTGTATTTTTATGCTAGTGTAATGCAGAATATAATACCAAATAAAATGTTTGGTAATGATTAGAATAAAAATTACACAAACTCTTCAAAATCAAAATAAGTCAAAAATTTCTTAGTATTTAGCCATCACAATTTGTCATTGATAATATTTTCATCTTGTCTTTGTTAACACTCGAATCGCGGGAAATTTTACCCAAGTTTTATAAAAATAATTCACATCAGAATTTTTGCTTAAGTCTATTTACACTCATTGCCATAAAAATTTGCGCACCAAGAAATAATTGTGGGATCGTAACGAAACTTGCCATGAAGGTACATATCAGGTAGATATGCAAATGATTAGAAATGCAGTGTGATGCGCATTGCTTAATGCCGCTAGAGGGCGTTGAACTTCGTCCTCCTTGGTGTATAAAACTGGTAAGCTGAACTTGTTTGAGTGTACCTTTTCTTTTGCAAAGGAAACGCTGAGGTAGACATGCCGTTACGCAGCCATCGAAGACAATATCAGCAGCTGTCAGAGCTTAAGAGGGGAAGAATCATCGGGATGATGGAAGCTGGGTGGTCAGTTCGGCGAGTAGCTCGTCAAGAAGGCCGTTCTGATTTTACTGTAAGGAGGTGTTGGAACCAGTGGACTGAAGAGATGTCATTTACACGGCGACCAGGCTCGGGACGCCCTCGACAGACCAGTCGTCGAGAAGACCGTCACATCATACGAAACGCACGCGTACAACCAACTGCCTCATTGGCAGCTATCCAGAAACAGGCAGCACCTTCACTTCAGACCCCTGTGTCTTCCCGAACCATCGCAAGGCTTCTGGCTAATGGACATCTGAAATCGCGGAGTCCATTACTTGTGCTGCCAATGACACCGACCCACCGACGCCTCCGTTTGGAGTGGTGTCGCGCACGACGGGATTGGCCTGCAACGGAATGGAACCAGATCGTCTTCAGCGACGAGTCTAGATTCAATTTGAGCAGCGATGACAATCTTGTTCGTGTGTGGAGGCCCCGTGGTGAACGCCTCAATCCTGCCTTCGTTTTAAAGCGACACACCGCTCCTACACCTTGAGTGATGGTATGGGGTGCTATTGCTTATGATACACGGTCACTCCTAATATTGATCCGTGGCACTATGACAGCTCAGCGGTACGTCCAAGATATCCTTCAGCCACGTGTGTTGCCACTAATGTCAGGGCTCCCAGGAGTCATTTTTCAGCAAGACAGTGCTCGGGCACACACAGCAAGGATGTGACAAGCCTGCTTGCGCCACATTACCACCCTTCCCTGGCCTGCTATATCACCAGATTTGTCACCAATCGAGCATATCCGGGATCATTTGGGACGGCAAGTTGGACACCCTACGAGTTTAGTTGAACTCGAGGAGCGTCTACAGCAACTGTGGAACGAGATGTCTCAGGACATCATACGGAAGTTGTATGCCTCAATGCCCGCTCGTATCGCATCGTGCATTCGCGCTAGAGAAGTCCAACAGCGAACTAAAATTTCTGTTCATTTGTACTTTTTTCTGGAATAAATGATCCTTTTTCTTTGGTTTTCTAATCACTTACTTATATCACAGTAGTATTTACGCATGCAAAATTTCGTTTCATTTGGACGTCTTTTTCTTGGTGCGCAAATTTTTATGGCAATGAGTGTAACTTATTTATTTTAAATAATTTTTGCGCAGCTTTTATGTGAATTATTTTAAGAAGATTATCCTGGTTCGAATTGACATCTTTTCATTGAGTATGGGTCAAAATGACCCTTCTCCCCGGTTCTTGTGTTAATCTCGATAAATTGAAATAGTACTTCATTGATGTAATTATTCTTGTTTTAAAAATATATGTTTCATATTCTAATTTATGACTTTAAGAACTCTGATTTGCTTTTGAAGGTTTTTTTTTTTTTTTTTTTTTTTTTTTTTTTTTACCATTGTTACATTTTAAAGTGTAGAAAATGTCTGTTTTGATTAGATCAGTTATTTATATACATGATTATATAATTTTGTCAATAATACATGGTCCGCTATTTTAAAGAATGTGATGCATATGCTTTCTATTTCCCATCTATTTTACGACTAGTTTTTTTAAGACCAGAATTAAAAAGTATGCATTATAATGTTTATAAAACACAGTAAATGCATTTAAATCATTGTGAGATATTCTTGAACCAAAAAAATGTTTATCAGAAATCGGGTAAAAAATATCGAGTTTAGTTTGACTACAGTTAGTTTCTTGCATATAGAATTTGTTCTTCTATAAATATCATTGTTTATAAATCTTCGTAATTTGACAGTGGCGCACTCAAGATTAAGCGTTGTGTGTGTGTGGGGGGGGGAGGTACCATATTTTATAGGTCTATGTTTTTAAGATTTTGTCCGGACTGTCGGACGATGTTTTCGGTCCGATTATTTTGCATTTGATTCAAAATGATCGAGATGTTTCAAACCCGACATACATTTTTTATCAGATGAATTTATGCAGAGCTAAGACTGGGCGTCTGGAAGTCAATAAAACTGATCAATAAAAAGAAAATACTGTTTTATGTGGTGTATATTAAAAATTTTAATATTTTAAATTTCACACGAAAATTTATAAACAGCAAAAAAACTTGTGAAATGTTTAGTACTTTCCAAAATTTTTATTTTGAAAAGTAATATTAAAAAGGTATTACTAGGTTATCCCGTCGACCAAAAATTATCGCCAAATTGTAAGATTAAATGCCAATAATGGTTGATCGTGAATGTCACATTCAATGACATTAAATATGATTCACGTGTTTAAAATGTCATTAAGTGATTTTTATTTCTACTTTTTATTTCTATTTTTATTAATATTCTACTAATTATTTGCTTTTTCGTTATTTAAAATCAAAATTATGTCAATAAGAATAATTTGGCTAATAGTTTAGCAATTAGAATAATTTGGCGAAATTGGTCGACGGGATAACATAGTAGTACCACATTAAAAATATTAAAAATAATGAAAATAAACATTGATAATTTAAAAAACTTTAAATAATTAATCTAGCCTCGCAGTCTGGGAGGGGATAGACCCCATCCCCCCTTAACTCCCCCTGTGCATGCGCCATTATACTTCGAAAATACGATGTTCAATACATAAGAAGACAAAATCACTATTGATATGTTTACGATGCATTTTTTTGTTTTTTGTTTTTTGAACACGTTGATTGTTATGATGCGAAAATTTTAACTTCTTTTTCTGAAATACGAAAAATCTCCAGAGCCTGCCAAGAATAAATTTATATTCCCTAAGCTGCAAGAAACATATCTTAATCCCCTGAACATATGTTTACTGTTAAAATCACGAGAGCTTCCAACCTGTTTGGAATGAAAGTGAAGATCCATTAGTGAGATAAACAGCATAGTGTTGATATAGTGATAAACGCCTTGCTCATTGACATTATCTTCCAGGAAGAAAGATAATCCCTGGAGATAACAGAAAGATAAAAGATCACAATGCTGTACCTTAGGAAATGAAATACAAGTGAAGTTTTACGATGCAAAAATAAATTAATGAATTACGTTTTGCAACGTAAGATTAATTCTTTATGTTTCATCAGGACTCAATCTGCACACACATTATAATATAATACTACTATTATGCAGAATGTGTTCATGATGTCAATGTATTTTTTTTCTGGCAATCTTTAAACTAAATTGCATTAACCCCTTGGGGACGAGCAACACGTATACGTGCCCCGAAAAGGCTTAAGAATCCTTGTTTATCCCCACCAGTAAAAATGTACTGTAAAATTTGCCCTACTAAATTTTTCGATTTAATAAGTTACAAATTTTTGTTTTCGAAAACCGGTGACAAAACATTAAAAATATCTTAAAAGGCTCCCGTTCCGAAGGGGTTAAGAAATTAAAATGAGTATAGTGTGGATCTGTTACTAATTAGCTATACAGTTTGCGAATGATAACATTCCCAAAGCAGTATTATAGTTGTGAATGTAAATAGTTTACTATTGATATATTTATTCTCAATTTATTGTGCATATATTTTTTTATTTTCCTGTCTGAATTTCTGGATGTTGGTATACGTTTGAAGTTATATTAATATTATTACTTACTCCTACACCTCAGAAAATTGCTGTTATGATTTTAGTCGCGATTTTATATACATTTTTGCATAATTTCGCCAGACTTGCGCATGCCACAATTCTTTAAACAGAATTTACATAAACATTTAATCCTATATTATTTAAGTTTGACTCTTTTGTTTCTGACCAATTCGTTAAAATTCTCCAACTAGAATTCACAGATTAATAATAATGGTGATAATAATAACTGTAAATGCATACTGTATTCCTCTAGTGGGGTAATATTGTAAAATAATAGATTATCTTATTGTCAATCACTTTTTTTTTTTTTGGGGGGGGGGGTCGATGTGAGCCAAATATTTCCATAGCAACAAAATCGAATCGACAATGCTCAATTAGACTTTGGGCTTCAAACAATTTATACTGTTTTAAGCTATGAATTTCTTTTTAAATAGCAACTTTTGATGATTAAATTTGAATATAATTGCATAAAAATATCGATGTAACAAAATTATACTTCAAACTAAAACTGACAAAACTAAAGTTATTTAAATTAAATTTATCTAAACAAGTTCAACAAGTTCAACTTTTTCCCATGAGATTGTAATTGAGATACAAAAGTATTTTTTGAAATTGCATTCCATCGCCAACCTTTGAAAGATCTCCAAATAATGAAACTTTTATTATTTTTTTTACGGACGCTGTACGAAGGTACTGCCAATTTTTTTAAAATATATGAACGTATATATCCTTATGATAAAAACATTTTGTAATTTTTTCAGACTTTTAAGAGTATGCTCGTATGTAAACCTACCTTGTGTGTAGAAAAATCCGTTGAATTTGCAGTACTGAATGATACTTTCACTGAAATAAAATTCTTTATTAGAATTCCAATTAAAACACGCGGTTTAATTTAAATGTCTAGCCATTATCTTATATACTTAATTTATTTCTTTATAAGCGTTATTTCTTAAAATATCCATCTTTCTGCGATGAAAATATCAAGCGTCCAAATTCAAGGTTTTCTGTGACGTATGAACCCCTTCGTGCCAATAACATACAATTTGTGTCAAAATGATATTTTTATTAGAAATTTTTATAATAAGAAGTTCTTAACATTTTAAATATGCTGAAGTTGTTCGATAACATATTTTAAAAAGTTATAATATTAATAAAATATCGCATAATTTGCTTATACAGTGAAACCTCCAAATAAGGGACACCTATGGGACTGGAACTTTTGTCCCTTATTCGGAGTTTTTATTAATATTTTTAATTAATCGTCCAGAAATATATAAAAATATCAAAACATTAAGAGTGAAGCTAAAATGTATTTGATGTGTATAAATTACTTTAAGCAGACATAAAAAGAATAGAAAATTAATTAATTAAAATTTTCAATTGATTATTAAATCATTAAATAATTTGTAGAATTATTAATCTGTATTTTTTATGCAAACTGTGCACATACAAAAAGTCTAAAAACATTTAAGAGAATTTTACTTTAAGTAATTATTCCAAAGTTATTATTTTGCAAATTTCAATTTTTCATTATAAACTTTTAAAGTGTTCATTTACCATACTTATAAATTTCAGTTCTGCATTATCAGCATTATTTACAAAAAAAAAAAAAAAAAAAAAAAAAAAGTATTCAACTGCTTTGCGTTCAAAATCTTTCAATCAATCAAAAACAACAATCAATGGCAACAAATCTTTCAATTGTTCTGTTCAGCTAGTAGAAAGTATTTTGACACATTTACAAATTCATTTTTTAACGGAAAGGTATAAAATTGGAACGTTTGATTAATGGAGCGTTTTAGAAACAAATTGTATTTTCAAGTTTTTAATAAATTACCTATTAAATTATAAGTGATTTTGATCACGTGACAAAGACATTTTTCACCCTTTCTTAAGTACTTATTCTTCTTTGCGTAGAAATTCAGTTTAAAATGCCCACGTTGACAATATTTTCTAAAAAATCTATTGCGTTTGAAAAGAAAATTACATAGTTTTTGAACAACAACGCCTGTCAGTTTCAGGCTTTTCTGAATAAAAATCAAAACTTATGTCAGCATAACTTGTTATGTCTACTTTACTTATGTAAACTTATGTCTAAAATAAGTTTCCCTTTTGGAATTTAGAACAGCCTTAAAGCATCTGTAAAGTTCTTTATTTCACAGTTTTCTTTTATTCTGCATAATTTTCAGCATTTCTTTGAATGGGGATAAACGCACTGAAATCTAATCAGAATTATGGATAAATAAATGCTTGTAAATTGTGTCTTATGCCTCTCTATCAACATGACTGTATGTCAGATAAGCTCTCAAAAATCTGTTTTCTCATTTTCATTACAGAATATTTCATTATCTGAAATGCAAAAGCAAGCCTCTTTAATCTCATTTTCAAGTGTCCCTTATTCAGAGGTAAATACATTACACGCCCTATACCAAGGGACTGGGACCGGAAGTTTTCTCCCTTAAATAGAGGTGTCCCTTATTCGGAGTGTCCCTTATTTGGAGGTTTCACTGTATTTATGCTGTATCAAGACAATCACCATTGATTCTTGTAGGTGTTAAATTTCTCCTATGCGCCATTGCAATGAAAATCTTAAGTCATTTTGTTCTAATCATTTTAAAAGACAATCTAGGTTTCATGTATAAATATTAATAAAAAAAGATGCACAAAATCGTCACATTAAAATAGTGGGATTTTTTTTATTTATATTTATTTATTTATTTTTATTTTATTTTATTTTATTTTTATTTATTTATTTATTTATTTATTTATTTTGCTAAAGACATTAATATGTTGACATTAGTTAGGCAGAGATAAGATCTCTAAAACTTTTCTCCTTATTTATTTCATCGACTTATGCATTATTTTTTCTAAGTCTAAAAGCAAATATATCCGAAAAATCTACGTGTATATGTATTATATATGCAGAATGTTTTAAAAAATTGCATTTGTGCGTAATTTACACTTTGTGAGAAATGGCGGTATGTTAGGAAATATCAGAAAAAAAAGTATAACCAAAACTCTACTTTGAAAAAAATTACTTTTCCATAGTTACGATAATTCGGTAGAAAAAGCAAAATATTCAGACGATTGTATGTCCCTTGACATATTTACTAATAGAAAAAAAAATGCAATATTTTGCTGTAAATTTTTTGTCGTTCTGAAGCGAAAACATCCTATGCTGATAATCTCTAGAGGCTCCCTAGAATAAATTTAGGTTCTCTAAGCTGCAAGAAACACATCTAAATTATCGGTATTGCTATTTATTGTTAAAACCGTGAGAGCTTAAAACCTGTTCTGAATAAGCAGAAAATGCATTAGTGTGATAGGCAGCAAAGTGTTGATTTAATGGTGTAAGAATTGCTTGTTGATTTTACTTTTCACGGAGAAAAAATAATACAAGGAGGTAACAGAAGATAAAAGATAACGTTCTGGTATACAGGCAGTGTTCTCGCTGTCGCTCGCCTTTGCGCCAAATTACGACTAAATTCTTCATTTGTCGAGTAAACAAGCGATTAGATTCGCCAAATTGCTAGTGCTCAATTTTTGCTCTTTCTTTCCTTTCTTTTTCGTTCTTCATACATATGCATACATACAGATTTTTCGTGTATACATATTTTAATATATTTGTAGCAGATAGTACAAATTAGATTAATAACAATTGTTGTCGCAGTTATAAAAACTTAGGTTATTTTAGCACATATTGAAAAAAGGGGAATACATTAAAGGGTTAAAGATTTTTTTGGCTACACGGCGAACCTATTTTGCGAATACTTTTTTCATTTGGCGAATGTCTTTGATTTTTAATTAGCCAAATTACTAACGTTGGTCAAATGCCAGCGAGATCACTGTATACAGGTAATGAATTACAAGTGAATTTTTAGAACATGAAAATAAATTAAGGCATTAAGTGAAAAATCTTTTGATGGAAGGTTTATGGTACATCATGTCTTCTTTTGCAAGTACATTATTTTTAATCAAATGTTTAGTGCAGTGAGTGCATCTGACTGCACATTTGAAATTCTCATACACTATTAACCTTTAGCTTTCGGGACAGTGAAATCTAAAATATCCTTTTACAACGGGAGAACTGACGCGATTTCATCCCCCTTTCTTAATGACCCTTCACCGCAGGTGACTAGAAAATGCTGCTATCATTTGGAACATGTGTCAATGATTTACACGTTCGTGAGAGGGTAAGGGAATTTTGTTCCCTAAGAGAAAGCTGTTTATGTTTACTTGTCGGAATCGAAAGTAATGCTTTAGGTTCGTTGAAAAGATGTAATTTATAATGATAAAAATGATCTTTTTCTGTGAAGTGCGTGTCATTAAATAAAACATACATTAGTAGTAATTGAGCGGTCTTTTTAAAAAATAATTAGAAAACTTGATGGATGTTTATTGAATGTTTTAATAGCATTTGGTTTCTTGAAGGGTATAATCTAAAAATGAAGGTTTGTTATAGGCAAAATTACTATAAGTATATATGGTAATACAAAAATACATTATTTTAAAAAGTGCTAAATTTTCAAATATTTAAATAACGCATAAGTGATTTCCTTAAGAATCATTGTTAATATTATTTCAACGATTTAAATTAAAACAGAAAAAGAAAATAATTCTAATTTTTTCACGATAAGAAAAAATTAGAAATTAACATATAAGGAATCGTTAAACAATATAGTAACAAATAATAAAGAGATATCTAACGTAATTTATGTTTCCTATTAAGGTCTTCGTTTCTAACTATAACGAATAGTTAACGAATAGTTACGAATAGTACTACTTTAATTTAATCTGTAAAATAATTAACCGAATATTACTATAAAGAAATATTGGATGAAGTCTGGATATGAAAATTCTGTCAACACAGCAGAGAAGAAGATTTTGGTGTTAAAATTTCTTCAATGGCTTTCAACCCTACCGCCGTTTGCAGTCTGCTAACTGTTACTTTTAATGCCCAAAATACCAAGTGGTACCAGTAATTTTTTTTATTACGGTTTGAATTTCATAGTATATGTGAAAAAGAGCTTTTAGTTATTTTCAAATAAATTTGTAAATTTCAGAGTTAATAAATTAATTAAGCATTTTTTGAACATAAATACCTTGCCCCTGAAAGGGTTAAAAATTGATAAATACATGCAGTCCTCTTGTATTACTATAAAAAGAGACAATCAAAGCTATCTGGCGCTTCCGTTTGTATTTTCGTGGTTTAAAAAAATATAGAAATAAAAATATAATTAAAAAAAATAAATAAATAAAACGGAAAAAAGCGCTTTGACTAAAGCGCATCCATAAAAAAGCTAACATATTTAAAATCACATGATATTTAAATGAGTCCAATAATAATACACTTGGTTTATCTTAGAATATAAATACTAGAATAAGATGATTTTTTGAAATTTTGACGTTCTTGCTCTGCCGAGGCTGAGGGAGGGAAGAAGAAAGGGCTTTAAAAGTTATCTCAAACCTCTCATTGTCATAATGATCAATTTTTGTAAGATATGGAGAATTAGAATATAAACACTGGGTACTATATATATATTTTAAATTCAGTCTCCCTTGTTCTTCTGTGTATGTTGGTGGGGGACGGGGAGGTCTTCAAACTTCAAATCTATCATGGCTTTAGAAGATAACATTGTCAGAATGTTTTTGAAGTTTATAAATAACAGATCAGATGAGTTTCTGTTAATTTGCTTATCTCCCGCTTTTCAGAAGGGGGAATAAATAAGCTATGATTATCTTCCTCATAAAACTGTACAACGGGACATTATCATTTTATATAAAAATACCCCAAATTTCATAAAAAGCTGAACGTAAAAGCTGAACGAACTGTCTATTTTCCCCTTGTTCTTCTGTGAAGGGAGCGGAGTGTCTAAAAACTCCAAATCTATCACGTTTTTTTTTTTGCACTTAAAAAAAAAGCTATATTTCCCTTATTATACTCTCTATTTATGCAAAAATCAGTAGAAATGTTGTACAATATCCATATATTTCTACTCTGCATCGACAGATCGTTTCGTATAATTTAATGTAAAGAGGGTTTCCAAATATTATAGTTTTTCTATTTTTTATTTATTTTTTTTTTTTCCCCTATCGGCTCCCTAAGTTTCCTTCTTATGAAATGGGCATTCATAAATATGAGGTCAAACATCGTCTTTCTCATCCTGGATTTTCAGAAGAATCCTATAAATATGCTTTTATTTTATATTCGACAAAATGTCTATAACTGAAAGTGCCCGGCCATTAATAGCCATATAGTATGTAGTTCTGTAACATTTTACTTTAATCTCTTACATTTAAAAAGCACCCATACGAATTCCTTTTTTCTGCGAATTAAGTGTGGAGCTGGGGAAAAAAGTACGAATTTAAAAGTACATTTTTTTCTCTATACAATGTGTAAAAATTTAAAATGTGCGATACTTAGAAGTGTAAAATTCGCAAAATCAAAAATTGCAAAACCGAAATTGCATGGAAAAGCGCTGCGCATTTTAATTTCATTTTCTTTTTCTTTTTTTTTTTTTTTCAATTTCAAGAGAAAATGGAGTGATTCTGTTGCCACAATTACAAAAGTGGTACTAAAAACTATAAAAAAATTAATATCTCAAAAATAAATTGAGGTAGAGTTTTAAAACAAATTGCACTTAAAAGTACATTTTTCTTTCTATACAACAGTATAAAAATTTAAAATGTGCGATGGTTAGAAGTGTAAAAATTTGTTGTAGTGAACATTGCAAAACCGAAATTGCATGGGAAAGTGTTGGCATTGGCATTACGTATGCGTTACGCACAGATACGTTTCGTCTTTATAATATAGATACATATTTATGAAATTTATGGTATTTTTATTTAGAAAAAAAGAGATTGTATAGTATTTTCTATTTTTCCGTAAAGGCAAGACACTGTGAAAGAAGCTGTAAAAGTTAGCTTTTTAAACAAAATTTACCAATGAAGGTAAAAAAAGACATTAATTATTTTAATTTATATGAAATTCAGACTTTTGAACCATTCTGTGTTAGAGTAACAATCCCACCACCATTAGAAATATGATTCTTCAAATTAAACGAGTGTACCGCAGAAATTTTGAAGAAATTCAAAACTCTTTCCGATTTTTTAGACTTTATTATTATTATTAATTATACTTTTTGCTTTTACTTTTAATTTAATTATATTATTATTTATTATATTTTTTAACAATTGTTTCGCCATGAAAGTTTTTAAAAATTAAATCATTATTTTTTGTTTTCCCTTGTTTTATTCGAGAATAATAGCTATATAAATAATAATAATTATTACAAACTTTGTGGTTGCAACATTCTAGCAAACAAACAAAAAAAAAAGAAGAAGAAGAAGAAAGAGGAGATAGAGCTACTTTATTTGATGAAAATCGCTAAAAATTAAATATTTTAAATGAGTTTATTTATTTTAATTTATTTATTTGTATTGTTATTAAATTTCTAAAAAAAGCCCTGCAGCAATTTTCATGAAATTTAAATTCAGTCCTTGACCAATTGCAGAGAATAATCTTTCAATGAAACAAAAAAAAAAGGCACATGAATCAGTCGAATAGTTTCGAAGTAATTGATAAGCGTACAAAACGATAACAACAACAAAAAAGTGCAAAATTGAGAACAACTTCTTTTTTCTTTTTGGAGTCAGATGAAAAATAACTAAGAAATTATTAATGCAATCTTTATTATGGTTTGCATAAATAAAAATTATTTCATTTGAATTTGACGGTGTATAAGTTATTTAGAAATAATAAATAGTTCTAGAATTCGACAATTTTCTGAAGCAGATAATGTATAATTCCATTCTCATTTATGCAAAAGGTATTGTTGCGCATGACTTTTTAGTAGGCTGTGACCATAGGAATCTAGGAAAAAAAGTGACCGGAAAAAAAGTTATCGGAAAAAAGTGACATAAACTACAAAAGCGGAAAAAAAGTGACACGGAAAAAAGTGACGCGGAAAAAAGGTGACAAGGAAAAAAAGTTACCGGGAAAAAAAGTGACAAAGACTTGATTTTGGGGATTCATTGCTTAAGTATGAAAGGGGGATCGGGGAGGGGGCTCATAGTTTAGGTAAATGGGTTTTTCATGCTGAATTAACTGTTTTGGTTCAATTTTTGGATATACGTTCATCCTGAAAAGACGCTTGCCTGATTAGTTTTGGGAAGGTACGATTACTCCCCCCCCCATCCGTCCTGAATTAGATGAATGGGTTTTTATGCAGAATTGTCCAACGTGACTCACATTTGCATATAGATTCTTTTCGATAAGGCTTATATATTGTATATAATGCCTGAAGAGATTTAGGAGTTCTAATGACTAAATATAGAGAGGAACGGGGGATAACCTTTCTAAAATTAAATTAATAACTTTTTACGCATAATTATCCGATTTGCTTAGAATTTTGGACATAGGTTCATTATGATAAGACGTATTTCTGATTAGTTATGGGGTTTTTCTTCTTATTATAAAGGGGGGCGAGCAATTATATCCCCCTTAAACTAGAAAAATAGGTTTTTATGCAGAATTATCCCATGTATTTCAAATTTTAAATATAAGTTCTTTCTGATAAGGTGGATCTCTGAATAGTTTTAAGGATTTAATATCTAAGTATAGAAGTTGAATAGAATATAACCCACCTTAAATTAAATTACTTTTTACGCAGAATTGTCAGATTTGCTTCAAATTTTGGATTATAGAACCATTATGTTAAGGCGTATCCCTGATTACATATGGGGTTATTTTGCCAATTAAAAATTGTGGCGGGTGATTATCCCCCCCCCCCCCTTAAATTAGATAAATTGTTTTTTATGCTCACTTATCCGATATATTTCGTATTTTGGATATATGTTCTTTCTCATAAAGTGAATCCCGGAATAATTTTAAAGGTTTAATGGCTAAGTAAACACTGGGGGAACGGATGATCCCCCCCCCCTTAAATTAATAAATGGCTTTTTATGCAGAATTATCTGATTTGATTCAAATTTTGATTGGGCGTTCATTATGATAAGGCGAGGTCCTGATTAATTCTGGGTTATACCCCGTTCATCGCTCTATACTTAGCCATTAAACCCTTAAAACTATTCAGGGATTCACTTTATCAGGAAGAACCTATATCCAAAATTTGAAATACGTTGAATAGTTGTGAAAGAAAGAAAACAATTTATTTTATTTAAAGAGTGGAGGATTAATCGCCCGCTTCCCCTATTTAATTGTCAAAAGAACCCCATAATTAATCTGAGATTCGCCTTCTTATAATGAATATACATCCAAAATTTCAAGCAAATCGGATGATTCTGCGTAAAAAGCCATTTATTTAATTTAAGGGGGTTTATCCCCCGTTCCCCCTCTATACATAGCCATTAAACCCATAAAACTATTCAGGAATTCACTTTATGAGAAAGATCCTATATCCGAAATTTGAAGTACATCGGATAAGTGTGCATAATTTTTTTTAATCTAATTTAAGGTGGGTATAGTAATCACCCGCTCTCCTTTTTAATTACCAATAGAACCCCATAACTAATCAGAATTATGTCTTATCATAATGAACCCATGTCCAAAATTCAAAGCAAATCAGATAATTCTGCATAAAAAGCCATTTATTTAATTTAAGAGGGGTTTTCTCCGTCTCCCCTTTATACTTAGCCATTAAATCCTTAAAACTCTTCCGGAATTCACCTTACCAGAAAGATCCTATTTTTAAAATTGAAATACATTGGATAATTCTGCATAAAAACATATTTATCTAGTTTGAGGGGGATAATTGCTCGTCCCCCCCCCTTTATAAGCAGAAGAACCCATAACTAATCTAAGATACGTCTTGTCATAATGAACTTATGGTCAAAATTTTAAGCAAATCGGATAATTATGCGTAAAAAGCCATTAATTTAATTTAAGAAAGGTTATCCCCCGTTCCCCCTCTATACTTAACCCTTAAACTCCTAGAATCTCTTCACGCATTTTATACTATACATAAGCCTTGTGGAAAAGATCCTATATGCAAATTTGACACACGTTGGATAACTCTGCGTAAAAACCCATTCATCTAATTCAGGACGGATGGGGGTTGGGTTAATCGTCCCTTCCCAAAACTAATCAGGCAAGCGTCTTTTCAGGATGAACATATATCCAAAAATTGAACCAAAACAGTTAATTCAGCATACAAAACCCATTTACCTAAATTATGAGCCCCCCCCCCCCTCGAAGCCCCTTTCATACTTAACCAATGAATCCCCAAAATCAATAATAAATCCCCAAAATCAATAATAAATCCGCAAAATCAATTCCTTGTCACTTTTTTTCCGGTAACTTTTTTTTCCTTGTCACTTTTTTTCCGTGTCACTTTTTTTCGCTTTTGTAGTTTATGTCACTTTTTTCAAGTCACTTTTTTCCGTTTACCGACCATAGAATCAAGCTGGTTTCTAATGTGAAACTTTCTGAATAATTCTTAACGTGTCGGCATAAAATTGGCAGACCTGGCAGGATAGGATTTTGATAGAATTAGGAATCGAATTCAGTTTTTCCATTTTGTTTTTGTTATAAATAAATTATTTATTAACATTACCGCAACAAAAATACAACCAGCAAATTTCCACCTTTCCCTAAATTTCGCGCTCGGAAATTTTGGTCAAAACGCCAACTTTAACATTATTTTCTGAAATGTTTTTGCCTTTATTAAATAAATTGAAAACGCCATTCTATTATATAATTTTTATTAAGAATTTCGCGTCTCGTTCATATGTTTCATATGTTAACAATTTCGTATGTTTTTGAATAATAAAAACGAATTCAGAAAAGCCTCAAAAACTAACTCCTTTGGGCTTGAGAACAATCATAAGTTCCGTAAATATAATAATAAGTATAAACATTTGATTTTTTTTCAATTCAGTGTGTAAAATTACGCACGTAATTTCTAATATTTAGTGCATTAGTAAGAAAAAAAATAATAATGCTTCATTTTACATTCTAAGAGCAAAAGTGTAGTCAAAATTAGCAACACTAAATTTCTAAAACTACTTGCTGAATATAATCTATTCATTATTATGTCTCACAAGCAAGAACTATCTAAGAATCTTGCAGCAACTGGGGTAGAAACAGCTTTACGTCGTCTGCGTAAACAATGTTTATTTTTTTTGCCAAGTTCTTTTCTCGGCATTTCCCTAGGATAATTAACATCCTCCCTACAGAATTTCCCTTGCTCGATACTCAGTCGGACCCCTATTGAGCGAAAGGACCTTAATGATTTCTTCTTCCGCCTGTTGGAGGGGTGGAAGTTGTCGGGATAACGATAATCCCAACCCCGTATTCTTCAACATTGATTTTCTTGGGACTACGGTAATCCCCCCGGAAGCTAAAGGTTAAGCCAAAGTGCTTAAACAAAATACCTTATATATTATATTGTGATAATATTAAGCAATGTCAAATAATTCAAAACAGATATTATAAAATTACTATGAATAAAAACGCTTTGTTGACATTTGTATTTTCTGAAAAGTACGTGTTAAGTGAATGTAGTAAATTATATTTAATTATAATGTTCTAAAGTTTATGTATGTTCAGTGTATTCCTTTCAGCTGCACAGATAAAATCGAGATGTCGATGTTAGCATAAATCGTTCCATATCCGATAAAAGTAACCTGGATTATTACTTCCATAACCACAGTTATATGTTTTTTAGTTCATCCAAAGCTGTTGCTACTGATGGTAATTCAGTATCGAATTTATGGTCAGACGCAAAATCACGGTGTAAAAATTCACGTATACACGAAATCAATTGATACCTATATAACCATCTTATTCACACCAATAACAAAATTTAAGATTGTTTTAATGTTACTATTTAAAAATTTAGATAAATATATTTTAAATTATTTGACGGTTATTAACACATATTGAAAGGTTCGGATTGGAAGGTGTAACTATTTGAAATTGAATTCATAATTTTGAATCACTAAGAGTTACACCACCTTTTAATGCATTTAAATGATTCACCGTTGATACAATGATTTTATTTGAATATTGCCGATTAATTAGATTTATATTAAATTATTTTTCTATTGCTTCGAATTTATATATATATGTGAATATGTTATCTTATTATTTTTTCCTTCGAGGTACCTCCTTTTATTTTCGTTTTATTACGCTAAATTACTGGCATATACACAAAATTCCTATTCTTTAATAATATCTATCATTAATTCTATTGAATTCTCTTTAACCCTTTCCGGCACACTGTGCACGCTCTGGGATACCTAATTTTAATTCCAAACCTTGCAAACGCCACCAATAATATTTTAGTAACATTTTACATTTACATTGAAAGTTAAATTTAAGGAATTCAAACTATCTAAAAAAATTCGTTTGTGAATTCCGGTGTCAGTCGATAATTTGTCATTTAACTAACATAGTTTGCCCGTGCCGGAAAGGGTTAAGCGAACTATTATTTTATTTAATTTGCTTAAATGTAAAGCTTTTAGTTTATTCCTAAATTTCCTCATCATATTTTACCTATTTCTAGTATTTATTGTGATTTTTTTTTGGTAACTTGCGGTTATTCGAAGATTTTTTTCCGCCCTGGGATATTTGTTTACTCCTCATTCTTTTAGCTCATTTTGCGTTTCTGATTGGACTCTTTACAAAATGATTTATCATTAGACTTTTTCGCATGACGTTCTTTTTTCATACCAATCAGAAGCGTGCGACGACGTCATGATTTATATCTTTGCGAGTTTGATCAAAAAGTACCAACATTTAGAGGAAAGATCGAATTTTGTGCAATTTTCATTTTCTGAAAATTTTACGCTGCCTGTAATTTCCGTAAGTTCCCATATGACGCCAATCAATTAGTAATTTTCTCATTAGTAATAAGTTTAATTATTTTTATGTTATTTAATCTTCGTTTATTAACATGGGTATTGTCACTAATATCGTTTATATGATGAATTTTATAATGTCCCTCTTTCTAACATTGACCGAGTTCCACGTTTTATTATATAATTTTTATTTGCTATTACTAGCCGATCTCATTCTGTTTTCATTTTAAATTTGGTTTGGTTTATTATATGTCGGCAGATTATCTACACGTGGGATATAAGCCCCGAAAGGTGTTTGATGCCCTCCGTTGGGTTCTTTCTAAGGGAACCTAACCCGTATTTACGCAAGGAAATCCAAGGTTCGAAGGAAACCAAGGAAAACTCCGAACGGTTAGGCCGACGGCCGCGATTGGATTCGAACCCAGCACCTGCCGTCTACCAGTTAAGAGGTCAGAACCTCTCGGCCATTGGTGGGGAGTTCTCTTTTTAAGTAAAAGTTTCAATGTATAGTAAATATCGTATGTGTTCTTTGTAATATTTATTTACGTATTAATTATTTAGAGTTACGTGATATAAATTGGAATTTCCAGTCGACTCTGTAGGAATTTAAATATAACGTCACTCATTTAAAGACTTATTTTTCGTTATAATTTAATGGTTAAAAACATAAGAAATTTTTGATAAATCACAAAGTATTTCAGAATTTATTAGCCAGCTAAGCATGTTAAATATCTATTAATTCAACATCATGAATCATTCAATATTTCTAATCAATAAAACACTTATAAACTATGAAATCTTTAAAATTTAATAATTTTCCATACATTAGTATTTTTAACTCATCCAAATGTTGATTTTATGTTTTTAAAATATTTTTAAATTTTTTTCTACTGCAACATGAGGAAGTAAAAGGGATAATCTTAACAGTGAGTTAAACGCATACCTAGAAAACAAAAGAAAAGTAAGTAAGTAAGTAAGTAAGCAAGTAAGAAAAATAAAGGAATTCAAAGAAAAAGAAATAAGAGAAAAGAAAAAGAGAAGAGTTGATAAAAGAAAGAACAAAAAGGGTTAAAGTATGTAAAATTAATAATATCTTAGAATTTAAAAAATGTAATGAATTATTGTTTGCTAAAATCTATTTATACATTCTTTTATGTAATCTATATCTACCTATTTTTTTTTTTTTTTGTACGCAAGGGTGATGTTTTGTATTCGATTTTCCATTCACTTTCTGGTATGCAAAATTTATGAAAATCGCGTACACATGTGTATTTTCCATCATAAAACAAAATTTTAACGATTCTAGAATTAATTTATAAATCAGCTACTGAAATTTAAGCATGTAACAATGAAATATTTTAAACACAAAAAATAGGGAATGTAAGAAATAACTATATTAGGTATATAAAAAACAAAATACATATTCCTTTACTATTTAATAGTTTAAAAATTAATTGAATTATTATTAGATGTTGCTGAAATAATTTATAAATCCTGGATGAAAATTTTATAAATCCGATGCAATAATATTAATTTATTAATATTATTGTATTATATTAATTATTATATTAATTTATTAATATTATTAATAATATTAATTTATTAATATTATAATATAACTTAATATTAATAATGTAACAGTTTTTATAAATTTCAAAAACTTATTTAAAACAAATTTATATATTTGTTGCAATTTCCAATTGCTACATATTAAAAAAGAAATAGGGTAAATTTGCAATACACATGCATTTAACGTTCTGAATTTAAACAATAAATTTTGTCTTAATTTATATTATTTAATTTTTAACAGGGTAAATATAATAAATTATTTAAAGTAAAGTCGTTAGTTCCCGTTTTTCATCAAATATTCATAAAACCAGTAAATATTTTATAATCGGAAAAACGCAAAATAACAACCATTAAGTTAGGTGTCATTTTTAAGAAAAAAATTAAATGCTTACATAAACGGATTGAAAAAAAAAAAAAACTTTTTTTAAGCTAGAGCACAACACTGTTAGTATTATCAACAATAAATAATAATAATAATAATAACAACAACAACGACAATTGTATTCATTACAAATACAGAAATACCCTCCTTCCTTCTTCCCTTGAAACCTCTTCTTAAAAACTTCATTGCGATACTGATATTTTGAATAGAAGAAAAAGCTCATTTAAAAGTAAACATTATTGTGACGCATGCAACTGATGTCTAAGGTTAGAAGGCAAACAGATACTGAATATTTCATAAAAAGATTCTATGCATTAGAAAATGCTATTTTCTTTCATTTTTTTAAAACTTAATACTAAATCGCTATCAATAATCAACTGGAATAAAAAATCATAAAATTACCCAAAATTTTAAATTTGCATTTTTTAGAATGTTTTTCTATCATGAATATTCTAATATTTAGACAGCACCCTATACTTTCAATTTTTTATGAAATTACCATTTTATGAATTTCAGATGAGGGCATTTCTGAATTTTACTGAAAAAATGACAAACAAAAATATTACATTGCAATTAAATTTTTAAAATGCAGATTTTTCTTTATTTTTGATTTTTCTATCTTAGTTTATTTACCCTCCACCAGTGGCTGAGAGTTCTGACCTCTAAACTGATAGACGGTAGGTGCTGAGTTCGAACCCAATGGCGACCGTCGGCCTAACCGTTCGGAGTTTTCCGTGGTTTTCTTCGAACCCTGATTTCCTTGCGTAAATACGGGTTATGTTCCCACAGAAAGACCTCCCCCCACGGAGGGCACCTCCCTTGTGGCCTATATCCTTAGTGTGCATAGTTGGCCGGCATAAACACAAACAAACAAACTTTATTTATTTACTAATTTATTTTGAACGAAAGGAAGAGTAAATGATTCGAATGAATTTATACAATATGAATCATGTTAAAGAGGCTAATTTAAAAACGACGAAAGATAACTGAAAAAAAAGTCTGAGTATTGATAAAACAGATGAAATAATAAAAAAGGGAGTTAAGAAAGGAATTCTAAAAGTATACAAGCAATGTTTCTTTATTAAAAAAAAAAAAAAAGATTTATAATAATAACAACAACAACAACAACAATAATAATAATAATAATAATAATAATAATAATAATAAGAAGAAGAAGAAGAAGAAGAAGAATTTATTTTCTTTACACACACACAAAAAGAGTAATTAAAGCGCCACTCTTCTCTTTCCCAGGGACGATATTTGGAAAAAAGGAGTTAGTTTCTTACTTTTATTTATTTCTTCAAGGAATTATTATTTTTAAAATGTTCGTCATAATTAAAGAAAATAGAAAAGGATAAAAGAAAAGAAAAGGAAGAAAGAAAAGGAAAAAAAGGAAAGAAAAGAAAAAAAACAGATAAAGGCCGAAATAACTTGCCACATTTCACTAAAATAGAAACGTTATCTTATCATTAATCAAACTCTGTTCAGAAATTGATAATTATCTATTGTGTTTTGTAAAATTCGTTGTTGTAGCATTCTTTAATCTAAAAGTGAGACACACCTACTATTAATGAATCCTTTGGCTAATTAAAAAACATACGTACGCGAAAATAAAAGTTTGTCGATTGCCTTTCCGATATGAATAACAAAATCAATAGGAAGTTTTTTTCTTTCTGAATAAATTTCTGAAATTCTACCCGTGTTCCCTGCTTTTATAATTAATTATAATTATTAATTTATCCCCAATATAAAGATATAATTTTAAACCTCAGCCTATTTTTTGCAAATGATATGAAAATTGCAAACACTTGTTGATTATTGAGCGACAGATGGCAGCAGTTCCTGTTGCTTTAAAAAATTATATAGTGTCGCCATCTCTCGAAGTAAGATTAATTCATTCAAATATATTTATAAGATTTTGAAACTTATGTAAAATTGAGTAAAGTTATTAATTGGAATGGTTTAAGATAAAATTTTTGTGAGATTAAGTATCGTAATGTGATTAAATTAATATTATTCATAACAGAAAAAATAAAGATTCTTTAGACTTTTGTATTTATGAAAATACTAAGTTTAAAAAAAGAAATTAGTATTTTAACAAAACGTTGATTAAATAAAAAAAATTCACACATACAAAAAAAAAAAAAAATTCTTTACTTTGTATTATTTTATTAATTTCAGAAATAGAGGTTATATGTTTGTAAATAATTATTCTAGATTTGGAAATCTCTGTTAGAAATTCAAAATGAGAAAATTATTTACTAAATCATTCTACGTTTGAAAAAATGAAATATATTATCTTTAAATGTATTCCTTCTAAAAATGTCTATCAAATTTGTTTATGTCACTTTTTTTTAGTAAAATATATAAATTAATAAAAATTATTTATCATTTTATCTGTCAAATTATCTATACACATTTTTTTATTTCTTATCTTTATTTTCGAATGCAATTTATGTAGGGTCAGAACTGAAATTAGGTCTTTTCTTTTTGAATTTATGTTACATTCATGTAGAATTTTTTTTCAATTAGTCGATTATAGTACAATTGCTTTGTAAAACTATTCGCAAATTTTTAAAAATTTTGTGAAGATTGTTATTTTATGTTTGGCCGTCGATAGTTTTTTTGAATAAATAATCAGTCAATTCTGTCTAGTTTCAGGATTTTTTGTTTTAACATTTATTATATTCTCTTAATGATCTATAAACATACATTTTTCATTTTACAGAAAATCTGTATAGTAAAAAAAAAATAAAATAAAATAAAATAAAAAAATAAAAAGCAATTAGGAACTGCTACTTTAATAAATATAAATAATATATATATATATTTCATTTTTCCTTTTTCTTTCTATTCAATAATTTAGATATCACTTGCTTTGTCCTTTAAATGAGTATGGGAAGAACATATATATTTTCCTTTGTCGGAAAGAATATCCAGGGCTAAAACTAAGGAGGGGGAGGAGGGGCATGTGCCCCGGGTGCCAGAGCGAAGGGGTGCCAAATGAAGATTTTGTCTCTCGATTTATCTCAATATTTAACACTGTATTGTTAAAATCGTCCTGCCTGGGTTAATCAAAAGTATCGACGAATTTAAAGATGATATGGCACAAGGATCTTGTATAAAGCAAAATTTATTTCGATTCGTTTTACAAAATTTTAATGAATCTACATTTGATAAACCTGATTACGTAGATCAATATTACATATTATACGATTAAGATATTTTAAATTAACTCGGATATTCAAAAAATAGTAAATTTCTCTTTGTAAATATACTTTGCTGAAGAGGGTCAGGGGGGCTTCAAAATTCAGTTTGACTCGAATGCAAACAAAGCTAGTTTCGGCCCTGAATATATAAGTTATTTAACAAATGCTTTTACGAATCTCAATCTGCTTTTCATAACCAAACAAATAATATAGTTATCGTTAAATTAAAATTTCTCTTATAACGTCAAAAGATTGAGATTGAATAGTACTTTTTATATGAAATATTTCAGTTATTATAAAAAATAATCGAATGCAAGTAATAAGAGGTTATTTTAGGTGCCTTCTTAATTATGTAAATACGTAGCACCTATAGTTGTCGTTCAGTCCGTTCGTCTGTCCGTCCGTCCGCTTAAAACAACGCAAAAATTACCCAACCGGATCGTTTGAAATTAAAAAATATATATTTATTACATAATTTTGTCTAGTCATTTCAAATTTAAGGAAAATCGGTATCTTAGATCAATTACATGGACAATCAAAAGTATTCCGTTACATAATGGTCAATGAGGAAAAAAGTTTCAAATGCATTTTAACCCTTAACTGCTGTGACAAAAATTGTCGCATAACTACTGTGAGCGGCCTGTCAGATTGCTTAATCTAAAGATGAATAAAATGTTAAATTAACTCTTAGAATATTATTTTTGTATTGAACTTTATATACAGAACTATTATAAATAAAATTCAGCTATTCAAAAGTCTCTAGAGATAGTAATAGGACTCCAAATAAAACAAAACTTGCCCGGTATCTATAGTTAAACTAAAAATTTCAAGTTAAACTCTGAAACTTGAAAAACTCAGCGGTCTGTGAGACCGCTAACAGCAGTTAAGGATTAATCGTCTGAAATTTAAAATACATAATTATTACATAATTTTGTCGAATTATTTCAAATTTTATAAAAATCGGATGTTTAGATCAATTATAAGGACAATTATAAGCATTCCGTTACATTACGGTCAATGGGGGAAAATGTTTCAAATGCATTTTAATGGTGTTACACTCATTCTAACATAATAAAATTGATATGCATCTATGAAGTACATATTATGTACTATACATTTTGCAATTAAACATGCTTCAAAATATAATGTTTAAAACATTTTGATTTTAAAATGAAAGTTCAGCATTATATTGTCGAATGTTATATGTAAATACATCAAATGCATCTGAAAGTACCGTATTTACTCGTGTATAAGGCGCACTTTTTTTTCCAAAAAATTAGGGCAAAACTCCTAGGTGCGCCTTATATACGGAATACTTTTTTACTGTTGGTTGCAGTCGAACGATATACATGTGAAACAAGAAATTATTCAAAGAATATATTAAAATTCGGAAAATATTACTTAATTGAAGTATTATAGCTTATTTATTTCATTCCTTTCAGTTTTTATACAACAGAGCTAATGGCATTATCTAAACGCTAATTTTAAATTCTCTTTACCGTCACTCATTCCTATTGCCCGTCATTTTCTTACAACCCGAAGTCTAAAAATGCATTTTCGTCTTGTTTTCTGGTCTGGTGTAATGTTTTTTTCGACTTTTTTTTTTTTTTTTTTTTTTTTTTTTTTTTTTTTTTTTTCTTTTTTAACTGAAATTCATTTGGTCGTTCTTCATTAGCATATCAAATTTATGGTGCGCCTTATATACGAGATTTTAAGAAATCGCCATTTTTATTTGTAAAGTAGGGGTGCGCCCTATACACGAGTAAATAAGGTAATTAAATATTACAAAATCGCAATTCTAATAAACAACCCGGAAAAATCTTTATTTATTTAAATGGCAACTGTATGTGTATAGCTTCAAGCATAAACAAATAAACATATCATTGCGCATATCTTTACAAAATCTATCTAATTAATAATTTTCAGTAGATTAGATTAAAGTGTTTATTCGTGATAAAATAAATGGTTAAATATTTCGCGATTATTTTATGTAAAGTTATAATTCCGTATAGATCTTAGAAAAAGCTGCATGAGCGACTAATGATTAATTTTATTTTAAGCAAAGATACGCATAAGCGACTTACAGCGCCAAATGAATCAGTTAACATGTGCAATGCTAATAAAAATAATTTTGAGAAATTATTTTATAAATACATATGTAAGCTGAAATGAACAACTGGAATTATACAATAGATTTTTTTATATATATTTTATTAGTCAATGAAAAAGGCTGAAAATAATGTTTATAATCATTAAGAATTTTTTTTTTATCTGTTAATTTCTTAAATTAAAAAAGAAAGCATAAGTGAGATCTTTTTTCTATAAACTTGCCAGACGTTTACATTAAGAGAGTATTATTTGGAAATGCATTGCAATTTTTAGATAAATGATTTAATAAACTGTGTGGGCAATCTTGGATAAATTAGTATATATGTTTGGGATTTTTGTAGCAGGCTAAAATATGGAGTTTTAATAAACACAAAAATGTTTGCTACGAATTACTCAGAAAGTACAATAATGCTTCAAAAAAGTAAATTATTTTTAACATTCAAAATATAATTATCAGGTTATTTTTTTGCAGATACAACAGAACATCGAAAAATATAGAAAAGCTGTGTATTTATGTTGCAAGTAATTTAAAAAAAATCACTGGCTACATTAAATAAAAACTATTTCTACATTTAAATTAGACATTAATTTATTTCACAACACTTTTAGACAGAATTATGCTTTACGTGATTTATTATGATATGTTCAGTCGGGGAAAAAAGTTAATACCTTTTTTTCTAATTTTACAACAAAAAAATAGTAGGAGAAAGGTACTAATGCTGAACGATTAGAAACAATCTGTACTTTTAAATTATATGTATGTTTGCGGAGGAAACCACCTAAAAAACGTAACCAGACAAAATATTTTTTTTTCAAGATAAATACCCAATTTTGATAATATATTTTAAATTTTCGGTTCAACTATTCCTAGAACAAAAATTTCAAGTAATTTTATTTCACAACACTTTTGAACAGAATTACGCTTCACATGATTTATTAAGACATTTTCAGTCGGGAAAAAAATGTCAATACCTTTTTCTAATTTTACAACAAAAAGTAATAGAAGAAAGGTAATAATTCTGAACGATTGGAAATAATCTTTACTTTTAAACGCTATAAATGTTTGCATAAGAGACTATCTAAAAATTGAAACCACATTGAATATTGTTTTTCTTTTTTCAATATCAACACTCAATTTTGACAATATATTTTAAGTCTACGGTTCAATTATGTCTAGAACAAAACTTTCAAGTAATTTGGGTGATAAGTTTGTGGCTTATAAACATTCAAAATGTAGAGTTTCTAATGTTACATGACGTTTTGATATTTTTATTAATGACTTCTGAAAATATAATCCTAATACAATAATTTTTATGTTATTATTATACTAAAAAGCCCAAACCCAAATATATTGAATTTTAAATTTAAACATGTTTATAATGTAAATTATGAAATTAATGAACGAGGACAAGTAAATTGTAACCTACGTTTGTATATATGTATTTATTTGTATAGAGAGAGAAAGAGAGGGCGAGAGAAATTTACATTTATTATGTTCTGCTTTATGCAAATACAAAAATTATTTTTTTTTTTTCAAATTATTCTTAACAAACGCCAAAATGATGGTTTAAGAAGTCAATTATGATGTGGAGAAAAACATAATTAAAAAAATATATAGTTTACTCATTTTATCAAAATGTTTGGAGTGGCAATATTTGAAACATATTAAATGAGAGTAATGGTCATATCAGCCATAAATAATACATTGTAAGAAGTGATTTAGTCATTTTTGCAGTATTTAACTAATCAAGTACCAAACTTCAATTTGGAAACAACCCCTCATTTTAAAATAATTAATTTCTCTTAAACTAATAGTACAAATGTGATACAATTTTGTATTTAGGCTAATTAGAGGGTGGGAAATTTATTTATTAAACCAATTTTTGGTATTAAAAACACACATATACACAATTCAGGTATATTTTGATATGTAGGTGCCCCCCTAAGAAAATTGTTTGCACATCATTTAAATCGGACTTAATTTCCAATCATTTGGAGCCAGTTACTTTCTTCAACTATTGTTGCACAGTCTTTAGCGGTGTTTACTTTTTCTCTGAAACTTTGTAATATATAATAAAAAGATTAAATTATTTTCAAATGATCATTTTTATGAGGATTCACAAAACCTTTACTACAAATATTTTGGAATATACGAGTTATTCATTCAGTACAAAAATATTTATCTTCGCTTTCATTCACAGAGAAACTAATTAAGACCTATCCTTTATAGATCAGCCATCATTAAGCCTCGATCAATAAAAAAAGGTTTGTTATACAACTAGACAGAAACTGCTAACAAGAATTGGTGGTCATTTCTTCTATCGAGCTAATGGACACTGGGAGGAAATAATCGTAGTGCTGAAAGCTACTTTCAAATAACATCCAGGAGGAAAGTTCTCTTCCAGGACATATATTTATATGGGATAGCGCGGAAGAAAAATATTTTTATTGTCATTTTCATCCTAATAAACAAGCAGATAAATAAAAAAATAATTATATTTTTATAATACAAGAATAATTGTCTATGCTATAATTTTGAAAATTCAACCTTTTTTCTACATTTTATGATCATGATCATGTTCTGAATAAAAGATGTATTTATTTCCTATTTAAAATATTAATCATTTTGAAAATGAATATGAAATCCTACAACAGTTTCGAAATCAACAAAAAAATTTCACTAGACAAGCAGCTTTTTGCATTAAAATACTTTTAAAAATTATATTTTCCTCACGTTATTAAATTATGATAAATTGACAGCACCAAAATTAAAAACTAAATATTTACATGTATATATTCTGATTTTTATTTAGATACAATGAAAAGAAATTGATACAAATACTTTGAAATCCAAATATACTTCATCTAGTACAAAAATATTTATCTTCGCTTTCAGCCACCAAGAAACTAATTAAGGCCTATCCTTTATAGGTCAGACATCATTAAACCGCGATCAATAAAAAAAGGGTTGTTGTACAATTAGACCGAAACTGCTAACAAGAATTGGTGGTAATTTCTTCTATCCAGCTAATGGACATTGGGAGGGAATAATCTTAGAGCTGAAAGTTGTTTTCAGATAGCATCTTTGAGAAAAGTTTTATTTCAGGAGAAATGTTTACATAGGATAACACGAACAGAAAAATAATTTTATTGTTCATTTTTTTCCTTTTCCTATGTTCTACTAATCAAGAAGATAAATGCAGAATTAATTAGATTTGGATAATACAAGTATAAATATTAATATGATTAATTTTAAAAGTCAAACATTTTATTTATATTGCATGATAATTATTATGCTCTAAATAAAAATGTGCATATTTTATACTTAAAATGGCTATCATTTTTAAAACGAATATAAGCTCCCACGACAACTTAGAAATCGACAAATAAAATGGAGTTTGCCACTATATAAACATCTTTTTGCGTTGAAATACCTTTAAAAGTGATGCAGAAAGGAAATCTTTTCCTCACGTTAGTAGATTATGGTAAATTGATAGCATCAAAATTAAAATGTATATATATATATATATATATATATATATATATATATATATATATATATATATACATATGATATCTCTTTGTATGTAAATACAATGAAATGAAATTTATACAACTACTTTGAAATCCAAAAATACTTTATCCTGTACAAAAAATTTTATCTTCGATTTCAGTCACAGAGAAACTAATCAAGTCCTATTCTTTATAGATCAGCCATCATTAAACCTCGATCAATAAAAAAGGGTTGTTGTACAATTAGACAGAAACTGCTAACAAGAATTGGTGGTCATTTCTTCTATCCAGCTAATGGATACTGTGAGGGAATAATCTTCGAGCTGAAAGATACTTTCAGATAGCATCCTTTAGAAAAATTTTTCTTCAGGAGAAATGTTTATATGCGATAACATGAACAGAAAAATAATTTTATTATTTTTTTTCCTTTTCCTACAATCTGCTAAACAAGCAGAGAAATGAAGAAATAAACAGATTTATATAATACAAGTATGAATATCAATGTTATAATTTTGAAAATTAAAACATTTTTAAAAATATATTTCATGATTGTTACTATGCTATAACTAAAAGGTGTATGTTTCATAATCAAAATGCCCATCATATTGACAATTAATATAAGATGATATGACAGTTCAGAAATGAACAGATATAATGGAGTTTGCTTCACCATATAAACATATTTTTTGTATTAAAATACCTTTTAAATCATGAAGAAAGGAAAACTTTACTTCATGTTAGTAGATTATGGTAATTTGAGAGCACCAAAATAAAAGCTAAATATATGTATAAATATATATTTGTATTCCTTTTTATATTATATACAATGAAAGAAGTTTATACTATTACTTTGATATCCAAATGTACGTCATCCAGTACAAAAATATTTATTTTAGCGTTCAGCCACAGAGAAATTAAGGCCTACAGTTTATAGGTCAGACATCATTAAACCTCGATCAATAAAAAAAAGGGTTGTTGTGCAATTAGACAGAAACTGCTAACAATAATTGGTGGTCATTTCTTCTATCCAGCTAATGGACACTGGGAGGGAATAATCTTAGAGCTAAAAGTTACTTTCAGATAGCATCCTTTCTTTTACTACATTCTACTAAATAAGCTGAGAAAAGGAGAATTGATTAGATTTGGATAGTACAAAAATAAATATCAATGTTATAATTTAAAAAAATTCAAACTTTCTTTTTACATAATTTATGATTATCATTATGCTATAAAATAAAGGTGTATATTTCATACTTAAAATGTTCACCATTTTGAAAATGAATATAAACTCCCACAAAAGTTCTGAAATAAACAAATAAAATGAATTTTACTACGCTTTTATAAGCATTTTATGCATTAAAATACCTTTAAAATTTATGAAAAAAAAAATGATTTTTTTTTCTCTCGTTAGTAAATTATAATAAATTGACAGCACCAAAATTAAAAGCCACACACACCCATATATATATGTATATATATGTATATATATATATATATATATATATATATATATATATATATATATATATACCGGGTGTCCCAAAAATGACTGATGGATTTTAAAATTCAATAACTTACAAACGGTGACAGGTATTCAAAATATTTTTACAGGAGGATTATATATAATGTCAGGAGTTTTTTTGCCGTAATTTTTTATTTTAGTTCGAATTTCAAACAATACGCGGGGCTGACGTCGATCGAAGGCCAGGTCGACGCCTCACTCAGCACTGATCACCTGGCCTTCAATCGCCGTCAGCGCCACCTATTGTTTGAAATTCGAACTAAAATAAAAAATTGCGGTAAAAAAAAAACTCCTGACATTATACATAACCCTTCTGCAAAAAATTTTTAAATAGCTGTCACCGTTTGCAAGTTATTGATTTTTAAAATCCATCAGTCATTTTTGGGACACCCGGTATATATGTGTGTGTGTGTGTTATTTAGAAACAATGAAAGGAAGTTTTTACAAATATTTTGAAATCTAAAAATACTTCATTCAGTACAAAAATATTTATCTTAGCTTTCAGCCACAGGAAATTAAATTAAAGCATATCATTTATAGATCAGCCATCATTAAACTTCGATCAATAAAAAAAGGGTTGTTGTACAATTAGACAGAAGCTGCTAACAAGAATTGGTGGTCATTTCTTCTATCCAGCTGATGGATACTGGGAGGAAATAATCGTAGAACTGAAAGTTACTTTCAGATAGCATCCCGGAGAAAAGTTTTATTTCGGGATAAATGTTTATTTGGGATAACGTGAACAGAAAAAAAAATTTTTTTTTTCCCTTTTCCTACTTCCCTTAAACAAGCAGAGAAATGAAGAATCAATTAGATTTGGATTATACAACAATAAATATTAATGTTATAATTTTGAAAATTCAAAGTTTTTTTTATATAATTTATGAACATTATTATGCTATAAATTAAAGGTGAATATTTCATACTTAAAATGTCCACCATTTTGAAAATAAATATAAACTTCCATAAATATTCTTAAATTAACAAATAAAATGGATTTTACTTCACTTTGCACGTTACACTTAATTTTATTATTCATTTTTTCCCTTTTCCTATGTTAACAAGCAGAGAAATTAACAATGAATCAAATTTGGATAATACAAAAATAAATAGCTATGTGATGATTTTTTTTTCATTATTGAGCCGAATTCCACGAATTGACCGTTTGGAAACAATATCAGACATTTTCATTAAAATGTTACTAAACAAAGGTATATAGCCCACGATAAATATTCAAATGGAATTTTTATGAACCTTATCTGGCTCCTTCTTTAAAATGCTTTCCTCATCAATGGCAGAATATTAAGTAGAATTAAGAAAAAAACTGGGAGCAGGAAATGCAGATTACAACGGCTGCGATTGGCTAAAATACTGACAGTTGAAATGATGGATGATTTTTAAATTTAAAACTTTTCCAAACAAAGTAGCAAAATATCTTTCTATTAATCAATATGCTATTTTAAAGAGTAAGTCTTCTCAAAATTTTCGAGTAATTAAAACTAAGCATTCATTATTTAACAGAACTGAGAGGAGCAAATGCAGATTACAACGGCTGTGATTGGCTAAAACAACACTGACAATTGATTTAACCAATCACATGATTCAACTAATGATTATTTATGTTTGATGAATGGATTTTGTTTATATTTAAAGCTTTTCTAAACAAATAGAAAAATATCTTTTTATTAATCAATATTCTATTTTAAAAGTAAATCTTCTCTAATTTTTCTGGTAATTAAAACGAAATATTTATTATTTAACCATTTCGTATTTTATGCTTTTGATCATGATTTTCTTTCTTTTATATATTTTTTTATCGGATAAAACATTTTGTCTTTTCCTGAAAGAGATAGGGATTTGCTATACCTTCGCATAAAGAAATGTGTGCAAAGAATAGGAAACTAATATTTTTTTATATCGATTATCGGTATGCATTGAAATAAATAAAAAGAAAGATAAAACATATTTTCCCTTTTTTAAATCCTCGTATTTTCATATCGAGATTTACTTGCAAAAAACATTGGGAAAGCATTATCCATAATTTGTATGATACGAGTGTAAATATTGGAATTTTTGTGCAAATATAGTTTCATTATGTTTTATCTTTGTGTGTACGTCTATGCACAGGAGCAGATATATTTTGAAAAATATATCTGTGATGTACTGAAGCCTTTTACGTAATTATGATAACTGATTAAATGTTTAGTTAAAGGTGACTAATTTTATAGCTAATTTATTTTTAAATTTTTTTTTTTTACATTTTTACATTTATTTATATGTTTATTTTTACAGGTCAAAATTTTGAATGCAGACCTTATTTAATATGAACCTCGCAAGGAAGTATTTCAATATAAACTAACATTTTCATTACTTAGTATAATTTTTATTTTATCATATGTTAAAACTGTAGATGTTATCTATTAGATACTTAGGAGACATGATTAAGAAAATGTTAGTAGCGTAAACAGATAACAGTATTATGATACAAAAGAGGTAAAACAAGCTTTTTAGTAACATAATATAAATTATGAAATGTGTAAAATGAAACAGAATTTCTACATTTTCTAGTTTAAAGTTTTTTTTTTCAGATAAATACAGACCGAAAAGTGAAGCAATTGTAGTGCTAGATTAAATCTATAATTGTGATTTATATAAATAATGTAAAATAATACTACATTAAATAATAATTTTTATTAAATTAATTTTTTTTACTTAAAAAAACCAGAATTTAATATGTTTATTATTATAATTAAAAAGAAATAATTTTGATTTGTTATATTTTCAGCATATTGGTTCATTTCCTCGTTCATCTACAAAGGAATAAATAAATAATGTGCCTTTAAGCCAGATTCCAATGTAATGTTAAGTTGGGGATTAAATTAAATAACATTGTGATTAAATCTCCCTACCTTCCTAATTTTAGTATACCATCTTTAATATGGATTTTATATCTGTATATAGATTCTCTTTAACTGGTTTTTCGATTATCTTAATTAAAATTTGTTTAAAGCCTCAGTATTATTAATGTGCGTATAATCGTATAAGTTTTCTCGCAGAATATCATGACTAAATATTGACCAGGATCTATGCAATTTCTATACATATTTGCAATACATGTATTGAAATGAAAATAATCAATGTAAGGATCTTATTTTTTAAAAACAGTACAAGGGCCATGAAATATTTTAATGCACATATACAGTAAAATGTCGTTAATATAGGTACTACTTGGTTATTCCGTCGACCTAAAATCTATCGCCAAACTAGAGAATTAAATGCCAATAATGGATGATCGTGAATGCCACATTCAGTGACATTAAATTTGAAATACATGTTTTAAACGCCATCAAGTGATTTTTATTTCGACTTTTTGTTTATATTTTTATTAATATTTTTCTAATTTACTTGTTCTTTCGTTATTTGAAATAAAAAATCTTTTAATATGTATAATTTGGTTATTAGTTTGATGATTTGTATAATTTGTCTAAATTGGTCGACGGGAAAAAACAAGTAGTACCTTAATATATTACATATATCTCTGATGTATATACAAACAATATTATATGCGCATAATATGGAATACGTGGTATAGGTACAGTGCAAGTAATCGTAATATATATGTTTATGCCTCACATTAAATGTTACTGTAGAACTTTTAAAATATAGATAAAGCAGACACGCACCGAAACGTAACGAAATCTAACAGAAGTGCATTAAAAATTATTTTTTCCGATTTCATGTTTAAAGAAATAACCTATAGTCTTATCCAAATAAGTGCAAGAGGAAAATACAGGGTTTTTAAAATTTTACCGACAAATTCGAAGGAGTGATAGTAAGCATGAAGAGAATGAAAAAAATACCACAAAACATGAGGTTGCAAACTACGCATTTAGTTTAAAGATACAGAGTGTTTTAACCTGTCACATATTTAATATAAGTACTTTTATAGTACAGTTTGGATTGTACTTAGTAATTTTGCAATATTTTGTGTGTCATTTCGAATCTAAAAAATTAACAAGAAACAAGTGGATAAATAGTATCAGAGATCGCACGGATGGTTTTCTTTAATATTTCTTTCAAAGCAATTTATTCTTTAATTAATAAATCAAAATGTTAATTTATAATTATTAAATTCTTACATTGATGGTAGCACAAATAAATTTTATTTTAAAATAAATACAAAAGGAAGTTATTTATTTTAACCAAATTAAAAATGTCCAAATCAAATCATTTAAATAAAATCCAAAATTCCTTTTTTTTTTCTTTTTTAACATCCGGAAAAAAATAGCGGAGATATAAATAAAATTTTAAATTTCTTATAAAAAAAGTTTAAAATGAAATTTAAAATGCTTAATTATTCTTAAATCGCAAAAGTTTTTAAACAGAAAGAAAGTTAAACTTCAAAAGATACTATGAATTTCAGATGAACGAAACCTAATAATACAAACCTTTAAATTGATAAAAAAAAAAAAAAAAACGAAATGTCTTCTTAATAAATCAATTTTAGAATGAAAATTCCAAGTTTCTGCATCGGGAATCGAACTAAGAACCTTCTGTTTACTAGCAAGACGCTTTTCTCCCAAGCCATGATATTCAGAATTAAACGTTCAAATTAAACATTTCATTTTAAATCTCAAAAATTAACGGATACCATTTTAAGAAAAATTTAATTAAAATATTAGACTTTTTCAAAATTTTAAGAATTGTATTGTAAAACGACGATTTTAGCTTTAAGTACACAAATTTCTGAATTATACAGTTTTTGTATGCGGACTCTGTGACGGTCAGACAGATAACAGAGACGAATAGGGTTTCATTAGATAAATAATCTTATTATTAGTAACAAAATGCTGGACATTCGTTCAATAATCATACAAAATTTAACATCAAATTATTGTATTCTCCATAAATATTTATTAAAATACTAAAAATTAAATTTTAAGTCAACAATTTATAAAGCGTAAATCCTTGAACACAATAAGTTATCACATATTAATAACAGTTTTGTTAAGTGAAATTTCGAGGAATTTATGACAAATTGGATACAAAATTGCAAAACAATATTAAACTTTAATAAATCTTGTTTCAAAACTAGTTTTATTTATAATTTCTGAGATATGTAAGATAACTTTTTAAAATATTCTAAAATGTTTAAAAAAAACTTATAACATCGTTTGTCGTAAAATTTTTACTTTGAGCAAATTGTTGTTTAAGGCAACATAGTTATACAAACACTAAGTAAAATTTACATTTTATACAAAAAAATTATTATGATATACTTTTTACAGCCATTGTTTTGTATATTGTTTATTGAATTTTGCAAGAATATTTTTCACTTTACATATTCACTCATTTTAAACTGAAATAATTAAACAGAAAAAAAAACTTAGATAAAATTATCCATTTTCTCTCAAAATAAGGTGCTGACAAGAAATCATTTCCACTTTCTAGAACTTAATTATGCATTTTTCTGTGTTTTTAATTTGCTTATGCCAGAGTAGTTTTCTTTGGTAATTAATGTGTGTAAAAATTTAGTATTTTTGTGTATAAATAAAAATATAACAGTTGAATATTTTAGCGGAATTTTATATTTATGGTTACCCGTTTAAATATTTAATCACAGACAATTTTTATGACTACATTTAAATAATGATTTATTGTAGTTATTTCTCTAGCATGCCATAATCTGTTTTTTTATTGGTAACTTGGTAAGATGAATTCAGAAAATATATGAACTATGTTGATATTATTGCATAATTTATCTGAATTTATTGAACTTAATGTATTATACGTGGTGCAGTTACTGCTACTAAAGGACATTTTTAGCAATTCTCTAGAAGTAAAGCAAATATCTCAAAGTTGCTAAATTTTAAAGTAGAAACGAAGCAAAAATATAGAATAATGATGAACACGTATTCTACGTTTTTCTCATCTAATTAAAATTTATTGTATTGTTTAACGTGACAAAAAACCTAAACTTTTAAACGGATGATTTTTTATTTTGTTTCGAAAAAAATATTTACGATTCTCAGGAAGATTTATTACACAAGAAAAACAATGAAAAGAAACAGAGGTATGTTTTTCGTATAACACGGCAACATTTTCTTATGTTGTACAACTGCAATACAAGTAAAAACTACTGTCATAACTAAAATATTGAAAATTATTGAATAGTTTAATATGCATGTATGAATCTAAATATCCTATTTTACATAAAAATTTTATATTGTAAGCCTCAACTTTTAAATACCTTCAATTATTCTTTTAGAATTGTGCTTTTATTTCTAATATTAAGGAGCAGACACTATCAATTTTAAGATAGATTTATATTAATTTTAGCAGAATATTGTTGAAACTTTTCAGAAATAATGTATCTTAGACACAATGGTGTCTAAAAACTAAATGCAAAATGATGCTTATACGCATCACTATGCTTTTAAAGATTAAAACCGGGATTGAAACATGAGAAAAATAACGCTCCATATTATCTTAGTTCTCAAAAAGTTCACAGCCTTCCGTTGTCAGCATACATACATAAAACTTTACTTTAAGTACGAATAATTAAAAAAAAAAGTTGGAAATTGCACTTGAAAGTAGCAAATGAGGTGCGTTCGTACGATAACGAAGTTTTAAATATATTCAGATCTTGCTGATATAATAGAGCGTACTCCGGATACAGTATAGTAGTCGAAATCTTTACGTTTCTGTAAATATACAGAAAGTAATTTTTATTACACCTCAGCAACGTATATCTTATTCATAAAACGTGAAATAGTTGAATATAATTAAAACACGTACCAAACCATGTTTCCCCGTATAGCATTATGTAGTGGAATACTTTTGTGTGGCCCTGTAATTTAATAATAAAAATTCTTTGCATCACAGGTTATACAGAATGCATATTTTAGTATATATATCATAGATTCATGCCAATTCTATTATGTTCGAATGAGTGTAACATCATTAAAATGCATTTGAAACTTTTTCCCCATTGGTCGTAATGTAACGGAATCCTTTTGATTGTCCGTGTAATTGATCTACGCATCCGATTTTCATAACATTTGAAATGACTCGACAAAATTACGAAATAATTATATGTTTTAAATTTCAAACGATTAAAATGCATTTAAAACTTTTTTCCCAATTAACCGTAATGTAATGGAATCTTTTTGAATGTCCCTGTAATTGATCTATTCATCCGATTTTCATAAAATTTGAAATGACTCGACAAAATTATGTTATAATTATGTATTTTAATTTTCAAACGATTCGGTTGGGTAGTTTTTGCGTTGTTATATGCGGACAGACGGACAGACGGACAGACAGACAGACGGACAGACAGACAGACGGACAGACAGACGGACAGAAGGACGGACTGAGCGACAACAATAGGTGCTACGTATTTACATAATTACGAACGCACCTAAAAAGACTTAACAGGGGCCGAACATCCACTTCCCTAGAAATCTAGAAGTAATATTAAAAAGAAAGTGTTTTAGGGATGGAACGGATCTCTATCCAATGAGAAAAGAACATGGTTTTCATGTGTCTACATTTATAAGATAAAAACAAATTGTTTTTTTAAGTGTATCATTTAGCAATCTGCATTTATTTGAGTACATATTTTTAGTATAATTTATGGTGCAACTGTACAATTCATAATTAAGACTAAGGCGTTTCTATAAACTGTATATGTCTTTCTTGTGAACTAAAGATTAAAACTCTCATGGCAATTACAAAGAAAATAAAGAAAGCCAAGTAAAGAAAAATAATTTATGTTGTATGGATTATCGACAAAATTGTTGTTTAGTTGTGACCTTTTTGTCTGTCATATGAAGATCAAGATGTTCGAGCTTCGGGAATGAAGCAGGAAGCATATGACAAGATATGCATAAAACGATTAGTGGCATTTGCAGCCAGCATGATATTGGATTTAAAGAATTATGAAAAACCTTTATTGTTTTGGAAATAAAGGTTGAGGTATATCAATCAATCGCCGAAATTTACATGACTCCACTATCGGAGAGATTTGTGAGATGATGGATTTATTTTCAATATTATCTTTGCATAAATTCAATCCCCTTTAACAAGTGGATTAGATAACAACAAGTTAACCCTCCAAGCGTCTTGCAAATGGGTAAAATTGTAATGTTGTTTTCTCTGCATTTGTCTTGATTGCTAATAAAATGTGATTCTTTCAATATTACATAAAAAATCTTATTTAGGAATATAAATGTAATCCTTGAGAGTCTTAATCATTCTTCAATGCTTTGAAAATTCACTAAATTTATAAAATTATAATATCTTAAACATTGCTTATATTGCGGTGAAACCTGGAGCTTAGTGTACGGAATATTACGGGCCAAACGCTTAGAGGGTAGGACATCCCTAGTTGGCTAATTCCACGGCTTTAAGCTAATCAGGAAGAGACAACTTCCTTAAATGCGCAATGATAGAAATTATAATTGTAATAGCAATAATAACAATAATAGCAATAACAATAACAATAACAATAGCAACAATACTAATAATACAACCATGTTACATGCAGCGTAAAATGGATATGGCCAAGTCTAGGTCGAAAACATTATGAGCTGTTCGTAGATAATTTTCCAAGTCGAGTTCAAGCTGTTCAGTATAAAAGGGATGCTACAAAACATTATTCAATCGCTGATTTATTTATTTAAATTGGCATGATTTACAATGCATTATTTTAATATGTTGAACCAGATAACATACATTGTGTATTTTCCAAATTAGACTAAATATAAAGCGTTTGTATAATTTCTATTCTTTTTATGGGGAAATACTCATAATCTAAACATTAAGAAAAGTCTTACAATATAAAATTATTATGTTGTATTATTTTTTGCATAAGTAATACAACAAAACCTTTTTCAACGTTTCTTTTATTTGATCTTCTAATATTTTAATATGATAAGTACATGCACTAACAAGCAAAGTTAAATTGAATTTTTATTCATAAAATAGCCATTCCTCACACGAAAATATAGATTAATAATATTCCACCTATAATTATCAATTGGAATCATACTGTAACAGATCTAATAACTGTCTAGTGCAGAACGTAGTCAATATCTCACATTTCTATTTACTCGTTAAAATAATAAAAGCAAATGCAATGAATAACTTACCGACGAATAATTAAAGATGGATGCTTGTGTAATTATATGATGTTAATATTGTTCTACGGTACAAAGCAATGCGTATTTAGCTGATGGAGAATGTTATGAATGAATTGATTTCGTTTCTGATTTACCTTTATTTACAGCACTGGCGAATATTTAGATTCTAGTATAATATTTATTATGGAACTCAGAAACAGTTAATTCCTACTGGATAAATGAAGCATGATATTTACTTAATATTAAAATGAATTGAAATAACATGATTTAATATTTTATATCCCAAATTATGAATTCATGAAAATTCCATCTTCTGAAGCATTTTTCGCGAATTTTATAAACTACATTAGAAGATTTGGGTAATCATTTAATAATTTTTTTGGCAATCATTGAATAAATGTTATATCGCAATCATTTAACAATTTTGACGAAATAAAATTTATTAAATGATTGCGATAAAATTTATTAAGTAATGGCAGAAATTATTAAATTGATAAAAATTATTAAATGATTGCTATTTTTTACATGATTTAAATGATTTTTAAACGACTAATTTTACATTATTTAAATGTTTTTTAAATGATTGAGACAAAAAATATTAAATTAATAAAAATTATTAAATGATTGCTATCTTTTATTCCTCAAGATATTATAAAAATTCTTAAATATCGCAATAATTATTTAATAATTTTGGGCAATCATTTAATAAATGTTATGTCGCATTATTTTTTGCACAAGTGATACCATAAAACATTTCTCCCAATCTTTTTTATTTGATCGTTCTAATATTTTAATATGAGATGTATATGTATTAACAAGTAAAGTTAATTTGAATTTTTATCCATAAAATAACAATTCCTCATATTAAAATACAGATTAATAATATTTCATCTAAAATTATCAGTTGGAATCCCACTTTAACCGATCTAATAACTGTGTAGTGCAGAATATAGTCAATATCTCGCATTTCTATTTACTCGTTGGAATGATAAAAGCTAATAAAATGAATAGTTGACCGACGAATAATTAAAGATGCGAGCTCGAGTCATTATATGATGTTAATATTGTTCTACTGGACCAAGCAATGCGTATCTAACTGATGGAGAATGCTATGAATGAAATGATTTCGTTTCTGATTTCTGTTTATTTACAGCACTGACGAATATTTGATTCTAATATAATATTTATTATGAAACTCAGAAACAGTTAATTCCTAATGAATAAATGAAACATGATATTTTCTTAATATTAACATGAAATAAAATAACATAATTTAATACTTAATATCCCAAATTATGTTTCAGAAGTTTACTACAAGTTGCTTTCTGAATATACTCTTTCCTTCGGATACTCTATTGAATTCGAAGTACTGTATACTATTACACCAAGATCTGAATATTTTTAAAACTTCCTTATAGTAGAACGCACCTCATTTGCTACGCTTCGCGTGCAATTTCCAACTTATTTAATTTATAGGAATTTTATGCAATATTGTAATCCCACAAAAAATTTTATTTAAAATAAATTTCTTACTATTTTATAGAATTGGGAAATGCGCAAATATATTGCTGTAACGATAGAAATGTAGAAATATTTCCTAGCTGTTTTTCCCCCACAATCTTTCAACGACAAAAAAGTCTAAAAACATGTACCGTCAACCGGGGCGGGGCTTCTTAAAGCCCCTTTTTTACTGGTTTCACTAAAATCTATATTATTAAATAATATTATATATGACTTTTCATCGTCGAAATTGAGTCGTTAACAAATCGCATAAAAAAATGATGCAAAGTATATGGTTTTAAAGTGTAATATTTTTACTTTTTTAAGTATGTTTAAAGTTTGCTAACAAGGTAGTCCCTGCTAGGAGCTAAAATGAATATATATCATATGTAAATGAACGCAGTTTTCTTAAAATCCCCTTATAATAGCATTTGCTAATGATTTTTTTAAAAACATTTAAACAAAATAAACTAATTTTTAATATTAAAGAAACGGAAAACAGTTTTTATCATGTTATCCACAGCTACTGAAATAAAACAACTGATATACAAATTTGATGCTCTAGCATTTAAATTTTTTTTGAATTTAAAACATTTTTTAACAGATTGGTTTTATAAAATATATTTTAATATAATTGGGGCTATTTTTTGCCCCCAAAAAGGCCTGACACAAAGACTGGTAATACTAGTTCCATGTTAGCTACATGGAAACGTAAACATTTCCTATCAAAATAAATAGTTAAAGGAAAAACTATGATCACACATGGATTACAAGTTTTTAAAGGTAAGATTTTGACTCTCAATTTATTTGTATCGCTTATTCCGATTGTTTCACTATAGAAAGTTTAGAGAATTAACATTTACACATGAAAACTGTTGTTTACAAACACATCCAGTGTTGTCACTAAAAAAAATTGAATTACCCCAATCTATTCAAATTCGCTATAGTAGGGTAGAATTATCTTGGATATTTGTTAAATAAAAAAAAAATATTTTAAGGGATTGACCAAAGTAACAAGACCAATGTAGTCACGATTCACAGTAAATAATTAAAAAAAAACTTTTAAGAATATTTTTGTTTTCTAAAACAAACAATGCTGTTGGAAGAAGATAATACAACCTATAACGCATTCTAAACTGCACTACTGCTAATCGATGTATTAACCCTCTGAACGTCTTGTAAAAAGATAAAATTGTAATGCTGTTTTCACTCTATTTTTTTTTGTTTTGCTTGTATCAGAAAATATAATTATTTCATTATCGTATAAAAAAAATCGTAATTACAAATATGAACGTAATCTTTGAAAGTATTAATCATTCTTCAAGAAATTGAAAATTCATTAAAAAAATAAAATTATATTATTTTAAATCTTGCTTATATTTGCAGTGAATCCTGGAGCTTAAGACAACGGAGACATGTCGAACACTTAGAAGGTCAAATTAATTTTGGAACATGTTTTTTTTTTCTTTTCTTTTTCTTTTTTTTATGACACTTAAAAGTACCGTCCGGACATAAATGGTTAAAATTATTCGTAAACAGAAATGGATAATAAATTGACGTTACAACTGCACAATGTATATAAAATATTTTCACTCATTTAAAAGTGCCAAGAAAGTAAAATTTCATGACTTATAGATATTTAAATTGTGCTCGGCATTGCAACATTTAGTGATCAACTACAAAATTCCATTAAATCATCGTAATTAGTTTTTTAAAAATATTCCATTTCAACAAAAAGAAAAGCAATGGAAATTTAAATGAAGTAATTAGAATATTTAATAAAATTAACTTTTCTACACGTTTTTAACTGCTACTTACTATAAGTTTTCTCAAACTCATTTAGAAATATTTACTATGAACTTCATTTCTGCCTTTAGAACTATGAATGTTGCTTCCCCGAATACTGTTAGAAATTTTCATGAAAGTTCTGTGTAGTAAATAAAGTTCTAATAACTTAGCACAAAATCATAAAAGGTACTTTAAATTTTTTAAAATGTTTTCTATCAGAAATAATTGTCTTTTCAAAGAGAAAATATTTAGCAGAGAAAATAGAGATTATGGCATTTTGGTAAGCGTAAATAATACATGAAAATGATAGGTAAATTTAACACGAAACACTTTTTTTCGAATTAATTTCAAAATTTCAAAGTTTTTTTCATGCGTTTATTATTTTTATTTTTATTTTTTTATCTAATTAAATTATACATTAATTTATTATAATTAATGTTACATATTAATTAAATATTTACATATTAAAATGTTCACTACTGCAATACTTTCGTTTTGTAAATATAGAAGAAAATAAATGTAGTAATATATATTCTGTTTTTATATATTATTTACTAAATCAATAATTGGAAATGTCTATTTCGAATGACTTTAACTGTTTATCAATTAATTTATAAAATAACGGTTTGTTTTTGGAGCAGGACGTTTCGTTCCCGCCATTTCGGTCCCGAGACATTTTGGTCCCGAGACACTTCGGACCCGAGACATTTCGGTCCCTAGTCGTTTCGGTCCCAAGACATTTCGGTCCCTTGCCATTTCGGCCCCTTCTCCTGCAAACTGAAATTTTGTGAAATAAGACATAATTTTATAGGGAACATTGCAGAGTTTTTAAACTGAAGGTCATAAAATTTTAGTATAATGCGATTATAAGTGCCCGAAAACCGCACACACGTATAACTTTTATCCAAAATATTATAATTCACACAAATTTTGTATGGTAATTCTAATCATAATAGTTAATGTTAATGATAATCACTAATCCTAATTCTCAAAACAGCTAATAATTTCAATGTAAAAATCAAATTAATATTTTATTAAATAATAACATTATTAATTACATAATGAATTTTACTTTAAAATAAACTCAATACATAATCCATTTTATTTTCAATACATCATTATATTTCCTAGTAGTTCTAAACTGAAATTTATATTTTACTAGTTTATTTATTGTATATTTAAAATTACAGAAATTTAAAACAATTAGTATAGTTAAAAATAAAACTAAAATAAGAATTATTATTTTTTTTCTGGGAAAGTTTGACATTTCTTCCCAATCTGAAAGTCTGACATTTCTTTTTTCTGGGAAAGTAGGAGCGAAAAGGTAATACGAATAAATAAATAAAAGCTTAGTTTTGTCACTTAAAAATTGAAAATAAAATTATTTAAAATATTATTATATTACATTTTAATATATTTTATTAAATTATATATTGTATTTTATATATAATATTTGAATTATTATATTTATATATAGTATTTATATTATTATATTTTTTATACATTATTATATTAATTGCATGTAAAAAAAAAAACAAATAATCATCCTATTAGAATGAAATAGGGCCAGTTTCAATAAAGTTAACTCACAAAAATTGTCTTCATGGAGTGAGAAGACTGTTAAAAAATGCAATCAATAAATACTATTATGTTGTTTGAATGTCAAATTGTTTGTTTTAAACTTTAATGGTTAGGGAATCATTATTATATAAAATAACAAGTTAAATAATAAAATCCAATGATTTTACACATTTTAAAAGATTTAGTTAGTTGGTATTTTATGAAATAACTAAATTATATGCTTTAACAGCAACGTATATAAAATATTTTAAAACATTTATTAATGTACAAAAAGTAAAACTTTATCGTTTATACATATATAAATTGGTTCGTCTGTGCTTCATTTAATGATCAAATACAACAAACTTCCATTAAATACTCGAAATCAGTTTTCTAAAAATATTTCACTTCATCAAAAAAGAAAAGCAATGGAAATTTCAAACGGAAGTAATTAGAAATTTTAATAAAATTAACTTTTCTAAACTTTTCCAACTGTTACTTACAACAAATTTTCTCAAACATACTTAAAAGTATTTACTATGCACTTCCTTTCTGCTTTTAAAACTATGGATATTGCTTCTCCAAACATTGTTAGAAATTTTTATAAAAATTCTCTGTAGTAATAAAATTTCTAATAATTTACTACAAAATCTAAAAGGTACTTAAAAAATTTTTGAAATGTTTTCTGTTAGAAATAATTTTCACATCAAAGAGAAAATATTTAGGAGAGGAAATGGAGATTATGGTATTGTGATTAGCATAAATGATATATGGAAATGATAGATTAATTTTAACATCAAATAATTTTCTTCAAAATCCAAATTACATTTTCTAATTTTTTTTTCATGTGTTTATTATTTTTATTTCTTTTATCAGTTAAAATACATATCAATTTTTTTTGAAGAAATAATATTTTGACGTATATTTGGAGAAAACAATGTGTGTAATTAATCAAAAATTATTTTTATATTGATTACCATTACTCATTGTGACACTTTTAAAGAAAGATAAAGCACATTTTTTGGTTTTGAAATCCACGATTTTGTATTCACATTGATTTTTTTTAAATATCGGTAAAGCAATTATCTAAAATTGTAGCACATGCAACTGTAAATTTTGAATATTTTTGAGCAAATAATATTTCATTACATTTCTGATCAATTCATATATGTATTAATAAGGTCTTACGAATACATATATTTGGATATCGGTTTTTTTGCGGATTTTTCCTATCTAGTTATTCTAATCAATGAAATGTAAAATATCTTTATAAGATTTTCTTTTTCAACCATATACAAAATTGAAAATACCAGAAAAATTGTTGTATAAAACAACCTTTAAAAAACGTAAGTACTCCGATATTGGAAATTTGACGATAAATGTCAAACTGATTAAATAGTACTCATTGGTGATCATTTTGTTAAGCTAAAATTTAAATTCGCCGTAAAATAATAAAATTTCTCAGAAATTAATGTTTTTAAATAATCTCTTAGGTACGAATGGGAACGTTCTCAGAATTTCTAGCACGTTACTATGTACACAATAATACCATTATCTGAACAAGATTCATTTCCCAAAAGTTTCTCGAAAAACAAGGTGATTCTAAATCAAAATTGTCTTATAAACAAAAATTGAGATTACAAAATTTCGCAGTAATGCTTTAATTTTATTCATCTCGTTTAGATCTTGAAAAGACGAAAATATCTGAGATCGCAACGATAATATGTATTCACTTTCTTTGAAATTAATGCTCATAATCATAATTATATTAAAACAATATATTACTGACTAGTGCTATAATTTTCAAAACGAAGTAATTTAAAACACTAAACAAATAAATAAATAAACATAAAAATTATAAGTATTCTTATAATTTTATTCTTATAACTGTATTCTTTATTTTTATTTTTATATTTTTACATAATTTTTTTTTCATTCTTATAATAAGTCTTCTTATACCAATGCGAAAAAAATCTGTTATCGAAAGTTTGCGCTGCAGGTTCAATATCTTCATTAAGAAATGTACTGCCAACGCATTTAAATGTGTTACATTTATCGCAAGATTTAAAGACCACCGTATAATAGAGAACAAGCATCAAGATAAATTTATATTTAAAAGGATAGTTTTTATTTAAAAATATTTATGAACACTCTTAAAACGAAAGAGCCGATTTGGCTTCTCATGAAAGAGCTGTAATTTTTTCGATCATAAAAGAGTTGTTTTTCAAATGATTAAATCTTCTTGATCTAAATTGGTTATTTAAATAGCTCAACTTCATTTAAATTGGTTAAAACTCGAGTTATTTCAACTCTTTTTTGAGAAGCTGCCTTTCAACATTGAGATGAGTGGATTTCAGCTCAACTTGAGTTATTTTGTGGCTGACTTTTAAGAGGGAAGTTTTTTACTAAGCAACAGTACATACTTTTATCAGTAAATTAATTTGAATGTTTATTTATAATTTAGTCATTATTCGCATTAAAATATTCATTAATGACTTTTCATATGAATAAATATGAATAAGAAAACAACATAGATTACTGTAATGATTGAAAGGGACAGAATGTACTCAAAAGTTAACATTTCTATTTACTCATTAGAATGATAAAAACTAATGAAAAGAATGACTAGCAGATGCGTCAAATAATTAAAGTTTGAAGCTTAAGTAATTAATTGATGCTCATTTTGCTCTACGGTTTTAAGGAAGGGAAATGGAAATGGTAGACAAAGGTCGTGATTAAGTTACTTATGATTGTGAGTCATGTTTATTTACAGAACTGTAAAATTCTTGTATTTAAATATTATTACATTTGCTCTGGAATTCAGCCACTGTTGATTTCAAATTGTTATGAATGATAATTGTACATATGTTAACAGTATATAAGCAACAGTACATACTTTTATTGGTAAAATTAATTTGAATGTTTATTTATAATTAAGTCACTGTTCGAATTAAAATATTCATTAATGATTTTTCATATGAATAAATATGAATAAGGAATCAATATAGAATACTGTAGTGGTTGTAGAGGATAGAATGTAGTCAAAATTTAACATTTCTATTTACTCATTAGAATGAAAAAAACTAATGAAAAGAATGACTGGCAGATGCGTCAAATAATTAAATTTTGAAGCTTAAATAATTATTTGATGCTCATTTTGTTCTCTGGTGCTAAAGAAGGGAAATGGAAATGGTAGAGAAAGGTCATGAATGAATTGATTTTAATTGTAAATCATGTTTATTTACAGAACTGCAAAATACTTGGATTTAAATATTAATATATTTGCTTTGGAAATCAGTCATTGTTGATTTCAAATAGTTATGTATATTAAAGCATGATATTAATAAGGTAATATCATGAAATTGTAAAATAATAAATTTCATACATATATAAAAAATAATACACAAATAATAACAAATAATAGAAAACACATAAAATATAGAATATTAAATAAATAATAAATTATGTATAATAAATTTTTATTACATGTACAGTAGAACCCGCTAATTCGGACCCCGTTAATTTGGAATTTCTCATAATCAAGAATAGTCTGATCAGTTTTTTTTTTCGAAGTTTGAGAAGCGATCGGCAAAATTTCGATAACATTAATTCATTTCATTTTCGCATTCTTAATAAAAAATCTTTTCTGAAATCTTTTCGGAAGAGTGCCTTAATCTTTTTCATTTAACCTTTCAAAGAAACAACAATACATCACTTAAAGTCTGCAAGCAGGTTGCCGAGAGCATTCTCCGAAAGTCGTGGAAGATTTATGGTCTGCAAATTGCGATTTCTTGAATAACAAGCAAGCTTGAAACAGAAGAGGAAATAGGCGAGAATGAAAGGAAAATTTCAATTGGAGATGTGTAAACATGTTTAAAAAAATGATGACTGCTGAGATGTTGATATGACCGACTGAATGATGCAAAAAATAACGAAGTTTACGATTCACTTACAGATCATGAAATAATCACTTTATGTATAACGGAAGAAATGGAAAATGACGATGATTCAGACCGAAAACACTATTATCAATGATGATCAACCGAAAGTTATTATGCATAATGAAGCAACAAATGTTTTAAATTAATGGTTTATTAATGGTTTATTAATGGTTTATTTTGAACATCAGGTGAAGACTACACTCAACAAACTAACTAGGCTCAAGCGGATGCTAGACCATGCGATCTAGTCCCAATTAATCCAAAATATCGGGGTTTTACTGTATAAGGTATTATCAATAATTTATAAAAGGGTACAAAATTAATAAATTACGCATGTAAATTGTTTTTCAATTAGCAAAATATAATGAAGAAATAATATATGGACATGTATATTGTTGTTCCTCGAGAACAACTCATCCCACCTTTAATTTAGTGAATTTTGGATTTTTATTTGTCCTTTGAGGTCTTTTTTATTAGGGTTTCGTTCATCTGACGAACCCCTTTTCGTTTCATTTTTCTGTCCGTCTGTCCTTAGCAGAGTTTGTACACAAAAAATGCATTAAGTCAGAAACTTAATTTTTTTTTTTTTTTTTTTTTTTTTTTTTTTTTTTTTTGTACTTATAGCTGAATACCTCGGTGTCCAGGACAAATTATAAATTTTGAATAAGTCTATTATTTTAATGAAATCATTTTTTTCAGTGTCATCCGTTCATTTTCAAGATTTAAATTTAAAAACTGAACCTTAATTTCAACGCTTTTCATGCGGACATCATAGCTTGTATACAAAGAATCTCGTTCATAAACAGAAGTTTCCAAAATCGGACACTGGTGCTGAAATTTACGTATTAAGATAGATCTAATTCAAAAGTATTTCTCATTTTTTGCCTGTTTAAGGATTTTTATTATTATTAATCTTTTTTTATCACTGTCATTTATAATATTTTTTGGAATCAAATTTTCATTCTATTTTAAAAATCTTTTGCGATTTATTAACGGCTCAGCATTTAAAATTTCGTTTAAACCATTTTTATCGTCTTTAGAAGCTTAAAATTTTATTTTCATCTCTGTTATTTTTTTTAATTATAGGTTTTATCAAAAAATTAAATTTTGGATTCAATTTAAATAATTTTATCTTAAAATTTTCTTTTGATTAAAATAAATAACGTTCGTTTATAATTATTTTTAAATTAAATTGTTGGTGCTAGCATCAATGTAAAAATTTAATAATTATAAATTAGCAATTTGGATTTATTAATTAAAGGATATGTTGTTTTGAAAGAAATATTAAACGAAACCCTCAATACGATCGGCGATCACAAGTATAGACTGGTTTTTATTTTTTTTTTATGAGCCAATGAAGTGTTAGAAAATGATCAGACTTGAAAAGAAAGTAAAAAGACCTTAGATGGCACGCAGAACGCCGCGCTCTGGAAAATTCTACGGCGATACGATCATTGAAATATATTGAAAATTATTACATAAAAATATATTTATATGTGAATATTTAAACTTGCAATAATTACATGTTTATCTACAATAACTCTCAGAGAAAAAAAGTCTATGGAAAGGAAAATTAAAAATAATTTAAATAATATCATTCTTTAAAATTTTACTATTATATACTTTAAAATTTTTTCTGAAGCACGTCATTCACATCATGTTCCACATCCATATTTAAAAAATAATGAGTTGAATTTCTTTAAATGTTAAAATGCTTAGTTAAAATTATATTAAACAGATTTTTTAATGATTTACAGCAAACAAATTATAATAATAATAAAAATTAGAAACGTAGAAATCATTTTCGAATCGAAGACAGAACGTATTGCAAAACTCGGAAAAAAATGAAATGGGGGACAACAAATTACGAAGGCTGTGATTCGCCGAAACACGATTGACAGTTGAAATGATGGATGATCATTAATATCAAAAGCTGTTCAAAAGAAAATATCAAAATTTCTAGCAATTTTCTAATTGTTAGTGCGTCGATTCAAAGAGTAAATCTTGTCAAAAGTCTCTGCTTATCGGTTTTGTATATGCTGCATTATTTTATCATTTCGAAATGTATGCTTTTGATGGTGTTTTATGTACTGTTTAGTTTATTGGATAAAAAAACTATTTTTCTCTTTCACATATCTTTGCATAAAGAAATGCCCGTACAAAATCGGAAATTGTCTTTTTTTATATCGATTATCATTATACTATTTGATAAAAAAGAAAGGATAAAGCACATTTTCTCTCTTTGAAATCCGCACATTTTGCTATCCAGACTGATTTGTTCAAGGTATCGGGAAATAATTTATAATTTGTATGATATACGTATGTAATTATTTTTTTTTTACTGGGTTAGTTTTATTATATTCTTTGATAATGCTAGCAAATGTGCCTATTGATAAGAGACTATTAACAGATACCGTGTATATTCAACTATAAGTCAATACTATAAATTTTTAATGGAAATTTAGCAAAAAGATTTAACACACGAAATTAAAACACAACAAAGATATCATTAGACTTGTGATAATGAATTCGTTTTCAGTTGTAAAAGAACATTTTAATGATAAACTGTTCTCAATTGAGTAAAGATCAGAAAACAACAAATGAAAAATTTTAAAAATAATAAGTTGTTAAACTGATATGTTGAAAAATTTTTGAAAGGATTTTTGACATAAACGAGGAGACTTTTAATTAGAATTGTAAAGAAAAATCAAACATAAAGAACTGGAAAACCATCTTTTGTGTATTATAGTAGTTGTGCAGAATGTCGCGATGTGACTTTGTCCGTTGGTGCTACGTCGAGTGGTGGGCATGTCGAGCTATAGAAAGTTAAAAATTTGCACAAAGTGTACAGTCATTTGAAGGTTTTTATAGATAAAGTTTACTTTTAACCGAACATCACAATGTATACTGCGTATAAGATGCTACCCTGTCACTGCATATAAGTTGAACCCCTAATTTCTTCAAATTTGCACACATACACACACATACAAAAAAAAGATTAACTTGTTAATGCAAAAAAGTAGAAAGTAAACAAAAACAAATCACAGAAAATTGTTTAATGATAAATTATTATTTTTTATATGTGTTATATATTTAAATTTTATAATTCGTACACATAAAAACTAGAATATTGCAGGATTTGAAGTTTTTTTCTCTTTTTTCGTTTTTAATAGATTTGTGTATAAGTCGACCCCTTAATTTTCCTTACTAAAAATTGTCAGAAATTTCACAACATATACACGAGTATATAAGGTATGTATGAAATAAAGATTTTAAATAAAATTTATAGTAACAATGACGATTTAAAATTACACAATTTAAAAAAATGAAATAAAAGACAATTTACCTTATTGAAAAAAAATTGCAGGAGATTGCTGAGTTAGTTGACAAATTTTACCAATAAATATAATAAGTCTTTTCTGGGAAAACTGTGTAAATTTTAACAACACTTTTTGCACAATCTTTTTCCTGGCTCAAAAGGATTTAGCTGTAAAAATAACACAGGATATAAACTCTAAGCAGAGGGTATATTCTCAATGCAGAGAGTATACCCTAAAGTGTGTATACTATAGCTTTCATAAGAAACAGAGGGTGTACGGTGCTCTTTTAAAAAATGAAGAAGGTATACGGCGTATGCCCCCGTATACCCTCCACTACATCCTTGCGTTACTCAATACATTAATTACAGTCCACAAGACAATAAAAAATTATTTTATTTAGAAGTCTTAATTACTAAGTTCAGTTAGTGTTACAACGTGTTTCACGAATCTGTAGTGATCACTCTAAAAGTCTTCCAACCCAAGTATGACAATATATGGGCGATAATTAATCTAATTTTTTTTTCGTAAGAGTAAAAGATTTTCATTATATCACATTATTATTGCGACTGATTTTTTGGCGGTTTCTAAAAATATGTCAAAAATTAGGAAATATAAATTTCAGTTTTTATACTGCATTGTTAACAACTTGTTGCAAACAATCCAATCATTTTACTGTATTTGTAAATAACTGTTACAGAAACATAATGTGAAGTTTTTATGCCCTTATTCTTAACCATATCACTGGGATGTTCGATTGAAAGTAACCTTTATCTATAAAAACCCTTCAAATGATGGTACAGTTTTGGGCAAATTTTTAACTTTGTAGAGCTCGGCATGCCACCACGTGACCGACAAAGCACCAACCGACAATGTCACATTGTGATGATTCTACAAAACTACTATAATATACTAGAGAGAATTTTCTTGTTCTTTAACTGTTTGATTTTTTTTTTTTTACAATTCTTGTGAAAAAATTCCTCATTTTTGTCAAAAAATCTTTAAATTTTTTTTTTCGAAATATCAGTTTAAAAACTTATTTAAAACCTTTTTAATTTGTTGTTTTCCGATCGCTACACAATTGAAAACACTTTATCAAAAAACTGCTCTTTTACAACTGAAAACGAATTTACGACACATTACCACACGAATACAACGAAACAACGTTACGAATACAACGAAATTATCACAAGTCTAATGATATCTTTGTTGTGTTTCTATTCTAAATTATTCATGAATATGCCACACTCTGTTACAATATTGTTTTGACAATACAGAGCCTTATTAAGGCTAATAATAAAGTTAAAATGTGAATGTAAATGTAAAATAATCATAATAAATTTATTCAAATAGAGAAATTCAGAAAAAATAATATGACTAAATCTATCGCTTATTGTTGAGAAATTTATTGTGTTTAAATATAAAATAATGCTGTCAATATTACACAATTTTATTTTAGCATGTAAAGAGCAGAAACACTATTCACTAGAGAACGATCAACAAGATTAGTAATGAAATTATCTTGGTATTTCTAAATTAGTTATTTTACTTACCCTAAAAGTTTGATTATAAAATTTTCGTTTCTACCTTGATAAACAGATCTAATATACGCTGCATGTCGACTTTAGTCAATATCGCTCCTTTGTACACATTCATTAGAATGAGGAAAAGCAATAAAATGAATGATTGACCGACGAATAATTAAAGTTGGAAGCTCCATTAATTAGATGATGTTCACATTGTTGGAAGGCAATAAACAATGCGAGTTTAACTGATAGTAGAAATGTTATGAATGAATTGATTTCGTTCGTGATGTATGTTTATTTACGAGGGCTGATTGTTTGGATTATAATATTACTAAGGGATATTTGCAGTGGAACTAGGAAGCAGTTGATTTCTAATGACCACACAGAGGAATATATTAATCTATTTATTACATGCGATATAATTGCGACATCATAGCTTAAGTTAATTGATCTTGTAAATGGGAACTAAGAATGATTCCTGCTACCAATAATTTCGCTTCTTAGATAGATTTATGCATAGGACAAAATTGTAAATGTAAGGTGTACTGGGGTAATAACACTACGTTAAGGTTTTACCAATTTTCGCAGAATATAATTTTCCAAACAAGTATAGCATTTTTTTTAAAAAAACTTATTGACTATGTATACCAGAAAGCATGTTTTAGCAGATATGCATTCATAAAATGCAGTGACGTGATTTCTTAAACAATGCTATTTGGCGTTCTTACTTATCCTCGTGGGAAGCATCGCTATGCAAATAAAACTGTGAAATAAAATAGAATAATGGCATGTAAATTATCTAGTTCTAAATATAAAAACACCACAGCTCTAGAAATTTGAAACATTGCTTTTTACTTATCACTAAATCTGATATCAGTATGGACTAATTTGATATTTTAATCGTCTGATATGAAGAAATTAGAAGCATTTAGAACATGCAAATTTCTCCTTATTCTGCTAAATGTTCAACAATGACATGAATGGCCCCTTATCAAAATAAAATAAAACAAATAAGTAAATTAATAACAAATAAAAAATTGAATGAAATAAAAAATGTAGTTCCGCCACTAAAGAGAATCAATAGAGGTAACAACATGGCGTTATTAGACTATTATGCATTTTGCGCAGTATATTTTAAACTACAATCTCTCTCACAAACACATCCAAAATCACTCACAACATTTTTAAAATCTAGGAAATACACTACAAATGTATGTAATAAAGGAAGTAAAATACATATGCAGTTTTCACGTCACAAAAGTTACCTAGTAAATTTTAGATCCGGTTTTTATTCTAACGTGATTATTCCAGTAATAAGGTCTAAAATTAAAAATAATTAACTGATAGCTGTCGTTTGTTATTTAGATGATTCATAACCTTTCTTCTAAGAGCCCGTAATGCAATTTTTACGTTTTCCTTCATAACCACGGAAAATTATTATTATTATTATTATTATTATTATTCTTGCGTAAATACGGGTTAGGTTCCCTTAGAAAGACCCCCACGGAGGGCACTCCCCCTGGTCCTATATCCCTAGCGTAGATAATCGGACGACAAAAATCAACCAATCATTATTATTATTATTATTATTATTATTGTTATTGTTATTGTTATTGTTATTATTATTATTATTATTATTATTATTATTATTATTTATAGCACAAATTATTTTCTTCCCACAGTCAAAATGGAGTAGCTAACTATTAAAAATGAAGTCATCAATATTACACCATTATTTAATAAAAACTAAACTTTAATCACAAACATGGTAAGAATGCGCTCGAGCCAAAAAAAACCCCAGCATTTTACAGGCATGTGTAGCGGAGATTATCGCTACATATCTTTTCCTCTTCATAAATGCAATAATTATTTCCCTTTAATAAAGTCTTTGGTTTATTTTAGTTTCCCTTTTCACTAATAAACCCATTAATTAAATGAATCCTACATTTAATAGTTAAGTTCTAACTTTCATATTCCCTCTAATAGAAGTAAAACTTTTCATCTTTTGGAGCTCTCTGTATAAAATAATAATAGAACTTCCTTTCTCACAAATCTACTGTTGTGTCTTTAAAAAAACATCTGCCCATAGAAACCGCACTTATTAACAAAAGAAAGAAAGCTCTGGGCTTAGTTCATCATAATCTCTTATCCGTTACATTTTTATTAACATCTGCCTTACACACCCTGTTTTCATTCTCACAATTAATGCTTAAACCTAGAAATACTTTTATCTCTGTTTATCCTGACTGTGCTTTCTTTCTATTCAATTGCGCATCTGTATAACTTAAAGTTTTGTCTGCAAAAGGCAAATGTATGTAATGATTTGCTTATCTCAGATACTTCCCAAGCTTAAAATATTTCTTTAACCCTATAAAATATTCGCAGATGTGAAAATGACCCTTGGGTTCCTAGACCGCAAATGTTAGCTTCGCAAGGGTTAGCTCATACTGAACGTGTGGTTTATCAAATATCGCCAAAATTCTTTGTATGAAAAACTTCCTATGCCTTTTGGCGATAAGGGCTATGATGTTGTATCACTCCACTGATTGCCATCGTATCGACTACATGTAGGGCACTGAGCTCTCTCAGAATCACCTCCCCTTATGGGGAGTTTGCTTTGTCGTACCGCAAGTTAAATAAATGTGTCCTAAAATGTAACTCGCTTTTCGGAGTTTTTTTTTGTGTGTGCTTCTCTTGGTAAATCACCTGGGCCTATGAATTAACACCTCTACATATAATATACTGGTGCATCGGGCCTTTTTTTCTCCGGTCAAAAAAAAAAAAAAAAAAAAAAAAACGCACACACACACAGAGACTTTAAAAAAATCATACTTAAAATCTTCGACAGAAAAGACTATCAAACATCGATGCACTGTTAAAGCAACATTCCCCGAAATTCCAAGGCTGTTTGTACTTCATAGTGTGACGTATTCTCCTACACCCAAACCGAAACCTGCTACAGTCTATAGTAATCAATTATGTTTTCTCCTGCACTCAAGAAAGATTGCATATCTCCGTTTTTCCCCGTCTGGTTCTGCAATATCTACGAAGGTCACGATTTTTCAGCTGGTTGCACCAACCGGAATAAGCTGCTGCGTTCGACCTTTTCAAGACTCAAAAGTGGCACTTTCGTTTTCGAAGTGTCGGTAACTGGGTCAAGTCCTTTCAGCTCCGGACCTCTGCATTCTGTGTTTCGTGTTACCCTGCGTTATGATATGCCTAGTTTTTTTCATCATCTACGTTCCAGTGAGGTGTGCAACAGAATTGTCTATATGCAACATAGTGTAGCTCGGAATCATCGTTCTGTGTGTCAACATTCGAGAATGCTAAAATAAAAAAAAAAGGTTTGTGATTAAAAAAAAAAAAAAAAAAAGATTAAGAAGAAATTTTATGCGTAACGGGTCGTCGTACCCATACATAATTAGTGAAATGAGAATAAAATTGTGTGTAAGTTTATGTAGGTCATCAATAAATCACACAAAAGCAGTGAAGTTACGATTTGAGTGCAATAAGGGGTCGTCGCACCCAGTTTTGCACGTACAGTTTCCTTTTAAACATCACAGCAAGAAAAAGTGTCGTGTTAAATACTGAAAGTAGAAAAAAATTGAGTATTCTGATACAGAATGTTAAACACAAAAAAAAAGGAGAAATACAGATAAAATTTTTATCCACACATAAAAAATTATGAATAGAAATTTTAATTTAGACGTTTCTCATATTGACAGTAATTATCCTTAGCTTTATATACTGAAATTTTGATATATTCCCTTTTCATGCTTTAGTATTTCATAAAAAAAATGCCCAAGTTATTATCATTCCTTCTTTTTTTATTTTATTCATGTATGTCAGTGTGAACAGAGAAGATCTTATTAAATTAACAATGTTCATTTTTAAATTCTAGTATTTCATTTGCACATTTAAATGCATTCTTCTCTTTTCATGCTCATTTTTCAAAAGTTATTATTATTTTCAGTGCATGTTGTTTTTGTATTTATGGGTTGCATACTTAAATATCACAGATTTTTATTATTTTATGTGTTCGCGCATTAATTTTTGCTGACATTACTTGTCCTTAATTAATTGCAGTTTGTGTTTCGCATTCTCGTTTTTACAAATTTTTTTTGCCATTAACTATGCCAGTACCTTGTTAAACAAGCCTTTTTGATTTTTTTTCACTTTCGGTTGTCATGTAAAAAAAAAAAAAAAAAAAAAAAAAAAAAAAAGGAATTTTGGCATTGGTATTTTTGAATGGTTAATTAGTTTATTTTGAAGGCAGTACAGTTTTTTTTTTTTTTTTGAAAAGAAAAAGAAATTTTGTGTTTGCATTTTTTTTAAAAAAAAAGGGGTATTATTTAGTGTCTGCATTTTCATTGTTTTGTTTGCTGTGTTCACAGATTGTTTACCCCCCCCCCCCTCATTAAATCTGTCTAGATTCACTCGTAACTTACCAGGCTTTACTCTCTGACTAATGCAAAATTTAATTTTTGGTTTTGCCTTGCATTTTCATGTTATTTCCACCAAATTATTAATTTTAATACTGGTTAACAGTCACATTTTTTTTGTGCACCTAGTTTATTTATACATCTTTCTTTTGATTTATATTTGTGTTTTTCCTTTTGGTAAACATCTATGGCTGATATTGAGCTAAACCAAGCTTCAGCTACTTCCCAAACACTGTCAGAGAGAGATAATAAATTTGGGTCTACTTTTGGACAATCACAAGTTTCAATATCCCCTTTACTTGAATTTTATGAGGAAAATTTAACAAAGTTTTCAGACACAATTGTTGCTGAAGCCACAGCATTTCAAAATCAAATACAAAGTCAAAATAACACTGATACACTTGCCTCTAATTTTAAGGAACTCAAATTCACAATAGAATGGGATCTCAACATTTTGAAAGACACCTTTCAGGGACTCAAAGATGAATACACTAAAGTAAAACATGATAAGGAAAATTTATTTTTGGTAAATAATAAATTGTTAGAACGAGTACGTGACTTGTCTCAGGAACTTGAAAGTAAAACTAAACCTCATATATCAAATACTCAAAAAGATAGCACTCCTTCGGTTAATACTGCTTGTTTAAAATCTGTTCAGAATATGTCCACACAGACAGATAACAAATTCATTATCAAATCTCCACACACTACAATACATGAAAGTGGCAATACAAATCCCTCTTTCTCTAGTAATCAACAGGTTAATGATTTATGTGACAGTAACAATTTTCATCCCAGTATTTTCAGTACCCCTAAGAAAGATAGTACCAATTTTATCCCTGTTGTAATCATGCGTTTGCCTGAAAATTTTGGCATACCTGACATTATTTTGGCTATTTCAAAGCTAACTCATAATTCTTCGCCTCCCATTCAATTTCAAAGCAAAATAAAAATAAAGCATTGTAATTTATTTAACTGGATTTTTCTAATGCCATCCCACTTTGCTGAAATTTTGCTTGTACATAAACATATTATTATTCAGGCCACAAAGTTTACTCTGAAAAGGTACATAGATATAAAAAGATGTTTTACATGTCAGAGTCTTTTTCATTTAAGTAAATTCTGCCCTAATGACATAATATGCCCTGTCTGTGCTATGTCACATAAAGATCCTAATTGTGTAAACACACCAAAATGCATTAATTGCATGAAGTGCAATGAATCAAGTAATACCCATTTTGACATTCAACATACAGCTTTTTCTCATAACTGCCCAGCTGTCAAGAGATATATAAACATACAAAGACAATCGCTTCATGCAACTGAGTCTATTTCAAATGAGAAATAATGTTTTTTTTCTTTAATTTAATTTTCCTGGTCACACACTACATACTACAGGATAAATTCACTACGCTTTTTATGCAGTCTTTATACATCTTGACAAATTTGTTTTTTCATTTTTTTATAAAACATTTAGTATTTTGTTTCCCTCACATTTCCTGTTACACTTTAAATTTTAACAATGTTTCTTCACATTAATGTTGTGTACAACTGCAGTTTATTTCTTTTTCTTATTCGGCTATCAGGCGCCAGATGGTTGAGTAATAGAAAGAAGGCATGTAAGAGTGAAAATTTTGATGCGGGTCGTCAATTTTGTTTTTTTCACTTGGTTTTGGTTGTTTCGCGTTGGTGTACACAATCAGCTTATACATATTTACACATTCAAGCACATATATGCACACTTTTCTTTCCCCTTTTAATTTTTTTGTGGATGCAGTAACAGGAATGCAGTTAACAGTAACAATATTTCAACTCTATTGTTATACAGGCTACATTTTCCACATTTAATACATTTTTCATGGTATATATATTTTTTTTGCGTTCTCAATTAAATTTTAACTTTAAAAGGATTTTTGACAGTACAATTACATTTTTTACTTTCCTCAACTTTGAGTTATATATTTTTTTCTTTTACACACATTTTTCTTTCATGTGTTTTTACACAAGGTCATGTGCATTTCTCTCTCGGTCAAGGTATATTAGATACCAGGTCATGCGATTTCTTTTACACACATTTTTCCTTCATGTGTTTTTACACAAGGTCATGTGCATTTCTCTCTCGGTCAAGGTATATTAGATACCAGGTCATGTGATTTCTTTTACACTCATTTTTTCCTTCATGTGTTTTTACACAAGGTCATGTGCATTTCTCTCTCGGTCAAGGTATATTAGATACCAGGTCATGTGATTTCTTTTACACTCAATTTTTCCTTCATGTGTTTTTTTACACAAGGTCATGTGCATTTCTCTAGGTCAAGGTATATTAGATACCAGGTCATGTGATTTCTTTTACACTTTTTTTCTTTCATGTGTTTTTACACAAGGTCATGTGTTTTTCTCTAGGTCAAGGTATATTAGATACCCGGTCATGTGATTTCTTTTACACACTTTTTTTTTCTCATGTGTCTTTGTGGCACAAGGTCATGCGATTTCTTACACTATCACATTGTTTTTTTTCCAATATACACTCAGTCATGTGCAATACACTAGGTCATGTGGTACACTAGGTCATGCGAATACACTTTAAGTCATGTGCAACATATCAGGTCATGTGGTCCTTACTTTTTCTCCTATTTCTCGGGTTGAGGATTGTACACTAATTTCACTTGTTTTCTCAAAACTCGTTCATGATAACACACAACACAGTCTTGTCATGTGTTTACATTTTTTTTACACTTTTATCATGTGATATAAATCCTTCCCTCATTAAATATAAAATTACTTTGTAGTTAGGTAGTTGAAAACCTCATTCACACAAATATCTTGAATATTTTTTTTCTTTTAACACACTTACCGTTAAATTCTCTTCGGTTCATTTTTTTATTTTGTTTTTGTTAAATGGCTCATTCTAAAAAAAAACAGTTCACATTTTTTTTACAGTTTGTCATGCTCACACTTAACCATTTCATCTTAATTGTTCAAGGTTAGATTTATCCCCTTTACATATTACAGTGCTTCAAACGACACTTAGTTTTTTTTGTTTGTCACATCTACATTATAGGGTTATTTATTTTTTTTCACACTACATGTAAATTCCCTTGTTACACTTACCTCTTTTTATGTAGTGGCAGTACATGAAAAGAAGGTCACTTACTTCACTAATAATTAATTTTCATTACATGCATTTTATCACAACATTGTAGTTCCACAATAATTACAAATTATTTTGGACAGTGGAATAGTACCATGCAAAAAAAAAAAAAAAAACACAAAAAAACCTTGTATCATTCTTATTTTTGAAGTATTCCAGTTGTAGTAGCACCTAAACTTGACTATTTTGTTTTACTTTTACCCGGACAGACTGTTTCAATTTATGAGATGGATTACATTTCATCTTATACTTTTATTTTATTTTTCTAATTCATCCCCCAAAAGTCGTGAACCGTTCAAAATTATGCCCCAAGGTTTCACGCCACACCTGTCTTGCGAAACATTTTTACCTTGAATTGGCCTGCCAATTCCTTTATGTTAATTTTTAAGTGACTTCCAAGCGCGCTCCTTTCGTAGATCAGTGCGATTTTACTGAGGAGCGGGGCGGACTTATATTGTACGCAATGTGGGTTCGTCCACTACTCCCTTCCCCCCTAGGGCCGACGTCTTAAACCGAAGCCATAATACTTGTACTGTTTGTACAAGAATAAGGGCTACAACCTTTTTATGGGCATGCCAGTGGCATCTCTTTTCTTTTAGTAGTCCTGTGCCTTATGCACAAATTTTCATTTTCAATGTTTAACAACATACACTATTTTTAGAACATATTAGTTTAGTTAGTTTTCTTTTATTTTTTAAATATATACTATTTGTGTTTTGTGTTTTATAAAAATATATTTTTGCTTGCAATTATGCCATTTTGATCTCAAAAAGGATCAATTTAAAGAGAAGTTATCAAATACTAAGCTAAAAGGTGATCACAAATAAATAAATAATATACTTCTCTCAATTTTTGCTCATGACAAAAAATAAAATAAATAAACAGCTGGTACCAGCGCCACAATAAAGAAATTAAATAAAGGATCCGATATAAGTAAATATTTTGTGGCATTTTTTTAAACTTTTAAGGAGCTCCCTGTCATGACAATTATAAAGATATATATGGCCATTGTTTTTTTTATTTACATACGCTGCAAGCAAATAGATATTCAATCATTTTTGTAGTACTTATATATATACTTATATGTCTTTTGATATGTGTTTTTGTATATTTTGGTAGACGGCACGTTCAGTATCTTCAAAATAATGACAATAATAGTATTTAAAAAAAAAAAAAAAAAAAAAAACTTTAATACAAGTATAAAGTTTTTTTTTGTGGTGGCTGGGGTGAGTTATGTAGCGGAGATTATCGCTACATATCTTTTCCTCTTCATAAATGCAATAATTATTTCCCTTTAATAAAGTCTTTGGTTTATTTTAGTTTCCCTTTTCACTAATAAACCCATTAATTAAATGAATCCTACATTTAATAGTTAAGTTCTAACTTTCATATTCCCTCTAATAGAAGTAAAACTTTTCATCTTTTGGAGCTCTCTGTATAAAATAATAATAGAACTTCCTTTCTCACAAATCTACTGTTGTGTCTGTAAAAAAACATCTGCCCATAGAAACCGCACTTATTAACAAAAGAAAGAAAGCTCTGGGCTTAGTTCATCATAATCTCTTATCCGTTACATTTTTATTAACATCTGCCTTACACACCCTGTTTTCATTCTCACAATTAATGCTTAAACCTAGAAATACTTTTATCTCTGTTTATCCTGACTGTGCTTTCTTTCTATTCAATTGCGCATCTGGATAACTTAAAGTTTTGTCTGCAAAAGGCAAATGTATGTAATGATTTGCTTATCTCAGATACTTCCCAAGCTTAAAATATTTCTTTAACCCTATAAAATATTCGCAGATGTGAAAATGACCCTTGGGTTCCTAGACCGCAAATGTTAGCTTCGCAAGGGTTAGCTCATACTGAACGTGTGGTTTATCAAATATCGCCAAAATTCTTTGTATGAAAAACTTCCTATGCCTTTTGGCGATAAGGGCTATGATGTTGTATCACTCCACTGATTGCCATCGTATCGACTACATGTAGGGCACTGAGCTCTCTCAGAATCACCTCCCCTTATGGGGAGTTTGCTTTGTCGTACCGCAAGTTAAATAAATGTGTCCTAAAATGTAACTCGCTTTTCGGAGTTTTTTTTGTGTGTGCTTCTCTTGGTAAATCACCTGGGCCTATGAATTAACACCTCTACAGCATGTACTTCTATAACGTTTTTAACACCTGTATGCATTTTCAGAATAATAATGATTGCTCATTTTCGCTCCGTTACTTGTTACTGAAGTGTATTAAAACTATCCTTAGAAACTATTTCGATCTAAAAATTATTACCATATAGTTGTATCAGTATTCAGTTCTAATGTTTTTAAAAAATTACATATTTAGAACATTTTTTTACGTACAAATAGGAGACAATTATCACGAAATAAAAAAAGGCCTATGTTTATGTATGTGGAATATATAAGTGGATAATAATAGTAAAGTGAAATCAAAATTTAATGACGTTCACGGGACATTTCAAAAACAAGATGAAAAGCGAGAAAACGCTAAATCGGGGTTGTAAGAAAAACACTATGTATGCTATTTAAAACGAAATCGAAAATAAAGTATCTGTATGTAACACTTACTTTAATAAGGAATTAAAACTAACATTATTTTGTCGTGAAAAGATTTCGGTTTGAATGTTTGTTTTATATTATAATACTTACTAGGAAGCTTAAAGTATTAAAACTCCAGCCAAAATTTAATCAATAAATTAATTTATTAATTTTCTCAACTACAAAATTTGATAAGTGTTTAAAGTTTGATAAATCTTTAAAACCTGCTAAATATTTCATATTATATATTTTATCACACACATAGGCATTTGCTTCTGGAAAAATGAAATTCAGTCTCAGAAATTATAAAACATTTAACATAACAAATTAACATTTAAAAACTTCAGGCATATTTTATTAAAGAAAGGAATAAATTATGACTTCAAATTTAAATAAGCTATAAAGGAAATTTTATCCGACTAGAAATTTCGTTGATTTGCTTTCGTTAATAACTTACTATTGAGGCCTAAAAATTCCTGCTGATTAAGAGTTTTATTTATGATTATAAGTAATTTAAACAAAAACTTACATAGAAGAATGAAACATGGACATTTAAGCAAAAAATTACAAAACAATGTGCACACATGCACACTCTAATATATATATATATATAAAGATAGAGAGAAAATTACATAAAGTTCTTGTTGATATGTTTTTAATTAATGCATTCATAATTTTATAAGTTTGATACATATGTATAATAATTTAATCATATTCAATCGATTTATTATTATTATTATTATTATAATTTTGGAACACTTAGGTTACTCCTTGAGTAGCATGCCAATTATGAATGTAAAAGCATTAAAAACGTACCAAAATTTAAAATAAATTTATAAAAGAAAAAAATCTTAATTTTACATTAACACCAAAAAAAATCGAAGTTTATTGTATCACTTTTGTTTTCGTGCAATTTCTAAAAATAGAGTATCATATTTATTTTCCAACATTGGGAGAAATAATATAAAAAATGAATGCAATAAGACTAAATTTATACTTGCAAACGTTATTTATTCCAGTTTTTCCGACAAATATAAAGAAATCAATGTTATTTTTTTTTCAATATTTCAAAAGAATATTTGACATAAATCTTAAGAGAAAAGTTTTCATTCAAGTAAATACAAACAATACACAAAAAAGTATTTGAAGTTTCCCGAACAAAAATTCACTAACAAGGGAAAAACATTGCCTAACCAGCAATATATGGTCGTATGTTTTTCAACTGAATAAATTCATATGTTCAACAACAATTTATTCATCGGTTTTCTTGAAACTTTTACTGAGTGAATGCTCTAGTGAAAAACATTTAAATTAGCTATCATTTATATAGCAAAATCAAACAACACTTTTAAATAAGAAAATAAATGTTATTCAAATATGTTAATATAATGTATCCACTAGTATAAAATATTTATGAAATTTTAATCTTTTATATTCTGGCGGTATTTCTAATTACTATTGGAGAAAACTCAATGAAAAGTTTAAAAAAATTTCTTATCACAAAAGTATTTACTTCTGATTAAAAGTAATTTAAATAAAAACATACGTAGGAGAATAAAAGATGGACGTTTAAGTAAAGATTTACAAAAGTATGTACTCACACACAGACATATAAATCTAAACAAAGAAAAGAGAGAAATAATTCTAAAATAAAGTTCTTGTTGATATACTTTATTAAAGGGATATACAACTAATGTACAATGGAGTAATAACTTCATGTAAATCAAAACTACGTTTTTTAAGCGTCAAAAGGAAATAAACATAAACAAATCGGAAATAGTTATTATTATTAATTAATATGTATATATCTATATATGTATATTTTCATATGAATTATAACACTTCCTTTAATATTCAACCCGAGTTTTCAATATGAGACGAGATTTTAAGCCATTCTTCCATTTCGGTTCCTCTACTTCATTTGAAGTGGCCATACGTCGTAATTTATTTTCGAAATATGCAATAAATGTTAAATAAGGATAAGGTTAAGGCCTTTTATGGATTTATTTATTTGATACATTAGCTATTTTTTCATTATTTTAAATGAGTGCCTTTGACTGTTGTCTGTGGAAGACTCAGCAACTGTCAAACAGACTGATCAGTTAAACTTCTCAATGTTTGTGAACACATTTTTTTCTCAGAATAGTTAGGTAGTCTGTTTTCTAAATCGTTAACTCGACAAAAAAGGTTTCCAGCACTTGTTGGTACTCCATGCATTCTCAAATCACAATTGAGTCAACATGATCTGAATTATACACATGTTACGAATTTTTCATTTTCTCATATCCAAACTTTTAGTAGCTTCTTTGCATGATAAAATTAAAATATGCTCGGTTTATTGTTTTTTTTTTTTTTTTTTTTTTTTTTCAAAAGTTGAAGCATTTCTATTGATTGATTGTCTTTTTTTTTTCCTTTTTTTTTTTTTTTGGTAAATTCCAGATGATTTTTCTAATTTATTTTAGATATTCATAACTTTCTTCGAATGTTTATTTACAGATAAGTTACATTTGTTGAAATCCACTTGTAATCTAAGCTCTTTTATATTTTTCTCTGATACCTTAAGATATTTGAGAATATTTAGTTTAAACTTTCTTAGTACAGATTAGTCAGCTGTTTTTGTCAACGTAACTGCTGAGTAATTCTTATCTCCTTATATTTTGTGTATTTTTCAATGATTTTTTTTCTGCATGATTGCATATTTTTGTAATTTCATTTATTTAAAGTAATGCAGCTTTTCTTTCTTTCTTATTTCCTTGAAATGTACTTATTTTTTACTGTTATTTTGTTTTTATCAATGTTTGCTTCCAACGATAACACTTTATGTACTTTACTTCCAAAAATTTAAAAATATTAACAAAAGGATAGAGTTTAACGTAGATTACTACATTCAAATTTACTTGTTTTAGAATTCTGTGTTAAAAGAGAAATGTTGATTCAATTTGAAATTAAAAGAAATTTTAAGAAAAGATTTCTCAGTGTTTACAATCAGTTGACGAATATAATTCGATGTATTTTTTGATTGAAGTATTATTTCTTATTTACTTTTTTTGAATGTTTATAAGGAACTCGCATCTCATTAAATTAATTAATTCTGTGTTATTACTTTATATGACGAGTAAACAATATATTTACAATGAAATATTTAAAATATGTAAATTTGTATGTTAACAATTTTTGGTGCTCATTGTATTTACCAATCTTATGATACACAATCTTAGTAAAGTTATTTAATTTAAATATGAAATCCACTTATATGACATTGCTTAGTTTAAAAATTGTATCATTTACAATAGCACTGTGAAGTATTTTAACAAACTGAATCCCACAAACAGCGATTCATTTCAAACAATAAAGGCAATATGAAGTTATTTTCTACAGGTTATTACTCAGATATTATTATCACACTCGACTGACAATACACTTTAAATAATAAGCGAAAACCTCAATTTTAATATAAAATGTATTCCCCATATATTTCCATTATCTATAATCTACGAGCACAATATATTTCAAGTAATGAATCAATTCCAAAGATTTGATAATTAAGTCAATATTTGTATTTTATTGTCGAAAGAGAGCGAAAAGGCTTTTAAAGTATTAAGTGTAATACGAGACTTTAGTATATAGATTATTCGTAACATTTCAAGGACAACATTTGTAGAATTATCTATTATAATAATATATATAGTAGTTAGAAAAATTAGAAAATAAGGATAGTACTAATTAGAATTGGCGTGGAGGTTTAAATTTCTGGTTTAATGCCATACTAACATATACTATAATTGAAACTACTCGCATTTGTAAAAATTTATATCAACAAAAATAAAAAATGTTTGGTAAAGAAACTTTTCTGACCATTAAAAGTACATGAATAACATTTTCGCCATTTTTAGTAGGTTTGCGTCAATGTTTTCTTACACGAAACATCGAAAAGCAGTCGTATAATCGAAAATAATCACATTCCAACTTTCTTAAAAGTCATAAAATATATCTGTTCGCACAGAGGTTTATTTTTTATTTTTTCTTTATATAACTTTTGAAGTGAAATTTGTACGAAGAGATTGTACAACCTCTTTTTTATTTCGTCAGATTTATTATTCTAGATATACACTCACATCCAAAAGTTAAGCACAAAGACTTAAATGCAAAAAAATCAACAAATACCGCTTTGATTGACACAAAATTCGGCAGAAAAGTAGCATATATATTTATGCATGAAACAAAATCAATAATTATATATAAAAATGAGAACAATATTAAATTTTTATAAGTTATCGGACAATTGCATACTGGAGACTTAAACAGAATTATATATAAAGTGAAAATAAACAGTATAAAATGAAAAAAAGGACATTAATAGGGTATGTGATGCCCCTCTCATCTGTATACAAAGTTTACACCTTGTGACCATGCTTTCAATTAGGTAGTCAACCACCGAAGTCTAAAGCAATCGCATTTCTTCTTGTAGAGGTGTTTTTAGCTCAATAAGAGTGGATGGAGGTGGGAAGCGCAAACATACAGCACGGCCGAGAGCATCCCAAAGATTTTCAATGTGTTTAAGGTCGGGCGAATATGCTGGCCACGCCATACGCGCAATCCCTTCATTCTTCAGGTAGTCATCGACGATGCCAGCTCTATGGGGATGTGTGTTATCGTCCATTAAAACAAAAACAGGGACAACTGCTGCAGCGTACAATCTCACAATGGGTTCTAGGACTTCATCTCGATACCGGACAGCAGTTACAAAACCCAGTTTAAAGACGGGCAGGTCGGTGCCCACACCATAATGCTTCCGCCTCGGAATGCGTGATTTTCAGTGATGTTTTGGGGCTAATTGCGTGTTCCTTGTTCACACCATATCCTTATAAGCTTGTCATCTGGCTGCAGAGCAAATCTTGACTCATCAGTAAACATGACATTGCCCCAGTCAGACACAGTCCAATACACATGTTCCGGGCACCACTTTAATTGTGCCCCTCTTGATTCGACGGATTGAATAAAACAAACTCGAGGTACCCGGGCGTACAGTCCACTCATATGTAATATTTGGCGTACAGTAGCTTCAGATATCGCCTTACCAATGGACGCTGTAACCATAGATGTCACACGTGTGGAGGTCGCCCTGCGATTCTGGTGGGGTAATATAGCAATATATTGATCCTCTGTGGCGGTTGTAATCCTTGGGCGACCAACTACGGTCCTTTGGACAACTGTCTGTGTGGTTTGGAGTTGTTTCCATAAACGTGAAATTACAGAATGTTAAACGCCGAAGAAAAGAGCAACATCTGTGATCGACTGTCCTGCTTCAATGAACCTCACAGCACGTCAGCGCTCAGAATCTTCCATTCGGCTTCTGGAAGTCATAGAAACACGTATGTCTTCAAGACAAATTGTACAAAAGTTTTGAATACCTTCTATCAGCATTTACAATCAACTTCTGTAACCCTTCATAAAGCTGGCTTCTTATAAGACCGTTTTTTTGCATATTTCAAGACATGAAAGCGCGATTGGCTGTTACCTAACATATTTGCATACTTCCATCTTCCTCTACAGCGATTTAAATCCTCTGAACTCTGATTGGCTTCAGGAAACTAGCATTTTCCTCTCCGTGCTTAACTTTTGGAAGTGAGTGTACATTTTAATAGTTCTATCTTGAAAAATGTACTAAATATAAATTATGATGATTTAATAAACTGTGATAACATTGAAAAAAGCTTGTTGAAGATTGAATTATTTTACTTAAACTATTTAAAGTAATGGTTAAGCAATTATTTTGTTAACAATAGAAATGTTAGGAATAAATAAGAAAGGGGGGAGGATTGTACTGAATAAATAATAGAAATATTACTCATATACGGTTATAAGTTACTAGTCGTCAGCCATAAATGTCCATGAAATGGTTCATTTCGATGACAAAAATTCTTATCGCAGTCATTGTCTACAAGGTTTTGTTTTACTTTTTTACGTTTAAATTCTATCTTACCATTTACGATCGAAATAAGTGGTCAAAAAAGCTTTTCCTAAAAACAAAATTTAGTAATAAATAAATAAATAAAAGAAAAAAAAACGCTGAAATTAATATTGTAAAACATTTACTACAAAAAATCATGTTCTATTTTTTAAAAATTAGATGAAGCCACTTATTTAAAAATTTCATTCCATTCTTCTTGAAATGGAGTCATAGTAAATTAGAAAATGAGTTCGTTCTTTGTTTCTCAAATTCAAATCTCTAACCACTGTTAAACATAAATTTTGAAATTGTTATGAACGTACAGCTTCAGGCATGAGTCAATGAAATAATGGTATGGAAAAATTTAAATTCCTTTCATTACAAGTTTCCTGAAAGGTTAGCTTGTTCTATAATATATTTACACATTCTCTCCTATTAAAAAAACTAAAACGTTCTAAATACGTAACTTGGGCATGCAACAGTTTCTGTTAATTAAATTAGATAATTGAAGTTAGTGATTTAAAATAGTTAGAATTTAATCTATAAATTTTTTTTAACTCCTATTAAAAGGAATAAAGAATCCAAAAAACTCACGAGAATGAATATATTTTTTATACTACTTTCGTATTTTTTATCTAAATAATTTAGGTAGAAATTTAAAAAAAAAAAATTCACTTTTATTCTATATTACATTATGTATTGTTACTCGTTTAAACTTGCAAATATGTTTGTAACATAAAAAAACAACAACAGGTAAACATTCACTTTGATGATTAAATTTAGAAAAGCGACTCCAATATTGAATGTGACAAAACTTCCGAATTGGCACGAACTCATAGTAAAAACTTCCCCCTATTTCTTTTAACATATTCGTGAGAATCGAGAAAATTACGTATAACTTTATTTTTAAAATTACTTTTCACTCTTTTTCTATATTACAGTATGTTTTGTCACTCGTTCAAACTCGCAAGTAATATTTGTAATATGAAAAATGATTGGTTAAATCTCCCATTGACCGTTATCTTTAGGACTTTTCGACCGACAAACGTTGTGAATGAATACATAGTAAATTTTTAAGGTTTTATTCCTGTTTCTAAAGTTTTTACCTAAAAACATTACACCTTTTTCTAATGTTAAATGTGCATGTTTTCCATAAAGGAGCTCTGACTGATGCGAAATATATAGGGATGATATCCTTGATTCATATGTGTGACAACATACCGGTGTTATTGGCAATGGTTTCATTCAATAGAGATGATAATACGAGACCACACCGAGCTGTGGTTGTTGAGGATTATCTTGAGGATTACGGTATGGTGAGAATGGAACGACCAGTTCACTCTCGAGACTTAAATCTTTGGGAACCTTTTGAACATCTTTGGGTCTATCTTCGAAGACAGGTTGCGGCTTTAAGTTCTCCACCAAGGTCAATAAAGAAGCTAGTTTACTCCATGTATCGTCAGCACTACCTTTTTCGGTGTCGAGAATTTAATTGAGAACAGTCGATGCCGCCAATGTATTCAAATCTGGGGTCACCTATTCCGCATTAGAACCATTTTTTAATGTTTCTGTTACATTTCACTGCATAATACTGCGATATATTTACTTCGCAAAGAGTGGAATTTTCAACCATGAGTGCTTTTTTGTTATAATTTCATTTATAAGTTTTACATAAGTATATTTCTATGCCGCAATTAATAAATAACAGTTTAGCGTACATTTCTTCTAAATTTGTTGATTCTATATTCATTCAATTGCAAATTAGACTAAAAAAGATGATTTCTTCATTTAAATAATTTAAAATTTATCTCTCAAAATATTAAAATGGTACTTTCAGTGTATTATTGCTTAGAAATAAGTTAGTTCTACTAATAATAGATTTAAAATTTTAAATTATTGTCGCAAAACCTTTTGTATTCATATAGTTTTTTAACAAAATTGTTCTATTACATAATGCTTTGCTTTAATGAAAAAAATATTACATACAAAACATAAGGATTTTTTTTCCCAAAACATATTGTGTAACGTTTTTATAATTATTTCAATAAGTAAAAATTTTAAAAGGGATAAATGTTGAACTGATATATCTGATTAACTTAAGAATTTTTCTTTTATAGTAGCATGATTTCATTACTAAGAAAAATAATTCTTTAAGCTTTTATTTACACTCATTAAGTTTTTTTTTAAATGAAATACATAAATAAATATTCAAAGAGAAAGAAAGAAGATCATGTTATTTTGCTTCATTATTTTTCATTTTCAAGCATAGAAATTTTTGCTGACAAAAAATAATAAAAAATAGAATAAAACTGTATAAAGACTGTTATAATACGGATATTTGTTTTTTTAATAATTGATTTTTTTTCACGTTTTTGTAACTGGAGTTTTTCACCCTAGATTATTTACAAGAGGTCTAGCAAAAACATTTTAATTGTAGTGTTAGACATCTTTAATTTGTAGTGTTAGAAAAAAAGTAAAAAGTAAAAAATAAAATAAAAATGAATAAGATTGCAAATTATTTCAGATTTTTAACGCAACGTTTCCCAAAAATATGTGCGGTGGAAATAGTGATATTTTATACTGTCTAAAAGTTATTTTGTTTCCTCTTGCTTTTTAGCTTTTTATAATGGGGTACAATATATATATATATGCAAATTACTTGTGTGTACAATTCTCTATAAATAAAGCCACTTCTTCAACGATCATGAACACTAACCTAACTAACTAATGTAGTGTTAAAATGGATCTTCCATAGTAGTTTATCACGATGTGAAGAGATAGTGACATTTATTCAGATTAATTAAATACAAAAAAAAAAATAATGCACAGGGACATCTTCATGTATATTCGAAATGTTATATTGAAAATGTTCTGCAGATTCTCTTAGCAAAATCGCCATGAGCAAAGCTACTTCAAACCGCATATATTCGTTACTCACACGAAATGCCAAATCGTTACTTTAGAATTTAACTTGTTACTCGTTACTGCATAAATGTATTGCAAAACTAAATGAAACGTACCCCTTTTCGTTTCATGAATAGAGCCGTATAGCTTGCTACGGAAGATTGTTTTCGGACTTTAGACCGGGAATCAGTTATTCCCGTTTGATTGTTATAGAGTTTTTTCCTTTAGTCATTTTTTTTATTTCAGCACGAAACTAAATTAATGTGAAGTTGCTGGTGTCACTTACATAAAGTCATATTTGTTACGTTCTTTCGCCGAAAATGTCCCTATGAATTTGGAGGGAAACTATTTTTAAGTCGCGTGGTCAATAGCAGCAAAAATGCTTTTAAAAAAACAATTGATAGGAAATAGTTCATTATTTCAGAGATTGTATTTTTTTACTTTCAAATATAAAGTGTTACATGTATTTTTAAAACTTGGACAAAATATCCCTACATCAATCTATGAGCAATAAAGAGACAACATGCGTTTAGTACGTTTAGTATGTATTTTGTATTATATTAGCATTTATTTTGTATTATTTATATATTTAGTTTATTAGAATTTCTCATAATTTTACATTAAATATAACGGAATATTATACTATACAATAAAACATTCGTCGCAGCTGAATTTAAGGAATGATAAAGTATGTCTGAGAAGATTTCTGTTTGAAAGGTCGTCATATAAAAGTATTCGATTTAAACTTGAACTTCATTGCACTTATCGAAAAATGCTATTCCATTTCATATCAATGCAGACACTCTCACTGTCTATTTTATGATTTTATACAATAGTCGATTATGTTAGGAAGTTTTGCAATGTTGAGAGGAGACAATATTTTTCTAAATATTTAATGTTGGTTTTAGTTTATAGACAAATTCCGTTGTCATATGTTTTACTGGTTTTAGTAAGCAGTCGACATCTTTATTACGATACTCATTTACTATTTTTTCTCAATATATACATTAATATACCTTTTGAGATGGAATCACAAGAAACAATCGAAACATTCCATTTTTAAAAGATGATAGGTTTCAGATGATGAAATTACATTGCATTATATTCATGGTAATTTACCTTGAAATATTTCCATTCAAGGTAGATTTTCACTTATATAGAATGAATTTATTTATTATTATGTTGTTAATATTGATGATTTTACGCAAATTTCCATTAACGAAAGCTTTCCTACAAAATTATATTATGGTTCTAGGTAACGGTTACAAATTTTTGGTAAGTTCTCATAATACGGTATACAATTAGATTTACTGCAATCTTGTAACCATATATTCCATATGTAGTATTTTAAGCTCTCATATTAATGCTTTATGAAATTTTGAATTACTGCAAGAAGATAAATAGAACTTATCTTTATTTTAAGGAATTCAAACTAACGAAACAAATCTTTGGAAATAAAAAAAAATATATACCGAGCGTATGTGTACTAGTATTTACGATTGTTTTAATAACTGTTTTCTAAAGAAAAAAAAGAAACGATTAACTAATACTTTTTAGTGGGTAGTGAATTTCAAAGTAAATAATATATATGGGTGCTCATTAAGCCATCACTTTTACAGCACTATCTATGAGTATTTATGTAACTTTTGATTTACTTTCATGATACTAATCTATAGTAACCTACATAACAATTTAGCAACCCTGGACGAAATATTTTACCTTTTCATTAAAATATTTACTGCTAGTGCTTGTTTTAGCGCTAAAACATTGCATTCGTGTGCATGAATATTTTGAGACTGGAATATCGGAAACCTACGATTTTAACTGCATTGAACGATGTCTTTGCCTATACACGTTCAACTATTCCAGGATGCGTTCATAAGAAGCGGAAGGGGCTACGTATATCCCGACGTGGATATAACGGAGAATGATGTGAATGATTTGAATGATGTTGCATTCAAACAACACTTGCTTAAAAACCATCTACATTCTTTCCCCGGGCTTGCTTTACCAAATACACAGCGATTATTAACAAAAAATGGGCAATGATAAAGATGTAAGTAATTATGCAACATTATTCGACATCAAAAATTATGAAACATTAGTCGGCAAATTCATCTTAAAATGTATATGTTTTTACTTGGTTGGTTATTGTTATATGCGTTACAAAATCCCATTTCACTTTCAGACGCATGTGGATAAGGTTTAGAGATGGAGAAAGAGATAGTTTTTTTACATATGTAGAAAGAGTTTAAAAGGAAACTGCAGCAATACATTTGTTTCAGAGATGTTGATATGTTACCGTTTTCTTGTAATCAGCTTTAAAATGTTTTATTTATTATTCTTCACCAAAATCCGAAATTGAAGATCGTTTGGTTTTTTTATTTAAATAATTAGCAAGTGTCGAGAGTAATAAAAAACTAATTTTTAATGAGAAATTAATTTAGGTAAATATTATTATTTGGAAGTACTGGCAAATGAGTGAATAAAGCAATTGCTAAATTGTGAATAGTGGCAGTTGTTTTCCGATATAAATTACAATTGTGATCTCAATTATTTTTATGAAAATTATGCATGTAATTGATAAGTAATAATAGAAATTTGATTTAAACTAACACCACAAAATCTTTTCTAAAATGTAGACTTAGGTTTAATTTACTTAAATGTAGGGAGATTTTACTAATTCGACTAAAAATGTTACCAATTTACGCAACAGTTCTAAAAATTATACAAGACCTAGATTTCACGTAAAGATTAATTGTATCTAGCTTAAAAATAAAATTTATGTATTTTTTTAATAAAAGGAACAAAAGTATACATAAGCCTTTTCTTAGACAAACGAATAATAAAAAGTATTAAAAAAAATCATTATATGTTTTCATTCTTGTGTGGTGAGTTATAAATGGGAAATGTAGATACTTTTTCGTCGATGTGTATATATTCAGAAACGCTCTACTATCTTGAATATTTCAATGATGCAATAATGTAAATAAAAAAGCAAAAATTTTTTAAGAAAAATACGTTAATATTTATTTTTATGTGAATGTGTTAGACCTCTTGACAGTTTTATAAACAGCCATAATACTTGATGTTGAAAGGTACTAAAATTTTTATCGACTTGTGAACTTTTTTCTCGAATAAGTTTCCTAAATTACACAATGTTTTCATGTATCGAAAAGCTGTTGAATAATTCAGCATGGTTCTGGTGAAATTTCTTTTTAACGTTTGAGAATTTATCGCGAATATTATTATGTACTATTCTCGAACGTTAAGTTACATAGTAATGAGAAAATACACATCGAAAAGAGGATACTTCTCTGAACGCTCTGATGTTATTTAAAACTTTTGTAGTTATTGTAGTTTAAATTACCAAGCAGTCATTTGTTGTCATGTAGAAATAATAATAAAATAACAACTTTGTGTAAGATAATATTATTACAGTGGTTGGTCGGTTAACGAACTTAATCCGTCCCGAAAGAGTGTTCGCTAGCTAAATTTTTCATTAATCGATCATAGATTTTGTGTTGATTTTTATAGGACCTCAATTAATCTTTCTGAAAAGCTAAATAATGTATAAAAAGTAAGATAAATCTTCCCTGTACAATAGGGCTAATATACAGCGCAAGGTTGTTGAATAATTCAGCATGGATATGTTTAAAATTTCTTTTTAACGTTTGAGACTTTATCACGAATATTATTGTGTATTTTTCTCGAACGTTAAGTTACATAATAATGAGAAAACATACATCGAAAAGAGTGTACTCCTCTGAATGTCTTGATGTTCATTAAAACTTTTATAGATGTTTGAATTAATATTGCTAAGCAGTCATTTGTTACCACTTGAAATAGTAATAAACCAACAACTTTGTGTAGCATAATATTACTATAGTGATGTTCGGTTAACAAACTTAATCCGTGCCGGAAGAGTGTTCGCTAACTAAATTGTTAATAGATTTTGTATTGATTTTTACACGAGCTCGATTAATTCTAAAATTCTTATAGCTAAATACTGTATAAAAAATAATATATATCTTCTCTGTATAATAGGGTTAATATACGTCCTTATGTAAAACGGACAGATCGTATTTTGATGACTTTATCCGCCTCAAGGTGTATTTAAAACAAGCAAGTAAGTGTGATCACAGATTGCACAAATGGTTTCGTTTAATATCTCCTTCAAAACACTTTATCATTTAATTAACAACGAAAATTGTTAATGGAAAATTAACCATTTCTTGCTTAAATAAAGACGACTTTAATGATGACGTTAACATCATAAGTAAACGTCATCATTAAAGTAGCTCTATTCGTTAGTGACATTTTTTCTTAAATTTACTAGTTTTCCAAAAGTTTAGAATGGCAACATTTTTCCTTTTGAGTAAAATTCAGCCCCCCCCCCCAAAAAAAAACAGAATATGGAATTTTCCCCGTTATTAATTAAACATTTTTTATTGTATTTTATATTTTTAATATATATATATATATATATATGTGTGTGTGTGTGTGTGTAACTGGTATTCGAGAACGAGGTTTTTGCCAAATTGGTGTCAGAAAAAAAAAATCCCTCGAATATGCTGAGTATTTGATATTTGTGCTGCATCAGGTTTGTTTTCAGAACTGTTTATATATTTTTGGCAAAATATCCCTCCTTCTCTTTTTGACGCCAAAATTGTGCCAAGCTTTAGCGAAAAATGCGTGTTAATCAAGCACTCATAAATTTAGTAATAATTGACCTAGAATCATGCAACATACCTTCAAAATATGTTGCACATTCTCAATCCGATTTCTTGAAAGAATTTGCTAAACGGTTTTTCGGCACTATTCTGTATTTCTTTGCCTATCTCGACAACCAAAACAGAATACCGAGTTCGTCACCTAAATGCTTTCTTGATCGCATAGATTTGTTGATTTCTGTATCAGAGTCTGCAGATTTAGTGAAGGTACGCAAGTAAACAAAATTATGAATAAAAGTAAAATATTGCAAAGCTTAGCATAATTTTAAAGAAGACCAAACTGGTACAAATGGCGGCTAGTAATTTAAATGAATAGAAATTTAATAAAAAATATTTCATTTCGCGTGTAAAAATAAATTATAAATATGATGTAAGATGATGAAATAAAAACAAATAAGAGCGTTATATCTACTTAAACTTGCGTGCAACAATTAGAAGAAAAAAGGAACAAAAAAAAAAGGATAATATTTCAAAAAATATTTTAATTAAAATAATAGTCCTTTTCGCAATTTTATGATTTGTTGAGTGACAAGAGGTATTCAGCTGTAAGTAAGTACATAATATTTGAACACTCTGACTTATATAGTTTTCGTTTACGGACTCTGTGATAAACACAGGGACAGAGACGAATAGGTTTTCGTCAGACGAAGGAAACTTTAAAAATAAATTTTTTTATCTATTGTTTTCTTCTGTCAACTGTAAATACTTTTAAGATTACATTCATTGACAACGGCATTAAAAATATAGATTTGACTCTTTGATCTTCCAAAAAATCCTTAGTTCTGTAGAAATCGTGTTTACTACAGTGCCTGATAAAGCTCAAGTTTAGCCTAAAATCCGTTAACATTTTGTGAGTTGAATTTTGATTAAAATAATTATTCACAATTAAAAATATATCTTTAAAAAACGTTCACAAAATATCTAAGTGTGAAATAAAATTTTACCATATACTATATTTTCTCCATTATAAGGGAGTCATAATTCCCGCCCCCTCCTCCTGATCCTATATGCAGATGTTTTTTTTTTGTTTTGTTTTCTTGTTTTTTTCAACACTATACCGTTCGTTTTCAAAAATATCCATTATTTGTAAGAATATTACATTTAATTTTAAAAAATGCTTAGAAATTTGGAAATATCCTAATGGAGAAATAAAATAACAAAACTTCAAAATGGTCAATTCATTATGATCTACATTGTTTAGATGACAAAACATTAAATCAGAAACAATGTAGTAATTTTGATTTTTATTTTTACAGACCATATTATATTATACATTTTCTTCCAAATATAAATTGAAAAGAAATCAGAATATTGTTTATAAAATCTCATAAAAAAGAACTCTAAAAACGTGATAAATGTAATTAAATATGGCTCTTTCAAATGGAAATTAAAAATATATGGGATAATTTTTTTAGTAAGGGTAAATGTATAAAAAATAAGTATTCTATAAATAAATATTAAAAAAATATTGCTATTACATCAAATATATTAATTAAATGTTCAAAAAATATACATTTATATAAAAATATATGTGAAAACACAAAACGCTCATTGTACATGAAAATTGATCAAAAAATAAGAAAATAAATAAATGAAATGAAAAATCATTCTCTTAAAAGATGTAGCTTTTTTTCTGTATTTACTTCAATGATTAATATAGTTTTCAAGATCTTTAAGCGTTTTGCTTATATTTATATTGATTACAGTTATATGTTTCCTTAATAATATTCCAGTTTATAGAATTTTTAAATAATGCAATCCTTTCTTTAAAATATATTTAATTATTCTTTAAAATTTATCGAATGTAATTTTTTAAAGATCCATTTTTTATAAAGGATATATATCTAGATAAATACGTCTATACTTTTAATTAATGTAAGTTTTTATAAATAAATAGTTAAATTTAAATGTGTACATTTATTTAACAAAATAAAGTTAATATGCTTTAAAAAATATTTCTTTAGCATATGCTTTTTGAAAGCAATATATATATTTTTTACTTACTATAGTTCAAATGAAATTGTAATCAATTACTTTTTTTCCTGTAAAGAGAAAAAAAAAGAGATTTCTTCACCTGACGCGTATAAATTATTTATAACAATCACTTGGTAATGAGAAAACTCAATGTTAATCTTCCGGGATTTTCCTTTATCCAGTAAAGTCATTATCTACTTAAAGTACCACACTTTCTTCACTGAACAACAACAAAAACGTGCAAATTAATACGATCCAAAGCTAGTTAAATTCCTATATTTTTCCAAGAAAGTAAAACTCAATGAAGATTTCTTTTTCTTAATAAGTAAAAAATAAAAATTAAAATAATTAAATAAAAGTAAACTTTCAATCAAAAGAAATGAATTCACTATGGTGCACAAAATACTTTTAATCCATTAAATTATTTTGAGAGTGTATTTTCCTTATTATTTTCAAGTGTTACATACAGTGAACAGTAACTAAACAATAAAAATCTTTCTTTCTGTTAAATTAAATAATGAAAAATTTACATTAGATTAATTAAGAATATTATAAAATAAATATTTAGGAACATTAATTATATAATGTTTTTCTATATATCTCTGCCTAATTAACGTGAAATACTTTGCTAAAAATGTTTTGCCATTACTTCAAACATATTAATTTAACGTCCAAAAAATATGCATTTATGTAAAAATATGTGAAAAAAAGAAACGCCCATTGTACATGAAAATTGTTTTAAAATGAAAACCTCAATGAACAAAATGCATAATCATTCTCTTAAAAGATGTAGTTTTTTGTTCTAAAAGATTAACATATTTTTTTCACGTTCTTTAATCGAGTTTGCTTATATTTATGTTGATTTCTGTTATAAGTTTGCGTAATATAATATTCCATTTCATTTTTTTAAATAATGCAGTCGTTTTCTTTTAAAATATATTTAATCATTGCTTTTAATTTTTGATAACTTTTACGGTAAAATGCAATTTGTAGAAGATCCATAATTTTTTTTATAAAAGAAATATATCTTGATAAACAGAACTAATTTTTTAATTAATGTAAATTTTAAAAGAACTATTTAGATTTTAAAATAAAATTTTATTTAACAAAATAAAGTTAATATGCCCCCAGAAATATTTCATTTAGACATATGCTTTTTCAAAGAACTATTTGTTTTCTCTTACTTACTACAGCTCAAATGAAATCGCAATCAATTACTTTTTTTTCCGTAAAGAGAGAGAAAGGAGATTTCTTCACCTGACGCGTATAAATTATTTATAACAATCACTTGATAATGAGAAAACTCAATGTTAATCTCCCGGGATTTTCCTTTATCTAGTAAAGTCATTATCTACTTAAAAGAACCACGCTTTCCTGACTGAACTACAACAAAAAAAGTACAAATGAATACGATTAAAGCTAGTTAAATTTCTATACTTTTCCAAGGAAGTAAACCTCACGGAATATTTTTTTCTTTATAAGTAAAATAAAAAAGGGAAAAGAAAAGTAAACTTTCAATCAAATGAAGGGAATTCACTATGATGCACAAAATACTTTTAATCCATTAAATTATTTTGGGAATCTATTTTACTAGTTATTTCGAAATGTTACTTTAAGTGAACGATAATTAAAGAATAAAAATATTAATGTTGGCGAAATTTTACATTAAATTAATTAAAGATATTATAAGATTAATATTTAGGGATATAAATTATTTTTGTTTATATCGCTGCCTAATTAATGAATGTGAAAAAAATTAGAGAAATCATCGTTCAAAACATCCTCATTAATGAAAAGTAAACATTAAAAGAAATGTTATACTGAATTTTAAAGATACAAAAATCATTTTTTACGTGTTTTATTTAATAAATTAGAACTTTATGGACAATATGGCTAGCGTATTTATATATGCGTGCTAAGCAATCATAATTATAGTTTACTCTTTCACTCGTTATGTAACTCAAAAACTATATATATATGTATCCTTTTTACTTAAATCATTTGAAAAAAGTTTTCTTTTGTTTCCTGTAACATATGTTCTTTTTGCATAAAGTCAATAAATATTAGTTTAACGAAAATGGTTTTAGTAGTTTACTAATCATATATTAGTTTTGGTGTTTTCCATATTCCGTTTCTTTCCGTGCAGCTATTTTCTTGTTTCTTGTATTTTATACTTTCATACAAAAATTGTTTATTACAATCTTAAAAAAGTCATCTGACAATAGCACTTTTATTTTTCGTGCATGAAGGAAATTTTATTCGAAAAAATAATTGAATTAATGTTACCAAAATAAGAGTAAAAATCAGGTATTCAAAAATTAAAATCACAAAAAAGCTTAAGATCACAAAACACCTTAACAGTTATATATATTTATAAACAATATACATACAAATTTATTTTTAATTAACGTAAGTTTTTATATGAAACTGTTTGAATTTTAATACACAAATTTATTTAACAAAATGCTGTTAATATGCTTGAAAAAATTTTTTTTAGACATATGCTTTTTCAAAGCAATATTTGTTTTTTTCTTTTCTTTTTTACTACAGTTCAAATTAAATCACAATCAATTACTTTTTTTCCACTAAAGAAAAAAAAAGATTTCTTCACCTGACGCGTATAAATTATTTATAACAAACACTTGATAATGAGAAAACTTAATGTTAATCTCCCGGGATTTTCCTTTATCCAGTAAAGTCATTATCTACTTAAAAGAACCACACTTTCCTGACTGAACAAGAACAAAAAATGCGCAAATGAATACGATTCAAAGCTAGGTAAATTCCTATACTTTTCCAAGAAAGTAAGACTCACTGAAGATTTTTTTCTTTGTAAGTAAAAAAAAGAAATAAATAATAAAAGTAAACTTTCAATCAAAAGAAATGAAATAACTATGATGAGTAAAATACTTTTAATCAGTTGAAATATTTTGTGAATCTATTTTCCTAATTATTTCGAAGGGTTTCTTATTGTTAATGGTAATTAAACAATAAAAATATTCCTTTTTGTAAAATTTAAAAATGAAAATTTTACATTACATTCCTTAATGTATTAAAAAATAAATATTTAGGGATATTAATTATTTTTGTCTCTATTTCATCCTAATTAAAGTGAAAAACTTTACAGAAATAATTGTTGAAAACAACCTCATTAATGAAAAGTAAACTTTAAACGAAAAGAAAATTTAATTTTAAAGCTACAAAAAATTTTACATCTTTTATTTAAAAAATTAGAGCTTTATGTTCGATATGGGTAGCATATATATAGATACACTAGCGGACCCGACAGACGTTGTCCTGTCACCGACGGACGTTGTCCTTCTTGGCACCGACTCCAGAAAATCAAATAAATGTATGTAAATATGGCAATATGCACGATTAAACACTACGATCTTAATTTAATTTCTTATTACAATTATGTAAGGAAATTATTTTTCACTCTTCAGTATTTTTTGAAGTCGGTTCAATTTTTGATAGAAAAGTTTATTTTTCTTTTTTTAGTTAAAAGTTAACGGTTGTCTGAAGTCGGATAATCAAAATTATAATATAGGAAATATTATTGTAAAGCATACACGTTTGTCAAGTGTGGGGTTCGAACACGTGATATCTTTCTTCAAAAAGCTGAGCTTAAATCTGGCGCCTTCGACCGCTCGGACATTCCGTCCGCACTCTATTTATCGAACTTATTCAACACTTTTAATTAGCAAAAAATCACTAACTATTAGGTTTTGCCTAATTACTAAAAAAGTACTGAATCAATTTCGACGAAATGTGAATCTAAACCATTCTCGAATCTACTTCAACGCACGCACAAAATTTCATTAAAATCGGTCCAGTCGTTTAGGAGGAGTTCAGTGACATACACACGCACAGAAGATTTTTATATATAAAGATGAGCATTAAAAATTTGAGGTTTTTGCGCCGAAGATATCGCCAAATTAGGAAAATGTGAATTATCTCACGAACTACTGGATTTAAACGAATTTGCTTAGTACCATTCGATTCAGAATGAAAAAATGCACTAAAATATGGTATCAGTTGAAAAATAACTACAAAAGCCGATTTTTATGGAATTTTTTAAAAGTTCGTTCTTTTTTCTACTCATCTTAGGGATGGAATTTTCGAAAATCCCTTTTTAGCGGCACTCTATGTTATAAGAATATTTTTACCCCAATTTTCAAGATTTTTGGTTCGGTAGATTTTTTTGTGCTGTGATTAATAAGAAATCCCGACTTTCTTTTATATATATAGCACTTTTAATTAGCGAAAAATCACTAACTATTAGTTTTTGCCTAATTATTAAAAAAGTATTGAATCAATTTTGATGAAATGTGAATCTAAACCATTCTCGAATCCACTGTACCACACACACAAAATTTCATTAAAATAGGTCCAGTCGTTTAGGAGGAGTTCCGTTACATACACACGCACAGAAGATTTTTATATATAAAGATGAGCATTGACAATTTAAGGTTTTTGCGCCAAAGACATCGTCAAATTAGGAAAATGTGAATTATCTCACGAACTACTGGATTTAAACGAATTTGCTTTGTACCATTCACTAACTATTAGTTTTTGCCTAATTACTAAAAAAGTACTGAATCAATTTCGACGAAATGTGAATCGAAACCATTCTCGGATCTACTGGAACGCACACACAAAATTTCATCAAAATCGGTCCAGTCGTTTAGGAGGAGTTCAATTACATACACACGCACAGAAGATTTTTATATATAAAGATAAGCATTGAAATTTTGAGTTTTTTGCGCCGAAGACATCGCCGAATTAGGAAAATGGCAATTATCTCACGAACTACTGGATTTAAACGAATTTGCTTAGTACCATTCGATTGAGAATGAAAAAATGCACTAAAATATGGTATCAGTTGAAAAATAACTATACAAAAGCCGATTTTTATGGAATTTTTTAAAAGTTCGTTCTTTTTTCTACTCATCTTAGGGGTGGCATTTTCGAAAATCCCTTTTTAGCGGCACTCTATGTTATAAGAATATTTTTACCCCAATTTTCAAGATTTTTGGTTCGGTAGATTTTTTTGTGCTGTGATTAATAAGAAATCCTGACTTTCTTTTATATATATAGCACATTTAATTAGCGAAAAATCACTAACTATTAGTTTTTGCCTAATTACTAAAAAAGTACTAAATCAATTTTGATGAAATGTGAATCTAAACCATTCTCGAATCCACTGGAAGACACACACAAAATTTCATTAAAATAGGTCCAGTCGTTTAGGAGGAGTTCCGTTACATACACACGCACAGAAGATTTTTATATATAAAGATGAGCATTGAAAATTTAAGGTTTTTTGCGCCAAAGACATCGCCAAATTAGGAAAATGTAAATTATCTCACGAACTACTGGATTTAAACGAATTTGCTTTGTACCATTCACTAACTATTAGTTTTTGCCTAATTACTAAAAAAGTACTGAATCAATTTCGACGAAATGTGAATCGAAACCATTCTCGAATCTACTGGAACGCACACACAAAATTTCATCAAAATCGGTCCAGTCGTTTAGGAGGAGTTCAATTACATACACACGCACAGACGATTTTTATATATAAAGAAAAGCATTGAAATTTTGAGTTTTTTGCGCCGAAGACATCGCCGAATTAGGAAAATGTCAATTATCTCAGGAACTACTGAATTTAAACGAATTTGCGTAGTACCATTAATGGACTATTAGTTTTTGCCTAATTACTAAAAAAGTACTGAATCAATTTCGACGAAATGTGAATCTAAGCCATTCTCGAATCTACTGGAACGCACACAAAAAATTTCATCAAAATCGGTCCAGTCGTTTAGGAGGAGTTCAATTACATACACACGCACAGAAGATTTTTATATATAAAGATGAGCATTGAAAATTTGAGGTTTTTGCGCCGAAGACATCGCCAAATTAGGAAAATGTGAATTATCTCACGAACTACTGGATTTAAACGAATTTGCTTAGTACCATTCGATTCAGAATGAAAAAATGCACTAAAATATGGTATCAGTTGAAAAATAACTACAAAAGCCGATTTTTATGGAATTTTTTTAAAGTTCGTTCTTTTTTCTACTCATCTTAGGGGTGGCATTTTCGAAAATCAATTTTTAGCGGCACTCTATGTTATAAGAATATTTTTACCCCAATTTTCAAGATTTTTGGTTCGGTAGATTTTTTTGTGCTGTGATTAATACGAAATCCTGACTTTCTTTTATATATATAGCACATTTAATTAGCGAAAAATTACTAACTATTAGTTTTTGCCTAATTACTAAGAAAGTACTGAATCAATTTTGATGAAATGTGAATCTAAACCATTCTCGAATCCACTGGAACACACACACAAAATTTCATTAAAATAGGTCCAGTCGTTTAGGAGGAGTTCCGTTACATACACACGCACAGAAGACTTTTATATATAAAGATGAGCATTGAAAATTTAAGGTTTTTGCGCCAAAGACATCGCCAAATTAGGAAAATGTGAATTATCTCACGAACTACTGGATTTAAACGAATTTGCTTTGTACCATTCACTAACTATTAGTTTTTCCCTAATTACTAAAAAAGTACTGAATCAATTTCGACGAAATGTGAATCGAAACCATTATCGAATCTACTGGAACGCACACACAAAATTTCATCAAAATCGGTCCAGTCGTTTAGGAGGAGTTCAATTACATACACACGCACAGAATATTTTTATATATAAAGATGAGCATTGAAAATTTAAGGTTTTTGCGCCGAAGACATCGCCAAATTAGGAAAATGTGAATTATCTCACGAACTACTGGATTTAAACGAATTTGCTTTGTACCATTCACTAACTATTAGTTTTTGCCTAATTACTAAAAAAGTACTGAATCAATTTCGACGAAATGTGAATCGAAACCATTCTCGAATCTACTGGAACGCACACACAAAATTTTATCAAAATCGGTCCAGTCGTTTAGGAGGAGTTCAATTACATACACACGCACAGAAGATTTTTATATATAAAGATGAGCATTGAAAATTTAAGGTTTTTGCGCCAAAGACATCGCCAAATTAGGAAAATGTGAATTATCTCACGAACTACTGGATTTAAACGAATTTGCTTTGTACCATTCACTAACTATTAGTTTTTGCCTAATTACTAAAAAAGTACTGAATCAATTTCGACGAAATGTGAATCGAAACCATTCTCGAATCTACTGGAACGCACACTCAAAATTTCATCAAAATCGGTCCAGTCGTTTAGGAGGAGTTCAATTACATACACACGCACAGAATATTTTTATATATAAAGATGAGCATTGAAAATTTAAGGTTTTTGCGCCGAAGACATCGCCAAATTAGGAAAATGTGAATTATCTCACGAACTACTGGATTTAAACGAATTTGCTTTGTACCATTCACTAACTATTAGTTTTTGCCTAATTACTAAAAAAGTACTGAATCAATTTCGACGAAATGTGAATCGAAACCATTCTCGAATCTACTGGAACGCACACACAAAATTTCATCAAAATCGGTCCAGTCGTTTAGGAGGAGTTCAATTACATACACATGCACGGAAGATTTTTATATATAAAGATATATTTACTTAAATAATATGAAATACGTTTTCTCTTTTTTACTGTAACACGCGTTCTTTTGCATAAAGTTAATAAATACTAGTTTTATGAAAAGGTTTTTAGTAATTTATTAATGATATATTAGTCGTGATATTTTTCATATTGCGCTTTTTTCATATTGCTCATTTTTTGTTATTTAACACATCCATATAGAAACCAGTGCATAATTCATTTCTTACAATTTTAAAAACATCACTTGATGAAAGCACATTTTTAATCGTACATAAAGGAAAATTTATTCGAAAAAATATTTGAATTAATGATGACATAAAAGATAAAATTATGCATTCAAAAAAAAAAAAAGAACATAAGGGCACAAATTACCTTAACAATTAAATATATTTATAAACAATTTATATACAACTATATTTTTAACCAATGTAAGCTTTTTTAACTAACTATTTAAATTTTAAAATACAAATTTATTTAACAAAATAAATTTATAATATGCATCCAAAAATATTTCGTTAGACATATGCTTTTTCAAAGCAATATTTGTTTTCTGTAACTTACTACAGCTCAAATTAAATCGCAATCAATTACTTTTTTCCCATAAAGAGAAAAAAAGAGATTTTTTCACCTGACGCGTATAAATCATTTGTAACGATCACCTGATAATGAGAAAACTCAATGATAATCTCCCAGGATTTTCCTTTATCCAGTAAAGTTATAATGTACTTTAAAGTACCAAACTTTCCTGACTGAACAACAACAAAAAAATACAAATGAATCCGATCCAAAGCTAGTTAAATTCCTGTACTTTTCCAAAGAAAGTAAAACTCACTGAAGATTTTTTTCTTTGTAAGTAAAAAAAAAAAAAGTAAACTTTCAATCAAAAGAAATGAATTCTCTGTGATACACAAAGTACATTTAGTCCATTAAATTATTTTGAGAATCTATTTTCCTATTTATTTCGAAATGTTTCTTATAGAAATGGTAATTAAACATTAAAAATATTAATCTTTGTGAAACTTAAAAATGGAAATTTTGCATTAAATTCATTAATATATTATAAAATAAATATTTAGGGATATTAATTGTTTTTGTTTATAATGTCTAATTAAAGTTACTCTGTCTAATTAAAGTGAAAAATTTTGCAGAATAATTGTTGAAAACAATCTCATTAATGGAAATAGAACATTAAATGAAAAGTAAAACTGAATTTTAGAATCACAAAAAATTTTTAAGTGTTTCATTTTAATAAATTAGAGCTTTATGACAGATATAAACAGCATATTTATACATTCGTGATAAGCATCTATAAATATAAATTATTCTTTCATCCCGTTATGTAACTCAAGAACTATACCAGTATTTTTTTCTTTTTCCCTAATCATATGAAATAATTTTTCTTTTTTTATTGTAACACGTTTTCTTTTGCTTAAAGTCGATAAATACTATTTTTACGAAGAGGTTTTTAGTAGTTTATCAATAATATATTAGCGGTAGTATTTTTCATACTACTTTTTTTCTATATTGCTTACATTTTGTTATTTAAAACAAGCATATTACTTTTTTAAGATTACTTTTACATGTAAGGCAGTATTTCATACTAAATTACTGATGGTCTACACTATTGTAACTGAAATGATTTCGCTAACATTTGTAGTTTTTGAGATATGTTCGTAAAATTGAGGCATTAGAGACTCTATGTGTTATATAATAACTAGTAATTTTTTAATTATAGGTGGACACGTGTTTTACAATTCAGCACATAATCTGCACATAATTTATTTCTCACAATCTTAAAAAAATCATTTGAGGAAAACCCTTTTGGAAGGAAATTTTATTCGAAAAAAATAATTGAATTGGTGTAGACAGAATAAAAGGACAAATTAGGCGTTCGAAAATTAAAATCACAGAAGAATGTAGGAGCACAAGTCATCTTAACAATCAAATATATTTATATGAGGTGCCTCAATTAAAGCCGAATAAATATTTTCGTTCTTAACTTTAATATTAACAGAGTTATGATACTTGTAAATTATATTACTAATATCTTAACTTTGTTACCATTAAAATTAACATTGACAAAGCAATAACAATAAAGAAATATAACTTAAATATGGTTAATGTTAGTTTGGTTAGATATGCAAGTATTGTACAAACAACGACAAATTCGCATTCAGATTGATAATTTTAATGCGCGATATCTTTTCAAAGTTTACTTAATGATTCTGTTATTCTTTGAATATATGATTTAAGATTTCTACACTCCTTGAAAACAGTTTATAATTAATTCATTTAACTCTTTTGCACTGCACTTACGCATGTATTCACGGAATTTTCTTTTTCCTGATACTTTCTGATGCATATTGAACATACTAAACTTAATTTTTGTTTAACACTGCATGAGCTTTAGGAAGATTACTTTTACCTGTAAGGCAATATTTCATACTAAATTACTGATAGTCTGCACTATTGTAACTGAAATGATTTCGCTAACATTTGTAGTTTTTGATATATGTTCGTAAAATTGAGGCATTAGAGACGCTATGTGTTATATAAGATCTAATAATTGTTGAATTTTAGGTGAACAGAACACGTGTTTTAGAATTCTAGTTTTACTGTTTAGAAGTTATTCGCTTATGCCGAAATTTTGTTTTGGACATTCTATGTAAAGAATTTGTGAAAAGTCTCATTCCTTAACGCAAAGCAATAAACAACTTTATACTAGAATGTTTTATGACATTCGAGTGTTCTGCGTTGCGTAACAATTTCATGACAATAATTAAACAATAATATAAATAAAAAAATGCAAGTGAGTAGCATGCACGTCATATGGACGGTGAAAACACTCTGAACAATTAATTTTGTTTCATAGCAAATGTTTATCCTTACGTATTGCACAATTTCAATCCGTTGAATAAAATAACAAAAGTACTTTAAAAGACATGTCATTGAAAAATATGCACCAATTGAATTTCCATTGTATTCTTTAATATCCCCTTTCCCTTAATATATATAATCCGTCCTTTAATATATTAAAGGGCGCTGAAGCACATATAACATTAACTTTTTTTAATCCCTGATTGCCACATTGAAACTATGATTTTTTAGTGAAAATTTCATTATATTAAGTTTGCGAAAAGATATTTTTACATATTTAAATATAACTTTTTGTGTCAATATTGGCGTCAATTAATTATTTCAACATTTTACGAATCGAAGCACTTGCCTTTGAAAGGGTTGAATATAATGCAAGTATATATTGATAAATATAACTATTAACGTATTCTATATTAAGTTTTTATAAGCACTTATGGAAGGTTTTATATGCATCTATTTAAATTTATCTATGCAAATTCTTTTTATAGAAAGAGTTAATATGCCTAAAAAAGCATTTCTTTAGACATATGCTTTTCCAAAGCAATATTTATTTTTTCTTACAGTTTTGATAGCAACTTAAATTGTAATCAATTACTTATTTCCAAGTAAAGTGAGAAAAAAAGGGATTTCTTCACCTGACGCGTATAAATTATTTATAACAATCAATGACAATGGAAACTCAATGTTAATCTTTAATGATTTTTCTATATCCAGTTAAGTAATTATCTACTTGAAGTCCTACACTTTGAAATATACCACACTTTCAATTGCAAATGAACCCGATCTAAAGCTTACTAAACTCTTCTACATATCCAAAAAAAGTAAAACGCATATAAAAATTTTTTGTAAGTAAGTTAAAGAAAGATAATTAAACTAAACATTTAATCAAAAGAAATAAATTCACTATAATGCATGGATTATTTTTAATCCATTAGATTATTTTCAGAATCTATTTTCATAATTATTTCAAAATGTTGCATTTGTAAACGGTAATTAAACAATAAAAAATATTTTTTCTGATATTAGAGAGTACAATTTTATATTAGATTCATTTACGATACTCTTAAATAAATATTTGGGATTATTAACTATTTTTGTTTATATTTCTTCCTAATTGAAGTGAAAGACTTTGTAGAAAACATTGTTGAAAATTATATCACTAAATAAAAGAAAATTTTAAAATCTATGTAAAACTGAATTTACGAATTAAAAAATCATCTGTTACACTGTTTATTTTGATAAAATAAATATTTATGAAAGACATGGCTAACGTATTTACATATGGATGCCTGTCGTTCATAAATATCAGATCTTCTTACATCCTATTATTAAACTCTGATATTATACTAATAAAAAGAACTTTTTTTATTTTAATCAGTCCTACTGAATAAATATTTTATTTAGCCTAACACACTGTAAAAGAAAAGGGTCGATCTACTAAAAAAAATTTTAGTGATCCTTATAATTACTAAATTTTTTTCGTAATCTTACTCGGTTACAAGAAAATCTGTAAGAATTAAAAGAAAAAAGCTAGCAACGAACAGAGTTAATAGTAATTGATTATTTCCAGCTGAGCGAAAAATTGCCCAGGCCGGGAATCGAACCCGGATACTTGGCTTACAAGGCTAATGCTTTACCTGTTAAGCTATCTGGGTGATAGCCGGCTGGGATTTTTCGCTCAGATAACCTTATTGGTCGTAACATCTGGTCTGTCATTTGAAACAGCTCGCAGAATAAACCGCAGGTAATGGAACTCCAGTCGTCAATTCGTATGATAACTTTACCAATCAGTTTGATTGTGTTAAAAATAATAATAGAGTTAATAGTTTTATATTTTTAATAGCTATTACTAAAACTCACTTGGTGTGGCCGCGATAGCCTAGTGGTCATAGCAACGAACTCCAGTTTGAAAGGCACGGGTTCGATGCTAAACACCACCAAATACGCACCGAATGAATGCAGTGTAAGTACTCGTTAAATAAAGGATTATGAAAATCCTGTCGGAGCAGATAGCAATGTTTGGTGCTGCTATCGATTGCGGCTCTGCCGAGAATCTTCCGCTTCAGAAGTCTGCCTTGCCACCACTGGCTGCAGCTCGAAGGAAGCTCCTGACATTCGGGCTCACGTAATATTTTCTAAAAATAATTTTGGAGCTATTACTAAAATTTGCTTGGTGGCTCATACTAAAAAATTTTAAGTTAGTTATAGATTTCTTTTATTCCGTTTACAAAAGAAATGTTTGTTTCACTTGCAAAAAAAAGTTTGTAATGGTTAATAAAAAATTCTGTGGAATACAAATTTACTAAAAAATTTTTAGTAACCTCTTGAATTTTTTTTTTTTTTTTTACAGTGCATGTTTCTTTTTTGCATAAAATCAATAAATAACAACCTTATAAAAATGCTTGTAGGTAGTTTATTAATGATATTTTTGAGATACGTTTCCTACTTTTTCCATATTGTTCCTATTTTATTTTTTATAATATTCATACGAATACTGGTATATAATTTATTTCTTGCAGATAAAAAAAATCTTTGAATGAAAGCATTTTTATTGTCATACAAGAAGGAATGTGATTTCGAAAACATTCTGACTAATGAAAATATAAGTCTTTCGATTGATGCAATACTTTTTCGAGGACTGCCGTTTATTTTAAGTCTTTTATGAAAATTAAGAAGCAAATCTAAGAGTTTTTCAATTCAAAAAAGCCGCCATGGTACTTCCAGCAAATCCGAAATCTGGCAAAACGATAGCAGAATGTCGTAGACCAGCGGTTCCCAAACTTTCTAGGTACGCGACCCACCTTTCTGTGGAAAAATATTACGCGACCCATCTTTTATTAGAATAAATTTCGCGATCCACACTGTAAAAAAAATCTGCAAAGGTACTAAACTTTTTATAGGAAACTGGCATTCCTAGAACTTTTCCTGTAACGGTAACAGCAAAAATTAAAGTTTCAGAATCGATTACATTAATTTTCCCTGTTGTCGTTACTTGAAAAGTTCTTGGAATCCCAGTTTCCTAGAAAAAGTTTAGTATCTTTGCAGATTTTTTTTTACAGTGCAGCCAAGATAAATTTGTATATCTGTATAGCAATTTTTGTGCGATATGTATACGCTCGGCTGATCCTAGCAAAAATGCTAATTTTCGTATGGAAAATACATTATTAACAGAAACAAGAATCGGTAATCTCAATGTGTATAAGCGATTAGTAATTAAAACAATGCAAAAACTACAAAGGTAGTAAAAATACGTTTAATTACTATTAAAACTTTATCAAACTTTGTTATTAATGAGATTTCTTGTACTGGTGTTTAACCACGTAGGTGCATACATTAACACTCAGTTTGCCATAGTACTTGACTTCCAAAAACAAAAACTAGAAAAAGCATCTATTCATAAACATGAAGTGTTGAGCTTCATCAAGGACCTCAAATCTGATTTAAATATTTCTGGATATTCTGTACGTATATTAATCTAGAAGGAAATTGAAAAATTTCCTTTTAAATATTATTTCTTATTGGAATTGTCATATCTTTTTAAGCATATGAAATAAAGGTTATATTTTTAGGACAAACCTAGATTGTTTCGCGATCCACCAAAACAACTGCCGCGCCCCACCAGTGGATCACGACCCATATATTGAAATCGCTGTCGTAGACTTGTTAATTTGCACATAACAACGCAACTTTTAAAAAAAATCCAGAGCTTTTTGCTTAACCTAGTAATATACATTTGACAATTATACTTTGAAATATAACATGTATATATCCATATTTATTGCCATTGAAAAGACATATTGAACATACTTAAAATGATTATTATTCAAAATTTTAGGAGCTATAGTAAAATAAAATTTACATGGAAGATAGAAATTTATACTAAATCGATGAAGCTATACACTTTTATAACAGAGTTGGTTTCGTTAACACTCGTAAATTTTATAGTAGTAACCATTAAAAGGCGCCGCTGCAAGCTCCGCATTTATTGTCATATGAGGGTGCATAATTGTTATACTATAGCTAGAGACGTGTTTTACAATTCAAGCTTTATCTGTTAAAAGTTATTTAAATGTAAAGGAATTATATTTTACAGACTCTATGTAAAACATGGGTAAATCAAAATTTTTCTTTAACAGTATGGGAAAAAAACTTTAGACTAGAATGTTTCCTTTTATTCAAGTTTATTTTAGAAACATCTCTAGACTAAAATTGATCAATAGTACAAAGCAAAAATATGACCCTCGTAACAAGAACGTCATTTTGGTTGTGGCAACGACTTGAATACTCAATTTTGTATTATCACAAAAGTTTACTCTTTAAATATTTCACAATTTCAATTTTTATGCTATCGATTAAAAATGTGTACTTTTAAAAATATCTCAATCAGAAATTTTAACCAAATTTTCTATTTAAGAAAAAAATATTATTTTAATATTAACAGTTTAAAATGTACTAGAGTGGGCGGCGGCGGCCACACAAATGACTACGTCATCGAGTTACGGGATGAAATCATGATGTAGGACAAGATTATTAGGTGTAGATTAAGGAATGACTGGTCTGCCTCGGCATTTCTTGGTACATGAGTGGTACATGGATATGAGTAACAGCGGGCGCCAAATCACCATTCTGGCGTCACTTTCACGTCATTGAGTTACGGGATGAAATTAGTGCCAAATTAAAGGTAAAATAAAGTATTTTAAGACTAATTCGCTTTGTCTGCTCCTATCCTGATACAAACCCTCGAGTGACTGAAATTTATAACAAAAAATGACGTTATAATGTAAAATTCAATATGAATACGTCATCGAGTTACGAGATGAAATCATGATGTTGGATAAGATTATTAGGTGTAGATTAAGGAATGACTGGTCTGCCTCGTCATTTCTTGGAACGATATGCGTAACTGTGGGTGCAAAAACACTATTCTGGCATCACTTTCACATCATCGAGTTACGGGATAAAATTGGTGTCAAATTAATCGTAAAATACAGTATTTTAAGAATATTTTGGTCTGCCTGCGCATATCCTGGTACAAACCCTCGTCGGAGTGAAATTGTTAACAAAAAATGACGTTATAATGTAAAATTCAATATGAATACGTCATCGAGTTACGGGATGATATCACGATGTAGGATAAGATTAATACGTGTAAATTAAGGAATGACTGGTCTGTCTCGTTATTTCTTGGTACGATATGAATAAAAGCGGGCGCCAACTCGCCATTTTGGCGTCACTTCCACGTCATCGAGTTACGGTATGATATTGTTACCCAATTAAATGTAAAATAATGTATTTTAACAATATTTCGGTCTGCATGCGCATATCCTGGTACAAACCCTCGGCAGACTGAAATTTATAACAAAAAAAATGATGTTATAATATACAATATAATTCATGATATGCCAAATTGGTCGTCTTCTCACTTACTAATAAAAATCTTTTATTAAACCATGAAATTAGCTTGAAAGTCGATTGCGAAGTTAAGTTATGTAAAATACGTCTTTAGATTTTTTATTGTACATTATGAAGCATAATTTGTTATAAATTTCAGTCCAACGAAGGTTTGTTCCAGGATATGCGCGGGCAGACCGAAATGTTCTTAAAATACTTTATTTTACCTTTCGTTTGACACCAATTTCATCCCTTAACTCGATGACGTGAAAGTGACGCCAAAATGGCGAATTGGCGTCCGCTGTTACTCATATTGTACCAAGAAATGACGAGGTTGACCAGTCATTCCTTCATCTACACCTAATAATCTTATCCCACATCATGATTTCATCCCGTAAATCGATGACGTAGTCATATTGAATTTTACGTTATAATGTCATTTTTTTGTTATAAATTTCAGTCTTGCGAGGTTTTCTACCAGGATATGCGCAGGAAGATCGAAATACTCTTAAAATAGTTTGTTTTACATTTAATTTGGCATCGATTTCATCCCTTAACTCGATGACGTGAAGATGAAGCCAAAATGGCAAGTTGGCGCCCGCTGTTACTCATATCGTACCAAGAAATGACGAGGCAGACCAGTCATTCCTTAATCTACACCTAAAAATCTTGTCCTACATCATGAATTATCTCGTAACTCGATGACGTAGTCACATTGAATTTTACATCATAACGTCATTTTTTTTATAAATTTCAGTCTGCCGAGGTTTTGTACTATGATATGCGCAGGCAGACCGAAATATTCTTAAAATACTTCATTTTACCTTTAATTTGGCACCGATTTCATCCCGTAACTCGATGACGTGAAAGTGACGCCAAAATGGCGAGTTGGTGCCCGCTGTTATTCATATAGTACCAAGAAATGCCGAGGCAGAGCAATCATTCCTTAATTTACACCTAATAATCTTGTCCTACAACAAAATTTCATCTCGTAACTCGATGACGTCCCGTGACGCATGGTGACGTCACTGCATCGTCGTTGCAAAGTCACATTGTGACTTTGTGACCATCGATTGTCGATGTGAAGTCACATTGACTAAAATGTGAAGTCGTTATGGCCGTTTTAGAGCTTTTTTGACGTTTCACAAAGTGATCTCACAATGTGACAAATTTGTAAATAACATGTATTAAACAACATATTTTGAAGGATATTTATAAATTTCTAAAGATTTTTTAGAAAGTCACATCTCAGTCAAAATGCGACGTCACTGAGTGGTGGCATTTTGGTCACAGATGTGATGTGACCAAAGTGACTCACAGTGATGTCACTGTGACCATGCATGCTATTAGGGGTAGTCATATTGAATTTTACATTATAACGTCGTTTTTTGTTATAAATTTCAGTCTGCCGAGGGTTTGTACCAGGATATGCGCAGGCAGACCGAAATATTCTTAAAATACTTTATTTTACCTTTAATTTGGCACCATTTTCATCTCGTAACTCGATCACGTGAAAGTGACGCCAAAATGGCGAGTTGGCGCCCACTGTTACTCATATCGTACCAAGAAATGACGAGGCGGACTAGTCATTCTTTAATCTACACCTAATAATTTTGTCGTACATCAAAATTTTGTCCCGTAACTCGATGACGTAGTCGCATTGAATTTTACATTATAACGACATTTTTTGTTATAAATTTCAGTCTGCCGAGGATTTGTACTATGATATGCTCAGGCAGACCGAAATATTCTTAAAATACTTTGTTTTACCTTTAATTTGGCATTGATTTCATCCCTTAACTCGATGACGCGAAGATTATGCCAAAATGGGGAGTTGGTGCCCGCTGTTACTCATATCGTATCAAGAATTGAGGAGGCAGACCAGTCATTCTTTAATCTACACTTAAAAATCTTATCCTACATCATGATTTATCTCGTAACTCGATGACGTAGTCATATTGAATTTTACGTTATAACGTCATTTTTTTTTTATAAATTTCAGTCTGCCGAGGGTTTGTACCAGGATATGCGCAGGCAGACCGAAATATTCTTAAAATACTTTATTTTACCTTTAATTTGACACCATTTTCATCCCGTAACTCGATCACGTGAAAGTGACGCCAAAATGACGAGTTGGCGCCCGCTGTTACTCATATTGTACCAAGAAATGCCGAGGCAGACCAGTTATTCCTTAATCTACACCTAATAATCTTGTCTACATCATGATTTCATCTCGTAGTCGATGACGTTGTTATTCGTGTCGCCGCCGCCTGGTCTATACCACAAGCGCAATCAGTTTGCATAAGATTAACACGTTGGCATTTAAAACAATGTAAATAATTTAACTTTTCTTGTTTCCAGGTAATTGAGCAAAACTAAATTAGGAAAATAAATTAAAACTTTGCCATTTTTAAATAATAAACATACCGTCAATTTAACAGACAGTAACTGTAATTTTACATTGTGCTTAAACATTAAAAGAATCGAAATGGAAGCATTTTTTTTAACTATAGGAGTAAGTTGATGTTAACCACGAGGGTGCAACTGGTAGGAAAGTATAAAAAATAATATTTGGCGTACTTAGAGTCAACACTAAGCAACTGTTTTAATTAAAAAATCTTTTTAAATTTTCAAGCGAAAATTATTTACAGCGACGTTTTGTAAATCGGACATTGATCCTATTAAACCCTAGTAGCCTGTGATAATTCGTCTAATATAATTAAAAAACATTATATATAAATACACCTAGTGTTATTAAATGTGCAATTTGTAAATATCGAGATTACAGAACATTTTGCCCTCTAGAATGTTTGATATTTAAATGAAAACAAAGCAGGAAGTAGGCATAATTATTTTTTTAGATCGCTAAAATTAGTAATTATTCTAAAAATTATTATTCTGAAGTGAGATTTATTCATACTAATGGAATTTTTTTTGTTTTCTTAAATTTGAAAAACACATATTTTCCAAAAGTTTTCATTTCTCTAGCTTTCTTTTAAATTAAAAAAACTCCTAATACACTGGTGATATTTAAGTATTAAAATAGGTTTTGCAAAAATCATCATAAAAAAGCAGGATGCTTTACGAGCTAAAACAATAACAGTCTGTCATCAGTTGAAGCATACACGTGTCCGTAAGGAGACAATGTAAGAGATGAACTAGAAGAAAAAGGGTCTTTATTACAAACACTGCGACAATTGGCGCTAGCTGAAAGAGCACAAGCGGAAGTTAAGAATGATGCCAAAATAATAGAAAAGAAAAGGGGTGAAAAGTGGAAAAAAATAATAATAAAATTAAATAAAAACAAATAAACAAATAAAAATAAATGAAAAATTAATTTGGAGTAATGGACTATTGGTGGACTAATTCGGTAATAGCAATAAAAGTAGTGCACATTTAAACTTCATTTGGCTTTTCAAAAAATTAAATTCAGCGTAATATTACATTCTTTTTCTCTTACTATATGGGTAAAAAGCTAACATATATTTAAAGTTTTAATTTGGTATTGTGCTCAGTGTGCTTCGAAAGAAGGTCTCATAGTATTTATGTAATTAATTCTAATTAAAATAGTTGATTTTTTAACAATTTGATGTTTATCGTTTTTATACGGCTACTGAGCATTGCGTTTCACAAATATGTCATTAAAAGTAGTAAGGTTGGCACATGATATCGAAATTCATCTTGAGGAGATGGGGGGGTGTCTTTTGATATCGTTATTATTTATGATTCAATCAAAATATTCTTTTACTACTTATAACTTGAACTTTACCTTAACATACTCAGTTATATATTTTAGCCTGTTACCTACTTTTATGGCAATACAAAATTACTTTTTAAATCATTAAGTCATTAAATGATTATAAAATTATTTAATTTCAAAATATGTACTACTCCAATGTTTGGCATTAATTTTCTTGTATCATATGTGTATGCAAATGCATATATAAACTGCAGTTCGATAAACTAAATGGGAAGTATATTTGAGATTGTAATTATTTGTTTCCTAATAGATATATGAGAAAGAAAGCTGTCCACCTGTTTTGTATTATGAAGCTCCGCGAAATCTCCCCAACTACTACCAATGATGAGACAAGTTCACGAATACGTTATTACTATTCAATGCATTCTGTAACATAAAGCTATTATTCAATATTTTTAAATAGTAGCTATTCTTTTAAATGTCATTCAATATAAATTCATATACAAACTGAAAATTTATTCATTTTTACTAAATTGAATGAATAAAGTTTGCGAAAAATAAATGTATAACAATATCTGTGTATAACTTCATACAAAATTAAAAAAAATAAATAAAAAATAAAAATTTTATTTTAAACATTGACAATGCGACCACGACGTAGGAGAGGGGAGTCCGAGGTATAATAACGTATGATATCGTAAGAAGGTATGGGGTCAAAAATTACCTAATAATTGATAACATAATATATGCACACTCCTTAATCTAACTTTAAAAGCCGATGACCACATTGTACGTCACATCTGAAATTTTATAATTCCAAACCGTCCATGTCTTTAAGGAGTCGTATCTTGGCTAATTACCGAGGATTTTTTCGAAAATCATTATCAGTAATGCTTCTATAATTCTACTAAGTTAGGTAACTCCAGCTTTTCTCAACAACTTCGTAACATCACCGCAAATCGAAATTTGCATGCATCGAAAAAAAAACCCGCTGTTCTCGAAAACTATGTGACCTAGGGTGATGATTATAGCTTTCCTGCAATGTTTAAATTAACGTCTACTACCTCTAATTGTTTCATAATTTTGGTTTCAGTAAATTTGGAAATAACGGAAGGGATGGTTCAGATTTCACACTACATTTTTGACGATATCTTTGAAAATATAATACCTAAATTTTAAAGAAATGTATGTTTGAATTTAGCGGAACAAAAGCTTTCACACAATATGCCACTCGATAAACAAAAAGAAGACTTTTTTCTTCAATTAATTTAATTACAAGCTCCGTATATATTCCCCTAAATATATTTATAAATTGTTAATAATCTGTAAATAGGCAAGTCAATAATCTTTATTAATTTCCCCAATATGATCTTTCCATGTTTCATAGTTTACGAGTAAATTGGCCGTAAAAGATATATATATACAGACAGACAGAGGAGTGATAAAAGATAGTTCAATATTATACTGATTTAAAAATTAGAGGATTTTTTTTAATTACAAATATTTTTTTAAAGCGAAATACTCCAATGATATGGTTATAAAAGTTCTCTAAAGGTGGATTTTTGGAAACGAATGTATAGCTATATATTTTGTAAATTAATATAATATACTTTGTAAAAATCACCATGAAATAAAAAACAAAAGTTGTATTCGTTTCGGAATAATGTAATAAAAATCTATTGCAAACAGATTAGAAAGATTTGAGAAGAGCTTTATATAGAATAGCAAAATTTGATGTAATTTAGACTTCATATCTCAATGAACTTTTATGATATTCTCATTCATACTTTTGCAGTATAAGTAGCTATACCCAACCCTATGTTGTATTGTTTTTTACAAAGACTTTTTCTCCTCTTAGCGACGATTTTTTTTAATAATACAAAGAAAAATTATATTTATTGTATGGAACACTCCGAGCGCGAGGAATATTTTGACTTGAACGATTTTTATTATTTTAAATAATGACCACCTTACAACAAAACTGTGGATACATGATATTATGCATATTAAATTAATACATATACTCTTAAGCAATACATTTCATTTAGATTTTTAATTGGCTTTTAATATTTCCTTATATTAATTGCATATTATTTTTACTTATTAATTACATGCATATTTTTATATTAAAAATTATTCTCACGAATAACCATTTTCATTAACACATTTATCTAATTCCAATTCTTTATTTTCCCCTATATATGATATATTACTCTATCATCCGGTGAGTATATTATACATTAATTTATTTCGGTTGCGCCACTATCCACATAATTTATTTGATGGCCGGCAAACGGCAATTTTTCATTTCTTTTACTTTAGGACATGAAACAGAAGAAATATAAAGTGTACAACTGAAATGTGAGAAATATATTTGTTCCAGAAATTGAAAATTAGATGTTCCTCATTATGAAAGATTAACCTTTTTAAAGGATACTGCTGAAAGGATTTTGAAGAAATTTGCACTGATACTTACCTAGAAAAAAATATGTCGTTTTGGAAGTTTACCGACTACAAAACCGCAAAACTTGTGTTATTTCGGATTCGGGGTATGTAGACGTTTATCATGTGATTTTTCGTTTTTTCTTTTATATAAAAGAATCAGATTATTGAAAAAACATATTTTCAAAGTAGTATAAAAGTTGAAACAGATGATTTTAAAATGTCAGTAGTTTTATTTTAATACATTATATAAATTTGCAATTTTTGACTCAGTGGAAAGTTATTTTTTCTTTTATAATACAGACGGAATTATATTTGCAGTTAACAATTTGTAAAACAATTCTATATTTAAATGAATCTTATCTATGAATTTGCCATGTGTAAATGAAATTACAGTTACCTGTTCATTTATAATGTTTATTTTTATTTTAACGCCCCCCCTAATCTATCCAATTGTTTTGAATAATATATTTTTTTTCTGGCTTGTTATATATTATTTTATTATCAGGAGATTATTATATATTCCATTTTTTCGCCTGCGCCACTATCAACATAAATAATATGTTGGCCGGCAAAAGGTAATATTTCATTTCTTTTACTATAGGACATTTGATTAATGCATGCATATTTTTAACCGTTATTTAAAACCATTTTCAATAATAAAATATTTATTTTCAATTCTATTTTTTACGGTAGATATGATACATTACTCTATCATCCGGAGTATATTATACATTTCTTTATTTTGGTTGCACCACTATCCACATAGTTTATTTGATAGCCGGAAAAAGGCAATATTTTATTTCTTTTACTTCAAGACCTGAAACGGAAGAACTCTAAACTGTACGATTGAAATGTGAGAAATATATTTGTTCCAGAAGCAAATATGTCGTTTTGGACGTTTACTGACTACAAACCGCAAAACTTGCTTATTTCGGATTTGTCGCATGTAGACATTTATTACGTGAATTTTCTTTCCATACATGATCGATAAATATACATTTTCAAAGAAATATAAAAGTTGAAAAAGATGATTTTAAAATGTCAGCAGTTTTTTTTAAAACATTATATAAATTTGTTATTTTTTAATAAGTTGTCAGTCATTTCTTCGTTTTTAACACAGACTGAATTTTATTTGCGCTTAAAAATTTATAAAACGATTCTAGATTTAAATGAATTTTATCTAAAAATTTACCATGTGTAAAGGAATTACAGTTACATGTTCATTTATAGCGTTAATTACCTTTCATCTTTCCCCCTTCATCTATCAAATTGCTTGCAATTTTTTTTGGCTAGGTATATATTACTTTATTATCCTGAGAATAATATATATTCCTTTATTGCGTCTGCCCCACAAAATTTAACATAATTAATATGTTGGCCGGCAAAAGGTAATATTTCATTTCTTTTACTATAGGATATTTGATTATTTTTTCATATGCATATTTTTAACCATTATTTAAAACCATTTTCAATAATAAATTTATTTAGTTTCAAATTACAGTTACATGTTCTTTTATAATGTTAATTACCTTTCAACTCCCCCCTAATGTGTCAAAGTGTTTTCAATAATAAATTCATTTGTTTTATTTTATCTATTTTTTTCTAGATATATATTACTTTATTATACAAAGAATATTATATATTCCATTCTTTAGCCTGCGCCTCTATTAACATAATTAATAAGTGGGCAGACAAAAGGTACTATTTCATTTCTTTTACTATAGGACATTTGATAATGCATGCATATTTTTATATTGGAAATTCATATTAGAAAAAAAAATTTCAATAATTAATTTATTTAGTTTCAATTCTCTATTTTTCGCTAGATACCATATATTACTCTATCATCCGGAGTATATTATGCATTCCTTTTATTTCGGTTGTGCCACTATCCACATAATTTATCTGTTGGCCGGCAAAAGGCAATATTTAATTCCTTTTACTTTAGGACATGTAGCGGAAGAAATCTAAAGAGTACGACTGAAATGTGAGAAATATATTTGTTCCAGAAGAAAATATATCGTTTTGGAAGTTTACCGACTACATAACCGCAAAACGTGCTTTATTTTGTAGTCGTGGCATGTAGACATTTATCATGTGATTTTTTTATCCATGTAAAAGAACCAGATGATCAAAAAATATATTTTCAAAGAAGTATAAAAGTTGAAAAATATGATTTTAAAATTTGAGCAATTTTATTTTAATATATTACATAAATTTCTTTATTTTTGATTCCGTTGTCTGTCATTTCTTCTTTTTTAATATAGACTGAATTATATTTGCGGTTAAGGATTCATAAAAGTTTTCTAGATTTAAATGAACTTTAGCTATGAATTTGCCGTATGTAAAGGAAATTAAAGTTACATGTTCATTCATAATGTTAATTACCTTTCAACTCTCCCGCCCTCATCTATCAATTTTTTCAAGAATAAAATCTTTTTTTCTTTTTTTGGCTAGCTATATATTATTTTATTATCCGGAGAACATAATATATTTTATTCTTTCACCTGCGCCACTATCAACATATTTAATATGTTGGCCGGCAAAAGGTAATATTTCATTTCTTTTACTATAGAACATTTGATTAATGCATGCATATTTTTATATTGAAAATTCATATCACAAAAAAAAAAAAAAACATTTTCAATAATAAATTTGTATAGTTTCAATTCTTTATTTTATGCTAGATGTGATATATTACTCTATCATCCGAAGTATATTATACATTCCTTTCTTTTGGTTGCTCCACTATCCACATAATTTATTTGTTGGTTAGCAAAACGCAATATTTCATTTCTTTTACTTTAGGACATGTAGCAGAAGAAATCAAAAGTGTACGACTGAAAAGTGAGAAATATATTTGTTCAGAAAACAATATGTTGTTTTGGAAGTTTACTGATTACAAAACCGCAAAACTTGCTTTATTTTGGATATGTGGCATGTAGCCATTTATTATTTGATTTTTCGTTGCGTTATAAAAGAATCAGATGATCAACAATTATATAGTTTAAAAGATGTATATAAGTTGCAAACGGTGATTATAAAATGTCAGCAGTTTTATTTTAATACATTACATATTTATTTATTTATTTATTTATTTATTTATTTATTGAGTCAGTTGTCAGCCATTTCTTATTTTCTTATACAGACTGAATTATGTTTGCGGCTAAGAATTTGTAAAGCGATTCTATATTTAAGTGAATTTTAGCTATGAATATGCCATGTGTCAAGGAAATTACAATTACATGTTCTTCTATAATGTTAATTACCTTTCAACTTCTCTCCTCATCTATCAAAGTATTTTCAATAATAAACTCATTTTTTTTGCTAGATATATATTACTTTATTAAAACCGAAGGGTATTATATATTCCATTCTTTCGCCTGCACCACTATCAACATAATTAATATGTTGGCCGACAAAAGGTAATATTTCATTTCTTTTTCTATAGGGCATTTGATTAATGCATTCATATTTTTATATTGAAAATTCATATCACAAAAAAACATTTTTAATAATAACTGTATTTAGTTTCAATTATTTATTTTTTGCTAGATTTGTTATATCACTCTATCATCCAGATTATTTTATGCATTCCTTTATTTCGGTTGCGCCACTACCCACATAATTTATTTGTTGACCGTCAAAAGGCAATATTTCATTCCTTTTACTTTAGGACACGAAACGGAAGAAATTTAAAGTGTACGACTGAAATGTCAGAAATATATTTGTTCCAGAAGAAAATATGTCATTTTAGAAGTTTAAAGACTACAAAACCGCAAAATTTGCTTTATATTGGATTCGTGGTTTAGAGACATTCATCACGTGATTTTTCTTTCCATATAAAAGTATCAGATGATCGAAAAAAATATATTTTCAAAGATGTATTAAAGTTGAAAAAGATGATTTTAAAATGTCAACAGTTTTATTTTAATACATTACATATCTATTTATTTATTATTATTTTTATTTTTTTGAGTCAGTTGTCAGTCATTTCTTCCTTTTTTTTATACAGACTGAATTATGTTTGTGGTTAAGAATTTGTAAAACGATTCTAGATTTAAATGAATTTTAGCTATGAATTTGCCATGTGTAAAGGAAATTACAGTTACATGTTCTTTTATAATGTTAATTACCTTCAACTTCCCCCTCATGTATCAAAGTGTTTTCAATAATAAATTCATTTGTTTTATTTTATCTATTTTTTTCTAGATATATATTACTGTATTATCTGAAGAATATTATATATTCCATTCTTTCGCCTGCGCCTCTGTTAACATAATTAATAAGTTGGCCGACAAAAGGTAATATTTCATTTCTTTTACTATAGGACATTTGATAATGGATGCATATTTTTATATTGGATATTCATATTACAAAAAAAATTTTCAATAATAAATTTATTTAGTTTTAATTCTCTATTTTTCGCTAGATATGATATATTATTCCATCATCCGGAGTATATTATACATTCCTTTCTTTTGGTTGCGCCACTACCCACATAATTTATTTGCTGACCGTCAAAAGGCAATATTTCATTTCTTTTACTTTAGGACATGAGACGGAAGAAATCTAAAGTGTACGACTGAAATGTGAGAAATATATTTGTTTCGGAAAAAAATATTTCGTTTTGGAAGTTTACAGACTACAAAACTGCAAAACTTGCTTTATTTCGCATTCGTGGCATGTAGACATTTATCATGTGATTTTTCTTTCCATATAAAAGAATCAGATGATCGAAAAATATATATTTTCAAAGCTGTATAAAAGTTGAAAAAGATGATTTTAAAATGTCATCAGTTTTATTTTAATACATTATATACGTTTATTATTTCAGAGTGACTTGTTATTCACTTAGTCTTTTTTCGAATACAGATAGAATTACAAGAATATAAGTTATAAAACAGTATTATAAAAAAAAAAAAAAAAAAAAAAAAAAAAAAAGTTGTAATAAAATAATTATTTTTATTCGTGAATATGTTCATAATTCATCTAAATATATTTAGATAAACTTACCATAAAATTAAAATAAAAACTAAATTTAAAATATATTTTAAAAAGGGTATGTAATTATCGTAATTAGCTATTTCTGGAATTCAAAATGTATGTTTTACAAAGGAACATTCGCGATCTTTCTACAATATCGCACTTCTAAAAAAAATTGTATACCCAATGTTCAAATCAATGAATTGTTATAAAAATTTTAACTGTTTTATAACTTATATTTCGTGTTGATTTTTTTTTTTTGTGATAGGTCAACAAACAAGAAAAAAAAGCATACACACATACACATACATATGCTAATGCAAGTGCTATTGAATTATAAAAAAACTAATATTAATTGCTTAGTAACGTGGTAATATATTTAAAAAATATTAACTGTTGAAATTATTTTCGTTATGTGGGATTTTAAAATGTTCCGCAATGTATGAACTAAGTACAATTAAAATTAAAAAATAATTATTAGGACGCAAAACAACGTAATTTCTAGAATTATGGCATTTAGGAATAAGCAAAAAAAAAAAAATGTATATATATAATTACAGTTTTAAGTAAATCTACAGAGTTAAGTTAAATAAAAAAAATTAATACAAAACTTGCATGATAGCCGAGCAAAACTTAATAATAATCTCTGGATTTCAGATGCTATTAATGAATTCTAGCCATGCGTGATAGGTAATTTTATTCTCGTGTAAAAAACGATCTACTTAATTTTTAAAATATTTTCTTTCCCTTTAACATCGTACATACTTTTCCATCCTTCCATTTTAGATAAGAAATAAATATTTTTAATATTGTTAATGATCATAAAAGGATTGCAGAAAATTTAACTGATAAAAAGTAAATGACATCATATGTATGCATTATTTAAGTTGTATAAATAAAATGTAAGCTATTTCTGAAAGAAAAAAAAATCATAAAAAAAGAAAAAATAATTTGTAAGATCGTATATTCTATCTAAGGGATTTTTTTTTTTTTTTTTTTTTTTTTAGTAAGAATGATGTAGAACTATTTAAAGATATTTTATTCGTTCGAAGAATAGAAAATCATTTATCCATAAATGTGGGCATTAAAGTTTTTTCATCCACTTAAATAGAAGATAAAAAAAATATCCCAAAACTATCTGCGTTATGTTCAGATCATAACAAAGAAGATATATTAAGAGAAGCCTAAAAAAGTATATTGTATTTTTCATTTGAAATTTTATTTTTTATTTAAAAGAAATCTGAAAAAAAAATATATCCTTTATTTTATTTCTCATTATAAATACATTGTACACAGCATGTTCTTTTGACACGACAATAAAATGACATATGTAATAACAGAAGTTTTTATAAGAAGAAAACTATGGTTTTAATCAATTTAGTCAATTGAACTTGACTTTTCACAATAGTTTTCAAAGTAATATAAATCACCAAACAAAATTTTCAATAAAATTAAAAAATCGAAAACTACAAAAAATTCAAGCTTAGCAAATGAGGTGCTTTTGTACACAAACTTTTAAACGTATCGTTCGTGTAACGAAGTTTTAAATATATTTAGATCTTAGTGTAATAATGTGCATTTTAGTAGCCAAAATTTTATGTGCATTTCTGTAAATATATTTGCGTCCCTGTAGTATCTGCTTTCTATTATACAGAAAGTAATTTGTACTAACCCTCAGTACTGTACGCCAATATCGTAAAATGTGAAACAGTGTTAATAAAACCGCACACTATACCATTATGCAATGGAAAACGTTTGTGTGGCCCTGTAAATAAATAACAAATATTCTTTGTACCACGCATTGAGCAGCATATATAATTTAATATAAACTTTATAGATGCATATCAATTTTACTAGGCTCGAAAACGTGTTACATCTTTAAAATGAACTTGAAACTAATTTTTCCCAATGTCCTTAAAGTAACGAAATGCTCCTATAATTAAACAATACATCCGATTTCCATAAAATCATAAGTGACTCGAAATATTTATGCATCAAATATATATTTTAAATTTCAAAAGATCCGGCTGGGTAGTTTTGACTCCGTTATATGTAGACACATTGACTGAGCGACGACTGTACGTGCTACGTATTTACATAACGACGAACATACCTAGAAATGAAATACACAACGCGACAGAGTGTGAAACGTTTTGGCTCGTTTAATGTGACCATTCGTTAGTATCATGTGAAGAAAATGTGGCGATAATGTTTAGGGTCAATGATATGTTTATTTTCTCCGCTGAAGATTAATTTCATTTGTTCGTTTTGTGCACCTTCTTCCAAAATGCATCATTAACGATAAAAAAAAGAATTTATAATTGACTATAAAAGAGGTTAAAAAGAAAGAACACAAAAATAAGTTAGAGCATTTTTTTTTTTTTTTTTTTTTTTTTTTTTTTTTGCGGTACATAGACTATACTGCAACAAAATATTATTTATGTTCTACATGATAATGCCAGACGCGACGGAGACGCTAAGCAACATCGGTGATGCCCCAATACGTACTCTCGGTTGTCATACTTCGAAATACGAGGTGCCTATAAAGTATATTTTGTACAAGTAGGCTGACAATTTCGTGTTTTCATTATTCTACTAACCCATTTGAGAGAAATTAATAAAGAGAATTGAAAAGTTTAGTACAAGATATTCTTTTTTATTATTGAGAGTTTTTCATACTTTGATAACTGTTAAAAGTTTTTTCTCACACCATTTTTTTCATCTGCATTAATTTTAAATAGCGTTTCTGAAGTGTTAAACCTTGTGCGTCATTTAAAATATAAATGAGAAGGTTCTGATTCTTCAACTACAAATCTTAAATGTATAGTATAGGGAAACATTTTACAGTTGTCTCACGCCTTTTTTATTTATTTATTTATTTATTTATTTATTTATTTTTACTATACTCAAAAATATCTATTCTCGTTTTATTAATACATTTGAATCAGGACAATACTTTTAAAAACGGTACAATTATTCAATGGATCTGGTATTTTCTCCAAAATTAAACATTACCAGAAGAATAATTTTTGCATATCGCCGACGACCAATCATTTATTTATAGTTATACAAACATACATTTCACTGCGTTTGCAAATTTGTAGTACAGCGAATCATAATTAATATTACTTAGTGATCAAATATTTTTTTTGTTGCGGTAAATTTTTATTGATGTAAAATCACATATTTTTAAATTATTTCAAAGTCATTGATAAATTAAAAATATCACAGAAAGTACATTTGTTTTATTCTATCACGTAAAAATGTAAATCAGGCAGTTTTTAAAGCCTTTACCGTATCATCAAGCAAAAGACAAAGTGTGTTTTCTAATGTTACATTTGTTTGTAACTTTTTCATATTACTATATAGATAATGTAATTAAATTGCAATTTTATTGTTTTGCTACAAAATTAGCGCTTATTGCCAGCCATTTCAAGTACAAACAAATATATCACATTTACAGTGTACTTTCATGGCATACACCGTTCACCGGGGCTAATTTGGGCCAGTTTGAAATGGTTACATTAACATTTCCATTATTAAATAATATATATAATTTTTCAATAATTGAAATTGAGCTGTAAATAATTAACATGAAACAATGAAGCAAATTGTATGGTTTTAAAGTGGCAATTTTTAATTTATTTATTTTCTAATTATCTTTAAATTTTGGAACAAAGTAGTCCCTGCTTAGGCCTTCTTTGGTCCATTCACTAAGTTTTGATTTAAATTCAAAACATTTCATATGTTCGATTACTACGAGTTCTTGTAATATGATGATCAAAGAATTCACACTGCAGACTGGATAAACAAATATACCGATATGTTTTTTAATATCGTCAAACCTTATTAACAGGTACACGCTTAACGTGAATTACTTTTAACATGAACTGTTTTCACAGTCCCCTATAAAGACGAATATACAAAAATTTGATACTGATAGCATGAATTACTGTTAACATGAACAAAATTTTGATTCCCCTTGAGGTTCATGTTAATAACGTTCGACTGTATAACATTTCTAAGAAATTGGGACTACTCCGCGCCAAACCAGGTTTGGCACAAAGCAGCATCAAAAATTAGGTTTCCTATTAACTTTGTTAAAACTTAAGTTTTTTTTTGGCCAAAATAATAAGTTAAAGGAAAAACTATGATGACACATTCGTTACAAGCTGCTAAAGGTAATATTTTGATAACTTATTTGTAGAAGAATAAACATTTTTTTTTAATTTAAAGAAACAAACTATCGGTTGACGGTAAACCATACAAATAACTTTCGTTTATAAAATTTTACAAAATTTGATCTTTAATTTATACTATTTAAAAAATAACAGCTTTGTATTTTCAAAGTATGAATATAGGTATAAAGTAAAGAAAATCAGAATACAGTATAAAAAATGCAATGAAGACATTAGAAATAACGTTAAAACTCTTTAATGTTAATAATTTAGAAATATAAACACTGAAGACTTTTTCGTTTATTAAGATATGCTACTTTAAAGCATAAATATTTTTCTAATCTAAAGTTTTTCAACAATAAAGGATTTATACTATGATTTTCACTTCAAACACAAATATTAAAATTTCAAGTAAATTATAAAAAAATGAAAGTTTCAAATACCTTTTAGATATTCAAAGTAACTTTAAAGTAAAAAACAAAACAAACAAGAATCTTGGAGCACTTCGGAACATAATGCCTACGAGGTATTATAAAGAGAGTATAATGGGATAAAGAAAGGAATGTAAAACCTATTTACTTCTCCTTTAATATTTTTTCTTTAACTTTCTTCCCGAAAAGTATATAATCCTTTTAAGTCCCAGTAATGTCAAATTCAATTTATTACCTGAGCATTGTTTAAAACAAATATGCCGCAACAGCTATATATTTTTTTTAGAAATTTGAGAGGTATTTTAAATTTGCATATGCATGAGATTTTAAACCCGCTGATGTAACTTAGCGCATTTTTTAAATAAAAATGCTTTATTCCATGTCTTAAAACTGTCTGCGTTAATTAAGAATGTTGAACCATCCAAGGGAAATCTTCAATTATAGACATATATAAATGTAAGCTACTTTTGTTTGATATCAACTAGTATGTCATTCAATGCAGTTTAAAGGATGTAAGAAGAAATCCCATTAAAATATTTAGACAAACATTAAAATGATGTTTATATTTAAAATGAATAATTAAGCACGTTAAACAGATGCAAAATACTTAAAAATTTATCGAGTAAGAATCGTTTTTTTAAACAAAAATATTTTTACAAAAATGAATTATAATTTGAGATAAATATTTTATTCTTTTAGTAACATGTGATATTTTATACTTTGTATGATGATAATTATGCATGAGCTATCGAATGTTAGATGATTAACAATTATAAAATGTTAATCTCATAATACACATCTTCATTTAAATGACACACACTAATACCTGGTCATATTAATAATTTGATATTAAATGTCATTAATATTTTATCTATACAAATAATGCTTTTGTTTAGATATTTTAACATTAATTAACATAGGAATGTGAATCTAATTTTTCAAAATAGAGTTGAAATGTACTGAAAACCTTTAGCTTCTTTTCTCTGAAAGATTTGAAATATAATGTAAATGCAGTTTATTTGTATATTTGCATTTGTTATTATTATTATTAGTTATTATTTTTGAGCAAAGAAAAAAACGTAAAATAAATTACAGAAGAAAAAAAAATATATATATTAATTAAAAAGATATATCTTCTATAATAATGTTACATTCGTCTTAAATAAAAATACGCAATGAGGGTTTTTTCCCAACAAATCATGAATATCTTTCACTAGTAAATGCTTTATGAATGATATAATATTACTTATATATTCATGTTTGTTTGATAACTAACATATCGTACAAAGAGATGTTAATCATAAATGAAGTAACCTTTACATGGCCTAGTTTAAAACTATATTAAACACCATTTTTAATTATCAGTCAAAAAGGATTGAATACTTTTAAATAAACTATTATTACACAATCTATATTATAACACCACCAAATCTTGTGTGTGTATGTAAATTTTATCTATAAATAGTTTTAATTTTGCGCATTATTTTGACAAAATTATGTATCATGTAGTTTTCATATGCAAGAAGACAATTAAGCTTGATCAAATGTTAAAGAAAATTCAATTGGCGGAGTCATTTTAGGGTAACTACCAGTCAATGTATGTCAGTGGGAATGATAATTGAAACATTTGTAAATTGTTGAATAGTTGGTAGTAAATAAAGTCGCAAAGTTGGTTTAAGTTCACTAGGCAGTGACACAAATAACCAAAAGACAGGCACATACGCCATATTCAGCAATGTTTAAAAGATTTCCGACTGAAAAAACTTATTGATGTCTATCAAATTTCAACAAATAGAGTGCAAAAAGAACATCAATTGATAAATGTATTCTTTGTTTAAAAAAACTTTGTTTTTGCCAAATATAGTAAATGTCTTTTCAATGAATCTAATTTGGAAGAAATTTTGAAACACACTACTAGAAAGTTTTTATTCTTTTTAATTTTTTTCTTATTTATTTATTTATTTATTGTCTTTGGGGAAGCAGGGTAGGTAGAAAATTTCTAGACCATCAAATATTTGAAATATAAAATGAAAAAAAACTTTTATACCATACAATAAAAAAGAAATCTTTCCAGAAAAAAACTGATACTTTGCCAAACTCATATTTATGTATAACAATTTATTCTGGCACAATTCAGAAACTCAGTCAGTAAAGTTTTGAACAAAACAAACTTTTTGTTAGAATGATACACATTTATCTTTACATTATTTTATTGTCTATATTCATAGCAACGAATGTATTTGTATCTAATTATAATACTGGCAAAAATAAATAAATGAATAAACGAATAAGAATGTGGTTTAGTACAGAATGGAAAATATATGTAATACTTAAAAAAGATAAATTATAAAATGATACGCCTCTACGCGAGTGGAAAGTTTTTAATGTAATGAAAAATGATTTCGCCAATTTTGGCCATTTTTTATCTATCTTTGGATGGCCATCATGTCCAACCAGTGGGCAATATAATATTTTCGAAATCTTAAAACTAAACAAACCATACTGCTTATCAAAGATGTGGCTATTGAAAAACGAGGCTAATGTCTTTAGAGAAGAAATGCGCATGAGCCAAATTCGTATAACCAATTGTTGCGTATTGCAAAGCCCTCCTGAATTCAAAATATTCAAATCCAATCAATCCATATCAATTCCTCAATTCAAATTAGTCTGACCGTGACCTTCATTTGTTCTGAACCGTGTTTTAATGTTTCGAAATGAAAATACTTAGTGTGGTAAAAAGGTAATCTATTAATGTAAATTTTTTTTAAACTTGAAAAAATCCACTACTGAAACTCTTTTGAAATTTGCTGAAAGAAATATTAGGCAAAGGATGTTTGTTATGCATGCGGTTTTTTCAGTGAACTAAGGGTTTTGATGATGGCCAGAAAGATATTGAAGATCAAATTTGCCCGAATCACCCTTCTACATCGATAACGGAGAATACTCTCTATATTCATTCGATTGTGAACCTTCACTTTTGGCACCTGAAGATCAAACTCTTAACTGAGATTACTACTTTGGGTTTTAGTTCAACATCGTGAAAAAATACGGATAAAAAACTCGAATTCTAAAAAGAACAAAACATGGGTGTTACATGAAGATAAAGCAACGGATCAAAATTTGCATTATCTGCCAAGACGTTTCTATCCAAGTATTGGAACACTGGCGTTATTCACGTGATCTGGCACCATGTCTCATTTATCTGTCCCCCCCCTCCGGTCAAATCTGCATTAAATAACCAGATTTCAGACTGTAGAAACTGTGAAAAAAACGGTACATGTCATGAAAGAGCTCGCGCAAAAATGCTTCAAGCACTGTTTAAAACAACGGAAAATTTGTATGCAGTTTTTAGAGATAAATGAGGGATGTATATTGAAGGAGATAATAAAAAATATGAATAATTTTAAAATAAAGAAAATACAGCTTTAGTTTCGTTATTTAATAGCCACATCTCATGTATCCGTACAATGGTGATATGGTCCAAGCAATTATTTTTGTTTGGCGGAACAACTTTCTGTATTAGATGTGTCTCAATTGTCTTATTGCATTGCATAGCTCTCTAACCATTTTGCAACATCTTACAGAAACTGTCAACGATGGACCGACAATTTTTGCTTCTTGGTTAATTTCAAATTTTCTAAATATTTGATATATGTTTTACATGCCAGTTTTAATATGGAATGTAAGACCCATTCGAAAGAGATTAGATTTCCTAGTAGGATTTTTCGGGATACTCGATATATAACATCTACTGCAAAAGTGTGGCATCATTTTTCTTTTTCGAGATCAGGATAATTAACTCAGAACCGGCGAAATAAATATTGCTGTAAATTACACGACATTGCAAAAATAGTTTAGTTTGACAATTTCGGACATAAATTTCCGAATAATAAACTATTCTACCTCAGAATAGTGATATTATAAATGTGTATTTTTTTTTATAATACTGAAAATATTTCTATAACTGCGTCAGAAATGAATAGTTTCCACTGTCTGACTCTCTTTACATCACTAGTACCTAAACTTAAAGGCTGATAGCTTATGATTTTGGATGTAATATATTTAAAATTCTAGAAATTTAAGACAGCATAATGAAAGAGATTAAAGAGATTTGTGAAATTTAACCCGTCCTTTCTAAATAACCCCCCCCCCCCTTGATTACTTTCATATCCATGCATAAATACAGAATGTTTTGAATTAATATTTGAATAAATAAATTTAGTTCCAAACTAATAAATGTAAATTGTTGAACATCCCACCCCCACACACTCCTCATAAAAAAGGCTTTGAACGTGATTTGGAGAACAAATATAATATGAGATACAGTCATATTTTTGGAAAAACAGAGTACAAAAATTTGAATGAAATTCATATGTTTTTTATACTTGTAAAAAATAAAGTATTTTTTTAAGTATAAAACTAAACAAAGTTTGCAACATAATTAATCTTATTATAATTTATCTAAATATTCAAATATATACGTTCATCAAATAAGGCAATTAACTCTCATTTATTAAAATTTATAAAAAGAAATATTTAATGATAATTGAAATAATAATTGTCTAGAAAACATAAAATGTTTTGAAACTTCTAAAAGCTATTAATGAAGCTCAAAATATTTGATCAATATTTGCAATTTCTAACATTTATAAGATTTTTCCCTAAGGCATTGCAGAGCCATTTTTTGGATAAGATACTTTCATAGTTCTCCATTGTTTTAATTTAAAAATCATATTATACCTATGTCATCCACTTTATTCTAACCGAATTATCTCTGAATATATGAAGTCAGATTTGTCTTTAATCATTTTTAATGATCAACTATATCTATCACATTCCTCTGTGAATATTAATGAATGGTTTGAAGGGAGGATTAATTTGAACAGTTTGTTAAAATTTTTTTCACAAACCAATAAAGTTTTAAAAACAACAATATTTTAAATCAATTAGTTTTAAACTGTTTTCAGCATAGATCCAAATGTTAATGGATTCAGTTTACCAGGCTTACCGTCTGTGATCTAACTTCTGTAAATATATTCGGATATAAGAATAATATATAAACCTTTGAAATATAGTAAAAAACTGTTTATGAATTCGGTTTGTCTGTTTGCTGCTAACCGGTTGCCCGTGCCGAATTTATTTTTGAAAATGGAGTCATTGTTTTTATAGTTCTTTTACAGGTACACTTAAACATTTTAAAATGTAATATAAAGTAGAAAAATCGTTTGTTTTCTATTTAAAAAGTTTATACTATTTCAAACATAATGAAACTGCTATCATCCTTGCGATCTATTACAGAATGCTTACTGTAGAGTATAATATAATTTTTTGTTACTTTACAGAGGCACGCAAAATAATCCAGTTGCAGTTCTATCATTTTCAAGATCCTTTAAGCGAAAATTTCTAAATGTGTGTTTTTAACTGTTGTATGGGTTTTTATTTTAACACTTTTTTTTAGTATTTTATTTAGTGTGAATATATTCAACAAATCATATACACAGTTGCACATAAAAATTTGAGTACATTTAAGCCTAAGTGATGGGACTTGTCAAATGAATTTTCAACTGTCTTATAAGATTCCTAAATGAATTAAATGTTGCAATATATGCACCAATCTGAACATCATATATATGGCTGCTCAAAGGGAGTTAGATTTTATTCACCATAATAGATAATAACTGCTGAAGTTGGATTTTTAAGTGTTTTATACGTTTTCAAATTTTTACTTAGACATAAGCTCTTATTTTAATAAAAAAAGATAATTTTGCTAAAGTTGTCTGGATGTGGTAGGAAATGCTTCAAAATTTATGCTCGGCGATTGATTTTTCTTTATTTTTTTCATATTATTTTTTAAGATTAGTGCTAAATAGTCGATATTGAAAATAACATGTGCAGTATTTACAGTTCATTTAAACAAATGATAAAAAAGTCTGTACATTAAGATTTATCAGAAAGATCGTTCGGGGTGAATGTTATTTATATTATATTTCTTGTTTGCCATTATTATAACAAAAAAGATATGAGTCATTAAGGTGGACAACAGCTTTCATTTTCAATAATATAGAATAAATAGTAATTATACTTCTTCTACAATGACGTGCAAAATGTTCTGTTACATTCAGTTATATCGGCATATATGTTTGAGGAATATTTTTCTGATGTTACGATCCTTTAAACATACTGAAATTAAAGAAGTTGGAAATTGCACATTAAGCGTAGAAAATGAGGTGAGTTCATACTTCTATGAAATTTAAAAATAGATCTTGCTGCTATAGTACACAGTGCCTTGGATACAGTATAGTGCTCGAAAACTTTTGTGTGTTTCTATAAATACTATGTGCTTTCTATTTTACTGGAATAACCTGTATTAAACCGCAGCAACGTATGTCAATTTCATAATGTATGAAATAGTTTAATATAATTGAAACACTCCCCAAACATTTTTTCCCCTTATACTATAATGAAGTGGAATACTTTTGAGTAGCCCTGTAAATAAATAATAAATATTATTTGTATCATAGATGGTACAGAATATATATTTTAGTATCTACTTCACAGATTCATGTCAGTTCTATTATATTCGAAAGAGTTTAAGATCATTATAATGCACTTCAAGCTATTTCTTCCTATTGACCGTAATGTGATGGAATACTTTTGATTGTCCCTGTAATTAAACTATGCATCCGATTTTCATAAAATTTGAGTTGACTCGACAAAATTATGCAAAAATTATATATTTTAAATTTCAAATGATTTGGTTTGGTAGTTTTTGTTCTGTTATATGCAGATAGACAGACGGATAGACAAACAAACTGAACGATGACAAAAGGTGCTACGCAATATATATGAATACATATAATTACACACGCACTTACAAATATTCAGAGCTTGGTATAAGAGCATTTAGAATTTCAAACACAGCATAGCAGCCGAAATCTCTTGTGTGTCCCTGTAAATACTATCTGCTTTCTATTATACAGGATATAACTTGTAGTAATCCTCAGCAACGTATGTCAATTTCATAAAATATTAAATAGATTAATACAATTGAATCATGCACCAAACAATGTCTTAATGTATAATTATGTAATGGAATACTTTTGTGTGACCCTGTAAATAAATAACAAATATTATTTGCACCACAAATTGTACAGAATGTATATTATAGTATATACTTCATAGATGCATATCAATTTTATTATGTTCGAAAGAGCGCAAGAGCATTAAAATGTACTTGAAACTTTTTTCCCTTATTGACCGTAATGTATCGGAATATTTTTGATTGTTCCTGTAATTGAACAATGCATCCGATTTGCATAAAATTATAAATGACTCGACAAAATTGTCTTATAATAATATATTTTAAATTTCAAACGATTCGGTTGAGTGTTTTTGAGTTGTTATACACGGACAGATGGACAGAAGAACGGACAGACGGACATGCGGACGAATTGAACTACAAGTATAGGTGCTACGTATTTATATAATTACGAAAGTTCATAAAAAGATCAGCAAGTTGTATTCAATATATTTTCTTTAGATTATAGAGTAAGTACCGCATACCTAAAATTTACAGATACACCCAAAATAATTATTAAATGATTGTTTATATATTACTTTTATTGAATGAAAAAAATAAAAAGACTAGGCATATTATGCTAGTGTGCTAATGAATTTCAATCTGAATATTCTAGTTTTCACTCATAGTGGAGTACCTAAAATATTTAGTCTAAAAACCAGCTATGTCGTTTTTTGTAAAAAAATTCTAGGTAAACTTGTATAATAAAATAATTTACTTTTTAAAGTTTCCTAATTTTATTAGTTAGTAAAATAAATAAATAACAAGAATTCACTGCATTTCCAATAAAAATGAAATTTCCGATCTCAGATTTTTTTGACAAAAAGCTAGAGAGAAATAATTTTAAAAAAATTCTTGCATTATGGGGAGTAAATTATAATACAGTTTCATATAATTTACGACATACTTTTCTAACCAATTTCATTTAAAATTACATTTTTTTTCTATTCGACTGTGTAAAAACTGAAAATAGGAATTATTTAGAAATTTTAAATGTTGCTTTAAAAGTCAATAAACTTTAAAGTTAATCTGATGCTTTTTGCCATCATCAAAATGATGTCATCGTTATGTACGAACACGATTGTTTTATGTTCACGATTGTGTTATGGTTTTGTTCATCTGAAGAAACCATATTCATTTCAGTCCTCTCTCTGTCTGTCCGTCACAGAGTCCGTACATAAAAATTTTTTAAGTCAGACACTTCCAATTTTGTATACTTACAGCTGAATACCTCGTGTCACACGATAAATCACAAAATTTTTAAAAAGTCTATCATTTTCGCTAAATTAAGGAGTGGATACAAATGAAACGTTTCCCGTAACAACTTGTGACACAGTCACAATTCCTACAAAACGGGATACAAATGAAACGCCAACCGGCTTCTGCCGTCACAAAGTTGTGATTGTTGTCATAAAAATTTGTTACAGCGTGAGACGCGTAGCAAGCTGTCTCAAGCCGGTAACAACTCCGGAAAACGTAAACAAAATATGTCGGCATGTCACGTAATGCGGCGATTTTTGATCAAATATCAGCAAATATTGGAAAAATAATCTTATTTAAATAGCGAAAATTATAAATGTTGTAAATATTAAGTTTTCTATTTTTAAGAGGGCTAAAATTGGATCGATTTTATTTCTTAAAAATTTAATCCAAACACGTAGTTTTTTTTAAATTTTGAAAGCAAATTTTGCCATATATTTTTAATTTTTTGATTAAATTTAAATAACATTTAACAACTTGTGTTGTTTTTTTATTATAATTTATTTACTAATGAAAGTTTGTTTGCTAAACTACAAACAGACAGACAGGGTAAAAATATATATAAATTTGTATTGCTTATAACTGAATGATAATTATTATTGATTTGAAATCTTAATAGCTATAAATAATGGCTTGAATTTTAAACCGAAGGTAAAATACGAGATTAGTTTAATAATTTGTTATGTTAAAAATAAGATAGAATTGAATACAAATATTTATAAATTTTAAATGATGATTAATAATAATAAATACTGTAAAAAGGAAAATATTTTTTTAATAAAATTACTTCTGTTTTGTAATAATTAGAACAAATCATAATCACACATAACCTTGATATTTAAAAAGTATAAATCTCATATTTATTTATAATTGTAATTCTACTTTTTTTATGACAACAAAGGGTAAAGTGTATTTGGACAGATGTATTTGAGAAGCCATAAAATATATTTTGAAGTACCTAACATATAACCATACAATACAACATATCCAATATAGTCTGCAATTTTTTTTTTTTTTCTTGAAGAATATAAATAGGATATTAACTTAGATTTTGTTTTACTTTAATCAGAACCTTACGTGTAAGATTATTTTTAAACATATTAACATAAAATAATACCAAAATGTAACAAAACATATTAAATCTCTCAAAACAATTTGGAATAGTTTATTATTTTTGTCATCAAGAGGTGATCATGTTTTTTCACTGTACTATAATATAGTATTTTTTTCAATAGTTTAGCATATGATTTTATTAATCTGAAAAAGTAATGAATTTCTAATTAAGTTGTTTTTTATATATAAATTATTTCAGGGATATATTTAATCAAACTTTTTAAATTGTTTTGAATGATAAAAAATATACTTAAAAAATTTAATTTATCAAAATAATAATTAAAATGTTATCATTAAATTCTTACTTAATGATACTAACAATAAGGGAAAAAAACTATCTAGTTTTTATTTATAGACTGAAGAAAAATATATAAATAAAATTATATGGTGGATAAATTAAAAAATTTCACATTCAAATCATTCAGAATGTATTAAAATAATAGATCATGTCTTAAAAAAAAAAAAAAAAAAAAATCAAGCAATGGACAAGGTTTTGGAACAGATGTACTGTCTGTTATCAAAATGTCCAAAAAATACCATTCAATGCATCCAGTGCATATTATTGTTATTATTATTATTATTATTTTGGGGGGGAGGGGGGTTCAAATATAAATAATCTAGGATATTTTTTTCTTTTAATCACGATTTCATGTACAAGACAATTTTTAAATATATCAATAAAAATAAATAAAATAAATTTCTTCAAAATTTATCAAAAATATCATATTAAGATCCAAAAAATGAGCTTCTATCATATATGTTTACTGAAAAATTGAAACAGTTTATTGTTCTTTTCTTCGGGTTTCTTTTTCCTTCTGTTTAAGATAATTTTTAACACATGAATATAAAAAACAAAATATAACTAAAAATTATCTTCAACGAGTGCATCAATTCTATTTTTTGTTATGTTTAATTTAAACAAATTGTAAAAAATTAATTTTAAGTTTTTTTTTTTTTTTCCAAACTTATTCAAGAACAATTAATTGAATTTTAAAATCTCTCAACAACAATAGACTTTCTTTCTTGTGCGAAATCAAAATGAAATGATTAAAAGTAAATTCATATAAATTAGAAATGAATAAAGGGTGTTCCACTGCACTAGAATAATAATATAGCCTATGATTTTTTTTTTTTTAATTACAAATCTAGAATGGAAAAGTATGTTTCGAATTAAGTTTTTATCTAAAATTTCTTCCATTTTTTTAATTTTATGAAATTTAAGATTTGTTTGCTTTTATATTTATAAAAACATTTATTTCAATTATTAAAATCTTTAAAATGTCTTATACAAATTTCATAATATTTGAATTTTTTTTTTTTTCACTTAAGAAAATTTTATAAAAGGCAAAGGTAAAAAAACTGTGATAATAAATTATCCTGCATGAAATACTACCATTATATTCAAAGGTGGATCCAAGATGTGAAAATTACAACCCCCCACCCCCACCCCTCTATACACACATAAACTAAATCAATAAAAATAGCTAGAAAAGTATTCTTTTTGTATGCACAATCCCTTCCACCTTCACCCAATTATTTTACTAATAATTATATTGATTTTTTAAAACAAAAATTCACTATCATAGTCAGATTTTATTATTTTAGCTGTGATATTTATTAACAAAATAGCAAAAAAAAAAATATTGTGTTTTTTCAAGTAACTGTAACGAATTTATTTTGTACCTTGTAGAATTCACTAGAACACAACCTCCATTTATTTAAACTCATTGCAAACCAGGGTTGTTTGGTTTAAACAATTTTTTTTTAAATTATTCCATAATGTTTTGATTTATTTTACACATTGTTGATAAATGCAAAATCCAAGGTACACAGAAGCTACAAGCAAAGTTTTAGAAAAATGATAAATTAATAAATTTCTAAAATGACAAACATTTTTAATCAATCTAACTTTTTGTACAAGCTATAAATCTACAGTGCAGAATAATTAATTTTTAGCAGACTTATCTCATCCGTCATCATAAGACATAGTGAGTCTAGTCTGGGTTCTGTTAGTATGCATGTAGAATGCAAATTTCATGCGTTGATGAACATAACTAAAGTTCTAAATAAAACACATTAATTATGTAAATTTAGCAAAGATAAAGATTAAAAATATGCAATGTTTACAAAAAAAAAAAAAAAAAAAAAAAAAAAAAACTGTTTTTCTTTGAAAAACACAGATTTACAGTTAATAACATAAAGTTACATTTAATATTTCAGTCAAGCTTTGAAAGAAAATTTTCTTGATTGGAGTATAAAATGGTTAAATGTAAAAATAGTTTTAAAAAAAAACTTATGATATTGAAGTTGAATAAGAAGATATTGAAAAAATTGGTGCTATTGAAGCACCTTTTACATTTAACGATTTAACTTAAATCTTCTATTGCATAACTGAACTCACTACTTATGCAAAAAAACAGGGAGGGGGGGGGGTAGGAAAAAACAGTTAGGCATGCTATACGGGTATACTGTGCTTTATTATATAGAGATGTAAACTATGCCTAGAAGCAGCATTTTTGTTTATACAAGAAGTTAGGAGGGGGGGGGGAAGGCCTAAACTATATGGGCCATTTTTATAAATATATAAGCTTTCAAAAGCTTTTTTCAGGGAGGGAGGGGGGTTATTTACAAATTTAAATACATTCAAAGAGATACCTTTGGAAAAAAAGGTAAAAAGTTCATTTTTAGTTTCTCTTAATGAAATACTTACTACTCAGAATGTAACACATTCTACTCACCATGTAAATATTTTGATTCTTTAAATATATTACTCATCTTGATAAATTCATAATTAAATAATAATATTTCTTTCTACTCTTTAAGCAAGATTTTTGTGATTTTTTAAAATTCAAAATTTAAGTTTAAAAGTACAATTTTAAATCAAAATATCCTTCATTAAATCATTAAAGTTAATAATTAGAAAAACTTATTTAAATTTATCTGAAAAAAAATAATTGGTTAATCTGAACTGTTTTAAGCATATAAAAATATTGTTATATAGTAAAACAAAATAAACAATATAAACAGAAACCTAATTTTAAAATGTGAATTTACTTTTACTTTTGAAAATATTAAATAAATAAATGTCTAGTATTGTATGAGCATTCTCTTTACTAATAATAGCTACAATTTTACAAGTATCCTATCTATTTATTACCTTAACTTACACATTCTCTACTTATGATTTCATTTTAAAATGTTATGTTCAGGAGTAGGGAAATACATAATTTTATTCTCCACTGGCGAGTGAATTCTCTGATAGATCAAGTACATTTTTAGGTAATCTTCGAAAATTCCAAACTACAGAGATATGCCAAAAAGTTATTTTTTTTCTCTTCTAGTTAGCTTATCTTTCTCAACTTTCTAAATTACACAATACAAAGTTTTATTCTACATTAAACTTTTCTTTCTTATATATATTTCTTAATTTTATGTATTAAAAAAACAAAAATGCATTGTAGTAATAGAAATTTGCCATTTTTACAGTGACATAACTTTTTTCATAACATTTTTCAACTATATGTTGCATTTTGTTAGGTGGTAAGATTTTCTGAAAATTCTCCACTTATGGTTATGCTTGATTTTAATAACTTAAAAAAGCATTTCCCACTTTTAACAGTTACAATGTATTTTTGAACAAACATATTACAAGATATCTTGATAAAGATTTAAAATAGTTTTTTTTTTTTAAGTTAACTTAAATCATTTATTAATAGGAACATTTGAATTATGATTAAAATCAACAAATCAAAAGATTGAATTCCTCACCCCCAAGCAAACACATTTTGGTTATTTAGTTTCACTTTCAGAAGCCTACAAACTTCAGCATCAAGACAATTTGTTTTTGTAAGCAATTTTTATTACATTGCACAATACTTAATAAACAATAAATTACTTTCTGGCTTTCTCTCAATCAAAACTGCATTTTTCTCTATACTATAGCATAAATAAAAGTTGCATAATTTATTCTTATAAAATGCACAAGTCACGGAAACTCAATGCTCCTCAGTTATTCAAAGAAGCGATTTAAAAATACTTGATGCTTTCATTTTTTTCCCCATGATTATACTTTCAAAAGAGAAAATAATATGTTACGATTTATGAAAGCTCAATGCATATTGTTTTCAGATAACAATCTGCATTAATTAAATTATTATAAGCATTAAATAAATAATTTTAAAATAATCTACAAATTAAAAACTGATAACTTAATCTACTAACAATGATCATTTGAATGTTTAAAATTCCCACATTGTATTTTATTTTATTTAATTCTCCTGAATTGCAAAATATACTGTTATTAAACAACGCTAAAGTAAAAAAATTTCTCCTGCAACAGCAAGATTTTTCAGCTGTGAAATAATAAAAATGTATATACCTTACTTCTTACCTATTTAACAAGTGCTTACATGGCATATAACATATTCCATAATGGAATATAACAATATTAAAGAATTGCTTCTGGTACTGGAGGTTCATTTCTTTTATCTTCGATCAAAAATAGAAAAAACTGAATTTTTATTGCCAAAGTATGTGATATTTTTAATCAACACATACATGAGGCAATATTTATTCAGGCAAAGGTTTGTTTAGCAAGAAAATACTCGGAACAACACACTTCAATAATCAGTATGCAGACACTCTGGAAGAATCTTTTCACAATAACTTCATTTAGATTGTAAAATTTGAATCATTTTATACAACAAAATTATCTTCGCAACGCGATTTATTTATAAACAATCCAAAGGCTACTAGCCAATCAAAAGAGCCTATCGTTGAAAATAATCGATACACGGTAACAACTTTGTTACGCCGCTATCTTCATTTGTTACGGTCACAAGTGTTACTTTTGTATCGCCGTTTTCATGCCCGTTGCAAATTTCAGATTTGTGACGTGTAACTGTTACAGCTTGAAACCGTTTCATTTGTATCCACTCCTAATTTTTTCAATGTCATCCGTTCATTTTTGAGATTCAAATTTTAAAAAAAGTCACTAATTTTATGTTTTGCACGTAGACGTCATAGTTTGGGGAAAAAGCGCCTGGATAATAAACTGAAAGTTCTGAGTTTGAACCCAGAAACTGAATGGAAGTTGAAATTTTCATATTAATACAAATTTAATTAAAAGAAATATCCCTTTTTTGCTAATTTAAGAATTTATATTAGAAGAGTTTTGTTTATCTGACATTCATAATGTTTTTATGGAATTCAACTGTCTTTCTAGTTTAAAAACTATTCTGATGCTTTAATGATTCAGCATTTTATATTAAGCTATTGCATAGCTTTTATCACGGGCTTTGAGCGCGGCGACCGAATCCAAAAATTCCATAACGCGAAAAATCCTAACACATCGGTAACGAAAAAACCTAACACTCGGCTAACGTAGTTTACCTTCGGCAGACTTCGGCATGGTATCCTTCGGTAGAATTCGGCAGACATTGACGCGGTATTTTTTAGATATTTAGAGGATATCAAGTCTCAAACTTATATATCTTATATCAGTTACTATAAATCTATAGTTTCAATAATAAAAATTCCTGATAGAATGTGTATAGAAAAGAATCGTTTTAAGATAAAACAAGGTAGGATAATGTAGCTTTTGGTGAGTGGAGACCCGCCCAATGGTGAGGATCGAAAAATTTAAAATGCTTATAACTTGCGATATAATTTTCGTAGCGCGGCCATATTTTGTTTGGTAATTTATTATGAGACAGTATTAATTTTTGGTGAAAGGGGACCCCCCCCCCCATGGTGAGGGTCGAAAATTTTAAAATGCTTATAACTCACGATCTAATTTCCGTAGCGCGGCCAAATTTTGTTTGGTAATTTATTATGAGAGAGTATTAATTTTTGGTGACAGGAGACCCCCCACGGTGAGGGTCGAAAAATTTTAAATGTTTATAACTCGCGATCTAATTTTCGTAGTGCGGCCAAATTTTGTTTGGTAATTTACTATAAGATAGTGTTACTTTTGGTGACAGGAGATCCCCACGGTGAGGGTCAAAAATTAAAAATGCTTATAACTTGCGATCTAATTTTCGTAACGCGGCCAAATTTTGTTTGGTAATTTATTATGAGACAGTGTTACTTTTGGTGACAGGAGACCCCCCACGGTGAGGGTCAAAAATTTAAAATGTTTATAACTCGCCATCTTATTTTCGCAACGCGGCCAAATTTTGTTTGGTAATTTATAATGAGACAGTGTTACTTTTGGTGACAGAAGAACCCCCACGGTGAGGGTCGAAAAATTTAAAATGCTTATAACTCGCGATCTAATTTTCGTAGTGCGGCCAAATTTTGTTTGGTAATTTATTATGAGAAAGTGCTACTTTTGGTGACAGGAGACCCCCACGGTGAGGGTCGAAAAATTTAAAATGCTTATAACTCACGATCTAATTTTCGTAGCGCGGCCAAATTTTATTTGGTAATTTATTATCAGACAGTGTTACTTTTGGTGACAGGAGATCCCCCATGGTGAGGGTCGAAAAAGTTAAAATGTTTATAACTCGCGATCTTATTTTTGTAGCGCGGCCAAATTTTGTTTGGTAATTTATTATGAGGCAATGTTTCTTTTGGTGACAGGAGACCCTCCACGGTGAGGGTCGAAAAAGTTAAAATGTTTATAACTAGCGATCTAATTTTCGTAGCGCGGCCAAAATTTGTTTGATGATTTATTATCAGACAGTGTTACTTTTGGTGACAGGAGATCCCCCATGGTGAGGGTCGAAAAAGTTAAAATGTTTATAACTCGCGATCTAATTTTCGTAGCGCGGCCAAAATTTGTTTGATGATTTATTATGAGACAGTGTTAATTTTTGGTGACAGGAGACCCCCCACGGTGAATGTCGAAAAATTTAAAATGCTTATAACTCGCGTTCAATTTTCGTAGCGCGGCCAAATTTTGTTTGGTAATTTATTATGAGACAGTGTTAATTTTTAGTGACAGGAAATCCCACATGGGGAGGGTCGAAAATTTTAAAATGCTTATAACTCGCGATCTAATTTTCGTAGTGCGGCCAAATTTTGTTTGGTAATTTACTATAAGATAGTGTTACTTTTGGTGACAGGAGACCCCCACGGTGAGGGTCAAAAATTTAAAATGCTTATAACTCGCGATCTAATTTTCGTAACGCGGCCAAATTTTGTTTGGTAATTTATTATGAGACAGTGTTACTTTTGGTGACAGGAGACCCCCCACGGTGAGGGTAAAAAATTTAAAATGCTTATAACTCGCGATCTTATTTTCGCAACGCGGCCAAATTTTGTTTGGTAATTTATTATGAGACAGTGGTACTTTTGGTGACAGAAGACCCCCCACGGTGAGGGTCGAAAAATTTAAAGTGCTTATAACTCGCGATCTAATTTTCGTAGTGCGGCCAAATTTTGTTTGGTAATTTACTATGAGATAGTGTTACTTTTGGTGACAGGAGACCCCCCACGGTGAGGGTCAAAAATTTAAAATGCTTATAACTCGCGATCTAATTTTCGTAACACGGCCAAATTTTGTTTGGTAATTTATTATCAGACAGTGTTACTTTAGATGACAGGAGACCCCCCACGGTGAGGGTCAAAAATTTAAAATGCTTATAACTCGCGATCTTATTTTCGCAACGCGGTCAAATTTTGTTTGGTAATTTATTATGAGACAGTGTTACTTTTGGTGACAGAAGACCCCCCACGGTGAGGGTCGAAAAATTTAAAATGCTTATAACTCGCGATCTAATTTTCGTAGTGCGGCCAAATTTTGTTTGGTAATTTATTATGAGAAAGTGCTACTTTTGGTGACAGGAGACCCCCACGGTGAGGGTCGAAAAATTTAAAATGCTTATAACTCACGATCTAATTTTCGTAGCGCGGCCAAATTTTGTTTGGTAATTTATTATCAGACAGTGTTACTTTTGGTGACAGGAGATCCCCCATGGTGAGGGTCGAAAAAGTTAAAATGTTTATAACTCGCGATCTTATTTTTGTAGCGCGGCCAAATTTTGTTTGGTAATTTATTATGAGACAATGTTTCTTTTGGTGACAGGAGACCCCCCACGGTGAATGTCGAAAAATTTAAAATGCTTATAACTCGCGTTCAATTTTCGTAGCGCGGCCAAATTTTGTTTGGTAATTTATTATGAGACAGTGTTAATTTTTAGTGACAGGAAATCCCCCATGGGGAGGGTCGAAAATTTTAAAATGCTTATAACTCGCGATCTAATTTTCGTAGTGCGGCCAAATTTTGTTTGGTAATTTACTATAATATAGTGTTACTTTTGGTGACAGGAGACCCCCACGGTGAGGGTCAAAAATTTAAAATGCTTATAACTCGCGATCTAATTTTCGTAACGCGGCCAAATTTTGTTTGGTAATTTATTATGAGACAGTGTTACTTTTGGTGACAGGAGACCCCCCACGGTGAGGGTCAAAAATTTAAAATGCTTATAACTCGCGATCTTATTTTCGCAACGCGGCCAAATTTTGTTTGGTAATTTATTATGAGACAGTGGTACTTTTGGTGACAGAAGACCCCCCACGGTGAGGGTCGAAAAATTTAAAGTGCTTATAACTCGCGATCTAATTTTCGTAGTGCGGCCAAATTTTGTTTGGTAATTTACTATGAGATAGTGTTACTTTTGGTGACAGGAGACCCCCCACGGTGAGGGTCAAAAATTTAAAATGATTATAACTCGCGATCTAATTTTCGTAGCGCGGCCAAATTTTGTTTGGTAAGTTATTATCAGACAATGTTACTTTTGGTGACAGGAGATCCCCCATGGTGAGGGTCGAAAAATTTAAAATGCTTATAACTCGCGATCTAATTTTCGTAGTGCGGCCAAATTTTGTTTGGTAATTTATTATGAGAAAGTGCTACTTTTGGTGACAGGAGACCCCCACGGTGAGGGTCGAAAAATTTAAAATACTTATAACTCGCTATCTAATTTTCGTAGTGAGGCCAAATTTTGTTTGGTAATTTATTATGAGACAGTGTTACTTTTGGTGACAGGAGACCCACCACGGTGAGGGTCAAAAATTTAAAATGCTTATAACTTGCGATCTAATTTTCGTAACACGGCCAAATTTTGTTTGGTAATTTATTATCAGACAGTGTTACTTTAGATGACAGGAGACCCCCCACGGTGAGGGTCAAAAATTTAAAATGCTTATAACTCGCGATCTTATTTTCGCAACGCGGCCAAATTTTGTTTGGTAATTTATTATGAGACAGTGTTACTTTTGGTGACAGAAGACCCCCCACGGTGAGGGTCGAAAAATTTAAAGTGCTTATAACTCGCGATCTAATTTTCGTAGTGCGGCCAAATTTTGTTTGGTAATTTACTATGAGATAGTGTTACTTTTGGTGACAGGAGACCCCCCACGGTTCGGGTCAAAAATTTAGAATGATTATAACTCGCGATCTACTTTTCGTAGCGCGGCCAAATTTTGTTTGGTAATTTATTATCAGACAGTGTTACTTTTGGTGACAGGAGATCCCCCATGGTGAGGGTCGAAAAATTTAAAATGCTTATAACTCGCGATCTAATTTTCGTAGTGCGGCCAAATTTTGTTTGGTAATTTATTATGAGAAAGTACTACTTTTGGTGACAGGAGACACCCACGGTGAGGGTCGAAAAATTTAAAATGCTTATAACTCGCGATCTAATTTTCGTAGTGAGGCCAAATTTTGTTTGGTAATTTATTATGAGACAGTGTTACTTTTGGTGGCAGGAGACCCACCACGGTGAGGGTCAAAAATTTAAAATGCTTATAACTCGCGATCTAATTTTCGCAACGCGGTCAAATTTTGTTTGGTAATTTATTATGAGAAAGTGCTACTTTTGGTGACAGGAGACCCCCACGGTGAGGGTCGAAAAATTTAAAATGCTTATAACTCACGATCTAATTTTCGTAGCGCGGCCAAATTTTATTTGGTAATTTATTATCAGACAGTGTTACTTTTGGTGACAGGAGATACCCCATTGTGAGGGTCGAAAAAGTTAAAATGTTTATAACTCGCGATCTTATTTTTGTAGCGCGGCCAAATTTTGTTTGGTAATTTATTATGAGGCAATGTTTCTTTTGGTGACAGGAGACCCTCCACGGTGAGGGTCGAAAAAGTTAAAATGTTTATAACTCGCGATCTAATTTTCGTAGCGCGGCCAAAATTTGTTTGATGATTTATTATCAGACAGTGTTACTTTTGGTGACAGGAGATCCCCCATGGTGAGGGTCGAAAAAGTTAAAATGTTTATAACTCGCGATCTAATTTTCGTAGCGCGGCCAAAATTTGTTTGATGATTTATTATGAGACAGTGTTAATTTTTGGTGACAGGAGACCCCCCACGGTGAATGTCGAAAAATTTAAAATGCTTATAACTCGCGTTCAATTTTCGTAGCGCGGCCAAATTTTGTTTGGTAATTTATTATGAGACAGTGTTAATTTTTAGTGACAGGAAATCCCACATGGGGAGGGTCGAAAATTTTAAAATGCTTATAACTCGCGATCTAATTTTCGTAGTGCGGCCAAATTTTGTTTGGTAATTTACTATAAGATAGTGTTACTTTTGGTGACAGGAGACCCCCACGGTGAGGGTCAAAAATTTAAAATGCTTATAACTCGCGATCTAATTTTCGTAACGCGGCCAAATTTTGTTTGGTAATTTATTATGAGACAGTGTTACTTTTGGTGACAGGAGACCCCCCACGGTGAGGGTCAAAAATTTAAAATGCTTATAACTCGCGATCTTATTTTCGCAACGCGGCCAAATTTTGTTTGGTAATTTATTATGAGACAGTGGTACTTTTGGTGACAGAAGACCCCCCACGGTGAGGGTCGAAAAATTTAAAGTGCTTATAACTCGCGATCTAATTTTCGTAGTGCGGCCAAATTTTGTTTGGTAATTTACTATGAGATAGTGTTACTTTTGGTGACAGGAGACCCCCCACGGTGAGGGTCAAAAATTTAAAATGATTATAACTCGCGATCTAATTTTCGTACCGCGGCCAAATTTTGTTTGGTAATTTATTATCAGACAATGTTACTTTTGGTGACAGGAGATCCCCCATGGTGAGGGTCGAAAAATTTAAAATGCTTATAACTCGCGATCTAATTTTCGTAGTGCGGCCAAATTTTGTTTGGTAATTTATTATGAGAAAGTGCTACTTTTGGTGACAGGAGACCCCCACGGTGAGGGTCGAAAAATTTAAAATACTTATAACTCGCGATCTAATTTTCGTAGTGAGGCCAAATTTTGTTTGGTAATTTATTATGAGACAGTGTTACTTTTGGTGACAGGAGACCCACCACGGTGAGGGTCAAAAATTTAAAATGCTTATAACTCGCGATCTAATTTTCGTAACACGGCCAAATTTTGTTTGGTAATTTATTATCAGACAGTGTTACTTTAGATGACAGGAGACCCCCCACGGTGAGGGTCAAAAATTTAAAATGCTTATAACTCGCGATCTTATTTTCGCAACGCGGTCAAATTTTGTTTGGTAATTTATTATGAGACAGTGTTACTTTTGGTGACAGGAGACCCCCACGGTGAGGGTCGAAAAATTTAAAATGCTTATAACTCACGATCTAATTTTCGTAGCGCGGCCAAATTTTGTTTGGTAATTTATTATCAGACAGTGTTACTTTTGGTGACAGGAGATCTCCCATGGTGAGGGTCGAAAAAGTTAAAATGTTTATAACTCGCGATCTTATTTTTGTAGCGCGGCCAAATTTTGTTTGGTAATTTATTATGAGACAATGTTTCTTTTGGTGACAGGAGACCCCCCACGGTGAATGTCGAAAAATTTAAAATGCTTATAACTCGCGTTCAATTTTCGTAGCGCGGCCAAATTTTGTTTGGTAATTTATTATGAGACAGTGTTAATTTTTAGTGACAGGAAATCCCCCATGGGGAGGGTCGAAAATTTTAAAATGCTTATAACTCGCGATCTAATTTTCGTAGTGCGGCCAAATTTTGTTTGGTAATTTACTATAATATAGTGTTACTTTTGGTGACAGGAGACCCCCACGGTGAGGGTCAAAAATTTAAAATGCTTATAACTCGCGATCTAATTTTCGTAACGCGGCCAAATTTTGTTTGGTAATTTATTATGAGACAGTGTTACTTTTGGTGACAGGAGACCCCCCACGGTGAGGGTCAAAAATTTAAAATGCTTATAACTCGCGATCTTATTTTCGCAACGCGGCCAAATTTTGTTTGTTAATTTATTATGAGACAGTGGTACTTTTGGTGACAGAAGACCCCCCACGGTGAGGGTCGAAAAATTTAAAGTGCTTATAACTCGCGATCTAATTTTCGTAGTGCGGCCAAATTTTGTTTGGTAATTTACTATGAGATAGTGTTACTTTTGGTGACAGGAGACCCCCCACGGTGAGGGTCAAAAATTTAAAATGATTATAACTCGCGATCTAATTTTCGTAGTGCGGCCAAATTTTGTTTGGTAATTTATTATGAGAAAGTGCTACTTTTGGTGACAGGAGACCCCCACGGTGAGGGTCGAAAAATTTAAAATACTTATAACTCGCTATCTAATTTTCGTAGTGAGGCCAAATTTTGTTTGGTAATTTATTATGAGACAGTGTTACTTTTGGTGACAGGAGACCCACCACGGTGAGGGTCAAAAATTTAAAATGCTTATAACTTGCGATCTAATTTTCGTAACACGGCCAAATTTTGTTTGGTAATTTATTATCAGACAGTGTTACTTTAGATGACAGGAGACCCCCCACGGTGAGGGTCAAAAATTTAAAATGCTTATAACTCGCGATCTTATTTTCGCAACGCGGCCAAATTTTGTTTGGTAATTTATTATGAGACAGTGTTACTTTTGGTGACAGAAGACCCCCCACGGTGAGGGTCGAAAAATTTAAAGTGCTTATAACTCGCGATCTAATTTTCGTAGTGCGGCCAAATTTTGTTTGGTAATTTACTATGAGATAGTGTTACTTTTGGTGACAGGAGACCCCCCACGGTGAGGGTCAAAAATTTAGAATGATTATAACTCGCGATCTACTTTTCGTAGCGCGGCCAAATTTTGTTTGGTAATTTATTATCAGACAGTGTTACTTTTGGTGACAGGAGATCCCCCATGGTGAGGGTCGAAAAATTTAAAATGCTTATAACTCGCGATCTAATTTTCGTAGTGCGGCCAAATTTTGTTTGGTAATTTATTATGAGAAAGTACTACTTTTGGTGACAGGAGACACCCACGGTGAGGGTCGAAAAATTTAAAATGCTTATAACTCGCGATCTAATTTTCGTAGTGAGGCCAAATTTTGTTTGGTAATTTATTATGAGACAGTGTTACTTTTGGTGGCAGGAGACCCACCACGGTGAGGGTCAAAAATTTAAAATGCTTATAACTCGCGATCTAATTTTCGTAGCGCGGACAAATTTTGTTTGGTAATTTATTATCAGACAATGTTACTTTGGGTGACAGGTGTCCCCCCATGTTGAGGGTCGAAAAATTTAAAATGCTTATAACTCGCGATCTAATTTTCGCAGCGCGGCCAAATTTTGTTTGGTAATTTATTATGAAACAGTGTTTCTTTATCTTTTCTTTTTCGTTTCTTTATCTTTTCAATTATAATTTAAATTTGAAATTAAATTAGAATTGTAATCGTAACTATAAATGCTATGATTATCTTTATATAATTGTAATTTTAAAGGAAAAAAATTCTAATTACGATTAAATGCAATTATAATCTGAACTTGAAATTAAATTAGCATTGTAATCGTAACTATAAATGGTATGATTATCTATATATAATTGTAATTATAATGAGAAATAATTCTAATTACGATAAAATGCAAATATAATTTGACTCTGAAATTCAATTAACATTGTAATCATAACTATAAAAGCTATAATTACTAATATACAATTGTAATTATATTTGAGAAAATTATAATTACAATTATGCGTAACTGTATTCTGAATTTTAAATTCAACTAACGATGTATTCATAATTATAATTACAATTACGGATAATTCCAATGGCATTTTTTAAGCTATTGTATAGCTTTTATCGCGGGCATTGGGCGCGGTGACCGAATCTAGAACTTCCGTAACGAGAAAAAATTGTTACTTTTGGTGACAGGAGACCCCCCACGGTGAGGGTCGAAAAATTTTAAATGCTTATAACTCGCGATCTAATTTTCATAGCGCCGCCAAATTTTGTTTGGTAATATATTATGAGACAGTGTTGATTTTTGGTGACAGGAGATCCCCTCCCCCCACACACACACGCTGTGAGAGTCGAAAAAATTAAAATGCTTATAACTCGCGATCTAATTTTCGTAGCGCGCCCAAATTTTGTTTGGTAATTTATTATGAGACAGTGTTAATTTTTGGTGACAGGAGATCCCCCACGGAAAGGGTCGAAAAATTTAAAATGCTTATAACTCGCGATCTAATTTTCGTAGCGCGGCCAAATTTTGTTTGGTAATTTATTATGAGACAGTTTTAATTTTTGGTGACAGGAGACCCCCCAAGGTCAGGGTCGAAAAATTTAAAATGCTTATAACTCGTGATCTCAATTTCGTAGCGCGGAAAATTTTTGTTTGGTAATTTATTATGAGACAGTGTTAATTTCTGGTGACAGGAGACCCTCCACAGTGAGTGTTAGAAAAATTTAAAATGCTTATAACTCACGATCTAATTTTCGTAGCGCGGCCAAATTTTTTTTGGTAATTTATTATGAGACGGTGTTAATTTTTGGTGACAGGAGACCTCCACGGTGTGGGTCGAAAAATTTAAAATGCTTATAACTCGCGATCTAATTTTCGTAGCGCTTCCAAATTTTCTTTTGTAATTTATTATGCTATTGCATAGCTTTTATCTCGGACTTTGAGCGCGGCGACCGAATCTAAAAATTCCGTTTCTAGAAAAAAAAAATTTACACTCCGGCTAACCTCGTTTCAGTTCGACAGACTTGGACACGGTATCCTTCGGTATACTTCGGCAGACATTGACGCGGTATTTTTCAGATATTTAGAGAATATCATGTCTCAAACTTATGTTTCTTGTTTCAGTTACCATAAACCTTGTTTCAATGATAAAAATTGCTGAATAACCTACATGTATTGTAAGATAATACACATATTTTAAACGATATTAACTTCTCATTTATTCAACAAAAGAAAAAAAATTGTTTTCTTATCGGTCATACGCTCAAAAAGTGTAACTTGAATTAATATCAGAGAAAAAGAAAAAAACTTGAATTAATATTAAAGACAAAAAAAAAGTGCATAAATAAAAACTATATAAATAATTATAATTGCATGAGTTGATAAAAAATGCTATGCAATAGCTTTACCGCGGCAGTCCCCGAGTGCCACACGTATTTTTTTGTTTAACGATTTTTTTTGTTTATAGAAATTTAAAATTTTATTGATATTTCTGATAATTTTTTCAGATTTTCCAAAAATATGGAATTTTGGCAGTATAATATATTTTAATAATTTAATGTGAAAAAATTTAATTTGATTAAAATAAATAACTTCCTTTTATAATTATTTTAAAATAAAGTTGTTACTGCTACCATCTTTGTAATAATTTAATAATTATAAATTACCATTTTGATTTATTGATTAAAGTATAAAATGTTTTTAAAAAAAATATTAAACGAAACACTCTGTGACATCAATGACCAAACTTACCCACATGTTTATAATATCAAGATAGATATTTCCTTCAAATTAAAAAAAAAGTATTTCAGAAATATTGTTTTTTTTTCTATATTTTTTTTTTTAGATTCAAGCGGTTAAAAAAAAACTACAATTTACGAGTGCAATTAAACTTCGGACACTTTTTGAAATTATGAGAATCAAATAAATCGATGTTATAACTGAGATTCTTTTTAAAATATTTTACGTGACTATTAAAAACATATAATAAGTGGAGAAATGCTGAGAGCGACCCAATATTTGAGCACAAAGAACAAGTTTCAATAACATTTTTTCTCCTATCTGACACAGCATTTTCTATTCTTGAAATCCTAATTGCCGCGGGAAAAATGATCATGCAGCGGCAAATTCACGTTCTTTAAGAGAATATAACTAGATTTATGGTACAGTTTTATGTTTTTTTTTAATTGCGCAGTCTATCGATAAAAATTAAGCACGAGAATTTGGAGGGAACTAAATGTTAAGTATTTTTTTAATTGTGTAAGATTATCTGTATTTTTTTTCAGTATGTATTTAGTTGATCGTTGCAGAATAGTTTGAGGCAATGTTTCGAAAAGTTCCAAGAAACAAATTATTTTTATGATTTTTTTCATTAGCTGAATAATATTCATTACTATTTTTTACTGGATGGAAATATTTTGTATTAAATATTAGAAAGAATTTTGAGTATCATATTGGTTTTTCAATGATAATTTTCTGAAAATCAATGTTAATATGAATCTTTTTTATTCATAGGAATACTTTGAAAATCGAATGATATTGATTTTATTTAATGAAGTCTAATATAATGTAATACAAGCAAAATGTCAAAATACATTGTTAAACATAGATGATGTTAACGAAAACTAACTATGAAAATGCTATTATTGAAGAAGCATAAATGATATTTCGATAGTATTGAATTTAAATTTTAAGAAAATCATTATAAAATGATATGTATGAATTTTTGAATTTGTATAATAACTATTGTTGAGAAAACCCTATATTCTTCCCAATAATATAAGAGTATGAAGGAACGGTGAAAAATATCTTGCTTATCACTAAATATCAATGGGAAATATAAAAGCAGTAAGTCTCCATTAATACCTATACTATATATTGATAACTATATCATATTAATAATAATATATATGCTATAACGAAAAGATAAAAACTTATATTATAAATAATCATTTTGCTTTTAAGACATCACTTTATAAATAAAAAAATTAAAATATATTAAACATTGATTTTTTTCAACCCATTCTTATTCTGTTATCTTCAGGATGTAAATATAAAATTATAAATACTATGAACATGAAAAACTGGAATAAATAATTATTGAATTCAAATTAAATATAACGCCCTCTACATTTTTAAATTGCCCGTGTCCCTACTATGTAGTTATCCTGCAAACCATCCAACCATTCAATCCATTTATTCTGGATGTGAAAAGATAACATATTGTTAGAAACACGTGAATTTTTAAAATACATCTCAATGGACTATCTTATAAATAACTTTAAATAAAAATTGGACCTTTAAATTAATCTACAGTTAAAAAGTAAGTTACTAATTTCTTTTTCATTAAATCTGACTAAAGCAGTTATTTATCTGTTATGCTTTATATCCATTATATATTATTTAGTCTTTAAATTTCTGCTGGGTCATATCTATATAATAAAATTTGATATCCCTTTTATTTTCACGTTCATTGTATTTGTAATTTTTCATTTATATTCTGAAGATGACTCAATAAAAATGAAATGAAACATGTCAGTTTTTAATTTTTTTAAATGTTTTAATTTTAAAGTGATGTCTTATAAACAAATTAATTCTTTATAATATAAGTTCTTTCCTTTTCATTGTAGAATATATATTATAAATATTATGATATCACTGAATAGTTCAAAGAGAAAACATTGTAATAATATTTAAAAAAGAGAAAGTTCTAAAACTGCAACGATATGTATAACGATTATTTCGTTATATATTGGTTATTCTCTTAAATTATTCCTTCCCCCCGTCTCTTTTCAATTCAAAATTAGTTTTAAGTGTCCTTCATTCACTTTCCATTTTTTCCCCTCGCATAGTTTTTCTCTAACCGAAAAATCGGCAGCTGCTTAACTTTGTCTGTGAGAAATACACTTACATATCATTCAACCGTTTAAAACATTTCCAGATGTCTGCTATTTCCGATCGAAGCAATTCTGCATTACCTTATATGGACATCATCTCTGTTTCGCAGTTAAAATTTATGCTTACGCTTCTTTTCCTTTCTCGACAAAACCCTATAAAGAATTTAACATCTGCGCAGTAAAATCTCATGTCCCTTCGGTGTGCTTCTTTATTAGACAAAACAACACGTGTAACATTTTATTGTTTGGCAACCTTTTCCTTTCCCATCCCAGCTGGGAAACTAAATTGAATTCTTATCTTGCCGGCTGCATTTTAACTGTATTTGGCGTATACTATCCATTGTGCATGGGCGAACTTTTGTATGTTGGCGATTTTCTATCATGCCAAAAGTGGCAATTTGTTGCTATGTACGAGGCACTTGACTCTCTGCGCTCGTCTTGTTAACCTGCTATTCTTCGTTCGGAGATTTTCTCCGAGAGTTGTAAGTGCGCCCCCCTTCGTAATAGATGTTAAAATAAAGTGTAACTTTGCAATCATCGTGGGGTTTTTTTGTACATCTGAACCTGGATACATGATCATTTCGTTCTTCTAAATGCCTTAACTAATATCTGCAACCACCAATCTCCCTTACAAACCTCTGGTGCCGTTTGACTCTCGTTTTTTCCCCACATAAAAAAAAAAATATATGGAGGGGGGCACAATCAACTGCGACTTTACGGCGGATGTGATGATTTTGGTTCTTCTTTCTTCTCTGCATCCCCGGTAAAAAAAAATGCAACTGCTAGTAGTCTTGCCTGCTAAAAGTCAACAGATGTGGAATTGATTTCCCCGACTTCATCTGCGGTCGGCGTCGACAAGTGGTGTTCCCGTCCTGAAGTTCCTTTCCTGGACGCCCCTTTTCCTCCCCTGTCCTCTGCAGCTCAAGTGCTTTGGAGCGTTTCCCCGTGAAATTCCATCTTCAAAAGAAATATGCGGCCAAGTATCACCTGAGCGCTGGGGCGCCCACCCTTCTTTCTTCCACTCGTTTGTGTGTGATTTGTGTGTGATCATCGATTTCGCCTAGCATTTTCTGCTTTTGTTACGGTGTGCTCAACTTGTGCTTATATACCAGTGTTTGTGTTGTGTCTACATAACGTAATCTACAGAAAGTTCATTGTGTTGTTATCCATCGTAGAGTGATTCATCGTGAAAAAAAATAGTGATTCATTCGCGGGTGTCTGCAACGAAAGTAAAAAAAAAAAAAAAAAAAAAAAATTTTTGCACATACAAAATAAGTCTTCAATTCGGTGAAAATCCATCAGAAAGAATTCATCGTATGAATCAGTTAACAGTGCACAAAAATTAGTAACTAAATAACAGAATTCCAACTAAGAATAAAAAAATGATGTGTCACTACCTTTGATAAGTTATCTGCTATTCGTCAGTAAAAAAAAAAAAAAAAAAAAAAAAAAAAAAAGTGCACAATGAAAATCCAACCTCAAAAAAAGTCTACATTTTGAATGTGGGAGCAGAGCGTGCCCCAGTTCCCTAAGTTTTGTCTTATTAAATTAGTAATCATTTAATTATTTCTTTAAAACTAAATCTGTAAGTTACCCCAAGTATTTTCTTTACTTTATGTTCTGCTTCCACAGTCAGTTCATCATAATCAATATTGCAGTTTGGTGTTTTTAAATCATATTTTTTTCAACATAACTATTATAATCCTGTTATTGTGTTTTTGCAAAGATTTTTTTTAAATTGCGAAAGCACGGTAACTGTTGTCATTTCTAGTTATTATTTTTATGACATTTTATGCAGTTTTTATCAGTTATTTGCATTTATGTGCTATTGTTTCATATTTTACGTCCCACCCCTTTTTTGTTTTTTTTAATTTGTATTTAGATTCTCTAATATGCTTAAATGTGTTTAACCAGTTTTGAACTTTAATTACAAGGTTAAAATAAGAACATTCTTTTTCATCCAAAACATATAAATAAATCAGAAGGTTTTAAGTTACAAAAAAGGAATTTTTTTTCCTTGAGTAAAGAAGTTAAAGGATTTTTTTTTCTTGCTTGCTAACAGTTTTTGCGGTTTTCTATAGAGTTTTCTTTACTTTATTATCTAAAGTAAGTACTTTGTTAAAGTGAAGGAATATATAGATATATGTTTCAAAGTGTAATTATTTTGCCATTTTATTTAATTTATTTTCTAAATGTGTTACTTTTGTATGTCTCCCTTTGCTTTACTGTTATAAAAGGTTCAAATAAGATATCTTTAAAGTGAGGTATATTTTTTTAAGATCTATTTATTTTGCTAGTTTACGTAGTTTACTTGCTAGGAAATTTACCTGTTTTCAATGTGCCTTAGGGTATAAATCCGGCCTGTGTAACAATTTCTCAAAACTTGTGAGCTTAAACAAAACAAACAAACAAAAAAAAAAAACTAATCATGGCGGCAAAACAAATTCCGATAAATATCATTCAATTTGATGGAGATCCAGATTTACTTAAATTTTTCTTTGATCAAATTCGCGTCTGTGCAGAAATTAATAAATATAACCCACAAACAACAATTGCAATCTTAAAGGGAAAGTTAGTTGGGCCTGCACAAAAATTTCTAGCACAGAACCCCGACCTGCAAAAGATAACAGACCTTGATTTGTTGGAAAAGGAATTTGCGTCATTTTTCGCCCCCCCTAGTAAATGTGTTGCTTCTGTTGAATTGTCCAGTTTAGCACTTATGCCTTCTGAGACGATAAAAAACTTAGCTCATAGACTAAATGTTCTTGCGGCGACTGTTTATGCAGATATCAACGACGAAAGTGCACGCAACACTATTAAACTTATGAAATTTCTAGAAGCCCTTCCTTCAAATATTAGAATAAAATTACAGGAAGAAGGCATTAATGATTATAAAACAGCAGTCGAAAGAGCACAAACCCTTCATGAAATTTTAAGGAATGAGAAAATCTTACATTCCTTACCTTCGGTACACAGACCAGAAAATCTCATCGAATCGCAACTGAAAGAAATTTCCGAGAAAATAAATGCATTATCCTTTGCCCCTTCTGATACTAAAACCGAAACTGAGCAAAAAAATCTCCAGACTAGACCAAAACATTTCGCAGGTGTTTCACGCTTCAAAAAAAATTACAAAAATCGAAACTACACTAGGCGTTATTCCCCACACAAGTTTTCACAAAAAAAACCAGTTGTTTGTCAGTTATGTGGACGAAACAATCATGATGCTCTCTCTTGTTTTAAATGGAAAAGAGCAAACACTCAAAGAAAAAATAATTACACGAATTCCACTCCACAATTTCAGGAAAACTGAAACAGAGATACAATTTTTATGCTGATGGTGTTGTGTCTCAATCTAATACTTCTACATCAGCAATTTTTGTTTTTGACCCTGTATTACCTAAAATTTCAAGTTCGAGACTAGTTAATTCAGTAGCTTCCCAAACTTTTGACTCTATTAAGATAGCAAATAACATCAGTACACAAACAGAAAGTGATAATGTTCAGATAATTTGTAGTGTAAACACTATGTCACCATCCCTCCCTCTTGTTAAAGCCACTATAGCAAACCATGATATTACTTTATTGGCTGATTCTGGTAGTAGTATATCTTTACTTTCACAAAAATTATTCAACCAACTTAAACCGGTCTTAAAATATAAAAGACTGTCCACTGACGTCAATATTAAAACTGTCAATTCTGATGTTTCATTTTCCGCCTGCATCAGAACATCCATTAAGCTAAAACAAAAAGCGTTTTCACATCACTTTTATATTGTTGACATACCCGAGTCTTCCAGTTTTGAAGGCATTTTAGGTTTCGATTTCATAACTAGATACAATGTTGTCATCGATACTTTTAACAAGTGTCTCCACGTCAACAATAATTTCTCTGTTCCTTTAAAAACCAGTAAAGAATCTTCTGGAGAGAAACAATCAAAATCATGCAATTCTTTGAGTGATGTAGTAATGAACCAAGCGGTGTTCTTAACTCGAAAAATTATAGTAGAACCTCAACAACAAATATGGTGCTCTGTTTACACCTCCAATAACATCAACAATGACAGAAATTATCTTTTTGAATATTTGGCACAAACAAAAGAATTAACAGGAAATGATGCCATTATTCAAATGAACAAATTATCCAATAAAAGAAAGAAAACTTCACAAATACATCAGTTCTTCTCAATAACACTTAAAAACACTTCTGAAAAGACCATTCATCTCCCTAAACACACAAAAATAGGTCAATTATCTGAGATTGAGGAAATTCGCGACTATACTTCTGAAATGTCTGACAAGCAAAATAACTCAGAACAGCACTTTGTAAATTTTATTCAGGCGTCTAATGAAATCTTACAAAAAAGAAAGCAGGAGTTATCGGCTAATGATTTTAAACTTTCTCACTTAAAATCTGACGAAGCAAAGAACCTAACTAAATTGCTACTTAGTTATTATCCTGCCTTTTCCAAATCATTAGACACACTTGGTCATACTGATAAAATTGTACCTGATTTGAAATTCATTAATGATTACCCCATAAAGACTCTCCCTTTCCCTCTCCCCCAAGCTGTGCAAAAGGATGTTTTGAATCAAATCAAACAGTTACTTGATGCCAAAATCATTGAACGTCATTGTTCCGAATGGGCCTGCCCCATGCTTCTTGTTAAAAAGAAACCAGACGGTACAGGTATACAGAAATATAGACTCGCATTAGATCTCAAAATGGTTAATACTATAATTCAAGGTTCGTCATATCCACTTCCTAAAATTCAAACCATTATTTCAAATCTTTCACAATATCGTTTTTTTTCTTCTCTTGACTTTCATCAGGCATATCATCAGATTGATTTGCCTGCAAAATTTCAAAATCAGCTCACATTCACTACAATGTTTGGTTCTTTTCGGTATAAGAGATTAGTATTCGGCTTAAAAACGAGCGCCTCAATTTATCAAGCTTTAATGGACTCGTTACTTGATGAATTACAGTTAGAAGGTGTCTATACCTACCAAGATGATCTTATTGTTGGTGCCAATTCATATCAAGAAATGTGTGATAAGTTGGATAAAATTCTTGCAATATTAGTAAAATATAACTTAACGCTGTCCCCTAACAAATGCACTTTTCACAAAACCAGTTTAGATTATCTAGGATTTCACATAGAAAATCAAACTATTTCTCCTGTTCAGTCGAACATTGTAAAAATAACATCTTTTCCAACACCTACAACAAAACGTCAATTAAAAGCACTCATAGGCGTCATTACATTTTACAAATCTCTGGTTCCATCCTTTTCTGAACTTGTGCAACCTCTCATAAACTTAACTACTCCAAAAGCTAAATTTAAGTGGACAAGTAAACATCAAAAAATTATGGACACCATACAGAAGATATTCTTTAATCCGCCCATGGTTAGATTACCTGATTGGAACAAAAAGTTCTATTTAAATACTGATGCGTCAAATATTGCCATTTCTGGCGTCTTACTACAAGAACATGATAAACAACTATTACCTGTTGCATACTTTTCAAAATCTTTAAAAGCATACGAAAAAAAATATCCTGCACTTAAATTAGAACTCATGGCGATTCATAAATCAGTTACTGCTTTCAAATATTATTTATACAACAGAGAATTTGTAATCCTTTCAGATAGTAAACCATTAGAAAAGTACAACAAAACTACAAATCCGGCTGATATTATCTCTCGCTGGCTCATGGATCTCTCAGAATACACATACAAATTTCAACATATTCCAGGTAAAAAGAATGTACTCGCTGACTATTTATCTCGCTGTAACTTTGAAAATAATCAACAGACTTTAGCTACAAACCCTGAACTTATTCATGACACTCAACCCTTACCTATTGTAGAATGTGATACTCCACACTCCAGCTCGAGTGATTCTAATATGCATGTTAACTGCCTTATTTCTGGTACACAAACAAATCCTGACCCTTTATTAGAAATTTCGAATGAAACATTTGCTACTGAACAACAAAATGACCCTACTTTGTCTGTTGTTTATAAAGAAATCTTAAAGAAAGGATCTTCTCAAAAATTTCCTAACTACTTCATTCATCCTGATTCGAAAGTATTAATGTTAAAGAAGGAAAATATTTTTAATAACACTTTTTCGTATCACATTATTGTTCCAAATTCACTTAAAACCAAAGTCTTAACAATTTCACATTTATCCCATTTTGGCTTTAATAAAACTTATGAATTCTTGTCAGGTAGATATTTTTGGAAGGGTATGTATGTAGACACTTTAAACTTTGTTGCATCCTGTATCAAATGTCTTCAAACTAAACATCACCAAACTCCACCTGCACCCTTACAGCCCACATACACTCCCAGGTACCCTGGTCACACTATCAGTACAGATCTCCTTGGACCGTTTGCTAATGGAAAATATGTTTTAACTATCACTGATCATTTCTCGAGACATATTGAACTCTTTCCACTTAATGACATATCTGCGAGTAAGGTTGTTAAATGCTTATTCTCTTACATAACCACCTTTGGGAGACCTTCGGTTGTCTTATCAGACTTAGGACCCCAGTACACGTCTCAGGTATATAACATTTTTAATGATACAATGGGCATTAAGGTATTACACAGTTCTGCCTCGAGACCACAATCAAATGCGATTGCAGAGCGAATCAATAAGTCAATCAAATATTCAGTTAATATTCTTTTACAAGAAGGTCATTCATTCGAAAATGCAGTATTTATACACAAATCACTTTATAATGGTTCGAAACATGCAACTACATTATATTCTCCTAATTTTCTTCATTTTGGACGTGAACTTTCTCTAATTTTTGACACTTTTGATCAGTCGTGCAACCAACCCTTTCTTGATAAACATATTGAAGTACACAAATTGCTTGATGATTTGAGTAAGATATATCACAAAGCTTATAACAACATTAAATCTGCTCAAGATAAAAGATATAAATATTACGGTCAGAAAGCTAAATTAAGATCCATTTTCTTAAAAGACATTGTATATCTAAAATCAAATGACAAGTTTAAAACAAAGTATACTGGTCCATATATTGTCACTTGTAAACATTCTCCTGTGTCATTCTCAATTAAAAGGTTGTATGCTCCTGATAACACAGCATTTCGAGTACATATTGATAGACTTTTACTTGCACCTCCTCGTTATGGACATTTATTTGATGCATCAAGTCATATAAACAACACTAACTTTAATACGTTTTATCAACCTCACACATACAATCTAAGAAACAGAAGCTAATGTCAAAACACTATTTATTATTTTTATGTCTTGTTTTATGATACCACATATCCAACCAAAGAGCTCATGGTTGTGTGTATGTTGTTTTTGACTGATCTTTAACAATATCATGGCTGGTCCATCAATATTGCTCTGAAGATCTCTTAAGAACAATATTAGGTATCATTGTTATCCTTTAACACTTAGATAGCCCTTCATACTCACTTAAATTTTATTTACTTTTATTTTGTTTTCTTTTTGCAGTACACTTAAAATTTCTTTGACAATACTCATTAATTCAGTATTTTTCCACTAACCTCCCACTTAACATTTCTAGTACTGTAAGTCAAACATATTATAGTTAGATAAACAGGTACTGTACTTTAAAAAAGTAAACAAAAGATTCATGTAATTAAATAAAACACAGTTTTTATATATGACTTGTTCATCACCCCACTCGATTGTGACATATTTTTCGTCTCTCTTCACTCTAGGATTGTCTGCCCATATTAGTTATTATATGATATACATTTTTGTTTTTTTTTTCTTTTTGAATTCTTCCCTTTGAAGTCTTGTTCCCGTTCAAAATTAATGCCCTAAGGGTTCAAGCTTCATTGTGTTGAGAGACAAAATTTTGGAAGTGGAGTTTCGATTCAAATTTTTGAATTGTGATTCCAATTCACAACAATTCAAATTTTTTTCATGTAATTCGACGTGGGCTCCTTCAGAAGACCGCTAGTGCCTTCGGGGGAGCGTCACAATTCCCTCCTCATCTAAGGCTAGGCCCTAAGCCGATGCCATAATACTTGTGTTGTACACAAGATTCAGGGTGACGCATATTTTTTATGGGCGTGCTTGGAGCACCTCTTTTTTTTGTCATCCTATGCTTCGGCATGAAACACTTTTTACAAAAAACATTTTTATTTTTATATACATCATTTTACTCTTTTTTAATTTTTGAAAAATATAGTGCTATTATGTTATTTTTGTGTATTGCCATTTTATATTCATTTAGTATTAGTTTCATGTTTTGTGTATATGTTTCAAAATTTTATTTATGTCATGATAACAATCAAAGCTGCAGTAAGATTTTTGTACTGTCTGAGTCGACTCAACTTATACATATAAAATACAGTACTACCTTGGATCCATGAAATACAAATATAAAAAAATATAGAGACTTTAGAACTGCTGACTGTTTTTGAATACAAAAGTCTCCATTATCATGACGTTAAATTTCTACATATATATATAAAAAAAAAAAAAACTTTTGCATTTATGTATGTTTTTATGTTATAATATTTTATGCTAGCCTATGCACATTGGACAGCAAAAGTTTTTTTTGTGGTGCACCGGGTGATATATATAACGATTATTTCGTTATATATTGGTTATTCTCTTAAATTATTCCTTCCCCCCGTCTCTTTTCAATTCAAAATCAGTTTTAAGTGTCCTTCATTCACTTTCCATTTTTTTCCCCTCGCATAGTTTTTCTCTAACCGAAAAATCGGCAGCTGCTTAACTTTGTCTGTGAGAAATACACTTACATATCATTCAACCGTTTAAAACATTTCCAGATGTCTGCTATTTCCGATCGAAGCAATTCTGCATTACCTTATATGGACATCATCTCTGTTTCGCAGTTAAAATTTATGCTTACGCTTCTTTTCCTTTCTCGACAAAACCCTATAAAGAATTTAACATCTGCGCAGTAAAATCTCATGTCCCTTCGGTGTGCTTCTTTATTAGACAAAACAACACGTGTAACATTTTATTGTTTGGCAACCTTTTCCTTTCCCATCCCAGCTGGGAAACTAAATTGAATTCTTATCTTGCCGGCTGCATTTTAACTGTATTTGGCGTATACTATCCATTGTGCATGGGCGAACTTTTGTATGTTGGCGATTTTCTATCATGCCAAAAGTGGCAATTTGTTGCTATGTACGAGGCACTTGACTCTCTGCGCTCGTCTTGTTAACCTGCTATTCTTCGTTCGGAGATTTTCTCCGAGAGTTGTAAGTGCGCCCCCCTTCGTAATAGATGTTAAAATAAAGTGTAACTTTGCAATCATCGTGGGGTTTTTTTGTACATCTGAACCTGGATACATGATCATTTCGTTCTTCTAAATGCCTTAACTAATATCTGCAACCACCAATCTCCCTTACAATATGTGTTTAATTACAAGTATTTCGAAAGTGATAATATACATTCTTTAGTTATAGTAAACTACAAAAATGGAATTATATTCAAATTCTTAAATACTGTAAATGTATCAAAGCACTAATGGAAGAAAATAATTATTGCAAAGATTTTAACAACACACATTTAATATTTTGAAATCTTTCATGTTAGTTACTATTGTTTTTCTATGTATAGATTTTTTCTTTATCTATTGTTTGCATTGAATGCGGTTCCCTGAACGTGAATGTATCTTAAATGAATAATTTAAGCAATATGTTGTATGTGAATACATAAATTATAAGTGCATAGATGTATTTGTCTAATCTAAACGCAAACATTTAAATGCACAAAATTTATTTCTGTAAGTACATGGCGTACATGCATGCGCAGTTTTTTTTATGTAATAAGTATACAGACTTTATTCGTAAATCGCTTCAAAATATATGCTAAAGTTGTCATTGAATTCTAAATAATATTTTCTTTTTTACAACGAATGCGTTTTCTTCAAAAGGGGTAATCTATAACAAATCATTATTTTTTCTCTTTGTTTGTCACATCCACATTTTGAACTTATTCATTTCGGTTATAACAGTCTAAAAATTATTTGCTTGATTTTTTTTTTCCGATAGTTCCGAGGATATTATAATGCGATGGCATTATGATTAAAACCACAAATCTAACTTTATTTTATATAGGGAGTATCTAAACTCTCGGGCAAAACTCTAAGGGGTGATAGTACACATAAGGACAAACAATATTAATTAGGAAACTAAGGGTCCTAAACGTCTTCCGAAGGAGAAAGACGCTATTAAAGTTTAGGGTCCAAAATTTCAGATAAACATAAAAAATGGAAAAATAGATCGATAGATTTTCGGTTTTCACTAAAACTATTCTTTATGTCGGTATTTTCTTCAAAATAAATTATAAAGATAAATTTCAAAAAATGCCGATAGACCGCGCTTTAGATTTTGGAGTAACCAAAAAAAATTTTTGCCGTTATTTTTTGCATCTCATTAAATGTTTTCGGAAGCTTAGATTTAAACTTAAATTTTGAGCTCAAAATGTGTATAGTTGAAAGTGGCTAAGTAGCGCAAACTGAACTGTATTCAGAGGTTTTAATTTCAAATGATTTTAAAAAACAGAAAAAAAATTCTATTTGTTTGCATTTTCTCTAAAACTACTCTTTAAATCAGTATTTTCTTGAAAATAAATTTTAAAGATAAATCTCAAAAATGCCAATAGACTTTGGAGTAACATAAAACTATTTTTTGCATCTCTTTAAATGTTTTCGAAAGCTTAGACTTAAACTTAAATTTTGAGTCCAAAACCTGAATAGTTGGGATTGCTTGAGTAGGGCAAACTGAACTGTGTTCAGAGGTTCAAATTTTAAATGATAGTAAAAAACGGAAAAATTGGTCGATTCGCTTGCGGTTTTCGCTAAAACTACTCTTAAAATAAGAATTTTCTTAAAAATAAATATAAAAATAAATTTCAAAAAATGTCGATAGAGGGTTTGGAGTAACATGCAACTATTTTTAACCGTTATTTTTTTAAGCACATTAAATTCTTGCTAAAGCTTAGACTTAAATTTTGAGCTCAAAATCTGAATCATTGAGAGTATTAAGTAGCGCAAAATTGAACTGTGATTGAGGGGGGGGGGAGGGAGGATTAAATTTCAACTTCTGAACACAATTCAATATGCGCATTTTAACCACTCTCAATGATTCAGAATTTGAACTCAAAATTTTAAGTCTAAGCTTTTGCAAGCAATTAATTAGATAAAAAAAAATAATGGTTAAGATAGTTGTTGGTTACTTTTAAGTTTTAAGCACCCTAACACGAATTTTTTTGAAATATTTTTTTAAAATTTATTTTCAAGAAAATACTGACATAAAGAATAGTTTTAGCTAAAACTACAAACAAATTGACCATTTTTTTCGTTTTTTATAATCATTTGAAATTTGAACCTTCCCCTGCCTCCCTTGAACACAGTTCAGTTTGCACTATTTAACCGCTCGCAACGATTCAGATTTTGAGCTCAAAATATAAGTTTATATCTAAGCTTCTAAAAAAATTAATGAGGTGCAAAAAATAACCGTAAAATACAGTTTTTCGTTACTCCAAAGTCTAAAGCGCCCTCTATCGGCATTTTTTGAAAATTATCTTTAAAATTTATTTTCATGAAAATGCTCATTTAAAGAATAGTTTTACCAAAAAACCGCAAACGAATCGACTATTTTTTTTTTTGCTTTTTATAATTATTTGAAATTTGAACTTCTGAACACAGTTCAGTTTGCGCTGCTTAAACACTCCCAACTATTCAGATTTTGTGCTCAAAATTTAAGTCTAGACTTCCGAAAACATTTAATGAGATGCAAAACATAACTGCAAAAAATAGTTGTTCGTTACTCCAAAGTCCAAAGCGCCCTCTATCGGCATTTTTTTGAAATTTATCTTTATAAATTATTTTCAATAAAATACTGATATAAAGAATAGTTTTAGTGAAAATCGCAAATCAATCGACCAAATTTTCCGTTTTTTATATTTTTTTGAAATTTTGGATCCTAAATTTTAATGGCGGCTATCTCCTTCGGAAAACTTTTGGGACCCTTAGTTTCCTATTTAATATTGTTTGTTTTGATGTGTACTATCATCCCTTAAAATTTTGCCTAAGAGTTTGGATACACCCTGTATATTTTCCAAATATTACCAAATTAAAATGTTTACTCCTGATTGAAATGTTTACTTTTTTAAGATCTTCAATGTAAAAAAGGGAGTTGTAATTGTTTCAATGTAATAATTATTATCGAAAAATCATAAATCTTTTAAAAGGTGTCAAATAATAGAAGTAGAACTAGTATTAATGATATTTTTCACTCGTGAAAAGCATTAATATATTAACTAAACTTATCTTATAGGAATATACTAATGATGCATTCTTCGTTTTATATATGTAAAAAAAAAAAAAAATAAAAAAAAAAAAAAAAAAAAATCATTCTCCGATAAACTAAGAGGGTCATCAACTCTTGCCACATGGATAAATAGAAAATAATACCCTCTTAGAAAATAAAAATAATTTTCAGAAGAGCAGATATGAAATTAATAAAAAAAATTAAAGGCAAAATTATAATAATGACATCGCTTTTTACGTTGCATCAAAGGAAGCCATAATAATTTAAATGATAAAAATAAATTGTAATATTTAATAGCAAAATATTAATAATTCTTTGAAGAAGAGCTTAGTATCATCTATGAACATTCATGCATATGCAATTAAAAAGAAATTAAATAGTTAAATTAAAAAATACTAATAAAAAATAAATTTTACTTCAATTTCGTCGAATTCTAATTTTTTTTCTATTACATAACAATTTCTTCTACTCAGGTCTTCAATTCAGAATATAGATTTTGTAAAAGTTACGTTAGAGCTCAAATGAATTTGTTAAAAGCATTCCCACTTTATTTGGATTGCAAAAGCTAGTACGATTTCAAAACATTTTGTTACCAAAATAACATGTACGCATTTTACAATAAAATACACAACTGCTACTAAGAAAAGTAAGTACAGAGATAACACCAATCGATTGCTTCCAAAAACGAAAAATGCAATTGTACAATGAAAGTTGAATAAATATATATTTTGCCGTCAAAATAAATTTAGCTGCTAAATGCTAATTAGTTTTCGAACAGTTATCGTATTTAGTTTTCCAATACTTTCCCCATTAGTCTTCATAGCCGGAAAACACATTAGCCTCAATGAAATACTGGAAAACACGTTATCTCAAATAATACCTATTTTACACATATTCGTTATCGGAGAGTTTACATTCTCGTGCGTCACCCCTTTCGGTATAATTACTTTTTTTATTCATTTTTTGCTAGTATACTCATAAATTACCTGAAATATTTTCTAAGGTAAATTCCAAATATATCTGCTGCATTGAATAAATAGTAAATATACTGATCCCTTAAAACAAAAGCACTAACCCTAACAGTAATTATCCGAATATATTCCATGAAAATAGGAAAAAAGAAAAAAATATTATGTATTGTAATCTTTAGATTATATTATATTGTATTATATTATTATATATAGACAGTAATTGCGGCCATTAGTTTTCATAGTAAACCAAGATTTGGCAATGCCAGAAATACAACATAAAACTAGATTTTTAGCAAAATTTAATGCTGCTTCTATGCAGGATTATTAAAAGAATAAATCTATAGAGAAAACACGATTTTCTAAATTATGGAAAAAAAATTAAATTTTGAATAAAGCGAGTTTTTAAAATCACGGATAAAGCGAGTTTTTAAACTCACGTCCTCTAATACATATATGAAATTTGACCTTAAATTGTTGAGAGATGGAAGTGCCAATTTCGGCTAAATATATTCTTTTGATGGTTTATGTTCAATGCATGTGTTTCATCAAATTATACTGGCTCTAATCAAATATATTTATTCTTTTTTGTTTGTTTATTTTTTACGATGCTCATTCTATATATACAGGATTCTCGCTGCCGCTTGCAAGTGTGCCGAATTGCTCCATTTTGCGAGTAAAAAAAAAAATCACAGTCGCCAAATTGCGAAGATTTTTTTGCCATTTTTGTTTGTATATGTAAAGTAGCGGTCAAAAATTTCCGGCCAGTCAAAAGTTTTTAGTTAATTTATAATCATATCTATATGAAGAGGAATCTCAAAGTGATATTCATACATTTTATTGATATAGGAGGTTATTTATAGAATAACATATAAATGTCAATAAATTTAATTGACAAAGTTTAGATCAAAGGAAAACGCATGTGCTCGGAAGTTTACGGCCACCTTTGCATGTTCAGAAAAAATGGTATTGTAATAGAAAATAACAGTGATCAACAAGATTTACAATTAGTATTTTATCACCATACTTTTATTATTAAGTACTGCGGCGTAGCAAAATGACATTGATACAGTCAACGGTTGAAAATCGTCTATGGTCCTTTTTTCCACACTTTTTGCAATTTTTTTGCAAAATTTCAGTTGAGTTGGAATATTAATAATTTTGCATACGTTTGTGAACATATTTCCATAGATTTTCTATTGGATTAATCTTGGGCGTTTGAGCTAGCGCTTTCAACCGCGGAATTTTTTTGTGCAGATGCCATTGCTTATCCAGCTTGCATACATTCATTAAGTCTTTATCACTTTAAAACAAATAGTTGCGACCACAATTTTTCCTCTAATAAGGCAGCATATGTTCTTGCAAGATATCCTTATACATTGCATCATTAATCTTGCAACGGATATCAAATAACGAATTAACACTTTTTTGAAGAAAATACTCCCCAGATTACAACATGTCCTCCGCGATGCTTCATTGTAGGAAAACATATGTCGAAACATATCTTTTGCTGTTAGATCATTGAATGTACTGTATGCCATCACTCTCTAAAAAGTTTAAAATTCGATTGATGGAAAAATAGAGCTTTTGTCCAGTTTTCTCTTGACCAGACTTTGTGATTCTTGGAAAACGCTAGTCGAGTACGTTGGTAATTTTTTTACCTCCTGAAATTTTTTTACACCGGTTCTTCCATAAGGCTCTGCATCATATCATTATCTTGATACAGGAAATTGACTTATTTAAACACTATTTTCATTCATAAATCGCAAAATATTGCAACGTCATTTTTATGAGGGTCTTCAACTGATTTTCCCCTGATAATTTTCTCCACAAAAATAGTCATTTTCCGGGGCCTCCCGGACGTCAGAAAGTCCTGAAGGCCATGCAATTTTTAAATATCTTTATGTAATTTTTAAATATCGTCTACAGTCGTTTCCCCGATCGATAGCTATGCCGTAATATCTTGAGAAGTATGGCCTTTGAGAGATAAACTAATCACACATTTACGAACAATAAACATTTAACTATTCATTTTTGTTTTAAAACTATTCTATTCACTTTGATTCATTCAGAAACACGTCCATAAAGCACTTTACCGATAGAAAAAAACTAAGGAAAGATGAGTGGCCAGAAACTTTTGCATACGCTAATTTCGAATTCTGCCCCTTTCCATGAAGTGTTTTCATTATCCAATCAAATTGGCCACGTCGTCAGAGGACAGTCACATATTCCTAACTTTTGAAGGAATTGTGCTTCTTCTTCGCTGAAACTCTCTGGTAAATAAATGAAGAAAACTAACTGGCTGGAAACTTTTGACAGCCACTGTATGTGTGTGCCCATACATTGGAAATTCTTATCTAATTATCTGAATGATTGATGCCGCTTTACAAATTTAATCGCATTATGTCATTTACAATGTTCTATTTGTAAAGATATTCTTTTAACACCAATTCAGTTTTGCAACAGCCAAATACATGAATGAATATGCGATATGTATTTATCTATTGTCAGTTAATCACCAACTACATACTGGCATCATACCGGTAAAAATACAAACAAAATTACTATCATCAAGCGCCAAAAAGAGAAAAGTTTTGCCGAAATATTTTGCTGAAATTAACCATTCCAGACTTTCTACTAAATGATTGAAGAGTAATCATTGGGCGGGCAATTTTTTATATCGAGTCGAAATCTCTTAGTAAATTTTAGTGCATGTTTTACACACGGTAAATCAACGACAGCTGTTTTTAATTTAATTTAATTTGCTAAAAGAAAGTCTGAAACATTTACACATTTATTACTGGGAGACATTTAGAATGTACACATTTGCAATAGTTCTGTAGAAGATAATCGAATTTCTATTTTATAAGCAATTACAAAAAAAAAGATTATTTTAGAATATTGGTTTGGAAAATAGGTTTGGAAAAAGGGGTAAAATACACACTTTTCAGTGTTTCACGCCGAATTTATTTTGCTAACATTTCTTTCATTTTGTCGACAGTTTTTTATTTCTTATTTGCCAAATCGCTAATGTTTCTTAAAAGTCATGAAAACCCTTCTAGTATATATATACACATATAATTTATTGAATTTAATTCAAAATTACCAGATTAAAATATAACAATAACAATAAGTATAACATAATATTTTTTTTCGCAGAAAAGAAAAAAAATTCTCAAAGACTAAACATTTTCACAATTTTAAGAAGTAAAAAAATGTCTATCCTGCTCTTTTACAAATACATTTTATTTTTTATATTTCTATTTATTTTTCTGTAAAAAAAATTACCATTTTTTTTTCAGCGTTTTTTCATTTGAGAAAACTAAACTGGCTTTAATCTTCCAAATTTTGATAAGCATTATATTAAAAAAAAGATCCAAATTTACTTTGTTTTAAGACCGGTTTCCATAGAAACATTCAACAGAATTTTATCCACTTGAGTAACGGAGCATCACGGTCAAATAAATGTGACAAGAACAGCCCATCCGTTGATGATGGATTCACGAGTACAAACCACAGCATCTTGAATACATTCATAAGTGATTCAGTACATCCTAAACTGTTTTCATTTATTTTTAGCGTTTTATTTATTTTTTCTATAAATATTTTGAATGTCTATTTTTGAAACAACTGTGGTTATAATGTTATAATTTTGGATTTCGTGAAAGAAGATCGCGGTTGTTACAAGTTAGTGTTAATTTATTCAGTTAATGAGAATAAAAGGATAATAATAAGATATAATAAGAAAAATGTGTGTTTAATCTATCATTTATGAAATCTTTGTTATTTTGCATAACATAAATATATATGTATATATATATATATACATTATATAGATATTGATATTTAAGTTAAAAAATAATAATAAATAATAATAATCTCAAAAACTGCCACTCCAAGAAAGCTTTAAATGCAGCAAAACTAGCATATATATAGGGTGAATCATAAATATCGAAACAATAGGCTATCTCCTTAAATATTGCCTCTAGTCCCATACTTCCAATTGCAAAAATTCGTAAAAAAAGGTGAAATTTCTGATAAGATTAGTTGCAACTCCATGGGGGTCTACTTAAAAAAAAATACGAAAATTAATTTTTATACGGCCCCCGTAGAGCAAAATTCCCAATTACAAAATTATTCCGAATCCATTCCTAAATTGAACAAAAAAATTTCATCTCCGTATCTGCAAACCTGACAGAGATATTAAAATTCAAAATTCTCCAAAACTCGTGAATTACACAGCTTTACATTTCTGTAAACGAAGCATTTTTGACTCGGTTTCAAAGCAAATGAGGGATAGTCCACAAATTGTTCGTATTAATTGTCGATTTAGGACCGTGCCTTTTATTAGGACATAAAAAGCAGCAAATTGATTTAAATCAAAACTTCTTTTCAAAATATGTTGATCGTTGGAACTATAGGTCTGCATGGATAAAAATATCTAGGTCCGGTCCCAAACCGACCCATAGGGGAAAATTTCAAACCGGAATGGAAGAATAAAATCACTATCCGGACCAGCCTGGAAAAAAGTTTAAATCATAGCTCGGCTCAGCCGTGATTTTCTACATCGTTTTTTATTTTAGTGTAGTTAAAAATTATTTCATGGGGAAGAGTTCTGACCAAAAATACTTATTATAGCTTTTCTTTTTTTATATTTATACTTTTCATTATTAAAGAAGCACCAAAGGCTGTGATATATTTATTTTATCAATGAATCTCTGTTTATATCTAAATGTTTCACATATTTTTTAATATCGCTAAACCATATCCCATGCGTTGGAGACTTTGAAAAATGCTATACAGTAAAACCTTTTAAGACGGAATCACATAGGGAAGAAAAAATAAGTAATAGACGAATGCCCTGGAGTTTATTTTTTCCCAGGTATTATTGTATTCATTTTGTATAGATAAACACATTTTCTGTTTAAGACAGAATTCCGTCATAGGCAAATTTTTTTCTGACTTTATTGTGTTTAATCTTTTAGCATTTAAATATACTATTCTTAAAAAAATAAATTTTAAAGTTTCTTTTTCTTTCTTTCTTTCTTTCTTTCTTTTTTTTTTTTTTTTTTTTTTTTTTGTAAAATAACAGCGATTTTAAAATCTATGTGGTTTTCGTAAAAATTTTGATTGAAACAAATTTTACTTATTCCATGCACGTACTGGTCAGTCAGAGACAGTGATTTTAATACGGATTGCTCGAGACCGGGATTGTAAATTTCGTCTAATGCAGACCTTATTAAAAGAGAAGAATTGTTAAAGAAAAAAAGTACAAACTTGAGACATGTCATTTTAAATTATTTTACATTGTTTTGTTTCGGGAAAAATTGAAAAATTATTTATTTTTGAAAATATGATTTTTTAAAAAAGTTATATTATTTTTATTAATAAATATTTTTGAATAGTTCTAAAGTTAATATTGAAAAACAAAACCCCAGAAACAAAACTAAACTGAGATTTTCATCGTTGAATTAATGGAAAGAAATTGAAATCCGATAAATAATGTTTGGAGTTATAACGATTTTTAATTATCCCATTTAAACCAGTATTAATCATATGAAATTTTTATAAATTTTATGATAAATTTTAGGATGTGGTTTTATTATCAAATTATATGGCTAACCATCACACAAAAAAGAAAAAAAAACTAAATTCTAACTCAAAGGATAGATTTTTTACACGTTTCCTAGAACTGTTAAAATAGCATTGTCTTTTGAATTGCGCACATTTCAATTTGTGTCTAATCCCTTAAAACCTGATGAATTATTCAAACGACTATAACTCTGCGACTTTTGAAGATATGAAGATTCAACTTTTTGTGTATAGTTCAGGACTGGATAAGGAAAGTTTTCCTAATTGGAATTATTATCCTACCGGGGCTGTATAAAAAGTTAATTTTCGTATTTTTCGATTAGATCCCCCATGGAGTTGCAACCTATCTTATAAAAAAATTACTTTTTTATGAATTTTTCAATTGTATGCATTTTTGCATTTGTATGAAGTATGAGTCTAGGGGCAATATTTTAGGAGATAGCCTATTGTTTCGATATTTATGGCTCACCCTGTATATGTGTGTGTGTGTGTACAAAGTAGTGAAGATTTTATGAATTATATATTAAACACACATTTTTCCTATTTTATATATGTGCATTTCTGCATGCATTAACTAAATTTCAATTGTAATAAAAATAGATTCAAAACATAATAATCTTATGCTTCAATACATTCGTAAGTGATACACAGTTCTTATATGCTTATTTTTAGTTTTTCAATACTAATATTATTACAGACTGAATATTATTAGAGATCCCCATTAATGTTTTTATTAAAGAACTATTTTAACAGTGCTTATAGTTTTAGATATCACGAAAGAAGATCACTACTAGTTTTTGTTTATATAATACTTACGTCCCAATGAAAAAGGAAAATTATTAATTGATTATTATGGAATATTCCTTTAATTATTGGAGGGCTGTGTTTATAATGATCTTATTCACTATATTTAATGTATGAAAACTTAGTTTTATGTAGGCAGGGTGGCAAAATTTTAACGCCAATCTGGTCCATTCTGCGTTTTTCTAGATGGTTTTTTAACTTTTAAAGAGAGAACAGTTGAAACACCCACCCAATTCAAAATAGTCGTTAATCCCATAGAGTTTATGTGACTCTTTCTAATTAAATTAGCCTGTTTTTAATAATTTGTTGTTTTGTTGTGTTATTATCTAGGCTTTAAAAGGCAATAGTACATAGCCGGCATTATCATTAAGTATGTCCAAACCATCTGTATCTTTAAAAATTAATACAGCATCGAATTTTCAAATATTTTTCTTTTTCGAAAATATTTACATATGTATCGTGTTTTTATAAATTTGTTGCGATAGGTTCATCCAACACCCCTCGTCAATTTTGCTTAATGCCCATACATCTAAATTTGTGTTATGAAAGAATGCAATTTTCTCAAAAATTATGTGTCCTAGTGAAATCGCTGTAGTCTTTCTGCACGGTTTAAATTAACATCTGGTACTTCTAATTTTTTTCATACTTTTAGCTTCAGTAGATTCAGAAATAGAGGAGGAGGGGAATACATTTTTGTGTGACAATCTGAAAAATTAATCCCTAAAATTAAAATAAATTTACTTTTGAGCTCAGTTGAGTTCGGTCAGCGTCTTGAAAAGCTTTTACACAGTATACAAAAAAAGTATATTTTTCAAGTAACTTAATTAGCCTGTATACATTTTTACTTAATGTATTTGTGAATACTTAATAATCTTTAAATATGTTAGCTAATAGTCTTTAATACTTCCCCCAATTTGAATTTTCCTCGTTCAACAGTTTATGAGTTAAATGACTGAGACAGACAGACACCGGAGTTATAATGGTTCCGTTTTCTCTTTTTAAGCACGAAAGTCTATTTTTCTTCATTATTGTAACTTTAGACTTTTGTAACCCATAGTGAAAGGATTTTGACAAAATTTAAAAACAAGGTTAACTTAAAAAGTATTTATTTTTAATCATCTTCATTTAATATTGCTAGAAATCTGAGGCATAAGAGAAAAGGGTTCCATTTTAACTAGCCGTAAGCAAAATTCTGCAAATTGATGTATGAAAATGTTGGTTTTCCTTCTATTTTAAATTCTTTTAACTGATACAGTTTTAAGCACGCATTGATGCATTTCTAGATCTTGGTTTATCCGTAGAAATTATATCACTTTATCTTTAAGATTTATGATTTAGGACTTTCATCTTAACCTTAAATTAAAAATAAAAAGTGAAATATATGTCTCGTTTAATCAAACATTGCAATATGTTTTACTTTTATTAGTGTCTATGTACTTTTGCATACATAATCTTTATAATAAAAGGTCTAAGTCATGTGAATGTGATCAACATTTCCGAGCTAACCGCTTCGTTTTATTTTATATTCCAGATGATCATTTTGGTTCTATAATATTAGTCTGACGCAGATGATAAATCGCCAAATATTGTTATATCTACATCATTTCATCTATATCCGAATATTACAAGTCAGGTAATAAACAGCTACGAGCTGATTCCATCGCTTTTCATATGCAAGATTTATATTTCCATTAAAAAAGGGAAATTATTTTTTCAATTTAAAATACGTCAAGATGATCGCAAAGAGTTATTGATACTTTTATGTTAGCCGTGTGCAAATCTCTGCAATAAAATTTTTAACACGACATTTTGCATTTTTTATAATTTTTTGCGTGGTAAAGTAAGTTGATGCTTTTAATTTGAAATTAAATATCATAATTTGTGGTATAATTTACTATCATTTTTTTGTTTAATGAAACAAAAAGACAGATGTGAAAGCCGTGAATATTAAATATTTCAGTTTTAAATTAAAGCTTTGTATTTTTAAATGAAATATGTGAAAAGATTATATTTTTGATGAAAATTGAAAAATTGTCATGAAAACAATGTTTGGCGATATATCAACCTAGCATAAAAATTATGATTTCATGATTACTTTATTAGAATCTTTCGCTTTAGCGGAAGATTGTGCAAGTAAAATAAATTTTCCCTAACATAAAAATTAAGAGTTCTTATTAGTCTATCAGATTCTTCCTATTTGGTAGAAGATTGAGAAAGTAAACTGAATTTTGAATAAAAGTAACATGATACATTGCTTAGAATACGTTTTATGATGATCAAACTGGTCGCCAAAGATGGCTAATTTTTAGATTAAACCTTTGAGTATTTTGACGTTAGGGATGGATGATAATTTTTTTCGTCTTGGTCTCAATGATTCATTATACTTTCATTATTAATTATATTATAAGAACAGATTCAGAATAAAAGATACAGCAGTTTTAAAACATTCATAATGTAACTTAGTAATAATATATGCTTTTTGCTTCAGATATGTTATTTATTGTAAGAAAAAAAACAGCAGGTATTTTAGAAAATATTGTTTTAAAAATATCTCAGTTCATTATGTCACTAAAAAATATCGTTTATGACCAGTCTTTAGTTATTTTGTATTAAAAAAAATCAATTGTACATTTGAATGTCGGAATAACGTGGATTTATGCGATAATCTGCTGAATCATTTTTGTCATATTTAATCAAATGTTTTCTAAAAAAGGAATTTTACAAATTAAAAATTGATGATTTGAATATATTCAAACCCTTATATTTAGATGGAATATTTGCCGGCACAAAAAGCCCATGTAGGTGCTTCAAACAAATCAGTATATGTATTTTGAGATTGAAAAATGTTCAACTGTAAAATACACCCCTCCTACTACACACACAAAAAAAAACAGCTGCTGATCTTTTTTATGAACAAAACTTTGTATTGCATAAAAAAGTACATTTTATTATATGCATCTTTTAATGTTAGTTTTTCATTTATAACTATTTCAATGAAATAAACCAATTTCTTAATTTTAAATATATTCATATTTTATTTAATCTAAGTAATTCATGTTTTAAAACTTTAAAAAGAAAACAACCATTTAAAATTAGTAAACGTCAGATTTCTTTATCCATTGGACTTTAATTACTTTGGGGATAAAACTCAATATAGAGATAAAAGCTTTAAATTTGACAGAGATAAATGGACCAAAGTAAAAGCTTGGTGAAGAAGAAAATAATCGAACTAAAGAAAATCTAAATCTTTACCATATGATGTCTTCATTGTCAAATGTGAAGCATCCTTAATTTGTTCAATGCTTACCATCATAGACTTCTTTAATGAGAGTAATAAATCATTCATTGTGAAGGTTACGTTGGGATAGAACTTAATCCAATAATGGGAGAAAAGTAATTAATAATAATAATAAAAAAAATGCCATTCTTTGGAAATTGGAGTTTAAATTTTTTTGTGGCGTAGTTTATTTTCTTGTAAAAGTTTCATGTTGTATTGAAGATTACTTTATTTTTTTATTAAATAAAGTTTAATGTTTTCTTGATTAGTGTGATATATTTTTTTCAACGTGTTTACTTAATCGACGAAATCATACTTCAAAATGAATTCTTTTATTTATACTGTATGTTAAAAATATGTATGTAGTATTATCTAAGGTATCTCTTAAAGCCATGAGTTTTGTCAAATAATTATTTAACCCTTTCCGGCGCAGTGTGTCCGGTATGGAAACACCTAATTTTAATTCCAAACTTGCAATTGGACCAATAATATTTTAACAAAATCTTGCTTTTACAATAAAAGCCTAAATTAAGGAGTTCTTGATTTCTTAAAAAGTTGTTTGTAAATTCCGGTGTCAGTCGATATTTTCCCATACAGAATTTGACTACGCCGGAAAGGGTTAACCCGTACTAGAGTTTATAAGCAGACACTTTTTATATATCACATGATCCTAAAGTCAGAATTGTTAATAAACATTACATCCTATAAGAACAGATTAAAAATAAAAAATACAACTGTTTTAAAACATTCGTAATATGACTTAGTAATAATATTTGCCTTTTAAATATGTTCTTCTTCAGAGAATATAATATTCTCTGAGGAAGAACCTATTTAAAGGTTTGAAAGCACTAAGATGTTATTTTTAAAATAAAATAAACTTTTAACATCTGTAGATGATTAATTTAATCGCCTTTTAAGTAAGCCTGAACATTTTAAAGTTCATATTATACAAATTTGCCTTTTATATCAGATATGTTATTTATTGTAAAAAAAAATCTGCAGGTATTTTGGAAATAAATATTTTAAAAATATTTTTGTTCTATATTTCACTAAAAAAATCATTGATGACCAGTCTTTAGAACTTCTGTATTTAAAAAAACTATTTATAAATTGAATGTCGAATAATGCCGATTTATGTGATAATCTGCTGAATCATTTTTCATTTTTAATGAAATGTTTTCTGAAAAAGGAATTTTACAAATTAAAAATTGATGATTTTAATGTATTCAAAAATTAATATTTAGATGGAATATTTGCCTGTACAAAAAGCCTATGTAGGTGCTTTCAAATCAATCAATATATCAATTCTGAGAACGAAAAAATTTTCAACAGTAAAACGCAAACACAACACACAAACATAGATGCTGATATTTTTTTATGAACAAAACTTTGTATATTATAAAATATTTCATTTTATTATATACATTTTAGTGTTCGATACAAAATATCTCATATATAACTAATTCAAATAAATAAATAATTTTTTTAAATTGAAATACATTCATATTTTATTTAATCTAAGTAATTGATGTTTTAAAACTTTAAAAAAGAAACAAACATTTAAAACTAATAAAACGTCAGATTTCTTTATCCATACCACTTTAATTACTTTGGGGGTAAAACTCAATATAGAAATAAAAGCTTTAAATTTGACAGAGATAAATGGACCAAAGTAAAAGCTTGGTGAAGAAGAAAATAATCGAACTAAAGAAAATCTAAATCTTTATCATATGATGTCTTCATTGTCAAACGTGAAGCGTCCTTAATTTGTTCAATGCATACCATCATAGACTTCTTTAATGAGAATAATAAATCATTCATTGTGAAGTTTACGTTGGGATAGAACTTAATCCAATAATGGAGGTAAAGTAAATACATAATACAAAAAATTACTACTCTTTGGAAATTGAAGTTTAAAATTTTGTGGCGTAGTTTATTTTCTTGTAAAAGTTTCATCTTGTATTGAAGTTTACTTTATTTTTTTATTAAATAAAGTTTAATGTTTTCATGATTAATGTGGTATTTTTTTTCCAGAGTATTTATTTAATCGATGAATTCATACTTCAAAATGAATTATTTTAATTGCACTATATGTTAAAAAATGTGTACGTAGTATTATCTAAGGAATCTCTTAAATTCTTTTAAAGCAGTCATGAGTTTTTTCAAAAAATTGTTTAACCCGTACTAGACATTTATAAACTTAAACATTTTGTATATCAGATGATCCTAAGGTTTGAATATAAATGAAAATGTTAAAATTCTAAAATTATATGCAGTTTTAAAATAAGCGAACATAGGATTTTTTTTAACAGTAATGTGATTGATAATTTTATTTGTTACCAATAGTTGACATTTTAAGTGTTACAAGAAGTTATTATATAAATAAAATTGGAGTTTATTTATTTATTTATTTTTTGGCACATTATATTTTCTTATACGCTCTTAAAACACCAGCCAAAAAATAACTCAGGTTGAGTTGAAATCCACTCATTTTACGATTTGAAAGTCAACTTCTCATAAATGGTTGAAACAATTCGAGTGAACGAGTTGTTGTTAAGCAATTTAAATGAAGATGAGTATTTTAAATAAGCAGTAATTAAAAATCAAGATAAGTAAAACTTTTAATAAAGAACTCATTCACAATCCACTAATTTATAGCTCTTTACTGGGAAGCCAAAACCACTCTATCGTTTTAAGAGTGTTATAAATTCTCCTTGAGCTATAGATAAAAGCGTACATACGTTGTATAATATTTCACAACGCTTTTACGATTCCAAAAGTTCAATTCAAATATGGATACCCGTTTTCGTAAAAAATAATATTCTGTAACTCCAGTCACATAACGATTTACAGAACGTCAGATAGGAACACTGAAAAAATTTCAAAAATCAGAGATAAATTTCCCTATTTTTATTTATTTATTTATTTATTTATTGCCAGAAAGGAGTTCCAGACTGTTAAATTAAGTGAAATCCTTATATTTTCTTCAGCATGAATTATTGTACTATTCAATTACTGAATTACTGATTTTTTTATGTCAAATCTTATTGAATTTTATCTTCTTGTTTTCTGTTGGATTATCCTGTGCACAATAAATCAAGGGCAGTCAAAGAATTTATGGCTATACAATAAGTAGAATAAAAAAATATGATAACAGTTATCACTAGATTATTGTACAATAAATAAAGTTTAAACTCGTCGAAAGTGGCAATCCCAAAACTCTCTTCTATCTTACAGACGTTAATACTACCAACAAAATGAAACATAACAGTCAGTAGGGTAAATTACACCAAAATCGAAACAGCAACAATTTAACTGAATCGGAAATTTGATGAAAATCCGTGTATTAGTATTTAAGATAAAAGTATCGCAGAAATTTTAAAGAAACTGGATAGAAGCATCACATATTGAGCAATTTATTTTAAATACTAAAGAGTACTAACTTATATCAGGGACTAACTGAATCGGAAATTTGATGAAAATTCGTGCATTAGATTCTGAGATAGAGCTATTGCGATAATCATAAATAATTCCGCATAGAAGCTTGACATTTTGGGCGATTTATTTTAAATACTAAAGAATACTAACTTATATTAGGGATTAACGTAATCTGAAGTTTGAGGACAATTTGTGCATTAGTTCCTGAGACAGAGCTAGTGCAATAAACATGAATAATAATATTCAATAGTGCCACCTGTCATGCGATTTACGCATAACAACAATTTAAAACATATCATATCAAGAACTGACTAAATCTGAAGTTTCATAAAAGTCAGTCGATTAGGTTTTGATATATAGCTATAGCCAAAATCATTAAAAAAGTAGAATAGCAGCGCCACGTATTTGGCGATATACACAAAAATTTAATCAGATCCAATTTATATCAAGTTTAACGGAATCCTAAGTTTTGTGAAATGCCGTCCATTAGTTCTTGAGATAGGCGCCCAAAAAATTTATGTCACATTATAGACAGACAGACTGACTGACAGACTCACAAACAGACATTTTTTTAAATCTTCAACCCCTAAAACGTGTAAATCTGTCGAATACTGAAAATCGAAAATTTTCCCCAAACCAATTCTTTCTTCTTGTAAAGATAGAATAAAGTAAAAACAGAAATGCCAAAAAATTCTTTTACTTTGAAAAGTATCGTAAAATTTACATACACCTTTACAATTTAGTAAAGTAAAATACTCGAAAAAAGTTTTATGTATAATATGAAGCTATGATAAATTTTAGATTTAATGAATACGTAAAAACACAAATATATATGAAATTAAAACTTATTAATTTTACAAAATATCGTGATTCTTTATGAAGTAATTGTCATGAATTCATAATAACGGAAAAATATCGAAACACGAATTATTTCAATTAAACAATTCGAATTCATTTTGAAAGAAACTTGTTCGCAATATTTCACAAAAGTGTGTTTTTAAAACTAAACAAATACACAAATAAGCAAATATTGGAATCTGTATGCGGGGTAAAATATTAACATCATTAAAAAGATAACATAAGCATATTAGAAAAATTGAAGATTTAATACATGAGTAATACTGAGTAGTTTAGTTTTAGAGTCTGATATTTTTTCCATAAATGACGTTTCATAGTTTAATGGAAACATAATAAATACTTCATTTAATTTCATTGATTAGATGGAAATAACTTGATCACATTTATTAAAAAATACACCCAATTCATTTAACTAAAATCTAGATACATTTATCTAAAATTTCTTTTATGTTTTTGCAGAAAATTGAAAAGAAACATTATTTAATGTTTTGAGTCCAGATTATTTAGAATACACCAATGAAGATATAATATATAATAAAATGAGGCTGATGTACAAAATGCAATGTAATATAAATTCACCGTTTTTAGATGACGTTAAAAATGTTATTAAAATAAAATATAGTTAGACTGCATATCGGATTGTTATTTGACAACTAATTAGACTAATTTTCAAAAATATGAAGTTTGTAAAATTCTTTAAATTGATTGGCGCTAGTTGAAGAAAAAAAAAAACTTTTGCACTTAATAATATTATAACATGTAATTTATAAGAATACAAATTTGCTTAAAGCATGTAATCCTGAATTAAGATATAATTAACAAAATCATAAAAACAAAATAAAGTAGATCAACATTATTTTAATTTGGCGAAGACATTCATGTTCAGACTATAAACATTTAAACAATATCAAAGTATATTAATATCACGATATAGAATAAAAATATTTAAGCGAGAGAAAATTTGTTGTTTGCTAAATTAGAGGTCTGCACGGGCCGATGTTTCCAGGCCCGGTCCGGCCCGTACAGAAATCAGTGAAACCAGGCCCGGCCCGGTCCGTTACAATTTCTACGATTTCTAAAAAAATCAGATTTTTATCATATAATTAGGATTCCTTAAAAGAATACTGCATACATATCTATGGAATGATTTTACAGTACATCTTACTGGAAATACACATTAAGAGCATTAATGATTACTTAGATATTTAGGCTTTCAACATTCAAATAAAGATTCATTAAAAGATTAATATGGCTTAGAATAAAAGAAAAAACAAAGAAAGTTAAAAACATCGTAACTTTTAAAGCTGTTTAATAAAAGAAGATTTATAAAAATATTTCTATATCATTTTATTAAAGATTTTAAATCCAAATTCATTCTTAAAATGCAAAGAAGTTCCTTTCTGATTTATTTTTAAATTCATTTTTTTCTCAGAAAAGTATAAGTTTAGCAGGTATTTTTATTCAGAAACTATATAATCGAATGGGGTTATCCATTTTTTGATGTAAGCAATTTAAGAATACTGCAAGTAAATAAAATACTGTCGTAGTTAGCGTTTTGAATAGTGTTTCCGGAAGCGATAGCATGGGAAGGGAGAAAAACCAGTAATCAATTAAGAAACTATTATATATCTCAACAAGGTTACAGAAGTATTTTATTTACCAAAAATGGAAAACTCTATTCGATTCCAAATCCCTTCAATAGTCCGGCTTATCACTTTTATACTTTTACAATTTAAAATTAATCGGAAAATCTGTCAAACTTTTGCATTATTGAGAAATGAATTTAAAAACCATCAAGAAGTATATATATCCAAAGATTAAGCTAACATAAGTTCTTTATCGCTGTTAATAATTTTACAAATCATGTTGTCCGCCCTACAGATCTTGAGAACAATTAAGTCTAGTTCCGGTCCGGCTAGTCTACATGTAGAAAAATAATGCAAGCTTGATCTCGGCCCGACACGAGTCAGCTAAAAAAATATTAAAACGGGTTACACACAATGTAACTGTCCGATGCCGATCTCTACACTGTACATTTTTATACTAATACTGTCAAACTAGTATGGTTCGTGACGCACATTCATAAAACCTCGTTATAATATATATATATATATATATATATACTATATATATATATATATATATATATATATATATATATAATTCATAAAATTCTTGTTAAAACTATTTCGTTGGATATAGTTCATATTTTATTGTATCTACTGAATTCTTGCAAACGGGCCAGCAGGCCCGAAAATTTTTTGATCGGCCCGGCCCCGGCCCATAAGGCCCGTTCAATTTTTTTGCCGGCCCGGCCCGTTGCAAAATTCGAAAGGATTCCGCCGGGCCGGGTACGGGCCACGGGCCAAGCCCGGGCCCGTGCAGACCTCTATGCTAAATACAAAAATATTTATTATAGTGAAGTGTTAAAAAAAATCTATAAGTAAAATTTGTTAAAAAAACAGACGAATTTTTTTAATGTACACAATATATTTCTGAAAATTTCTGCATAGTTTTATCGTTGACAAAAAAAAAAAAAAAAAATGATGCGTGGATTGATGTGAAACTGAATTATGAAAAATTATAAACATATTTTGAATAATATTAAACTAACAATTTTTAAAAGCACAGATTTTTGTACATTAAACGTTTTAGTTATTAATTAACTAATTAATTAATTTGTTCTTCTGTATTTTAATTTCAACTTTTAGTTTTGGGAAATTTAATGCCAAACATTTAATTTATCGATTTGCAATTGTTAAAAATTATTAAAATATTTTGTTGTCATCGGAAACACAACTGTATGTGCAAATTTAAGCATAATCGGTGGAGAATAAAAATCCATTCTAAATTTCCAATGTTACGTATACGTTAAGCTAAATAAAACAGTGTAAATCTACTGTTGTATTTAATACAAACATTTTAGTTTATTCTTCTTATATAAATGAAGTTTTTAAAGCGAGAAAACATTCACAACAATAATGTGTTTAAAGAACTTATATACCCGTTTTATATTACGCACAGAAAATAATGTAAAAAATATAAAACAAACTATTATTTAAAGCATAGATTTTAAAATAATAAACTTTTTATTGAATTATTTATTATTTAATTAGATCTTTTGTATTTTATTTTCTTTTTACTATTGGGCGAATTAATGCCAAATATTTAATTTATTGTTTTATAACTGTTACAAAGAAATATTATAATGTTTCATTGTTCATCGTAAACACAATTGTGTGCGTCAATTTGAGCTTATTCCGTACACAATAAAAATTCATTCTAAAGTTACAATTTTACCTATACGTAAAGCTAAATAAAGAGTATAAAACTAGTGTTTGTATTTAATTCAAAAAGATTTGTTTAATGTTTGTCTTCTCGTATCAATGAAATTTCTGAAAAGAGAAAAAAAATCATGACAATAACGTGTTTAAAGAACTTAAAACACCTTTTTATATTATGCACAGAAAAAAATAACCTAAGATAGAAATATTTTGAAAATAACATAAAGCGAATATCATATCGTTGTGGAATAATTTTCTCTATAGAAATTAACCTCATGGAAGGAAAACTTAATTAAAAAAATAATCCCCACCTCAGATGTATGATACTTTGAAACATGCTGCAAGCTAAATTAAAATCCATGCTCTGATTATCTCAGTTGCCGAAAAATATTTACTGAAAGAATTCATTAAAAAACACATTTAATGTACGTTTTCATTAAGATACTTTTGAAAATGATCTTCAAAAAACTGTTCGTTGAAGTTTGGAGGAATATTATGACTTGTGTAATAAGTTTTAGTAAAATAACTTAAGCAGTATTTTTAGTTCTAAACAATGAAATTTTATGTTGGTAAAAATATTAAAAATTACTTCTAAAAGCTGGCATTCAGAAATCAGGCAATTTAAAAAATCTGGCATCAAAAGCTTATTTTCCCTTGTGAGGTAGTGTCCTTTGTGATAAAGGCACTCTAGCATTTTAGTGGGATCTTGACGTCAATGTTTTAAAATGTTTAGCGTGAAAGCGACATCTATCCTTTATTAAACTTTAACTTTCCAGAGCGTGTGTGTCGCCCTTGGTTCTACAGTTAATCGCGGTTAGGAGTAATATGCAAATTCATAGCGCCGTCTTCAATTTGCAACATATAAAAGCTTTGAGTTGGAGTGTGTGTGGAGAGTGGTGAGAAGGCAGGAGGCCAGCAGTAGGGTGATGCGGCAGTAGCCCGCAGAGATAGATAGCAGGTGTGGTGTGGCAAAAGCCAGCTAGTATGGTGAGGCGGCGAAAGCCAGCCAGGTAAATTGAATTGCGCTATAGCGAGTTAGATAATCAGCCTCCAGTGAATTAGAATGTGTTTTATAGTGAGCTAGCCAGTAGCGTGCACCGAGTTAGCTATCGTGAGCGGAGCTATCCAAGAAGAGTGCCAATGGAAGAAATAGTAATACATTTAGTAATTTGAGTAATAAAGAGTATTTGCAGCCACAGGCTGTCTTATAAAGATTTAATCTAGCGTTTAGCCGAAGTCAGAACAAGAAGCTTGTTTGAAGTGCCCCTAAGTCTAAGCCGAGGTTGTGAGTATAGTTTCGAGTTAATCTCTTAGTATTGTTACTAGTTATTGAAGTTCTAGAACTGTTGCTCCACTTCCCCCAAGTTCTAGAAGTTTAAATAAACTAATTTTATCTTATACTTAGAATTATGTCTTCATTTCATCAACATAACCACCCTCCCGTTACACCCTTATTTTGTCTTTTGTACTTTCAAATTATAGAAGAAGAAAAATTGAAATTCTTTATGAAAAAGAAACTAAAAGATTTGAAGGAATAGTTTAAAAAAATATTTAAAAAAATTACTATTTTTAATTTGCCAAAATCGATTATTTTCTAAAAAAATACTTTTTGGGAGCTGCATTGTTGTTTATCAATGGGGACAAACTATGAAGGATACATGCTGCAAAATTTTTAACAGTGTAAGCATATCATAAGCAGCAGTGCATAATCAAGTAACAGTTTAATGGTCAGCGAGATAGTGCTAAATAGAACCTCCGATAATGCTAGTAGTAGCTCAGAAGATGAAGGTAAACAACCGGCTGAAGAAAAGGTGTCCCTAGAAAAAAAAAAACTTTGACTGTAGAATGCGTTAGAGAAACAAGACTGTGTTTCTAAAATATATTCTTCTTTTGTAAAAAAATACAAAATAGATAAATATAAATAAAATTGTTAAATAACGACAAAAAGAAAAAAATGATGCAAAGGAAATTTAAGTCGATGTTTTCCAAATTATAAGAGAAAAAAATCACTCTTTATTATTTTTTTCTGCAATAAAAATTATATTAAAATTAAAATTAAATTATATTTAAAGTCTTTTTTATATTTTATTTCCATTTTTCTTATTTATCACTTAATAACAAATTAAATTATAACTTTTAAAACTCCAGTTTTACGTAAACTTTAAGCTAAATAAAAGAGTGCAAAAATAATGTTTGTATTTAATTCAAAAATATTTGATTAATCTTCTCGTATCAATGAAATTTTTCAAAGAAGAAAAAATTCATAACAGTATGTGTTTAAAAAATTTATAAACCCTTTTTATATTATGCACAGAAGAAAATAAAAAAGTAACCTAAGATAAAGAATTTTGTAAACAACATACAGCGGATAACATAGCGTTGAGGAATATCTTTCTTTATTGAAATTAACCTCTTGGAAGGAAAACAACATTAAAAAAGTAATCCCATTTCAGATTTATGATACTATGAAACATGCTGCAAGCAAAATTAAAATCCATGCTCTGATTATCGCAGTTGCAAAAATATATTTACTAAAAGAACTGATTAAAAATACAATTAATGTACTTTTTATTAAAATGCTTTTGAAAATGATCTTCAAAAACATGTTCCTTTATTTTTGGAGGAATTGGTATAAATGGAGTAATATTTTTTGTAGTAAGTTTTTTAGTTCTAAAGAGTGGAATTAAATGTTTGTAAAAATATTAAGAATCACTACTTTGTGACTTCTAAAGCATGGCAATTTCAAGATTGAAAAAAAAAATTAAAAAAAAAAACTTTTTTTTTTCTTTGCCACAGGGGATTATTTTCAGAAAAAAAAATCGGAAGCTACACTATTGTTTAGCAAGGGGGACGTACTATAAAGAGTGCACGACGGGAGAAATTTCAGCAACGGCGGGATCAAAATTCAATGATAAGGAAGTATTTTCAGAATTTAAAGGCCGAATTTGAAACACAGAAGAAAATTGGAAAAAATGTCAAAAAAGGATATAGATAATTGGCCAAGCATTGATGAAAGTGCATCAACAAGAAACAATTTAGCAGACAGTGAGATCGCTGATGCCGTGCTAAAACAGAACCTCTGATAATGCTAGCAGTAGCTCAGAAGATGAGGATAAAAAACCGGCAGAAGAAAAAGCGTCATAAAAAAAGCATAAATTTGACTGTAGAATGCTTTAGAGAAACAAGACTGCGTTTTCAAAATAGAAATTCTTCTTTTGCAAAAATAAATAAATAAATAAATATAAACTTGTTAAAGAACGACAAAAGAAAAAAATGATGCAAGGGAAATTTAAGTCGATGTTTTCGAAATTAATATTAAGAGAAAAAAGATAAAGTTATCGATTAAAAGAAAAAATAATTTTGCTATTAATTTTTTTTCTGTAACATATAAAATAAAATTTAAAGTAAGTTTTTCCATAAATAATTTCCATATTTTTGCATAAATACCACTTGAAAATAAATTAAATTATAGCCAAAAGTAACATTCATATTATAGTACTACTTTTGATATTCCTTGTTACAACTTTTATATACCTTCAAAAATCCCGCGCTGTCTCGGTCCCGATGATGAAATTATACTGTGCATTACATATCAAAATAATTTTATGAAATGAAGAAAATTAAAAAATATATATTTAATTTTTATATTACGTTAAAATGCTGAATATCATGTGAATTATACGCAACTAAAATAAGCTGGATTGGTAAACCTTTAAAATTATTTCTTTATATTTTACAAAAACGTTACAAGAAGATAAGTATTAATTTTTATTCCATGGCATCTTAAAAAAATTTAAACTCACTTTTTAAATCTCTATTCTAATATTAAAAAAAAGTAACTTGCGCTGTCACCGCCACTGACACAAACATTTTTGTGACCGGGAGTCTTTTTTCGTCAATATTAAGAAAAATACTGCATACATAAATGTGAAAATAAGTAGTACTATCGAGAATTATTTGATAAACACACCGATATAGGCAGTTTTTAAATCGAATAATTATTTTAAGAGATATTTAAACATAAATTGATCAAAATCAATCTATTAAAAAGTTTCATAGGTGCATAAACTATGCATACCAATTTAATATATTTTTTAGATTTTATACATTAGATATTTCCAGTGTGCAGACCTCAGATATTATTTTTTTCAATTTCACTAAATCTTTGATTTTTTTTTCGATTTTAAGCCCTAACTTTCAGCAATTCTAGAAATATATTTTGCATGTTTTCGAAAAAGTTATTATTTTAAGTAACTTTCAATTTGTAAAAACAATGCAAAGAATAAAATTCATTGTAAAAAATGCAATGTTGTTTTATTGCATTGTAAAAACATGAGTGATATCACAAGATATGTAACGAATCAAGATTGAAATGTACATTATGTGATATTTAAGATTAATTTATTAACTGAATTTAATATATATGTAATCGTTATAATTTGTGCATTCTTGCATTTTTGGATAAGCGAAGAACAGCTATTGCTATATATGAAAATTTATAAAATTGGTTATAGCACAGATACACTTCATTTGTCAAGTCTGGTGTTCAATTTCTAATTATTTTTTATTTTTTATTATTTCATTTCTTTTTTTTTTTCGTTTAACATTAGCTGCTTATTTAATTTATAATCAATTCAAATAAAGAATTATATTTATTAAATAAATATTTTTAATTTTATTTAGTGATAAATTAATGTTTAAATTAAAGTAATTAAAAGTTATTTAATTAAAATTAACAATTAAAATTACAATAATAAATTTAGACTTAAATTAAATTTAAGTCTAAGTAATTAATGTTTTTAATTGTTTTTGAATGAATTAACCATTTAAAATGAATAAAAATTCAGATTTTCTTTATCTATTGACTGTTAATAAGTATGGGGGTAAAACTCAACATAGAGAAAAAAGCTTCAAATAAATGGAGGTAAATGGACCGAAGTAAAGGCTGGATAAAACAGAAAATATTTCAACTTTAAAAAAAAAATCCATTACTATATGACGTTTTCACATTCAAACGTAAAGATTCTTAATTTGTTCAATACTTCTCATCATAGACATCTTTAATAAGAGCAATAAATCATTCATTGTAAAGGTTATGTTGGGATAGAGCTTAATCCAATAATGAAAAAAAAAAAAAAGAAAATAAATAATACAAAAAAATTACTACTCTTTGGAAAAGGAGTTATATATTTATTTTTTTATTTGTGGCAAAGTTTATTTTCTTGTAAAAATTTCTTCATATATTAAACCTTCGATTATCTTGTCTTTTATAAAACTCTATGTTTTTATTTTCATGATAGGTGTGAAGTATTTATTTAATCGATGGATGACTATTGCAAAACGAATTAGTTTATTTGTATTTTTTGTTAAAAGATATATGTAGTTATTCATCTAAGGAATCTGTTTAATGCGATTTTAAGAAGTCGTGAGCTTTTTCAAATGCTCGTTTAACCCATACTATTTATTTATAAAAATATACGTTTTATTATAAAGCAATCCTAAAATTAAAAAATAATAATAATAAAAAAAAATAATTTTAATAACTCGAAATGTATACGCAGTTTTCATCTAACTGCATAGAAGACACGTGATTTTTTTAAAAAATCGATTCAATTTATCACAGAAAAAATTTATTTGCAATAAAAAACGGCATTTTATTCCTAACAACAACAACAACAACAAAAAATATTACAAAAAGAAAATTAGAGTTTTAATATTTGAGTACATTTTTATGTTAAAATTCCTTCTCTCCTCATAGACGGAATATTGGTAACACCATACACACGCCAAAGCACATTTCATAACGTATTCTGGATTACAAAAGTTTAATTTGGCGATGTAGACACAAGCGTCAGAATATGAGAAAAAAATGCTTAACTCGTGTCGCATAATGATTTGAGTGGCGGCAGATGGAAAACATTAAGAAAACAATAGTGCCTACCAACTGAGATAAATTTCGCTAAACTGGTACTTTTTAGTGCAATCAATAAATCTCATGCTCTTCTAAATAGAGTTTTCTATTTAAGGTTGTTCGTTAAAAAAATCGTTAATGAGCTAATAATAATAATGGATTACTTTTAAATAAAATAACCTCAATTTTGGTCTTATTTTCCACTTTTCTAAAATTGTAGATGTAAATTTAGGATTCTACTGATTGCCTAATACTGATGGAATTTTCGACAGTGCAAGTTTGAGAAAATAATATAACGTCTCCTTTGAAAATAGGTTTTCAAACATATTTCTAACAATAATTCGAGTAATTTTCTTTTATATTTTCCTCATTTTAAGTTTTCTATTGTAAGATAACCCAACAATATCCATAAATCATTTATTAATTCTTTCCTTTTTTTCCTCTGAGTAAAAATTTAAAACATTTTTTCCATATTTGTACAAGTAAAAAGAATTTTTTCTGGTAATTAGATAAAACTACACAAGCCAAATCAACGGTAACTACATATTTCGTTTATTTATTTATTTATTTTTATCTGTCAAATAATTTTCAAGTCGCACATAGTCTTTTGCGGCGTAAAATGTTTTCGCTTTAGGCGGTAGAAATCATTTTTATTGTTGTTATAAATTTTAACCACTTAATCGATCTATATTAAAAAAAAGGAAAAAAAACCCTCAAATAATACCAATTTTTTTTAAAGTCTTTTACAAAATTTTTTAATCTCTTTTTTCCGGTTTTTCAAAATAGAAAATTTTTCGTAATTTAATTAGAAAAATCCTCGGATTATTTAATATAAAATTTACAATGAAAATTTACTGGTGCGAATAATAAATCATGATTGGAATATGGATGCCCGTATGTGGTACTGCCAAATCATGATGGCAAAAACACGTTGCCCATATGACGTATTAGCAAATCAGGGAAGCAGATTAGGTGGATTCTGTCATTTTATTTACAGTCATTACAAAGATGTTTAGAGTATTTCCGATTTTTTTGGAGGGAGGGGGGGGGGAGAAGTTGTATTTTCCTTTAAAAATCACATGCGACTTTAGATGAAGTGAACGAAAAACAAATTTTCCTTGGATATGCAAATTTCAAATTTTTATTAGTCAAATGTAAACTTTCACATTATTTTCCTTTTCATTAGTCATGTCACATATTTTACGAATATAAATTTCAAAATCTTGCTTTTGACATATTTTGTAATAAACAAATAAATTTTTAAATTTTAAAGATTTTGTATCCTTATTTTATTTTTCAGTGATGTTTTTCAGCAAGAAATATTATTAATGATTCAGATGATAATTAAAACTATTTTAAATTGATACTATAGAGGGAACTGGGGTACATTGATACAGTATTTGTCTAAGATTGTTTTTGGTGTCCAGAAAGCAGAAATTTCAAGTTATTTTTCCACATGGTATCAGCAAAACTTCTGTAGTGTGTTATAAAAATGTAAAATCGTTATTTTATATAATATTTTTCATGTAATTTAAAAAATATAAAAAAAGCTATTTGTATCAATGTGCCCCATCCCCGGGGCAGATTGATACACCTCATGGAGCACTTTGAAACGTTTGGGAAAAATGGAGACAAAATAACACCAATGCATATTTTTCATAGAAAATTAGTTAGAAAATCATTCTATATTTATTTATAGAAATTCAAATCACCCACAATTTATTTGTAAGTAATATTAAAGATTTTAAAATTAAATGAATAATGACTTGATATTCTGGCTGTGCCTTGTCTGATTGTTGGCTGTGGTAACTTTGTCATATCCGGTACTTCAACTCCAGAATTATTTTCTTTTTTAGAAGAGATGAAAAAATTACCAGGTTTTCTGTTTATAAATCTGTTTAGAAACAGAAAATAAATTATAATTATATTAAAAATTCTTTTTATAATATAATTATCCGTTGCTGTTCTACCGCGTGTTTCTCTTACTTAACATTTCTCATCTCCAAAATACCTTTTTCTCTGGAAAATCGATATAAATTCGAGATTTGTCAGGCTGCCGTCTTTTCCCTTTGTTAGCAAAAATACTATAAAAATGTTCTAATATAAAAACATAGAGCTATTTCACTTCAATAAAAACAAATATTAGAAATTTTGGCGAAAAATAGTTAGATTAAGGAGTGTCTGGTAAAAAAAATAATAAAAGGTAATGAAAAATTGAACTAGTAAAGGATTTATATTGTATCAATGTGCCCCGGCATAGACTGTATCAATGTGCCCCCAACCATTTTGAATAAAATGAGTCTCAAATCCAACACTTCATAATTTACCTAACAATAAAGAATGCGGATCTGATAAAGAGTAGCTTTACTTGCCAGGGAAAGTATTCTTTTTGGTTGAAAATGCTGGAACAGTTGTATAATACCGTTTCAATTGTAGAACTCAAATTTACTTTTGACCTACAAAAACAATAAATCACCCGTCCCGTTTCGACTGAATCATGCCAAGACGTTCTCTATGTATTTCTGTACACTAGCTTCATCTTTTGCAGCTGTTGTGAAACTTCCTATAATGACCCTGTGAGCAGTAGAGGGGGTGTATCAATGTGCTCCATGTATCAATGTGCCCCAGTTCCCCCTATAAATTTTTATTTCAGTTTAAATAATACTAAAAGTCAAAATCGCGATAAAAATGTCTTAATATCCTCTGTATGTATTAGAATTGAGAACAGATTTGAGTTTTAGATTTGAGAAAAGCATTTAAAAAATAAATTATTTTTCTGGAAATATTTAGCTAAATATTTAGTAATATTAAGCAGTAGATATTAGTGCTATACTTTCGATAACATATAATTGCAAATAAGGCAAGGAAGAGCTAATTTCGAATAGAATCTGAATATTTGTTACATACATAAATTATAGTAAGCAAAAATGAAAATTACTATTCTGTAGGGGAATAATATCAACTATTATTTAATATGGTTGATTAAATGTATGTACAGCTTTCATACTAAATATGTATTTCATACTATAAATATCTATAAAATTTTCAAGAGGAAGAATCTCTTCCGACAAAATGTTTTACATCTAACATGAAATTTATTTCCATATGTCTGTTACAGGCCAAACCCGATTTTAGGCCAAACTAGATTGGCCTAGTTTAAACTAGTCTATCTTAACGCCCATCGGATAAACTAGTTTTTCCTAGGCCAAACTAGTCTATCCTAACGCTCATCGGATAAACTAGTTTTTCCTAGGCCAAACTAGTCTATCCGAACGCCCATCGGATAAACTAGTTTTTCCTAGGCCAAACTAGTCTATCCGAACGCCCATCGGATAAATTAGATTTTCCTAGGCCAAACTAGTTTGGCCGAACGGTCATTAGGATAAACTAGTTTAGCCTGCTATTCATTGGTTTGAACTAGTTTATCCTAGGCCGAACTAGATTGTCCTAGGGCAATTCAATTTGGCGTGATTTTATTGAATCTAAAGACCGCCACGGCGCCAACTTTCTAGTTTTGATCTAATTTAGCCTGGACCGATGCAATTTGACGCAATTTTAGCTCATAGACTATCAAAGCCTGAGAGCTAATGTGCTCGTAGATTCTGTGTGTGTGTATGTAACCATGTACGTACGTATGTACGTACGTATGTACATACTTATGTACGTACGTATGTAGGACTAATATAACGCGACTAATATAACGGACTAATGTGTAACTAATATAACGCGACACTCTGGTGTTGGAATTTGGACGTGATTTAGTTCAAACCAGCCGGCTTCGCCCGCTATCGGGCCCCTTCTTTTATATAAAATCTTGAAACGGACGTATGTTGAAGCGGACAAACCTCGAAGAGAAAAAAAAAACATCATGATAAATATTTAAGAAAAAGGATTCTGCATCGAAATACCACCATTTTCTAATAGTAATTTTTGTAAAAATGTTATATTCTTGCTGGAACTTTTTGAAACTTTGTGATAGTTTATGGCATATGATATAAATTTATAAAAAAAAAAGTTACATTTCAGCGTGAAAGAGGATGTGGTTGCGAACAAAATCAGGAAATATAACGGAAATTCTATGTTTTAAAGCACCGCGACCTCAAGTAACATATCTACTAATAGGTTGTTTAACGGAGTTTCATTCAGATACAGTTTTGTTAATAATAGAGTACGCTCCCTGGTGTTAGAATTAGGAACTAATATAACGTGGCTTAGTTAAAACTTGCTGGCTTCGCCCGCTATCGGACTGGCGTGGACAGCGGGGATATAGTTCGAATTTCGTTCGCTTCGAGGTTCTTTCGAAAAGGAGGGTTACATTCGGCGGTGCGTGCTCAGCACGCTTACTACGATTTAAATTTTGTTTGCTTCGAAGTTCGTTCGAAAAGGAAGAGGGCATTCGGCAGTACCGTGCAGCACACCTGCTATACGCTACCGCAGGCTGTGGGGACGCGGCTGAAGAGCTAATGAACGAAATTTCATAAAAATTTATATTCAGGAAGTCTCTGATCTAAATTGATGCTGATTAGTTTTTGGTGTAAATTGCTCATCAGGTGGCGCTGCTGTTTTGCATTTTTTTACGATTTACGCATCAGCTTTATTTGAATAACTAATACCATCAAATTTCCATCAAACTTTAGATTCAGTTCGTCCATGACATGAGTTGGTGTTGTTTCTATTTTGAAGTAAATCACTCAACATGGCTATGATATGCTACATTTTTCACAATAGCTGTATCTCAAGAACTAATGAACAGAATTTAATAAAAATTTATATTCACATAGTCCCTGATATAAATCGGTGCTGATTACTTTTTCATGTAAATAGTTCAACAGATGGCGCTTCTGAAGTGCATTTTTAATGATTTGCATCAACACTATTTCAATAACTGATTTACGAATTTTAATCAAACTTCCCGAATCAGTAAATCCCTGATATGAACTAATTCTTTTTACGTTTTCGTGTAAATTGTTCAATAGGTGGCGCTGTTGTGCTCAATTTTCCCGATTCCTGGAATAGCTCTGTCGCAAGTATTAATGCACGAATTTTCATCAAACTTTAGATTCTGTAAGTCCCTGATATAAATTAGTATTCTGTAGTTTTTGGAGTTAATCTCTTGAAAGGTGGTGCCGCTATGCGGTATTATTCGTGATTATTACAATAGCTATCTCAGGATCTAATGCATACATTTTCATCAAACTCCAGATTCTGTTAGTCCTTCATATAAAAAGTACAAAAGTAATTTTAGTTTTTGGAGTAAATCGTGCAACAGGTGGCGCTGCTATGTGGCATTATTCATGATTATCGCAATAGTTCTATCTCAAAAAGAAATGCACGGATTTTCATCAAACTTCAAATTCAGTTTGTCCCTGATATAAATCAATATTCTTTTGTTTTTAGAGTAAATGGCTCAATAGGTAGCGCTTCTATCCAGTTTTTTTAATGATTTCTGCGATACTTCTATCTCAAATAGTACTAATACACAGATTTTCATTAAATTTCAGATTGAATTAGAATTTGAAAGACGTTGTTACGGATTTTTCAAAACGTTCCGGCAAGAATTTAGCATCTTTACAAAAATTTCTATTAGAAAATAGTGGTATTTCGATGCGGAATCCTTTTTCTTAAATATTTATCATCATGTTTCTTTCTCTTCGATTCAACATTCGCCCATACATAAATCGCGTTGTATTAGTTCCAAATTCCAACACCAGGGTGCTCGCATTAGTTCCACATTCCATCACCAGAGAGCGAACCCTATTACCAACAAAAATGTATCTTAAGAAAACTCCGTTAAAGAATCTATGTGTAGATATGTTACTCGATGTCGCGGTGCTTCAAAACAAGAATTTAAGATTTTTGCAAAAATCACTATTCGTCAATAGTGGCATTAAACGCGAAATATATTTTTATAAATTTCTATCATGTGTCATAAACTATCTTAAAGTTTCAAATAGATCAACCTAGAATTTCCGTTATATTTCCTGATTTTGTTTGCCCCCCCCTCTTTCCCTTTCGTAATGGGACTTTTTTTTACAATTTTTTATCATGTGTTATAAACTATCACAAAGTTTCAAACAATTCCAACAAGAATTTAACATTTTTACAAAAATTACTAATAGAAAATAGTGGTATTTAATGCCGCATCTTTTTTTTTTTAATATTTAACATCGTGTTTTATTATGTTTCTAAAAGTTTCAAAAAATGGTAATATTGAATTAGCAGCTAAAACTTTAAAAAGCGTTGAGCTTAAAAAAAAATCTACCGTCCCCTTACTCTACCACCCCTCCCATCCCAAATTTGAAGTATCGTGCTTTATTTAAGCTTTTTCTTATTTTTAAAAGGATTTGGATATTTACTTTTTTAATAAGAACAATATCGCATGAAGTGATGTGTGTGAAAACCAATATCTGGTACGAATTAAAAATCTTTTCATAAAACCAAAAGTTTCTGTCCGATTGAAAATATAATCCACTCTATCTTTATATTTAAACTCAGAACCCCCAAAATTAATCAGGTAAACGCCTTATCAGAAGAAACCTACATCCAAATTTGAAACAAATCGGTAAATTATCCGTGAAAAACCTATTTACATAAATTAAGAGTGTTACCCCCCCCCTCATTCCTCCTTTCTTTATATGTAAACAATGAACACCCACAACTAATCATGAATGTACCTTATCAAAACGATGTTATACCTAAAATTTTAATAAAATCTGATACTTTTGCATGGAAAACTGACTTAACTAAATTAAGGAGGGTGGAGGTGGTGCGGATTAGTCTTTTGTTCCCCTCCCCTTATTCTTATCGAATGAACCCCTGAAACTAATCAGGAAAGTTCGTTATCAGGGTAAATCTATGTCCAAAATTTGAAGCAAATTGGATATTTCTATCAGGAGTTATCGCATTATGTACAACGTACGTACATACGCACGTGCATACGTACATACATACGTACACGAGCACATTAGCTCTCATACTTTGATAGTCTATGAGCTAAAATCGCGTCAAACTGCATTGGCCTAGGCTTTAGATCAAAACTAGAAAGTTGGCGCCGTGGCGGTCTGTATATTAAAAAAAAAACACGCTAAATTGAATTGGCCTAGGACAATCTAGTTCGGCCTAGGATAAACTAATTCAAACCAATGAATAGCAGGCTAAACTAATTCATCCTAATGACCGTCCGGCCAAACTAGTTTGGCCTAGGCAAATATAGTTTATCCGATGGACGTTCGGATAGACTAATTTGGCCTAGGAAAAACTAGTTTATCCGATGGGCATTCGGATAGACTAGTTTGGCCTAGGAAAAACTAGTTTATCCGATGAGCGTTAGGATAGACTAGTTTGGCCTAGGAAAAACTATTTTATCCGATGGGCGTTAGGATAGACTAGTTTGGCCTAGGCCAATCTAGTTTGGCCTAAAATCGGGTTTGGCCTGTAACATGTCTAAATTATTACCAACTAAACCTGAATAAATATATTTCTTTAAAGATCTGTGAATCTTCTAATGTTGAATTAATTTACATGTTTGTACATATTTTTATTTACTTTCATTAAATAACAATCACACTTGCTGCTTCAAAGATATTAATATAGTTTCTTTGTTCAGTAATTTGTGTCGCGAAATACCCGTCATTAAATTTATATTTAAAAATTTTAAATGTTATGAAATTTATTTAATTATTTTTTATTGAAGTTATAAATACTTACAATATATAAATGAAACAATATACGTGAAATTTATGTCCATATGACAACAAATTATTACCAACCAAATCTCAATAAGGACATTTGTTTAAAGATCTGTGAATCTTATGATGTTCAATTACTTTTACATATTTGTACATATTTTTATTTACTTTCATAAATTAATAATAGCACTTGCTGCTTTAAAGATATTAATGTATTTTGTTTTTGTAATTTGTGTCGCGAAATACCAGTCAATAAATCCATATTTAAAAATTTAAAAAGTTGCGAAATTTATTTCTTCGTTGAGGTTATAAGTACTTGCAATATATAAATGAAATTATATATGTATTTTTGCATTATTTCACATTATTATAATATATATATACAGGGTGTATCTAAACTACTGGGCAAAACTTTAAGGGGTGATAGTACACATCAAGACAAATAATAATAAATGGGATACTAAGGGTCCCAAACGTCTTCCGAAGGAGATAGGCGCCATCAAAGTTTAGGATCCAAAATTTGAAATGATTATAAAAAACGGAAAAATTGGTCGATTCGTTTGCGGTTTTCACGAAGACTATTCTTTATGTCAGTATTGTCTTAAAAATAAATTATAAAGATAAATTTCAAAAAATGCCGATAGAGGGCGCTTTAGACTTTGGAGTTACTAACAACTATTTTTTACTGTTATTTCTTGCGTCGCATTAAATTTTTTTAGAAGTTTAGACATAAACTTAAATTTTGAGCTCAAAATCTGTGGTTAAGTAGCGCAAACTGAACTGTGTTCAATGGGAGTGGTTAGGTTCAGATTTGAAATGATTATAAAAAACAGAAAAATTGGTCAATTGGTCTGCGGTTTTCACTAAAATTATTCTTTATGTCAGTATTGTCTTGAAAATAAATTATAGAGATAAATTTCAAAAAATGTCGATAGAGGGCGCTTTAGACTTTGGAGTAGCGTATAACTATTTTTCCCCTTTATTTTTTGCATCTCATTAGTTTTTTTAGAAGCTTAGACATAAACTTAAATTTTGAGCTGAAAATCTGAATCGTTGAGAGTGGTTAAGTAGCGCAAATTGAATTGTGTTCAATGGGGGTGGGGAGGTTCAAATTTCAAATGATTATAAAAAGCGGAAAAATTGGTCGATTCGTTTGGGGTTTTCTCTAAAGCCATTCTTTATGTCAGTATTTCCTTGAAAATAAATTTTAAAGATAAATTTAAAAAAATTCCATTAGAAGGCGCCTTGAACTTTATAACCAACAACTATTTTTAACCGTTATTTTTTTTAATCTAAATAAATGTTTTAAATGCTTATACTTAAATTTTGAGCTCAAAATCTGAATCGTTGTGAGTAATAAAACCGCGAAAAATTGAAATGTGTTCGTAGGGTGGGCAGGGTAACATTTCAACTCTGATCACAGTTCAGTTTGCGCTTCTTAACCCCTCCAAACGATTGAGAATTTGAGCTCAAAATTTAAGTATAAGCTTTTCCAAGCAATTAATTAGATACAAAAGATAACAGTTAAAATTTGTTGTTTGTTACTCTAAAGTTTAAGGCGCCCTCTAACGGAATTTTTTGAAATTTATTATTAAAATTTATTTTCAAGGAAATACTGACATAAAGAATGGTTTTAGAGAATACCGCAAACGAATCGACCAATTTTTCCGTTTTTTTATAATCATTTGAAATTTGAACCTCCCCACCCCCATTGAACACATTTCAGTTAGCGCTACTTAACCACTCTCAACGATTCAGATTTTCAGCACAAAATTTAAGTTTATGGCTAAGCTTAAAAAAAAAAATTAATGAGATGCAAAAAACAACGGTACAAAATAGTTGTACGTTACTCCAAAGTCTAAAGCGCCCTCTATTGGCATTTTTTGAAATTTATCTCTATAATTTATTTTCAAGACAATACTGACATAAAGAATAATTTTAGTGAAAACCGTAGACCAATTGACCAATTTTTCTGTTTTTTATAATCATTTCAAATTTGAACATACCCACTCCCATTGAACACAGTTCAGTTTGCGCTACTTAACCACAGATTTTGAGCTCAAAATTTAAGTTTATGTCTAAACTTCTAAAAAAATTTAATGCGACGCAAAAAATAACAGTAAAAAATAGTTGTTAGTAACTCCAAAGTCTAAAGCGCCCTCTATCGGCATTTTTTGAAATTTATCTTTATAATTTATTTTTTAGACAATACTGACATAAAGAATAGTCTTCGTGAAAACCGCAAACGAATCGACCAATTTTTCCGTTTTTTATAATCATTTCAAATTTTGGATCCTAAACTTTGATGGCGCCTATCTCCTTCGGAAGACGCTTGGGACCCAAAGTATCCCATTTATTATTATTTGTCTTGATGTGTACTATCACCCCTTAAAGTTTTGCCCAGTAGTTTAGATACACCCTGTATATATATATATATATATATATATATATATATATATATATATATATTACTTCTGTCAAATTTAAGTCATGCGAAAATTTTAAATATCGAGATATCATAAATTGAAAACAAAAATTAAAAGGAAATCAAGCAATCTATCAAAAATAAAATAATTAATTAATTTTTCAAACTCTCTCTTTAATATGTTTAAAGCAAAAATGCATTTCAATGACATTTATTCAATATATTTGATTGAAATTAAATGCAAATATATGTCAGATTACTGTGAATGTAGATATTTCTCGAAAAAAGAGAAAATAATTTTCCCTATCAAAAAGTAATAATAAATGAAGTTCCAATTTAAAGAAAAAATATGAATCATTGTGTGAAATGTAAATTTAATCAATGAATATGGATTTGTTTGCATTTTTCAAATTGAGTTTTCAGGTAATATGTGAATTTACCAATAAAATATTGTTACAGTTTTCAAATTTTAGATATCGAGATATCTTGAGTTGAAACAAAATTAAAATGAATTCAAGCAATCTACCAAAAATCAATTGATTAATTAATTTTTCAAACTCTGTCATTCTGTCCACATGAACCTTTTATGAAATTAGTGGATTTAAAGACATTTGTGCTCATTTATCTTTAATAAGTTGAAAACAAAAATGCATTGTTTCCAGCATATAATTGCACCTATAAATGTCTCTAGATTAGTGGTTAAAAATAATAAATTTATGTAATTTATCAGACAGAAGACGTCGGTTTCTGATAGTTTTAACTCATGCGAAAATTTTAAGTATGGAGAAACAAAAGTTGTGAGTCAACATGAGTTGAAACAAAATTAAGATTAAATTAAACAATCTATCTAAAATAAAATAATTAATTTTTCAAATTCTCTTTTTCAATGACCATGCACCTTTAATGAAATCACACTTGTGCTCGTTAATCTTTAATACGTTGAAAGCAAAAATACATTTCAATGACATTTATTCAATATACCCGATTGAAATTGAATGCAAATAGATGTCAGATTACTGTAAATGTAAATGTCTCTCAAAAAAAGAAAAGATAATTTACTATCAAAAAGTATTAATAAATGAAGTTTCAATTTGAGAAAAAATATGAATAATTGTGTCAAATGTAATTTTAATAAACGAATGTGGATTTGTTTGCATTTTACAAATTGAGTTTTCAGAAAAAATGTCAATGTACCAATAAAATTTTGTACCAATTGTCAAATATTAGACATCGAGATAACATAAGTAGAAACAAAATTTGAATAAAAACAAGCAATCTACCTAAAATAAAATAATTATTTAATTTTTTAAACTCTCTCACTCAATGCACATAAATCTTTTATGATATTAGTGGATTTAAAGACATTTGTGTTTGTTTATCTTTAATAAGTTGAAACGAAATGCATTTCAGTGACATTATAAATGTTTCCAGTATATAATTGCAAATATATACGTGTATACATTAGTGGGTTAAAAATTAAAAATGTATACAGTTTGTCAGACGGAAGACTTTACTGTTTACTTCTGTCAGTTTTAAGTTATGCGAAATTTTTAAATAATGAGGCATCATGAGTGAAATCAAGCAATCAAACTAAGATGAAATCAAGCAATGTACCAAATATACAATAATTAATAAATTTTTCAAACTGTCTCCTTCAATGCACAAAGATTTTTAAAGACATGAGTGGGTTCAAAGACATTAGTGCTCGTTTATATTTAATAAGTTGAAAGCAAAAACGCTTTTAAATGACAATGTTTTAATACGCCTGATTGAAATTGAAAGCAAATAGATGTCAGATTACTGTGAATGTGGATATCTGAGGGAAGAATAGAAAATAATTTTCCCTATCAAAAATTAATAATAAAATGAAATTCCAATTTGAAAAGAAAATCAAATTATTGTATCAAACGTATATGTCATAATCTAATGTGGATTTGTTTGCATTTTTCAAATTGAGTTTTCAGAAAAAATGTCAATTTACCAATAACATACTGTAAGAATCGTGGGTGGAATTAATTAAACATTAAGAAGATGAAACGACTTTTATGTTTTTTTTAATTAGCAATTAACAAACTTATCTGTGAACTCTGGGAAAGAAATGTGCTCTGGCAGATGATTTTTTCAGCAACATAAATTACAGATAAAATTAAACATGCAAACTTCATATACGGACATCGAAGATTCCCAACATATCATGTTTTGTCATGTTTTTGGCATAAAACTTTAGCATTTAGTACTGAGAAGATTTTTAATTATATTTTTAAAAACCTTATAATACAGGAAAAACATGGTATATAGGCAATTTTAGATGTCCGTATATGGAGTTTGCTTTTTTTTTCTTTGATACATGTTGCTCAAAAAACTTATACAAAATTTTGCTTTTCTTTTCCAACGTACACATATAGGTTTGTTAAACGATAGTGATAAAAATCAATTAGAATTTTTTTTTATCTTAATAATTTTAGTATAAGAAAAACTTATCAAATAGCTATTTTTTATTTTTTATTTGTTTGTAATAAAGTAAATTAAGAATAAGAACAGAGTATAAAAAAGCATAAAAAATGCTTATTAAGTACTCATTTTTAAAAATATCTTACTTTAAACGGAACAAGATTAGTAGTTTTGATCAGAATGAAAAATAATAATAATGCTGTACAAACTATAGCGATTCAGTGAAAATACTTTAAACAATTTAATTTGTATGAATTACATATTGATTGTCTTAAAACATCCGATTTGTAAACCATTTCATTGTAAGTGCTGTGTGTAATCACTAACCCATTAAAAGATATATTTATAATTGTGATGGCCCCAATGTTTTAAATCAGACATTCTTAATACAGTATTGGATTTCTTTAGTAATTGTAACTATTTTTACATGGGTAATAACTCTTTTCATGCCTCAAGACAGGAACTATTGGGTAATATTTTTAATTTATTTATTTTTATTATCCTTTTCAGTTCCGAAGCCAAAATAATAATACAAATACTTATTCATTGTTTCTTTTTAAATAAATTAAAGTAAATTGACACTGTAAATTTCAGAAAAAAATCCTTTCTGAAATTGATCCTTTAAAAGCTTAGAAATTTAGGTTATCTAAAATTACAAGTCCCCTTCAAATATCAATTTGACAACCATTAACCTAAATCAATGAAATCAACAATTTAAAGCCTTTAAAAAAGGAAATAATCTACAAATCTTCAAAAAATATTTAAAAAGTTTTAAGTTCATGAAAATTTATCCCATTCTTGATAACAATGTGTTTTGGACATTTTTAGGCATTTTGCAAACTCGGATTAGCGTAATCACAAATTTAAGATCTTTAAACAAGAAAATAACCTAAAAATCCTCAAAAAAAGTAAACTTATATGCTGGGTACCAGCATACTATATATCAGATAGTTTCTGAAGGAAGTATAAAGAAAATTTCTTTTTGAATATTACTGAAAGTGTTTTATTTGTACTCTCAGAAAAATATGTACTCAGAAAATGTAATTATTAAGCTTCCTAGAGTAAACCTAAATGCATGTTTATACGCATTTATCTCATTTTGAATTCAACTTTTTTTGTTAGTTAGCAAATCCATATGCAAAATCTTTACGCGATTATTACGAGTTTTTCTTCAAAATAAATTTTTTTCTAATACTTTTCGTTTTAATATAACCTTTCTCAGTAGAAAAGAACTTTAATTAATATAATGCAAGTTACATATAAAATTACTTATCTAATCGTTTATAATATTTAATGATACACTAATAAAACATGATGTATAAACATAGTAGAATTTATGCAATTTAATTAATACCACATATTTACAAACAAAATAAACACAAGAGGGAAAAATTGCACCTTAATATAGTATAGGTTAAGATCATTAGTAATTAAAAAAAGTTAAGAAATTATTTTTAAAATTAAATCATACACTCGTAGAATTTGATGTATGATCCCAGTAATATCCGCAAAACATGTTATTTTAAACAAAGAAACATACAAAAAATTAAGTTTTTAAATTCAGTTTCGACCTGTGTTATTTAGATTGATTTTCATTCCTTTTCAGCTCTGACAATATGGGATTTATTGGTAGATAAAAGCAATAAACAACAATAAATATTCACATTACATTACTAAGAACAGCCATGTCGGCTGAAGAAAGTATATGGCATATTAACATTGTGACGAAATTGAAACACTTATTGAAAAGATAAAGTAAATACTGATTTAAAAGCTCTCGTTCTACATTAATATCGCAAAAGCTTAAACAATATACCCTGTGGGTTTCAGATCAAGCAGTAGAATAACGAGTTCCAATGTCCTTGCCAGGGTTATCTATAACAACCCGTCGTCAGTGAAGTGTGTTTTCTTAGCAAAGCAATATCTGTAAAGTCATATCATTTCATAAATCTTTAAGAATATTATATCGACTTTAAAGCAAGAAAAAAGTCTTATCGGAGAAAATGTATTAAAGAAATGTTTAATAAAAAAATAATATGTAGTTTATTTTCACTGATTTATATTGATAATACAAAACCATATATTGTTCTTATCTCGAATAAAATATCAGCAGTAACCCGTGCCAGCACAATTTACTGCCCTCTTATAATATACTAGATTAATATTTTACTCAGAAAGAGATGCAAAATTTATTCTAATAATTGTAGGATTTTATTATTATTATTATTTTTATGTTTTTTTATAACAGAAAAATTATGTCATGATATAGTACATAACATAAACTTTTAATACATTAAGGAAAAAATTACACATCAATATAATATATGTTACAATTATGAGTAATTAAAAAAAGTCACGTAATGGTATATTATATTCAAAGATACATTTCATGTATGAGCTTAATAATATTCGTAAAACTTAATGTATAATATGCCATTTTAAACAATCCAACAAATAAAAAATACGATTTTTTAGTTCAGTTTCGACTTTTGTTATTTAGACTGATTTTCTTTCTTTTATATCTCTGACAATATAGACTTTATTGGTAGATAAAAGCAGTAAGCAACAATAAATATTCACATTATATTACTAAGGAAAGATACGTCGGCTGAAGAAAATAAATGGCATATTAACATTGTGACGAAATTGAAACACCTATTGAAAAGATAAAATAGTGATTTAAAAGCGCTCGTTCTACATTAATATCGCAAAAGCTGAAACAATATACCCTGTGGGTTTCAGATCAAGCACTAGAATAACGAGTTCCAATCTCCTTGCCAGGGTTATCTATAACAACTCGTCGTCAGTGAAGTGTGTTTTCTTAGCAAAGCAATATCTGTAAAGTCATATCATTTCATAAATCTTTAAGAATTTTGTATCGACTTTAAAGCAAGAACAAAGTCTTATCGGAGAAAATGTATCAAAAAAATATTTAATAAAAAATAATGTATAGATTTCTTTTCGCTGATTTATATTGATAATACAAAAGCATATTTTCTTCCTTATCTCTAATAAAAGATAAGCGGCAACCCGTGCCTGCCTATTTTACTATATTTTTCTACTATACCTCATTAATATTTTACTCAGAAATAGATGCAATTTTTTATGATTGTATGATCTTACATTTATTATTATTTTCAGTGAATTTCTTTTTTTTAATTGTAATTATGTGATGCAATGTTATATAAGATAGATTTTTCTAAAAAATTATTTAGTGAACGATCTTATCGATAGTGATTGAAATATTTATATATCAAATGTTTCATTTTTTAGCAATATACTGTAAATAACATATAAGATATGCTGAGGTAGTAAAGCCAAAAGCGTATATTACGCGTAATTGTGTAGGAGCGCAAAAAATGGCATCTACGGTTTCTGTACTGAAAGATACTGAGTCATGTAAATCACAAACAGCTAAAATTTATTTTGTTTCAATTGTAGGTTTTATGTCTGATAGAAGCACCTAAGATCCAACGCTGATGTAACATTTGAGAGGTAATTTCTGTGATCTGAAGAATATATATTTATTAAGAAATACTTTGTTTATAACATAAATGTGTGTACTTTCAAAATGTTGTGGAAGATCTTTTATGTGTTTGCTTGGTATTTTGTATTTTAAAATATACTGCGCAATAAGCATACCTGTTTAATAACGCCATCTATTAGCGTTAACGCCAAAAATAAAGCTAATAACGCTATCTATTAGTGTTAACATGGTAATAACACCATTCATTGGATTATTACGCCTTTTGATTCTTTTCACTGCAGGAACTACAACCGAAGAGGATTAATTTTTTGTATAAAATATGAAATGTTTATTTCTGAATTCTGATATCGCAATTAATGGTAATACGTTATTACCCACATAAGCGGGCAATAACATAAAATAGCATTGTTCAAAAAATCACATCATTATATTTTATGAATATATATATGCTGAAATATTCTTTGTTGAATACATAGTCAATAAATTACTGTATTAAGTCCTATATTTGTTTGAAAATAAATATTTAAAATTAAGCCGTGAAAATTATTAGAACCTTAACACTGCATTATTGAAACAGAACTCCTTATCAATGCAACCATAAATGTAAATTCATGTGGATTACATAATTCATAATATACCGAAAACAAGTTAATAAACCTATGTATTAATATGGGTAATATTAAATTTATTAGTATCTTAAATGATTTGAAAATATCTAATTTTATATCCATTTCTGACAAAAAATTAATTACACCAGCGGTACAATTATTTCTTGAACAACCTAATCTGTGTAAATAAAAAAATACGAAATAAAAAATAATTATAACTTTTTTCCTATTGGATACTTGCACCGTGAAAAGGTATTTACCCGAAAATAATATAACTACCTCATTACTAGTTTTAATTAAAATGTTTGCTCTCATAAAAAACATATATTCTTTTCTCAGAAATTACATGTTTTCCCACAACTAAAATTATGTATCTTAACTGAATAGTATATTCTATTTTAAGACTATTACAAAAGTATGTTACATTTAGGGATATATTATGATAGCTTAAATTAAAATTTAATAAAATAAAAGAAAAGATGGAAATATTAATACATTTTATAGTATTTTCTTGTCACTATGACATATACTAATTTTTGTTTCAAATTAACACATTAATCCTTTGCGCTCCAGACCTGTTAGTGAATATATATCATTACCCACAGTGTTTTCACATCTGGCAGATACATATATAATCCTGCAAAATAATATATTTAGCCTGAACTACCACATCCCCTCATAAAACAAGAAAAAAGAATAACAGCATAAAAAAGCTAAAAATTCAGCAAGAAAATGCAGAAAAACTGTAAAGAGAGGCTGCGACTTCATCAGTAGTGGGCTATATTTCAAAGTAGCTGAGTATCAAAAATGTGTCAAAAGATATGTATAAGTGGCAAATGGTTTCGGACAGAATAGTGAGTAGCAAAATCAAATGTTTAAACACTGATGGCTATATATCACCGGTGGGGTAACGTATGATATTTAGCAGAAATGCACATCATATCCTACTGATAAACTGTTTAAGTAAATCTCATTATTATATATTAGTTTCATCATGAACTGAAATAGTTCCTAACTATTGAAATGCACTGCAAAAAAGTTTTTTGTTTTCCGTGGACTATTATAAACTAATTTGCGTTTCTCTACTCATGAACAATGGATTATTTCTCCCTATATTCTAGAGTAAACATGTATCAGTGCACCTCATAAATTTGTATAAATTTTACTACACTTGTAACACATTAGCAGCATAAAAATAGGTCACAAAAGATTTTTTATAAACCATAATATACCGGTTCCATTGTATGCCTGTTGTCTAAGTTCTACATATAATTTTCATCTACTGCACCGCAAAAATGCAAATAAATTTCATTATGTTAAAAAAATTGTAACACTTTAAAAATATACTATAAATATTTTTTTTCAAAAAGACCATAATTTAACGGGAAACTCTTGCATCCACAGTTAAATGAACTATGAATTGTGCATGTACACACTTCATTTTCAGATGTTAATAATTAAAGGAAATAATTAAATGTTCCTTAATTAATAAATATATATGTCTAAAATATTTTCCTAAAAAACAAAGAATTACTTTAAGGAGTTCGGTAAAACCATGATACTTTTGAAAAATAAAGTAAAATGAAATAACTTTTTTAAGTTATAAGATTAAAATAATAGTAATTGAGTTATACAGCTTTATTCAATATTGAAATAGCCTTTGATTTGTACAGTTATTTGCATAGGGAAATACCGATAATATAATGTAAATTTTAGAATATCAAATGCTTGTTTATGTGTTAAATATACATTATTACAGTAAGTGCAAAAAGGTATACGAATATAAAAACTCTATAAATACGGAAAGTAAAAAGACAAAAAACAAAAATAAATAAATAAATAAATAATATACTAACAATTAAATAGACATATAATACAAATCTATAAAATCAACAGTTAATCAATCAATAAATTATCTTATTCAAAAATTTTAAAACTGTCTGAATGTTTCAATGTTAAAAAAGATAACCATCATAAATTTTAAACACAAAGTACTGTAACTAGATCTATTCGACATGATATTTTAAAAAATTCTACTAAACTCTATTTTTCGAAAAATACCTATTAAAAGTGTGGAAAGACAATATGGTTTATGTGATTATTATTAATTCAATCAATCTTTTATGTATTAAAATAAATATTGACCTATACATTAATACTTATGTATACTGACAGATGGATTTATACGTATAAAAATCATTCTTTACGTTTGTAAAATGAACTCTTACATTTTCGTCAATTTTGAAATCCAAACACGTACCACAATAAGATTTAAATGTAAAAATAGAATCGATTTGAATTCCAGAGTAGATCAAAGAAATTTCGAAAAGGAAGGTCTTTTCCAATTTGCCTTCCATATGTCGAGATTTTCTCTTTCGATGTCTAAATTAGTGAAGTTTGCTGTCTACTGTCACTCTCGATTATGGTCAAATTCTAAATAAAATCTTTCGAATCAGTGCTATATATTTCGTACTACCAATTTTTATTAATTAAATTATATTTTATCATTATGGCTGCATTTAAATATTCACAAAAATAAATTATTTAATATGTATCTCATGACAGATAAATTTATACGAATAAAAATCATTACTAGTTTTTGTAAAAGAAAATATTATATTTTCGCTTTTCAGAAATCAAAACACGTACCATCTTAAGATTTGAATGTAATGAGTCAGAAATTTTATGTCAAGTGTGGCAACTGGGGTGCGTTCATACTATAATTTATATATTTAAAAGACCAGACTGTTTTATTAGTCATCAGCAATGAACTATCTACTGAACCGATTTTGATAATTATTTTTTTTAAATGAAAGTGGTTCCTTTGTCGATATGTCTGTACTAGCTATTCTTTAATTTATTTCCATTTTTATATTTTATTGTTAATTAAAAAATGTTGAATTTCTTTAAAATAATGGTAAATATATTACATTGTTGTACAAAAAAGAGGAAAAAGTAAGTTTATTTTCATTCATTATATTCTAAATGCCATTTTCATAAAAACTAAAATTAACTTAAAATGTGTGACAATATTAAATGAAGTAACGTTTAAAAATACATCCATTTACCTCATAAGTCTGTTTTACTTCAATATTTTGTCATTCTGTTGATGCTGATGATGCTAGGCGAAATGCTTTATTGAAATATAAGAAAGTAACGTCATATTTAAAGGAAACCAGCATTTTTTGATAAAACAAATGCAACTAAAAAGAGATATAGAAGAATACGGGTGAATACATATGAGAATTGAGTATGTGAATTTTGAGCTGGGGATTTTAGATTTCATACTGGAAAAGAAATCTATAATTGTGTATTCGGGAAATAATATTTGTCTTATTTTTCGCAACAGAGCTTTAAAACCTGTGATATTTTAATCATATTTACTTAATTTGATTATGTTTTATAAATTATATCTTCTAAAATGTCTTAATTTTCAATAATTTGGAATTTGTGAAGCTTAAAGTAATAGTATTTTGGTAACTTTAGATTCAAATTATATTTGTTTTGAGAATCAGATTAATCAATTTTTAATGGATATTTATTGTAATTAATTTTTCATGTTTATTAAAAATTTACGTGACAGTTCTTTTATAAATTATTTTTCGTCGAAATTCGACTATTCCACAGCGTTAGTTAAAAAAATATTCAGATGTTGGTGCAAGAGCTGTCAAACACTTTCTCAAAAATGTATGAATACTTTATTGCAATTATATGTAATAAATTCTGTAATACGGAAATGATTCCATCTTAAATAATTAATCTCAAATATTTTAATTTAAAAACAGATAAAAAAAAATCTTAAGAAAAGAGACTTTTCCAATTTGCCTTCTATATGCTGATATTCACTTTCAATGTTTAAAATATTGTGGTTCACAAGTTTCTGCTACATTCCTTTATACCTTGATGCAAAATCAAATATTTCTAGTCTTTACAATGCTTTTATTACTAGTAATTCTTATTTTTATTTCTGCATACTTGTACTACCATTCTTTTATGAAATTATATTTGAAATGCTTTAGCAACCACAATGCTTATGTTGTTGTTGTTTGACCCGCTCTCGAGGCCCAGTGAGTAGCTTTCTGTTACTATTCACTGTATTAACAGAATGTTTATAGAATGAATATTATTTATAAACCGACTAAACTCATAAAAGAGGAGGTTATTAATTCGAACTGTATGTATTTCCTGTACATGCATAACTTTCTTAAATATTTGATAATTCAATTTTAATAATTCTTTTTTTTTTTTTTTTTTGCTTGAAAATGTACAACCTTCCGTGTGCTTCCAATTTAATTTCATCTACACCTGAGGATTAAAACTGTTTTTTAAATAAAAAAAAATAAATTTGAAATTATTTTTTAAGCAATCGAACAGTTACAATATTTTCTCTTGTTTTTTTACATGCCCTTTACTCTTACACAGACATGTGATATTTTAAAAGTGGAAATATTCACAGAAGAAGGACTGGGACTATTAGAGAAATGAGACTGACAAATAAGAAAATTTACAGTTTTCAAAATCCCCAGTTGTAGCTGCACATTTACTCCATAGAGTGTTTACGATATCTTTACTTTGACCAATGAAATTACTCCATATATTGTAAAGCAATCGTTTTTATAAAAGCAGTAGATCTACTAAGCAGCCACAGCTGTAGATTTTGAGCAGTGTATTTACGAAAGCTGTTAAAATTTCGCAAAAATTCAGGCTTCTGTTTGGTCAGTCTTGTTTCGTTAAGAGAGCAAAATCTACCTTGATCTAGGTCAAGTTCTCTTATTCGCCAAACCGGAATGCCCACAGTGATACCAATTGACATCGATAGTAAATGTTGAAAAGCTGAAAACCAATCTTTAAAGTTTCCTCATGTGTCAGAGCTCAAGTGCCTGTGTAAGAGTTTCCAAGTAGCAAACCAATATTGGTCTAACGTTGCGCCAATATTTAATTTATTGGAAATGTTACAAGTGAAACGCCAATATTATGCCAATATTGGGATTTCATTGGATATATTGCCAATAAAACGCCAATATTGTACAAATATTGGCGTTACATAGGAAATATTTCCAATGAAATTCCAACATTTAACCAATATTGGCGTTTTATTGGCAATATTTCCAATGAAACCCCAATATTGGCATAATATTGGCTGCGAATATTGGCTGCAAATATTGGCTGAATAAGGGCAAAATGTAAACACCCCAACATTGGAGCAGTATTTCATACCAGTATTGCGCCAATCTGCCAATATTGCTCCAAGATGTTGCCAATAATGCCCCAATATTGTTTGGCTACTGGGGCTGTTGTGCGGAAAGTACAAAGTGCATTCATATCTCAAAACAAAGTAAACTGTTAAAAATAACATGAAAAGTTACCCCTATTTTTTTAACGTATTGTAAAAAAGAAGGACGTTATCAGTTCGACTTGTATGTATTTTCTATTCAAGCATAATTTTCGCACTTATGAACCAATTTTGTGAAATATTTTATGTTTTAAAGTGTAAGATATCCATGTGTTCTTATTCCAATTTCATCAAAATCTGATGATTAGATTTTTTAAAAATAAAAACTTTAAAATTCGAAGCAGTCGCTCAATTAGAAGAGTTTATTTTTTTATTCTGTTACTCTTACACAGATACAAGATATTTTTAAAGCACAAAATTTTGATTGAACAGGGGTCGAGATCCAGATAGAAATTGCGCTTTTAGTGAAATGAGATTGAACAATCAGAAAAGTTACTAATTCAAAGCATCGGACATTTTGCAAAAATGCAGGCTACTGATTGGCCGATCTGATTTTGTCAACAGAGCAAAAACTAGCTGGATCTAGGCCAAGTTCTCTTATCCGCCAAATGGGAAGGCCCACATGGATATCATACAATGTTAGTTGTAGCTGTCGATCAACAGTTAACATTCTTTCTTGCATCAGAGCACACGTTCCTATGCAAGAGAATGCCTGTTTTGCTGAAGACACAAAATGCTTTCATCCTAACTTAAAAAAAAAAAAAAAAAAAAAAAAAAATTGTAGAAAATTTATAGGTATTTGGCCCAAAAATCTGTGGGAAATCCATCGGTAGTTGGCTCTTTATGCAGATGTTTTTAATAATATATTTCAAAATTCTGAAGATATTTTAAAGATAAAGCTAAATCTGCAAACTTTCTTCAAACTTCTAAAGAAAGTGGCGATTTATTCAGATAATCTTAAGATTATTTTAAGTGGGGATATATCAATACACAGTACAGGACGTTGCCATGTCAAACAACACTGTCTCTGAACTCAGATTTTTATCGGATTTGATGTCAGAATGATTTCAGATTTTCTTCATCGTAGGTTCCCTGATAGGAATATAGCGTTATATGAAGATATTTAATTGATTGAGACGAATCTAGATAAAAGCAGTTATGATCGGGATCCACATAGATTTTTCGTTGTTTAGTGAAACGACATAGATCAATCAGATGCCTGCATTTTTTGTGAACCTTCCGCCATGTTCCAAAATGCAGACTTTTCGTTGGCGAATATCTTTCCGCTAAATAGCGAAAATCTATCTGGATCCTGGCCTTTTTGTTTTTTCCTCAATATGAAGTATTTTCCGTTTCATTTTATTTCATTATCAAAAGTCGTTTTTTTTTCTTCGTCACCACGGAGCTTTCGGTTAATCTGTAATTATCATCAAACTTCTTCAGTTCTAACAGTCGCAGGACTGAAATCGTTCGAGTGTCCATCGCCCTGTTCTAGAGCAGAAAATATTCAAGATTCCTGTAGTTTAATCTAAAGCAGCAGCCAAAGCACAATTTGACTATCAAATAAGTTTATTATTAATGTAATATTCACATACAGGCAGTCAGATTTAGATTTATAGATTCGGACTCAACATCCAAACTTCAAGACTCATTTCTTATGTCATTATAGCTTTTATGAAATTTAGATGTCTGCAGTTTATATACTTAAGAACAGTGTTAATTTTTTTCCTCTTCTTTTACTTTTTGTATGACTGAAGAAGGAATACTTTTAATTACACGTAAGAAAGTACAATGAACTGACACATTGAATCACTTTGATATGCACTGATGATACATGAAAGAACTTGACCGCTCTCTGAGGTGTAAGAAACTTTACTAGTGTACTGCCAGCTTTTTAGAACCCATTTTCGATTTCCGTAAGTATCGATTTAAACTTTAAGGTAATAGGTCGAGATCAACACTGTTAAAAATAAATCTTTGAATTCCAGGTGAAACTACCGGCAGCAAAGTAGCCGACCTTTTACCGTTCCGTTAGTAGATTTTCCGTTATGGGGAATACAAGTAGGGAAAACTCCGTTTGAAGAATCAGTAACTTTCCGTTACAAAGTTTGATTTTTAATAATAATAATTTAATATAGTTTTTAAAATTAATGAATCGATTAATCGTCAAAGAATTCGAAATTACCGAGCGATTTTAAGCTGTTATGTTATTTTATTTAATTATTATTTTGTGTAATTTAGGTCACGCCACCCTCAGGATCGAACCCGGGACCTTTAGATTGCGGAACAAATCCTTACGAACTGAGCCACACCTGCTGATGCTGGATTGTACAAAGTATGTCTTTTATGAGTTAGTGGAAAAATCTGTTGTGCTTTATAAAGATTTCCTTTCAAATATATTCCTTAGAATATTTTTAAACGGTTTATTTTATTTTATTTTAGACTGATGAATAATACTTATTATTTTTAAAAATCAGCTTTAATTTTTTAAATAGTTTAAATAAAAAAAAATCACTGTTTAAAACCACTCTCTCTCTCTCTCTCTCTCTCTCTCTTTTTTTTTTAATGAATAAAAAAGTTTTAATAACTTTTTTTTTTTTTTTTTTTTTTTTACAAAAAAAGATGTAGACTTTTTTTTAAATTGTCGTACAATATTTATTTATTTATTTATTTATTGGCTAATAAATAAAAAAAAATAATAAGAAATAAGAGAAAAATAAACAGAAAAAATATAATTTAAAAGGGATTTTTTATGTTTTCATTATTCCATGGCGCCAGTGGGACCCGAACCCATAATCTGCGCTCGCAGGCGATTAGCGGTGTGGTAACTTGGCCACTCGGCCATGGAGTCCCCCACAGAGCGGAGTGTCTCCGTTTTTTCTTTTATTTCCACCAGTTTCGTTATTTTCAGAAAATATGGTGGAATTTTGGGATTTGTATCGGAAAATGCCCTTTTGTTTTGAAAAGGGACCTTTTCTGTAAAATTCAGGAAAAAAATGTTCGTAAATTTCAGAATTTTTTTAACAGTGTAGATACATGTTTCACTGCTATCGAAACGAGATTTATCAAAAAGATACCTGCATTTACGAACTTTTCGCTGCTTACAGTAATGATTGCAGCCATGATTCTTGAATATAGTGTATTTTTAATACTATGTATTTAAAAATATATACATATATATCATAAACATTTTGTGTGAATAGAAACAATATTCATATTTAAATTGTAAAAGTTTTATTAAAAACCATATATTTAATAAATAAATAACGTTAATTACAATTTTTATAACAAATTATTTATTTATTCAGTAGATATTGAAATCACTATTATTAAGTATTACTATACGAATAACTAAAAAGTAGAAAATAAAATCAACTTTTGATAAAGAAAAAAAAAGAAAAAGAAGGATACAATCTACTTAAAAAAGCGCTAAAAATTAAATAATTCTATTAAGTTCACTAATGACGAAACATTATCTAATAACCACACATCAGATACTATGCATAGGCATAAAAATTTAAAATGTGATGTATGAAATATAATATCCACCAAACATCTATATTCTAGAGAATACTTTTTTACAAGATATTGATTTACATATTTGTGATTTAATTTGAGAATATATACATATAAAAATTAATCAATTTTTGAAGTTGCTGCCCGACAATCACAATCGTTAATGATTAAAGAAAAAATTTTCTGAATAGTCCGGGAGCCGACCGTCGACTTACCTATGTATCGAGTAAAAGAACCGAACATACATCAAAATGTAGGTCTCAATGTGCACATTAAGAATATCACTGTCTGCCAGGTCCTATCCTGCCGGAACGCAAGGCAGCCGCACTTTTATGACGTCAACTTTGAGTGTTTACCTATGTATCGAGTACAAGGACCAGACATACATCAAAACGTAGGTCTCAATGTGCACATTAAGAATATAACTGTCTGCCACATACATCAAAATGTAGGTTTCAATGTGCACATTAAGAATATCACTCGCTGTCAGGTCCTATGCTGCCGGAACACGGTGGCAGCCGCACTTTTATGACGTCAAGTTTGAGTGTTTACCTATGTATCGAGTAAAAGGACCAGACATACATCAAAATGTAGGTTTCAATGTGCACATTTAGAATATCACTGGCTGCCACAAACATCAAAATGTAGGTTTCAATGTGCACATTAAGAATATCACTGGCTGCCAGGTCCTATCCTGCCGGAACCCGGTGGCCGCCACACTTTTATGACGTCAATTTTGAGTGTCTGCCTATGTACCGAGTACAAGGACCCGACATACATCAAAATATAGGTCTCAATGTGCACATTAAGAATATCACTGGCAGCCAGGTCCTATCCTGCCGGAACCCGGCGGCAGCCGCGCATTTATGACGTCAATTTTGTGTGCTTACCTATGTATCGAGTACAAGGCCAAGACATGCATCAAAATGTAGGTCTCAATGTGCACATTAAGAATATCACTGGCTGCCACATACATCAAAATGTAGGTCTCAATATGCACATTAAGAATATCACTGGCTGCTAGGTCCTATCCTGCCGGAACCCGGTGGCAGCCGCGCATTTATGACGTCAATTTTGTGTGCTTACCTATGTATCGAGTACAAGGCCAAGACATGCATCAAAATGTAGGTCTCAATGTGCACATTAAAAAAAGCACTGGCTGCCACATACATCAAAATGTAGGTCTCAATGTGCACATTAAGAATATCACTGCCTGCCAGGTCCTATCCTGCTGGAACCCGGTGGCAGCCGATCTTTTATGACGTTAATTTTGAGTGTTTGCCTATGTCATAAATGTACGGCTGCCACTGGGTTCCGGTAGGATAGGACCTGGCAGCCAGTGATATTCTTAATGTGCACATTGAGACCTACATTTTGATGTATGTGGCTGCCAGTGATATTCTTAATGTGCACATTGAGACCTATATTTTGATGTATGCCGGGTCCTTGTACTCGGTACATAGGCAGACACTCAAAATTGACGTCATAAAAGTGTGGCGGCCACCGGGTTCCGGCAGGATAGGACCTGGCAGCCAGTGATATTTTTAATGTGCATATTGAAACCTACATTTTGATGTTTGTGGCAGCCAGTGATATTCTAAATGTGCACATTGAAACCTACATTTTGATGTATGTCTGGTCCTTTTACTCGATACATAGGTAAACACTCAAACTTGACGTCATAAAAGTGCGGCTGCCACCGTGTTCCGGCAGCATAGGACCTGACAGCGAGTGATATTCTTAATGTGCACATTGAAACCTACATTTTGATGTATGTGGCAGACAGTTATATTCTTAATGTGCACATTGCGACCTACGTTTTGATGTATGTCTGGTCCTTGTACTCGATACATAGGTAAACACTCAAAGTTGACGTCATAAAAGTGCGGCTGCCTTGCGTTCCGGCAGGATAGGACCTGGCAGACAGTGATATTCTTAATGTGCACATTGAGACCTACATTTTGATGTATGTCCGGTCCTTTTACTCGATACATAGGTAAGTCGACGGTCCGCTCCCGGACTATTCGGAAAATTTTTTCTTTAATCATTAACGATTGTGATTGTCGGGCAGCAACTTCAAAAATTGTATGTATATGTCATAAAAGTGCGGCTGCCACCGTGTTCCGGCAGGATAGGACCTGGCAGCGAGTGATATTCTTAATGTTCACATTGAAACTTACATTTTGATGTATGTGGCAGCCAGTTATATTCTTAATGTGCACATTGAGACCTACGTTTTGATGTATGTCTGGTCCTTGTACTCGATACATAGGTAAACACTCAAAATTGACGTCATCAAAGTGCGGCTGCCTTGCGTTCCGGCAGGATAGGACCTGGCAGCCAGTGATATTCTTAATGTGCACATTGAGACCTACATTTTGATGTATGTCCGGTCCTTTTATTCGATACATAGGTAAATCGACGGTCGGCTCCCGGACTAGAAATATTAGAGCATTTTTTTTTTGATTTTGTATCAAATTTTCCATCACCACTATGTTCATGGCACAATATATTCATAATTTTACCATTTTTAAGATTTTTTTCCACCAACTTCAAAAGTGTTTCGTTACTTTTTATATGTATATGCTATTTTCAAAGGAACTTCATTTATTAAAACAAATGCATCCATAAAATAATTATTGCTTTGAATAAAATAATAAGCTATTATGTTTCTCAACTTCTGATTTTATAAAATCAACTTATCCAAAATTAAATCATAAATAAAAATAATTAAATAATGCATAAGTTGAATCATACATACGTAAATTAATCTCTTATAAAAAATATTAACTAGAAAAAACCATGTTTAATTCATATTAAATTCCATATGTTATAATTAACGTTTTTATACTGATACATGATACCTGATGTTGGTTACACGGTAACGTCTAAATTTTAAAGAATTATTTAATTCTTTTTGGTGCTTTTTTAAACCTTTTTTTTATAAGTTGATTTTATAAAATCAGCAGTTGACAAAGCTTATTATTTTAAACAAGACAATAATTATTTTATGCATGGATTTGTTTTAATAAATGATGTTCCTTTAAAAATACAAGAATCTTTCAAAAAATGATTAAAAAATATACGCATTTTTTTATGTTTCTTAAAGAAAAGAGTAACAGAAAGGAGAAACAAAAATTCTTAGAAAGGAGTAACAGAAATTTTTCATTTCAATTGGAATTAAATTCATCATTATTGAGGTTAATTTTGTTATAAGGGTTCTTTTGGTGTGTTTTCGTTATGATATAATTATGTAGTACCTACAATTTCCACCTAGTCCATCCTTTTGAAATTAAATATATTACATCAATGCAGATTTTTATCGAATCATTTCAAATTTTATGAAAATCGAATCTAAAATGGAAAAGGTATTAATAAAAGTTTTCTTCGTTCTGTTAAATTCTATCATACGTAATTAACTCCATTGTAATTCATGATAGGCATTGGTTCTATGTTGTCATAATTATATATTTTATAATTATATAAGATCATATGTAACTGATTACATGATATACAATTTATTATTCATACCTTTTTAAGCAAAAGGGCAACAGTTATTCTTCTGATCTAAATAAAAAAAATTCTCAAAAATATATATTTTTTTAATTTTACATTTTTTTATAGCATCTAAATTTCCAACAGTCACAAAAAGGTTATTTAATAGCTGTTAATAATATTTTTATGAATCTTTAGAAACTTTATACAAGGGGGGGGGGGGTAAGAAGTTATAACCACCTCGGAAACTCAGATTAAGCTTTAGCGTGATAGTACATTCCGGAAGGGCAGAACAAACTTTATACAAGGAATGTTTTATAAGTTTTATAATAAATATAGAAAACATAATTTGTTCTTAATAATCTGATTGAGGATGTGAGTTTAAAAACTCCCCATATTCAAAATTTAAAAAAATCGAGGTTTTTCTAACAAACTATTCTATCGGTCAATCTGCATCAAAAAAACAACCGCAACGTGAAAAAGAATAGAGAAAATAAAAAAGACTAGTTTTTGACACTATGAAAATTTGGTCTACAATGAATACCAATGGACATTTTCAGACGTCTTTTTCGATTTTCCAAAATTTGATTTTCTCGATAAGCCCTGCTTATTAGTTCAAGTATTCATTTAAAATGCAAAATATGTTTTTTTTTTAATCCATCTAAAAATAATTCTTTTAGGATAGAGTTTAAAAGTAGAATAAACAGCATTACATACGCTTATTGCCTTAGAAAATAACCCATTTTATAGGCTTTTCGAAATGCTTTTAGGAATTGCATCCTAAAATCTAAGCAATTTTCATAGTTATTCCTCCTACTCTAATCTTTGAATGTATTCTCATTTTCATAAATAACTTATATTTAGTTTAGTTTCACTGATTTGGTGATGCTAATAAGGCCCCTTACAGTTAAAAAATAATCTTTGCCATCGTATCCATTTTCACAATACATGTACCACAAATAATTTTTTTAAGCAATGGTACGAACAGAATAGAATCGTTAATGATAGACGCTGCATTCAGCATAGGATGGATTTCCACATATGAATACCCAGTTTCAGCTAACTATTTTTAAGTAATTTATAAATTTAATTTTTTTTGTTAAAGTATTCGTTCATTCAAAAGTAGAAAAAAGTTTATAAACAATAACATTAATATAAGTGCAATAACACTAAAAGAAAAATACAAAAGAAATGGAAATATTTTTTTTCTAAGAATCACTGCCCATGTCAGTTAATCAGCGTTAAATATTTAATAAAGGGATTGAAAAATGAAAGTTATTTAAAATAAAAAATAGTGAAAGATGTTTAATAAATTGTAAAAAAGTTTATTTCTTTACAATTATAATACAAACCACCGGTAAATTATTATTAAATTACAAAATAGATATTTATTATATTACAGCAAGCTTTCGACAGAAAAATAAATATATTTAAAACTGAATTAATGAAAAAAAAAAACAGGTTTTAAACTTTGGAATTTTATTTCAAAAACTTTTACACTACTGTTCTTTGTAAGATCCTTAATTTAGAGAGAATGAAACTTTCCGCTGACTTTAAAATATATAAATGATTCTCTCAGCAAATATGGATGAATCGAAGAATCGATATTCATGATTAGAAGCGTTAATTTTAGAAGGGAATAACTTCAAACAATGAATATTAATCTGCTGTTCCTTGCCAATACCATAAAGCTGAAGTATAAACTTTAATTAGAAAGGAAACAAATAATACCCTTTACCAAGATTTATGGTTTATAAAATATCTCTCAATTTAACTAAAATATATATAAATGCTAATTACTTTTACTGGAAAAAATGTATTTGTAAAAATGTATAATAATCTTTTTTCACCATTTCCGTATAATGGTATTTTTTTTTTATTCATTTCTGCAAAATTAAAATAATAACTTTTATAATAACTAAATAACATTAAATTTGTAAAAAAAAAAGTAGCTGGACTTTTACAAATATAATCATTTTGAAAATGACTGAATAATAATAAATTTATTATTAGATAATAATCATAATTTCATATAAAGTTGCGCAAGATTTATATAGTATTAAGTATACATGACAACTAAATTAATAAAAAACAAAACCAAATCGCCAAGTATACTATTTCGTAAAAATTTTTAACGATTTGTAATTTTTTACATATATATTTATGTATCTCAATTAATTTATCAGTGTACTTATGAAATTTATTTATTATATTATACGCGAAATATTTTATGTATTTTTACACAAGCTGATAAAATATTTCGATTTTTTGTCTTTTATTTCTACCGCTTTCTGTGTAAATGAACTAAGAAAAATCTTATTTTATTATTTTTATGTTAATTATTAATTAAAGGCATTTCCTCGCACTAATATATTAAAGCAAACAAAAACTTAGAAATTTTTACAAGCATTTGTACGAACATTTATGTAATAAAGTTTCATGTAAAGTGCAAAATACTATACAACGGTTCAGTGAGGGTTTTTTTTTAATATTTTTAAATATTTGTAAAGAAAAAAAAATACGAATGAAAAATTCATCGACTGTTACATCAAAGTGATATTTCTTCAACATGAAACTTTTGTGCTTTTAAGGAAACTGAAGTTGAAACTTGAATGAAAAAAAGTAGAAGGAAAGGAAATGTATCCTTAAAGCATATTTCTATCCCAAAAGTGTTACTCAACTTTTTCCCTCTAAAAGCCTTTTCTACTGTTACAATGTAATCCATTAAGCACTTTCACATCTGAATATTTAAAAGGGATTTTAAAATAATCTTTACTATACTAAAACAATTATGAATAAGCAGAAGTTATAATTTCTTTTTTTTTTCGGAATGACTTTTAATTAAGAAATCAGTAATACATTTTATACAGATATCTAAAAATATTAAAGCACATTTCGAAAATATATTTATGTTATCAAATTCTATAGTAATACAAATTTGAAATGTTATATATGATGGATTTTATTTCACACATGGCTATTACTAAAACAACATGGTTATTACTACCTCTTTAGTTAAAATTAACTACATAGCTATTTAGTTAAAATTAACTACATAGCTATTTAGTTAAAATTAACTACATACCTATTTATTTAGTACAATCTGTTTCAATTTTCAAAACCATCAATAAATTTCAATTAAAAAAAAGTATTTTTTCAAAATGAAGAAAAAAAGTATTTACTTAAATCATTTATGAATTTTAATTTGAGTCTTCAGTTTATGAAATAAAACGTAATTCATTATGAATGAAAATGTATGCATGCATACTATTATGGAATATTATTTGTTTATCATCATGGTCGAAGGCAAATTTTATTTTAATTACCCATTTAATTATTTTATGAATATTCCAGAATGATAAGAAATTAACAACAATAAAATGTCTGAAATGTATATTTACACATTTTCAAACACTTAAAAATCGGTGATTTTAAACTTTTCCATCTATATTATTAAGGACAAATGTATCTGTTCATAACGGCTACAACAGATCATCAAACTTGAGATTTTACTTACTTCTATATTAACAAAAAAAATTATTGGCTTCATTAAAAATTTCGATTTCCCGTTTTCGATGGATTTATACATTTTCGAAGATCCAGAACATAATTTGGTGTTTTCTAGAAAATCCCGCCTGTTTGCGAGTCTACATGTTACTCAGAGAGTCTGTATGTGACAAAAGTTATGTGAGCGCTAGGACTAATCTACAAAATTTCATAAAACTTTAGATTATATTAGATCTTGATATAAACTGGTGCTGCTTATATTTTGGTGTTTGTTAATCGTCAAACTGGTGGCACTGCTGTATTGCATTTGGCAAGAATCGCAAGGACTAGCGTTTGGATTTTCATAAAACTTCAGTTTGTCTTTGATATAACTTGTTGATAATTACTTCTTGGTAAAAATCCGCCATTATATGGCTCTGCTATATTGTATTATTCATGAAAACCTCATTAGCTTTATCGCAAGAACAGATTCGCGAATAGAATTCAGGGATAAACTTCAGATTTAGTTTATCCCTGATGCAAATTTGTACTGTTTAAGTATTCCTGTAAATCGCCCAAAAGGGTGCTGCAAATCTTTCTTGAAATAGCTCTTGAAATATCTCAAAAACTAATGCACTGATTTTCATCAAACTTCATTTTCTGTTACAAGTTAACATACTTTTTTGATTATTTGATTTTGGTGTAAATCATCTCACAAATAGTCACCTGAGAATAATGAGATTCTGTCTGTGTTTTTTTAAAAAAAAGGACTTACCGATGTAGAAAGGTTCTATTTATATCTATAAAGGCATTTTACCATCAAAATGATATTATATATAATTTATATATGACATTACAATTGTATTACGACATTATTTTTCAAGAAGTATGAACATGTATGAGATAGAAGAAAATTTTGGAGTGTCATATCCGAATTACCGTCAAATCCGTTTTTTAAAATTTATATATGTATCACACAATGTTATATTTTACATTTTCGGGTCGAATAGAGACAAAAGTGTACTTTCAAATACAATTCATTTAAAAACTATATCGCAATATGTTTTATAATTGTATTAAAATTGCTTAATTATTATTGCTTTTAAAACTGTTTTTAAGGAATGATTTATTTTAAATTTATTTCTGTTATTTGCAGCTAAGCATTCACAAAAATTAAATATAGTTACACTTAGTATAAATAAAATAGTTCAGCATTTGTTTTCGGATTATATTTAATTAGGAATTACTAATTTTATAAATTCATTAATTAAAAAATATGTTAAAACACAAATTTTAGACATATAAACAAACCACATTAAATCAACTGAAAATATTAGACAAAATACAGTGTTTTTTGATGATATGTTCGTCGGGTAATTCCAGGCATGAGGCCAATCCAAAAGAAAGTTTTCATAATTTTATAATTAAATAGTATTTATTTTAATATAATTGGTAAAATATAAGTATTATTATTGCTATTGCCACAAAAAATTCTACTATATATACTATATTTAAAAAAAAAACCACATTAAATGTAAATATATTAGAATTAAATAAAATCAAAAGGCGAAACGCAAAATTTCAACTTGATTCAAATATAAACTATACAATATGAACTTTAAAACATCACAATCTTTTACTTAAAATGGGAGTAAAAAATTAAAATTACAAGTTAAATCTTTAAAAAACTCAAAATGAACGGAAATGTGATCAAAATCTGGGAAATCTCCTTTGATATGTTGTAACTGTTTATTTTTTTGTATATTTTTATGCATATTTATAGACAGTATTGGTGTTACGACTGTACTTCATTCACGCCATAAAAAAGTCATTTTAAACACATTCCACTATGAAAAATATTAAACTTAATTATAAGAAACCATAGAATATATGAGGAAACTAAGTATAAAAGAAACTCTTTTCCCATTTTCAGCTGAATTACGAAATTACAATAAACTCTGACTTCTCTAATGAACAAGTGAAATTTGGTCATTTGTGGTGAATATAACAACCACAGTTATTTGCTGATTACAAACCATGCATTAAACTTTTAACTAGAAGATGATATCTGACTCATGTGAAATACAAAGACGCTAAATTTACGAACAATAATTTTCAGAATAAATTACTTTGGAGCAAAGTAGAATAACTATTCAACAAATATTGCACATAAGTGTTCAGAAATATCCATTAGTGGATAATATTAAACAAATGCTAAATATAATACGTGAACGAAATATGTTATATGATTTTGAAATGAATTATAATGTTTTAAAATAAACATCAGAGAATTATATAGCATGGTGGTGGGGGGGGGGGATCTAACAGATGGTAACATGAGCAAATCAGACAAATTTTCAACACTAATTTTAAAAGTTTATTTTGTTTTAATTAATCATAGTGACTAAATAGAACATTTGTCAAATTAGGGGTGATTTCAGACTGCCTTTATTGTTTTGTCAAAGATGCCGACTCTGTACTGTAGAAGAATTCAAATTTTTGAAGCTATGCAAAACAAAATGACAATAAGGTCATTCCACGTAAAATGAGCAAAAATTTTAAAAAAGTCGTGGCCCCATGGTAACCGATTTTAATAAAATTTAATACACAAGTTCTATTCATATTCAAATAGCGCTCTGCAAATAGTTTGCTAAATATCTTCGCAAAAAATCAATTATTTTAGTAGTTTTGGACATTTAAAAACTTGTGATATAGAATGGCATGTGTGCAATCGTCCAAAGTTGCAACTTTGAAGCTTTATATTTTGAAAATTATTTAACAAAAATAATTTTTGCTTATACTATTATAACCTCAGAAAAAATATTTTCTTATTTATTTAATGAAAATAATCTGGTAACACCGTGATTAATTTTAAATTAGTTGTAAAAATTGATTATGTGTGAATTTTGATAAAATTCAAAATGTTATAAAAATTAAATTAATAAAAAAATATGCGTCAAATTTATACCTGATGTAGTAATGACCATAAAGATCAATTTCTCCAAGTTTGAAAGTTACCATTTCTTTCCTTCTACTTCAATAAAACTTAAAAAGTTTTTTTTAAAAATTGCAAATCATAATTTTCCTAATTAAGTATGCACAAAATATAAATGAAGGAACGATCCGACATTAAACAATATTGCACAGACATAAAGATTATTAAGCTGATTATCTCTAGACAACTTTCAATACTGTCTTTTGATTTCCTAACATTGAAAAAAAAATGAGTTCCAAAAGGTAATTTTGCAACATTCCACGCAGAATTTCCTTTGAATTTACTCGCTTTTTAAAAAATATTGCACGATTTCAATTGAAAAATAGTGCTGCCATCTATAAGAATTTAACACTACTAGATAATTAATTCTTCAATTCTCAACACTTTTAATATAAGCCTGAAGCAAAAAGAGAAAAAGAAAAGAAAAGAAGAAAAGGCGAGAAGTAGTATTTGAATTTTTAAAATAGACACTTGTATCTTTGATATCAAGTAATTTGAAAAGAAATAACAGATTTCCTTCTTGAGAAAAAGAGCAATAGAAATATTGCCTTTTCCCGTCAATTTATTCGTTATTTTTTTCACATTAAGAAATAAAAAAGGCATATATGAAACTTCTTGTAGTTAAAATATATATTGTTATCTAAAATGGCAAATAATTTTGAAGTTATGGCAGCTGTCCTAAATTTTCTATAAACAAAAGAAATATTGAATTTTCTTTTTAAAATTTTTCCTTTTCGATATTTTTTCTCAGTAAGGAATAAAAATTCAAATCCTAAATTACGCCAATCTCTTACTTAGTATCCATTCATATCTGAAAACAATTTATGATATAGTTTTTTCAGTCCTAACGCTAATATTACGGATTGAAATTTGAAGCATGTAAACAAGAACTCGATTTTGTATCAACTTTAAAAGTGAGTTTACATACTTAAACAGTCTGTCCTGTAATCTATTATTTTGCATTTCTCCATAAATAAACATGTTGTACTTATATGCCAATTTTCATTCAAATCTTTGACATGTCAGCCACAGCTAATTTGCTCATTTTGTATGGAATGACTCAATGATGAGAAATCGTGATTTTGCATTTATTAATTTCATTGTCTATTAAAAACGTCACTTCATCATTTTTAATGTTAATTCAAAATGAGCAACAAATAGAATATTTTATTTACGCAATATTTAAAATAATCGAAATAGTCTTGTATGTTTGTTTACGTAATATATGTTGATTTGAAAAATGGATGTACTTTGTACATATTGTGCCGGTAGTTTGAGCTTTTTTTCTACTAAAACTGGAAAATTAAAAACAAAATAATAGATAAAAAAATATTTTTCTCTAAAAAAGTGAATTGTACTAGGTGAATATTCAATAAGAATTCTATGTTTTCGTTTTGGAACCAATTACTTATAAACTTCGTTTCAATGTAGAATGAAAAACATCGCTGAATTTTCCATTATAACAATAATAAATTTTTTACTAACTGTAGAAAAAAATATTTTTCATACCTGTAATGTTGAGAAACTCTTATTACATAATTAAAGGTAATTTAGACTATTATAGATTATTTGACTTTTATCGTCATTTAAGGATAATTTCAAGAATTTCAAATTAAGACTTTCAAACATGTGTTTCATGAAAGTCCCCTTTATGACAGAAGACAAATATTTACAAGAACCATGCTCATACTTGCTACAGCACATTACTTACTAAGCATTGCTAGTCGTAGTAATGATTGTCTTAGTAGTAACTTACTAGTGATAATTGCGTATAAAAAAGCATTTTTATCATTTTCTCCAACATGCCTATTAAATGCAAATTTCTCCAATGCTAATTTAAAAATTTTAAAAAGTACAATACCATACTGAAATGCATATCAAAGAATAACAAACGATCTATATTATTGTTATTTTAAAATATATTGTTATTTTCAACAATCTTGATTCGAATTACAAACAATGTACGTGCAACAAATAATGCTAAAATTCAGTTTAAGTAAATAAACCACAACAAAGACAAAAACTTATTGACAAATAAACTTCTAAAAAAAATATGGAATTTATTCGAAATAATTTTTGCGTGTCAATGATAACTTCAATCATTTTTCATTAACTTATCAAACATATTAAAATTTATTTGACAAAAAAAGCATATGACATGTAGACACACTGTTTCATAATACGTAAGAGGGAGTTGTTTGCGCTATTTTTACGGTGATAAAAAATATCAGTTTAATATATTAGACTTTTCTAGGTAGTATGACATATCAATAAAAACTGTTTATAAATTTCTTTCCGTTTGAAATAAAATATAATCATTAAACCATAAGTTTGATGTTTGGAGCATATATATCTTATTGATACTAAATGCATTTGTATATATTTGGGGAAAAATATAATTGTTGCATGCGTTTTATCCTTTGGAAAGCGTCATATAGTGTAATTAAATAATAATAACGCACATAATTTTCATAATCTTTAAATTAGTAATGAAGTATAACGTTAGTAAATAAGTAATTAGTATAAAATAAATAATTACGCAAAGATCTTAATAGATGCAATCAGAATATCACGATAATGAGGAGATGAATATCCAGGACTGGTATAATTTACAAGTATTTCTGACTATGCTTAAAATAAAATTATTATTTATAGAACGTATGTCATATTTAATCGGAATGACAAGTAATAATTTTGTACTTCCTCAAACATATTTACGAAGGTAGAATCTGAATACACAGAAAGAAAGGTATGGAAAATAGAAGGACTAATCATAAATACTTTTTAACAATGTTAAAAAAACCCTATTAAAACTTGTCTACGCCTTATCGAAAGTAGACACATTAAAATGAAATCAAAAAATCATTTTTATATTAAAAAAAACATTTTAAATCTGTGTAATTTTATCAGTGAATAAGAAAAAATATCAGTATTATGAACCCCTATAGCTGCGTTTAAATACATAAATATCCACCACGCGATTAAAATGTTTCATAAATATCAATCTTATCGAGTACAGAGATCAAAAAAGAAAACTTCGAATAAAAGTTTGCTTTTAGTTAACACGTTCAAGATTTAAATCACTCTTACTTAAACTTTCTTTTTTGCGCAATTAATTTTTCGTCTCACACTCTTTTCAAGATATTGTACTTGATAACATGAAAAGTTGACACGAGGTTTCTGTGAAAAGAGCAGATGTTTCACGGGTCTTTATCTATTCGCATAATGTCACGTTGATGTCGAGATTTTTAAAGATAATTAGATATTAAGGCGAAGAGAATATTCTATGCGGTAAAAAAAGTCGCTTTTATAACTTTACGTCTTCTTTAAACTTTCAATCTTTACAGAAATATTTTTTTATAAGTAAATAATAGAAAATAACTATATGAGGGTGTAAATGTGTGTATAAAATGCGCATGCATCTAAATTTATGCGTGCATGCGTAAGTACCTGTATTGTTTTGTATTATGTGCAAAAAATGTGTTGCATAAATGTGAATGAATTTTTAAGTTTTGTGTATAGGCGGGTACTCCTATTTTTTTACTTACACATGAGTCGCCTACCCCTATCATCTATCTCTAGGAACCTGAATTTGTGTTCTAAAATCGAACAATATTATAATAATTAATTATCTATAACCATATATGCTGTATAAAAACAAATATGTAAATTATTCCTAGCACCTTTTGTCCCATTCAGCCTATTACAGAAATCAGCATTTAATTTGAACTTCACCGAGCCGTTTATACGCTTGTAATAATCGTCGTTTCATTTTGACACAGTCTGGAATAAAATCATCAGTTCAGCGAAGTTCGATGTTATATCTTGTATTTTTAAATAAAGATAAATTTAACAAATGGTGATACAATATTACTGATGTTTGATATTTAAAAGATACTTTTTATTGTGCTTTTTACAAACATATAAAATGATAGAAGATGATACAGATTTTTGAAATGATAGAAGCCATAATATTTTAAGTTGTTGCGAACTATCAGGGTAGCCATTATGTTGCATGTAAATGTTTGAATTTTGCAAATTTCTTGGAATTAGAATTTCTCCAGCAATTTTTTATCATTTAGACCATTATTAATCAATTCACAAATCATTTTTAGTTTAAACATACTCAATGCCATTATTAAATTTCTCTTTAGATGAATCATTGTTAATGTTATTGTTAATTTCTGTGTTATGGTTATTTACATAGCTAATGGCCCCCGTGTTGTCCACAAATGTCAATCCCGAGATTTTCACTTAACTAATCCACTAAAGATAGCCCACAGATGCTCTTTTATACAAAATATCTGGATGAGGTTACCATGAAGCTTGAAAAATATATTTTATGTGACACCATACTCGATATAAATAAATAATTATTTCTGGAGTGCTTTTAGAAAGATAATTCTCCTTTATAACTGGATAACATTGGGTACATATTTAAAAAGTGATGAAGCTAAACAATGTATACAAATTATGTTGAAAATATACCAAGTCCTCAATCTTCTGCGTCTTTGTCAGTGATACTGTGGCGCATCGGTGAGCTTGCAGATTTTGAGATGACAATTCAGCATTCCAAGTGGAATTCTTTGTTATCCTACGGATTTTTTTTAGGGTTTTTGATTATTTTTTTATCTTCAATCTGAATATATTCACATTTATAATGATAGTCTTTCCAGTCTTAAAAAATTTCGTCCATAGAACTAAACAGTAAACACCCTCTAGTTATCAAAATCAAATAAAATTTTAAATCTCTTGTCTACAGTCTCTTTCACGCATGTCACGGTTCACATTGTCATAACTGGCTATGGCCAAATAAGTTACTTCGCATTCAAATATAAATTTCCCCCTTCTGCTTCCCCAAATCATGTTCGCTGCTGTTTTAAAAGGGACATTCTTTCAGGCTTGCATATCTGCAGGTATGCTTCAGAATAAATGCGGGCATACACTGTAAAAAAGAATTCAAGAGGTTACTAAAAATTTCTTATTAAATTTGTATTTTACAGAATTTTTTAGTAACTATTAAAATTTTTTTTTGCAAGTGAAACAAACATTTCTTTTGTAAACTGAACAAAAGAATTTTTTGTATAACTAACTTAAAACTTTTTAGCATGAGCCACCAAGCAAATTTTAGTAATAGCTCCAAAAATATTTTTAGTAACCATTACGTGTGGCCGAAGGGCAGGTTCCTCTTTCGAGCTGCATCCAGTGGGCAAAAAGACAGACTTCTGAAACGGAAGATTTTCGGCAAAGCCAGAATTGATGGCAGCACCAAACATTGCTACCTGCTCTATTTTGACATGTTTCTAAAGGGGAGGGGAAGTTCAGAGATCATTACCCATGGTAGCTGCTACGACAGGATTTTCATAATCCCTTTATTTAAAAAGTACTTACATTGAATACATTCGGTGCATATTTTGTGGCGGCCAGCATCGAACCCAGGTACTTTCAGCCTGGTGTTCGGTGCTATGACCATTAGGCTATCACGGCCACACATAGTGAGTTTTAGTAATAGCTATTAAAAATATAAAACTATTAACTCTATTCGTTGGTAGCTTTTTTCTAGTAATTCTTACAGATTCTTTGTAACCGTGTAAGATTAGTAAAAATTTTTTAGTACTTACAAGGATCACTAAATTTTTTTTAGTAGATCGACCCCTTTTTTTACAGTGTAGTCCCTTATCCCAAAAATTTCATGTGGTCTCTTAACTTTCTCCCCTCCCTCATCAGCTTTCCTTTCCGGCCATGGTCCATTCGAGACGTACCTAAAGTATATTAAACTCCAAGACACATTTATCCGTTAGTGTGGCCATTTATGTGAACATGGTCTTTTTCATTATTATTTCCTCTGCCAACTCAAAAATGTGTGGAGTTTTAGATAACTTAACTTCTACTTCGACACTTGGGTCCCAAATATCTTATTCTGCACAATCGAAGTTGTACTCCACCTTTAAGCTGTAAAATAATTGGTTTTATCAAAAACATTCGGTTTTAATAAAACATTTAAATATCTCGTTTTTTACACCCTTCAACATTTTACTATGAACTGCGATACAGATGGCTGGTTTCACTAATTAATAAAGGAAAAACATGTATCTCATGCAAGATACGGAGAATGGCATTATTCTGCAAACAAATTCTGCAGTAAACCAACTTATTGTAAAATCAGAAAGTGTCCTGTACAATTTCACTCTTAAGTTAAGACCATGCATTGCGCGGCGTATTTAGTTAGTAAAGGAATCTTCAATTGTTTTTTAAAGTTTCGCTTATGCGCTCAAATTATTTTGTTTAAAAACAAATATTTACTATTGAGATATTTACTTTTTACCAAGCCTATTTTCTAAAAATAACAAATATAAAAATTCTAAAAAAAGGAAAAAAAATATTAATAATTTTTGCATTATACAATTTTTATTAATTTTTTTTTGAATCAATCATTAATTATCTAAAAAAGTTTGCTTATTCAATATTTCATACACAGCTAAAACCGTTAGTCATATTCATTGTCCTTAAATTTTTGCTTTCTTTGATAAAACCGCATTTTTTAAATTGTCTATGTAAAACTTCTGTTAAAAACATTGGCGGTAATTTGCGCTTAAATGCTAACTACGTTGAAATGATAACTTTATTTTAAGACAATGAGTTTCTGCTAATAGAATTCCTCTGGGAAATGAATTACGAAATATATATAAAAGTCAACAAGACCTTGTATCAAGGTTTATCTTTTAAACAAATAAATATAAAGCAAAATATAATACGTTTGGATTTTTTTTCATGTGTGCAATCTGATCTTTTTTATTAACCTGTGGTGTGATTTTCCTTTTTTTCTATTGGTGTAAACGTCTTTTACAATAAAGCGAAATTTAATTAAATAATATTAGGGCATTAAAATTATATACATGGTGTTTATAATGTCTCGGACCAATTTCGATGTTTAATAACTCATAAAATAATAATGATAGATTAAAACTAATAACATAAATAGTTAGGTAGACTCAAAAGGTTTCATGACCCATGTCAATGAACTTTCACGTGTGCCCCCTTCGTCGCACGGAGAATATCAAGTCGATACTCAATTTCACGCCAGGTAGCAGCAAGCATATCGCCATCCACAGAAGCTATTGCGGTTGTAATTCTGGCTTTTAAGTCATCAATGTTCGACACTTTCCTCCTGTGCGCATATGCGGATCTGAAAACCTCCATGAATACCGTGTGGCAGAAAGGGATTCCCCAAAGATTAATGTGTGGTGTGGACTAATGCACGGCCGAGTAATTAAGCCTTTTTTTACAGAAAAGAGGGTCTCATCAGTCTTATACTTAGACATGTTGGAAAATTTCGTATTTCCACAACTAGAAGAGCTTCAGCCACATGTCTTTTTGCAACAAGATGATGCACCAATTCATTGGGGTACCATCGTTCGTACTTCTTTGAATGACCATTTTCCAGGAAGATGGATTGGGCTAGGAGGTCCAATTTCTTGGCCACCCAGATGACCTGATATAATTCCGCTGGACTTTTTCCTTTGAGGATTTGCAATGTTTACAGGAGGAGAGTGTCGGACATTGATGACTTAAAAGCCAGAATTACAAACGCAATAGCCTCTGTGGATGCCGACATGCTTGACGCTACCTGGCGGGAAATTGACTATCAACTAGATATTCTCAGTGCGACGAAGAGTTCATTGACGTGGAAGCTCATTAACAAGGGTCATGAAAGAGTCTATCTAGCCCTTTATGTTATTAATTTTAATTTATCTTTATTATTTTATGAATTATTAAACATCAAAATGGGTCAGGGACTTTATAAACACACTGTATTTGTCTGTTAGTCTATTTTCACATTTCTTTTACTTCAGGTTTTGACTTTTATTAAAATCAATCCATCATCACGCCATATTAGTATTGTTTTAATCATGTTGAAAATCTTCCCATTAAGAAAAATAGCTGCGTCATGAATTTTCCACAAAGACGACTGGAAAAATAGTTTTCTATATTTTTATCTACTACACTGTGTAAAAGACATTACATAATCTACGAAAATGTACTATAGTCAAGAACTAAATTAAACATTAACCTTTTTTGAGTCAGTGAAGATTCCGAAAAAAGTTCCTTTATCTTTATAAACATCACAAAATGTTTTATCTTTGAAATTTAAATAAATTATTTTAATAAATTTTATTAGCTTCCCTTTGTTTTCAAAAAAATTCCGGGTCGATTTCAGAATGTGCTAATCAGAATAACTACATACAACTTTAACTTTAAAATTAACTGAAGTCAAGCATGTATTTTTATCAGTGTACATATTAGTATAAAAAATACAGGTCAAAACATCGTATAATAAAACGAATATATTCACTTTTATCATTGATAAAAAATCATTTTAAAAGTAAAAATAGAAAAAGAATATTTGCTTTTATTTTGCTTCACCTACAAGTGTAATCAAAAATCGATATTGGAATTTGACTGAACGTAGTATTTTTTGTTTGAAATTCCTATCTCATTTTCCATTGCACACACTTTCGTTATGCTAGTTGAAAATACAGAGTCCTTTGTATTGGAAAAAAGTATGAAGAAGATGGATTTAGGTTTTTTTTTTCATTCTGCCTTTGTATGTTTGAGATTATCCCTAGATACCAGAAATATATTTTAAAACCTAACATTTATTTGCATTTCGAGAAAGATTCTTTATTAAATTCCGTATTGAGTTTATTTCTTAGAAATCTATCTTTTGCAATCAATTCATTTGTATATATATATATATATATATATATATATATATACAGGGTGTCTCCAAATTTTTTTTGCAATAAAAGAGGGGTGATAGTACACATCAAGACAAACAGTATTAAATAGGAGACCAAAGTTCCCAAACGTTTTCCAAAGGAGATAGCCGCCATTAAAGTTTAGGGACCAAAATTTCAAATAAACATAAAAAATGGAAAAATCGGTCGATTGATTTACAGTTTTCACTAAAATTATCCTTTATGTCAGCATTTTCTTGAAATTAAATTATAAAGATTAATTTCAAAAAATTGCAAAGTTTCATCAAAGAAGGTAAATTTTTTGATAATATAATTTGCAACACCATGGGGGGGTCTATTAAAAAAAATACGAAAATTAAATTTTTATACGGTCCCCAGAGGATAAGACTTCCAGTTAGAAAATATTTCCTTATCCATTCTTGAATTGAAAAAAAAAAAAATTCAAAAATATCTTCAAAACTCAGAGAGTTATGACAATTTTAATAAATCGTGAGGTTTCAAGGGATCAGACACAAATTGTAATGCCTGTAATTGAAGAAACAATGTTGCTGTAAGTTGTCCAGGAGACATTTATTTTATTTATTTAGAGTTAGAGTTTGGAATGTTTTGTGATGGTTAACCACATAATTTGTAAGCATTATCACATCATAAGCTTTCTTAATATAATATTTTTTTTTCAAAAAATTTGGAGTAAATTAAATTTGTCATAACTCAAAATATTATTTGTCGCAATTTTTTTTTCTTTTGATTAAATAAAAATGTCTAATTTTCAATTTTGATTCAGCATTTTAAATAATATTTTTTTAAAATAAAAGTATTTAACATAGCAATTTAAAAAAAATGCAATTTTTTGTAAACAAATCATATTTTTAAAAGTAAATTTTCTGAGGTGAAAACTTCTTTCGGCGCGTTGGGCATTTTTTTGAGGTGTTCGCAGGACTATTACCGTAACCGAAGGTTATTGACTTACGTCAGTTTAAAAATGAGAAATACTGAAATAAAAACATTTGATGCAGAAAAGTGCATCTAGTTTTAAACAAATATGGGCTTCTAACGTTTAAATGCTTTTTAAAAGTTTCTAGGTGATTAACTCCATCTTGTATAGTTTCGATTCCAGATTTTGTTTAAGTTTTGCCATTTTCGCCTTCTTTAATTACTATTTAATTGCATCAGTTGATTTAAAACTTCTAATTACGGGCCTCCAAACTGGTAGACGGTAGGTACTGGCTTCGAACCCAATCGCGACTGTCGGCCTAACTGTTCGAAGTTTTTCGTGGTTTTCTTCGAACCCTGGATTTCTTTGCTTAAATGGGTTAGGTTCCCTTAAAAAGACCCTCACGGAGGGCACCCTTTTCTTCACGGCCTATATCCCTATTGTAAGTAATTGGCCGGCATAAAAAAAAAATCCGAAGGTGTTAACCGCTGTAAGCGCTCTCAAACGCCGCTGCTTTTTTTTCCTTTTTTAGAGTTTAACATACAGTTTTCAGTTCAAATACAAATACATTTTAAATTTTGTTTAACTTGCGAATCAATTATACACTTTAAAACAAGAACAGGTGTTTAATGAATCTTTGACATATTTAATTTAAACGTTTTAAGTTGAAATTATTCAATTAAATTTCTTAAAAAATGTTTGGTTCGAATGCATTAAACCTTGATCAATTAAATACACTTATAACGAAATATTAATGGGAGCTCAACATAAAAAAATACGAAACAGAAACGTTATATTCTTAGACTTTAATATTCGAATAAATATTTTTGTTATTTTTAAATGCCATTTGGACTTTATAATCTACTCAGATGTAGCAATCGAAGGACTCTAAGGATACGAAATTCCGTGCATTAGTACTTGATATCACTGAAACCGTGTAAATTTTACAAAATTGATTATATTAACACATATTATAACAGCGCCACCCGAAAGATTATTCATACAAAAACGTAAACAAAACCTATTCATGTTAAGAAGTAACTGAATCTGACTTTTTATGAAAATTCCTGCATTAGTTCTTAAGGTAGAGCTATTGCAGAAATCGTAACGAATTCAGTGTTGCAGCGCCACACGTGGAGCTATATACAACAAAATATAAACAACATCAATTCATGTCAAGGACTAACTGAATCTGAAGATTTGTGATATTCCTTGCATTAATTCTGGAGATACAGCTATCACGGAAATCACACAAAAGCTGTATAGTAGGGTCGCCTGTTAAGCGCCAAAAACTAATCAGCACCAATTTATATCAAGGACTAAGTAAATATAATTTTTTATTAAATTCCGTGGATTAGTTCTTGAGATAGCGCGCTCACAAAATTTATGTCATATACAGAGATACAAGAGCAGTGACTCACAGACAGACATTTTCTAAAAACATGTTTTTCGATATTTCTGAGCCCTAAAACATGTGAATTCGTCGAAAACCGGAATTCAAAATTTTCATGAATCCAATACTTTTCTCTTGTAAAGATAGAAAAAAGTAAAAATAGGTTTAAAACCACATAAATTTTGAAGCTGAATAGTAAAAACTAGATTTTTGAAAATATTTCTGTGTAATTTATTAAAGTATATTTCCATTAACATTAAAATATATTCCATATAACTCAGTTAATAGAAGTGCCTTTATCGCTATTACTATTTTTACTAAACTTATTGCCTGCGGCAATAAGCTTTAAAGACACGTTTAATGAGAGTTTAATATCACTTAATTTAACAACACTTTTAATAAGTGTTTAATAAGACGGTCCTGCCAGTAGGTCGTGCCAATTACGAGCCTGGCGCCAAGCTCGAGTTATTGCAGACATCTAGCATATTTTAAGGAAGTTTAAAGCAAAAATCTATACGTTTTTATTTTATATCTAAAAGTTTAAGTATTGTCTTGGATCGACATTTAATAATGCGTAAATTAATGGTTGATCCCTAAAGTGTATTTTAAGTGAACGGATATCGCTGCGCTCAGAGGTATGCTTAAGTGGTGTAAGTCACGAATTTTGGAAAATTTTGGATTTTAATATCTTTCAGGGATTTGCAGAGATCAAGATGATTTTTTTTGTTCGATTCAGGAATGGATAAGGAAAAAAAATTTCTAATTGGAAGTTTTATCCTCTGGTTGCCGTATAAAAATTTAATTTTCGTATTTTTTAAAATAGACCCCCCCATGGAAGTTCAACTTATCTTATCAAAATATTTACCTTTTTTTGATGAAACTTTGCAATTGGAAGTATGGGACTAGGAGCAATATTTAAGGAGATAGTCTATTGTTTCGATATTTATGACTCACCCTGTATGTGTATTTGTAAATACATATACATATACATAAATTTGTATGTGTGTCTGTAGGAGGTTAAAAAGTGTGAATCATGCTATGATGTAATTTTTTGCCTACTGATTAAATCAAATCTATTCATATAAAACAATGCCCGTTCAGATATAGCATTACTTCCCTCTATAAAATATAGGTGAAATCATGTATTACAAACAATTTAATCTGCGTTATGCTTATTCAAGCAATTGTTGAAAATCACAGTTTCAAACATTCATTAGAATATTTTCATCAATCCCTTAATAATATTATTTACACAGGCATTATGTAATGACATCGTGTACAGAAAACAGTATTCGGATATGGATGAAAGTAAGGAGTGAGTTCCACAAAGATAATGAAGAACTCTGGGCACAACAAAGGATTGAAACGATGAAGAACAATCATCAAGCAGAACTCTTGTGTTACCAAACTGAACTTAAAAAGGAAAAGAAGAAAGTAATTCCGGTAAACAAACATATATAAAGAAACAAATGTTATACATAAGTCGACTTATTTATATTAATTCCTCCACTTACGTGAGTATAAATTTCCAGATATTAAAAGAACAGTGCATCTCACAAAATTAAATCGAACGAAATTAAAAATTGGAATGAAATTAAGGAAATCTCTAACTGAAATTTATGAAATTACACGAGAGTCAGCATTTAGTAACTTACGTAAAATATTTTGAAATTACGTATTTGTGCGGAATTTCTATAAAGAAGACACGTTTTGCGTTATTGATTTGTACATTGGATATTTAGATAGCAAAAGGTTCTTTACATTTAAGCAACCTCCTAATAAATAAATAAATATAATAAGATATAAAGTATAATAAAAACATAATAAAAATAACATGGTGATGTTTTAAGAACAAACGTAGTTTCAGTCAAAAAAAAAAAATTACACAAGTTTGTTGGTTTCAAATGGAGAATTAAAATATTACCAAACATCAACAACGTACATGTATGAAAGGCCTCAAATCGAGATATAAGAATAAAAGGCACGTTTATCATTAGTACATGGGGTTAAAGTGGACGTAAGAGGAGACGATAGATATTCAATTAAAAAATGATGAAGCACGTAAGTACTTTTTTATTATGAATTTGAATTTATTATTAAACTTCAATAACAGAAATATTCTGTTTACCACAGTTTTAGTTGTAGTGTTATTAGCATTCACTGACATTACGCCCACTTGACCTATTATCTTGCATTTTTAATATGCATTAACTTCGTTTACAGAACGACGAAAATGACAAATATAATGAATACGCTAGAGTTACGCTAGTCAAAAAATATCCTAACATAGTTTTTTATATTTGATTGCCAAACATTTATTGAAGAAATCACAGCAATAAATAAATGAATGATAAGAATTTACGATAGATTGCCTAGCTTGAAAATCCAAAAACCATTTAGGATTATTTAAAAAGATTATTCATTTCTTTATGATCAATTTTAAGAAATCTTTTGAATTTTTAAAATGTTGCACTTTTACAGAATAACCAAATTGAAAATTTAATAAATATTTCCAAATTAAACTAATCATAGAGATACATTAGCATAATTATTTATATATGATGACAAAATATTTAATGAAAATATATCGCAATAAAGAAATTAATGATAATATATTTAAACTGTTGTCAAGTTTAAAAATACGAGAAGCTTTTGACGAAAGAAAAAAAGTTTATTTTTCTTCCTACTCACGCTTAGAAACACCTTGTCAGAAAATGTGTTTTAGTATTGCGTAAAATGCATTTAATTTTTTTAAATATTTGTATTAAATATTTTCAATTAATACAAAATGAATGAAAATTTAGCAATAGATATATTTGTTCATATTAAATCGAAATATTATTGAAATATTTTGCCATATCGATATTGGTGTGTTTTTATGATGTTGAATAAATTCTTTTCTATTTTTTCTTTAATTTAATCGGATTAATTGATAACGAATTTGCATTCTTTGAATTACAGCATATAAAATCTTTATCACTTTGAAGTAAAAAGGAAATTTCTCAGTAATCGCATTTCTTGAGTGTAACGATAATGAAAATATAGAAAACCAAGTGTAAGGATTTTCTTTCAAAAATCACGGTTACCTGACGTAAGTAAAAAATGTGGCCTATATCACGTTTTTCCTTATCAAAAGCATTTTTTCTAGAAAATTATAAAGATTATATGTTTTTCATGTATTTCAATTAAATGCTTTATGTCTGTGGTTATATTTTATTTATTTACTAATTGACCCGCCCGGCGTTGCCCGGGTCCGTAATAATAATCTTAAACGAACTTGAAATTTTTGATTTTATCTTTAACTCGAAATATGTGTAAATACACTATTAAAAACTTGACCCTTTTGCTGCATCGTCAGTCCACCGCTTTTATAGAAAATGATATTTCAGCCTATTATGGAGCATTCTCATAGGTCAAAAGAGAGATATTCTATAAAAGCGGGGGAGTGATGATACAGCAAAAGGGTAAAATTTTTTACAGTGTACATTTTATTAAATACGTGCCCCCTGACTGTGTCAAAAATTGGTTTAAAAAAAAGTAATATTTAGCTGCAAAAGTACCCAAAATGATTGCAATGGGAAACGCAGGAGGGAATATGTGTCCAACGATTGCGTGATTTTCGTGTTAAACTGTTGATATTTATCTTTAAAATTACTGTTAAGTAACTTAACTAAATACTTTTTTCACATAGATATCCCAAGTGAAATATTTTTGAATTTCAAACTGATTATATCACTCTTAAATCCGACTATACCGTGAATGAAATCGATTCTCGATGATTAGCTAAAAGGTTGGTATATAGTATTATAATTTCAGAGCCATTTTACAAAAATAGGTGCATATTTTTTAACAAACATGCGTAATGTTCATTCTGTGAACAAAATCCTAACCGTAATCTAATTGTATTGTAATCATAACTTGTCTGTAACCTAGCTGTATCTTAACAGTAACCTAACTGTTACATAAATATACCATAAATGTAACCTGGCCGTCACCTTATCGTAACCTACCCATAATCTAACCACAACCTAACCGCAACTTAACCTTAACCTAACAGTAACTTAACCATGACCTAACTGTAACCTAACCGGAAAATAAATATGCCATAAGGCTCACCGGAACGTAATTGCAACCTAACTGTTACCTAACCGTAACCAAGTTCTAATTTAACACTAACTATAAACAAAATATCTTAACCATCTCGCGCTAAGTACTTAGTTTCAATTTCCACCGCTACGGAGCGCATTATGTTTTGTAGAACAGTAGAACATCCGAATTTTAGGTTCGGATTGGATTCATGTTCATGGAAATTATTTTGTCTTCCTCGGATACGGTTATGGTTGTTTGGAATACTTTTGTTCAGTTTAGATTCGGTTCAATTCAGATTTCGTGGGTTTTTTTTTCCTTCAAATGAGATTTTTAAGTTCGGTTCGGGTTGTACTTCCATGGAAATTATTTTACCTAGTTCCAATGAGGTTATACTTGACTGAAATATTTTTGTTAGGTTCAGATTAGGTTTGGTTCGAATTTCGGAATTTATTTTTTTTTACAAATTTTCTGGTTCGGATTGGGTTTATGCCCATTGAAATTATATTGTCTTGTTCGTATCTGGTTATAGTTATTTGGAATATTTTCGTCGGATTCAGATTTGGTTCGATTCAGATTTCAGGTATTTTTTCAAATTCATTTTTAAGTTTCTGGTCGGATTCATATCCAGAGAAATTATTTTGTCTTGTTCGGATCCGGTTTTGGGTCTTTGGAATATTTTTTCGGGTTCAGATGTCATTCAATTCAGATTTTGGTTTTTTTAATGGAATTTTTAGGTTCAGGTTGGGTTGCTCATCAACGAAAATTATTCTGCATTGTTTGAATAAGGATATGCTTCTCTGGAATATTTATGTCAGATTCAGATTTAGTTCAGTTTTTTTAGGTTCGGATTGGGTTCATGTTCATGGAAATTTTTTGTCTTGTTCAGATCCGGGTATGGTTCTGTGAAATATTTTTGTCAGGTTCATATTTGGTTCGATTCTAATTTCAGGTATTTTTTTCAAACGGAATTTTAGGTTCGGATCGGGTTCATGTCCACGGAAATTATTTTCTCTTATTCGAATCCGGTTATGGTTCTTTTGAATATTTTTATCGGATTCGGATGTAGTTTGCATAAAAGACCCTGCATTAAGTCCAATTAAGTACGAACAGAAGTACCTGCTTTGACACGCCTATCAGTTGAAACAGGTTTGAACCCGTATTTTTTTTGCACTTGTTTCTTAAAAAGAACTAATCTATCGCTTCACCGGTAAAAATTTATTAATTATTTTATCATATGTGTTTTAAATATCAATATAGAAAATTATTTTAACGTTTATCTTGAAAATATAACATTATTTTGTTAATACATTAAAATCGTCTGCAGTCAGAAATCTATTTTTTAGATTAATATTTATTACTTAAGTTTTCATACATGATTTTAAATGAATTTGATATTTAATTATTTATTGCTAATTTTCCAATTTCCTTCATTTTAAAAGCGAACATTTATTTTAATAAATAATAATAGAACAAAGACCATTTTAAAAATTTGCTATTTCCTCTTAAAATATGCTTCAATTGTAATTCATTTCTTCAAATTGTCTTATAATACAAAATCCCTTCCACGTCCTTTTGTTTGGCACATTAAAATTTGAGCGATAAATGGTTTCATATTGCAAAACTTTTTTGAGGCTTACTTCACCTCCACATATCTCATTCCTCTATTGGTTTCTTTAATTCTGTCTCAGCTTTCTTATTACTTCTGCGAAAATTTCTACACAACCAACCAACCGTAAACAAACGAAAGAGAAAAAAATTGGAAAAAGATGATTTTTTATGAGAGTGACCTCTCGATTTTAATTAATTACTCAGTTAATAATTGGAATTTCGAAATTCTGAAGCTCAGGTGCATCAGGAGAGATTTAGGGCTACTCTCAAAATTTTTTGAGCTTCGTACATGCTGTAGATTTTGCTAGCCATCGCAGACACACACACAGACACACACACAGACACACAGACTGAGCGTTTTGTTCTTTTATTAATATAGATTTAAATTTTGAAGCATACTTCACATATGTTACAAATTTATATTTATATTTATATGTTACAAATTTATGTTAATTGTATACAACGTTCCAATGAAAGCATACTTTTTATAATTCTACACTTTTTACATTAAAAATGTAAATCGGATTTTTAATGTTGTGTATAACAGTTAAATGTAAAATGCATCATAAACAATGTGCAGGCAAAAGTCATTAAGTGGTTAAGCTTCAGCAATTAAAGAATAAAATAAATTTTAGATTTTTTAATTCGCATATATCTTGTGTGTTTGTGTGTGAGAGAGAGAAAAAGAAGGTATACGTGCGTGTTATTTACGCACTGTAAAATCTTTTTTTATATGTATATTTTAAAATGGAAAATGTGGAGAATGATAGTAAAATCATTCTTTCAAGGGAATGTAATATAAAATTATTTCAAATTTCTAATATGTATTATTTTTGCTGTTTGTTCCGAAATTTACATACAATATATAAATACATAAATATGTTACAAAATTGATAAGATATTCTACAAACATTTTTACTTAATATACATGTCCTTTAAATGCTAACTCAGTTTCCTTATTTGTCCCAAGTAGCACTTTAAATCGTAAGAAGAACATAAGAGATATCATAGCCTTTTTCGATAATCACCAGGATAGAAAAATGTTTGAGGTTTTTGATACAATTTAAACACCATAATTTTTCAGTTACTTCAAATCTCAACAAAATTCAGAATACATCGCAACACATGGCCTAATTATCAAGTATTTATAAATTTCAGACTAGGAGCGTATGAACACGTAACGTATACTAAAGTGAAAGCCAATTATTAAAGTTTACGCAGGAGCATCTAACATAAAACCATTTAAGACTATAAATTGTAATAAAGTAGTTTCGTTAAACAACAATCTTTTAGTAGAAATTTAAATTGACGCAGATTCCTACGAGCAGCTTTTTTGAATAGGCATGGAATTGTGACAGCTAAGATGGGTCCAAGCTGGTACCGCCTTGTGTGAATGCGACTTCCATCTAATATGTTCTCTATGCTTATTAAAGGAATGTATGAACGAAAAGTGTGTATGGTTTAACAACGAATGCCGCTATCCATGACACTAAAATCTAACTTATAACACACACACATATATATAAGTGTGTGCATTTTATTTTTGAGTACATTATGTTTTATGCACTTACTTTATGAACGGATATGCTTATGTCGTTTATGATGGAAAAAGACTCTTTCTCTCCATTAAAAAACTTATTTGTTTCCAAAGCACTACGCCAGATGGCAGCACTATGAAACTCTTGTCCTGAAACCAAGAAAAGAACTCACTAAAAAACTTTCTTTGACGTCACATTTTTTTTCTGCGAAGCTACTCTCACTCGGAAATGATTCTAAGCGGGTGATGTTTACATTTTCCTAAAACTGTAAAATTAGGAAGCAAAAATTCTCAGCTCCGATAATATTTCTTTTTAAAAGAACTTTAAGATTTAAACATTTAAATTCTACTTATTTTGTGTTTACGTATATTGTGCTGTGATTTTTTATTTATGTTATTAAAGAAGTCATCTTTCCCAAAACGGAAGTGTACATCCTAATTGTTCTAAAGAACACAGTAATAAAATAATAACGTATTATTATTCCAGTAACATCCACGCAGGCCTAAAGAAGAAGAAAGTTATTATGTTCGAAGAAGATTCCTAGCAAGGTAGGAACTTATATATTTTTCTTTTTATTGAAATATCAAATTTAACTGAATTAGAACTCACCCTTCAGATTATGAGACTGAGAATGAAATGTTCTTCTTTATCCAAATGAAAAATATCTGCATTTGATTTTATTTGAAAGTAATTAACCATAAACAATTTTGAAAATAGATAATTACGATTGAATTAATATAATTGAATAACGATTGAATTGATGTTGATTTGAATTAATATAATGGCTACCAGTAATATAGCCCTCATTGAAAAGCTGAACGACCAAAATTATAGTAATTGGGCATTTAAAATAGAAAATCTTCTCCAAAAGGAAAATGTGTTTTCAATAATTAAAGATCCTCCGCCGGATCCTGTCACTGCACAATGGAACAAAGATAATATTAAAGCGAAATCTATTATTAATCTGTGTATAGAAGATTCGCAAATCATTCATGTAAAACATTTGATAAATGCCAAAGACATCTGGGAGGCTTTGAAAAATGTTCATTTAAGAAGTAGTCTTTCTTCCAAACTTTTTCTTCTAAGAAAATTATATTCTCAAAAATTGAGTGAGGGGGGAGACATGATCTCCCATATCAATAATATTTTATTTATCAAAGATAAATTATTTGCTATTGGCGAGGAAATCCCTGACTCGCATATATATGCCCTCTTGCTTTGCTCCCTGCCTAGATCTTATGACCCAATGGTTACCGCGTTAGAAGCCAACGAGACGGATCTAACTTTAAGTTACGTAAAAAATAAATTGATCAATGAATATAAACATAGATGTGAAAACAGAGACGCGAGTTCAAATTCGCGAGATTCGGCTTACAAAGCAATAAATAAACCTGAGAATAGTGAAGCTGTTTCGAGCTCACGTGACTCAGCATATAAGGTAGTAAATAAAAATGCTAGAAATAAGAAATGTTGCACATTTTGAAAACGAGACAACCATGTACGCGAAAATTGTTATCATTTAAAGAATAAAATGCAAAATGATAACCCGAGAAATAATCCGAATCGAAATAAGATTTATAATAATTCAAACTCTTTCAGAAATAATTCGGGAAATTACAAAGGTAATCAAGGTAATGTAAGGGCTACTTCCAACTTCTGTTTTAAAGGTAATGTTGACGCAGAAATAGGTGCGAATAATTTTTCTACCTCAACGAATTCGGAAGAAAACATTTATAAGTTCTCCGAACAAAATTATCCTGCGTGCGATTTAATGTCTGCTAATAGCGCACAAGAACTGAATGTAAATAAATTCGTTATCGATTCCGGCTGCACAAGACATGTAGCATTCGCAACAGAAAATTTCATAAACTTTAAAACCGGAAATTTTGGTAGCATAATGATAGCGGATGGAAATAAACTAGATTCACATGGTATGGGTGATATTAAACTTTGTACAAATTCACCACATCAAATTATACTTAAAGATGTTCTTTACTGTCCTGAATTACAAAGTAATTTATTATTGGTTAAGAGAGCAACAGAAAATGACTTTAAAGTCATTTTTGAAAAAGATTCTTGTAACTTTGTTAAAGACAATAACATAGTTTTAACAGCGGAGTTAAATAATAATCTATATGAAATTTCTCCTAAAGATGAGTACGGATATGCTGTCAAAACACAAATGTTTTGTGATAATCCGAATTGTATTACAACTTGGCATAAACGCCTAGGACACAAAATTTTTGAATCAATCAACTATCTTGTGAATCATAAGTTAGCGGATGGTATAACTTTAAGTAAGTGTAAACATGATAATATATGTACTAAATGTATTGAAGGGAAAATGTCACAATTACCTTATCCAAAGGTAGCATCAAATAGATCTAACGAAGTCCTTTCACTAATCCATAGTGATATCTGCGGTCCCATGAAGACGGAAACATTCTCAGGTAAAAGGTACTTTATTACTTTCATTGATGATTTTAGCAGGTTTACTATGGTTTATTTACTTTCACACAAATCGGAAGCCCTAGAAAAATTTAAAGATTTCTCTGCACTAGTAAAAAATAAATTTGGTAAACAAATAAAAGCCTTTAGATCGGATAATGCAGGGGAATATCTCGGGGAAAATTTTGAAGATTATTTAACCCTTAACGGTATCGAACGCCAATTAAGTGTACCATTTTGCTCACCTCAAAATGGTGTTGCTGAAAGAAAAAACCGTACCCTTGTAGAAATGGCGCGCACAATGCTGTCAGACGCAAATCTACCAAGACAATTTTGGGGTGAAGCAATTCTCACTGCCACTTATTTAACAAATAGACGCTGCCAACCAAAGCAAACGATAACATAACCCCATTTGAACTTTGGAATAATCGTAAACCAAATTTGTCACACATAAAAACATTTGGTTGCAAGGCATGAGCCTATGTAGAAAAATCTAAAAGGGCTAAATTCGATGAGAAAGCCATTGAAGGCATTTTCTTGGGATATGACCAAAGGAGCAAGGGATATAGAATATACATAGGGGATAATAGAGTAATGATATATAGATCAGTAAAATTTCTAGAAAACGTAAAAAATGATACTAAACAAGACCAAAATAACATTTCAACCCCAACCGAAGTTGCTCAAATTGAATTAGATGGCGATAAACATGACGCGGACGCAATTCCACATCAGAGTCAAATACAGCTTAGAAGATCGGGAAGAGAAAACAAGGGAGTACCTCCCGATAGGTATGGAATTAGCGCAAACATGTGTCAGATTGAGGAACCCAAAACTTGGGAAGATATAGAAAATATGAAAGACCCAAAAATTAAAAATAATTGGCTAGCAGCTACAGATGAGGAATTCAATTCACTTATGCAAAATAAAACTTGGGAATTAGTCGACCCACATCCGGGAAAACATATTATAGGTTGTAAATGGACTTTTAAAACAAAACGCAATGCACGCGGAGAAATAGAACGCTACAAGGCGAGACTTGTCGCGAAGGGTTATTCGCAAAAATTCGGGTGCGATTATGATGAAACTTTTGCCCCTGTCGTGGCACACACCACAATAAGAAGTTTCCTAAACGCTGCTGTATATAAAAATTAAGATATAATTCATTTAGATGTAAAAACAGCATTTTTGCACGGAAACTTAGACGAGGAAGTATTCATGACACAACCCGAGGGATATATAGTAGAAGATCAAAAGGAAAAGGTGTGTAAACTGAATAAGGCTATTTACGGGCTAAAACAGGCTGCTAGAGCCTGGCACCTAAAAATTAGTCAAACACTCAAAAACATGGGATTTAATCCGTGCACATCAGATTTATGTTTGTTCAAACGAAATAAAAACGGAAACTTGTCTTATATTATAGTATATGTCGACGACATTTTAGTAGCAGGAAAGAAAAGGGATACCGAAGAGATACACAAAGAGTTATCAAGGGAATATGAAATAAAATCGTTAGGTAAAGTATCGTATTATTTGGGGATAAATATCAAACAAACAGAAGATGGAAGTCTAATGTTAGATCAAGAAAATAAAATTGACGAAATTGTTAGGAAATTTAACTTAGTAAATTCTAAACCAACTTATACTCCCATGAATACGGATTATTTTAATTTAGATCCTGATAGTAAACTAATGAGTAATAATACCCTTTATCGATAAGCAGTGGGGGCACTCTTATATATCTCCACCATCACTAGACCGAATATATCAGCCTGTGTCAACATATTAGGTAGAAGAAATGAAAAACCTTGAGAAGTAGATTGGTTAGCAGTTAAAAAGGTAATTCGCTACTTAAAAACAACTAAAGATCTTAAATTAATAATTGATAAAAATAAAGAGCCCGTCTTAACAGCATATTGTGATGCTGATTAGACATCAGATAAAAGTGACCGGAAGTCCACTACTGGCAATATCTTCAAATTGGGCAACAACTTATTAAGCTGGTCAAGCAGAAAACAGACCAGTGTCGCACTCTCCTCTACTGAGGCAGAATACATTTCTGTCTCAAACACCTGTCAAGAAATGGTGTGGTTACTCGCATTGTTAACAGATTTGGACCTACCACAAACCTTACCGATCGCGATCTATGAAGATAATATTCCATGCATAAAAATCTCAAAGAATGAAAAACATTTATCGAGAAGCAAGCATGTAAGTGTCAAGTATTACAAAGTAAAGACTATGATAGAAAACGGAACAATGTGTCTACACTACTGCCCTTCAAAGCAAATGATTGCTGACATCATGACAAAGCCCCTTGCGAAACCCCAGTTTGAAACTTTGAGATCTAAGCTGCAACTGAGGCTAGCACTTTGAAAACAAAAGTGGGTGTGATGGAAAAAGACTCTTTCTCTCCATTAAAAAACTTATTTGTTTCCAAAGCACTACACCAGATGGCAGCACTATGAAACTCTTGTCCTGAAACCAAGAAAAGAACTCACTAAAAAACTTTCTTTGACGTCACTTTTTTTTCTGCGAAGCTACTCTCACTCGGAAATGATTCTAAGCGGGTGATGTTTACATTTTCCTAAAACTGTAAAATTCGGAAGCAAAAATTCTCAGCTCCGATAATATTTCTTTTTAAAAGAACTTTAAGATTTAAACATTTAAATTCTACTTATTTTGTGTTTACGTATATTGTGCTGTGATTTTTTATTTACGTTATTAAAGAAGTCATCTTTCCCAAAACGGAAGTGTACATCCTAATTGTTCTAAAGAACACAGTAATAAAATAATAACGTATTATTATTCCAGTAACATCCACGCAGGCCTAAAGAAGAAGAAAGTTATTATGTTCGAAGAAGATTCTTAGCAAGGTAGGCCTGAACTTATATATTTTTCTTTTTATTGAAATATCAAATTTAACTGAATTAGAACTCACCCTTCAGTTTATGTTTTAAAATCTATTTTTTTCTGAATAATGTAGCTTAATTTTTCTTATTTACATATAGAAAATGTCATTTAATTAATCTATATTCATATAATTAGTGTCTATAGTAAAATTACTATAATTAATAATTTTACAGATTTAGAGAGGTAGTGAAAATTTATAAAAACAATACACTTTAGAAGAAGAAAGGTATATATTCATTCATTATACCTTCTATGTTCCAAACATGAAATATTCTTTGAATACTGAACAAAATATTACATAAAATAAAACAGTACTAATATAGAAACAGGGCTATCTTAGCAAATATTTAATGAAAAAACGCTCTCCTATCGATAACACTGATTACTTCCATTTAAAATTATCTAAGATTTAATTTTAAATTTTTACTTTAATTTCTTTTAATTTAAAATTAACGACTGCTCTGAATTAATGAACTATATTAAAACTAAATTAAAACAATTAATTGGAATATATGTGAATAAATATATATATGTATAAATATATATGTGTGTGTGTATAAATATTCTGAATTCTTTTAAGGTTTAATATTATGTAAAATCGCAAAATATGTATTGAATGCCTATTTAAACAACTTAACAGTCTATACATTAAAATTTTTATAAAGTAAACTCAAACAGATCTTCAATTATTTTCTCTATAAAATTCCCATTTATTAAATTTTTCAGTTATTTACAATAGCAAAATATTTATTTTAAATCTTAGGAGAAATATCAAAATGGAGATTCGACTGCTCTTAATAAATGTACAACATAAAATATTAATCGGACAGTTTGTGAATAAAAGAAATATATATATATATATAGTATATTCTGAATATAATTTAAGGTTTATTATTATGTAAAATTGCGAAATATTTATTGAGATATATATGAATCCTATTTGTTAATTGTCCATATATTAACAATTTTATTTAAAAATGTCATTAAAATATATTTTTAGTTAATCTTCTTTATAAAATGCATTGTAGGAGTATAATCTATACGTGTATCGTAAACATTTATTAATTTTTCCGGTTCTTTTATGTAACAAATTATTTATTTGAAATCTAAAGGGGAATAGGAGAGGTATGTATTTACATTAATTCCATAAATATAATACAAGAAAAATTGACTATATAGAAAGATGGGAAATAATTTAGAAATATCGACATGTATGATTCTAAAGGTTATCTGATATAATATAAAGAACGCAAAACAAAACTAAGAAAATTACAAAATGTCACATGTTGTAGAATATGTGAAGCCAAAATGAAGAATTCGCGCCCGCTGTTGCTTATATCGTACCAAGAAATGTTGAGGCAAATCAGCCTTTCCTTAATCTAAACCTAATAATCTGATTTTACATCTGGTTTTGAAGACGTAACTCGATGACGTGATAATATTGCAAAAATTAGTTTTTTGGCGCCCAGATCAGCTCGTCTCATATTAAGATATGACAAGACTGACTCAAATATTCGTACTGTTCTAGTCGACACGTCTAAAATGCCAAAATTTCAAGCCATAATTCGATCACACGATATTACTGTCAAAGTAGGTGTTTGACATCCATTTTATCTGGTTTGTACCAAGTTATGCAGAATCAGTCATTTTCTCGATTACTGTTAATAAGTATTTCTTAAACCATTAATTGGTCTTGAAAGTCAATGGCGAAGTAATGTAATGTAAAATATTATGATTAGAGTTTTTCAATTGCACATTATGATGTCTTTTTCTTGTTATAAATTTTAGTCTGCCGAAGGTTTGTACCAGGATATGCGCAGCCATAAGAAAATATTCTTAAAATGCTTTATTTTGCCCCCAATTTCCTCTCGTAACTCGATGATGCGATAACGACGCCAAAATGACCATTTGGCGCCCACTGTTGCTCATACTGTACCAAGAAATGCCGAAGAAGATCAAACATCCCTTAATCTACAACGAATAATCTACATCTACATCTTGTCCGACATATTGCTTTATAGACTTAATTCAAGGATGTGATGATACCGCTAACAATGGTATAATTGGCACCCCACTCAGCTCGTCTCGTACCAAGATATGACGAGAAAGATTGAAATATTCGTATTGTACTAGTCGGTATCTCTAAAGTGTCAAAATGTCAAGCCATAATTCGATATCGTATATTGCTGTCAAAATAAATATTTGGCACCTCTTTTATTTCGTTTTGTTCCAAGTTATGCAAAATCAGTCGTTTTTTTATTATCAATAAGTTTTTCCTAAACCATTAATTCATCTTGAAAATCGAAAGTTTATCCCAGAATATGCGCGGACAAACAAAAATATTCTTACAATATTTTATTTTACCGTTTGCACCAGTTTCATCTCGTAACTCGATGGCGTGATAATGACGCCAAAATGATTAGTTGGCGGCCGATTTTGCTTATATTGTACCAAAAAATGCGGAAGCAGACCAGTCATTTGTTAATCAACACTTTATAATCTTGTCCTACATCAAGATTTCATCCCGTAACTCGATGACGTAATCATTTGTGTTGATCATTTGACGTAATCATTTGCACGATTTTCGCTTTTGTAGAAGAAGTTCATTAATGAAGCTTCAAAGTGTGAAAATGTGTTTTTAGTTTTAGGAAATTTTACATTAATAGTGTTTTTATGGCATCTAAACAAATAGAAGTTATTTTTTTTTCAATTTTATGAAAAAAAAAATAGCCCCCAAAAACATATTAATCAATTTTATTTTTCCTCTTTTTCCCGCAGAAAATGTTTTTTACCCATAATTATCAGTTTAGATTGAATATTTTCATTTTTATACAACTTATAAGTTATTAATTAGTATTAGTAAAAAGTATTTCTCATTCCTTTTTACGTGACGTCATTATTTATCTAGCTTCATTAGTTACTAATATCAATGCCCATTTTATTTTTAACGATTACTGTAAAATACCTTGTTTTATTTCAATTATGAGGCCCTGTTTTTAAAGTAAAATACTTTTTTAAAAATATAATTCTTATTTTCCTTTTATTTCTACATATGATATCCTTTTTTACAGAAAAATTCTTATTAACGAAATAAATACTTATGTTTAATATATAAGAAATATACTCCCTTTATTCTTTTCCAAATATGACATCATATTTAGTTTCTTTTAAATTCTTTTTCTTTTCATTTTTTGCATGGGGATAGTACATTTGGAAGTTTATTGGCGCTGAGAAATTGTTATTTTAGGTTTCGATTTGGTTAGCAAAGCAAAAGGAAATTGATTAAATTTTATCTAAAAAATACCTATAGATTTGCTATGAAAAAGAATAAGATTTTGAATTATTAAGGAAAATATATGGAAAAAATAAAACATAGACTATATTCTTTTACCGGCTATAATATATCTATATGCAAAGGTACAAATACATTAATTCCTCCGTTTTGAAATTTACTTCATTGGAACTTTCAGACACACTTTCACATTTATAATATTATAAGGATATATATATATATATATATATATATATATATATATATATATATATAAGAGAGGTTTATTAAAGTCATTTTCAAAATAAAGAAATATTTATTTTAAACTTTTCCGTGAAAAATTATTTAAATATTCTCCGTTATTCAAAATACACACTTCTTAGTGTTTAACTAGCTATAAAATTTATAAAACTTCTCTGTTATTTAACACACAATTTACATTTGAATAATGTAATACCAATATATTTATTATTTAATATCCACTTTGCACTTAAAATATTCATAACCATGAGAAAGCTACATTATATTTATGTCATATTAATATCATTCTCACGTGCTAAAATAATTGTACACTGTGTAATAACCTTAAAAGAAGCCATAAATTCTCTTCATTTCTAAAACAATATTGTGAAAAAATAGATGATGAATGAACTATTTGAAAATTACTTAAAAATAACTAAGCTTTTTAGCTTTATAATAAAGTAAATATTTTTAGCTTTATACTAAAGTTCATTACGAATGAATTACGTTAAAATTACTTTAAAATTTGTCAATTGTCATCCTTAACAATGTAGCCACTTCAGCTGTTTAAGAAAGATCAGTGATTGATACGCTTAATATACACTAAATACACTGGATACGGCCAAAGGTAACCGGACAGTTGCGATTTTAGACAGTTTACTAAATGTCTCAAGAAACACATGAGAAATTATTGTGAAGCTCCAGATGTATAAACACAATAGTACAGGTCATACATTTCCCGAAATCCCAACGAGATCGTCGACAAATTGAAAAATAAGGAAAATATTTTGTAAGTCTGTCAACACTAATGTAACAAAAGCGTTCAATTTCATATTATCCAGAAGTGGCTTATTGTAATAAACTGTGTTTTTTTTAAGAGGAAAGCATGCAAATACGAAGAAAAATTAAGCTTTTTTAAAAAAAAAACAGTCCGAAGTTTTTTTCTTTTAATTTGCAGAATTTTTAATATAAAAATGTGTTATTGTTAGAAAATATGTGTTATTATATAGAAATATCTACAGAATACCCTGTAATGATAATTAAGTAATAATAAAAATTAAAAATGAGCAGATATTTTAAATAAAGTTTTACTGCGCATGCACTAAAGCAATCAAAGTATAATTTACATAATGAGTTAGCTATTTGTATAGAGCAACTTTTCTGAAAGTCTCAAAAACAATGCTTAAAAATTCTAAAAGTGTGTCCGTCCATAGGATAAGCTCAAAATCTGTTATTTCCAAAGCGAAGCAAAAAGACGAGAGACTCTATCCATATATCCATTGATAAATGTTAAAACTGCGTATACAGCAACTCATCTGTTTTATTCCTTTTGGAAACAACCGATTTTTAGCTATATAATTATAGAATCCTCCATAGAATTTAAGGCAAAAATCCTCGCGGAAATACATGACCTGTACTATTTTGTTCACATACTTGGAATTTCAGAATGATTACTCGTGTTTTTTTTCTTGATATTTAAAAAAACTGTCCAAAATTGCAAGTAGCCGGTCATGTTTGGCCATATAGTGTAGATGCCTAAAACATGTCAAAAAAGCTCTCATTTTGAGTCTATATAAAAACAAAAGTATTCAATATAACTAATTTAATTTTTCTGGTATGTTTAAAGTATCTTTATAATTTTATAAAGTTGTAAAACGAAGTACATCAAGTAGTAGTAATATAGTAAAATAGAACTCCTTTAAAAATAGGAATATTACTATGAATTTTTTGCACGCTGTTCAGTATTTACTGAATATCAAAATAAATCACAATAAAAAAACACATTTTGAAACTTTTCAAGCCCTGAGCCCTTTTAATCTTAGTACAAAGCGTATACCATATTTAAAAATTAAACGCACAAAACATTTTTTTCTAAACATGGTTTTCAACACCACTGCAATCATCTAAGCAAACACTCAAAATTATTGAAAGTTAAATGGAATATCTCTATTGAAACGCTAGAATGAAAAAAATACAGGAATCTAGATGATACGGAGATGTGAGGAGGTGTTGTACAAATGCTATTCTTTTTCAGAGTAAATAACATCTAACAATATAAAAATCTTGAATGGTTATTCATTATGATGATTTTCTGAACATGAAAAAAAAAATCTCATCGTGTTCATTGTTTATTTGAGCTAAATAAATTGCAAGATTTATTTAGATGTGTTACCTCCAATAAAATATATTTCAAATTCTTCAAAATAATTATTTTCTTTATTTAACTTGTCTTATTTTATCCCTTATATTATCTTTATTTTCGCTTTATACTATTATTTTTAAAAGTTATGTGAATAACTCTGTTAAAATGCACATGGATAATTTATCATAGCTTGAGTTTAATACATTCGTTATTTACTTCAAAATGTGCTTTAAATATCCTTAATATGGCCTTAATATGGTTATCAATATACCATAAATCTTTTACAATGAATCATCTTATAAAATTGAGAAATACATAAAAACTGCAAATGGAATAAATGTACAAGAAGTAAGAAGTAACGTCGAACTTTAATGAAGCCTATTGGGATGTAATATTGAGTCTCATTTATCATAAATATCAAAAGCACATGGAAATATCTTTTACGTAACATCTTTTTTTTTAATATTTTGTATTTAAATCATTAGATTTTACAATATTTTTTGGACTCATTTTTTAATTTAAAAAATAGAATATAACGGTAGATCTGTATAAGGCTTTTATACTGAAATTTTTTATTTTATTTTCTGATATATTGTTCATTAATTTACAGTTAACCTCATCAGTTCTGAGACAAATATTACGAAGGACAGTAAAAAATAGTTTAAAATTATTATGAAGCATTTACAAAGGTATAAGTGTCTATAATATCTGTGCTTAGGATATGCACTAATTTATTTAAAATATTTAAAAGTAATTTAAACAATCCAAATGAAATGGTGTTTTTTAGTGTCTCGTACTGACGACATCAGGAATGAAGAGGTCAATTGCACTTAGGTTTAATAAAAAAAACTTGCTGTAACGAAATTTCAGTATAGTATTTCAAAAGTCAATACAAAAATCTTTTGTATATTACACTGCAAAATAAATAATAAATAAAATAAAATAAAGTAAAATAAAAATGCAACGTTTCAAATTTTTTTAGGAAACAGATTTCTACGAACATTTTTATGTAACGGCTACAGCGAAAATTAATTTAAGAGATACACGTTTCAGTTGTAAATTAAAAAAAAAATCTGTAAGATTAAGGTAAGTGTACCATTAGTGGGTCATGTACCAGCAGTGAGCCACCAGTTTTCAAATTTGAAAAATAAGTTTTCTAGTCAGCCCTGTCTGATAACAAACTAACTGCTGTTTGGCTAGAATTCTTATCTGTGATCAGGCAAAGGGAAAACTTCAGTATTCTGATAGTCTTTGAGCTGGAAGGGTGTTTTTATTCCAGTCTTAAAAAACAAGTTTTTGTGGCTCATTCTTAGTGCTTTCCCCCCTTTCACCGTCTGGCCCGGCTTTTTCCGTTTCTAGAAAGCATATTTAAATGGCTGCAGACAAAAATATTTTAAACAGAATGTTATTTTGAATCATACATAGAAAAATTAAAGATATTATATTAAAAATATTATAGCATCAAACTGTGATTAATTAATATAAATATCTTGCAATTTATAAGTAGTCTATAAAATACATGAAAACCCTTGGAAGGTGAAAGGGTTAAGAGGTGAGTTTCCATTCAATATTTTTTTCTTTAAAAGTATATTGTATTTTACATTAAAATGTCGCATTTCTAATATACTGTAGAAATGAATACTTAATTCCTTATCCTTAAAATGTATAAAACTAACATATTATTAAGTTTGGGGGGTGGCCCACTTTTGGGTCATTAAATTTCAAGTAGTTCCAATAGTGGACCAAGTGGCCCACTACTATATCGTGGAAGAGGGACAATTTATACTTGTTTCAATAATCAGAGGAAAAAGAAATACAGAAAAATACGTAGATTTGTGTGTAATCCAAGAAGTTAAAAAAATAATAAAATTTTTCAAGGACTGATGTCAACTGGAAATAAAAAAAAGACTTTGTCATTAAGGAAAATGATGTGTTCAGTTCGGAAATGATAGTTGGAGTGGTACTGCAACCAGAACTCAGACAAACAGATTGTTAACTTTTATACTGCAAATGTTAAATTCTAATAGCAATAAAGTAAAATGTGCATTCTTTTTGTAAAACAATGGCTGTAACAGAAAAATAAATGCGGTTAAATTTAAATCCCACTTATTGGTATTTTTATGTAAATATAATACAGTTTTGCAGTCATTTCAACATTTATTTATCCTTTTTACTATGTATATCTTATTATTTATCACTACTGCAGAGTAACAAATAGGGCATATATATATTTAAGTTATAAAATATTACAGACTGTTCAAAAAAACTAAAGTGAAGCTGAAATTATTTTACGTAATCATCAAAACTTCTAAATATGATATCATTATTGTATATATTTAAGTATAGAAATGTAAAAAAAAAATATAACTGCTGTACAGTACGCTTTAAACTCAAGAATGGAATGGCCCACTTTTTGGAGGCCCACTACTGTAAACCAGAAATTTACTATGACCACTACTGGAGCATAGAGGAAGGTAATATTTTTTATTTACCTTCAAAAAGAATATATTTTAAAAATTTCAATGTTTATTCTGATACATAAAAATAAAGACTTGGCTAATTTTTTTTTTTTTTTTTTTTTTTTTTTTTTTTTTTTTTATGGAATTTACTAATACTTTAATAATAATTAGATAAATGTCCTTAAGTGGCCCACTACTGGTACGTTTACCTTACTAAATATTTTTTAGGAAACTTGGATTCCTAGAACTTTTTATGTAACTGCGATCCACGTTATAGTTAATATTTTTAAAACAGATATTTGTCTTTTTTTTACAGATTTGTTGGTAAAACTACTGATTTTATTGCCTTTAAAAAACTAGTTTTGTAGGTTTACATCTCTTTTTGCACAGATAAAATCTTAGTAATCATACATAATTCTGTAACATAACATTTGTAGAATTATAGATTTCTTTTTACAGTGTATTGCATCATTAAGCATTTTGTACGTACATAAAAAAAGAATATTGATATAAAAGTAATGTATAAAATATTAAGGTTAACGCATCAGCTCACTGTAAAAAATTCAATAAGGTTGCTAAGAATTTTCTAGTTAACTGCAATGGTCAGAACTTTTTCTGTAATTGCACAAAATCAATTGATTTAAGAGATACGTGTTTGCTCTGTAAAACAAAAAAAAATGATTATGGTTACTAAGAATATTTTTAAAAACTGAGATGCCTAGAGCTTTTTACAAAAATGCAACAAAAAAATTAATGTAATTATTCCTGATTACCGATTACAATTTAATAAACATATAAATTTCTATAGCTTTATGAACCTATACTGCAAAAAAAAGTTACATTTTTGGCAAAAGCTCCTGGTACAATGTTGCCAGCAATTTTTTTTGTAAAAGTTGCAGTAAAATTATTTGTAATTACATCTAATTTTACTGCGATTTTTACGGCAAAAACTTCCGGCAACATTGCTGCCAGCAATTTTTACCGTAAATTTAACGGATATTTTACAGTGTAATTTTGAAGATTTACTTCTTTTTCCTGAGAAGTAGGCTTTTTAAGTAGCTTTATCTAATTATGATTATAGTATTAACGAAGTTTTTAAAACAATATTTACTCTTTTAGCCTAATACAAACATTCATGTATCTGAAGGCATATTTAACATTTCAAAATATATATAAAAATAGAAATAAAAAAATTATATTGTTCAAATGTTCAAATAGATGGCACAGAAAACTTCTGGTGTATGTACTTTTTATTAGTTTATTAAAGAAAAAACTGAAAATTTAACAGTGTATATAAATATCAGTAAATAATAATGAAATTTAATTTAATTTTAAAAGAACAATCTTTCATATAAAAACTTATCTATTAATAAAAACAATCTGCTTTTGAAGACACTCTAGATAATAGAAATTTTTACCACAAGCAGAGAAACAACTATTCAAAATGAATTTAAAATTTAAGGATGTAAGTCAACCAGATTTATGTCATTTTTCATAAATACATTTTGGACTTACTAAACGATAATATAATAGCGATATATAATCCATTATAGGTGCATTTAATTTACCTAACCTAAAATCATAATGAAAATTCAGTTTACAATGTCATATATTGGGTGAAATTCTATCAACAAACTCTCATCTATAAATGTATGCCACATGATACTTGAAATCGATACGCGATGCCAAATATTGCAAAAATATCTCATATAATGGTATCATTCATCGTTGTACGTTGCATATTAGCTGAGAAAAAAGATATTTATGACAGAAATAATATGATAGTGGTTGAAATTTGAAAGAGTATTCGGCATTAAATTATTAGTGACGTACGTTTTATTTTATATTATTTATATATTTATTTATTTTTACTCTTTTAAAATGAATATGTTATTCGAAAGAATTTCAAACAGGATTTCAGTTCTATATAGAGATAATAATTTGCACATAAATGTGTTGTATGCTTAACGTGTTAAGGCTGTTCTCAATTGATTTGCTCAACAAACACAAAACGTTTTGACACATTTACAAATATTTTTTAACGAAAATATATAAAATTACAAGGTCTGTCTATGGGAGCGCTTTCAAATCGAACTCAGTTTTTCATTTTATGACAATTAAATTACCTACCAAGTTATAAGCTATTTTGATCACGTGCCGAGGCTTCTTTCTCCCTTTCGTTGACTCGTTTTTCTGCTTTTGTCAGAAAATGCGGTCCAAACGTCATTGCGGTCCAAACGGGGGGCTTGTTCTAATTTTTTTTGGCGTTTGCAAAAAAAAAAAAAAAAAAAAAAAAAAGTTAGTGCGATTAGATAGTTTCTGAACAACAACATTTGCTAGTTTCTTGCATTTCCGAGCAAAAATAAATTAAAACTCGTGTCACAAAGTTGCCATTTTTGATTTAAGAACACCCTTAAACAAGAAAATGATTAGTGAATTGTGTTTTAAATAGTTTACAATACAATCTAATATAGAAAAATGAAAACTTGTCGGTCTATAGTTCTATACAAATCCAAAGTTTAGAAGCCAGAATTGTGAAATGTTAAGTACACGGGTATTAAAACACGGCGGAGTCAACTTAGCTAATCCGGAATCAAAATAATTTAAAAATAATTTTTAAATAATAAAAACCACGAATTTAACGGAAGTCTGTTATCAAGTTTAGACTTTTTTCGTTAAATCAATTGACAAGAATTAAAAATCTACGACAGAAATTTTCATTTTAGCATTTGCAATGAACATCCGCAATGGAATTCTTACCACAACTTTTCTGCTAAAAAATTTCAAGTGAAAAAGGAATATGAAATAAATAGCTTGACAAATTAAAAGAAAAAAATGAATATTGAGTCATAACTGTTCTATAGAACGATTCTATAGAAAGTATGTTCTATAGAAATATTTCCACGCGGAAAATAAAAATGAAATGACTCTTCTGACGAATTTTCAAAAGTGATATTACATCATACTGGAAATATAATGGACGTCTACAGGTGAGTATATATCATCGTAAGAATTTGAGAAAACATGTAGACATATGATAAAACCTTGATTGTGAAAATATTGTCTTATTTTAACATTTTCAGGTTCTCTGAATTTGTCTTCGCCTTGTTTTATTGTTCCAAACATGAATAAGCATATTTCATTTGTATTCTTTTGCGTCTTTTACATTCGGACATTTTTATATTGGATTTTCAAATGATTCATGTATATAATACATACATACTCTGGCTATGTTTTATTGTTTGTTTTACACTGTGTTAATTTTGAAATTGATTTTTTGAAACGGACATTAGCACAACACCAGGTATTTTAGATAGTATAACCTAAAATTCTAATACAATATTCTAAGAACAGTCAAATTTTATAATTTTATCTTTGATAAAATTTTAACACTAAAGAATCATCCACTTATGAAAAATAGTCGTTTGATGCCACCGTAATACTTACCCTTCAAAGATATGCATAGTATAAAATATGAAAATAAAACATGTGTAAAATATTTACAAAATGCATTGCAATTCCAAAATAATTTTTAAAAATATATTTAAATATTTTTAATATGTAGTTGTGCTTTATTACTGAATGGCTACTACTTAATCATCCCATCTACCGATTCCAACAATTTAAATAAACCACCAAACTACTCGTAAATTACTCAAATTGGCATTTTTATTTTGAATTACGGAAAAACAAATAAATTAGTAAAAGATTACTAAAATTACAAATAAAACGTCAAATTAAAAATCACTCGATGACAAAACAAACATGTTTAACATGTTTGATGTCAAGTAAATGGAAATTTACGATAAACTATTATCGGAATTTAATCTTATAGTTTGGCGATAGTTTTTTGGTTTACGGGAATTGAAGTAATACCGAAATGTATACAAGAAACATCCTCTTAAATCCAAATTTGATAATCATGTTAACTAACAGGTTACTGCGCTAGATCAAGCGTCTCATATCCAATTAAAATATATCTGTAACTTTAAATTTGAATGAAATACAAGGGCATGAAAAATCGAATGTGGAAAATATAATTAGAAATATCTCTGCAACTAATAATGCGTTGACTTCATTCTTTATGTACAATTATATTTTTCTATTGTGTTTTATATTCACTCCATAATATAAACAATTTCGAACATTTTTATATCCCTGTTAGCAGAACGAATATTTCGGGAGTCCGAAAATATAGTTCAACATAATCGAGGTTACTCAAATTGTATAGCCTTCTTTCCATTATTATACGCCAAATTTCAAGACTCTATTTTAAATTTCGGTTGATTCAACGTTTACAGACTCAGAGACCCACAGACAGACGGATGACAATTTTTTATCCGAAGAATATGTTTTTCAGAATCGTCAGCTTTTGAAACGTGAAATTCCATTCCTATCTTTTTTAGATTTTAAAAAGACTACAAGACTTATCAACGACAGAACGCATATTATCCTATACTGCAAAGGTAAAATATTGATTGTTTTAATATGTAACGGTAACTTTTTATTATTTTTTTTAAATACGTCAAATAATAGACTGATTTTTGCAATCGATATAAATCATTCCTTTTTCGTTAACGTAATTTATTTATGTAAGATTTATTTTTTAGTAGGTCAATTTTAATTTAATAAAAATATAATAATTATTTTATAATTATTATTGCACATTATAATTATATAAAGCTTCTGATTTTAATCTGTTATGTTAAAAATGTTATTCGACGTTGTCAATTCGTAATTGTTAAGCCTATTTTTTTTATTCTTAATTTTAAACTTTGTACTCTTTCCTAAGTAATCTTTATTTTATGTAATCATAAAAAATAGATAGCGAATTATTGAAAAGCATACAAGACTCTAATATGACCGCTTTCTTATTACAAAAAGAAATAATTTCTATTAGTAAAAAAATAAATAATTGTTACTCCTATTTGTTTTTTATACTTAATTTTAATCTTTGAAATCTTTCCTAAGAAGTATTCGTTTTATATAAAGAAATAGTGATATAAAAAATAGAGACCACTTTCTTATAAAGAAAAGAAATAATTTATAATAGCAAAAATTTTAATAATTGTTAAACCTGTTAGTTTTTTATACTTAATTTTAAACTTTGAAATCTCTCCCAAGAAATATTCTTTTTGCATAATCATAAAATATAGAGTGCGAAATATTGAATACCATACAAGACTTTATAAAATTGCTTCAGTGTTAGACAGAAAAGATAATTTATGTTCGCAAAATTTTACAAATTGTTAAAGCTGTTGTTTTATATCTTTTATATTTAACCTTGAAAACTTTTCTACGATGAATTAAATTTATATAATTATGAAAAAAAAGAGTGCAAAATGCTGAAAAGTGTACAGGACTCTAACGTAACCGCCTCACTGTCAGAAAAAGAATTAACTTCAATTGGAAAAGAAAAATATGAGGGGAATTTGACAGTTCTTACCTTGTCCAAGCCACGACCGGTTGACGCGTGACGGCTTCTAAGCTTGAACTACGGCGATCAGCTTTCAGTCGGAGATGCTCTAAGAGGGAGTGACTCATTACTTCTGGCGAAAAACGAATTGAGTTTTTAGATGACATCTGTCTTTTTAATCATTATTTCTACTGATGTCCTGGAGTGCCTCTCACTTTCTAAAAATCACAACTTCAAAGAATAAATCTTTTAAATAAAAGTATCAAGTCTTTGTTCTTCTCACTAAAGTAACTTATTTGGAAATAGCTGTTCTTGTTTGCAAATGTGATTCTGATAACATGCTTTTTATTGTTTAATTATTCCTTAATAGATGAAGAAAAAGTATTATAACATTAATGTTTTTATAATTCAAAGCAATTGACTATTTATTCAAGAAACATTTTTGTAAACAAACTTTTAAAGTTTTTATATATTTGTTAGTCTCAAAGCCTTTGTTCTTCCCACTAAAGTAACTTATTTGGAAACATCTGTTCTTGTGAGAAAATGTGATTTTGATAACATGCTTTTTTTAATTATTCCTTATTAGTCGGAACAAAAAATATTAGTAAATTAAGGTTTTTGTAATTCAAAGCAATGGATTATTTGTTTAGGAAATATTTTTATAAACATCCTTTTAAAATTTATCTGTTTGATAGACTCAAAGCCAATATTCTTCTTATTATAGTAAATTATTTCGAATTAGCTGTTCCTGTAAGCAATTGTGATTTTGATAATATGCTTTTTTAACAATTGTTTCTTAATAAGTGGATAAAAGTTTTCTCTCCCTTTTTTAGACTCAAAGCTCATATTTTTTTTGTAAACAGACGATATGGTAATTTGTTTTGGCTTTTTAAAATGTACCATATAAATTTATTATAAATTATCATAAAAGTTTGTAAATTTCATCAGGATACAATTTCGTAAAACAATTTAATGTAATCTAATACAAATATTTAAATACATTTTCACACTCATTGTCCAAAATTTAAAAGTTCATATATGATAAAAATATTGATTGGCAAACTTCTTTCGCTTATGTAGAAAAAAAATGCAGATTCCAATCATTTATATGATATTTTGTAGATATTATTTTCAGGTGAATAAATGTTCCTAGATTATCATTTAAAAAGTTGTAATCCACATTAAGTTATCTTCTATATACAACATTAATTACTTGGCATGCTGTACACAAATAGGTACGATATCACTTTTTTCTAAACATTTTGGCACACATTCAAAGTTTTAGAGCAAATAATGTTTTGTAATAGAAAAATAAAATTGTGTAACCATCAATTATGTAAAAATGAAAAAATAATGTTTCTGGTGAAAGGTTAAAACATTTATGAAAATAAAATATGAAATGTTCACATAAAGATTATTAGGAGCTTTTCTACTTTGTACGAATATGAGCAAGATATTAAGTTCTGTCCGTTTCTTTAAAGCAAAAAACAGTTATATTATTTCCAGCGAAGTTGCACATTTGATCTATTTATAATATTTTGCATGAACACAGAAAGTTAGCAAGTTGTAATACTGTTTTCTTTTTTCGTCTTCACTCATTGATTCTTTTCATAATTTAACATCATTAAATTCGTGGAAAGATTAAATGAGAGATGGCACGACATACTAATAATAATAAATGTACCAATAAAATATTGAATTAAATTGATTATTGAAAGTACAAATGTATATAAAATATTACTTTTCCAGTATTAGATTAATTCACCCTTTTTTTTAAATGTATTCTTTGAAATCGCTTCAAATCATTACAAAATCTCATTCAATAAAAATATACTTCAATTATTTATTTATGTTATTCAGACATTAAGTTAAACGAAAACAGACGCATGTAAAAAATAAATCTACTTTTCAAATCAAAAATAAATTATTGTCTTTGTAATATAAAAAATATAAAAATTTCAATAAAAATCTAAAAAATGAAGTAAAAAAGGTGTTTTTCAAAACGTATTACAAAATAAATATAAAAAATTGTCATAAGCTGTAGTACTTTCACGATTGCATGTTTTGTTCCATGTCATGAATATTCTTTTCAAAACTCTTACAGCTGGCGAGAATGATTTTGAACTCTTTGAAATGTCTTCTTTTTAACTTTTCCAACAAAGCTTATCGAATACTTTATTTCATCGGAACGAATACCCTAAATCAAAAAGCAGTGTACCGTTACAATAGAAACAATACCTTGATTTTCTCTTCAGCTTCCCAAATAAAAATAGAATGATCCTTCCATCGCTCTTCCTCTCACCTCTTCTTTTCTTTACTTGACTAACAAATGATCGCAGACACCGTTGTAACAAGAGAAATGATGGAACAGAGTCCCGTGCGAGGGCGACTCCAGGACTGATATCCTTCGCCCCTAAAGCTTTAAGTTTTCTTCAGCATCCAGTGGTGGTTTTGGCAATAGGATTGGCGGCAGTGGCGAAAATAGATACATTGCCAAATTTTCCGATCGATGAAATGCTTTTCGTTTCTTTGTCACCCCTTTTCTAACTAATCGAGTGGTGGGAGCAAGAGGACATTCTTAAAAAAAAAGAATAATCGCTTTGTGGGATAAGGCATATTTTCATTTCATATCATTACAACAAGTTTTCACATAACAGCGAATAATATTCATAGCGAAAAATTTATTCTCTTTTAATAAATGGTATTAAAAAGAATCGTATATTGTTATTAAGATGAGTATAGAGTTATTATTTTTAATGAAAGTTTCAAATAGCTGAGAAACTTAAAGTATCCATACTTAAATAAATTTAAATAATGTTTATTACTACTGATGAAAAATTTTTGCAATTAATTGATTTTTATTAGCTATTTTAAAATTATTATTAGCTGTTATTAAGTTCTTTTCGTTTCTTTGTCATTCATTTTCTAACTTATTGAGTGGTGAGAGTAAGAAGACATTTGTAAAAAAATTAAAGAATAAGCGATTTGAGGGATAAGGTATACTTTCATTTTCATATCATTACAATAATTTTTCACATAACAGCGGATAATATATATAGTGAAGGATTTATTCTCTTTTAAGATATGGTATTTAAAAGAATCAGGTATTGTTATTAAGATGAGTTTCAAGTTATTATTTATAATGAAAATTTCGAATAACTGAAGAACTTAAAGTGCATTTAAATATTGTTTATTAATAGTGATGAAACATTTCTGGAATTAACTGATTCTATTAACTATTTTTAAGCAATTATTAACTATTATTCAATGCTTTTCGTTTCTTTGTCATCCCTTTTCTAATTAATCAAGTGGTAGAAATAAGAGGACATTTCTAAAAATAAATAAATAAATAACATAAAAATAAGCACTTTGTAAGATAAGGCATATTTTTATTTTTATACCATTGAAATAAGTTTTCACATAAGAGCAAATATAATATTCATAGCGAAGGATTTATTTTCTTTTAACAATAATTTATTGAAAAGAATTGCATTTGTTATTAAGATGAGTTTCGAGTCATTATTTTTAATGAAACTTTCAAATAACAGAGAAGCTTAAAGTATCCATATTCAAATGAAGTTAAAAAACGTTTATTACAACTGATGAAAAATTTTTGCAATTAATTGAAGTTTATTAGCTATCTTTAAGCTATATGAAAATGTAGTATTATATTATATTTTAAAAGGTAGAACTTTTATTCTGTAAATAATATAAGTTTAAAAAAGCAATTTTTCTGTATATAATTAGTATTAAAATTTAGTATCATTTGCTAGATTTTATCGTACTAAATTAATAACAAAAAATGATGTCAGAAAACAATAATATTAATATTTAAAGTGTTAAAAAAATGAATTCGGTATCTTTTTCTGCAAATGGAATTTCTAGATCAAATTTATTTTTTAATTTATCATTTAATCACATGCATGTCTTTATTTTTATTTTTCTACATTTTCCGATTTATAAAAGAGTCTGAGCAAAAAGAAATATTTAGTACAATACTAATAAAGAGTTCATATTTAAAAAGTTTTTTTTCTTTTTTTCACATAACCGCAAATAGTTTTCTTCACAAAATATTTTTTTCTCAGTAAGAAATAATAACAAAATTACCGAACACTGTCATTTACACACATTTAATAATAATATTTTTAATCAGAATTCTTATAGTGGCTTTTACTATCATTAAAGTATTTAGTTTCTATATGAAAAAAAATCAATTAGTCATTTATTTTTGAAGAACAAATGTTTCATGTTCAATTTTTATATCTTTAGAATAATTTTAAACATAAAAGCAAATTGTATTCATGTCAACAGATTTAGTCTCTTTTAAGAAAATGTATTAAAATATCCTGTAATAATATATACACAAGATTTATATCGCTTTTTTGTTTAAATGAGCCACTTTGTAAGTGTGCTATTAGTTACATTTTTTTACTATGAAAACTACAGTATATTTGTATCATTGTAAAAAATAACGTCAAAATGACAACAAGTAATATTCATGGTAAAAGATCTTATTAAAAGTGTTATTAAAAAATAAAAATATTTTAAATACCATTCTTTTTTTATTTGGACAAATTTTATATATAATAAACTAAATATGAAATAGAAAAATATATTCATAATACTCTAAATAAAAAGGGGTAACATTGCTTTAGATTTTTTTTTATTTCAAAGCAGAGAATGAATTGAAAATAATAAATAAAGCGGAATTTAAAAACTATACAGTCTATCGTTAGTTAAATAGTCCAATGAAAATCGCACAAACTGTAGAAAAGACATTATCATGTTCGCAATGAACAATTTCAAAAATATCGGAAAAAAATCACAGTACGTAAAATTCTGCACTACCACAGCTATTTTCATGGACCATAAGCTACATAAGCCACAACCGGATAGCTTTCCATTAATAATATATAACATGGAAATGAATATAATTGGAAAAATCTAATGATATGAATATGGAATGAAAGAAAACCTACAAGTTCAAGGTATCAAATAAAGATTTAGCATCACATTACTTAGAGCTGAATATTGTTATTCGGAAAATCATATTTGCCAATAAGATAAAATCAAATCAGATTTCCATGGACCAAAGAACATCAAGATATCTATATTTGGAGTAAAGTTATGCAAATGGAGTAAAGCGATTAATCGAAACTTTGTTTATATTCGGAAGTACACGGACTAAAATTCGTTTTGAGTTTTCCGAATAAAAGGAAGCGTAAAAATTGTAAAAATTTCTTCGTATGTTTCCTTCTTAAATCGAAATATTGAACTGAATATCTTCTCAGAAGATTGGAACACCATGATCTTTAAATGCGAATGAAAAATCAAAGAATCACATTTGAATTTCAGTCAATGTTCTTAATTATATTAATAAAGAGCCATTTATACATTCTATCTTACATTTATAGATAACAATGCTTCCTTGAATAGTTCAAAGAAAGATTTTTTTTTAAATAATGTTCCTCAAATATGCAGGCCATATGTAACTATAATACAAAATATGTGATAAATTCTCAAGTTGAAAATAATATTTAAGCTTCATAATGCGAACACAGAAATTAAAGGACTTCATAAAAGATAAACCTTAGCCATCGATCGAAAAAAATGCGAAAACTTTGTTAATTATAAGACTGATAGAATTAAGGCTATTGGAAAAAATACAAAAGTTCACTATGAATTTATTAAATATTTTCAAAGACTTTAATAACAAAGGAATTCGATATTTCAGCGGAATTTGAAAAAATGAAATTGCAAAAAATAGCCATGTTGAACTTTTGTATTTTTTCTACTCTATGTAATTCAAACACGTTTGTGTATCGTTCATAATTAACAAAATGTTAACAAATTCAAAATTTTGCATAAAATTGCCCATATTTTATGACTTATCGAGAACAAATGAATGCTTATTCTATACATGTTGGAATTCTATAATTAATTAATTTGAAATATATTTTAGAACATCAAATGAAAGGCAAAGTGTATTAACAACTGATATTATGAAGTTTACGCAATAATAAAAGTAACACAACTCGAAATTTTTTTGAAATACCGATTTAAATGTTTTTTATACGAAGCATACTCAAGGCAATATTATTTTACAACATGCTTTTAATGTTTTTATATACTATATCTTGAATTTCTATTACTTTAATATTGAGTTAAATTTTGGTCTAAAAAAACATGTCTCTCCAGAAAGAAATTATTCATATTTTATAATTTATCTTTTCACTATTATTTTAATGTTCATTCATTTTTAAACTGTTCATGTAATTGATAAATTGAAAGCATGGCTTCAAAGATGAATTAAATATAGATATACCAAATATTGAAAATGTCGCACGTTCTATATTTTACAAACAAAATAAAAATGAAAACAGCGTGATTTTCTGTAAATGAATAAGAATTCTTTATGCAGAATGACCCCTCTCAACGGTGGCCAATGGCTGATTCCTTAAAAGTTTGTCATTGACGTACATTTCTAATTTCAAAAATAACTTAAATAACTGAAAGAATTTTTTTAAAGCGATTTAGATCAATAAAAAATTTCTTAAATTAAAAAAAAATTAAATTATTATGTTTTTTTTTTTTTTTTTGTTCAATATGTTATATTTAATAAACTGTCCTTACGTCGCTGAATTAAATTTTCTTAGAAGTTTCGCAATCTAATTTCGCATTGTTCTGCTATTTTATTTTTTGAAAAATCTGACTTTACTGTTCTCTCTGAATCGTGAAATCTTGATAATTTGATTAGTACCTTCACGTAATCGGAAATAGGATATTTATTGTTATTTATGATCTGTTTTACAAACACATTACTACATAAATTGTGTAACTTTTACTTACTTTCTAATTTTAGAGAAAGTAAGAATGTTTTGCTGAAGTCTTTGTAATATATTCAAAATAAATTGTGACAAACACATGAACTAGTTTTATAATTAAATATTTCAATTATTTATTTTATATGTATTCCAAACAAAATGTATATTAAGTAATCGCGTCTTTTTGTACACATAAATTCAATATTAATTAAATTTCATGCAACAATAAAAAGTAAAAGTGATTTCATATTATATTATGTCACAAAACATTTCATGAAACTTGAAACAAATAATAAATTAGCACAAAGTATTTAAATGCATAATAGCTGTCAATTTGCAACACGTATGTGCCATTTTAAGTACAAGAAAATGACCATCAATCGTCATTACTTGTATTGTAATTTAAAAATGGTATCTTTAAATGTCAGCGACAATCAACAATATATTGAAGAGGTAGAAAAATTTTCAAAAGTTGAACACTTAACAATGCTGAAAACTTTAAAAGAGATTTTGTAAAGTCTTACAAATTTGAACATCTTTAAAGGAAACTCTGTAGTTTGTTAGACACTTGGACTCAAAATGTAATAAATTTTTGCAGATATTATTTCTTTCTTTGTTATTTATAATTCAATTAACCTCAAATGATTGTTGCTTCGCCCTAAATGTTAAAGTTGATTAAAGAAAAATAGCGAGGAGTTATAACATAAATTATTTAGAGTTTTAAATTAAATCAGTTCATTTTTCGAATACATAAATAATTTAATTGGAAACTATTCAGATTTAATTTATAATATTCCATCAAATTAAAAAAAAAAATTATCGTATATCACTAATATGTATTGTATATGTAGGGTGTCCTTTTTTACAGTGTCTCTTTTGTCGCGGTCCGCTTACGAATTAATAGCCGTTAATTTTAAAAGTATTGTTTTAATTGAACAGAAACATCTAATCTTAATTTTCAGCATAAGCGAAACCAATTATGCCGAAAAAAATCGGAATTTCTGAAATGTTATGAAATTAATTTTTTTATATGTTTTAAGTATGCTAAAAGTAATATTTAAACACACTCTTCCATCTCCCCAAAAAAGAAAAGCATTTAAAATACAAAACAAAAGTGCTATTAAAGGACAAAGCTGTCAAAAGAACAGAGAAATGAAAGTAAATTGTAAACACTTTTAAATAATGTTAGAAACTTTATAAAAGGCGTAAAATCTCTAATGTTGAAAATGATGTTAATTAATTATGTACTAAAGTTCGTTTGAATGTGATTTGACCATCTCGATGAAATTAAAGCATGAAATTTATATTCTAAAAATAATTAACATGTCAAATTCTGAATAATAAACACATATATAGCAAATTATTTCATGATTTCTTTGAATATCTAAGAACGCTAGAAATGAATTATGCAATAAATGTCTGAGGATACGTATGTAATTTATTAGAAACGTATGATACAATTAACAACAAAATCCAATGTCATTTGGCCTAAGAGCATGAAACATATTTAAATTTTATTTTCACTTTTACTTTTATATAGCAATAAAAGGGATACAATATCCTTTTCTGTCTTAGTGGATTTGAGAGAAATACACTATTTTTAATTTAAATGCGAATTTACTATGGAAATACATTGTTTCTTGTCTAATACTAAAATAAATAAGTGTTACGTAAAAAATAATGGATGATATTTTTACACATTTAGTAAATATTGGTGATATTTTTTACACATTTTAGCATAGTGGCTTAGCTTTGTGTGTGAATAACGTGATAAGTCTCTCAATACTCAAGACACAATAAGTGTAAATAAGTTATCACATACACAATAAGTGTAAAATGTTAGTATATATTGGATGATATTTTTACACATTTTAGCACTGGCTTAATTTTGTGTGTCAATAACGTGATAAGTCTCTCAATACTCAATACACAATAAGTGTTATTAAGTTATCACATACACAATAAGTGCAAAATCTTTAAAGTGTTAGTATAATATTAAATGAAAATTAATAATATGTGACGGTAGATTTGACTGCTTTATCTATTTGTGTCGTCGATTTGACTGCTTTAATAAAGTTGAAGAAGCATGTCAAGAGTCTTTCGATTATAAGGATCCACAATGGCACTTCCAACAAAAAAATCTAGAATCTAGGAGGATGATGGTACATAGAATGGACTATGATGTTCTCAACTTTGAAGAATAGTCCTTGTTGCTTTTGTTGTTAATTTGTGCATAACAACGTAAATTTTACACATTTTCCAGAATTTTTGCTTAATCTTATAATAGAAAGATATTAGTACAAATATGGACTATGAGAAACTACTAATTCACAAAACCTGTCGATTTGCATGGTACCTGTATCCTACACAATATGTTAGGAATGCTTTAAGAAAATTGATGTAATTGTATAACATATTCTTTTCCCAGTCACGCGCCATATTTTTATGAGAGAAAATTTATAATATTTTTATGAATTTATTTCGTAGAAATTCACAAATATTAATAACAGTAATTTCCAAAATATTAATTATGTGATAATTTAGAATAATTTCTTATTTTCCAACACGTATACCATCATTTGAAGTGTAAAAAATTCTTAGATTAATTAAACTATAAAAATCCTCAAAAATATATAGAAAAGAAGCCATCCTTAGTGCAAAATAAAAATCTTAAATATGCATGCCAGAAAAATGATGATGTAGTTCTGAACGTGCTGAAACGAAAATACAGCTAATTCGCTGCCCTAAATCTACGTTTGTGTCGACTGAAAATATTTCTATCTTAACAAATTATTTTCACACGAAAAAAAAATTGTCAAGAAACAAAATATTTTACTGGTAGCAAAAGATATATCTAGAGGTAAAAATGCATATACATAAATATTTACATTCGTTCGGAATAAATTTAGGATGTTTCATAATTTTCCATAATGTATAATATTATTTCAAGTGTCATAAATTCTAAGAATTAATTAAGTCATAAAAATCCTATAAAGTATATACAACAGAAGCCATCCTTAATGCAAAATTAAATTCTTATATGCATAGCATAAGGGGATAATGTAGTTCTGAACGTGCTGAAACGAAAGTACAGCTAATTCGCTGTCTTAAATGTACGTTTGTGCCGACTGAAAGTATTTCTATCTCAACAAATTATTTGCGCATGAAAAAAATATGTCAAGCAAAAAAATAATCTCTTGCTAGCAGTAGATAAATTAAGAGAAAAATAGAAATTTTTTTTTAAGTGGTAAAAATGTATATATATAAATATCTACATTCGTTGGGAATAAATTTAGGATGTTTCAAAATTTTCTACAATGTATAATATTACTTCAAGTGCCAAGAATTCTAAAGTATAATTACATTATAAAAATCCTATAAAGTATATACAATTGAAACTATCCTTAGTGCAAAATAAAAAACTTAAATGTACATAGCAAAAAAAGGATAATGTAGTTCTGAACGTGTTGAAGGGAAAATACAGCTAATTCGCTGTCCTAAATCTACGTTTGTGTCGACTGAAAACATTGCTATCTTAACAAGTTATTTACACGTGAAAAAAAATGTCACGAAACAAAATATTCTCTTGGTAGCAATAGAAGCAATACATTGGTAGCAATACATTTAAAGAAAAATAAGAACTTTTGTAAATAAGTAAAAATGTATATATATATATACATACACGTTCATTAGGTAGAATTTTAGGGGAATATGTAAAACGCAAATCTTTTGTAGTTCTTTTCAGTCTATTTTATTTTACAAAAATATTGGTGTTTCTTTTTCATTTTTGTGTAACAGCGGCATTATTATTATTATTATTGATCTAAAGAAAGGATACTGAATATACATTCAATACTGGTTTCTCATAAAATATTAAAAAGTGAATCTTATGGAATTTTAATTCAAATCGAAATTTTTAACTATTTTTGAAAACTATAAGAATAGTTAAACTGACATAATAATTTCTATTTAATATATTGCAAATATGTTACACTAAGCATCCATAAACATGGACGTAAACTATTCATGTTGGTTGCATAATAAGCACAAAAAACAGTTAAGGATGAGGTGGATAGGAAAGAATGCAGATTATAATGCTTTTTAGATTTTCGTTTAGTACTATAAGTATAACAACTTCTTAAAATAAAAGATACAGTTTTTCAGTACGTTAATAATTATTTTTTTTTTTACTGTGATATATATTTGATGTTATGTTCCTGGATCTGCATCTTGAATTTTTGGAAATTTGTTTAAAAGAAAAATTGGCTGATTTTTAATTTTAGCAAATTAAGAAAAAATAATTAATACTTAATGTAGTATGATGGAATCTGAAAAAAAATGTAAATTAATTTTAACCGTAATATAGGATTGCCACAGGTGACTATTTTTGTATTCCGTTCGCACTAATATTATTTAAAAGAAAATTTTGTAATATATTTTTCTTTCAAATGTTGTCAAAGTTTACCTAAAGGTTTTTTGTTTTGAAAAACTGCTGGTGCCAACAACAGGTGCCAATTGAAATTAAGAAGAGCAATGAAATTAAGAGCTTTTTAGCTTTTCGTTTACTACTATAACTTCTTAAAATGAAAGGTACAGTTTTTCAGTACGTTAATAATTAAATATTTTTTGTACTGTAATATATACTTGATGTTATGTTCCTGTATTTCCATCTTGAATTTTTGGAAATTTGTTTAACAGAAAAATTGGCTAATTTCTTATTTTAGCAAATTAAGAAAAAATAATTAATACTTAATGTAGTATGGTGGAAACTAAAAAAGAATGTAAATTAATTTTAACCGTAATATAGGATTGCCACAGGTGACTATTTTTGTATTCCGTTCGCACTAATATTATTTAAAAGAAACTTTTGTAATATATTTTTCTTTCAAATGTTGTCAAAGTTTACCTAAAGGTTTTTTGTTTTGAAAAACTGCTGGTGCCAACAACTGGTGCCAATTGAAATTAAGAAAATAGTCGTCTGCCTCAGCCCTGATAATATACCGTATTTACTCGTGTATAAGGCGCACTTTTTTTTCAAAAAAATAGGGAAAAACTCCTAGGTGCGTCTTATACACGGAATAATTTTTTACTGTTGGATGCAGTCCAACGACATACACGTGAAACAAGAAATTATTTGAAGAAGATATTAAAACTCGAAAAATGTTACTTAATTTAAGTATAACTGCATATTTATTTCATTCCTTGCTGTTTTTTATATAACAGAGCCAATGACATTATCTAAACACTAATTAGCAATTCTCTTTACCGTCACTCATTCCTATTTCCCGTCATTCTCTTACAACCCGAAGTCTAAAAATGCATTTTCCTCTTGTTTTCTGGTCTGGTGTAATGTTTGTTTCCATTTTTTTAACTGAAATTCATATGGTCATTCTTCATTAGCGTATCAAATTTATGGTGCGAATTATATATGAGATTTTAAGAAATCGCCATTTTTACTTGTAATGTAGGGGTGCGCCTTATACACGCGTGCGCCCTATACACGAGTAAATACGGCAATAAATATTTCAAATTTTTATACATTAAAAATTCATTCATGCAATCATTATAAATATATTTACCAAAATAAAAATTGTTTTTTATTTTAAAGGAAACAAATAATCTCGTCGCTAAGTTCGTTTCAAATAATACCAGAGAAATACATAGTTTGATGAAAAGAAACAGACTCTTTTCACTTTAAGATATTTTACTGAATTTCTAGATAAATAGGGCGAATTTTTCTAAAGTTTCAGGAATGGTAAAAATATTTTCAATCGCATATTTTTAGCGACATTTTTTCCCCAAGGGTAATTAAGTGACCCAAAACAAATCAGTATAAATCTGTGATTAATTATTTTTGTTATAATTTGCAAACTTTACAGAACGTGTATTAATAAACACAAAACAGTATGATAAAAAAATAAATGGTCAAGAGAGAATATTTCTCGCGCTCAAAAAGTTTCGTACAATAAATGTATGAATTATTAACTATATTATTAAAAAGTATATTATTAAAACTTTGTAAAATATTTTACTACACAGCGTAGGGTTCGGTACAGCCATTTGTAGTAGAAAGTGTGAATGGGTGTGCCATAAAATACCATAAACAAAAATCCTTATTCAGGGTTTAAACCTGGAATTGTGCTAAGCCCGCATCGAAAGTAGATCAGAAAGTTGTAATGCCGCTTTCGACCAAAGGTATTTTTCCTGATAGTTTATCAACTTTTAAACACACGAGAGGCGTATTTAGAAATCCACCTCATATAAACTAGTCGCGGATCCTATGGTATTTATGTGATTAATTATTAAATTAGTCAGTCAACAATTTGACATTTATTGCTTTTGTACTGTTATTGGGCTATTCATTACCTAGTAGTTCCCATCAAGGGACGCATGTCCCATCATGGGGCAATTTTAAATTTCAAGGGGACAGTTTGAAATTTGTAGCTTAATTATTTACTGTTAGGTTATTACAAAAGTAATCTTTTAAATTAAAAATAAATGAAACATGCAAAATTAAAATCATAATTAATAAAAAAGTTAAATTTAAAAAGACATCCGACTCGAAGCTAAAAATAAAATCAACATTAAATAATTATATGATCAACATTTAAAATTATATCAGATTCTTAATATGTTTATAATTCGTCAGATTAATAGTCTATTTTACAATTTTTTTTTAACTTTTTCAACTTTTATTAATTGAGCATTGTATTATTGATTGTTTTCCTCTATCTAAACATATAATAAAAAAATAGTAACTTTAAGTTAAGCTGATTAAGTATCTAAACTAGAAGTGTCTACTTGTCTAAATTTTATTGACTGGAACATATGTAACCTAGAAAATACTTTTAATACCTTAATGTGGATATACAAGCTTTATAAATTTTTAAAATCTTAAGTAGCATTAGAAAAGGAAATGTGTATGTAATAACTATTTGTGGCTGTAGATCAGAATCTTCTTACATATAAAAAAAGAACATAAAGCATTCGTAATTTAAAGTTTTAAAATCTCATAATAGCACTTAAGATGAACTGCACTTAGGGATAATCGAAAGGGAAAATCGAATTGATAAATATATTTTGATGGGAAATAGTGACAATTTAAAATTAGTAACGATTAGAGTTTTTAAATGAGTCTTGTGTATTTTCTCATCCATAGAAAGAAAAATTGCACAAACTTTTAATAAGTTACTAAGATTACATCTTAGGGTTACATCTTAGGTCAATATTTTGCTATACATTTTAAAGCTAAACTTGGGAGTCTCTTCAACGATTTTGTGAAAAGAAAAATGCTAGCATATGATACTTTTGTTAAATATTCAGATAATTTGGAAATGTACAGTAAGATCATTTTTCATATAGAAGTAAAAATACTATTTATGTTAAAAGCACACTTTTGAGGTAATTGGTCGCTTTCAAGTTTTTAAAAAAATGTAATATTAATAGTTATTGAAATCTAAGCTAAGTTTATCTCAAGTAGAAACAGTTCATTTTTTAAATAATAAGAGATATATGCACAGAATGTGTACATGAGAAGAAGATGAGGGGGGAGAATCTTGATTTTGCATATGTTTCGGTGAGGCATGGCCAATAAATGTTACACAAATATATCACTAAAAGTTTTTATACTGGCTTTTAAAAGTCTATGGAACATAGAATAAGCCACACCTGCCATTATGTATGTCGAAACCGTCCGTATGTTTAAAGGTTACTATCTTGGCTAAATAACGACGATTTTTGTAGAAAATCATTACCTTCAATACTTTTACATTTCTGATATGATAGATACCTCCTGTGATTCTCAACACGTTTCTTGAATGACCGCAAGTCAAAATTAGTGTGTAACGGAAAAATGCACTTTTCTCAAAATTTTGTGACTTAGGGTCACCGCTATAGTGTTCAAATAAAGTTTAAATGAATGCCGAGTGACTCAAATTTTTTCATAAACAAGTTTCAATAGATTCTGAAATACATGGCAGAGGAGGGCATATTTTTGCTGTTTATTTTTGACGATATCTCTGAAAATTTAATACCGAATATTAACAGAAATGTATTTTGGGATTCAGCGTTATAAAATTTTTTACAATCTACCCCACAGTATATACAAAGAGAAAAATTATCAAACAATTTAATTATCCTCTCGGAATTGTTTTTCTAAATAAGTTTTTGAATGTTTAATAATGTGCATAGATGTGGGTCAATAATTTTTATTACTCCCCCAAATTTCAATTTTCATGTTCAATAGTTTATGAGTAAAGTGACTGTGACAGGTAGACGGATTGACAGACACACAGAAACAGGAGGGATCTTATAATAACTCCATTTTTACTTTTTATATACGAACCATAAAAAAATCGCATATTTTTGCGTATAACAAGCAGCGGTTTTATTAAAGTAATCGCTAGTTTTTTATAACTTGAAAGAGCGCAGTATAAGTAATCTATTTCATTTATTTAATATTAGTTCAAAGGAGTTCAAAGTTTTTTGCCATTTACTATTAATTTTAATGATGTTGAAAGCGTTATACCGCCTTTTGATGGTAGTTCTTTTCAAGACATAAATATTTGGTTAAGTAATTTTGACGATGTCGCTAGCATGCTCAATTTATCAGAATTCCATAAATTTATATTTGCTAAACGATCCTTACGAGGAAAAGCCCAGCTGTTAGTACAAACAGAATTTCACATTAACTCGTATGAAAAACTTAAACAACTTTTAATTTCTGAATTTGGCATTACTTATAATTCTGCTGAGTTACATGATATGTTAAATAAACGAAAATTACAAGAAAATGAATCTCTTGAAGAATATTTTCTCGTAATGAAACAATTATGTTCGCGCGGTAACATCGAAGATTCAGCACTGATGCAGTATATTATTAACGGTATACCCGACCCTGTTTTTCGAAAATCAATATCATATGGCTGCCAATCTATAGTAGAATTTAAACAAAAGCTCAAAATTTATGACAAAATTCGGCATGACTATGAGAACACTAAATTTCGTAAACCTAAACCAGAAATGCCGTTAAAAGAGAAATCTTTTCGTCCAAAACCTGATCTTCTCTGCTTTAATTGTGGTTTAGCCAACCATAAAAGTAGCCAATGTAGGCATAAAGACAAAGGCCCTCGCTGCTTCAATTGTTCGAATTTTGGCCATAAGTCGGCTCAATGTGATCAACCAAGGAAATCTAGAAATAAGCCTGAACCATCCAATATTTCCACCATTACGTCGAATACTTTTATGACCAAACAAGTAATTATTTCGTCAGTAAATGTTCTTTCTTTGATCGATACGGGAAGTGAAAGAAGTCTGTCGGACGCTCCTCTCTGTCCACCAAACTTCGAAGAATGTCCTAGGTAGTTTTAGCTGCCACCACCGATATTAATGGGTGATATCGGTCACCTGCTGTGAGGATTGGGTAAACTAACACTGACACTGTTAATGAACTGAACTAACAGTTTATTTAAGATATAGATATGTACACAAGAAATAATATTTACAACTATTTACAATTACAACTCGGATATAGATGATCCGGTTCAACATTAAATTAACTACAATAAACGTTGGTTGTGTACCGTTCAGCTTACACTTTCTTCCTCACACTCAACGCACGTTAGATACGCTTTATCAGAGATTACCGCAGAATCTCAATACACAAGGGTACTAGGCCTCACTTCTCGGCCTATAACACTATCCACCGGGACGCCTTGTCCCACGCTCAAAATATACACTATCCAACAGGACCACAAATCCTGAGCGACCTATCGGTCTCAACGCCAAGCGAGAACTATCTCCCACCTCTCAGTCCAGAGTTGACCTTATCAGAGATCTTCCTTCCCCCGGCAGGGCCTCTTAGAGTTCCTCCATTGGTTCAATTCCGCATACCAACCTTGAGTCATGACATCTACTGTTTACACATCACTTAAATACTAAATGACAGCTGAGCCATGCCCCGTTTTCATCACTTTCATTCATCAACGAGTGCGACATCCGCACACCTGCGCCTGGATAACCACCTGTCATTTGTCATTATAAGAAAAGAAAGAAAGGTATTTCGAAAGCTTCACGGATACACAACTAACAATACATAAAAATATTCAGATGAGGAAATGTCATTCCTTTCTAATTCAGGGCAGATGTCTTCTAGGAACCTGACAAAGTCTATTAAAAGAAAGTATTTATCGCAAACTCCCAACGGTTTCGAACCTCGAACATTCAACAATCACATTAACTGGATTAGGAAATACTATGATCAAACCCCTGGGTTTTTTCTCTACGGATATTACGATAGATGATTTTAATTACACCACTAATGTTTATGTAGTACCAGATTATTCCATATCTTTTGATTTTATTATTGGTACAGATGTTATACAGCAAAGTATTTTAACAGTTTCTCAAAATAATATTTCGATGCAAAAAATCAAGCAAAATGAAAATATGTCAAATAATTTTCTGATTAATGTTGCTCAAGTATTAGACGATAGTAATCTTGATTTATCTCATATTACCGATAAAGCTATACGTTCAAAAATTACGGAACTTATTCAAAATTATTCCCCCCGAAAAGTAAAGACTACCGATGTAAAATTATCAATTCATCTGAAAGACGAAATTCCAGTTACTTGTCCTCCCAGACGCCTAGCTCCTATAGAGAAAGAATTTGTCGAAAAACAAATTTCTGAATGGCTTGAAAAGGGAATTATCCGAAAAAGCACCAGTAATTTTTCATCACCTATTGTCCTCGTAAAAAAGAAAGACGGTTTATATAGATTGTGTGTTGACTATAGGAAGCTAAATGCTAAAACACATAAACAACGTTTTCCCCTCCCAGTAATTGATGACATTATTGATCAGTTGCACTCTGCAAAAATATTTACAACTCTTGATCTTAAAAATGCATTTTTTCATGTCGACGTAGAAGAAAATAGTCGAAAATACACTTCTTTTGTAACACATTCTGGTCAATTTGAATTTCTATACATGAATTATGGCCTTAGCGATGCTCCCTTAGTTTTTCAGAGATATATCTATAATGTTTTTCGCGATCTCATTAATGAAAAAGTACTTATCGTCTACATGGATGATTTCATAATACCGTCTGAAAACGAAGCCGAAGGACTCCAGAAATTTCAACGCGTTCTTACAACTGCATCCGAATATGGTTTGGAACTGAATCTAAAAAAATGCCTCTTTTTACAGCGAGAAATTGATTTTCTGGGTTGCCACATTAAAAATGGTCAACTACATCCATCTCCCTCCAAAACTAAAGCTGTTCAAAATTTTCCGGAACCTAAAAGTGTAAAAGATGTACATTCATTTGTCGGACTAACCTCATATTTTCGTAAATTTATCCAAGATTATTCTTTAATAGCTAAGCCCTTAACAGATCTCCTTAGAAAGGACACTAAATTTCACTTCGGTGACCAACAGCGAAATGCATTTAATCAGTTGAAACACATTCTTGCTTCAGGTCCTGTTTTAAACATTTATAACCCTAGTAATGAAACAGAAGTTCATTGCGATGCTTCTATTGATGGTTACGGAACAGTCCTCCTTCAAATGTCTTCTATTGATAATCAATTTCACCCTGTCTACTTTATGAGCAAAAAAACCACAGATGCTGAGCGTAAATATTCGAGTTATGAGCTAGAAGTTTTGGCTGTTATCGAGGCTCTTAAAAAATTTCGTGTTTATATTTTAGGTAGTCCTTTCAAGATAGTCACAGATTGTAACGCATTCGCCCTAACTATGAATAAAAAAGATCTTTGCACCAAGATAGCTCGATGGGCTTTAATGTTAGCTGATTATAACTATACAATCGAACACAGACAAGGTACACGTATGCGCCACGTCGACGCTTTAAGCAGAAATCCCGTATGTATGACCATTCAAGACAGTTTTACTTCCAAAATCATACAATCACAGAACACCGATGAACATATACAGGCCATCAAAGAAATTTTGAAAACAAAGCCATATGACAACTATTTCCTCAAAAATAACGTTCTTTATAAAAATCATAAAGGTTACGATCTGGTAGTTGTGCCGGATGAAATGCAGCTAAACGTCATTAAACACGTTCATGACAAAGGACACTTCGGACGCAAACGTTGTGAAGAACTCCTTAATAAAGAATTTTTTATCCCTAATATGGCAAGTAAGATTGATAAAGTTATAGCAAACTGTGTAACATGTCTTTTATATAATCGGAAACGTGGAAAACAAGAAGGTGAGTTACATCCCTTACACAAAGAGGAGACTCCCCTCCAAACTTACAACATTGATCATCTAGGCCCTCTCGAATCAACTAACAAAAACTATAAACATATTTTGTCTTTAATAGATTCATTTACCAAATTCGTGTGGCTATGTCCCTGTAAAACTACTTCTTCTGCCGAAGTCATATCGAAACTGCAACAACAAAGTTACACTTTTGGCAACCCTTCCAAAATTATTAGCGATAAAGGTCCTGCATTTACAAGTAAATAATTTTCGGATTATTGCCAAAATGAAAATATAAAACACGAGAAAATTACAACTAGCCTTCCCCGTGCTAATGGTCAAGTAGAGCGACTTAATTCCATCATAATTTCAGTAATCTCTAAAATGTCCAAAGACGAACCGACCAAATGGTTTAAACATGTTCCTAAAGTTCAACAAGTCATTAATTCAACTTACCAACGAAGCATTAAGAGAACACCATTTGAAATACTATTTGGTACAAAAATGAAACAGAAAGAAGATTTACAAATTATTGAACTCCTGAACAGTGCAGTCGAAGAACAATTCATGAAAGATAGAGAAGAACTCCGAAAAGAAGCTAAGAAGAATATTCTGGAAATTCAACAAGAAAATCGCAAGCATTATAATTTACGACGTAAGAAACCCCGGAAATATAACCTTGGAGACCTCGTAGCAATTAAAAGAACCCAACAAGGACCAGGGTTAAAATTGAAGTCTAAATTCCTAGGTCCATATAAAGTAACCAAAGTGAAGTCTAACGACACCTACGACGTAAAGAAAATCTCATCAACTGAAGGACCGATCAGTACTAGTTCCTGTGCTGAATACATGAAGCCTTGGCATGACGATAACTGAAACTTTATTTTCTTTCCTTATCTTTAATGTGTATGTCTGATCATTTTAAAAGTCAACAATTTTAAAGAACATTTTTATACGATGTTACACCATTTCAGAAGAAAGACTGACTGACCTTTCTAGTGTGCAAACGAACTCTATTTTTTTTTTCTCTAAGAACAGTTACTTTTTTTGTTTTTGTTTCTTTTCAGATTCTATAAGATCACATGTCGCTGCGGCAGCTCCAGATGTCAGGACGGCCGCATGTGGGATATATTCTCGCATGTTGGCTACACTCTCTTTCTGTTGCACCTGCATCGGACTATTTCCCTCCGCTACTCTCCGAAACGCTGGCACGAGATTAATTAAGAAACGCGAAGCTTCCAAGCTGTGTGGCCGGGAGTGAAAAGAGCGAGAAGAAAATAGAATGTTTCTTCAACGATGAACGACGTTGATTAAAAACCAAGAGGATATTTCGAAGAATAAAAATGACGATAGTTTTTACGACGAATTGTTAAGTGATTTTTAAAGTAGTATTTTGTAAAGTGATGAAGAATTTACCTGTTTTATTTTTTTTTGTTTATTTTGTGTCCTGTTCGTCTGTCAATAAATGTATGTGTCCGTTAGAAACTGCTTTTCTATTTTGAGTCAAGACTCGACCATCCTATAATAATAAAATAAATATTTGGTGAAAAATCTGCTTTTGTATGAAGTAATTTTTTAGTGTGCATTTGACAACGGAAACACGATGGTTTTTCTTGATAATTTAGTACTCAAACTTGTAAAGAAACTGAGTAAAATATTATGAAATTTCAGAAAGATCGTAGCTAAATTGTTCGATGTAATTGATTTGCCTAGTAAAAGTAGTAAGATGAAATAGGATTTTCCACAAAATGTAACTTTGTTAACAAACTTCCCACAAAAGCGTAGGGAAAAATGGGGAAATTTGACCCAATCTCCAGTTTTCACATTCAAAAGAATTTCAGGGTTTTGCCAATATTTGGCTACCAAATCTACTTATATGTTCATTAAATAGTATTTGTCTCATGCAGATAATTGAAACAGGTGTAGAAAATACTATTATAACGATTTTCACCTTAAAAATTGAAATTTTCAGAAAGATTTTGTAAAATCTTCTCAGATAAAATATATCATACAAATTTAAGGGAGTAGATATTTAGTAACTCAGAAATATTAAGCTTTTTAAAATGTAAGTGTATCGGCTTCACCCAATCAATGTGAAGAAGGGTCGACCATGGTCAAAGCTGTCTTAATTAAGTGTTTTTGGGGATTTTTTTTATTATTAAGGTAACACCATGGTTCGTACGGATCCTGGAATTTCATGACCAGGAAATTTTTTGGTACCAGTATTTTCTTATAGAAGATCTCCCATTAAATAAAGCGAAATTTCGCATGTTTGAACTAGTTTTATTTTTCCATAAAATAATTCTGGTACATCACATGAGAAATAACGGTACCCGTACGAACCATGAACACAATGAACGATTAGTCATTAAATTTCTAAAATAATACAAATTTATTTTGTAAAGCTGCGGCAAAAGGGAGTGATAGAAAAGGAAATGTAAAAAATAATTGTTAAAGGAAGATGTGAAAAATCGATATAGTAGCAAAAAAAAAAAAATAATCAAATTGAATAGAGAAAGTTGATACATTATTTAAATAGTACTTATAATAAGTAAAACAGAAAATACTAGAAAAGGAGAAAATGACTGCATTAAGAATTCATTATGTGATTTTATATACAAATGAAAAAGTTGTTAGTAACTTTTTCTTCCTTAAAATAGTAATCATATTAGGCCAATAGAAAGAATGAAAAAAAGTAGAAAGTATGAAAGTAGCAGAATGTTGGCAACAGAAAGACCACACAGGTTATGTTAAACTTATTTAATTTATTTATATATTTATAAGGTCAATCTGGAATAGAAATAAAACAAAGATAGAAATAAAAGAAAGGTACAAAAGATTTACGTTTTATTATTATTATTTTAGCAAAAAGATTTTATATATAGTTCTTTATCAAAATGACAAAACATTAAAAGTAAATAAAATATAGTTATTTTATTTGATACACATTTTAAGAAGTATTTCTTACTCGTTGAAATGCATGAACATGTTTTTTTATAAGAAATAAATTTAGAAACCTATTGATCATTTGCTTGTCTTATTAGACAGTTTTAGACTACCGGTCACGAAGAAATGTAGACTTGGCTGCCAACCAAAATTTTTATAACGTATAAATGGATTTCTATAAGTAAAAGTAATAATGTTTTTACAGTCTTTAAAGGAAAAGAAATGTTTGTATTTTACGTGAATTGACTACCTATGTCATTTTTCCACTAAGAACACTTTCAGTTTTAGAAGCACCTACTTATTTTTTGTAAACAAAGACCAAATATTCAATATATTTTTAAATAGTGTTTACTAGATACACAAATTATAAAAGATTATTAGATTCAAATGTAAGAAGTTAAAACGAAAAGGAAAATGTTGATGCATCAATTTAATTAAATGCATTCCATTTTCCTAAAAGTTTAATAAACATATGGTGAATACGTATATCTTGATCCCACGTTTTCTTAATTATTTTTATGTCAAATAATATTGTTATCGTTATTTTAGTTTTAAGGTTAATTGTTTTACGAAAATTCTTGATCATCGTATTGTAAACAGTTTTTCGGTATATGTATAAAAAATCTTAAATATATATATATATATATATATATATATAATTTAAAATAGCTTTAGGTTTTTCCTAAGTTTTATTACCAAATTTAATTTGAAATTAATATAAAATTTCATTATATTTTTGTATAAAATACAATTTTATAACTTAATTTAATTTTAAAATGGTAAATTATTTTGAATGGATTTAAAAGTTTTATATATCCAAGTTTTGACAATTTTATTGATTTACTGAAAGACCAAAGTAACGTTATCTAGGTTATTTTCAATGTAACATACTAACGAAACTAATAATAGTATGCCCTATTCTTGAGAGTGATCCTTAATTTCGTAATCACTATAATAAGAACAGTAAGTATAAGGAAAATTACCTTAAATAGATTATATATAAATAAACCTGAGAGTTCGATACCCCTTACTTCTTCATCGTACTAGGCAATCGTAGAAAGGACAATCACAATAGCGTGTAATCGCGCTTTACAAATATAACCTTACTTTAAAATAAATCATCATTGCTATAGCAACCGTTTTGGCTTTTTTCAGTATCAGTCACAGCAGTAGAAAATGTCTGGTCATAAAAAGTTGTGTTAGGTTCTGTTTCTAATTCTTCAGCAAATTTAATTTGAAATCTATCTAAAGTATAATTATAATTTTGTATAAAAAGCAATTCTATAACTTAATTTAATTTATTAATTGTAAGTTATTTTAAATGAATTTAAAAGTTTTAGCATATTCAAGTTTGGGTAATTTTATTTATTGACTAGAAGAACAAACTAACATTATCCGAGATAATATTTAATGCAACATACAAATATATGTTCGTTTACCCTGCACCCCCTCCCACCTCTTCGTAGAAAAAAGAGAAAGATTCCCATTATTGTTTTTTGTTGGGAAATACAGTCGGCTCTCATTAACTCGAACTCGTCGGATCACAAGAAATGTTCGAATTATCCGAAGTTCGAATAATGGAAAGTAAGAAATTAGAACACGCTTAATATGGTACTATTACAAAAGAATTAATGTTATAGTGTTTTTTGAATTTATTATATTTGTTATCATCAGAATATGACTTAATATTAAATTATAATGTATAAATACCTAAACTAATTAAAAGATTAGGAACAAGCACAATGGAAGAAAAATTTGAAAGTTCACTGATGGACAGACGGGACATTTAGAAAGTGGATATCAAATGCATGAGATTACATATATACTCTTTCAGAACAATTTTCACAAAACACAAAGAAAGTTATTGAAATGATCTGAAATCAGTGAGACAGAAAAGAAAAATGAAAAATTGGAATTCTCCTTAGTTCGAATTAATGGAAAAGTTTAACGTTATTCTGTGAGTGAAAATTTCGGGACTTCATGTTTAGTTCGAATTAAGCGACGATTCGAATTATCCAATTTCGATTTAAAGAGATTCGACTGTATCTGTCTTTGCCTAAAGTTTTGGATGGACACAGATCGTATCAGAGGACATACCGATCTCGGTGTGAGCATATATTTCAATAACAATTTTCGGAGGGAAAAACCGGTTTGGCGCGTATAATGTTCTAAAAATGTACCTTTTAAAAATATTTTATAAAAATTTTATGAGATAAAATACGAAAGAAAAAATTGTGTAATTAAGTTTTAAATATTATAGAAATAGTAAGATTTTATTCCAGGCATAAAGATTGTGCGGTAAATTAGGCTAAACATAGTCATTTCCCATGCTTTAAGAAGTAGTTATGTGGTGAAGCTTGACCCACTCAATGTATAGATGGTTGAGCAGATTGTCAAAGCTCTTTAATTGATTCTTTAATCTTCCAGATTGTCAAAGCTCGTGTTTTTGGAAATCCTTTTATTAAACACTGGAGTATTATTTATATTTCTAAAATAACATCTATTCTGGAAAACTACAATAAAATAAGGTGAGTGATAAACAGGAAAAGATTTAAAATGGATTAAATGGGGACGCGAAAAGATGCACAGAAGCAAAAAAAGAAATTTATTAAATATAAATTGAAAGTTTTATAGGAACTTTTGTTTGATTTAAATATATTCCATAGTATGTAAATAGCAAGAGTGAAAAGGACTAGAAAACATTAAATAAGCAGTCTTCAGAAATGCTACATGGTTCTCAGCCTCCAATAGAACATAGTATTAAAAAATGAGTTAGACCTCCCCAGTCTCCCGTAAATTTTTGTTTTTAATATTTTTAGATAAAAATTCAATCGCATAATTTCAATACAAATATGGCTTCTAAAAATCAGACATTTACTGAAATATTATATTATTTTTAAATACAAGTGAATGATTAACAAAATTTATGTCATACATATATGTAATAATAAATTTAATATCGTACTTCAAATAAAATATCCAAAACATCTCAATCTAGAATCAAATCCTTTTTCGAAACTATTTCTTTCTAAATATATATACGAGTATGCAGAAGTATTGCGATAAATCCCAATATCTCAGCTGTTGAAATTACTTCACTTCAGATTAAAGACAATCAATGTTTTAATCTCATATCTGTTTATCTCGTTCTGTTCAGGAAATTCATCTGGGTTCTGTATTCCTGCTCATGATAGGTTACTGAAGCTGTCGGAAGTATTATTGTTTCCATTTCGAGAAGTTTGCAGCATCCAATTAAAAGAAAAAGGAAGCCAGCTTAATTAGGTAGCGGAGAATTTTGAAATAACTTTTCTGGTAGCTTCTTCATTTCATTTAAAACACTCTTGGCAATAAAAACAAAAAATATTTAACTTGATATATTTTGTGAAATATTTATACCATCATTTATGTGTACCATTTATATGTTGAGAAATACAAGTATGCAAATAATGAAAGAGGATTTCATTATCAGTTCTGGAAAGATCTCATTGCAATAGATTTTCCATATTTATCATTATTCCATTAATTCAATGTTCTGATCACATATCATTAATTTAACTGTGTTATAATTCCAGAAAAATATTTTTTTTAGTTTTCTTTAGCCTTAATTTCAGCATCTGAAGGAAAGTAAGTAAAACTTTAATAATTTTTTATTCAATTTTATATTTAAAATTTTAAATATAAAGAAATTAAGAAGTACTAAATATACCTCTTTAATTGATACTTGCATGTTGCGACTGAGTTGTATCAGGAGCCATTATGATATTGAAATTTCACGCAAATTATTAACAAACATACAAGTAAATGATTTACAAAATTTATGTCATACATATATGTAATAATAAATTTAATATCGTACTTCAAATAAAATATCCAAAACATCTCAATTTAGAATTAAATCCTTTTTCGAAACTATTTCTTTCTAAATATATATACGAGTATGCAGAAGTATTGTGATAAATCCCAATATCTCAGCTGTTGAAATTACTTCGCTTCAGATTAAAGACAATCAATGTTTTAATATCATATCTGTTTATCTCGTTCTGTTCAGGAAATTCATCTGGGTTCTGTATTCCTGCTCACGATAGGTTACTGAAACTGTCGGAAGTATTATTGTTTCCATTTCGAGAAGTTTGCAGCATCCAATTAAAAGAGAAAGGAAGCCAGCTTAATTAGGTAGCGGAGAATTTTGAAATAACTTTTCTGGTAGCTTCTTCATTTCATTTAAAACACTCTTGGCAATAAAAACAAAAAATATTTAACTTGATATATTTTGTGAAATATTTATACCATCATTTATGTGTACCATTTATATGTTGAGAAATACAAGTATGCAAATAATGAAAGAGGATTTCATTATCAGTTCTGGAAAGATCTCATTGCAGTAGATTTTCCATATTTATCATTATTCCATTAATTCAATGTTCTGATCACATATCATTAATTTAACTGTGTTATAATTCCAGAAAAATATTTTTTTTAGTTTTCTTTAGCCTTAATTTCAGCATCTGAAGGAAAGTAAGTAAAACTTTAATAATTTTTTATTCAATTTTATATTTAAAATTTTAAATATAAAGAAATTAAGAAGTACTAAATATACCTCTTTAATTGATACTTGCATGTTGCGACTGAGTTGTATCAGGAGCCATTATGATATTGAAATTTCACGCAAATTATTAACAAACATACAAGTAAATGATTTACAAAATTTATGTCATACATATATGTAATAATAAATTTAATATCGTACTTCAAATAAAATATCCAAAACATCTCAATTTAGAATTAAATCCTTTTTCGAAACTATTTCTTTCTAAATATATATACGAGTATGCAGAAGTATTGTGATAAATCCCAATATCTCAGCTGTTGAAATTTCTTCGCTTCAGATTAAAGACAATCAATGTTTTAATATCATATCTGTTTATCTCGTTCTGTTCAGGAAATTCATTTGGGTTCTGTATTCCTGCTCACGATAGGTTACTGAAACTGTCGGAAGTATTATTGTTTCCATTTCGAGAAGTTTGCAGCACCCAATAAAAAGGGAAAGGAAGCCAGCTTAATTAAAAAGCGGAGAATTTTCAAATACTTTTTGTGGTAGCTTCTACATTTCATTTAAAACACTCTTGGCAATAAAAACAAAAAAATTTTAACTTGACATATTTTGTGAAATATGTATACTTGACTATCATTCATGTGCACCGGTTATATGTAACAAAAACAAACATGCAAATAATGAAAGAGGATTTTATTACCAGTTCTGGAAAGATCTCATTGCAGTAGATTTTCCATATTTATCATTATTCCATTAATTGTTTGTTCTGATCACATATCATTAATTTAACTGTGTTATCATTCCAGAATAATATTTGTCTTTTAATTTTCTTTAGTCTTAATTTCAGCATTTGAAAGAAGGTAAATAAAACTTTAATAATTTTTATTCATTTTTATATTTAAAATTTTAAATATAAAGAAATTAAGAAGTACTAAATATACCTCTTTAATTAATACTTGCATATTGCAACTAAGTTGTATCAGGTGCCATTATGATATTCAGAATTTCACGCAAATGATTAACAAACGTAAAAGTAAATTATTTACAAAATTTATGTCATACACACAAGTAACAATAAATTTAATGTCGCACTTCAAATAAAATATCCAAAAAATATCATTCTATAATGAAATCCTTTTTCGAAACTATTTCTTTCTAAATGTATATATATGAATATTCATAAGTATTGTGATAAATCCTAATATCTCAGCTGTCGAAATTATTTCGCTTTAGATTAAAGACAATCAATGTTTTAATCTCATATCTGTTTATCTCGTTCTGTTCAGGAAATTCATCTGGGTTCTGTATTCCTGCTCATGATAGGCAGTGTTCTCGCTGACATTCGCTTAACGTTAGTAATTTGGCTAATTAAGAATAAAAAACTATCGCCAAATGAAAAAAGTATTAGCAAAATAAATTCGCCATGTAGTACAAAAATCTTTAATCGTTTAATGTACCCCATTTTTTCAATATGTTCTAAAATAAATTAATATTTATAACTGCGAAAACGACTGTTAATCTAACTTCAACTATCCGCTACAAATATATTAAAAATATATATGTATGCATGTATATGAAAAAGAAAAGGAAGAAAAGCAAAAATTGAGCACTAGAAATTTGGCGAATCTGTTCGCTCGTTCAGTCGCCAAATGAAGAATTTAGTCACAATTTGGCATAATGGCAAGCGACAGCGAGGACCCTGATGATAGGTTACTGAAGCTGTCGGAAGTATTATTGTTTCCATTTCGAGAAGTTTGCAGCACCCAATTAAAAGGGAAAGGAAGCCAGCTTAATTAAGTAGCGGAGAATTTTCAAATAATATATCTGCTAGTTTCTACCTTTCATTTAAAACACTCTTGGCAATAAAAACAAATGAACATTGCCAACAAAAATATTTAATGTGACATATTTCCTTAAATATGTATACTTGACTATCATTTATGTGTACCTTTTATATGTAGACAAATACAAGTATGCAAATAATAAAAAAGTATTTTATTACCAGTTCTGGAAAGATCTCATTGCAGTAGATTTTCTATATTTATCATTATTCCATTAATTGTTTGTTCTGATCACATATCATTAATTTAACTGTGTTATCATTCCAGAATTATACTTGTTTTTTTGTTTTTTAGCCTTAATTTTAGCATCTGAAGGAAGGTAAATAAAATATTAATAATTTTGTAATCATTTTTATGTTTAAAATTTTAAATATAAAGAAATTAAGAAGAAATTAAGAAGTACTAAATATACCTCTTTAATTGATACTTGCATATTTCAACTGAGTTGTATCAGGAGCGATTATGATATTCAGAATTTCTCGCAAATGATTAACAAACATACAAGTAAATTATTTACAAAATTTATGTCATACACACAAGTAACAATAAATTTAATGTCGTACTTCAAATAAAATATCCGAAAAATATCATTCTATAATCAAATCCTTTTTCGAAACTATTTCTTTCTAAATGTATATATATGAATATTCATAAGTATTGTGATAAATCCCAATATCTCAGCTGTCGAAATTATTTCGCTTTACATTAAAGACAATCAATGTTTTAATCTCATATATGTTTATCTCGTTCTGTTCAGGAAATTCATCTGGGTTCTGTATTCCAGCTCATGATAGGTTATTGAAGCTGTCGGAAGTATTATTGTTTCCATTTCAAGAAGTTTGCAGCACCCAATTAAAATGGAAAGGAAGCCAGCTTAATAAAGTAGCGGAGAATTTTCAAATAACTTTTCTGGTAGCTTCTATATTTCATTTAAAACACTCTTAGCAATAAAAACAAATGAAAATTACAAACAAAAAATATTTTCTGTGACATATTTTCTGAAATGTGCATACTTCAGTACTATTCATATGTAGACAAATACAAGTATGCAAATAATGAAAGGGAATTCCATTATCAATTACTGTAAAGATATCATTGTAGTAAGTTTTCATATTTACCATTATTCCATTAATTGTTTGTTCTGATTGAAAATCAATAATTTAACTGTTTTATTATCTTAGAATAATTTATTTTTTTATTTTTTTAAGTCTTCACTGTTAAAACAAATGGTGAAAAACCAGTTGCATTTGTTGCCGAGGGATGAAAAAGTGTTACCATTTGACATCTGCGAATATGAAAATGTGTTTGGGGTGTCGTTTGATCTCTCACTGGCTGATTCACGCTAATTAGGATGCCGCGAAATGCATACCGTTGGAAAATTTCCACCCCTTACACATTTGCGCATGTTCTGTGACTTGTATACTTGCCCTTCAACTCGTCGTCAATTTTGGATGAAAACAGCAATTTCTCCCTACGATAAATATCACCGCTATACGTTATCCCAAGTTTCGTTTAGAACTTCGGATGACTAACTTTTGGTGAGCTTTTATATATAAAGCAACCTTTGAATTTCAGGACATTTGAACATTTCAGGGGGACTTTGAAGGTGAGCTCGATGGCCGAGTGGCTAGAGCGCTGAGCTTGTAATCAGACGTTGTGGGTTCGAATCTTCGAGGCCCAAAAGTCGGTATGTATATTTTGAAATTTTTTTATTATCGGGCACTCTGGATTAAGGGTGCCATGCGTTTCACCCTAATTAAAGGGTGTCATTCTGGCTCCTTTAAGGGTATCACCAGTGAGACAAACCTTTCACCCCTAAAAGGTGCAATTTGTCACCATTTGTTTTAACTCCTTGAAGGGCACCGGTATATTATATATACCACTTACTTTTAATTCCCTTATGCCACATTGGCACCGGAATTTTAGTATTAAGATTTGCTTTTTACAATGTACTCGAAAAACAACTTTTACTTTCGATCACATGAATTTGTTTGTGAATCCCGGTGTCAATCAATCATTTGAATATTTTAAGAATATAAGTGCTTTGCCCCTCAAGGGGTTAACAGTGTTGATTTCTGCATCTGAAGGAAGATAAATAAAATTTTAGACATTGCTTTATTTATTTTTATTTTTAAAATTTTAAATATAAAATCATTAAGAAATACTAAACGTACCCTTATAGTTTATGCTTGCATATTGTAACAGACAAGGAAGGTCTTCACACGGGAGTGTAGAAAGGAACCCAAAAAATTGAAAAGCCACTTTGATCTGTGACGTGTTTTCTAGATTGGTTTTTTACCGCTTCCCTTATTTGCCCATACGCAGGGCTGCCAAATGGTCCGCGAACTGAAAACTAATATTTTTAACAGAAAATTCCATAGTAGGTTTCTACAGGATTAGTGCTAAAATTAACCTCTGAAGGCGATTTCTACGCAATTTGAAAGAAAAATATATAACAAAAATATTTCTAAGAAAATATTGATGTTCAGTTGACGGACCATTTGGGAGCCCTGCTATACGTTATACGGACAAAGTGTTTTTGCCAATCATGCTTTGACCGTATCACGTACGGGTATCCATATTCCAATCAAAATTTAGTATTTTCACCAGTAAATTTTTATTTAAAATTTTTAATTTTTCAATCAGAATATTTTTCTTATTCAGTTAGGCAAGCATTTCGGTTTTGAAAAATCGTTGAAAGAGTTAAAATTCTGTAAAGGATAGGAAAAAAACAGGTTTATTTATTTTTTTTCTAAAATATTGATCAATTAAGTGGTTAATTAACTTTAAAATATACAAGAATCATATTGAGGCACCCATTCAATGAAAACTAGAAGCAAACCCCGTAGTATATATGAAGGGTTCGCATGCATAAAGAATAAAAAAAATAGCAATGTGTCTACACTTTTAATACCAAAAATTTCATAGCGCAGTGGCCGTCATATCCGAAATGAGGAACGATGATTGAACTATATATGACAAATAATATTTAAAAAAAACCTTGTACTAAAATGGATATATATATATATATATATATATATATATATATATATATATATATATATATATATACATATATATTTAATTTATTGGAAGTTTTATCAAATTTTAATGTAACATCTATAACCATTAATTTTTTTATAGTTTTAGTTTCTGCAGATTTAGAATTACATGGGTGAAACATATTTTTGCACTATATTTTCGATGATATCTCTGAAAATATATTACATGAAATTAATGTATATATATATATATGTGTGTGTTCAGCGTAACTAAAGCTTTTACAAGATATTCCACATGTTATTCAAATAAATGATCTTGTTCATCAAGTAACACAATTAGCACCCCCCACATCTAAATATATTTGAAAATGTTTAATAATTTGTAAATATAGGGGTCAATATAGTCTTTATTACTTCCCCCAATTTCAGCTTTCCATATTTTAGGTAGATTTCGTAAGAAATACTACCTATTGCAATCGCACCAGTTTATCTATCTATCTATCTATCTATCTATCTATCTATCTATCTATATATATATATATATATATATATATCACTTTTTTATGGACACGATAACTTCTATATTTATCTATCTATCTATCTATCTATCTATCTATCTATCTATCTATATAAATATCTCACTTTTTTATGGACACGATAACTTCTATAATTCTTCACCAATCTCCACCAAACTGGTACATAAAATCAATGGAGATAAAATCTTGGCTGAGTTCGTTAATGGGCAAAATCGGACCAAGGGGGTCGGAATAGGGGGCGTTTTTGTGAAAACCGAAAATACGCCATAACTTCTTAATGAAAGTAGATATCGAATCGGTTTTAAGTTTATATTACTTCTTAAAAATGGGCCAAAAGAATATACATGACAGATTTTTGATAAATTTAGAAGTGGGCTCAAGGGGAGAAAAAAATTTTGAGAGAAAAAAATTCACAACTTCGTCAATTTTCAAGATATCAAGTCCAACTAAATTTTTTATAAATGTTCTTAAAATTATCTAAAACTTTTGTATTTACAAGGTTTTGATAGGACCAACTTTTACCGATGAAAAAAATTAAAAACGAAAAGAAAAAGGGCGCTGAAAAAAGAGAAAAATCCATAACTCCGTCAATTTTTAAGATATCAAATCTGATTAAATTTATTTTACATCTTCTCAAAAATATCTACAACTTTTATAGTGACAAGTTTTTCATAGGACCAATTCCTATAGCAAAAAGAAATTAAACAAAAATAGGAGTTGGAGAAAAAAACCTCAAATCCAAACGGCTTACATTCTGACTCATTTTTAAATTCATTTTTGATTTTAAACGCATCCAAATGGTAGATCCTCTTTTTTAAAAACTGTATAAAGCGACACATTGGTCAATTTTCTGATAAAGGCAGAATATATTTCAAAAAAGGCTACCAAAAAGGGTATTTTGAACAGAATTTCCGAAAGTCATCGGGACTGAAAATTGAAGGAAGTATTCAAATAAGAAATTGCGTTTTTTTCTGACTCGATTTTAAATCCATTTTTCTTCTCAAACGCATCCAATTTACAGATCCTCTTATTTAGGAACTATATAATATGATGCATTGGTCAATTTTTTGATAAAGACGGAATATATTTCAAAAAAAGGGTATTTTGAACAGAATTTTCAGAAATCATCGTGACTGAATATTTAAGGAAGTGTTCAAATAAGAAATTGCGTTTTTTTCTGACTCGTTTTTAAATCCATTTTTGCTCTCAAATGCATCCAATTTACAGATTCTCTTATTTAGGAACTATATAATGTGATGCATCGATCGGTTTTTTGATAAAGACAGAATATATTTTGAAAAAGGCTACCAAAAAGGGTATTTTGAACAGAATTTCCCGAAGTCTTCGAGATTTGAAAATTTAAGGAAGTTTTCACATAGCAAATTGCGTTTTTTATGACTGGTTTAAAAATCCATTTTCGCTCTTAAATGCATCCAATTTACAGATCCTCTTATTTAGGAACTATATACTGTCACGCATTGGCCAGTTTTTTGATAAAGATAGAATATATTTTTAAAAATGCTTTCAAAGTGAGTATTTCGCACAAAACTTTCCGAAGCAATCATGATTAAAGAATTACGGATGTATTCAAACAACAAATCGGTTATTTCATGACTCATTTTTAAATTCAATTTTTTTTCTCAAATGCTTTCAACTGACATTTTTTTGTTATTTAGGAACTGTATAATGTACTGTTTTGGTCGATTTTTTAATAAATGTAGAATCTATTTCAAAATATGTTGTCATAGTGGGCATTTGAGCTGAATTTTTCTATAGATGATTCTGATAAAACCAGTTTTTGCAGAAAAATGAAATTAAAAATTTTTCATAAACGGCCAAATGAAGTTATCAAACTGGATTTATCTCTAATCATATATTTTATTTATTTATTTATTTTATTTTATTTTTTTTAATGAGCACTCTTCGAAATCTACCTCCGCCTATAGGCCCAGCCGACAGGGTTTTTTTTAATTTATGAGTAGAATGGCTGCGACAGACGGGCAGATAGATGCAGAAGGAAGCTTATAATGGTCCCGTTTTCACTTTATACATACAAAATCCTAAAATTTTGACGGAATATCAAAAGAGCGTCCATAAAAATAAATAAATAAATAGATAAAAATTCGTTATTTGGCTACTTTTCATTAGTTGGCGATGGAATATAATTTCAAAAAATAATCTTCTTATGTCAAATACACTTTATTGAAAAAATCTTCATGTTTAGCCTATTTAAATAAATGTACTTTAATTAACTTTAGCTTGTTTTAATTATAATTTTGTGTAATTTATAGTATCGATATTTATTTGTATTTATATAGAAATTTAACTACCAAGAATTACTATTTAACTGCTTCACTCAAATTACTATTTGTGCATTCTCACGTTGTCTCAAAAGTCATTATGGCGTTTATCTGTGTGGTTTCATCAGTTAAATCCCTCTTAATATTTAATATTTAATTTAATTGACCGAAAACCGGATTTACTCTCTCGATTTATGTAATTTCAAATTTCGTTTTGCAGGAAAATCGGAAATTTGTACATTTTCCATGCTGTAACCATAATGTGAAAGATGTTCTATCTTGAATAGGTATTTACTTTTTCTCGCAATTGTTAACCATAAAATTATTTCCAATATTAAATCTGACTTTTTTCCATGAAATCGTCCTTTTTACAGACCATATAATTACTATACTTTGAGCAAAAAATGCATTATACCAAGAATTTTAAACGTATATGCTATTGATGTCTTAATACAAGAACAAGTCATAGCAATTTTTGCTCTACAGATTTCCACATACAGTGAATTTTTACAATACAATAAGTGACGTGAAGAGGCAGGTTAATTTAGAATAGAGACCGGATTAAAAGAAACAAGTTGGAAATTGCACGGAGTACTTTTGATTGTCCCTGTATTTGATCTATGTATACTATTTAAAAAAATATAAATGATTTGACAAAATTATGTAATAAGTATGTAATTTAAATTTCAAACGATTAAAATGCATTTGAAACATTTTTTTCCCATTGACCGTAATGTAACGGAATACTTTTGATCGTCTCTGTAATTGATCTATCCATCCGATTCTAATAAAATACGAAATGATTCGACAAAATTATGTAATAATTATATATTTTAAATTTCAAAAGATTCGATTGGGTAGTTTTTGCGTTGTTATATGCGGACAGACAGACAGACGGAGAGACGGACAGACAAACGGACAGACAAACGGACAGACATACGGACAGAAGGAGGGACTGAACGACAACTATATACATAATTACGAACGCACCTAAAACAGAAAAAGGTTTTAGTCAATGCTACTTTCTATTCATGGCTCAATGGTAAATCTAATGAAAAAGTTCTATTTTAAACGTTTCCGTGCATTTCCTTCTTTTTCTTATTTTTTTCAAGACCTCAGACGATTCTTTTGTATGTTTCGGGTAGAGGATAGTCTTCGTGACAATTTAAATTTTGTCTATCAAAGCGTGCAAACGGTTATTTTTCGACAGAAAAGTGTAATATATTATCACAGACAGAAAGCAATATTCGATATGAAAAAAATTGTTTCTTTAATTCCATCATACTCTTCGCAGAGAACTAGAGTGAAATGGGCAAATAATTTGATGGAATCATCTGTGATTGCTCTTTAGAGCTCTTAAAATCTTTCTCTAGATGATTAAAAAGATGAAAATTTTGGTATATTAATGAAATATTCTGATACTGAAAATTTAAGCGCATAACAAAATCTGCATCAGCCAGTCTTCATCACACACTAAGAAAGTTTCGAAATTGGACTTTTGTTTGGAGGCTTTACTCCCAAGTTAGATTGCTGTGAGCCAGTAAAAAATCTCTAAATTTTATGTGAAACTAAATGCAAGCAATTTATCAATAATATAGAACGATTTACTAACTATGAGATTTTCATATAACTAAAAAATAATTTTCTTATAGGTATATTTAATTTTAATTTTTTAAATACTTTTATAAATGTGTATCTTCTCTTAAATTTTATGTTCCAAATAAAAGATTTTCTGTTACTATTAAGAGTGCAGTTTTTAATGAACACGTGGAAAGCGTTTTGAAAATTTAGTTACTTATGTATTACTTATATTTTGCATTGGTCATAGGGAATAATGTAATTAATGGGATTTTGAAACATTTGCAAGCTCCGAAATAGTATCTTTAAGAATATGTGTAATATCACTTTTATATCCCCGATTTGTATTTAAATTCCTTTTCCAGAATTGTTGTTTAACAGAACTCATGTCTTTTTCACAATGACATTTTTAAGAGTAAAAAATTGTGACTTTTACAGATTTCTGGGATACAAAAATCACGAAAAGTAACCGTGATGGGGCATTTACGAATCCTATTCATTTCTGCTTGAGAAGATATTTTTAACTGATAAAATTAATCCTGATTTTTTTCTTACAATGCCATAACTTATTTTCATCAAAATACTTTTAGTATCGGATTCGGATTCTGATAACACAAAGCTTTCGCGCTCTGATTTAATTATCGGAACTCTTCTTTAGTTATAGACGGGATTTTTTTTCGCATAAAATTGAATATCACTGAGAATATTTTTTAAAGCAAGATCTAACCCTTTTTTTTAAGGAAAAAAAAACTTTGGAAATGACTCTATATGGCGGATACTGCAAAGTTTTAATTTCAGCTGAATATTTTTAACGATTACTTGCATCCTATTTTCAAAACAAAAATATTTTACATACGTTTTGAGACTATTTTTAAGAAATTTACACTACAGAGTGTATTATTTTAAGAAGTGGTGGGAAGGAATATCACTATATTTGCTTTAAACTCAAACTTGCCGATCCCACATATATTAAAATTTCGACTTAAATGATTTTAAGCAAGAGGTGGTTACCAACGACAAGTATCAAACAGATATTGCTAGCTACGAATACTACCTCAAAATTAATAAAAGTTAGCATTTATGTAAATGTTACAGATAAAAAAAACGCTTAGTTTTAATATTAATTATACAGGGTGGGTCATAAAGATCTCCCCATTTTAAGAGACCAATAAAAATATATAGGACATTAAAAACAAATATTTTATGTTAAAATTCATAAAGAATAATTTATTCCATTTATTAAGTTTTACAATCTGTAAAAAGTTTTACTATTCATTTCGAGTTTCGGTTTTGTTGTACTAAAAAAGATATCGTCTAAATATTTTCCTTCGTTCTCTTTACGCATGTGAAGTCTCTCTTGAAATTCAGCATAACTTTTTCCATCATTGCTGGAAAAATTGCTGCAATTTCAGATCGAATAGCATCCTTCAGTTCGTCGAGTGTCTTAGGACTTAGGTTTATGTGTGTAAACTTTAGCCTTCAGGTAACCCCACAGGAAGAAATCACGTACTGTTGCATGTGACGATATTACTTTTCGTACAAAAAAAACGAAATTAATTGCAAAAATTGTTACAGATTGTAAAAATTAATAAATGACAAACATTGTTCTTTCCGAACGTAAACATAAAATACGAGGGATGTAAATTAAGCAATGGCAACGTAAGTATATATCAATTTTTAATGAACGTACAAGTACAATTGCATTACATTCCTTCTATGTAATCACCAGCAAAGCTTATAACCTTTTGCCAAATGTCGGGAAGCCGTTGTAGATCAGTGGCAAGGTGTTGATTTTTGATGTGAGACACCGAGCGCCGTACTGCGTGAAGTACAGATGAAACGTCATGACATCGGTGACCTCGGAGGTGTTTCTTCAACTTCGGAAACAGATCGAAGTCACGAGGACTCGTGTACATCGGCGGTCTATGATAAGGAGACCGCTGTGTATGTCAATCTGCTCTTGAAGAATGGAGGGGCAACCTGTGCTTTGCAAACCCTCAGTCTCATTCCGACCCGGACAAAATGTTTGAACCCATCGTGATACTGCCCTATACGGAAAAAAATATGTGCCACAGGTTTTCACCAATCCTCGATAGCATTCTGTTGCATTTTTGCCAAGGGAACTTTGATTTTAAACCACGACCGCTGATCACCTTTTGAAAACATGCTTTATAGTGATGGAAACGAAACTGTTTGCTTTAACGCCACTCAACAAATACCCTTCTAAGCAGATCGATTGTTTTTTGCACTCTACACATCGACAATAGCGCCACCTCACCACTCTCATATCCTATTTGCGAATCCCAGCCCTTTTGCGAGTTGCCACTATTTAATTTACAACCCTCGTATTTGTTTTCAATGTGCTAGTTATTTTTATTGACCTTTTAAAATGAGGAGATCTTTATGCCCCACCCTGTAGTATTTAAAACTAGTGAAAGACAACCGATAATCCTATTTTAACTTCTATGACGTACACATCGTGTTATTTTGGTCATTTCCAACATTGACGTCTGAATGGTACGTCGTGGTATTTTGATCAATACCAACGATGATGTACCATTCAGTCATCATATAATATATATAACAATGTGTTTCCTTATAGTCGTTGGTTTTCGCGCACATGCGTAAAAGAAAACCAGCTGGTGCGTGTAAGGTACCGTGTGGGGATACACGGCATCATATGTAATGTATCTCTATAAGGCAGTTACGTTCTAGTGTTCCAATTAAATATATTACATTGTTATTGATACTGTGTTCTAGTTACGTAGATTTTGGTGGTATCGTAATCCAAGCCATTTTGATGCTTGTCACTGAAAGTAAAATATGAAACTGTATTTCCATGATAAACTTTGTTTTGTTTGCTTAAAATATAATATGGCTATTTGCTTTATGTCCTCCTTCTGCATTAGCAACAGTTATATTACACTGCTCAAAACACTGCTCAAAACAATTAAAGGATATTTGAAGTTTTATATAAAATAAAGATATAAACGAAATGTTTTTTGCCGAAAATAGAAGAAGAGAATCACAAATGCAAATTTTTCTGGTTTTCAAACTGTGGAGTATGCAAATTTTGAGTTCGACGTCAAAAACATTGCTTCAGCGGCAGCGAATGAAATTTGACTTTCAACTGGATAAAAGAGAATGAAGACAAGGATGATCGGCATTCAGTGATTGCTTTGATTCGATGAGTACGAAGTGTCAGCGAAGTCGTTTTACAGATTCAGAAGCTTGGAGAATTGTTGGTAAGTTAGAAGGGGGCCAAACTCAAGCCGAAGTATCGCAAGCCATTGGAGTATCACAAAGTGTCATTTCAAGGATCTGGAACAGTTTTTTGGAGAGTGGATGTGCAGGCTGAAGACCAGGGCAAGGTCGTAGACGGGCAAAGATCAGGATTTAGCGTTAACAGCTCGGAGACACCGAAACATGAACGCTACTCTTCTCCAACAACACCTTCGCTCGGCTACAGGCACCACGATTTCAACTCAGACTGTCCGAAACCGGCTCCATGCTGTAGGTCTGTATGCTCGCCGACCGATGGTATGTGTTAGATTAACATCAAGGCATCGTCGCGACCGCAAGGAGTGGGCAACCGAACATGTCAACTGGAGGAGAAATGAATGGAGCAATATTCTGTTTTCTGACGAGTCCCGTTTTTCTGTGCATTTGGATAATAGGCGTATTTTCATCTGGAGGGACCCTGGCAGTAGGAATAATCCTGCGTTCGTGCACGAAAGTGTCAGATTTGGCGGTGGAGGAGTGTTAGTGTATGGTGGCATCTCCATTGACGGGCGCACTGACATCTACATCATTCGAGATGGAGCTCTGACTGGTCGCCGATATAGGGATAAGATCCTCAGACCTATTGTAGTCCCTTACGCTGCAGCAATTGGAGATAACTTCATTTTAATGGACGATAACTGCAGGCCACATCGTGCAAACCTGGTGGAGGATTTCCTTTTCGAGGAAGGAATCGTTCGAATGGAATGACCAGCGTGTTCTCCAGACATGAATCCAATCGAGCACGTTTGGGACGCTCTAGGAAGACGAGTTTCTGGTCGCCAACTACCCCCACAAACTCTCCAAGAACTGGAAAGAGCACTTCTGGAAGAGTGGGGCAGAATACCCCAACTCGTCATTAATAGCGTAATTGAGTCCGTGCCTCAAAGGTGTTCAACGTTGCTGGTCGCCCGTGGAAACCATACCCCCTACTGAAAATGATTTTCTTTGAAGAAAACAACTTTTCTTATTCTTTTTTTCTCATATGCACAAATTGTGTTTTTTCCTTTTGTACACAAATGCGCAATAAAATGCATTTTTTCTGCCAAACATGTGTAATTTATTCTCATATAACCTACTATGTCTGTCGACCATGTATCAATCAGGTAAAAAGTTTCTTAGATACAAAATCCATCTAAAACTGCAATATCCTTTAATTGTTTTGAGGAGTGTATTTTTACATGTTATTTATAATTGTTTAATTAAATTTGCTTAATTAAATAAATTTGTTTTTTAGAAAGTCATCAACACATTTGACATTAGTTATCAAGCTTAAATCATTCAGCATAGCCGGCATCGTTTTCACAAAAAGTTCAGATTAATAAGTAATTCTTGTCGTTAGTGGCATGGATCCATTAACAACTTAACGAGTTTTTGGGAGCCACCGTAATATTTACCCATCATGGTGATTCATAATATAAAATACGAAAGTAAAACATGTGTAAACTAATAAGAATATATTTATTAAAATACAACACATTGCTCAGTGGTGCACAAAACAGGAATTTTAATATACATTTGCACAATTAAAATAAAATAAAACTATCAACGTTTCGCGCCGTCTTCTGCGGGCGTCTTTAGGAAAATACGATAACGGAAGGACTAAGTTTGCATCTTGATCGAGAGATAATATTTCTAATAAATCAAAATTTAAATGAATAAAAAATTCAAAAATGTTGCCTCTTACACGTGAGTAAAAATTAAAATATTGCAACGAAATAAAATTTTTAAATTTTATGATGTTATGCCATATTTTTGTTATATTGTAGGATAAATAATCATTACACGGTTTATTTTCTCGTGCAATTATTTCGATAGATTCTCTTATTTTACCTTAAACTGTGTTATTGCATAGAACAATGATTTTGGCCTCATCAAAGTTAATACGGCAAACTTTGTTCGCCAAGTAGAAGCGAGAAAGAGTAATAAAATAAGAATGTATTTTAATAAATACATTCTTATTAGTTAAATTGTATGGTGCAACTGTCCTGTATATATTCATGTGTAAACTATTTTTAGAATGCATTGCTATTCAAAAATGAAATTTAAACGTATATTTAAATATTTTTAATACACAGTAATAATCTAATAATGAATAGCAGACGAACCAACTTCGATAAATTATGTAAAACGCCAAACTACTCAAGTAGCACCTAAGTGCGTAAAAGAAACATCCTTATAACTTCAAAAGAAATATTCATATTAACCAACAGTTTACTGCGCCGAATCAAGCGTCTTATATCCAATTAAAATATATCTTTGAATTAAAATTTGAATGAAATAAAACGTGATGGAAAATTAAAGAGTGTGCAAAATAGGATTAAAAATATTTCAACTAATTATCCGATTGACTTCATTTTTTATGCAAAATTTTTGTTTTTTCATTGTACTTTACATCCATTTCTTAAAATAAAAAAAAGACGAAAAATTTTATGTAACTTTCATCAGAACGAATAGTTCGGAAGTCTAGAAAAATAATTCCAGATTATCGAGGTTACTGATATTCAATAAGCTTTTTTCTATTATTACATATTAAGTACACTTCAAATTTCAAATCTCTATCTCAATTTATTTAGTATATAAAGCGTTTACAAACACCACAGATAGATGGATAGACAGACACACAGACAGACGGACAAAGAGACACACAGACAGACTGACGATTTTTTATATATATATATAAATGTATATATATATATACATGTATATATATATGTTTATTGGAATCTTCAGTGTCTGAAACGTGTAAATCCGTTGAAAAAAGTTTTTGACTTACGAAACAATAGCAAGACTTATCCTATACTACGTATGATGGGTAAGTAAGAGCTTAAAAGGTAAAAAAAAAACTGCCGTTTCATATTAATATATAACTTACTTCTCAAATAAAGCAGTACATTGTCATTCAATATTTACACAGTGTTTACAGAAATCTAGGTAGCTTTGTAAAAGGGAAATTAAACAATACTAAAACAGACATTCATACTTACTATGAAGGCTTATTTTAATGTTATTTATTCTTTAATTAATCTAATTAGGCGTGTTCCTTCATCGAAAAATTGGTGATCCTAATCTGATTAAGAAATAATTCAACAAATAATTAATGAAACTTCATTCAATAAAATGTCGAAATGTGATATTCTTTAAGCAAATAGAGATTTGTTTAAAATAAATATAGATTCATAATACGATTACTGATAAAAATGATTTGCATTAAGCATCTTTGAATTGCAGTGTGTTAGATGAAACCTATGCTTTAAACTTTATTCAAATTTGGTATACGATTCTCATGTAAGAAAATATCTTCATATTTCTCGAAATAAATGATGATACAACTATTAATAATAACTGAATTTTATTGAACTCGATGCGTTGGAAAATTCAGGCATTTGGGATTAATTTAATTTCTCAAAACTATTACACGCTTTTGAACGTCAAACTTTATTACATTAAAATACACATATCCCTTGCATGCAATTTTCTACATTGAAATAAATTTTTAAATATTGGAATAGATGACAGCAATATGCAGTCTCGCAGTGTTTATTTAAAACGAATATATATTAATGTATATTTTATCTTTATAAATATAAATGTATTTCGTAATTTATTTAATACAATAATGTTCTCAGAAATAGTTTTTGAAATTTGTCTCACTAAAATAGCTTCAAATATATTGGCATATATTTTCTTTATAAACTAACAATGTGGGGGTGGAATAGAGATATACACTGGTGTCCAAAAGTTAAGCATAATTGGTAATTAAGTAATTATTTTTAAGTAATGAAAGAAATATGAATCGGAATGTGCTGAAACTCCAGGTGTGTAAACAAAATAGTACGTGTCACATATTTTCGCGAAGAGTTTTCCCCGAAATCGAACAGGGGACCGTCAACAAATTGAAAAAGAACGAAGATCTTTTGGATAACTCTGTCAAAACTAATGTAGCAAAAGCTTTCAAACTGCACATTGTGATTAACTGGCTTATTGTAATGTACTGTGTTAATTTTTACTAGGACAGCATGTATACTCGTAGAGAAATTAAGGTTTTTATAAAAACAGTCCTAAATTTTTCCAAGTTTTTTGCTTATAATCAAATTGCAGAGTTCTTATTATAAAATAATGTTCTTTTCTGAAAATATGACAAACATCATTGTACACAATACCCTGTCATCAGAATTTAAAAATAATAAATATTGTATGAAAAATGAGTATGATTAGTAAATAATTTTTCATTACGCATGCGTCAACGATATCAAAATGTCATTTGCATATTGTTTTAGCTAAATGTATAGCGCAACTTCTGTAAAAGTTTCAAAAACATAGCTTGAAAATTCTGAAAATGGGAGCCTATAGAATCAACTCAAAATTCTTTATTCCCTAAATGAAGCAAAAAGATGAGGGGCTGTATCCATATTCCATTGTTTAGTGCCTACACAATATTGCATGTACAACTATATTTAGGTGAAACCCCTGATTTTTTTGCTTCCTTTAGGAATAACGGATTTTGAGTTGATTCTATAGGCTCCCATTTTCAGAATTTTCAAGCTATGTTTTTGAAACTTTTACAGAAGTTGCTCTATACATTTAGCTAACACAATATGCAAATGACATTTTGATATCGTTGACGCATGCGCAATGAAAAATTATTTACTAAACATACTCATTTTTGATGCAATTTTTATTATTTTTAAATTCTGATGACAGGGTATTGTGTACAATGATGTTTGTCATATTTTCAGAAAAGAACATTATTTTATAATAAGAACTCTGCAATTTGATTATAAGCAAAAAACTTGGAAAAATTTAGGACTGTTTTTATAAAAGCCTTAATTTCTCTACGAGTATACATGCTATCCTTGTAAAAATTAACACAGTGCATTACAATAAGCCAATTAATAATAATGTGCAGTTTGAACGCTTTTGCTACATTAATTTTGACAGGGTTATCCAAAAGATATTCGTTTTTTTTCAATTTGATGACGGTCCCCTGTTCGACTTCGGGGAAAACTCTTCGCGAAAATATGTGACGCGTACTATTTTGTTTACGCACCTTGAGTTTCAGCACATTCCGATTCATATTTTTTTCATTACTTAAAAATAATTACTTAATTACCAATTATGCTTAACATTTAGACACCAGTGTATATCAACAAACAACGAAAAAAAGAAAAATTACTGGTACAAAACACTAGAAAAAGAAATCTACCTTTTAAATGATGTATGTAAAATTTGCTTAGAGATATATGTATCTATGTAATCCTACAATATATGTATGAAAACGAACTCAAACTTTGCTTTGTTTAACAGCAATACCAAAATTTGACACCATCAATAGATTCCCCATTTTTAAATTAGCCCACCTCACTAATGGCCGGGAGGTTCTTCCCCTGAAACTAGTAGATGGCAGTTGCTAGTTTCGAACCAAATAGCGGCCCTCGGCGTAACCGTTCGAAGTATTTTGTGGTTTTCTTTGAACCTTGGATTCGTACGCACAATATCCAATTCCTCGCGTAAATACGGGCTGGGTTTCCTTAGAAAGTCTCCCCTTTCGGGGCTATATCCCACGTCATGATAACCGGCCGTCATAAAATAAACCAAACGAACTTAATTTAGTTTAAATACAATTTTTTATGAAAATCGTACAATTATATTCAGAGGAATAAGTTATTTTAAAATGAGCCCATTTTAGGGCTGTGTTCGAATTGAAGTTTTTGTATGCTACACTATGATTATGTGACTTCCATCAATACACTATTTTTGCTAATGTAACTCTTTCATTCGTTTAATATGATTCGACTAATGTCAGTTTAAAATTTTTAATAAAATCAGTGAAAATTATTTATCACATCTAATTATCGTAAGAGAAAAATCCTCTAAAAAGTGCTAATGCTCTTTATTATTTTATTTTTTAGATTTGTATAAACGATTAAAAATTTTTATCTGATTTTTGTTTCATATCAAGCAGCATAAATGATTTTATCGGTTTAATATCCAATCGTGTAATGCGATGTTCACGTATGCCTCTTTTAGCTTCACTAACTGATCAGATAACGTAATCAAGAGTGAAAATCATGCTGAAAGGAAAAATATATACGTCAGGTAAATTTTGCACAGATATTTATGTACTTCATTAGATAATACGAATATATAACTCAGTTGACTTTATTTAGCATTATGATTATTAATTAGGTTAGTCTTCGCGTGTTTAACATAAAATGTTTTTTTAATTATTATATAATTAATCCTTGTAGTTAGATTAATTAAAATAACTACAACATTAATGAACTGGAAAATTTTTGTCACGAAACTTCATCCTTTCATAAGTCAGGTATTCAATGATGATTATTAAAAACACATTCACAGGGTTTGTGCGCTTCAAGGGTCTGTTACCAGAATGTTTGTAAAGTAATATTTGCTTTATTTAAGGGACATAATTTTAATTTTAGGTACAGCAATCAGTACGTTATGAATTTTCTGGTGCAAAACCACCTAAAATCCCAGGAATCCCTTGATGGGTACAAACCCTGATTCATACAATTCGATATCTTATGTATCAGATTAAAATAGAATAATATAAACAGATAAAACAGAAATAGAATTTTTATTTAACATTGAGAAAAAATCGTTATTTCGATCTGCTTATCAACAAATATTATTCTTTCTTCCAATGCATTTTTTGATATAAATTTATTATTTATTTTTTTGTGTAATTTTCGTAATGTTTTAGATTGACATATTATTATAAACTAATTATCTTGAAAAGTTTACACTTTGGAATTAATACAGTATATAATAAAATTATATGAAGTACTCATGCAAGTGGGAATATCGTAAAGTTTTAATTATATGCGATTATTTTCATGAGCTATTTACACTACTATTTAAAAAATATATATTTTGTAGTATATTTTTCCTGGAAATGTTCTCAAAGATACGTAAAAGGTTTTTGTTTCGAAAAGGTGATGAGAAAGAGTATTAAAAAATATTCGCTTGTAATTGAAACTTTAGTATACCTTCTCCACCCATGTACATACATATAAATATTCTGAAACCAAATAAATGCATTTCACCTAGAACCTTCTATATCTTAAACTAAAATATTTAAATAATGCATCATATAATAAAAATACGCATTCTTTTACTCTTTATTTAGCGTCAAAAAAGAAATTCTTTTTTTTTAATCGGCGTTTCCTCGAAAAATACTTAATCAAATTCCCCTGAAGGGGCACATTTTTCCTTTCTTTACGGAACGCGACAAATACTCAAGAGACCTAATTTAAATATCTGGTCACGAAAGATGCAGTCACGTCCGAAAATTTACCCCTTCCCCTACCACCAACTCATGGAAACCGTGTAGACTCTTAAAGATGGTAGGTTGCTGCTTGAATATAGGTTATCATCCCTTATTTTGAACTGACCCGCCCTTTTTCTATACAAGATGCTTTTCATAGTATTGTTGACGTTTTGATAAAGATGTCTTTATCAAATAACATTGATAAAAAATCTTTATAATGATATATTTAACAAGAAATATTATTATTTTTTCAATATATATTTTAATATAAATTTATTGTTTATTTTTAGCACAATTTTGGATTATTTTAAATTTAAATATTATTATAGTTTAAATATCAATTAATAGAGTAAAACAAAAAATTACATTGAAGTATTCACGAATGTGGGGATATTGTAAAATTTTAATTATACCCGACAAATTTTATAACCTATTATAACGCGCATTTTTAAAAGATACATTTCGTAGTATATTTTTCAGGCAAATGTTCTTAAATCACTGTAAATGATTCTTGTTTTGAAAAAGGGATGCAAAGAAGCATTAAAAAATATTTGCCTCTAATTCGAACTCTACGAGACCCTCCCCCATTACGTATATAAATGTATACATAATGAGACCAAATACATGCATTGCGCCTAGAAGCTTCTATAACTTAAACACAAATATTTATATAATGCATCAGATAATAAAAATGCGCATTCTTTTACTCTTTATTTAGCGTCAAGTGTGAAATTCTCTCTTTTAAACGGCGCTTCCTTGAAAAAAAACTTAATCAAATTTGCCAGAAGGGCACATTTTTTCCTTTCTTTACAAAGCGTGACAAATAGTCAAGAGACCTAATTTAAACATCTGGTCACGATAGATGCAGTCACGTCCGAAAGTTTACCCCTCTCTCTACCACCGTCCAATCGAAATCGTGTCGTCTCTTAAAGATGGTAGGATGCTGCTGTCATTTTGAACTGACCCGCTCTTTTTTTTACAAGATGCTTTGATAGTAGTGTTAACGTTTAGTTAACGATGTCTTTATATCAAATAATTTCGGTTTACGTTTCTATATTGTTTTTTTTTGTGAAAAGATTTTAAAATATTGAATAGGGGCTTTTTTTTCTTTGGCAATTTAAAGGTCTTCAATATCGAAATCGTGACCATCGAACCATCGAAATCGTGTGGTCTTTTAAAGATGGTAGGATGCTGCTTGAATAAATGTTATCATCTCTCATTTTTAACTGATACGCTCTTTTCCTCTAAAAGATGCTTTTCATGGTAGAGTGGACGTTTAGTTAAAAATGTCTTTATCTAATAATTTCGGTTTTTCGTTTCTATATTGATATCATTTGAGAAAAGATTTTTTATTATTATCGAATAGGAGTGCTGTTTCATATTTTCTCATGATTTAAAGTTTTCAATGTATCAGTGTGAAATAATATTTTATATAAAAAATATATTTACTCTGATATATTGACTAAAAGAAATTGTCAATTCCACCAGAAATGTTGTTATCAGCAAAAATGGTTATCGCGGGCTGAGTTTTTCACATATGTCTTTATTATCTTCACTAACAGATTACATTATTTAATAAAGAATAAAAATCATGTTGAAAAGAAAAATATGTACTACAGCTAAATTTGATACAATTATTTAAATGCTATATTAGATATTACGATTACACAATTCAGTTGATTCCATTTAACATTAGGAAAATTAATCATGTTAGTCATCTCGTGTGTTGAATGTTTTTATTGTTATTATTACATTATTAATCATTAATGCTAGCCTAATTAAAATGCCTTCAGCATGAATGTACTGGATAATTTTTGTAATAAAACTACATTATTTTACATGTCAGGAATAGAATCATGGTTATTAAAAACAGACTCATACGATTGTCTATCTTAAGTATTAATAACATAGACAGAAATAACATATCACAGAAATAACAGAAATAACATATTTCACATATAACAGAAATATAATTTTGAATTAACATCGAGGAAAAATCGTTTCAATGATCTACATGTCAGCAAACATTATTTTTTTCCCCCAAAACATGTTTTGATACAAATTTATTATTTTTTGTGTAATTTTTGTAATGTTTAAATTTAAATAATATTATATTCTAATAATCTTCAAAAATGTTTAGACATTGGGCTTAAACAGTATATAACAAAAGCACGCGAAATACTCACGCACGTGGGGATGTCGTAAATTTTTAATTATATGTGACTATATTTATAATCTATTTACACCACTATTTTAAAAGGTGCATTTTTTAGTATATTTTTCAAAGCTATATAGACTTTTTTTTTTTAAGTGGTGCGAAATAGCATTAAAAATATTTGCGTGTAACTTATATTTTACGATACTTCACCCCCGACGTCCATACATATAGATATACAGAAATCAAATACATGCACTACACCTAGAACCTTCTATGACTTAAACACAAATATTTAAATACTGCTTTAGATAATAAAAATACGCATTCTTTTACTCTTTATTTAGCGCCAAGAACGAAATTTTGTATTTCAAACGGCGCCTACTCAAAAAATATTTAATCAAATTGGCCAGAAGGGCACATTTCTTCGTTTCTTTTCAGAGCGTGGCAAATGCTCAAGTGACTTAATTTAAACATCTGGTCACGAAAGAAGAAGTCACGTCCGAAAGTTTCCTCTCTCCTCTCCTCCTTCTCATCGACCCATAGAAATCGTGTCGTCTCTTAAAGATGGTAGGATGCTGCTTGAATAAATGTCACAATCTCCCATATTGAACTGACCCCCCCGCCCCCTTTTCTGTACAAGTTGCTTTTGATGGTACTGTGTTGACGTTTAGTTAATGATGACTTTATCAAATAATTTCGGTTTACGTTTCTGTATTGGTTTTTTTTTTCGAAAAGATTTCTTTTATCATTATTGAAAAGGGGTGCTGTTTCTTATGTTCTGGTCATCTGAAGTTATCAATATATAAGCGTGATGTAGTTTTTATTTAAAAATATATGTATTTATTCTTTTATACTGTTTAAAAGAAATAATCACTTTCCACATATATTGTCTTATCAGCAAATATGGTTATCGTGTATTGCGTTATTCACGAATGTCCCTTTTACCTACACCAACAGATTAGAGAACATAATCAAGAATAAAAATCACGGTGAAAGGAATAATATGCATCAGGTAAATTCTGTACAATTATTTAAAAGCTTCATCAGATAACAAAAATATCAACTCAGTTCTCTTTATTTAGCATTTGGAAAATTAATATGTTAGTATTCGCTTATTTTACATAAAATGTTTTTTTCTAAATTATTATATAATTGAACTTTATTGTTATATTAATTAAAATACCTTCAACATTAATAAAAGGAAATATTTTCGTCATGAAATTACATTGTTTCACACCGTTAGGCATTGAATGAAAATTATTAAAAACCATCTATCCACTTCGCTATCATAAGTATCAATTAAAAACACAAAAAACATAGACAGTTATAACAGAAATAGCATTTTCATTTAACATTGAGGAAAAATAATTTTAATTATCTGTTATAAACAAATATTTTTTCCAATTTATGTTTTGATGTAAATTTATTATTTAATATTTGTATAATCGTTGTTATGTTTTAGACTTAAATATTATTATAAACTAACTTAACTTGAAAACTTTACACGTTGAAATTAATGCAGCACATAATAAAATTACAAGAAAAAATTCAGGCATATGGGAATATCGTAAAATTTTAATTATATGAGACTACTTTTATAATCACTTTACACAGCTATTTTTAATAGACATATTTTGTACTATACTTTTTCTGCAAATGCTCTCAAAGCTATATAAAAGATTTTTGCTTTGAAAAGGTGGTGAGAAAGGGCATTAAGAAATATTAGCTTATAATTGAAACGTTAGTATACCTTCTCCACCAATGTACATACATATAGATATTCTGAAACCAAATAAATGCATTTCACCTAGATCCTTCTTTATCTTAAACACAAATATTTAAATAATGCATCATATAATAAAAATATGCATTCTTTTACTCTTTATTTAGCGTCAAGAACAAAATTCTCTCTTTTAAACGGCGTCTTCTAGAAAAATATTTAATTAAATTCGCCAGAAGGGCACGTTTTTCCCTTTCTTTACAGAGCGTGTCAAATACTTAAGAGACATAATTTAAACATCTGGTCGCGAAAGATACAGTCACGTCCGAAATTTTTCCCCTCTCCCCACCACCGACCCATCGACATCGTGTCGTCTCTTAAAGAATGTAGGATGCTGCTTGAATAAATGTTATCATCTTTCATTTTGAACTGACCCCCCTCTTTTTCTTTACAAGGTATTTTTGATGGTAGTGTTGACATTTAGTTAAACATAGCTTTATCAAATAATTTCGGTGTACGTATCGTTATTTTTCTTTCTAAAATATTTTTTCCTTATTATTCAATAGGAGTGTTGTTTCTTATTTTCTGGTGATTTAAATCTTCAATATGTAACTGTGAATTAGTATTTAATTTTAAATATATATTTACTTTTATATATTAACTAAAAGAATTAATCAATTTCAGCAGAAATATTTGTATGAGCAAAAATTGTTATCGCATTCTGTGTTGATCACATATGTATCTTTTATCTTCACTAACTGCTTTGATTCGTATTTAAGAATTAAAATCATGCTGAAAGAAAAAACATTTATTGCAGGTAAATTTTCTACAAATTAAACAAATATTTAAATGCTACATTAGATAACACGGATGCGCAACTCAGCATTATTTAGCATTAGAAAAAATAATTATGTTAATTTCGCGTGTGTGACGTATTTTTTTAATTATTATATAAGTAATTCTTAGTGCGAATCTAATAATTTTTTTTCAATATTAATGAACGGGATAATTTTTCTCATGAAACATATGCTTCATACCTCAGGCTTTGAATCATGGTTATTAAAAACACACTCATATACTTCTCTATCTTGAGTATCAATTTATAGCTGAAATAATATAAACAGATGTAACAGAAATAACATTTTCATTTAACATTAAAAAAAAATCGCTGTAATGATACCCTTATCTAAAAATATTATTATTTTTTTCGATATATGTTTTGATATAAATTTATTATTTTTTAAAACGTGATTTTCGTAGTTATCTAAATTTAAATATTATACTTTAAATATCTTAAAATGTATTGAAATTAATACAGTAGATCAAAAAATTACACAAAGTAATAGTGCATATAGGGCCGTCGTAAAGTTTTAATTATAGGTGGCTATTTCACAATCTATTCATAACACTTTTTTCAAAAGATGCATTTTGTACTATATTTCTTCTGCAAATGTTCTCAAAACTCTTCATTTTTTTGTGTAAAGATGTTTTATTATTATTGAATAGAAATGTTGTTTATTTTTTTCTAATGATTTAACGTTTTCAATGTATATGAGTGAACTAGTATTTTATTTTTTAAAATATACATAAGAAATAAGAATGCATCAGATTATAAAAATACGCATTCTTTTACTCTTTATTTAGCGTCGAGAACGAAATTCTCTCTTTTAAACGGCGTCTCCTCGAAAAAATATTTAATGAAATTCGCCAGAAGGGCAGATTTTTTCCCTTTCTTTACAAAGCGTGACAAATGCTCAAGAGACCTAATTTAAACATCTGGTCACGAAAGATGCAGTCACGTCCGAAAGTTTTCCCCTCTCCTCACCACCGACCCATCGAAATCGTGTCGTCCCTTAAAGATGGTAGATGCTGCTTGAATAAATGTTATCATCTCTCATTTTGAACTGACCCGTTCTTTTTCTTTAGAAGATGCTTTTGATGGTAGTGTTGACGTTTAGTTAAAGATGTGTTTATCAAATAATTTTGGTTTACGTTTCTATATTGGTTTTTTTCGAAAATACTTTTTTATTATTATTGAGTTGGAGTTCCGTTTTCTATATCATGTTTATAACAAGTCTTCAAAATAAAAGTGTGAAATACTATTTTATTTTTTAAATTATATTTACTCTTATATTTTGACTAAAAAATATAATCAATTTTAGCATTAATGTTCTTATTAGCAAAAATGGTTATTGTGTGCTGAGTTGTTCACATATGTCGCTTTTATCTTCACCAATAGATTGGATGACGTAATCAAGAATAAAAATCATTCTAAAAAGAAATATATATTAGATATAGATTACTACATTAGATAACACGAATAGGTAAGTTTTTGAGAAAAGCTTTTTTAATACTATTGAATAGGGATGCTGTTTCTTATTTCCTGGTGGTTTAAAGATTTTGAGCTATAAGTGTGAATTGGTACTTTATTAAAAAATATATATCTATACTATTAAAATTCGACCGTATGTTGTATGTATGTATGTATGTATGTGACGCTATCTCTTCCGAATCCGGAAACGGAGAAACGTCGCGTTTGTTTTGAATTGAAGGAAAAAAAATCGGGGATCATGAGTTGCCCATTCACATCCCGAAATTCTAATTAGTTCGTTAATTGTTAATTAAAAACTAATCAGACACGTTAAAATTTTAACTGATTTGCCCCTGCATGTTTGCAATTCGGGCCGATCCGAAAAAGATCGACTGAGGGAGAAAATTTCTCCCTCTGTTTTCTCGTTTCTAAATTGCCATCGGTGCAGTTATAAACACACCAGCAACAAAATAATTAGATTTTCGGATACTTCGTTCTTTTCTTGCACTAACGGTCTATTTTTTTTTTATTTCTGATTTTTTCGACTTTTTTACGCAACTTTGATTTTCAGCGTTTTTTATCGCAATTTTTTCGAAATGCATTTTTAAATTCCAATCCTGACAGTTCTATGAAACTGTAACAAAAAACAACGCCGGATTCTGAATCCTCAGTGTTTTCTGATAATGTCAATGTATTTTTTTTCGATTTTTAATTTTTGTTTTCGAAACTTCGTTTTTCTTAAAAAATTTACAGTAAATATTTTCTATTTCCCAAAGTTTTTGAACTATCGACTTTTTTTTTTTTTTTAATGCATATCTGAACCTTATCTAAATATCTGGAAGAGATAGAAAACATCGGTTGAGTGGTTGATTGGATAATGATATATAAGCGATTGTGAACATTAAGATTTTATATCTCACCGATTTTTGGGTATTTTCACTCAAAATTTTTTTAGTTCTTCATCTAAACATGATTTAAAGGTATTCGAAATTTTGAACGAATTGATTGAGTAGTTAAAAAAAAAAATTCCATTGAAGCAGAATACTTCAAAATGAAAGCATTGATTTGGCCCTCTTGGATTTTCGTAAAACGTACATCCAACCCATAAATTCCACGGAAGTATGTTTGGCATTATGCCAAAATCCATACTTAAACGCGAAATCCTTTTCTTTGTAATAAAAGTTAAGGGATTTCAATAAAAATTGCAATTACAAAAAAAGTTATACAACTGGTGCTAATTTCTATAAATTAGCACCTTTGTGCAGCGAAATGTAGATTACCTCCATGGATCGAAAAGAATACTTCAGAAGCAAAGATCATTCAAGTCAATTAAAATACATTTGTTTACTCGCTTAAGTTTGAAACATTTTGAACTAAACGGCTGTTTAGTCAATTTAGTGATAATACCTTCTTTCGAATATAACAAAATTGATATTTCGTGTTCTTCAAGATTTCTTTAGATAAACCGACCATCGTAGCGGGCGAAGGCCGCTAGTTTACTCTGATATATTGACTAAAAGAAATAATCATTTTCAGCAGAAATGTTCTTATCAGCCAAAATGGTTATCGCGAGGTGATTTGTTCTTATATGTCTCTTTTATCTTCACAAACTGATTAGTTTACGCAATCAGGAATAAAAATAATGCTGAAAAGAAAAATATATACTGTAGCTAAATTTTGAACAGATATTTAAGTGCTACATTAGATAACACGAATGGGCAAGTCAGTTATTTGACGCTAGAAAAATTAATTATGTTAGACTTTGCGTGTGTTAAATGTAATTTTTGATTGTTACGAATTTAATACTTACTGATAGTTTAACTAAAATGTCTTCAACAATAATGAATTGGTTAATTTTTGTCATGCAACTAGATTGTTTAACACGTCAGGCTTTAGATCATGATTATTAAAAACATTCTCATAGATTTCTGGATCCTAAGTATCAGTTTTAAACAGAAATAACACAGACAGATATAAGAGAAACAGTATTTTCATTTAACTTTGGAAAAAAACACGTTATAATGATCTGCTTATAAGCAAATATTATTTTTTTCAATATATGTTTTGATATATATATATCTATTATTTAATTTTAGCATATTTTTTGTAATAATTTACATTTAAATATTATTCCAATTTAAAGATCTTGATAAGTTTACACGCTGGATTTAATGCAAAACATCACGAAATTACACAATATACTCACGCGCATGCGGATAACGTTCAATTTTAATTACAGGCGACTATTTCTATAATCTATTGCCACCAAATATTTTTAAAGGTGCATTCGTAATATATTTTTTCTGAAAATTTTCTTAAAGCTATGTAAATGATTTTTCTTTAAAAAAAAGCGATGCGAAGAAGCTTTAAAAATATTTGCCTGTTGTTGAAATTTTGCGATATCTCCCCGCACCCCCATGCTCACACACACGTATATACATATAGACAGTACTGAAACCAAATACATGCCTTGTACCCAGAATCTTCTATATCTTAAACACAAATATTTAAATGATGCATCAGATAATAAAAATACGCATTATTTTACTCACTATTTGGCGTCAAGAACGAAACTCTCTCTTTTAAACGGCGTCTCCCCCCAAAAATATTTAATCAAATTCGCCAGAATGGCACATTTTTTCCCTTTCTTTACAGAGCGTGACAAATACTCAAGCGACCTAATTTAAACAACTGGTCACAAAAGATGCAGTCACGTCCGAAAGTGTTCCTCTCTCCCCACCACTGACCCTCCGAAATCGTGTCGTCTCTTAAAGATGGTAGGATGTTTCTTCAATAAATGTTATCATCTCTCATTTTGAACTGACCCACCCCTTTTCTTTACAGGATGCTTTTGATGGTAGTGTTGACGTTTAGTGAAAGATGTTTTTATATCAAGTAATTTCGGTTTACGTTTTTATATTTTTCTTCTTTTTTTGCGAAAAGATATTTTAATATTATTTAATAGGAGTGCTGTTTCTTTTTTTTCTGGTGATCTAAAGTCTTCAATATATGAGTTTGAATTATTATTTTATTTAATAAAATATATTTACTCTTATATATTGACTAAAATAAATGATGATTATAATGTTCTATTTTTCAACAAATACTATTTTTTTCCAAAATATATTTCGATATAAATTTATTATTTATTTTTTCTGTAAGTTTCGTAATACAGGGATAATTTGAAAACTAGTGTTATACAATTGAAGACAAAAAACTTCTTTAAAACACAATAAATTAAATTAAATTTCGCAAGGCCTTTCGATAGAACTTCGTATATCTTCATCAAGCGCAAAAAGACGTGCGTCTACTATGTATGTAGCGGTACGACTGAAGTGAAAAGGTGGTAAAGGGAGGAAGCTGAAGGAACAGCCAATGGGAAAGTAAAACGCAAAAGCCAATCACGAAAAATCGTAAACGAATATTGGATACAATGAAGGAAGGGAAGGAAAATGGTAGCAAAGGAAAAAGGTTAAAAGTAAGTAAATAGTAGTAAGTAAAAAGGCAGATTGTACTAAAAGTAAATACACACATTCATAAAATAATAATAAAATAATAATAATAATTAGTACTAAAAATGTTTATAGTAATAGGAATACATATATATATCTTAAAAATTATGTACATAATTAATACGAAAAAAAGTTTATAGTTATAAACATACATATGTATATATCTAAAAAATTATATACATGATTAATAAAAATAAATAAATGAATAAGTAAATAAAAAAAATTATAAAACAGATAAATAAATAAAAATAAAAATATATAAAATAAAATAAAAATAATTAAATAATTATAAGGTAGTGCTGCAAAGTTTTTTTCAAGCTACGGAGAGCGTTTTAGAATCAGATTTATCGTTAACAATAACTTCACGATTAAGATAAATAGCTAAATTTTCAAGAAAGTCTAACTGATAGGTACCATTGTCATTAAACATAATTTTAGCAGTTTGAAAATTTAAACTATAGGCGGAATCCCAAGAGTGCTTAGCAACCGAAGATTCAAAGAAAACGCCTTAAAGAACACTCTCAGTATCACAATAATCAAGAAATTTCTAAATCTTCAATTTCTAAATCTAATATTCAAAAATCACGGATTTTAATCGGAATTGTTTGAATCCCAGCAGTTTTATAAAATAGTATAACTGGTTTTATTCTGGTATTATTTTAGTTTGTCATTAAAAAAGATGAATATTTTTCTTTTCAATAAAGTGATGCCAATAATGAATTTGAAGTTTTAAAAATAAAAAAAATAAAAATACGCATTCTTTTACTCTTTATTTAGCGTCAAGTGCGAAATTCTCTCTTTAAAACAGCGTCTCCTCAAAAATATATTTAATCAAATTCGCCAGAAGGGCACATGTTTTTCCTTTCTTTACAGAGCGTGACAAATACTCAAGAAACCTAATTTAAACATCTGGTCACGAGAGATGCAGTCACGTCCGAAAGTTTCCCCTCTCCACCGACCCATCAAAATCGTGTCGTCTCTTAAAGATGGTAGGATGCTGCTTGAATAGATGTTATCATATCTGATTTTGAACTGAACCGCTCTTTTTCTTTGCAAGATGCTTTTGATGGTAGTGTTGACGTTTAGGTAAAGATGTCTTTATCAAATAATTTCAGTTTGCGTTTTTTTTAATCATTTTTGCGAAAAGATTTATTATTATTGTTGAATAAGAGTGTTGTTTTTTATTTCCTGGTGTGAATTAGTATTTTATTAAAAAATATATATTTACTCTTAAACAGTTTGGTTATAATTAAAGTTACCCTGTTTGGACTTACGTAGAGTCCGCCCTGGTTGAACGATATCGATGAAACTTGGAATATAAATTATATGGACCATGGGGAAGCGAAATCTGCTATAAAAAATTATTTCAAACTTCTATCACCAAGTGAAAAAAGGCGCTTTAAGACCATAAATTTCAAACTGGAAACATACATCTTTTTTTTTGTATTTACCGGACATGTTCAATGTGCATTCCATTTGCATCAAGCACATGTTATAAACGCATTATCACGTGTTCAACAGTAGCGTAAAGGGTTTCTCGATCAATTGTAGACACATGACGCGTTATGCTTGTTTTAAATCAGATAATGTCCGTATGATTCCTTCATACACACAATCTTTCAGGAATCCCAACAACCAGAAGTCACAGGGATTCAAACCCGGGGAGCGAGGAGGCCAGGTTGTCAGAAAAATTCTCGAAATTACCCGATTATCTCAAAACTGGAAACGTAGTAATGCTGTCACTGCTCGGGCTATATGAGGAGGGGCACCATTCTACATGAATACGGTAGTCTCTAAACACTCCCGCTGTTATAAAGATGGAATGACCTGCTGCTGAAGGAGATTGCAATAACGGGTACCGTAATGGATCAAGTTTTAGGACCATGAGAAGTGTTCTCCTAAAAAAAGGGGACCAAGAATAAAATCAGCCGTAAAGCCGCACCGAAAAGTCACGTAAGCAGCATGCAAAGACTGTTTATGGAGAACATTAGGACCGACAGTACCCCATACGCGACAGCTCTGAGTATTCACTGCTCCATCTAGGATAAAATGCGCCTTGATAGACCATAAAATGTTCCAAGGCCATGCATTATCAACGGCTATTCTAGCCAAAAACAACCTCGCAAATTGAGTTCGTGCGTCCGGGTCTGCAGGTTTCAGCGCTTGCACAACGTGAATCTTGTTTGGATACCATTTTATAATGGGTCGTAGAGCCTTCCGTACTGTAGACCAAGGGAGAGACAAATCACGGGACACAGCTCGAGCACTTGTCGAAGAATATTGGGAACCCGATGCTCTTTCGACCACAAACTTCTTTGGCAATTTCATTTGAAATTCTTTTCCGCCCTCTTCCTTGCTGCACACCCAACTTCACAGTTTTTTCAATTTAGACATCATCTTTTTCAAGGCTTGTTTTTCATTGGTCCTTTTCGCAAGCCTTTCAAGCGTCGGTATTCTCGCAGTGCAATTGACAAATTACTACCGTTCTGATAAATCAACTTTACCAGTAACGCTCGTTCCTTCTTTTCTAACGGCATGATGCAGAATGAAAGTACGGCAGAGGGTACTGGCTTTTTAACGCTCCAAATTTGCTAAAAAGCCTTTCTCCCAGATGAAAACCATCATCTATTGGTCAAAATTTGAAAGATTTCGGTTTCCAGTTTGAGATTTGTGGTTTTAAAGCGCCTTTTTTTCACCTGGCGCTCGAAATTTGAACTTTGTTTATATAACTTATATTCCAAGTTTCAGCGATATCGGTCAACCAGGGCGGACTCTACGTAGGTCCAAACAGGGTAAACTTAATTATAACCACCCTTTGTATCGATTTAAAAAAATCAATTTCAGCAGAAATGGTTATCGTGAGCTGATTTGTTCACTTATGTCTCTTTTATCTTCACTAACTGATTAGATTACGCAATGAAGAAAAAAAAATCATGCTGAAAAGAAAAATATATACTGTAGCTAAATTTTGAACAAATATTTAAGTGCTACATTAGATAACATGAATGCACAAGTCAGTTGTCTTTATTTAGGAATAGAAATATTAATCATGTTAGTCTTCGCGTGTGTTAAATGTTTTTTTAATTATTAAATAATTATTCCTTAATGCTATTCTTATTAAAATGACTTCGACATCAATGAACTGTATAATTTTTGCCACAAAAGTACATTATTTCAAACATCTGGAATAGAGTCATGAATATTAAAAACTCACTCATACTCTTCACTGTCTTAAGTAATCAATTTAAAATAGAATTAACATAGGCACATATAATATAAATAATATTTTCAATTAGCATTGTGGAAAAACCGTTATAAAGATTTACTTATCAACAAATATAAATTTTTTTCAAAATATGTTTTGACAGATATTTATTATTTATTTTTCTTAAAAATATATTTATACGTTGGAATTAAACAATATATATCAAAAGTACACGAAGTACTCACACTCGTAGGGATATAATAAAGTTTTAATTATATGAGATTATTTTTCTAAACTATTTACACCACTATTTTGGAAAGATATATTTTGCACAATATTTCTTAAAACTATATAAAACATCTTCGTTTAGAGAAAATGGTGCGAAGACTCATTGAATAATATTTACTTTTAATTGAAACTTTACGATAACCTGCCCTCGTCCCCACGTACATACCTACAGAAATACTGAAACCAGCTACATGGATTGCACCTAGAACCTTCTATACCTTAAACACAAGTATTTAAATAATGCATCAGATAATAAAAGTACGCATTCTTTTACTCCTTATTAACGAAATTTTCTATTACTTATCCATCATACGAAGTATAGGGTAAGTCTTGCAATCGTTTTGAAAATCGAAAATTTTTTTTGACGGATTTACACGTTTTAGATAGTGGAGATTCCGAAAAACATATTGTTAGAAAAAAAAATTGCCGTCCGTTTGTCTGTCTGTCTGTAAACGCTCTATCTCCCGAACATATTGAGATAGAGACTTGAAATTTTGTATGTAGTTAGTATGTAAGAATGGGACGAACCCTATTTAATATCAGCAACCTCGATTATCCGGAACTATTTTTTTCGGACCCTCGAAAAATACTTTCTGATGAAAGGTACATAAAAATTTTCGAATTTTTTTGTTTTAAGGAATGGACGTAAAAGGGAATAAAATAACACACATTTTGCATATAGAACAAAGTCGATCGGATTATTAGTTGCCGAGATATTTGTAATCCTGTTTTCCACATTCTTCGATTTTTCATAGCCCTGTATTTTATTCAAATTTCAATTCAGAAGTATATTTTAATTGGAAATGAGATGCTTAATACGACACAGTTAATTGTTAGTTAATAGAATTATTATTTTTCGAGTTATAAGGATGTTTCTTTTACGCAGTTCGGTACTACTTGAGTAGTTTGGCGTTTTATATAATTTGGCGAAATTGGTACATCAGCAGTTCTTTAATAGAGCATTACTATGTATATTAACAATATTTAAATTTTGTTTATGAATTGCAATGCATTGTATGAATAGTTTTCACATGTTTTATTTTCATATACATATCTATGATGGGTAAGTATTACGGTGGCCTCCAACGACTAGTTTTAAACGGCATCTCCTCGAAAAATATTTAATCAAAATCGCCAGAAGGGCACATTTTTTCCTTTCTTTACATAGCGTGACAAATACTCAAGAGAGCTAATTTAAACATCTGGTCACGAAAGATGAAGTCACGTCCCAAACCCCTCTCCCCACCACTGACCGATCGAAATCGTCTCTTAAAAATGTTAGGATGCTGCTTGAATAAATGCTATCATATCTCATTTTGAACTGACCCGCCCTTTTACTTAAAAAAGATGCTTTTGATAATAGTTTTATGTTTATTTAAAGATATTATCAAATAACATTGAGAAAAAAATCTTTATAATCATATAATTATCAAGAATTATTATTTTATTTCAATATATATTTTAATATAAGTTTATTGTTTATTTTTGGCGAATTTTTGGATTTTTCTAAATTTAAACATTACTCTTATTTAAATATGATAAAAAGTTTACACTTTAGAATTAATAGGGTGTAACAAAAGATTACATTGAAGTACTTGAGCATTTGGGGATACGTAAAGTTTTAATTATAACTGACTAATATTATAATCTATTCTAACGCGTATTTTTAAAACGAATTTTTCCTTCTCCTACGCCCACCCTCCATCGACAGGTCCAAATCGGGTCGTCTCTTAAAGATGGTAGGATGCTGCTTGAATAAATGTTATCATATCTCATTTTGAACTGACCCCCACTTTTTCTTAATAAGCTGCGTTTGATGGTAGTGTTGAAATTTAGTTATTGATGACTTTATTAAATCATTTCGATTTACGTTTCTGTATTGGGTTATTTTTTGCGAAAAGATTTTCATTTACTATTATTGATTAGGAGTGCTGCTTCTTATTTCCTGGTGATTTAAATTTTCGATATATAGGTGTGAATTAGTATTTTATTTTAAACAATGTATTTACTCTTACATATTGATAAAAGAAATCATCAGTTACAAAAGAAATGTTCTTATCAACAAAAATATTTATCCTGTGATGAGTTACTCACATTTGTTTCTTTTATCTTATCTAATAGATTAGATAGCGTAATCAAGAATAAAAATTATGTTGAAAAGAAAAATATGTACTGCAGTTAAATTTTGAACAAATATTTAAATGCTATTTTAGGAAACACGAATACGCAACTCAGTTGTCTATATTTAGCTTTAGAAAAATTAATTACGTTAGTATTCTAGTGTATTAAACAATTTTTTTAATTATTATATAATTATTCCTTAATGATAGTCTAATTAAAATGCTTTCAACATAAATGAACTAGAAAGTTTATGTCATGAAAGTCATTTTGTTTCACACGTCAATCATTGTATCACGATTATTAAAAACACACTCATACGTTTCTTTGTCTTAAGTATCTATTTAAAACAGAAATAACATAGGTACATATAACAGAAATATAAATTTCAATTACATTTGAGGAAAAATCGTTATAATGATCTACTTATCAACAAATACTATTTTCTTTTCCTAAATATGGTTTGATATAAATTAATTATATATTTTTGTTTAATTTTCGTAATGATTTAAATTTAAAAATCATTATAAATCTAATAATCTTTAAAAATGTTTACACGTTGGAATTAAACAGTATACAAAATACACGATACAAAAATACACGAAGTACTCACGAAAGTTGAGATATCGTAAAGTTTTCATTATATGCGACTAGTTTTAACCGACTTCCAAAAAGGAGAGGAGGTTATCAATTCGACGCGTATGTATTTTTTTTATGTATGTTCACAGATTACTCCGAAACCATGCAACAGATGAACTTGGTTTTGGTGTTAAATGAAAGACGATGCTCTCGAAAGTTTTCCCTCTCCCTACCACCGACCCATCAAAATCGTGTCGTCTTTTAAAGATGGTAGGATGCTGCTTGAATAAATGTTAGCATCTCTCATTTTGAATTGACCCGTCCTTTTTCTTTAGAAGATGCTTTTGATGGTAGTGTTGACGTTTAGTTAAAGATGTGTTTATCAAATAATTTTGTTTTACGTTTCAACATTGCTTTTTTTTCGAAAAGACTTTTTTATAATTATTGAGTAGGAGTTCTGTTTTCTATATCATGTTTATTAAAAGTCTTCAAAATAAAAGTTTGAAATACTGTTTTATTATATTTACTATTATATATTGACTAAAAAGTATAATCAATTTTAGCAGTAAAGAATACGAAAGTATACGGAATACTCGCGCATGTAATTATATCATAAAATTTTTGTTATATGCAACTATATTAATAAACTATTTACACCACTATTTTTAAAAGATACATTTTGTAGTTTATTTCTCAATGCTGTATAAAAGATTTTTTCGAAAAATTGGTGCGATGAAGCATTAAAAATATTTGCTTGTAAAGATACTTAACGATACCCCCCTTTCGCCCCCACACATGCACATTCATATCGACATTCGTAAACCAAATACATGCATTGCACCTAGAACCTTCTATATCTTTAACACAAATATTTAAATAGTGCATCAGATAATAAAAATACGCATTCTTTTACTCTTTATTTTACGTCAAGAATGAAATTCTCTCTTTTAAACGGCGTCTCCTCGAAAAACATTTAATCAAATTCGCCAGAAGGGCACATTTTTACTTTCTTTACAGAGCGTGACAAATAGTCAAGAGACTTAATTTAAGCATCTGGTCACGAAAGATCCAGTCACGTCCGAAAGTTTCCCCTCTCCCTACCACCGACCCATCAAAATCGTGTCGTCTATTAAAGATGGTAGGATGCTGCTTGAATAAATGTTATCATCTCTTATTTTGAACTGACCTGCCCTTTTTCTATATAAATGCTTTTGATGGTAGTGTTGACGTTTAGTTAAAGATATCTTTATAAAATAATTTCAGTTTACGTTTCTATATTTGCTTTTTTGCGAAATGATTTTTTTATTGTTATTGAATAGCAGTGCTGTTTTAGGTAGCTTTCATTACAAAAAGTAAAAAGCTACCTATTGCAGCCGTCCGGGGGTAAGCACTTCCAGAAAATTTTGGTATATTTTCACCGATCATGACCCCCAGACCCCAAAACCACCCTCCGTTTAATTGTTGACATATATATATATATACATATATATATATATAACCATATATATATATATATATATATATATATATATATATATATATATATATATATATATATATATATATATCTGATTTTTGTCATGCGATAACTAACGTATTTATGAACCGATTTGAATGAAACTTGGTATGTAAATAGTACATACAAATATCTCGACCGAGTTCGTTGTCCAGCATCATCCGCCATTTTGTTTCAAAATGACAGCCATTTAAAAAATTGTTTAAAAATTAAAATTAAAAATTTAATGTGAAAAAATTAAAAGTTGAAAATTATGTTTATTTTATGTCTTAGATCTTAAAACACCAATTCCTGATCACTTTTTATTTTGTCTATATCTTGAAAAAGGATTGAGTTATAGCACTTTGAATTTTTCCTATGGCTGACATTTTGAAACGATCTAATTTTTGTCATGCTATAACTCAAGATTTTATGAACCGATTTGAATGAAACTTGGTATGTACATAGTACATACAAATATCTCGACCGAGTTTGCTGGCCAGCATCATCCGCCATTTTGTTTCAAAATGGCAGCCATTTAAAAAAAATTTAAAAATTTAAAATTTAAAATTTAATGTGAAAAAATTAAATATAAAATTATGTTTATTTTATGTGTTAGACCTCAAAACACCAATTTCAGAACACTTTTCATTTTGTCTATATCTTGAAAAATGATTGAGTTATAGCACTTTGAATTTTTCCTATGGCTGACATTTTGAAATGATCTAATTTTTGTCATGCTATAACTAACGATTTTACGAACCAATTTGAATGACACTTGGTATGCGCATAGAACATACAAATATCTCGACCGAGTTCGTTGGCCAGCATCATCCGACATCTTGTTTCAAAATGGCGGCCATTTAAAAAAATTAAAAAAATTTAAATTTCAAAATAAATGCTAAAAAATTAAAAGCTGAAAAATATTTTTATTTTATGTGTTAGATCCTAAAACACCGATTCTAGAACACTTTTTAATTTGTCTATATCTTAAAAAATGATTGAGTTATAGCACTTTGAATTTTTCTTATGTCTGACATTTTGAAACGATCTGATTTTGTCATGTAATAACACTCGTATTTATATATCGATTTGAATGTAACTCTGTGTGTACATAGTACTTAATAAAGGCTGGACCGAGTTTGTTAATGAGTTCCATCCGCCATCTTGTTTAAAAATGGCGTCTATTTAAATTTTTTTAAAGAAATTTAAAATTTGAAATTAGGTACAAAAAAGTGAGAAATTGAAAAAGATTTTTCATTTATGCATTTGACCTTGATACAAAGATTCCAAAGCACTTTTTGTTTCGTTCATATCTTAAAAAATGTCTGAGTTATAGTACTTTTAATTTCTAGTGTTGCTCACATTTTGAAATGATCTGGTTTTCGTCACGTGATAACACGCGCATTTATACACAGATTTGGATGAAACTTGGTGCGTAGATAGGACACACTTATGCCTGGACCGAGTTCGTTGGCCAGTTCCAACCTCCGTCTTGTTTCAAAATGGTGGAATATTATTATTTTTTTATTTAAATTTTAAAATTAGGTGCAAAAAAGTAAGGAATTGAAAAAGATTTTTCTTTTGTGTTTTGACCTTGAATATTTTTTGTTTTATTTGTATCTTGAAAAAGGGCTGAGTTATAGCACTTTCAATTTCCAGTGAGATTGACATTTTGAAACGGTCTGAAATTTGTCACGTGTTAATACGCATGTTTATAAACTAATTTCGATATAACTCCGTTTGTTCATGCTACATACCAATGTCTTTACCGAGTTCACGGACAAACTTTATCCGCCATCTTGTTTCAAAAAGGCGGCCGCTTAAATTTGTCAAAAATCTTTTAAATGTATAATGATGTATAAACAAAAAATTAGAAATTGAAAAAAGGTTCTTTCGAAACTATTTGTCTTAATAATGAATTCCGAAATATTTTTTGCATTGTCTTTACCTTGAAAAACGCCTGGGATATAGCAGTTTGAATTTCTAATGTGGGTGACATTTTTTTAAAAAAGCGCGACAGCACTCGTATATATTCATCGATTTCAATGTGAGTGTTCATGTTCATATGAATTAACATTTCGATCAAGCTCATTGGTTTTCTTTTATCCATCATGCTGCTTTAAAATGGATATCATGGAATTTGGCGACCCTACAAATCGCTTAAAATAAAACCAGGTTGAATAAAAGATGACTAATTTCTAAAAATTCCTATTAATATTCAGTATTGACAAAAACTAGTATTCAATCTTACATAATCGTGTTCCACTATTTTGAGCAACGTATATTTGATATATATAACTTAATATAAAATAAATAAATAAGTATATGAAAGCTACCTCTTCCTCCCGGCATTTGCCGGAAGGACTTTTTTATTTTCTGTTGCTTTAAAGTCTTCAATATGTAACAGTGAATTAGTTTTTTTATATAAGGTACCCTGGGGTAATAACGCCAGACGGGGTAATAACGCCAAGTGCAAATATTTTGCACAATTATGAAATAATCTGGTAAATGACACCCATGTGCTCTGCGCAGAAGGGTTTTGAGTCATATAAATCGCAAAAAACAGCTTCAAGTTAATTTGTTTCATTTTTAGGTGTTATTATTTTTACAAGCAGCTAAAAATAACGCTTGATCTAAAATTTGCGAGATACGTTTTGTGATGTGAAGACTATCTTTTTTATCCGGAAATACTTTGCTAATTACATAAATTTGTAGTACATTTCATGGACTTTAAAAATGTTGTTGAAGATTTTGGATATCTTCTCGAGATAATTTGTAATTTAAAATGTACAGCGCAATAACTATAACGGGGTAATAACGCCAATCCTTGCAATTTTTACCCCGGTTGATTCCCTACAGTGGCCGAGCTACATCCTAAATACTGATTCAAATAAACACAGCTAAAACTGTGAAATATTTCTAATAATTCTATTTAAGCGGTCTTTTTTAAGCAAAAAGAAGCTCACGGTCTGATATTCTTTTGCCTCATCCTCCCCCCCCCACACCACACCTTTATTTTTCTTACACTTTCACAAAAAATTGAATATTTTCAATAGCTTAGGATGCAGTTTGTCTATTTCTAGAGCTGAGAGTTTTTCGTTTTAGAATTGGGCAATCTACATGCAATTATTCCAACTTATTTCATAGTTTTGTTTGCATGGCGTTATTACCCATATAGGTGGGTAATAACGCCAAATAGCATTGGTTAAGAAATCACGCCATTACATTTTATGTATTCATATCTGTTAAATTATTTTTTTATATAGATAGTCAATGAGTTGCTGTATCAAATCATATATTTGTTTGAAAAATACAAGCTAAAACTGAGTCGTGAAAATTGGTAGAACCTTAACGTGGCGTTATTACCCCAGGGTACCTTATTTTTTTTCTCTTCATTTAAATGAAACTATAAATGTTTCCGTATATATATGTATGTATATATATATATATATTCTTTTTAAACTATATTTGGTAATTATATATACTAACGATTAAATTAACCTTAAGTGACAGTATAGAAAATTTTTACGCATAAAAAAATTCCGACTTATTATTTTTATATTAATAAATTTAAAATTTTTCTCTTGCTTTTCAGTATTTTATTTGGTTATTCCACTTGTTGTCACAATGCTTAGAGGGTTGATTTTTTTCAGGTTATAGCTTGATCTTCGACAGAAATCTACGCTTTTTTCGGTACTTACGTATTAACGCGGCCGCAGCAGAAGTTGGGCTAATGCGCCAATTAAGAGCAATCTTGTTGTACGCATGCAGTTATCTTTTGGATGCCTTGTTGTCTTGTTGTTTGCTGATTTTTGACGCCGTTTTTTAGTAGCACGAAAATGCGTATTTGTGAATTGCCAAAAACAGAACAAGATCCAATTTTACTTTGAATCTATCTTAAACTCTATATCGGCTCATTTCCCTAAGAAATCAGCTTGACTACTTTGTTTTTAAATAAAGTGCTTTGAATTTTGAAAGTGTTTAGATTATAAATAAAGAGTTGGGATTTGTTGCAAAACTTTTAAGTGTAGATTGGCGATACTTAAAAACCGCCAAATCTGTTGCTGCGGTGGCATTAATACGTAAGTACCGTTTTTTCTTATATTTTTATATCTAGTACCCCTAATGCGTGGTTTATAATATAATATTTCATCTGTATTTATTCATTTTCTATTCATTTGTGTGTTCAAAAGTCATTTCACAGACCTTGATATTTTTACTTTTATTCTGTTTAGTTTGTTTATGAAATGAGTATGTTTTTTGACACAAGAAGGACTTTTAAGGTGATATATTCAACAGTCTTTTAGAAAAAAGTGTACGGACGCACATATTTTTTTGTAAAAAAAAAAAATGTTTATGAAAATTAATTTATGCATGAAATTCATTTCCTTTGATAAATATATCGGATATAATGTGTATCTACTTTTATGTATAATATACAAAAGGAATTTCGTTTTGGCTGTTTACTACTAGATCTCTACTGAATGGATTTTGACGGAACTTGCACTGTTAGATAGATATTATTTCAGGGAAGGTTTAGTATATAACGCACCATTCTTCGTAAATTAGTTATAAAATTATGATGGAAAATTAATATATATTAGAATAAATGTTTACCATAGTGCTATGTTTAGCATTTGGCGACGGCATGTTATGCTATCTTTAACGGAAAACATGCACAAAAAACTTTATTTATTTATTTCTTTTAATCAAAAGTATTTTTTACTGAATTATATATTTTTTAAATTATTATTTTCGCACCAACAATGCTAATTACTTTGAATTTTTTTATTTCGAACAAACTTTTAAAATTGCATAATTTAAAAGTTATGATGAAGACAATTCTGTAATCTAAAATCATATTAATTCAATTTAGCAAGATTGCTTTTGTACAAATCTGAATGTAGGTGATATAACCATGATGATAAATTACAATATTCGTGCATTGAAAAAAAAAAAAAAACTTATGACATCCTTGACATATTAAAATGACATCCTTTTGACGCAATTACATAATTTATTCAGTAGAGAAAACAACAATAACATGCAGTTTCATAAACTTTAATGATCATTATTATTTTGATATAATATTGATTATTAATATATTGGTATTACACTTATCTACTTCTACTTTATGCATAAAATACAAATGAGCATATCGTTCCGACAGTTGATAACATAAGTCCTGCTGAAGGCGTTTTCACTCAATTTGCACTGTCAGATCATTTTTCAGGGAAGCATTTAAAGTCTTTCGTATCTTTTATGTTACACATGCATAGAATTAAGGAAAAATGTTCTATAATCAGGAAAACTTAACTATGACGTACTATTCATTTTAAAATGATCTAGTATATATATTTTGATGAACCTTGCATTTGTATGTTAGATAGTTTTTCATCAGAGACGGCTTCAGTATGTTTCATATCGCTGTACAATCCTCAGTTATATATTTAGGAAGTTATTTTGGAGTAAATTTCTAGGATACATAAACGAGAGTACGAAAGATTGTCCTTTATTAAAACTGCTAATGGACAGATGTTGGTGAGAGTATTTTTTAGTTGAAGAAATTAGATACCCATATTTCCGTGGGCTGGGTGATTGCTTTCGCAAATTAAGAATAGATCATGACCTATGAAATAATCAAGTATAATAAAAAACACTCTTCTTTTAAAAATAAGAAAAACAAAGTGTATAAATTCTATTTATTCAAAAAAAAAAATTTTTGTGATCCGCGCTTTAATGGGTAATCTCTGTAATCTCTATTTTAAATAGCACAATACCACAATATCGGTTAACTTAATCAATGCTCGTATATGATATATTTGAAATATTTCATCAATTCTTATCAGCATACTTATAATATCAGATCAAATACAATTCTGCTGAATTCAGTATAATGAGATTTGACATTTAGCGCATTTCGCTATATGATTTCAGTTCAAGTTTGTAAATCCAATGAACACGTCGCACAATAATGCATTTTCCAATAAACACATTAATTTGCACAGAATATAATAAAATTAAATCAAAAATTTTCAAAAATTTTGCTTTTTTATGTGTATTTATATATTTTAAATTATTATGTCGTTATTTAGTATAGCGACAAATAAATAAATAAATAAAATAAAATAAAAAATAAGAAAACACAAGGTGAAAAAATAAGTTAGCTTTATTGGCACATCTTTTCCAAAAAATCTGTAAAATATTATCTAACGTTCACTAAAAATGTGATAGCTAATATCTAATGACATTATACATTAATTAATTTATTCAATACCTGTTAAGAGTTTATTTATGATTATTTTATGCACAGGTATAGGTCTAAATATTTAGTACTGGATTTTCTTTCTGATTAATTTGCACAAAAAAAAGTTTCATATTTAAACAAAATTTCTTCAATATTCATATAATATAATTATTTAAAGAACCTTAAAAATTAAGTAAACGTAATATGAGAAAAAGAGCTTATGCTGCGAAATTGTATGTTTTTTGTCATAAAATATTATTTACCTTTACAGTACGTGTTAATTAAATATATTGCAATGTGTATAAAGTTGAACACACACATTTATTAGTAAAAGAAATCACAAAAATAAGAAACCATCATATTTTAAAATTTTCTACAAACAGTTTGATGTTAATGCAATCAATTTCCAACAATACTAGGATATTATGTTATTCAGAAAAAAGAAAATATTTGTCTAGTTACATACATATGAAAATGGTAATAGAGAGAAATGTCGTACAGCTATATATATTTTTGATTTTGTTGAAGAATGATTTCTTAAAAACTAATCTTATGTTTAACTTTAATATTAAAATTTAAAGTTAATGTAAAAATATTTGTGTAAGTATATTCATAAGATATGGTCAAATTTTTAAAAAATAAATGTCGTTTACTGGCATGTTACTGTTATATGATATGTATTAATTTTCTGATATTTTGTATACTTCCAAATATAAAAATACGTGTCTTATAGATAATATATGTTACAATAACAAAACAAAAACACAAACAGGAAAGAAACAATTTTCGGGTAAATTTATTTCAATAATAACCGATGTATCAATTGGTAGTTACAGGGGATGACGTATACGGTGTATGAATTTTAACGTAGCAATTTCCGAATAATACAATTCTCTTTATTTAATCAAAAAATTTATGTTATTATATAAAGTACAAGTATTCGTTTATAGTTCTCTTTATTTAATTAAATAATTTATGTTATTATACAGGGTTATTACAAATGAATCATCGGGTTTTCATAGTTACTATATGCGAGCTAGGAAACGTATATATTTCCATGACAACTCAAACGAGAGCGCGTTAACTACAATTTCATGCTGCGTATATGTCACGTGTGTCTGGTTGCCATGGCTCCTGCACTAACGTCATATTCAAAATGGTGACTGGACAGCAGAACGCGTTTTGTGCACTAGTATTTTCAAAGAGTGAATTACTAATAGCTGTTCTGAGAGCATTCCGGAAGGCTTACCAATGCAATCTAACGAAGCTTTCTGCGCCGGTATCGATAATTCGAAGAAACCGATTGTTTATGTAAAGGACAAGTTTCGGCGGACCAAGCGTTACTAGAGAAACATTGAACTGAGTTAGAGAGAGTTTTATTTGTTGTCTCAAAAATTGAGCTGACAAGGGATTGAAATTGAAAGACTGCATTCGCGACTATGGACATAAATCTTGTATACCTTCGCTTTATTTTCATGCATAGCTCATTGTTGTAATCCAACTATGTTCTGAAATAAATGCTTCGGAAACCCGATGATTCTTTTTTAATAACCCTGTATACAGTACAAGTACTCTTAATACATTTGCATTTTCTTTTGTCCATATATGAGCTAGATATGTTTTCTGATGTTAAAATTAGCTTGTACAGCTTATGGTTGAACCCTTAACTTTTTGTTTGTGTTGCAGGTCTCTAGCACGCCCAAAACGACAATGTTATTTCGATAATAAACTGAAAAACATGATTTTATTTATTGTTGTTATTCTATTACACTGCTACAGATATTATTAATAGAATTATTTCATTAAATCCACAAGGGATAGGAATATGTTTTTTTCGCACCACAGTTTTAATTAACGCTTGATCCGCTACACGTTATTTTTGCTGAAATAGGCTTTGAAATAATGGCGGTAAAAAAGTTTGCAGATGTCTATAAGTTTATTGTTTATAAAAGTACATAAAAGTATTGCTTATAAAAGTAAGTTTAAATTCGTTATTTAATTAACTTTTTCGAGCTAAGAAATTTATACTATGTGAATGATAAATGTAAAGTTGTGTTTGTTGCAGATCTGCAATAAAGCGCCATGTCTGTCTTCCCTTATGAGAACTTTTTTAATACCGAATGAGCAAGATATAAAATTACTTCAAATGATTATTTAAGCTGCATTTCTTTTGTAAGAGCAAAATTATTGAAATTGAAATTATTAGTCTGTTTTTATAATATTTAACTGCTATAGGGAAATTTAGGTATCCCCTCTCTTAAAATTAATAGTAAGTCCCAATCTAGTAAAAGAGAAAAAGATAGTGTTGAAAACAGAACTCAATAGAAAAAGCATAAAGGTCCTTCCCAACATTTTTCACCGAAATAATTAGGAGACAGGGTGGCACTTTTGAGCAATTTTTTTAAAAAATCAATACATTGCTTATTTGAATATGTTTTTTGTTTTAAATATTACATAAAAATATCAATGCATTTCTCCTTCTTATTAACCATAAATTAAAAGTTTTTCATGTAAATTAAAAAAGTTGTGAAGATTTTAAAAGCTAAAAGATTTTTGTTCAAACCTGCCCCATGTAGGGTTACTTACCAATTTATAAATGGATAAAATTTCAAAATATTGAGAATTTTCATAAAAATCTGCATATTTGTCATAAATATAAATAATTATGAATAAAATTAAATAACTATATTTTATCGAAACTAATAATTTTTGGGTGTGAAAACTTTCTTACAATATCCTTGAAATACATTAATATAATATCTGATGCTTCTGGAAAATTAAAAAATTTCATTCACTCTTTTTATGAAAAAAAACTGACTTAAATTCCGATTTATCTAGTACAAAGACCAAAAATAGTGTTTGGGAAGAAGTAAATGAAAGTGCATAGGCTTTGTTAGACAAATCTGCTGAATCATGAATCATTATTGTGTATCCGAGATTCGCAATTATGAAATAAATGAATGCCATCCTCAATATAGATTTGAAACACTGATGCATCCAGAGATTGTAATACACGTGTGCAATAAGGAGGGATTGTTAAGAGTATAAGTCTATGTTCTTTGATATTAGTAATTAACATTTTTTCATATGAAAAAATTCCAAAAATTATAATATTTAGGTACATCAATTCTTTACTTCATAGTTTTAGATATTCAATGGTGCCCCATCACGCGGAGTTCAATATTACAAATATTTACTACATTCTCTGAAGAATATGATTAAAACAAAGCTTTTAAACTAAAGATTACATCTTTATTTAAATGTTTAACAATAAATGAAAATTTTAGGGATACAAAATTGTCAACAACAATCTTACAACTTTATTATCTTATGATTAGATTCAAGAAAAACACATATCTTGCTTAGACAGTATTGTGCATACAATATGGTCCATCTTTGTATACTTATTGCCCTGGAGCAGTAGTAATGTACTGCCACAGACATTTTTAAAAAATAATTTATTTGAAGGAAAATATTTAGAGTGTTCAAAGGTATTCCCAATTCAAATGTACCCCCCTCTTCCCTATACCTAAGTGAAATTGGGCATTGTTTTTATTGGGCAGAAAAACGAATACGGCGTAAACGCCTCGATTCTGGCTTTACGCAAATTTTTGATGAAAAATGTTTCGTTGAATTTTGATGAAACAAAGCTGGTGTATTAAAAATATTACCACTTACAACGAATTGTAAAAGAACACATGCGTAAATATTACTTCTTGTAGATAAAATATTGCTTTGTTTACTTTTTCTTCAAAGAAAATTATTGTTGTTATTACGTGAATTGCAACCGTAATGACAACAAGACTATCGTAATATCGTAACAGCTATCGTAATATGTGTGTATAATGAACTGTAGTTTGCTTTATAGAAAATGCATAAAAAAAGTTTTATTGACAAAATTCTGACATCTCAGTTGCCAATTTTAATAACTTTTCTTATAAATCGTATTTTGTAAAGCTATATGAATGATATAGAGCCAAAACAATGTTTACTAAAATTAGTATTGAGAAATTCCTTAGATAAAAAAATATTTAATAAAAAAGTAATATCAGTCAGATTTCTGAAGCTATTCCATTAAAAGTTCTAAAACTATACCTGAAACAATTTGAATGTTAATTTAAACTTTATCAAAATATCATTAAAATTTATGCATAATGAAGGAATTTGATAAAGTATTCCCCAGTACACGATAGTGAAAAGGAATTAAATATTGAACGAGTTATTTTATAAATAATTATAAACATTAATTTATAGTTAATAAACTCCCGTATCTTTATGCATAATAAATATGAAATGGCTAACAAAGTAGAATCTCGCTTAGATCAAATTTTAAAATCCTGATAAGAGACTAATTTGTAACAAAACTTAATCAAGGTAAAGATAATAAAAGTTGTGACAATCGTTAAAAATTCAAATGAATAATTTCTCGGCTTGTATAATGCAAATAAATATTATGATCAAAATAAGAAAATCCCTTTAAGAAATTTAAATTTTATAAGTAGTTAAATCATTAAATATAATACACATATAAACGCAATTTTCTATTCGTATTTAAAGATAAACTTCGAAAAATGTCGCTAAAAACAAATGAAAACTGCATAAATTACTTATAAATAAATTATAATTAAAATAAAATATCAAATATTATACATTACTGCAAGATTGAAGAATGCATATCAATAATAAATTTTAAATGCTCTTGCAGGAATATTTCCATCAAGACGATTAATACGATTACAGTGATAAAGGAATATTTTTTTAATATTAATAATTATTATGATTAAAATAAGAAAAATATTGTCCTTTAAGAAATTTAAATTTTATAATAAGCAGTGGCATCAAAGATAATACAAACATGAACTGAATTTTCTATTCATATTTAACGATAACTTTTTAAAACTGTGTCTGACAAGAAATGAAAATTGCATAAATTATTTAGAAATAAATTATAATTAAAATAAAATGTCAAATAATATACATTACTGCAAGATTGAAGAATGCGTATCAATAATAAATTTTAAATGCTCTTGCAGGAATATTTCCATCAGGAACCTTAATACTATTACAGCGATAAAGGATTATTTTTCTCTGAGAAGCAAAAAAATAAATTGAGGAAAATACTTACCCTTTATATGATCTCGTCCACAACAAATCATCATCGTCATCTGAATCCACACTAATCGATAAAGGCCATGAAGTCTGTAGCAGCGAATCACGAATAAGGGAATTCCAACCGTAACTGAAATCATAAGTGTTCTCAGACCTGGTGAGTCTCTTCCGCCGAACCTGGCGGATATTATTCATCATCTTCATCGAATGCAAGGCTCCAGAATTTTGCACACAGAAAAGAAAGGAACTTAAAAGGAATCTAAGGATGTTTGACTATAATGGTAAAGTATACTTCAACGAGCAACTCTTGAAGATTCCTTGCGAAATGGAGCTCTCGAGGCATTGTTGGGAATCCGAGTTAAACTGTCCTTTTGCATTACTTGAAAACTGAAAAAGAGAAAAGAAATTTATAATCTTGCGCTTTTTAAAAAGAGTTTTTTTTTTTCGTTTGAGTTTTATTTTAACCAAAAGTTTGAAAAAAACGTTTTACATTATTTGAAAAAAACTTTTTTCTTTTTTTTCAATAATGAACAAAAAATAAAATGGTTAATTAGAATTAAGAATTGTTCTTTTAATTTTACAGTAGAACTCGATAGATTTTATTTATAAAAATGCAGTTAGAGAAAACTTTTTCGATTGCAACATGTATGTATTTTACAGAAGAATAAATTTTTGAATAAATTGATTGAGTTATTAATGTTTGAGTTATACATGAAAAATACACTTAAGCTATGCGTTTTTATAGAATACTAAACAGGAAAGGCATTTAAAGACGACTAGATTACGTATAATTTTAAATTGATTGTTAAGAATATATCAATGTAATAAAAATAAATTAAATATTTTATGACAAGGCTTCCGTTTCTTTTTAAAAAGTGTAATCTTTGGATATTTATTTTGACTATCTATTTTAGTTTAAGATATTATATTTATGTTTTTATTTCTAACATATTAAAATATTATTTTATTACAAAACAAACTAAGACAAACTAAGAAAAATTAGCTTGTCTGTATTTTCTTAGTCATAATGAACGTAATTTTATTTTTCATTAAAATAATGATGCATGATATTTCCTTTGAATTTTTGCATAAATAAGGATAATATTATTCTTAATGCTCGATGATGTCCGATTTAGTATGTTTATCTTAAGAAAATATATAGAAAATAATATTTCTTTATTGAATACGTTTATAAATGGACTTACAAAGTTTTATTGTAATTTAAAATTCAGGTATTGCCGTACATATTTTTGTTGTTTAAACAGTGAATTATTTATCTACATTTAATATTGTTTTAGTCTAGTTCTTTAATATTTCTCCTTCTACCAATTTCGTCAAATTAATTTCTCAAAATTACTCGTAAATTATACAATTACGTTCAACTTTTAGTTTAAGTAACTGAGGAATAAATAAATAGTAAAAGAATCATAAAATTATTTTACAATGATTGAAATCCATACATATCAACCAATTTATTTTTAATGTATCGAGTATCTAACACCTTTCTTAAATAATCAAAAAAGTTTCAATTTTGTTGAAAACAGCATCCGATTTCACTTTCGTCATTACTTTTTCCTGCATCATTTTTCCCAAGTGACACGACATTTTATGTTGAAGAAACTCAGATTCCCCCCCTCCCCCGCATTGTTCAATTTAATTGAACAATCTGCGTATTATTCGTAATTATTTGGATAGAATGGTAGAGTCGTTGTATAAAGAGCCAGATGAAAATTAACTTGTGAGCTCATTGAATTATGTTTTTGAATTACAATTAAATAACTTTGAACAAGAAGCGTCCAAAAATATTTCTACACTGTAAAAAAGCTTAAGCAGGGATTCCAGACAATGTCCGTAAAAAACGGTCTTTATTCCTATATCAACGGACTTTGCCATTACAGTAACGGTTTATGCCTGTAAACCAAAACAGTTATGGAAGTTGACCGTTTATGTGAAAAAGGTGATACATTCTGTAAGTTTATTTGATAATTCACGGTAAAGTACAGTAAATTTACAATTTTTTACAGTGTAAATTTACGGTATTGCATTTTAATCCCTGGACATACTTATCTTCTGTTTACATGATACATATCTATCTATCAATCTATTATATATATATATATATATATAATTGGTTTGACTATGTGACATTTATTCAAAACTACGTCCGAAACAATTTACACGTGCAACATGTAAAACACAATAATAAAAAGTTTATTAAATCCAATAGATTTTTTAAATCGCCAGATTTTAACAGATTCAACTTTTATATAAACAATTTGATAAATATTTTATTTTACTTAAGAAAGGTGTTATAATAATGAAAAATAAATGACATTGACATGTTTCGGATCTATCTAGTAAGATCCATAATCATAATAAAAATAAAAATTAAATTTCAAAACATTTCACGGTCAAAACAAATGACACGCGACAATGAGATGGAGGGAGTGGGATTCATTGAAAAGATCAATTTATAGAAAGAAAATTAATAGCCAACTTATTATTCCAAATTCCGCTTGTTCGCCTTTTTGCTATAAATTCTCTACTTTCCGTTTCATGGTTGACAGAGCGTTAAAAGTATGTTCTGAAGAATTTTTAAATAAGGAGTTGTATAATATACGTGAGATTGCAGGTTCTAATGGGTATAAAATAAGTAGCATCAATAAATTAATAAATTATTACAGAAAAGAGAAGCCTAAACAACAAAATCCAGAGTTAAGTGAAAGATTCAAAGGGGATTCTACAAAATTTAAAAGAGTTTCTTTTCCATATCTGAAAGGCAATTTTGAGAAGATAAAATTTAAAATAAAAAAGTTTAATATTGATTTGATTGCAACGCCTTCACCAAAATTAAGGTGTTTACTTAATAAGCAAATGGATTCTATAGGACATAATGATCTTGCTGGAATTTATGAAATAGCTTATATTACAGAAAATGGGGACTTAAATTTTAACATAGGCATGACTGTGAGGAAGCTTGGCATTACAAAAGGGGAGCATGAATTTGATATTAAATTCGGACGTACTAACACTGCCTTATCTAGAACATATTTAAAAGAGGGGATAAAAATATTGTTTAGTGAAAGTAAATTATGTTTCATATCTAATTGTTGTCGTAAGTATATTATAAGAGAGTCCATTGAGATTTATAAGCGTAAAACTTTTGTTTGTAATGATACCGTTTCTTTTATTATTCCTAAATTATGGTTAGAATTAATGAATAAATTCCTCGTTAGAGCTTGAATGGGATGAACCATGTTGGAAATTCTTTTAGATCATGGTCTATTTTAATTTCAATTTTAGGTGCGTTCATAAATATGTAAATACGTAGCATCTATTTTTGTCGCTCAGTCCGTCCGTCTGTCTGTCTGTCCGTCTGTCCGTCCGCATATAACAACGCAAAAACTACCCAACCGAATCGTTTGAAATTTAAAATACATAATTATTACATACTTTTGCCGTGTCATTTCAAATTTTATGAAAATCGGATGGATAGATCAATTACAGGGACAATCAAAAGGATTCCGTTACATTACGGTCAATGGGGAAAAAAGTTTCAAATGCATTTTAATCGTTTGAAATTTAAAACGTATATTTATTACATAATTTTGTCGAGTCATTTCAAATGTTATGAAAATCGGATGAATTGATCAATTACAAGGACAATCAAAAGTATTCCGTTACATTACAGTCAATGGGGGAAAAAGTTTCAAATGCATTTGAATGGTGTTACGCTCATTTGAATTTAACAGAATTGACATGAATCTATGAAATATGTACTAAAAAATACATTTTGTACAATCTGTGATGCAAAGAATATTTATTATTAAATTACAGGGCCACACAAATGTATTCAACTAAATAATGTTACACGGGGAAACATTGTTTGGGGAGTGTTTTTATTATATTAAACTACTTCACATTTTATGAATAAGATATACATTAATGAAGTAGAATAAAAATTACTCCCTGTATATTTATAGGAACACAAAGATTTCGACCACCATACTATATCCAAAGTACGCTCTACTATATCAGCAAGATCTGAATATTTTAAAACTTCGTTATCAACGAACGCACCTCATTTACTACGCTTTACGTGCAATTTCCAACTTGTTTACAATAAAGCGCGTGATTTTTGTTTTTTGTTGTTTATATCTCATTGTTGCGTGTCATTTGTTTTGACCGTGAAATGATTTGAAATTTAATTTTTATTTTTATTATGGTTATGTATCTTATTAGACGGATTCGGAACATGTCAATGCCATTTATTTTTAATTATTACAACACCTTTCTTAAGTAAAATAAAATTTTTATTAAAAAGATGTAAAACACAAGATTTTAGAACTGTATAGAAAATACATTTTTGTGCAAGTGGTTACGTCTTACTGAGACATTTATAAATCAGAATTATCATTTACAATGGTTCAGTCGCTCGCGGATTTTTTATAAGATCTATAATAGTATCATTTTTCAAATTTCACCAAATTCAGAAGATTGCCGTGCGTACTTAAATACGCACTTTTATAAAATAACTTTTTAAAAAATAAAATAAGTCGATTTATCTGATTAAAAATACAATAAGTTGCACTTTAAGATTTAATCCTAATCAATACAAGAAATTTTGCAGAATTTTTTCAAGTAATTGGATACTAGGTGTAAGGTTTATTAAAAATAAATTACTCTTTTACATACAGGACGAGAAATAATGTACTAAATACTAAAATAATTGTAGAAGCATTACCAAAGAATGTAAATAATATAAATTTTTTCAATGTAAATTGATTGCTTATCTTAATCCCAAAAAATGCGAAAATATAACTTTTGTTTCTAAGGGAAGCATTTTTCAGTTTTTGAATTAATTCCGTAATCATAAAATTAACATATCAACGAATTTTTTTTTCGAGAATTTCTCTCTTATTAATTCCATCTGTTTATTGAGGAATAAGGATTGCAGAACAGTTTAAAGAAGTGATGCTTATTGATAAATGAAAAATTATTGGAAAGTGTGCATTTGTTTGCGCAGAACACATAAATGACATTTGTTCAGAATCTTTTAAGAGATTATAATTAATGAGCACCTAAAACAAAATCCCATGTTGAAAATTGCAGTTCATTTCGTAAAATAAAACTTATATGTTCGGTTTATGAAAGTTTTAGATTTCAAAATACGTTAAGAAAATAATTAACACAATAGGAAATAAAAAAGCAGTAAGTCTTGATTACATCAATTAATAACTATATCATAATAATAATAATATATATTCTAAACGAAAAGGTAAGAACTTCTGTTATAAATAACTATTTTACTTATAAAGCGTCAAAAAGTAACTATAAAGCATAAAGAAAATTTGTTTTAAACTGTTTGAACACAATGACATTCATTTTTTTTTTAATTAAATGCATATTATACATATACACGTATACATTTTTATATTAGACTATCAAGGTAAATGTAACTTTTTTTTCAAAATTTATAAATTATAGTTGAAATAATAAAAGTTAATTTGAAAATTCTTCTTTAATACAAAAACGAATGCCGACAACGTAGCTGCAATATCCCCTTTTAAGTGAATGTTTAATAAACAAATGCTTTAAAAGTGTTTAATTAACTCTAGTTATTCCATATTTAATTAAGAATTTCATTGTTGAATTATGGTATTTTCTTGTAGAAAAATGTGGGTTTTTTTTGTCATTAAACTTTTTAATCGCAAATTTTCTTATAAAATAATGCATTTTAAGATGCTGAAAATTATCCTTTTTAAGTAAAATATTTACTTAAAACTAACTTAAACCTACTAATTTAAGACTACTTAAATCTTTTACACGTTGCATATGTTCAGTTTAAATTTAATGAATTTTCTCAATTAATTAAATTCCAGCTCAACTTAAAAATTACTTAGTTACTGTTGATATTCAGAAATGGTAGTATAAGGCTATACCTTTCTTATTATGAATTCATTTATATTTTGACATTTGATAATAATAATAATAATAATTTACTTAATTCTGTTTGCATCTTTGGCGGTTACTTTATTTTATACATATATTTCCCTCTTCAAATTTAAATATAAGTTACTTTTCTGAACCATTCATCTGTCATAAACCGAAAAAAAAAATTGAAATTTGTAGTACCCTCTCAAATCCTGTTGTAAAACGTCATTTTTCAAAAATCTTTAAAAACTCTTCCTTAGTATCTTATCAGATAAATATGAATTAAGGAGGTCTGCATGGATCGAAATATATCTAGGTCCGGAATCAAACCGACCCATAGGACAAAAGTTCGGCCCGGCCAGGAAAAATGTTAAAATCATACCCCGGACTGGCCTGAAAAAAAAATTCAATTAAAACCTGGCACAGCAGTGAATTTCTACATAGTTTTTTTTTTTTTTTTTTAATTCGGTGTGGTTAAAAATTGTATCGTATGGAGGAGTTCTGGCCAAAAATATTTATTATAGTTTTAGCTTTTTATACACTACTGTGCGAATTAATTGGGACAAACATAAAACTTTTTACAAATGTTGTTTAATTTGTATAGGTTAACTTACATGCTTTGTATAGCAATCTAATACGAAATATGTCCTCCTCTAGCTTAAATGAGATCCTGTACACGTTTTGGCATGGATTCCAGTAAATTAGAACATATATTTTTGATCTCGTCATCACGAAACCAAACTTTTATAACATTCTCAATCATTCTTTTCTTTGTTGAGCAGTCCATTTTATTCACACGTCTCTTTACAATACTCCACAAATTTTCGATGGGATTTAAATCCGGAGAATTACCAGGCCAATCTAAAATCGTTAATTTCTGTTCTTGAAAAAATTTGTTTGTTAGCTTAGAAGTATGGCATGGAGCAAGATCTTGTTGAAAGATACCGACACCACCAGCGAACGTTTGCATCATAGACACAATTTTTCTTTCTATTACAGAAATGTATTTTTTAGAGTTCATGATTCCTTCAACTGGTTCTAAGCTGCCAGGTCCTCCAGAAGTAAAATAACCCCAAAACATCTGTTTCTGAGGATGCTTAACTGTTTATGTAAGATGTTGTTCCCTGATGGGTTCTCCATCAGTTCGCCTGACAAATCTTGGTTGAAACCCTTGTACAAAAAAATGCATTTCGCCGCTGAATACAACATTTTTCCAGTCTTGTGCAGTCCAGGATTGATATTTCCTGGCCCAATCCAAATGTTTTTTCTTCATTGCACGGGTTAATAACTGTTTTTTGATTGGTTTTCTTCCAAATCTCCCAGCTTCAATAAGACTGTCGATGAATTCACTCTAACACCAGTAGCTAATAATTCTCTCTGAAGATCTGTACTTGTTTTGCGAGGATGCATTTTACTATTTCGTACAAGAAATTTGTCTGTTCGAGGTGTGGTCTTGCGTTTGCGTCCACATTTACTCTTTCATTTTGGAGACAATGTCCCAAAATTCTTTTGCTGATTAATAATCCTAGAAAGACTGGATTTGCCAACTTCAACTGCTGCAGCAATATCCCTCACAATCATAAAGGTATGCTGTCTAAGAGTAACAATTCTTGTCCTTTTCCTGGGAGTGATATTCATTTTTTAAATGCGCATCCGAAGCAAACAATTCACACAATCGACCACTCCTTACAGCAACTGAAGCGTTACTGAAGGGAAATATTTTCGACATGTCATGATCACGTAATCAAACCAGTTTAGACTATTCAAAAGCAGTGGCGCGTTGTAAGAAAACACAGTTGAAACCGGTTTGAGGTAGAAAATCCCCGAGAAAGGAGAAATTTTCTTAAAAAACATGTTTGTCCCAATTAATTCGCACAGTAGTGTATTTATACTTTTTATTATTAAAAAGCGCCAAAGGCTCTGTAAGGCTATGTAAATACTTCACAAATATTTTAATATCGTTAATCTATATCCCATGTGTTGGAGACTTTGAAAGGTGTTATGCAATAAAACCTTTCAAGACGGAATCACATAGGAAAGAAAAAATGCGTTACAGACAAATGCCCTTCATAGGAGGTGTAAATGGAGTTTATTTTTTTCTCAGGTATTGTATTTATTTTGCATGGATCAACTCATTTTGCATTTAAGACAGAATTCCGTCTTAGGCAGATTTTTGTCACTGGTTTTATTGTATTTAATTTTTTAGCCTTTAAATATACTATATTGCCACACCAATGGCCGAGGGGTTCTGACCTCTCAGCTGGTCAATGGCAGGTGCTTGGTTCGAACCCAATCGCGGCTGTCGGCCGAGCCGTTCGGAGTTTTTGTGGTTTTCTTCAGACCTTGCGTAAATACGGGTCAGGTTCCCTTAGAAAGACCCCCACGAAGGGCATTCCCTCCTGGGCCTATATCTTTCGTGTAGATAATCGGCCGACAAAAAATAAACCATTTTAAATATACTATTTTTTTAAATAAATTTTAATTTTTTTTTTTTTTTTTTTTGTCAAACAAAAGTAATTTTAAAATTTATGTGGTTTTCGTAAAAATTTTGGTTTAACCAAATTTTATTTATTTTGTGCACGTATTTGGTCAGTCAGAGACACTGATTTTAATACGGATTGTTCGAGTCCGGGATTGAAAATTTCATCCAGTGCAAGGCTATGAAGAAGGAAGCAGTCCCCTCTGGTATGAAAAATACGTTAGTCCCGGCCAGATGAATCTTCAGTAAAAAATAAAGTCTGGGTTTTGGCCCGATAAAAACCTAGTTGTGAGAGCTAAATTAAAAAAAAATAACTTAATCTGCATCTTATTAAAAGCATTCTTTTACGTAACTGACAGACATTTAAACCGTACCCTTTGTTTTTCTGCATAATGATTTTTCTCCAATATTTTTTGTCTTTAAATTATTAAAAGCTAAGAACTGTTAAAGAAAAAAAAAAAACACAAACTTGAAACATGTCATTTTTTATTATTTTACATTAGTTTTGTTTCGGCAAATTTGAAGAAAAGGGAAAAAATGATTTTTTTTTAAAGTTCTATTATTTTTTCAATAAATAATTTTAATAGTTTTAAAATTCATATTGTAAAACAAAAACCTTGAAACAAAAATAAAATCAGATTTTCATCTTTAATTAAATGGAAAGAAATTGAAATCGGATAAATAATGTTTCGAGTTAAAACGATTTTTAATTATCCCATTTAAACCAGTACTAATCATATGAATTTTTTATAAATTTTATGAGAAATTTTAGAATGTGGTTTTCTTAGCAAATTATATGCTAACTATCACAAAAAAGAAAAAAATAATAAAAATTCTAACTCAAAAGACTGCTAAGGTAACGTTGTTTTTGGAATTGCGCGCATTTGAATTTGTGTCTAATCCCTTAAAACCTGATGAATTATTTAAACAGCTATAATTCTGTGAGTTTTGAAGATATGATGATGCAAAATTTTGCGTCTTATTCAGGACTGGATAAGGAAACTTTTCCTAATTCCCCCATGGAGATGCAGCCTATTTTATTAAAATTTTCACCTTTTTTATGAATTTTTGCAAATAGAAATATGGGTCTAGGGGCAATATTTAAGGAGATAACCTATTGTTTCGATATTTATAACTCACCCTGTATAAGTTTCATTTTAAATTATAATCTGGATTATATCAGCTTTATTTTAGTATATTATTAGATTACAAGAAACTACATCGACAAAATTTCATTTTCAATTTCGACTTATACTAACCTATTTATATTTCAAACATTTAACAAAGCTTTCTTTTGGTTTAGCAAAAATACATTCATTTCAGTACATTGACAAAAAACATAAAGCACAGGTAATTTTATTTGATTATAATTGATTTTTTTTCTTCAGTGTTTTGAAAACATTTTTGAGTTGATAAAAATAGTCAATATACTCTAAATTATTCGCGATTTCTTATAATAATTATCTCACTCCTAGAAAACATTTTTTGTCAATTTAAATTACCATTATTTTATATCATTATTCGATTTTTTTTTATTCTATTCTTGTAAATTTGGATTATTTTAATTTGTATTTATTGCGTTAAAAATGCACATATTTATAAATTGCATATCACTTACTTTGGTACTTCTAGGTTATCCCGTTCCAAAAAATTATCGCCAAACTATAAGATGAAATGCCAATAATGGATGATCGTGAATGTCACATACAATGACATTAAATGCGATCCGCGTGTTTAAAATGTCATTAAGTAATTTTTATTTCGACATTTCATTTGTATTTTTATTAATATTCTACTAATTATTTGTTTTTTCGTTATTTAAAATAAAAATTATGTCAATATGTATAATTTGGCTATTAGTTTGGCGATTTGTATAATTTGGCGAAATTGGTCGTTACTTTATAAGCTACATTGTTAAAAAATATGCTGCAAACTGTCTAATCATTCGGCAGTTTTCATAAAATACTGTTGCATAACCATAATGCAACGTTAATCATATCATCTTATAACGTTACTATTTTCATCCACTCACCCCGAAATATCGTATTCCCCACTAACATGAAGAAGCAGAAAATGCTGAATATCACATAAACGTGCATTTTAGTGTCTCGGACCTTTATTATTGATTTTAAGTAAATAAAATGTAAAATTTTATTATTATTCTTTAGAACTATTGTTTTAAAAATCAATAAATCAGAAAATATGATTTTATTGCAATTTCATTATGTTTTAGAAAATTTTAAACCTTAATAATATCATTTTTGTGACAGTATCTAGGACCAAAAGTCTATATATAAAGTACGTTTTCTTCTAACAAAAATAAAATAATATTTAAAAAAAAATTGCTAATTATTGTAAAAAAAACATTTTTTTTCAAAGGAAAATATTTTTTAAATTAATTTTAAGTTAATTATCATGCATGAGTAATTAAATAGTATGTATCCAAGCCTATCTATCATTTTCGTGACACATAAAAATAACTTCATAAACGGTCAAATGATGGTACTACTATTCATTTTAACAGCATTTTGGTGGTTGGAAACCTACATTAAGCACTTGTGGCTGAAAAAGGTTGAAGAAAATAATAATAATAAAAAAAAAACATGTAAGTGATAACATTATTTTTATTGTTTATATGTTATGGGTATGTTTATTGCTTGTCATTTTTAAGATGCTTAAAAAATGAAAAATAAATTATTTTAAAATTTAAAATAAAGTTTTATTTTAATGTAGAATGTGAACTAGAAGAAAAAAACGTGCCGATGTAGGCTTAACGAATGCATGCTTTTAATAATAGAACGAATTATTGGCGATCCGACGATCATTTCGTGACGTTTTATTGAAAAATTTTAATAAAATTTTAAAATCACTTTTATTAAAAATTTTTAATAATTTTTTTAAAAATTTATGATTGATCTCTGCCAAATTCAGAATGTCTAAGATAGACTTATTCGGACTTATTTTAAAAAACTGAAACTCATGCATTGAGTCTGGAAAAAAATTCTTTCCAAAATGCACGTTTATATGATATTTAGCCAAATAATCGCAATTTGTACTTTCCATAAAGACTAAAGACCAGTACTCTTAAAAAATCAAATTTATTTCTCCGGTATGGTTTACATAACTAAATAAAGAAGTCGCGTAAAACAAATTGTACACTTATTAAAAGTGTTAGCAGTCAGAAGTACTCCATAAAAAAAATAAACAAGTAAAATGTAGCATATCGTGAAACATAGATTATGAAACACTTTCCAACACTTCCTGCTATCTTTAAGAAAACTTCTTTATTTAGGGAAATAAGGTGCTATTGTTCATAGCCAAATAGGTATTCCAATACTTTTGAAGAGTCCTGTATTTGATGTATTGGTTGATTTGTACGTTATGTAATGGAAAAATTTAGTTGAGCCTTACTGGTTGCAATTTCTTTTTCAGCAATTCATACTAACTGATGGAAATGTACTTAAATGCTTTAGATCAGCCGTTAACTTCATTACACGCCAGTATTTTGCTAAAATATAGTTCAAACAAAAACACTCTTAAAACTACTTCAATCACTTTTCCAGAAATTGGCATCCATAGGTGACTATGTAGCCAATTCTTTGTGTGATCTTGTATATAATTTTATCTATTTTCTATTAATATTTCTTAGCAAACTGAAAGCAGTTCAATTTAAAAATGTTTTAACCTTTTAATAAAGCCTCTTTAAGTAAATTACATTCATATTCAATAAGCTTTACGAGCTCTTTTGTGTAACCCAGCATATCAACAATAATAGCATTTATATACACTGTATAACATGCACACATTTAATGACACTTAAAAATACATAATAAAATTAAAAATACATTTCATCCATCCGTCAGTCATCATCCATAATATACAGTATTTCGAATAGAATATACTATTTGAAATATTTTTGTGTGTCCCTGTAAAAGCTATGCACTTCATACTATGTGCAAGATTTTTTTCCCTTAGGCCATAATGTAACTGAAAAAAATTACTATTTCTGTAAATAAACTAATCATGGTAGAAACTTCATTTTCGATAGTCTTCATGCTAGGCTAAACGTCGATAACATCTAAAAACTTCACGGCAATCCGAGTATATTTATGAGAGTTAAAGAGAGGAAAGATGGACAGGCAAACCGAAAGCATAAACACTTTTCAATTTTGTTGGAAAGTGTTAAAAATAATTCAAATTCTAATTAAAGTATCAGTTGGTAACATGTTTCCTTAGAGCTGATAAGGTTTTCGCAACAGGGACTGCAGATAGGAAAAACACCTGACATCTTGTCTAACAAATCATCTTACCCTCAAAGTTTATAGTGAGTGGTAATTATAAGTAGATATAAGTAAGATAAAGAGTTAAAATGCATTTTGTATAGTGTAATAAATAAAAATAATAATAATAATAATAATAAACTGACGCGTCTATTTTTATTAATGTTGCCTGATTGTTCAGACATATTTTTAAATCAGCTAAAATTTCAAATCAATCATAGTCATAAATATAAATGTTATATAAATCAATTTTTAGTTCTGTTTAAGAAATTAAAATTAAAAAACATCCTAATTATAAAATATGTGTTTGTAATTTAACAGAAATTAAAAATGCTAACTAAAAGAATTTAATTTTTATTTCGAAAAAAGAATTCTGTAGATTATAATTTAAATTGATTTACGCAAAGACAATCTAACGATATTATTATTTTGCAGCATTTAGTACGTTATCGAAAAAACTTATATATATATATATTAATATTTTGAAAAAAAATTAAATAAATTATATTACTATATAATTTAGTTTTTCATATGCTTTATACTTTAATTTCGAATAGTAATTTAATAGAAGATATTTAACTTATATATATATTAACTAGAAAACGAACAAATATTGTAATATTAAAAATTATATTCTATAATTAATAAATCATTAATGTTAGGGATATATCCGATATTTCCTTTTTATCAAAAAAATCCTTCATATTGAATAAATGATCCTTTCTCTATCGCATTTATACTTATATTTTTTTCAAGACTTCATATTGTAAAAACTTTTATCAAGAATAATAGAGAACATGACATTATAAAGCATTCTTCTTTTTTGGCAAAGTTTTGAAGAAAAGTAATTGCCTTAATTTTACACGGATGCTCATTTGAGTAATTCTTAAAAAGTTTTCCTCTGAAATTATGGATTAAAATAAGTTAATGAAAAGCTTTCTATAAATCAGAATTTTTCTCAATGATTGAAATTCACACAATACATATCATATTTGTTAATTTCATTTCTTTTAAAAGTACTTAATGTACTCAAAAAACAGATTAAATGTTGTTTGATTTTTCGAGATATCATCTATCCAAAAAAGTCTTTCTTTATCTTTTTAATATTTTTTTAAAATGTTAAACTTCTTAATTTCAACATATATATACATTAGGGTGGGCCGAAAAAAACTTTTTTTCGATTTTCGATTATGGCGGGTGCGGAAAAGTGGCCACTGGTGGCACTCAGTTCACACAAAAAATTTGAGATTTTTTGGCCTTTTCCTTACCCTGCCGCAATAGGCATGAAAATTTGCAAAAATGCTGATTTTTGAGCTTTTTTAGCTAAAAAGTTGAAAATGTTAAATTAAATTTATTTTGGCTGTATTTACTTGAAAAGGCAGCTTTAACGTACCAAATGCTAAAATAAGTTCTGGTAATACACTATTTAATTGCTAAGTGTATTTTAAATAAACCGAATTTTATAGCTTTTTCACGTATAACAGGCAAAATATGTATTGGTTTGAATCGTTGTTAATTTCTCTCTTATTTATGTTCCTTGGTCTTTAAATTTTTTTTATGCGTCAAAGGTAATATATTTGGGCAGCGGACAGCAGTATAACTCAAAAACAAAGCTGGAAGATGAGAAGGGGGTGAAACAGGACTCTAAGCGTGGGCAATGCCTCATCGTAATATTGAAGGAGTGGAGAAAGATATAAAAGAGAAGTGAAAATTGCGATAAGGGATTGTTATTATTTTACCATGCTCAAAATCTGCGAAATTTGTTCAGTGTGGATGTGAAACCTTTTCCTAGAAAGATTCAGTACTTTTTGGATCGTTTGACGTACCATTACAGTGTTTTGTGCGTTTTATTACGACGAGCTTAGAAATGGATATTATGAAGGTCCATGGCAATGTAAAAGACACGCGACAGAATAAAAAGTGTCGTTTTTGGGCATCATGCTTGTTCAAAGACTTGCAATTGCCAACTTATACTAATATCATAGGACACTACTACTGGTTGCGAAGCGATATGGCAGAAAATCGAAAAATCCAATATTAGTCAAATAGATGATGTTATTAAAATGGTAAATGAAAAAGTAACCGAAATCTGAATAAAAGCCAGTGTTTTCCCAACGATCAATTTAGAAAAAGATTAAAAACTATTAAAAGAAGCGTAGATCATTGGAGAAATCCTGAAATTGTATGGACTTGAAAGTAAAGACAACCCGCGAAGAATTCGTACGAAATGGTGAAACCTTTTAGTAGTTTTTAATCTTTTTGTGAATTGATCGTTGGGAAAACACTGGTATGGAAGCTATTTTTCACATTTTGGTAACTTTTTAACCTATCATTAAACTATTATTCTAAACTACCAGTAATAAAAGAAGTGTAGATCATTGGAAAAATCCTGCGATCGTATGGGCTTGAAAGTAAAGACAACCCGCGAAGAATTCGTACGATATGGTGAAACCTTTTAGTAGTTTTTAATCATTTTTGTAATTTGATCGTTGGGAAAACACTGGTATGGAAGCTTTTTTTCAGAAGCTTTCTTTCAATGGTAACTATTTCACCTACCATTTTAATAACATCATCTGTTGACTAATGTTGGATTTCCCGATTTATTGCCATATCGCTTTGTTTGATAAAATGCTATTTAATTTTCTACTGGCTTTGTCACCTAGCAACCAAGATATACCTAATTATTTCAAAATGTAAAAAGTTTTCTATGCAAACGATAATTTGTGATAAATACATTATCTGTTTTATTTCTTCAGCTTTTACCTAAGCTGTGTGAAACAATATTCTTTTTGTTTTTGAGTTTGATTAGAATTTTTTTTATGAGAATATGTGTAAAAATGTTACGGTTTTTTATTGGATTTGTGTTTTGTTAAATTATTAATGTTCGAAAGAACCTGAGTTGAGTTTACTCATCAGAATAAATTGTTTAAAATGAGAGATGCGTATTTAATTTTGAGTTGAGTAAAATATTAATAAAATAAACTTTCGAAAAATTGAATCTTCATATGGTCCGTCTTATACGGAGAAAAATCAGCGAGTTGTTATTCTACGTCAATGACTGAAGGATATCTGGTGAATATTTTGTGCTGTTTTGCTATTTCTTCGATGTTAGAGACAATATTATAAAGAGTCAAGAGGGGTAAGTGCACCCATTTAATTTTTATTCGTTAAAAATGAGTATGAAAAAATTAAAAGCAAAAAAGAAAATTTTCAAAACCAATTTAACAAAATTAAAAGAAAAATTATCGAATTCTGAGCTAGAATTAAATGAATTAATTCTCATAAAGAAGAAACGGAATAAATTAGAGAAAAACTTTTCTGAGTTATTTGAGTCTATTTATAAGATAAGTAAAGAAGTTGAAATTGAGGATTTTATTAAGGAAAACGAAGAAATTAATGAAATTTTAGAAATAATGGAATTTGAACTTACAAAAAAGTTATCAAAAATGAAATTGCAAACTGTTAATTTAGAAAATGCCACAAAGGCTGATAATAACATTAAATTGCCAAAGTTAACTCTTCCTGTATTTACGGGTAATTTGCATGAGTGGCTTTCCTTTAAGGATATATTTAAGGCTACTGTACATGAAAATTCAAATTTGTCAGGAGCAATGAAATTACAATATTTGAAGTCTTCATTGAGAGGAGATGCCTTTCGTATAATCCAGTCTATTTCAATCGTGGATTCTAATTATGAAGTTGCATGGTCACTTTTGGAAGAACGGTTTTCAAATTCGAGAGAACAAGTTTACGCGCATTTAAAACGTTTTTTAAATATTCCTGTTATTCAGAATGAGTCCCCAGCAGCATTATTAAATCTAATAGATATAACAAATGAATGTATTAGGCCGTTAGAGATTTTAGAACAAAAAGTTGAGGGGTTTTCTACTACTATGTTTGCTTATATTTTGGCTCAAAAATTAGATGTAAATACAAAAATGTGGTGGGAAAGACATCTTAAGCGGGATAATTTACCGAGTTTACCTGAATTGCTAGAATTCTTGAGAGACCACGCGCGTACACTAAGTGCGTCCATACAAGTAAATACAAAGCGAAATTTTCAAAACGAAAGCCAAACAAAGCATAGCTTTTCAAAGGTAACATCCATGGTTGCGAGTTTAAATGAGAAATATATGCGCAAATGTGTTGTATGTAACCAGGAAAACCACAATGTTTTCAAATGTCCCATATTTCAAAAATTTAATATACAGGAAAGAGTAGATTTTGTGAAAAAAAACAATATGTGCTTTAACTGTCTTTCAGAATTCCACTGCGTCAAAAAATGTTACTCAACATTCTCGTGTTCAAAATGCCATAAACGCCACAATATACTTCTTTGTTTTGATAGGCGTGAGAGAATTTCCAATGCGGTGGGAAACACAAACAATTATAGTGATAAGGAAGTGCTAAATGCATTGTCAACAAATGAAAGTAAACCAACATTGAATGCTGACGCCATACCATTTGAGTTAAATAACCAAGTTCAAAATTTCACTGGTACTTCAAATGTGAGATCGAATAATGTTAAAACAGTTCTTCTTTCCACTGCTATTGTTTATATGAGAGATAAATTCGGAAATAAAGTTCCGGTGCGTGCTTTATTGGACAATGGTTCAATGAGCAATTTTTTAACATTGCAGTTAGTTGAAAGATTAGGAATTCGAAAAGAAAAAAGTAATATTTCGGTATCGTGTTTAGGTGGATCCTCTGTAGCGGTAAAAAGTAAAACTACTGCCTTGATCAGTAATAATTCGGGAGATTATAGTCGGGAGTTAGATTTTCTTATCATACCAAGGATTTAGCAAATTATGCCCTCGAAATATATTAATATTTCAGAGCTAGGAATCTCAGAGTCTATTATTCTTGCTGATCCTGAATTTAATAGACCAGGGAAAATAGATCTTTTGCTAGGAGCTGAAGTATTTCTAAAATTGATAAAGGTGGGTCGTATGAAGCTACCAAATTCTAAATTAATACTGCAAAATACGGTGTTCGGTTGCATAGTAAGTGGGAGTGTTTACCATTGTAACGATCAGGAAGAAATACATTGTGGGTTAATTACTGAAACAGATTTAAATTTCGAAATGAAAAAAAATTTGGGAAATTGAAAGAGTAGAAGAAAGTACACCATTGAGAAATACAGAAGAATTAGCATGCGACACCCACTTTATAAACACACATCAGAGAGATATAACGGGCAAATTCATAGTACAAATGCCGTTGAAAAAAGATCCTAGTTCTTTGGGAGAATCAAAGCAATTTGCGGAAAATGGATTAAATTCACTTTGGAATAGGCTAGTCAAAAATCCAAATCTTTTAGAGTTATATAGCGCATTTATGGCAGAGTATAGAGAGTTAGGCCATATGGAGGAAGTAGAGAAAACAGATGAGCCAATACATGCGAATTATCTACCTCATAATGCTGTTTATCGCCCAGATAAAAGTTCTACAAAATTGAGAGTTGTCTTTAATGGTTCACATGCAACTTCATCAGGAGAATCCCAAAATTCCATACAGCTGAATGGAGGTGTCATTCAAGATGATTTCTTTAGCATAATACTTAGATTTCGTACACACCGCTATGCATTTACAGCAGATGTAAAAATGATGTATCGCATGATACTTATCGATAAAAGTCAACGTGATTTACAGCGCATAGTTTGGAAAGATTCTGTAAATGGTGAGATGAAATATTACAGACTATGTACAGTCACATATGGCACAACTAATGCCCCTTTTTTAGCCATGCGCTGCCTTAAACAGCTTGGTATAGATGGCGAATCTCAATTTCCGTATGCTTCTGGTGTGGTACAATCAGACTTTTATATGGACGATGTCCTGACTGGAGCAGCTGACCTAAAATCGGCTAAGAGACTGCAAATTGAGCTTATTCAACTATTAAATACGTGCGGCATGAACTTACATAAATGGTTTAGTAACCATCCAGAATTAATGGAGCCAGCCTTTAAAAATGAGAATTACACTTTTGAAAATATGAGTGAAACTAAGGCACTAGGACTTTGCTGGAATGCCAATGAGGATACTTCTACTTTTAGTGTATCATTCAGTGAGCAAACCAAGGTAACTAAAAGAAGTGTGCTGTCAAATATTGCTCGCATTTTCGACCCCTTGGGTCTACTTGGACCAGTTGTGACGAAAGCAAAAATTTTCCTACAAAGACTGTGGAGACTGCAAATTGATTGGGATGAAAATCTTCCTACAGCTGAGCTTGATGATTGGTTGCAGTTTTTAGAATCATTAAGAGCCATCAATGATATAAGTGCTGTTAGATACATTTTTACAAATAATCCAGTGCAAATTAAAATTTGTGGCTTTTCAGATGCTTCGGAGAAAGCCTACGGTGTCGCATTGTATGCTGTGTCTTCAAATTCTTCAGGAGAGCAAATTTCTCAGTTGCTTTGCAGTAAAAGTCGAGTTGCACCAATCAAAACAATCACTATTCCTCGCATGGAGCTCTGTGGTGCAGTTTTATTAGACAAATTGATGAATAAGGTTGCCAAAACCTTAAAAGTTCCTAAAGAATCTGTTTACTATTATTCAGATAGTACTATTGTATTATGTTGGATTCGAAAACAGCCGTGTGACTTAAAAACCTTTTGTGGGGAATCATGTTTTAACGCCAAAAGGGCGATGAATCCTGATCTTAGTTACGCGTGGCAACCCCTCCCCTGGGCTCAAGATATTTTTTGTTTTGTTTATGTTTTCAGAGAGAGAAAAGAATTAATACGCGATGGTGTGATTACAGTCTTGATAAAAGAATAATTCTAAAATATATTGAATTTCATGTAAATATGTATCATATGTGTAAATAAGAAGATGTACAGTATTTGTAAAATGTGTATAGAAGATGTATAATATTTTTTTCTTCCAATTAAAAAGAAATAAGAAGATGCCCGTTTTGGAAATTATTGAATATGAATCGCCTAAATTGATTTTGTGTTCGAAATCCACTGAACCAGCCGACGCGACAATGGTGCGTTCGACGGGAATAAAAGAATGAAATACGATTATGACGATTGCATATATTAAACGAGTAAGTTTTTTATTGTTATTTCTTTGATTTTATAATTTGGAAGAAACAGTACTATACAAAATGAATACCGGTGAAAATTTGAAAAGAAATATTACTAAACGCGGATCAATTAGATCCACAATAACTAAATTAATTTAAAAAATTTATAATGAAATTTTGAAAGAAAGTGATTTGAAACCGGAAATTGTGGAGGATTGTTTAGCAACATTGCTGGAACATAAGATTTCTCTAGAAAACCTAGACGATTTAATACAATCTGAAATTGAAACTTCTAATTTAGAAACCGAAATTGAAGCTTGTTTAGAATATAAAGAGTCTATTATTACGGGTAAATCGAGAGCAAATAGATTTTTGCATAATTTAAAGAAAACTTCTGATATTACAAATGAACCAAAAGTAATTACGCCCCCCATATCAGATACTCAGTTAAAGTGTAACACTAAATTGCCGCGAATTTCTTTAAACAAATTCACCGGCGGCATTTGCGAATTCCAAGAATTTTGGCCGCAGTTTAAAGTCGCTATTCACGAAAATGAAGCCCTTCAAGCGATAGAAAAATTTACTTATTTGAAATCTTTGATTTCGGGATCAGCAGCTGCTGCTATTAACGGGCTTCCATTAACTGGTGAAAATTACGCAACGGCAATAAATATATTAAAGGATCGTTTTGGAAAAAGAGAAGTTTTAATATCTGCGCACACAAATAAATTATTAAATTTAGAAGCAGTGCGAAGATCAAATGATATTTATTCATTAAGAAAATTGTATGATGAAATAGCGATACAAATAAGAAGTTTAGAATCATTGGATGTGAAATCAGACCAATATGGTTGTTTATTGTTACCTATTATTTATAAATCTATACCTAATGACCTTTTATTGCAATTTCATAGAGAACAGTGCGAGAAAAAAGATGTTTGCGTAAATGATTTATTGTTGTTCCTTAAGCGCGAAATCGAAGCGCGTGAAAATGTTGTTAATGTTACATCTGTCAGTTTTGAGATTAAATCTCATGAAAATAAATTTAAACAAAATCCTTCTAAACATTTTCTTCAAGCAAAAAGTAGAAATCCTTCAGCATTTACATTAAATACAATTACAGAAAACCTTTGTCCTTTTTGTTCTCAGAAACATGAAGCAAATTTGTGTAACTTAAATTTGGAAGAAAAAAAACAATCTTTATCGAAACAAGCGAAATGCTTTCGATGCTACAAACGATTTCATAAGAATAAATTTTGTAAAATTTCTAATATTCGTTGCACTCTTTGTAATTCTAAAGCTCATCAAAATTCTCTTTGTAATAAAAAAGTAAAAGAAAGATCATCAAAGGAAAATAAAATTGACCTTGTTTCAACTGAAGGGGATGAAATAGGGGGAAAGCAAAATACGCAGTATGAAAAAATAACTGTTTCTTCACTTTGTTGTAAGCCAGATGAATATGTTTATTTTCAAACTTTAAAGGGAACAATGATTGGGAAAGATAAAAATATTATTGTTCGTATCTTGCTAGACAGTGCGTCGCAGCGTACGTTTGTCGGAAAGAATTTGTCAAAGCATTTAAATTTAGAGGTGACAGGACAGGAATCATTAAAAATCCACACTTTTGCTGGCACGAAACCTATTGTTAATAATCATAACAGAGTTAAAATTTTCTTAAAGGATAAATTTTCTGACAATGTAACATGTCTGGAAGCTTTAGAAACAGAGAAAATTTGTTCAGATATAATACGTGCCCCAAGTTCAGAGTTAAATGAAAAAATAAAAGAAATGGGTATACAGTTGTCAGATGTTTCAAATGAATTAAGTGATGGGGAGAATAAAATAGATTTGCTGATTGGTAGTGACTACTATTGGTCAATTATGACAGGGAAATATAAACGTATTTCACCAACTCTTGTTTTGAATGAAACTAAACTAGGTTGGACACTTCATGGGAAGTTCTCAGATGAAGTTAATGAAAATAATTTAGTGGGTGCGATGTATATATCTATTTGGGATAATAATGAAGATGATAAAATGTCAATTCAACTTGAAAAATTTTGGACTATAGAAGTGTTAGGGATTCAGGAAGATAATACAAATAAAGATTTGTATGATAATCAAATATTAGAACAATTTGAAAATTCTATTCAGTTTAAGAACAATAGGTACGAAGCTAAATTACCTATGAAATATGACAATATTGATCTTCCGAATAATTATGATGTTGCCAAAAAGAGATTTAATAGTCTAATTAAACGATTTGTAAATAATCCTGCATTATTTAAGGAATATAAAGAAATTATTGATGAATATAAGGTTTTAGGAATAGTAGAAATTGTTGAACCGCAAGAAATAAATTCACCGAATGGTAATTTGACCTATTATTTACCCCACCACCCTGTAATTCGAAGGGATAATCAAACAACCAAACTACGCATTGTTTTTGATGACTCATCTCATGCTCCTTCTGAACTTTCTCTAAATGATGTACTCTTCCCAGGTCCCAATTTGAACTCAGATTTATTTGATTTAATTTTGCAATTTCGAAGCAATAAAATTGCCGTAGTGGCAGACATTGAAAAAGCTTTCTTACAGATAAGTCTTGCTGAAAGTGATAGAGGTATGACGCGTTTCCTGTGGATCGAAGAACTCCCTGAGGTTAAAAATACCCCAATTAAATTTATAATTATGAAAATGTGCCGTGTATTATTTGGCGTCACCTCGAGTCCATTTCTGTTAGGAGCTGTAATTAAACATCATATGAAGAGGTATGTAACTTTATATCCGGAAACTTGCTCTAAAATTGACTCTTCCATGTACGTGGACGATTTATTGTTAGGAGCATATACGGTTAATGAAGCTTTAAAAATTTCAAAGGAATCTTTAGCTATTTTTCAACAAGCAAATATGTTTTTACGTAAATGGCAAAGTAATTCTACCATTTTAAAGGAAAATTTAAAATCTTTAGATATGAATGTTTGCGCTGATACATCAACTGACACAACCCCATATAAAATTTTAGGGTTAATATGGGACACTGAAGAAGACATTTTTAGATTAGATAATCAAGGTCTGTTAGAATTTGTTCATTGTCAAGATAAGACCAAAAGAACCATAATTCGAGCGGCTGGAAGAATTTTTGACCCTGTTGGGTTTTTATCACCATTTACGATTTTAATTAAAATGATTTTTCAATCATTATGGGAACATGGTATCGATTGGGATCAAAATTTGCCGGAACATTTAGAGAAAAAATGGAATAACTGGTGTGCACAGATTCCATACATTAGTAAAATAAAAATTCCAAGATATTATTTTCAGGAAATAGACATTTACGACAATGTAGAAATTCACTGTTTTAGTGATGCAAGTATTAAGGCCTATGGAAGTGTTATATATTTGAGATATAACAACAATAATAGTATAAAGACAAGTTTTGTTACATCAAAAAGCAGGCTAGCTCCCATAAAGAAGTTAACCTTGCCCCGCCTCGAATTGATGGGTGCTCTGATTGGAGCTAGACTTGGAAGGCCGGTAATGTCTGTTCTGAAGATAAATGAAGACAAAGTACACTATTGGAGCGATTCAAATATCGTGCTTCACTAGATCAAGAGTTCATCTAGTACTTGGAAGCCATTCGTAAGCAACCGAACGTCAGAAATACAAAGTTTAACAGATCCGAAGAACTGGAGACATTGTCCCGGTAGCTCAAATCCTGCTGATCGACTCACAAGAGGACTATCCCTTCTCGACCTCGAAAAAGATGATCTGTGGTGGTCAGGGCCTCCATGGTTAGTTAAAGATTCAAAATTATGGCCCAAAGAAGACAGAGAAATAGATGAAGATATGAAACAACTAGAAGCTAAAAGAAATGTGATTTTCCAAAATGTTTGTTCATCAGAACACCAGAAGCCACTTATAGAAATTGAGCGTTTCAGTTCCTTCTTGAAGGCAGTTAGAACATTGGCAAGAGTTACAAGATTTATTTTCAATTTAAGAAATTCAATCAAGCGTAAAGATACATTATCTGCTGAAGAATTGAAAGAAGCTGAAGAATTATTAATGAAAGAAGTACAAATGAAGAATTATAAGGAAGAAATTGAGTCATTAGAAAAAGGAAACTCTATTAAGAAAACATCACGAATTTATTCCCTGTGTCCATATTTGGATGAAAATAAAATTTTGCGAATAAAAACCAGACTTAATGAAGGCTCCTTTGATTCGAATGAGACCAACCCAATCATATTGCCGAAGAATGAAAAATTAACAGAATTGCTAATTATGCAAGAACATAGAAATTTGCTGCATAGTGGAGTTTCTCTAACGCTTGCACAAATCCGGAAGAAATTTTGGATTCCACAAGGAAGACAATCTATCAGCAAGAATCTAAGAAAATGTCTAATTTGTAGAAGATACAATGCAAGGGCAGCTGACCAGCTAACTGGGCAACTTCCGAAAGAAAGGATCTCACAATCCCCTGCGTTTACCGTTATAGGATTGGATTTTGCCGGCCTAATAATCATCAAAACAGATAGTAAAGAGACGTCAAAATCCTACATTGTACTGATCACCTGTGCCGCAACAAGAGCAATACATTTGGAAGCAGTCAGGGATATGACTACAAAGTCCTTTATGTTGAGTTTTCGTAGATTTATTTCAAGACGCGGAAACTGTAAAATAATTTTTTCTGATAATGCATTAAGTTTTAAAGCTGCCGACAAAGAACTACAACAATTTGAAAAAATCATTAAAGATCAAGAACTTCAAGACTTCATATCAAACAAAGGCATTATATGGAAATTTATCATCGAGCGTGCCCCATGGTGGGGAGGATTTTACGAACGACTCGTAAAAAGTGTAAAAGAACCCCTAAGAAAAATTTTGGGAAGAGCTCTCATCACATTTGAAGAATTGGCTACAATTTTGACAGAAATAGAAGCCGTAATAAACATGAGACCTCTTACGTATACAACAAGTGATTTCGGCGAGCCAGAGCCACTTACACCAGCTCACTTTCTTCAACTCGAAAGAGAAAATATTAGTTTTCCACTACATTTTGCCGAATTAGAGAATAAAATCTCTACCCGAGAGACATTATTAAGGAGAAAAAGATACCAAACTACCTTGTTAAAACAGCTGTGGACTAAATGGAAGGAACAATACTTGCTGAACTTAAGATCCATCCATCAATTTAAAACTCCTGAGAGACACAAAAATCTAAAGATTGGAGATGTTGTCTTAGTGGACGGTAATGCTAAATCTAAACTGTTGTGGGACTTAGGAGTAATTCAAGAAGTGATTCTTGGCAGTGATCAGCTTATTCGAGCTTGCATGGTAAAGACCGCTCATGGACTGCTAAGAAAACCAGTTCAACTTTTGTATCCTTTTGAATTAGATTATTGAATGTTAGTTTGATTTCAGTATTTGAGTTTTAAATTATTTTTTTTCTACTATTGTTTCAATATAAATGTGATTTATTTCTTATTATAAATGCATAGTTGAAATATGTTCTTTTTTATGTGTAATTTGCAATTGTTAATTTATCCATTTAGAAAAAAGGTTTTATTGTGTATAATTATGCTTTATTTCAAACTAGCGGCCTTCGCCCGCTACGCTGGTCGGTTTATCTAAAGAAATCTTGAAGAAGTAGTTAGATAAGGTTCAGACATACATTAAAAAAAAAAAGCAAGTCGATCATTCAAAAAACGTTGGGAAATATCAAATATTTACTGTAATTTTTTAAGAAAAACAAAGTTTCGAAAAAAAAAATTAAATCGAAAAAAAAATTACACTGACATATTAATGCAAGGAAATTTTCCCAGAGAGAAAATTCGCCTTGAATACAATATTTCAAATTCTTTTAATTGCTTATAGGCGTTAATGCCAACATAGTGAAAAAAAATTCCATGCTGGGAATCGAACCCGGGCCATCAGTATGGCGCACTGACGTTCTACCGACTAAACCACATGGAACGACAGCCAGCTTGAAACTTTCTCATACTTAAGTAGACTGGCGAAAACATAACGATAGCGCGTTTTAAAATCGCACAGTGACATCTATTGGATTTTATATGTACTAAAAAACGTTATGTACTAAAAAACGTGAGCAGCGCACCTAATAGTTTCTTTTGTTTCTTTTTGTTACTTTTTTGTCTGTTGTCCGATTTTGATGAAACAAAGCCTATACACTGCCCGGGAGTGTGCATTCTTCATTAGTGAAAACCGCATAAAAATCCATTCAGTAGTTACGAAGATAACCTCGAACAAACAGACAGACAGACAGACAGACAGACAGACAGACAAAAAATTCAAAAAATTTTTTTTTGTGTTTCATTGGTTTTCTTTTATCGCCCTGACTCCATTTTTGTCAATTATCTTCAATGTACAGACACACCGGGTCCTACTGTTTTATTATATGTATAGATTGAAAGGATTATTGAGATATTAATAATAGTATTTAATTTGTTTATATTATGTGTATATATTTAGTTTATTTTATTCAGGTAAATATCTGGCCAGATAGGTTCATGTAGCTACATGTTATTGAAGTGTCATTTTTTATTTATATTATTCATGATATTATTTTATTGTTTAATGCTTTATATGTCAGTATCTGAAGATTGAAATTTTTTTCAGTTTTATGATTTGAGTTAGGATTTAAATTAATGTTTATTGTAAGAATTTAGTTTTATTGATTTATCATTATGTACTCTCATGAGTCCAGGTGGGGAGTGTGTGGGGAATCATGTTTTAACGCCAAAAGGGCGATGAATCCTGATCTTAGTTACGCGTGGCAACCCCTCCCCTGGGCTCAAGATATTTTTTGTTTTGTTTATGTTTTCAGAGAGAGAAAAGAATTAATACGCGATGGTGTGATTACAGTCTTGATAAAAGAATAATTCTAAAATATATTGAATTTCATGTAAATATGTATCATATGTGTAAATAAGAAGATGTACAGTATTTGTAAAATGTGTATAGAAGATGTATAATATTTTTTTCTTCCAATTAAAAAGAAATAAGAAGATGCCCGTTTTGGAAATTATTGAATATGAATCGCCTAAATTGATTTTGTGTTCGAAATCCACTGAAAAAGCCGACGCGACACCTTTGTGTCATCACGTGTGGCTACGATTCAGAATCTTTCTGATATCAGTCATTGGGGACATGTGGCTTCTTTTGATAATCCTGCTGATCTTGTGTCACGAGATGTAGATCCAGACAAACTTCTCCAGAGTAACTTATGGTGGAAGGGTCCACTATTCCTAACACAACAAACTGAACCTTCTTTAAATACTGTCGAACTTGAGCAAAATGATAAGGATCTATACAGAAGTGAACTTAAAAAGACTTTTTCAGAGACTTCACTTTTAATATCAGACTGTTCATTTTTTATTGACTTTTTTTTGCAATTGAGTAATAATTATGCTAAATTAATAAGAATTCTTAGCTATGTTTTCAGGTTCATTCAGAATGTCAAGAAGCCAAAAGAAAGGTATTCAGGTAAGTTAACATCTGCTGAATTGAAGAAGGCTGAGCAGTTTATCATAAAATCTGTTCAAGAAAAAGAGTTTAGTTCTGAATTCACATTGTTATCTAAGGGTAAGGAGTTACTAAAAAATAGTAGATTACTTTCATTAAATCCTTTCTTGAATAAAAATAATTTAATCAGAGTTGGAGGTCGTCTCCAAAATAGCACGGTAAATTATGCCCAAAAACACCCAATTGTACTGCCCTCTAAACACAAATTAACAGAATTAATTATCGAGTTTTATCACAAAAAATATCTACATATAGGACCACAAAATTTACTTTATTGTGTTCGAAGAGAATTTTGGCCTTTAAACGGTAGGGCTATTTGCAGAAAAATTGTACATAAATGTATTACATGCTTTAGGGCCTAACCTAAATTGTTAGAGCAAATTATGGGCGAGCTCCCAAAAGAAAGAATAAATGTAGACTTTGTTTTTAATTGCACAGGAACTGATTTCTGTGGTCCATTTTTGATTAAATATAGAGGTCAACGTAAAGGTATTTATCATAAAGTTTATGTTTGTATTTTTATTTGTATGGTAACAAAGGCAGTGCATTTGGAATTAGTTACTGATTTAATGTCTGAGGCTTTTATTGCCACATTAAAGAGGTTTTTTGCCAGACGAGGCAAACCTCGAAAAATTTTCTGTGATAATGCAGGCAATTTTGTGAAGACTAATGTAGAGCTTAAAAGGTTGCATGAATTGGTAAACAAACCAGATCAGGACCTTACTAATTACTTGATATCTGAAGGTATTACTTGGGAATTTATTCCCCCTAAAGCTCCAAATTTTGGAGGTTTATGGGAATCGGGAGTCAAGTCCTTCAAGTATAACTTTAAACGTGCTGTGAGAAACTGTAAATTAACTTATGAAGAAATGTTAACTATAATTGTCCAAATTGAAGGTATCTTAAATTCGCGCCCGCTTACACCCTTGAGTACAGATATTGATGACTTGGAGGTCTTGACCCTGGGACATTTTCTTATTGGTCGCCCACTTAATGCCATTGCTGAATCTGACCTGAGTAATATTGCAGATAATAGACTTAACTTATGGCAAAAGACCACTAAAATGGTTCAGACCATCTGGAAAAAGTGGAACAATAATTATTTAAGTACATTGCAGCAAAGGCATAATTGGATGATATCAAAAAACAACCTCAAAATAGGAGATATGGTTGTAATAAAGGAAGATGATCTTCCAGTGTCTAAATGGTTATCAGGGAGAATTGTAGAGGTATTTTTTGGTAATGATAATAGAGTAAGAGTTGTGAATATAAAAACCTCAAATGGAATATATAAAAGAGCAGTATTCAAAATTGCTGTATTACCTCTTGAAAAGTAATTCAGTTTTTATAAGAAAGTGTACATTATTGTAAAATTTCTTTATGTATTATGTATTATGTAAATTTTTTTAAATATTTGCTTAAATTTAACTTAACTGTGACTCATTTATATTGTGTTTAATTGTATTGTTATTTATATTTTTACAATGGTTGTAATTGCAGTGTTTTAGTTTGAAACCCCCCTCGGAGGTTTCAAGAGGGTTGGTATGTTTGATAAAATGCTATTTAATTTTCTACTGGCTTTGTCACCTAGGAAACAAGTTATACCTAATTATTTAAAAATGTAAAAAGTTTTCTGTGCAAACGATAATTTGTGATAAATACATTATCTGTTTTATTTCTTCAACTTTTACCTAAGCTGTGTGAAACAATATTCTTTTTTGTTTTTGAGTTTGATTAGAATGTTTTTTTATGAGAATATGTGTAAAAATGTTACGGTTTTTTATTGGAGTTGTTTTTTGTTAAATTATTAATGTTCGAAAGAACCTGAGTTGAGTTTACTCATCAGAATAAACTGTTTAAAATGAGAGATGCGTATTTAATTTTGAGTTGAGTAAAATATTAATAAAATAAACTTTTGAACAATTGAACTCTTCACGCTTCGCAACCAGTAGTAGAGGCACATGATATGAGTATAAGTTGGCAATTGCAAATCTTTCAGTAAGCATGGTGCCCCAAAAAGAATACTTTTCATGCTGTCGCGTGTCTTTTACATTGCCATGAACCTTCATACTAGCCATTTCTAAACTCGTCGTAATAAAATGCACAAAACACTGTTATGGTACGTCAAATGATCCAAAAATTACCGAATCTCTCTAGGAAAAGGTTTCAGGTCCACACTGAATATATGTCGCAGGTTTTGAGCATAGTAAAATAATAACATTCCATTATCGCAATTTTCTCTTCTCTTTTATTTCCTCCTTAACTACCTCAACATTACGATGAAGCATTGCTTACTCTTTGAGTCATGCTTCGCCCCTCCTCACCTTCCAGATTTGTTTTTGAGGTATACTTCTGTCCGTTGCCCAAATATATGACTTTTGACGCATAGAAAAAAATTAAAGAACATAAGGAACATAAATAAGAGAGAAATTAACGAACGATTCAAACCAATACAATTTTTGCCAGTTATACGTGAAAAAGCTATGAAAATCGGCTTATTTACAATACACCTAGTAATTAAATAATGCATTATCAGAAATTATTTAAGCATTTGGTACATTAAAGCTGCCTTTTCAAGTAAATACAGCCAAAATAAATTTAATTTAACATTTTCAACCTTTTAGCTAAAAAAGCTCAAAAATCAGCATTTTTTTAAATTTTCAAGCCATTTGCGGCAGGGTAAGGAAAAGTCCGAAAAATCTCAAATTTTTTGTGTGAACTGAGTGCCACCAGTGGCCACTTTTCCGCACCCGCCATAATCGAAAATCGAAAAAAAGTTTTTTTCGGCCCACCCTAATATACATACATTGGTGTGCAAAATTTAAGGACGAGTCCAAAAATACCAATTTTCAAGGGATTTTCAAGCGATAATTTTGACGCGAATATTCAAAAGGAAGTATTATAATTCGAATAATTACTATCCCTGCATATCAGCTACTCCATATAACCATTCATTCAGGTCATACATGGTCACAAGTGTCACAGTCACTACGGCGAATGAGAAAATAGGAGATTCCATACGTCTATTTTATGAGTCTCAAATGACTACTGTATGTGACTCCACTGAGAGGTCATTGTGATTGCTGCTTTGTGTAGAGTCACCAGGTCACTTTACAATGTCGTTTTATTGAGGCTCTCCTGTGACTGTCATTTGGAGACTTAATTTCAATGATATTTTGAGTGTTGCATTATGCTAAATCACCAAATAATGTCGCATTAAAGTCACATGGTGACTTCCTGTTACAAGACTTTGTCATATGGTGACAGAGACCGTACTGTGAAAAAGGGTGAAGAGTCACCATGTGACTTTAAAAGGACATTATTTGCTAATTTATCATAATGCAACGTTCACAATGACTTTGAAATTGAGCCTCCAGATGAAAGGTCACACGAGAGTCTCAATGAAAAGACATTGTAAAGTCACCTGGTGACTCACCACAAAGCAGCAGTCACAGTGACCTGTCAGAGGAGTCACATATAGTAGTCATTTGAGACTCATAAAGATGACGTATGGAATCTCCTATTTTCTGTTTCGCCGTAGTGACTGTGACTCTTGTGACCATGTGTGACCTGAATGCGAGATTATATGGACTAGTTGTTATGTAAGGATAGTAATTATTCGAATTATATTACTTCCTTTTGAATATTTGCGTGAAAATTATCGCTTGAAAATCCTTTGAAATTTGGCATTTAGGTATTTGTCCTTAAATTTTGTACACCAGTGTATATATATACCAGTACATAATATCTTTGTTAGAAATCCCATTTGCTGTTTTATTCTCATTCTGCTTCTTATTATTAAGGTTATATGTTACATCTTATAAAGTGCGTTCGTAATTATATAAATAGGTAGCATCTATGGTCGTCGTTCAGTTTTTCCGCATTTCCACATAGATTCCGCCCGTATTTCCACATATAAAGGAGCAAAAACTACCCAACCGAATCGTTTAAAATTTAATATATATAATTGTTGCATAATGTTGCCGAGTCATTTCAAATTTTATGAAAATTGGGTGTATAGTTTAGTTACAGAAACAATCAAAATCATAGTAAAAAATAGTCTCAAGTGAATTTTAATGATGTTATACTCTTTCGAACATAATAAAATTGATATGCATATATGAAGTATATACACTGAAATTATATGTCAGTATAAAAAATACTTGTCAATAATTTATTGTGTAACACAAAAGTATTTCATTGCATAATGGTATACGGAAAAACATTGTTTGGAGTGCGATTTAATTATGTTAAACCATTTCACATTTTGCGAAATTAATATACGTTGCTGAGGTTTACTACACGTTACTTTCTGTATAATAGAAAGCAGATAGTATTTACAGGGATACACAAATATTTCGGTCATTATACTGTATCTGAAGTATTATTTACCATCCCACCAAGATCTCAGTATATTTAAAACTTTTTTATAGTACGAACGCACTTCATTTGCTACACTGAATGTGTAATTTCCAACTTGTTATTTCAATTAGATTTTTGAAATTCTCATTTAAAAAATGTAGCTTTAAAAATAATTAAAACGCCAGTACTCAATCACCACCAGTCTCCTATTACTGTCACTTATTCTCTATTGTACAATGTACAATATGTTGTTATTTAGGAAAAAGGGACAGAGAAATTATCCTTCATGTTGTGTCCACGATCTTTTTAAAACAATCGGTTTTCCCTTTTTTTTATTATAAATTTTTTAGCACAATTGTTACATAGATGTTCATTAGATTTTTTTAAATTAATGCATGAAATTATGAATTACAATAAGTTAATAAAAAGTATTTCGTAACTAAGAGTCTTCCTTGGTAATTGAAACATAGATAATTGCTATAATGATTGAAGGCTTTGTTCAATTTACTATTGTAAAAAAATGAAATAAGATTCAAAAGTAGTTTAATTGAAGTTTATTGTTACAATTTTCATCTTTTTTAGAAAGAAATTTTCTTCATTTATCTTTTGATATATTTTTTTTCTTTTTGAGGACTGTTCAGTTTTTTTTAATTTCACCATCAAAGAAATCAATATCAGATTTTTTTTAAGAAGTTAACAACTACCTTATTAATTGGTTTGTTAATACTTTTTTTACTGTTTTCTCAGTTATTTAAAAAGAATTGCGTGGTTCTTAACCTGCAATATCCCTTTTTTAAATTATTCTAATGTTTCCCTTCATTTCGAAAATAACGCATAAAAATGGCAGAAAAATTATAAAAGACTTTTAGTGGATTTTCGCCATTCAGTTCGTAAGTGATATATTTTTTATTAGGACCTTAGTATAAACATTTTTAAAAATCTTAAAGAAGTATAATTTTGTTCTTGATTGAAACCTATAAATAATGATATTACCAATAAAACATATTTATAACGAAAAAAAAGTTAATAAGATTAGTTAATATGATAAGTTAATAAGATAAGTTAAAAAGTTAATAAGATAAGTTATTAAGATTTTTTTATAGAAAAATTTACAAATTATGTATAGATTATATATATGAATGCAGTATTTATATAAAAGATATTAAAAATATGTCTGTTACATAAGCAGACTTAATAAAAGAATATATATATATATATATATATAGATATAGATATAGATAGATATAGATATAGATATAGATATGCATATATATATATATATATATATTATATATATATATATATATATATATATATATGTATGTATATATCCAATACAGAATTTTATTTTTAAAATTAAACAAAACTGTTTTACTAAAATTAAAACACTAGATACTTAAATATAAGATTAATAAAAAACAATAATGCTTTCCAAATGTGATTTCTATGGGCATAGTTATTTAAAAACCAAAATTAGAACGACGTAGATAATAATAATAATAAATACAACGAACATTTTTGTGAAACTTTTTTATCTAAACTTTAAAAAGAATGTTCTTTGAAAATTTTTGAACAATTAGTCATCACAAAAAATAATAAAAACATTTCTGAGAAATTATGGATTAGAATGATTAAAATTAAATGAAAAGGCTTTTGTTACTTGGGATCTTCCTTATTGATTGAAATTTAAACAATGTCTGGTAGCTTTGTTCCATTCCTTATTGTAATGAGCGAAATATTATGCAGAAATTATTTAACTGAAGTTAATTGTTGGATAGAATTATCCTCCTTATTATTTTTTTTTCATTCAAGTTTTGAGTACATTTTGAGGACAGTTTCATTTCTTTTTTAGCATTGAAGAAACCGATATCAAGATTTTTTTAGTGTTAATCTCAAGCTTGTTCATAAATATTGTATATGTTTTTTTCATTCTCCCATTATCATGTTGTATGATATTTAAACTGTGGTACATCGGAATGTGCATTATGGAAATGTCATGCATTTGGAAAGATTAACATTTTTTTTTTTAAATTAAGTTTTTCGTTTAATTATTCCTTCTGCTTCAGGGTTGTTGATATACTGCAATGGTATGCTTAATTTTCAAAAAGTATTATTTTCATTTTTTTTTACTTATTATTGATAAAATCTCAATTCAGACTTAGTGTCTAGATTTTTTTGTGTGTTTGTATACTTATTTGTCTGTGTTCCTCTTTAAAACATCCCCAAAATGGATATGTATCGCTTTCATTTATGTAGCTATAAGGCACCTTGAATTAGTAATTTAGCATTTAGTAAAATTTATTTCATTCTAAAAATTTAGAAAATTTTCTTTTAATTCATAAAATTTTTCTATGAAAATTCAAGGACTTTCATATTTTATTCTCAAGTGCAATAAGAATGATACACTTGAAAAATTCATTTAGGTGTTTCATTTTAAAGAATACAATTTCGTTATGTGATATTTTGTATAAATCATATTAGTTTATAATTTTGTCGTTATTTTTCTCCGACATTCGTGTTTCTCTTTTTCTCTCTTTCTCCATATGTATTTGTATATATGTATAAATATAGATAGATAGATAAATGTGTACACATGTTAAATAATATATAAAGCATCTTTATTTATTTTCCATTTTAAAATTCTGGTATACAACACATGTCTTTACTTATGCTTTCATTTATCGTATACCTGGGAGCTAATTTTCATCACATAACAAAGAAAAAAAAGGAAACCAAATCAAATCAGGATAATTTGATTAACGTTTTTGATTTAAAATTCTAAAGATTAAATTGGATTTTTTAATTATCAGGTAATTTTATATGCTTATGAATATACAAATAATTTCATATTTTTATTTATAGCTATTCTGTGAAATGAAAACTAAAATAAATTTCAGAAATGACACTGAGGACCCTTTAGCTTCACAACGAGTTAAACATAGTTAAACATATATTTTTTAGCTGTATTTGTTAACATAAAGCTTTGTTTAATCTACATTTCCAACACTAAGTGTGTGATATAAATTGTATTATAATAAACTTTTGTAAATGCGTTTGATGAAATAATTCTATAGATTGTATCTAACAGATAGTGTAATACCCGAAAGCTAAAATTGCACAATTGTATAACTCCTCTTAAGTGTACTTTAGTCAATACAATGCGCACGTATGCCGGGTTTCCAACAAATAAGACCCCTATTTCAAAATTATATTTCTCAAAAACAAAGATCGATAGCACTATGAGATAAACGGTTTGTTAATTAGGTAAGCTGTTAAATACAGAAGTTTCAATCGATGAATAATTTGAAAATATTGTATTCTGATTGCAAAAAAGATGATTGACTCGGCATTTTTTTGCCTTCGATTGCTTGCAAAGAAACGTTTTTTGGTGTAACGTGCCAAACTTTACAGATTTTTGGAACTAAATTTTTGAAATTGCTGAAATTCTAAAAATTTAGTTAAAAAAATCGGTATTTTGTGGCACTGTAAGCGTAAAAACTCGCTCTCTGCAAGCAATCTCAAACAAGAAAAATGTCAAATAAAGTATTCTTTGCAATCAGAACGCAATCTTTTCAAAATATTCACCGTTCGAAATTTCTGTATAACATTTTTACAACTTACCTGATAAACAACCCGTTTACCGCATAATTCTATCGATCCTTGTTTTTGAGAAATTTTATTTTGAAATTAGGGTCTTATTTGCTGGACACCCTGTATTGGTCATTAATAAAAGTATAGAAAAAAACACGTGATACCTTGTTAGTGTGTATTTGCATATATTGTAAGAATTCCCACCTGTTGTTGCGCTAATGATTTACATGCATTTCTGTATATTATTCAACATGTGCAAATGTATGTATTGTATTTTTAATGTTACGTTAAAGACATAAATAGTTGTCTATGTTTTTCTATTAACGCAAATATAGTACAAATATAATATTATGCATTATTTGGCAAGCGATTATACCGAAAAAATGTATTCCAGATAAGTGATTAAAACCAATAATAATCCTATATATTATACTATTTTCTTATGGAATACATTCACATTTATGATAAATGCGCATTTTCTAATAGGTAAACATACGTATGATACTAAGAAAAGAATGGAATTGATAAGAGAATCGACAGATCTACAATACCTGCTTATATTTATACTCAAATTAGTAAATATTTTTATATCTTATATTAACTAAATCTTAAGCTAATGAAAGCTGAAAAATTAAACATATTACATTAAAAAGTGTTTCGCATCGTCGATTTGTTAGAGAAGAACGATTCATTTGCATGACAAGAGAATTGACAGATCTATAATGCCTGCATATCTTTATACTCAAGTAAGTAAATATTTTTATATCTTGTATTCACTAAATTTTAAGCTAATGAAAGCTGAAAAATAAAACATATTACATTATAAATTAAAAGGGCTTCGCTTCATGAATTTAATAGAGAAGAACAATTCGTTTGCATGAAACCATAAACTGAAAGCAAAAAGAGCTAATTTGAATATGTATGATTCTGACTGTTACTATAAAGTAGTGTTGATACACTATAGGGCCAATGGTGATTGCACATTTGCAATTCTAGACGTTTCGTTAAATATCTAGAAAAATACCCGAGGAAGTCAACAATTTGAAAAAGAACGAATCTTCGATAACCCTGCAAAAACTAAAATAGTAAAAGCGTTCAAATTGTAGATCACGATTAAGTGTTTTATTGCAATAAACTGTGTTTATTTTTATGAGGATATCATGCATACTCTTTGAAAATTAAGGTTTTCTTAAAAACAGTCCTAAATTTTGCCATGTCTTTGCTTATAGTATGCGTGGTTTTCAATATAAAAAATAATCTTTTTAGAAAATATGACAAAAAATTGTGCACAAAACCCAGTAATTAAAATTAAAAAATAATAAAAAATAGTATGAAAAATGAGTAGGTTTAAGGAATAATAATTCACTGCGCATGCGTGAATGCAACAAAAAAATGTGCATAATATGGTGGCTAAATGTACAGAGCAACTTTTGTGAAAATCATAAAAAAGTTTTAACATTTTACATAATATCGTCGATACAATAAGCTCAAAATCCGTTGCTCTCAAAACGGAGAAAAAAATAAGGGCTGTATCCAAATGTAGTATCCACTACGTGCATTATCGTGTATGCTATGTTGACACTGATAAATGAATATATAAAGAGTGGAACATTATTTAGTAGCCTACTCATATTTCGTACGACTTTTATTGGTTTTCAATTCTGATTACAGGGTATTGCTGTTTTTATATTTTCTTAAAAGAACATTTTTTTCAGTTTGTTCACGGTCTCCTATGGGGTTTAAAAAGCTATTTCGTGGAACTATATGTCCTGTACTATTTTGATTACACAGCAGGAGTTTCAGAGTACTACCTTATGTACTTTTTATAGTTATTCAAGAAAAAAATCCGAAAATGGAAGTAACCGTTTTTTGGTCATCTAGTGTATTACTGCGGGGAAAATTAGCATTACAGAAGATATGAGTACGGTAATTAGGCAACATAAATAATATGAATACATTATTTTATTCACCAATTTTCATCTTCGTGTTGGTCGCAAATGTTTGTTCATGCCAAAGTGTTAACGCAAATATCATCAAATTGCAAAAACTTTTTCGCTGTTGGATTAGATACATGGTCGGATTCATAAGTAATGAGCCTTTGTTCAAAGGTACAAATTCATTTTGTGAATTGGTACAATTGCCAAGTTTTTTCAAAACAGGTATCTCCTGCATCAATACACTTTTGTAGGCGCCATTTCCATGACTCGAAGGCTTTCAAGTAGATCTGTTCCGAAATGGCTTCCAGGGCTGTCTAGACATTTTATTGGATGTCTTCGATCCAGTTGAAGCGGTTACATCTTCGCGCTGGTTTTATGCCCGGAATCAAGAAGAAGTCTGTGTGCGACAAGTCCAGACTATAGGGAGGATGTGGGATAATTGGAACTTTCAACCAATCCAGGTAAGTGCTCAGGATGAAGGAGATGTGGCTGGGGGCGTTATCATGGTGAATCTTCCAGACACCCTTGATGTCCTTTCGCTTGCGCGCGACGCTTTTTTCAGCCTTTTTATTTCAATATATAAGTCAACGCCTTTCATCGTCGTCTCTATCAACAGGTGCACGAGTCGATGTACGCTAATGTCATAAAAAAGTGAATAATATTATTATGAATCCGATCATTTATTTCATGCTCAAGCAGCTTCACAATCTACGACATCATTATTATTTATGATTAATCTTCTTTATCATTATTATTAATCATTATTCTTTAATTTTACCTGAATAAAAAATAACACGCTATTTTATTAATTTGGTTCAGGAAAAAGGAGGATTAATGTATGTATTTTAATATAAACAACGGAAAATTACCCCAAACAAAAAATAATTATAGCATCCGATATATTTGTGTAATTTAACTATTAATTGAAAATAGTGTTTAAGTATAAATATTACATATAGATGCAGTATTAAAAACAATTTTGGCAATTTTTCTATTACTCCATCAATTAAATAAAACATTTTTTAACCCTCTGAGCGTCTTGGAATTGGGTAAAATTGTAATATTGTTTTCTCTGTATTTTAAATTCTTGCAAAAGGGTAAAATTATTAGATTTAATATTTTAATATTTAAAAAATTAATATTTTTCCTCTGCATTTTAATTAAATGATTAAAAATTGTGATTATTTCAACATCATAAAAGAGAATTTTAATTGCAAATATGAATGTAATCATTGAAGGTATTAATAATTCAAAAATGTATTGAAAATTCATTAAAACTATAAAATTATATTATCTTATATATGCCATGCAATGCAGTCAAACCAGGAGCTTAGTTAACGAAATATCACACTCAGAATACGTAAAGGGCTAAAGTGCCCTTTATTATTAGTTTTATTAAAACTGTTTCAAATATCATAAATAGGTACATATTTCATGCAAATAATATTTCTTACTGCTGTTTATGCAAATCATGCTCCATGTATATGCAAAACTTTTTAAATTTTTGAAAATTTCAAAAAGAAAATCTCCTTTATTATTGACATTTTTAAGTAACAGTTAGATGAATTATAAAATTTATCTACTATGTATTAAAGAGGAAGATACAATTAAATTGTTTCATGGCTTTAAATTTATACACAAAAAAAGTTTTTCGCGAGATGCAAGCTACAAACATTTAAAAATAAATCAGAAAAATAATTTGTTTGACCCATAGAATACATGTCACACAATATATCGAGAGATTATGAGGCATCAGAAAATGTATCATAAAAGGCAGCGCCTCGCTATCTATCATTATTTACAATCCCATCTCATGCATTTTATATAGCGAAGTTTTCCCTAAAAAAATACGTTTTCTGACATATTAACAAACAGTTACAACTTTATGTCTGTTGTTTACGTAGAATTTTACTTCATTATTTCAGAATATTATATTTTAATGTAAATAATTTATTGATTAAATATGTTAATTTTGCTATTTTATTAGTTGTATAATTTTTAAATGATGTATTTTATAAATGATCGCTTATACCAGCAATGTTCATTTTTTGGGCATGTTTGGACAATGGTGACAACTAATTTCGACAATTAATTTTAATATAAATACTATGCACAAATAATTAAGATAAGAATTTCTAATAAAAATTGATAGCTGTAAAGCATACGGGCAGGTTTGTTTAAAAAATAAATTAACTAAAGACATATAATTGAAATGAGGCTATTTGGAAACACCATATACGCAAAAACAGGAAAAAATATACCTTTGATAAATCGTATAAATACATTGATAAATCCGTTTCTTATTGTCTACAAGCCTTTATAAAATAAATAATAATTTTTATATGATCTAAAAATAGCTCTCGTAAGGTAAGTATCTCTTAAAACTTAATTAATTAAAAAAATCTGAACATTTTTATAAATAAATTCATATAATTAATTTCAATTCTTTCAAGGATACATAATCTCTCTACTGATACATACTAAATTAATTTAATTAGAGATAATTTTCTAATACACTAGATTTCAATTAAAGTTCATTTCATTGTGAAATTGCGTCAGGCGGTTCTCTCTTACTTCGTAAAATTGTTTATTTTTCAAATAATTAATTGATTAATAGACTTTTGAAACATGTAGGAGTTGAAATCTTCTGAAATGTATTAAATGAAAGTAATTCATTTCTTTAAATTATAAATTGTTATCATTTTGCATTGAATTTTCCACATAGTAAAAGAAAATGATCTACAAAAATAAGCTTTAAGTGTGTTGTGAAAAATTATAATTCAGTTTTATAAGTACCAAGAAAATATGTAGTTGACGTTCCAGGATATTTTTACACATATTGAGTTAAAAATAAATAAAGTTTTTGAGTGTTTCTACTTGTAATTTTCCTAATAAAGAAAGATGTTTTTACATTCGAAATGTGAAATGTAACATTATAACAATTATACTAAGAACAAGTGCAAATTGCCACCCTAGGACAGTAGGTAAAACTGTTTTATTTTCTTAAAATTAAATTAAAAAAAAACAGATAAAAATAATTGACAATATTAAAACTTTTAGATGACTTTAGTTTTAGATAGTTCGGCTACATTATGTTCTAATAAACATAATATCAGCATTAACAATGCTTTTGGGTAAACTAAGGGTTCCGGCTAATATACCATAACAAAAATAAGATTTCTTAAGAAAGAAGAAATTTAACAAATATGCAATAAAATTGCGTAATTAAACAAAGGCTTTTGAAACTATAATAATTTCAGCTACCTGTTGCCTAATGGCATTCAGTCTTTCATATCTGATCTTAATTCTCTAAAGTCAGACCCTGTCTCTGTTTAAACGGTGCAACCTATCGAGATTTATTTCAATATCCGTCATGTTGCATTAAAATAATTATGAGAAAAAGAGAAATTTTTCTCCGTGTTATAAACAAATAAACACAAAAAAGTAAGTCACGGTTGATTCCCAAGCAGACCAATTTTTGAAGTCTCGAAGCCAAAGGGAGAATATTGTCCGTTGTATTTTATAATTCTAAATACAGAGGGCCACACTATTAGAGGTTTTGAGGCAAGAAAAAACTGCCACGTTTGTTTTCAACCCTTTTTCTAAAATGGTTTTTAACTGAAAATACCACTGAAATGTTGTTAATTTTTCATATTTATTGGATATTATATTGAACAGAAGGGATTTCATGTAGAAAAGTTTTCCATTTAAGCTGATAAGTTTATTTATACATATCTCAAATCGAAGTTAAGCCTATTCTGGTTCTATCTTATCGGAGACTGGTAAAACTGATGAATTTGCCCCGGATTCATTGCACTGTGTTTTATTATACATAGATGACCAGAGATTATCATGATTATCAAACATATAATATTTTTATAATATTTATGTCTGAACTATTATATTTAGACAAACGATTTGAAATTAATTAAAAAGAGTTTCTTAATGGCGAGAAATGAACATTTTTTGGCTCATTTTACATTAAATTGTATTAATTTTGCATTTTTAAAAGTTTGCAATGATAAGAAAATGTAAGAAAATGAGTGTTATATATACCATATTTCTAATAAATTTTGTTCTCTATAAAAATAAAATAAAACGAATAGCAACAGAAAAAGAAAATTCAGGTAGTAATTAAATTTAAGAAAGTATTTTTCCATTAAAAAAATGTAATTGCATATTTTTAAAGATGAGAAACAATTAAATTATAAATCCCATTCTTATAAAATTGTATACAAAGGAATGAATTTTACTTCATATTAGTTTCTACGTTATCTTTCAAAACTTTAATTTACAAATATTATTGTACAGTGCTTAAAATATTAACAACTTTTTTTAAATGAGAAAAGGCATTAATCTCATTTATAATTATTAAAAACAAATACAATAGTGCAAACAATTTGATTAAATAGTTGAAAAGCACATAAAATAATTTAAAAAATAACACACAATGCTTTGAACTTGCTTAAAGATCTAAGAGTAATGCACAGCGTCAACTATTAGCGGTGTCCAATGGATAATTCCTACACCATTAGCGATAAACATATAGTTGGAATTTAAAAAAGCTTAAAATCAGGTTGAAATTTTATTTAAATGTAGACTGAACAGGAGGACATAAAATTTTTTAATTTCGGTGTTTTTTAAGAAATATTTTTATTTACACAAATATATTTTTAATTTTTTTTAATTTAAAATATTTTTGTTGATGGAGTTTTTATGTATATTCCTAACTGTATAGAAGAATTCACCGTTAAGCTTCGTTGACAGTAAACACTATGTATAAGCAAACTAAATTCACGCAAGATACTATGATTCAATTTGAAGCTCAGATCATGTGCCTCAAACAATTAAACATGAAGCTGGATCTTAAAGTTAAAATAAACTTTTCTACCAAAAATTGAACCGACTTCAAAAACTACTGCAAAGTGAAAAATATTTTTTTTTACACAACAGTAATAAGAAATTAAATTAAGAGCGTAGTATTTACCATGCGTATTATTATATTTATATACATTAATTTGATTTTTTTGGAGTCGGTGCCAGCCAAGCCAATTTCAAAATTAAAATTAAATATCCAATTCAATTCCTAAAAGAATAAAGACTTGGCTCGCACCGACTCCAAAAAATCAATTTAATGTACATAAATATAATAACACGCATGGTAAATACTACGCTCTTAATTTAATTCTTATTACTATTATGTAAAAAAAATTATTTTTCACTTTGCAGTAATTTTTGAAGTCGGTTCAATTTTTGATAGAAAAGTTTATTTTTCTCTTTTTAGTTAAAAGTTAACGATTTTTTAAAGTCCGTTAATAAAAATTATAATACGTAAAAAAATTTGTAAACTATACTTGGATTTAAATTTTGTCAGAAATTGGGTTCAAACGCACGCTCTCTTTCCAGCATCAGAGCTTAATTTTGGCTCCTTAAATCGCTGACTCATCCTGACTGCGTTCCAATCGGTGAGTTTATTCAAAGTCCACGTAATTTTTAATTTGCGAAAAATCATCAATTTTGTTAAATTTTGCCTAATTACTAAAAAAGTACTAAACCAATTTCCATGAAATGGAAGTGGTATTAGTTCGAGAGTAGCCTCTTTTATTTAACACAAAACAAAACAAATCGGTTGGATAGTTTCGGAGTAATCGGTGAACATACTTAGAAAAAATACATACGCTTCGAATTGATAACTTCCTCTTCCTTTTCTGAAGTCAGTTAATATAAATATTATAATACGGAAAAAATGTTATAAATTATACATGGATGTAAGTTATGTCAGGAGCGGGGTTTGAACCCTTGCTTTCTTCCGAGAACAAGTGCCTAAGTCTGGCGCCTTAGACCGCTCGACCACCCTGCTAACGCTACAGCCTGCGAGCTTATTCAAAGTCCATGTTACTTTTAATTTGCGAGAAATCACAAATATTATTAAATTTTGCCTAATTACTAAAAAAAAGTACTGAACCAATTTCAATGAAATGGAAGTGGTACCAGTTGGAGAGTAGCCTCTTTTATTTAATACAAAAACCAAATTAATCGGTTGGATAGTTTCAGAGTAATTGGTGAACATATATAAAAAAATAAATACGCGTCGAATTGGAAACTTCCTCTTCCTTTTCTGAAGCCGGTTAAAAATAAAAATTGAAATACGTAAAAAAATATGTAAATTTTACATAGATGTAAATAATGTCAGGAGCGGGGTTCGAACCCACGATTTCTTTCGAAAAACAGAGCTTAGCTTCAATCTGGCGCCTTAGACCGCTCGGCCATGCTGTTGACACGCCATTCAGCAAACGTATTCAACACTTTTGATTAGCGAAAAATCACTATTTTTATTAGTTTTTGCCTAATTACTAAAAAAGTACTGAACCAATTTCGAAGAAACTGAAGTGGTACCAATTCGATAGCATCATCTTTCATTTAACACCAAAACCAAGTTAATCCGCTGCATGGTTTCGGAGTAATCGGTGAACATACATAAAAAAAAAATACATACGCGTCGAATTGATAACTTCCTCTCCTTTTTGGAAGTCGGTTAATGATACCTCATGAAATGTAAAATACGTCTTTTGTATACGTTTCATTTTGATTTAATAAAATTAGTTAGAGCAAAATCTAGAAAGTAATGGGTTTCTATAGCGCGGGCTGCAATGTTGAAGTTTAACTTTTTTGAATTAAAGGCTTTCTGGTGTTTTTTAATGCTTTTTTTCAGCAGAAAGGGTTTGCTAGAACGGCTAAAATTCCCACTCGTTGAAGCTAATTCATCTGAATATACTACTTTAACATGCCTTTAATTCCCACATTCGTTCTTTATTGTTTATGTCATATGTTCTGAATATAAAGATGAATTATGAATTTTCTTTATTTATATTATTGGTGAAGAACTTTAATCATTTTCGAAATGTTTAATGCAATACTTTAATGATTTCTATGTCATTTGAAACTATTTAATTAAATAGTTGTTTTTTAGAAGCAAATAATTTTAAATTTCCGTTAGTTGTTGGCTTTAATTTAAGTAGTGTAGGTGATAAATATCTATAATATGAAAAAAAATTAAACAGCGACAAAAAAGATACGTTTACAAAAATAAAATATAATCCTTATCAATGAATGGGGAGCGTTATTTGCTAGATTACATTTTCTTATCTTTTAAGGTCAATTTTTTTTTTCAAAAATGAGGTATAGTAAAATCTAATAGCTGATAGATACGTACGTATATGATACGTACGTTATATACGTTTAGTTACGTTTTTAATGTTACATTAGTACTTGAACTATAATTCTCTGGATGCAGCAATAAGAATATGCATAGAAGTATAAAACCTTCATAGATGAGCATGTAGACGTAAGGGTTAGGTAATTTTACCTCTCCACAGAATTTGTCTCACGCCCGTACTCACGAATGAACATGTACATAATAATCCTATTTTCCAGATAACTATATTTATGATGCATTTATTCAATATACATATTACAGGCTTTCTCTAACTTTCAGAGCACCCACAGATAGAAGTTTTGCAAAATGTCTGACAGTTTATTACATCAAAAATAATTTATGGGGGAAAAATCAAGTATGAAATTTTATAGTTTTTAAAGAAGGAGATCATATTGCTTAATTGCAAGAAAAATAACGCATCTCGAAGAAAGGTAAATTTTGAAGATTTGCATATTACAGGACTCTAACATGAAATTACAGTACTTGAACTATAATACTCTGGATGCAGCAATAAGAATGTTCATAAAAGTACAAAACCTTAGGGATGAACATTGTAGACGTGGTTTAGAGATTTTGGTAATTGTACCTCTCCGCAGAAGATGTCTCTAGCCCGTACTCACGAATGAGCTTGTACATAATAATCCTACTTTCCAGATAACTATATATTTATGAAATTTGTTTTATCGCAAATTGCACATATATCAAACCCATTAGTGGCATAAAACTGAAAACGAATTTTTAGTAAAATTTCTTAGACAACGCTTTTATTTCATTTTTTTCTTATTAAAAAAATAAAGATAAATTTGAAAACTATAAAGGCAAAAAAACAGCATATCCTTTAAAACCAAGCTGGGTCAAATTAGAAAATACTAAAATAATTAATGTGTATTTTTTTAACTATGATGACCATTGATTAATTGAAAATTATTATCTTTAATGATGGGTAGTTATGTCACTTTTATTCCGAATGAGAAAATAACATAATAAAAAAATATATTTCTTTATATTATCGTAAATATTCAGTTAATATGTAACATGAATAACTGTATACTTCAACTCAAATAACACTTATGACAAAATCTAAATGAACGACATAGTCAATACTAATTATCAAAATTATCTTCCTACAAAACTGTTTAAAAACTCCTACATGATAACCAAATCAAATTACCCTTGCGATAATCATATTTTATATCTGCCGCATTAAAGAGTAAGAAAAATACATTATGAGTACTTCTTGGCAGTAGAAATGCAAATAATGATCTTTCTAAGCTATATTTAATTAAATTACAACAATGGAAAAAATGAATAGTAATAAAATTATTATAACAATCGATATTTTCCCATAATCAGATTGTATTTAAGCAATTCTAGAAATAACTTTTCAAAGAGTCACAATTCCCTAGCAAAATGTCACAAATTCTATGTATTTAATAATATTAATTTTTGTAACAATTTTTTAATTGTTAAACAAATTTTATCAAGTCTCTTTTAAAGTTTATGACATGAAAGCAATTAGAAATACATAAAAAAATATGCTTAAAATAGCGAAATAAATATATACTTTTTTTTCAAATATGATGTATAATTGGTCTTTAATTTTTGATTTATTGCATTTCTCTGATATAAAGAAAATAGCTTCTTATAAGGTTTTAAAATACAAAAAGAAAACCTGTTTTTTTATGTTTCCTTTTTTTTTTTGGTCAGAAATAATATACTATATTAATACTTCACTCCATGTTTTTTTTTCCATTTTTATTAATAAAAATATTTAAAATCTACATATTGGTTTAATTATGTGAAAAATTCTAAGAAATATATACTTAAAATTTTCATATTTTATGGACATGGCACCATATGGACATAATTGGGGTTTAAATTTTCATATTGCTATACTTTGTAACTGAATGAGTTTAAAATACATAATTATATCTGCTTGATGCACTGCAATTTATTTATGTTATTTAAAAAAAAAAAACAGTAGAAGTAATAAAAGTAAGTTTTACCTTAATAACTTGATTGAAATTTCTTTTGTTTCCGAAGAACAAATGCTATTTTTTCTCTAGTGCAGCATCTGACATGGGCAAAATAAATCTTATTGCCTTTTTTGGATTGCTTCTGATCTGCTACAGCGATCATTTTGGTCAAATTCTTGGCAATATTCAAAATTATAGTGTCGTTAGATTTGTGCCAGATATTTCATGTGGTGAAGTAAAGGGTTCACTTGTTCATTAATAATAAGTTTAATTTTCATTATTTATTGTTACTAAATTTGTATACTAAAATACAGTTTGGAAAAAGAAAGTTAAATCTTTTAGTAAATTTTTTTAGACATCTTTCTATTACAATGTTTGTTTCATATTAAAGAGTAAATTAAAGATAAATTGGAAAACTGTGAAGGCAAAAACTGCATATCCATGTTAACTAGAACATGTCTAACTAGAAAGTACTAACAAAAATACGATGTAATTTTTTATACATGCTAAACATTGATCAGTTCTAAAATGAAAGTCATGTTATGTGTTAACAAAAGTTACCCAAAAGGAAATATATATATATATTTGTATACCCCGGAAAAAACATATTCAGAAAATATATATTTTTTGCATCGATACTTCTATTTTTCTTATTTTTTTTAATACTATTTTAACTTTTATTGTTATATTGAGAATTGTCATAATTTTGTCACTACACTCAAATGTTGTTAATACTTTAATTTTGAGTCAAAATTTTGAGGTAAAAATGTATATTAAATACTGCATGGTAAAAATAATAAGATAAAAAAGCCATTCAATGTAGAAACATTTGATTATAGAAAAAATGCAGTCCAAAAGAAGGATTCCATTAATTCCTGAAAGTTTTCTTTACGATTAATCTTCAACATCGCTACAACATCTAATGGCAAATATTTAATATCCAATCAGAAAAGTCACTTCTTTTATATAATATACATATATTTATATGCAGCTTAATATATGTTTATGTGTCTAATGATCGCTATCTATAAGTTAATAGATGTCGTTTTGTATGTCGATGCATTCTTTGATACCTTAATGTGTTAGATTTCACCTTGAATAAATATCACACAATGATTATTTATTGTTTTCAAAGGGTATCAGTAACGTCTTTCAGATTCAAAATTTCACCTGTTTATTGCTAAACAATCTGCAAGTTCTTTATTAAAAACTATATGATATCATGATTAAATTTACATAAATTATTGGCTCATGTTCATAACTTCATGAAATTTGTTGCAATCTTATTTGATGTAATGTTGAAAGAAATGGTTAAACGTATAATTACATTGTGAAAAATATTAATGGTGATCTCGAAATTGACATGGACAGTATAATCGATGGAAATATATGACTATACGTTTGGAAATTTCCATATGTTATTGGACGGTTAGGGATTTTAAGGAAAAATCAATTGCTGTATCTAACGGCTAATTTGATGATTGATGAAATATGATCAATTGAATAACTTAAAATTAGCTTGTAAAAAATAGATAAATAAACAAATTTTCAAAGACATTAAATTACTTACATTAGACTTTTAACTGTACCGTTTTAAATATGAATTAATGAAAAATTTGTTTTTCAATTTAATATTCACATATAAAATAATTTTCAAAAACTATAAAAGCCAAACCAAATAGATGTGACACTAACAATTGCAAATTTCCAGGTGTCTCAAGCCTTTCTAAAAAGAAATCAAATAATAAAAGCTGAAAGTTTTTGAAAGAGGGTTCTTAACACATGATGATACGGAAGATGATTGAACTCCGTCTCAACATTCAGAAGATGGGAATTTTTAAAAAAAAGTAAATGGGAATGAGTGTTCAGAATGTATAGGAGATTTCAATAAAACCTCTGAAAAATGTGATTAGACCAAGTGCATTAAGTAAAATTGACGGTTATACAAAAGTTGCTGAAAATTCCTAAACAAATAGGCAGTTTGTAACAGATCTGAGATATAGCTTAAAAGAACATGCAGGCACATACAAATAAACAGCAAAAGGATTGAACCGTAAAGGTCTATTCCATAGGCGTTACCAATTCAAAACTGTACTAAAACTTTCTATAATATTTAAAATAGGCAAATTAACGCCCCATAATTCATTTAAATGTCAAGTAGAACCACAACTTCTTTTTCATCAAATATTAGTTTGTTTATTTGTCCAACGTTTATTCTATTCATATTTTTGTAAGTACCTAATATAAGGTAAGTTAACCATTTTTGTATGTCTAAAATCCTATTGTTATTTTTATTCGTACTATTATGATTTATAAAGCTTCACACAAATTATTATTTACATTCTAACTCCAAAAAGCATTTTATCCCTAGATATTTGGCCATCTGGCCCATACCGTTGTATAAAGTGCGTAAATGCAAGATTTTACAAAGATAAGTTTTTTGGAGCTTTAATTAATGTCTGTAAAAGGAAATATGCTTTTAAAACATACATAAGTGTGAAAATTTTTTACAAGCAATCAATTAAAAATAAATAAAAGGAACAGAAAACTTTTAAAAACGAGTAAGTCAAAACCCATGGCAACGTCACCCAATTTACCTTATAAGTCTGTTGCACAACTACCATTTGAAAACCTATATTCTAGTTATTCAACACTAATAAATAATATAATTTGATTTGCTTAAAATTCTGAAATTGCTAGGAATTATGTTTTTAATAATATAATTTTCTTTTCATTTTAAAAAAAGTATAGCATCATAATACTATTAATCATAGAATAGAACAATATATTTTGTAGTGCATTTTATCAAAATGCATTTATTTTGTATTATTATCATATATTTAAAAGAAAGATGAAATACTTAAAGCTACAATTTGCAAGTACTGATTTTGATTTACATTTTCTGCAAGGATGTTTAAATTTATACACAAGTTTCAAAATCTAGAAGTTATTTGAATAAAATAAATTATTCCACATCGGATCGAATTTATCTTTAATACTGAAAGGAAAATAAATGAAATCAGAAGGATAATGAATGCATTGGATAACACGAAGTATACAGTTCGTAAATCAGCAATAAATATGAATATATTATCGTCTTGTTACAATGCATATAACATATGATTTATAATCTGATAAATATATATACAGAATTCTTCCAAATCACTGATCATTTAAATACATTCCAATCAGTTTCTCTGAATTCTGCTTAGATATTTCTTTAACTCTAAGTCAGAGCGCTCATTTATTGAAAATTTGTGTGTTAAGTAACCTGATGCATTTGACGCTAACTTAACATCATTTGCATGAAATGAATGATGATCTCGGAAAACACGATGCATAATAAGCAGAGATGATTTCACGAACAAAAGGTGTTTCTCGTTAAGTATCTCGCACTTAGCTGATAAGCTAAAATGAGAATTACGTATCGATTGTATTCATCATGATACACAAATGAGACTTTCATATTAAAGTTGAGGAAAGTTTTGAACAATGAGAATAGCATATTTCGGGATTAAATGCAATTGATTTATCAGCTTTAAAACTTGATAAAAATGAAATAAGAATTTAATTCTAACTTTTGAAATTCGAATTATTAATTTTGTGTGTTTTTCTTATACATATTGTTTACTTGAATTGCGACCAAAAATATGCTTAATTCTAAAATAATTATAAATTTACATTTATTAACAAAATTAAATGGACAAAAATTAAAAAAAAATAATTACGCTTAAAAAAAATTAAATAGATATTAATATTTCTAAAAATGGATATTAATATTTCTAAAAAATGCTTATATTTTTACAATAGTCAATAAAATAAAATTAATTTCGTGAAGGTCTGTTGCAGATTTCGTGTGAAGGTTTAAACATTGCTATCATAAAATTGGTTCTTTAATTAAATCCCTTTGTTCAAAGTTACAGGCTATTAGATTAAAATTTTTATCTTTATCTTTTTTTTGGGGGGGGGGGGGTGGAACCATTTTTTAAAAAGAAGCTAATTTCATTTGCATAATTTCCAAAATCTTGTAATTAATTAAGGCAAATTTTATTTTCCATCAATTCTGGTACCAAAAGCAAATTTTGGACAGGAAATGATCCCGAGTCAGGCTTGATCTTGGACCGATCAATTAAAGCGATACAGTCCAAGGCGGATCAGTCTTTCATGTTGCGTCATCTCGAGCTAGAAGCTAGTGAAATACTGTTTATCGGTTTGGCGCTCCAGCTGAACTATTTGCTTGGAAAGGTCTGACTGAGAATTCGTAAATTGTTGAACGATAAAATGATAAAATATTCAGCTTATAATTGGTAAAATTCTTATCTATATCTAAAGATTCCATAATCACAAGTCTAAATACACTACTGTTATTCTTTGCAAACAAGCGTCTGTGTTTAACGGTTCCCCTGCTTTGCCTATGCGTCGTACGGGCAACGTGATTTTGGCAATCATGATTTGCTCTTACCACGTACGGGCATCCATTCTCCAATCATAATTTATTATTTTCATCACTAAAATTTCATCGTACATTTTTAGCTCACAGGCTATCATAGCCTGAGAGCTTATGTGCCCGTCCGTTCTGTATGTACGTTCGTTCGTATGTTCGTGCGTAACGCGATAACTCATGATAAAAATATCCGATCCACTTGAAATTTTGTATGTAGGTATATCCTGACAAGGCGCTTCCCTGATTAGTTTTTGGCGTTCATTCGATATGTATAAGAGGGGGAACGGGGGGCTCATGCTCCTCCCCTTAGTTGATATAAATGGGATTTTCATGAAGAATTAAGTTTTCGTTCAAAATTTAGATTAGGATCATTCTGATAAGGCGATTCCGTGACTGTTATTAGGTGTTCATCGAAGAAGTATAAATAGGGGGAACAGGAGTTCTAATGCCCCCCCTTCCTTAATTTATATAAATGGGTTTTTCAAGCAGAATTTTCAGATTTCGTTCAAATCTCTGAATAGTTTTGGAAGTTTAATGGTTAAGTATAAAAGAGGGGGATAACTCCTTTCAAATTATATAAATTCTAAATGGGTTTTTATTCAGAATTATCTCATTTGCTCTGAATTTTGGATATAGATTTTTTATATGATAAAACATGTCTTTGATAGTATAGGAGGTTCAATGATTAAGTATAAAAAAAGAGGAAAAGGGAGAGCTGTTTCCCTTTCTTAATTTTTTTTCGAACGGAATTAACCCTTGAAAATACAAGGCTTTAATGTACAATTAGTATTTGTAGCCTTTGAGCTCAATGCCATCACTGGGCAGTATTCTTTATTTTGTATTTAATCCGAACATTTTTCTGATTTCACTAGGCAAAATTTTTGTTTTAAAAATCGGTGATAAAAGATTTGAAATATTGAAACGACATAAAAAAATAGACATTTTTTGAAGTTAAGTGAATAGACATTATTTTGAGTTTTTTTTCAAAAATAATGATCATTTAAATGGTTAATAGGAACTAACGAAAAAATCTTTTTTCTACTTTCAGTGATGGAAAGGCGAAAAATATGTCAATAGTGGCACCAATTTAACACAAAAAATCAATATTGTTAAGACAATTCATAGAAATTGCCACAAATATCTACAAAAGGTTCTAAAATGCTCATTTTTGAGCATAGCTAGCAGAAGTTTTCGAATTTTTAAATTTAATTGATTTTGTGTGATTAAATTAAAATCCTTATTTATTGTGCCATATTTTAAAATGAGTGCTGATTATGAGTTATTTTTTTGTTATGAGCTTTAAAAAAATTAAATCTTCTAGTTCTTTTTCGATCGGGAAACAATGCTGTTCTCACTACAAGAAGGTATCTGGACGGCAAATTCTAAAAATTTTTTATCTTGAATATAATAATAAGATTTTTTCCTTTTTATGTATGACGTCCTTCATTGAAAGGTATTTTGGCATTATTTCCATGTCTGGAGTAATTCTATGCAATTTTACTTTCTTCATTCCAATATGTTTTCTATGCAGCTTCTGACAAAATTTTTATTTTTGCTTCTATAACCTGAGCGTGACTCTGAAGCTAGAGTAACACTGATCTAATATGGATCGTGCAATTATGTTGCCTTCAAATTCTTTTCATGAAACAGTTTTTATAGATGGAAACTCGCTGTTTTAAGTGAACATTAAGTCAATACGGCCGTGGTAATAAGTCGGCTTATACTTCAGCATTAGAAACTGAAATTCTCGTACTTCGTTTTTATTTTTTGAATTGTGGCTTTTTTAAAATCATTTGCGTACTAGTCTTATGTATTAGTTATTGTCAGTTGCCGTTGCTATGTGTAAACTATGGGTGTTGACCATTTATTTGAAGGATTAACTGCTCCGCTTTCTTCACTTGAATGTCTTGCTTACTTGTGGTAAATATCTGTCATATATATGAAAGTCCTCTGCTCAAACAGGCAGTTTTGTTACAGCCAATCACATTTGTGCTCGTGCGCAAACCACGTAAACTTCCAATGGTTAACTTCGAATTGTGAATCTTCGATCATTCGAACATTCAATCTTCGAACATCTGCTGTCTACCAGTTAAAAGGTCAGGCCTCTCGGTCACTAGTGGTGCTTTAGTGTACGTACTCTGAAACAAACAGACAGATACAGGATAGAGACGAATAGAGTTTCTTCAGATGCACGAAACCCTAAAAAAACGGCGGCACTCACACTTAAAAAAAATCTGTAAAATTATTAAAAGTTTTATAGGAAACTGTTATTCCTATAGCTTTTTATGTAACGGGAACAGTAAAAAATCATGTAACGTATAAAGATTTGCACTGAAGATGAAAAATCTGTGAGGTTACAAAGAAATTTTACAAAACTGGGATTTCTTGAATTATTATTACTATTTTTTAACGGCGACCCAGGTTTCAGATAAAACTTTAATAAAATAACTATAATTTTAGTTGTTTCGATTGTAAAGTTACAGATTTCTGTAGCTCATCAAAAATTAGTTTTGTGGAGTTACATCTTTTCTTGTACAAATGAAATATTACTAATCATACAGATTTTGGCAACCTTACATCTGAAGGATTACAGATTTTTTTTACAGTGCAGAGGATTAAAATTTCGGCTTGATCCCACAAATGTTTCCGAAAAGTGTTTGCTTTGATGATATCTATTTTTCTATAAAGTTGCATCCATTAGTTTTGAAAGGACCTGTATGCATGAAACAAAAACTTTTTTACAACACATTGCTTCATTTTATCTTGCTCTATATCAATTTCAGACTCTTATAATCTGTGTTATAATTACAATTATTATTTGATATCAAAATAACAAATATTAATACATTCTTCTGTTCGTTCAAAAATAAGTTATTCTAAATTTATTCATGCAAAATTTTGCATGTAAATAGCTTGATTGTCATCATTGCATCTCGTTTAAATGTAAATGGCACTTGAAAACTTCAAAATATTGTGCAAATTTTGGAAGAAAAATTGCACAATAGAAGTATAACATACATTTCAGCATCTAAATGGATGTTTAAGAAGAAAAATATTAACGATGCCCATTATCCTTAATGTCGATATAAGAGGATTATTTAGAATAAAATGAACGTTAACGTTAAGACAGACGTTTTTAAAATAATGCACCAATATATATGAAATATGTCTAACAATTTTTATGAAGGTAATGGCCTAAAGTAAATATTAATAAAATATAATCGATTTCATGCGTAAGTATAATTAATACAGGAAAATAATTCCAAAATATACAAAACATTACACTTGATTGTTAATTTCTTTTTATGTCAAAATTTTTTGTTTCTATTTTTCTTGTTTTTATTCACTACTGCATATAATAAATGCAAGCTAGATCTAAATTGTAAGTTAATAGATTTTTGGATAGCGATAAGTCAATATAAAAAATTTCTTTCATGTAATCTATGCTGCAATCGAATTAATAAATCGAGAATACAGGATGTTTCCCGCTAATCTAATGCAGAGATTCTGTTTTCCATTTTTTAGCAGTTTTTGTAATTATGTAAATACGTAGCACCTATAGTTTTTGTTCAGTCAGTTCGTCTGTTTGCGTACAACAGAGCAAACTTACCCTACCGAATCAATTGAAATTTAAAACATATATTATAGCATAATTTTTTCGTGTCACATCAAATGTTATGAATGTAGGATGCATAGTTTACTTACAAGTACAATCAAAATTATTCCGTTAAATTACGGGCAATGGGAAAAAATATTTTCAAGTACATTAAATGGTTTTACAATCTTTCGAACATGATAAAATTGATAAGCATCGATGAAAAATATATTAAAAAATACCTTTTGTACAATCTGTGATGCAAATAATATTTGTTATTAATTTATAGGGCTATGCAAATGTATTCCACTACATAATATTATAGAGGGGAAAATTGTTTGGGGCGCGTTTAAATAATATTAAACTATTTCACATTTTATGATATCTACGTTTCTATAAAGTTGAATCCATTATTTTTGAAAGGGTCTGTATGCATATAAAAAGAAATATTTTACAATACATTCCTTTCCATTTCACATTCCTCTACATAATTTCCCAAACTCTTATAATATATATTGTGATTACAATTATTATTTGATGTCAAAATGATAAATATTAATACATTTACCTGGTCGTTCAAAAGTAAGTTATTCTAAATTTATTCATGCAAGATTTTGCATGTAAATAGCTCGATTGTCGTCATTGCATCTCGTTTAAATATAAATGGTACTTGAAAACTTCAAAATATTGTGAAAACATTGAGGAAAAATTGCACAATAGAAATATAGCATAAATTTTAGCATCTAAATGGATGTCTAAGAAGAAAATATTAACGATGCCCATCATCCTTAATGTCGATATAAGAGGATTATTTAGAATAAAATGAACGTTAAGGTTTAGACAGACGTTTTTAAAATAATACACCAATATATTTGAAATATATCTAACATTTTTATGAAGGTAATGGCCTAAAATAAACATTAATGTAATATAACCGATTTGAAGCGTAAGTAATATTAATACACGAAAAATAATTCCAAAATCTACTAAATATTACACTTGATATAGTGTTTACTGCTTCTATATGTCAAAAGTTCTTTGAATGAATCATAGAAGGATAAAAACACAAATATCAGATGTCTGATTTTGTTTTACTTGTTTTTATTCATTACTGCATACAATAAATGCAGAGCATATCTAAACTATGTGTTAAAAGATTCCTTGATGGCTACAAACATTAACATTAAAAAATTTATTCATGCAATCTATGCTGCAATATGTTTAATAAATCAAGAATATAGGTTTATTCACGATAATCTGGTGCAGAGATTCTGCTCCTATTTTTAGTATTTTCCAACAAGCGGAAAAGTGCTTATGCATTCGGTTTCAATGTCCGTCTGACTTCCGTAAATATACTCGGATTTTTAAGCAATGGTTAAATCTTATTTAAGGTCACTAAAGCATGTTTCGTATTGCGTATGAATTATGTACGATTAAAGGTTCTTTTACAGTGTTACTCAAAAGAATTCAATTACATTATGGTATACGAGAAAAGTTCGTTTGGAGAGTAATTTAATGAGATTATGCTGTTTCAAATGTATTTAAACTGATATAAATCATTGAATTTTACTACGATTCTTATAAAATAGAGCATTTATAGATTTTTTTATTAATTTACAGGGACACACAAAATAAATTGGTTACAGTACTTTATTTGCATAATAATTGTTGAACAGACCATATTAAAATTCCGTATGCACTTTCAAATTTTATATTCAAGATTTAGATGAAATATATAAAGTCATTAACAAGTTATTAAATGAACTAAATTTTCAAATGCCTGTTGTTAATATATACAAATCTCTGAATCATATACAGGGCAGCTAAAAATTTCTAATTACTTTCCGATTGTGATTGGGAATAGCTAAAATTTGTTTTTGAAATCCGTTAAACATTTCCATGTGGTGAAATGCCACGTACTATTTCAATTGTTAAAACTTTTCAATTTTATTACATTATTCTGAATGTGTTGGAAAGTGCTTCATAATCCATGCCTAACGCATGATTTTTTTTCAAATAAAATACTTTAGCGAAATGTGGTAGACAGTTAAAAAATAATTAGTTTTAGAATTTCCTTTTATAAAAAATAGCATTGCTTTAAAAATAAAGTTAGTTACAGAAAAAAACTGTCTGCTTTAAATCTTGATCATATTACAGTAAATAAGAAATCAAAATTTCCTTAAAATGTGTAGACTAGATTCCGAGGAAACGGGCCTAAAAATCACATGTTTCGCGTAAAATTGCACTTAATCATTTCTTCCTTTAATTTATTATTGAAAATCTTTTCAACTCTTAGACAGATCTGTATTTAGACAGATCTGCATTTATACAGATTTATGTATCTGGAAGTTTTGAGTTTTGATTTTGATATAACCAGTTTTATGAATATCAAGCTTTCTCAATACTCTTTTGGTATTATACTAAGACATTATATAAATATTAAAAATGCTTTGATTATGATTTTTAAATAACTTATGGGACATACGGTATTTTTAAAAATTACTAGAATCCTGGCAATACTTCAAAATTCTCTTCTAATATGTACTATAATGATTAAGCGAAATTTTGCCAAATATCAAAATGTTTTGTATAACACTGCATAGAAATAAAGATGGGATATGTAGTTTATAACATATCTAAAATTATACATTGGACATTGTTATCATGAACGGTTATTGTGTTTTTGAATTAATTGATATCAATTGTTATACATTGGCAATTATTCCTCTACACGATGTATATAAACTCTTGGGCAAAACTTTAAGGGGTACACATCAAGACAAACAATACTAAATGGGGAACTAATTGTCCTAAACGTCTTCCGAATGAGATAGGCGCCATTAAAGTTTAGGGTCCTAAATTTCTAATGATGATAAAAAATCGAAAAAAATGGTCGATTCGTTTGCAGGTTTCACTAAAACCTTTTCTTTATGTCAGTATTGTCTTAAAAATAAATTATAAAAATAAATTTTAAAAATGCCAATAGAGGGCGCTTTAGACTTTGGAATAAAGAACAACTTTTTACCGTTATTTTTTGCATCTAATTAATTTTTTTTAGAAGCTTAGACATAAACTTAAATTTTGAGCTGAAAACCTGAATCGCTGGGAGTAGTTAAGTAGCGCAAACTGAACTGTGTTCAATTTCAGGTATGGAGGTTCAAATTTCAAATAATTATAAAAAACGGAAAAATTGGTCGATTCGTTTGCGGTTTTCACTAAAACTATTCATTATGTCAGTATTTTCTTGAAAAAGAATTTTAAAGATAAATTTAAAAAAATTCCGTTACAGAGCGCCTTAAACTTTAGAGTAACAAACAACTAATTTTAACCGTTATCTAATTAAATGCCATTTAAAGATTACACTTTAAATTAAAGCTCAAAATCTGAATCGTTGTAATTAAGTTTCGCAAAATTGAACTAGGTTCGAGGAATGGGGAGGGTAACATTTCAAGTCCTGAACACAGTTCAGTTTGCGCTCCTTAACCCCTCCCTACGATTCAGAATTTGAGCTCACAATTTAATTAGATACGAAAAATCTCGATTAAAAAAGTTGTTGGTTACTCTAAAGTTTAAGGCGCCCTCTTGCGGACTTTTTTAAAATTTATTTTTAAAAATTATTTTCAAGGCCTTTATTTTTCATACCTTAAGGATATACTGACATAAAGAATAGTTTGAGCGAAAACCGCAAAGGAATCAACCAATTTTTTCGTTTTTTATAATCATTGGAAATTTGAACGTCCCCACCCCCATTGAACACAATTCGGTTTGCGCTACTTAACCACTCCCAGCGATTAAAATTTTCAGCTCAAAATTTAGGTTTATGTCTAAGTTTCTAAAAAAGTATAATGAAATGCAAAAAATAACGGTAAAAAATAGTTGCTCGTTACTCCAAAGTCTAAAGCGCCCTCTTTCGTCATTTTTTGAAATTTATCTTTATAATTTATTTTCATGACCTTACTGACATAAAGGACAGTTTTAGCGAAAACCGCAAATTAATCCACCAACTTTTCTATTTTTTTACGATTATTTGAAATTTTGGACCCTAAAGTTTTATGGCGGCTATCTCCTTCGGAAAATGTTTGGGACTCTTCGTTTCCCATTTAATATTGTTTGTCTTGATGTGTTCCCTTAAAGTTTTGCCTGTATACACCCTGTATACACTATATAATTTAATACTCCATATAATAATTAGTGATTTATTTTACACATGATCAGTGATCCAAATTCTGTGTTTCTGCACTCTTCATGAGGTCTCACATTCCATTCAAAGGAAGTTAAGGTATCCGCTTACATTTAAAACTTCAATATTGATGAAAATTCATAATTTTTTTCCGTATAGAATGAACATTCATATTTCTAAATCTGTTTTTATTTTTTCTCTACATCTTCTAGAAATGAACTTAGAGGTCTTGAAAAAGAAGCAGGCGATGTAAATTTTAAGCTAATTTGGAAACTTTAATTTCGCTTTCTGAAAAATTAGATTTTCATGGGAAATGGTAAACGATTTTTGCTCTAATTGAAAATTTTAATATCCTATAACCATGAAATTTTTTGTTGCTTTTCAATAATGTCTAGAGTGTAATGAACAGGAGAATAAGATCTAAGTGGCATATTTGTTGATACATAGTTATTTTTATGAAGAATTATACGTAAAATTATTGTACATATCTATTTATCTATGTATAATCAGCTGAATCTATTCTAGTTTTCCGTATATAGACTAATTTTTAATTTTTTTACATTCAAAAGTATCTTATGTGCACATGTTTAAAAAAATTGAGCTATATAACATTCTGTATTTCTTTCTTTTCTTTTTTTAATATGCCATAAAATGTCCGAATTCATCAAATTTATAAAACGGTGCATAGATATTATATATTGTTTTATAATTTTCTTTATTCTGTGTTGGATTACGTTGAAAAATACCAACAAATGAGTTAAAAGTAAACTAAAAAAATTGTCTTCGAACGTAGTGGGATACCTTAAATCAGACAGAAATGTCGTTAAAATACAGAAAAAATTACAGAAAAAGCTATAGAAAGGAACTGGAATCCGGAATAGATAAAAAAATCCTGACTTTTTACATAATATGGGATTTGTGATGTAGTTTATTTATCCAAAATTGTATAATGTAATGTTGACCTATTAAAATAACATATACTGTACTCTCTGTGTACTACACTGAGAAAAAAAATATACCTCCTTCTCCAAGAATGAATAGTCAGTCACTTTCTGAATACTCAAACTAGAATTACAGATTACCGAATTATGCGAATAGATTAAACAACTATGTTTAATAGACGCAATGACCTGACATTTCTAGTCTAGTGTTTTCTAGGTGACGAAACGATATTGAATCGTTTCAGTAACGAGAAATTATCACTTGATTTTGGGAATGATTCCATATACTAGAATACTAGTTACTAAATTAAACCTCTTGTCCATATACTAGTTACTAAATTAAACCTCTTGTGTTCGCATCTATTTGCAGAGATTTTTAAATAGATTTAACAACGAGAATATAAGAAAACGCTCTTGAATTCTAATAGGGAACTCCAGAACTCTCTTGCATAGGGAACTAGTATTTATAAGGATGACATGGAACTATTTTTTCAAGAGCCACAATTTAAATTCTAGATGCTGGAACTATATTTTTTTCTCAGTGTATAACTGAGTAAAAAGATTTAAGGTATTCTGAAAATTTCGAAAAGCATTACTAATTGCTAAATACATAAATATGTATTGCTATTTTTATTATATCTGCCATGTTTTAGACATGTTTTAAAATGAAGCGGAGTTATGGTGAAACTTTTATTCATATATCAATTTAAGCATCAAAAGGCATACTTTTGCCATATTTACTTAATACGTTATTTATAAACTTACTAATAATTTAACGTAATTTCAGCTTAAAACACTTTGCAGAATTAAAGAAGCTAATAAACCTTATTTTGAAAGCCCAGTGACACCTTTTAACTCTAATTTATTCCAACAATAATTTTACTTAAAACGCTATTCAGTTTTCTAAAAGCATTATTAAGTACAACTCAGTTGAAAAGCCATAAATTATAAAATCGATGTCAGAAATTTAAATAGAAATTGTTTTCGTGATGATGTTAAATTTCAATTTTATGAGAATGGGAAATTTTAACGGTTGACTCAGTTTCTAATAAGTCAAGGTGCAGAAGTTTTGTAATTTAAAACGCTTCATGAAATCTGAATTCGAAATGATCACTTTAAAAATATTCGAAGCATAACAATTTCTCTTGTAATTTCAACACCTATATTTTCATATGTTAACAAATTTAATAACGAATAAGGTTCTTGTTTTACTTGTTAAAATTTTAATTTATTTATGTTAGGTATTTGAGTATAGTAATGTGGATTAATCAATGTAATCTATTTAAATGCATTATAAATCTTACGACTTTTTGTCATAAGAATTAATTTTTTTATTAAACAGAATATAAGACTTGTATTGTAGCTTATTTGTACAAAAATTGCATGATGTAATGTGGTCCTATTCGAACAACTAATCTTTTAGAAGTATTTTGCTAAAGAAATTGAAAGTTCTAAAAATTTCAAAAAGTATTAGTAATCGGTAAATAAATAAATATGTATTATGATTATTATTATTATTATACCACATTTTCATTTTTTAAATGAAGCGGAGCTATTATGCATCTTCTATTAATATTTCTATTCTATTTTACCAATAAAAGCTTTTGCCGTATTCATTTAATACATTATTTACAAAATCACTAATAAATTAAAGGGATTTCAACTTAAAACACTCTGCAGAATTAAAGTAGCTAATAAACGTCATTTTGAAAGCACAGCGGTACCATTTCACTCTAATTTATACCAACACTATTTTTACTTAAAACACTATTTAGTTTTCTAAAAACATTGTTAAGTACAACTGACTGCAAAAGCCATGAATTCTAAAATCGATGTCAGAAATTTAAATAGAAATTGTTATCGGGATATGTTAAATTTCAATTTTATGAGAATGGGATATTATAACGGTTTGCTGAGTTTCTAATAAGTCGCGGCGCAGAAGATTTGTAATTTAAAACGCTTCATGAGATCTGAATCCAAAATGATCACTTTAAAAGTTTTCGATGTATAACATTTCTCTTGTAATTTTAAAATCTATATTTTCATATGGTAACAAATTTAATACTGAATAATGTTCTAGGTTTAATTGTGAAATTTTTAATATATTTATGCTATGTAATTGAGTATAGTAATGGGGATTAATCAATGTAATTTATTGAGATTCTGACTTTTTGTCATAACTTCATATTTTTTAATAGACAAAATATAAGACATGTGATGTAATTTATTTGTACAGAAATTCAATTATGTAGTGTGGCTTTATTAAAACAACTAATCTTTTAGAAGTGTTATGTAAAAAAAAAATAAATCGTTCTCAAAATTTCAAAAAGTATTACAAATTTATAAATACATAAATATGTACTGCAATTATTATTATCATTACCACGTTTTCATCTTTAAAATGAAGCGGAGCTTTGATGCAGCTTTTATTAATATCAATTTATTCAACAAATTTTATATGTTTGCCGTATTAATTTAATACCTTATTTATAAATTTACTAATAACTTAACGTGATTTCAGCTTAAAACACTAAGGTGATTTAAAATAGCTAATAAACTTCATTTTGAAAGCACAATGACACCATTTCACACTATATTATTCCAACAATAATTTATTTAAAATGCTGTTCAGTTTTCTAAAAGCATTATTAAGTAAAACTGACATCAAAAGCCATAAATTATATAATCTATGTCAGAAATTTTAATAGAAATTGTTACCGTGATGATGTTAAATTTTAATTTTATGAAGATGAGAAATTTTAACGGTTTACTGAGTTTGTAATAAGGTGCGGTGTAGAAGTTTTGCAATTTAAAACGATTCATATGAATTCAAAATGATCACTTTAAAAATATTCGAAGCGAAACAGTTTCTCTTGTAACTTTAACACCTATATTTTCATATATTAATAAATTTAATATTGATTAATGTTTTAGGTTTACTTCTAAAACTTTTAATATATTTATGCTATGTAGTTGAGTATCCTAATAAAGAATATTCAATGTAATCTATTTAAATGCATTGTAAATCTTTGAGCTTTTTGTCATAAGATCTATTTTTTTAATAGACAGAATATAAGACATGTGATATAGTTCATTCATATAGAAATTGCATGATGTATTGTAGTCCTATTAAAACAACTAAAAATACTTAAATATGTATTACGATTATTATTATCACTACCACGTTTCCATCTTTAAAATGAAACGGAGCTATGGTGCAACTTTTATGAATATTTCAATTCAACCAACAAAAGTCATACTTTTGACGGATTCATTTAATAATTTATTTAAAAGTTTACGAATAACTTAACTTGATTTTAGCTGAAAATACTCTGGAGAATTAAAATATCTAATAAACTTCATTTTGAAAGCAAAACGGCACCATTTAACTCTAATTTATTCCAACAATCCTTTTACTTAAAACGCTATTTAGTTTTCTAAAAGCATTATTCAGTGCAACTGATTTCAAAAGCCATAGATTATACGCTCTAAAACATTTGTGTAACGTTACTCGATAAAGTTGGGGACAGCCAAGCTTTCACCAAGTTTATGGGGGTTACCGGTTTAACCAAGATAATCAGTGTAACATGACAATAATTATTAATGTTACACTAGTAACATATGTTTAAATTACACCATTATATAAGTGAAAAATCATATCATAACACTGGTGACAGCTTTGCTGCTTTTATGGGGTACTATTGCACAAGTGTTTTACAGTGTAAAATCAGCACAAGTGTTTTACACAAAGTGTTTTACAAAAGTGTTTTACAGTGCACAAGTAGAAAGCACACGTGTTTTACAGTGTGCCAAAAATTTAAATAGAAATTACTATCGTGATGATGTTAAATTTTTAGTTTTATGACAATAAGAAATTTTAACGGTTTATTGAGTTTCTAATAAGTCGCGGTGCAGAAGTTTTGTAATTTAAAATGCTTCATGAGATCTAGATTCAAAATGATCACTCAAAAAATATTCGAGGCATAACAATTTCCTTTGTAATTTCAACACCTATATTTTCATATGTTAACAAACTTAATATTGAATAATGTTTTAGTTTTGCTTATAAGAATTTTAATATACACTGGTGGGCAAAATTTAAGGAAGAAGGGATCACGCGAATATTCAACAGGAAGTAATATAATTCGAATAATTACTATCCCTGCATAACAGCTAGTCCTTATATCTCATTCAATTCACATATAGTCACAAGAGTCACAGTCACTACGGCGAAACAAAAAAAAAATAGGAAATTCCATGCGTCTCTTTTATAAGTCTCAAATGACTGCTATATGTGACTCCACTGTCAGGTTAATGTGACTGCCGCTTTGTGACGAGTCACCAGGTGACTTTACAGTGTCGTTTTATTCGTACTCTCATTTAACTGTCATTTAGAGGCTCAATTTCAAAGTCATTGTGAATGTTGCATTATTATAGATAACAAAAAAATGGCACATTAAAGTCACATGGTGACTTTCCGCACAAGACTTTGTCAAATGGTAACAAAGACCCTACTCTGAAGTAACTACTGTAAAAAGTGGTGAAAACTCACCATGTGACTTTAATGGGACATTGTTTGGTGATTTATGATAATGCAACATTCGCAATGACTTTGAAAATGAGACTCCAAATGAGAGTCACACGAGAGTCTCAATAAAACGACACTGTAAAGTCCCTTGGTAACTCGTCACAAAGTAGCAGTCGCAGTGACCTGACAGTGGAGTCACATATAATAGTCATTTGAGATTCATAAAAGAGAAGTATAAAATTTCTTATTTTTTTGTTTCGCCGTAGTGACTGCGACTCTTATGACCATGTGTGACCTGAATGAGATGTTATATGGACTAGCTATAATGCAGGGATAGTAATTATTCGAGTTATATTACTTCCTTTGTGATATTCGCGATAAAATTATCACTTGAAAATCCCTTTAAATTAGGCATTTTGGGACTTGTCCTTAAAATTTGCACACCAGTGTATTTATGTTATGTAGATGAGTATAGTAATGAAGATTAATCAATGTAATCTATTTAAATGCATTATAAATCTTGACTTTTTGTCAGAAAATTTTCATTTTTACAGCGTCGCAAAAATGAATTGCTACTTCGCAAAGTAATGGTAGAATATGTAATGAGAAGTAAACAGAGGAGGAGTAAGAGTAATTCTTTTGTAAAAGAAGATAATATATATCTGCGTACTTGTTATTTGAAATTACAGAAACCTTTCACTTTTGAATAGTCAATCAAATGCATAAAACTAGAATTATACCCACTATCTACCTCAATCCAGAAAACATTGATCGAACGCTCAAGAGGCAAAACTAGTCACTCAAAAAGACCCGAATGATAATGTTAAGTCTAAGGAGGCCTTCTTTTCAAATATGTCGCTCAAATTTTAATGTTATTGAACGATGCATAGGATAGCTGAGGGTGGCAAATTAAAAGACTAGTTTCTAATCTTTCGACTTTAGTTATACATTTATTTTTATTAGGATAGTTTCTAATTCAGAACCAGTTCAAACTAGTTCGAAAATTAAAATAGTTTTGTAGAAGGTAGAAAAAATCGATTGAGTGGTTGGTTGGAAAATGATAGATAAGCGATTAAGAATAAACATTTTATATCTCACCATTTTTTTTTTTTTTTTTTGGTATTTTCGCTCATTTTTTTTAGTTTTTTATTTAAACATGATTTTAAACTATTCAAAAATTTGATTGAATACTTAAAAAAAGATAATTTCCATGAATGCGATGACGATACGAATAATTTCAAAAAATCTATTGAAGAGTTTCATGTTTTCTTTTTCTTTTCTTTTCTTTCTTTCTTTTTTCTTTTTTTTTTTTGCATCATACCAAAAGCGAGTTGTTTCTCCTCTGAATTCAAATCATTTCACGGAACTATTGAGTTTTATTTCTGCTAAGAAAAAAAATTAAAAGTCATTACCGAATTCACAGATATATTTCGTGTTTTTCAAGTTTCCTTTAGATAAACTGGCCAGCGTTGCGGACAAAGGCCGTTAGTAATAATCTATATTTTGTAGCATTTGTTCAACGGCAAAGTTCAACGGAATTTTGTCACTATTTTTATTTTTCAGATATTTTTCTCTATTGCAAAATTTTATATTAGACTTCGGTTACCAGCATTATCGAACATTAAATGTGATTTTTTTCGATTTTTATGGGCAATATTAATGCCAGTTTTGCTTCACTCATTTTTTCTATTATATACAGCAAGTGATAGAACTGTCAGTATATGCTACCTTGGGTAGCAAGGACCCAGTCTTCTGAGGAAAAAGGTAATTTAGAAACACATTAAATGCTGTGGAAAGCAATAGAACCCAGAAACTAGGTGAATTATTTTTTTAGGAAATGCTACAAAACATATTTACATGTCCTGTAATTTTCAGATTAGAAAATTCTTCGATATCAGTATTTCATTTTATAAAATCTCTGCTTAAATAAGGTGGAATTTTGTGTGTTTGAACTTGCATATTTTCACAATGTCAAGTCGACGAACTGGATCAGTCAAATAAGAGTCAGTAGAAGAACGCCTATATTTCACGTTTACACGTAAAAAAATGCATTTAAAATTAAACAGAATTGCCAAATGAAATTTTAGTATACATACAGATATTTTTTTTCATTTTGTGCGCAATAACTGGATTCTATCAAAATATATTTTTTTAATTGTAATTGCAAAATCAGAAACAATATTTTGAATAAATGATTTTTATATGCATGTTATAGCAGAAATATAAATAACTTATCACTTTTCCTTGTATAGATACAGTTTAAAACGGATTTATTTATTTATTATGTTATTATTATTGTTATTTTAACTATAAAATGAAAGAAAAGTTTACACTAGAGATGTTAAAATCAGTAAAGTCAAATTTCTAAGTTCTTAAATATGTAGAACTTACAAAAAATGAGAAATTGTTTCTAAAATTTAACCTAATTCTAATCCACATGATCTAACATATTTTTTGTCAACAATTTTTTTTAAATATAAAAACGGCATATTATTAAGATAAGGATCAATTTGACAATTTGAATTTTTAAACATATTTATATAGACATTTGTTTTTCAAAGTAAACTTTTTATCTCAACTTTTCACATAATAAATTTTAAATATCGATAAGTATTGAATAGATTAACTACAATTTACAATGGTATATATGTGTAAATTACCTCAGTCGGCTGAAAGACAACAAAAATTTAAATTTTATTTTTATGACGTAATATAACGTTTTGTATTATTTTAGTAACATTTAAAATTACAAATGCATATAAAAAAATCATGGAAATTTTATAGCTAATCATTCTTTTTAATATCTACATCCATAAAGCATAAATTGTAAAAAAAAAAGAAAGAAAAAAGAAGTTAAATTGCATTTTTGCAAAATTTAAGACGTTCACTGAGAATGCGTTTGTTTTAAACTGGAAAGCTGAATTTTAATAAGTAAATAATAATAAACTTTTATTATGTTTTTGAATTCTCCAAGAAGAAATACATTATGAATATTGATGAGTATCTGTGTTGTCAAAGTTTACGATTTTTGTTTAGATATAGGCGATTCTCTTTTATTATGCCTTTTATTTTAGATCCTTACGGAGATAAAATAAAATCCTAATGCACAATTTCTACTAAGCATACAAATATTGCAAAATACATTTCATTTCATCATTCATATGATCATTGATATAGCTTAAATTTATTATACATAAAATACCTAAAATAATGTTTAAGGATTATTAATTTTTTTTAAACGGCACATGAATTTATAATTTAATAATAATTTTCAATTGTTTTAATAAATTCATTTTTTATTGCAATTAACGTTAGTCCATTAAAAAAAATGTAGCATATCCGTAACTAAAAGATATTATATTATTGGATATATATATTAAAATCTTTTAGATAAATATTTTAGTATAGTACAGAACGGGAAAAAATGGTAGACTAAGGAATTACTGAGTGGTATGTTTTTCTTTTACATTGTACTTTATTTCAGTTTCTAAGTAGAGTAATATTAGGTCAATTGGGAAGTTCTGTCGTATAACATTATTTCAAGCCTACTTTTTAAAAATTGATTTTTCTTTATTGGCATCAGTTTTCCAAAATGGTAAAATTCGCATAGTTTTCACGTTTCACATTAAGGTGAAAACACTGGAAGATTTATTATTTCCAAAAAAGTGGTACAAATGAAGAAATGCGAATTTTAAAACAGTACACTTGAAATAACAATATACGACAGAACTTTCCGATAGACCTAAGATTAAATATATTATTCAAACTTTCTATTTATACATATATATACGGGTATTTCAAAAATTTGCAGAGAAAGTAAAACGCGATTAAAAAAAAAAGACAGAGAGAGAAAGACAGCTACGGTTCGAAGAGACTTGCGGTTTTCCCGTAAATATTCAGCATGGTACAAAATCTTGTATGACATAGAATAAATAATTTTAAATAATATTAAAAAATATAGGCAAAAATTCTAAATATTGATTATAAAGGAGTTACCGTAGATAATGCTATCAAATAACTCCATATTTCTCACGCAGTGCAGTTTTGATACACAAACATTAGAAAGCACTTTTTTAAAATTAAAATCTTGTAATGTGTAAGCAATATGGTATATTTCAATGGTGTTATATGCCTTGGCGCCCTTTATTGTCAAGAATTAAACCCATTTTTACTTTCTTCTATCTTTACAAGAAGAAAGTATTGGATTCATGAAAATTTTCGACTTCTGGTTTTCGACGGATTTATACGTTTTAGAAGGTCCTGAACACGTTTTGACTATTTTTAGAAAATGTCTGTCTGTGAGTCTGTCCGTCTGTCTGTCTTTCTGTTTGTCTGTCTATGTGTCTGTCTGTATCTGACAAAAAATTTTTGGGCGCTCTATCTCAAGAACTAATGCTCGAAATTTAATAAAATTTTATATTCTGTTAGACCTTGATATGAATTAGTGCCTATTCGTTTTTGGTGAAAATTGGCCTGCAGGTGGCGCTGCTATACAACGTTTTTCATGATTTTCAAGATTGCTATATCTCAAGAACTAATGCACAGAATTTCACGGAACTTCAGATTCTGTGACCCCTTGATATACATAGACGCTGATTAAGATTTGGTGTAAATTGGCCAGCAGGTGGCGCTGCTATGCCACGTTTTTCATGATTTTCATGATAGCTGTATCTCAAGAACTAATGCACAGAATGTCACCAAACTTTAGTTTCCGCGATACCTTGAGATACATAGCCGCTGATAAGGTTTTGGTGTGAACTGCCCTATAGGTGGCGCTGCTATGCTAAATTTTGCACGATTTTTGCGATAGGTATATCTCAAGAACTAATGCAGAGAACTTCATCAAATTTTAGATTCTGTTACACTAGAATATATAACATAATTAGACGCTAATTACATTTTGGTATTAACCTTGCAACAGGTAGTGCAGCTGTGCTGCATTTTGCACGATTTTTCCGATAGCTATATCTCAACAACCAACGCACAGAATTTCATCAAACTTCAGATTTTGTTACAAAATGACATATAACATAATTACACGATGATTACGTTTTGTTATAAATCCTTCAACTGATGGTGCTGTTGTGCTATATTTTACACGGTTTTTTTAAACTAGCTATATCTCAAGAACTAATGCACAGATTTTCATCAAACTTCAGATTCTTTTACACCATAACATAATTAGACGCTTTTTTACATTTTGGCATAAATATTTCAAGATATGGTGTTGCTGTGCGACGTTTTGCAAATTTTTTGTTATAACTATATCTCTAGAACTAATGGACGAAATTCCATCAAATTTCAGATTCTGTTAGGTCTTGACATAAATAGATGCTTATTAGGTTTTAGTATAAATTACCCAACATGAGGCACTACTAAGCTCTTTTTCTCAGAATATTAATTAAATTTTGCGTTTCAGGCTTTTCGGATATCAGAATCTCATTAGGCTAGGTCAAATGTTCGAGGAAATTCGATAGTGGGTAACTTTAGAGTCACCACGTTTTTTTTTTATATATTAAAATGTATTTATGAGATAGAAGAAAGTTTTGGGATTGACACATCCAACTAGTTTTAGTTATTATTCTTATTATCCTTTTCTTTTTGGGGATTATACAAAATCCCGTAAAATGTTGAACATTTATCCGGTGTATGGATAATATTCAGCATTTATAAATGCCATGCTTAATATTATTTACATACATATAATTATGAGACAATTCTATTTATCTTTTTCTGATAGCAAAGTGCGAGTAAAAAATCGATTCATAAGTAAATTTATTTAAAAAAAAAGATACATCTCTTTAATTTAAATTTTAAGAAACATTAATTTTCTTCTCACACCATTATAAATTGATTGATTATGATGGACTGTAAATGATTATTACTGTTTAAAACTTTTATTAGGACACAATTATGAATTTTACTTTGTTTAATCGTACAAGATTTTGAAAGAAGTAGGATTAAAGTTGCTGGAAAATAGATTATGTCTGGTTATTTCGATTGCTTTTTATGTAAAGAGTTGACTGAGACGATAAGGTATGTTTTTTTCACACATCGACTACCTTCTTACAATAGTTCAGTTATATTTTTTATTCTTACAGCATTCTTTTCTTTTTGTGGTGAGGAACTGGGAATAAACCGTCTTGTATCTGGCCTTTACGTATGATTTTAAACATTTTCATTTTGATATGGAGCATTAGTGAAAAAATAAACCGGGAGAAATACATATATGTATTATTAAATACAATTGTGGTTATGAATACATTTCAGTTTTATTTTGAACCCATTACAGACGAGGTTGCAGCCTTATTATAAATCTTAATATTTTTTACTGTTACGGCTTTATATTTGACGTTGTATAATCATGTTTTATTTTTTTCTTGGGGGGAAGGGAGAGTGAGCACATATCATATACCTTGATTATTTGATCTTTTGTGTGTTTTACTATCGCACTTTCGAGCCTTTTACATGAATGTCTGGTTAGCATGCTTGTGATTATGTTATAAAATGACTAATAAACACAACGAATAGCATATTTTATTAAGTATAATCACATTATCATACTTCCAGTTGCAAAGCTTCATACAAAAATTTCGAGAGTAGATGACGTAAGTTGTAATACCTGTGGCGTCTTTATCAAAATATGCAGTAAAATGTTCAATGAGAAAACAGTTCCATGTCTATTTCTGAATGAAACAAAAAAAGTTACATTTTGTTCTCTTCGATATTCATGTAGATATGCAAATTTAAATAAAATATAATTTTTTGATTGAGGCCTATCTTACATTTCAAATGCGCCAATATCACGTAGCTCAAAGACATGCTTATGTGGGGTAAGACACGATTTTTTTATATTTTTGCGGTTTTTGCAGGTATTATGATATAAAGTTTTGTCTTTTATTCACGATTCTGTAAGGAAAATTTTCCTCATTGAAAGTTTTACCGTATGGGAGCCTTATGAAAATGCAGTCTGTGTTGTTCATATAAACAGCCCGGGAGAATGCAACTTATTTATTTAATTTTGCATCCTTTTTTTATGAAACTGCGGTTGGAAGTATGGTTTTATTCTTATTATTTAGTATAATATGCTACTGATTCCATTTTTTGAATCAAACTGCATGTATCAACATTTATCTGTGTATAATATCTTTTTAATAGAAAAAAATAGATTCCAAGTTAATAAAAAATGACAAAATGTTTTGTTTAAAACTGCCACATAATTCATTAATTGTTACAGTGATATATAGAGAGAAAATACCTTGATAAAAAATCTAAAACTCAATGATAATACATTAAAATCAAAATAATATCTTACCAATAGATAATACAAAACGACAAATGACATAAAATTAAATTACTCATAAAGTGAAGGGAAAGGAATTTAGATATATGATGATGGAAAATTTAATCCAAAAATGTATGCAAGAGTCAATCTTTAGTTTGCAATAATATCCGATTGTCTGCAGAAACGTCTTTATTTCACATAATAATATACTACCAAATAGCCAATTACTCTACATAAGTATACAAGAATTTCTTATGTAGAGGTTTACTAATAAAATTATGTCAAGTTTACTAATCAATTTTGTAAATTAAGTCAAGGATTACTAATCGTATTCACAAAAACAGTTTATATATCTTTTTTAGAAAGAAATAATGATACATTATTATGTTATTGCTTTTATAAATATTGCACATATTTAAAAATTAGACAGGAACACGTCAAAGATTTTGCTAGATTTAATAAAAATTAGTTTTCCTTTTAATCTGGTAAGTTTGATTCACATACAAATTAAAAAAAAAACTTTTTTTTATATTGGAGGCTAACGAAACAAAATCATTGAAAGCTGTGAAAGTATCAGAGTGCCTATTAAGAAAATATAAAAGGATGTTACTGATAAATATATTTTTAATTTTATCCTATGAAAGGTCGTTTAAAAGTAACAAGTCATATTGAAAAATAAGAATTTAAATTTTTGGTTATTAGTCAAATAAATCGATATCTATTAAAAATTTGAATCAGTCTGATAAACAATTCTAAAAGAAGAAATTTCGATAATCAGAATGGTAAACAAATGTCTGTACAATTACCAAACATGTTCGCACATTTAATAATTGCATCTTGATTGTATTCAGCGGTGTCTAGGATGACTGTGTATTAGTCTTTTTTCTAAACTTGCGGAACAGAATGTTTGATAGGTCTAAATATATTAGCTTTAATCATCAATAGCATTATGCTTCGAAGGCTCTTCATCGAAGTCAAACAGTATGTTTGTTATTACATAAATGCTGTGCAATGTCTTTATGGGGTTATCGGTGTCATACCCGGTAATACATATTATTATAATATATATTAATATTCATATTAATATAACTTTTAATATAAATATAAATTCAATTTAAACATTTTCCACTGGAATAGATTAAATGAAAACAATTTGGCATAATTCATTTTTAAAATCATGTTATAGTAATCTTATTTTGTTACCTCATATTATTTAATAATCCTCGTAGAAATTCGCAAATGTACCGAATAAATCAGATTGTTTAAGGAATAAAAAATATTCTTTAGTTTCAGGAAAGAATTTTCATGGAAAACCTTCCATTGTTTTATCTTTAAATGACAGATAGTCTGAAAGAACTTATTCATGTAGAACTTGTTCACCACGACGGAGAGCAATTAATACCCATCTGACGAAAATTCGGCTAAGCTTTTAAGCATCGTGTGAAAATTAAGCAGATTTTTCAAATACATTTTCTAGTCATTTTGTAAATTTTATGATATAAAGAATAATGGATTCTGAAATGAAATGTATTAACTCTTTTGTGATTTAATGTGAGATATCCAAACAAAGGGCACCTATAATAAATGAAATGAGGTTTATTCAAATAATTTCTCGTTTAAGTTTTAAAAAGTTCATTGTTATGTGTCCGAAAAGTTTCGATAAGTAAATAAAAAAAGTATTTTTTCTATGATTAATTTTTTAAATGTAATTTATGCAAGAATAATTAAAAAAATAATATTTAATTTTAATTTAAGATGTTGCTTGTGGCTTGTTGAACTTTTGTTATACTAAATATATATAAAAAAGAAAAATTTTATTTATTTTTTAAACGTCATTAACATATTAAATACTTTTAAAACCAGTTTTAATTACTTTAGTGAAGAGCAGTTTAACAGTTTTGTAGAGAATGAGCCTGTATTCATATAAAATTTGTAATTTTTTTGTTGCGGATGTTACAATTCTACAAGTACTGCTGGAAGACCGAGTTTGCAATTTTTTTTAAATGGAGAAAAAGAACCTGTTTAATTAACAACAATGTGGTCAAAAAGGAACTTTTTTAATTAAATCTTGGAATAAGCTTCAGAAAATTCATTGTTCTTTTATAATTTGGGTACACTTCTATGCGCATTCCGAAGGTCCCAGCAGCTGATTGCTTTAAAGGAGTTTTCAGGCTATTCGGAAATATTTTACACATATTTCAAAAGAATAAAAAAGGCACAAAATGTCAGAGTAATTTCAAATCCAGACATTAATAAAATACGTGATTTTTAGATATTATGTATTCAATTTTTCTTCTAAAAGTAAAAAAAAAACTCCTTTAGTATATGGTCAAATAACATTTTTGTACCAAAAGAAGTCTAACTCAACACAAATAATGCAAATAAAAATATAAAATTTTTGTAAAGGATTTTTTCTTTCGTTTTCGATAGCGCGACAACACTGTTAGCTGGCTGCGAACGCAACACCCTAAAAAGGCGTTTTGTTGGCTTCAAATATTTATTTATATATATGTCACTTCCCTCCCAAGTTTTAAAAAATATAAATAAATATTGGTTTTTAAGCGCTTGTTCGCGATTTCTTTCCATTGTGTTGCAAATTACTGCTAAAACTGTATGTAATACATTTGAATTTGATAAGTTCAAGTTTACTCAAACAAGCCTATCCATTATACTGTATTAATATCCGCTTTTCTTCTATTCGAGTATTTTCAATCACAATTTACTACTTTGTATAGAGAAAAATCTACTGTTCCTTTTAAAATTGAATAAATTATTTGTGGACTTACTATTCATTTTCGTCAGTCAAAAATTTTTAAATTTGCAAATAGATTTTATAATCATGTAACGTATCCCTCTTGCTTATAGAGCACAGTTGTTTATACATTCGGAGACATTTATCATAGTATGACATACTCGAAACATGCACAGTAATGAGGCAGCTTCATTACAATATTTACATAAAGAAGTATCTATTTTAAAGTTATTGTAATTCAGTGTAGTAAAAAATTACATTTATACATAGTTTTATGAAGGAATTTTTCTGTAGTAAACGTTTAATCTTATAAAAAAACCTTATACACTGGTTAAAAATTAAAGACGGTGCTGATACACTAGAAAAAAGATAAACAAGGCAATAGAACTGTCCTAAAGACCATTCAAGAGATAGACTTGGGACAGATGCAGTAGGTTATGCGAATATATGGAATACAACATGAGACGAGGTTTTGGAAAGCTATAAAGCACAGAGGAGTTTGACTATCAACAATTCTGTTAAATCTATTGCACGGTGTACTGTGATTTCAACGACGAAATTTCTTGCGACTACTGTGTGATATGGCCAACAAGCAATCCAGAAGATGTCATCCGGATGACTTTTAAGAGATTCGTATGCTTGAGATGTTAGAAGAAGCTTGAAGTCTAACAACCCTCATAGCATGCATGGTCGCAGTGACGTCACAATGACGTCTTTGTGAGTCATTGTGGTCACATTACATCTGTGACCAAAATGCCACTGCTCAGTGACGTCACATTGTGATTGAGATGTGACTTTCTTAAAAATCTTTAGAATATTACAAAAATTCTTCAAAACATATTATTTACTTTAAAAAACACTTTTGTCACAACGTCGCTCTTGTCACAGTTTCGTCACGATATTAAGGGGTCAGGTACCTTTCAAATGGTCAAAATTTCGATTTTTTTTATTGCTTTATATGAAAGTATAATCTTTTAGATTCATATTAAAACAAACCCCATAAAAAAATTCTCACTAGAAACGAAGTTATGGGCAAAATAGTAAGGCCTCTTTTCATGAAACAGCGATATTTAAAGGGCTAGACTGTTTGTTTACATTTTTCACGCAGCAGGCACCGGCCGTAGCTGATAAGATTCAAGGATTTCTACTCTTATTTTTCTTTACTCTGTGGTTATTTATTTTCCCTTTCCTTTCAGGAAATCAAGCAGAAATTAGCAACTGCTACTTCAACTTTAGATTCAAGCTAGTTAGCTTGATTTAGAAATAAATCTATGCCCGTTGTGTTGTTTACTCTTTCGATGCTGAATTTCTGATTTTTTTATAGTGATTTGTTTGCGAATAAGTTTTATTTTAGCTTTAAATTAATTTTATTTATTTCGTTAATAATCTTCTGCTACAATGAGTGAAGTTCTTAGCGAAAACACACCTAAAAGAGCTTCTGGGATACGACCGAAAAAAAGGAAATTTACTGGTAATATATATACTAGAAAGTTGACGAAAAGTGAAAATGATTCACTGAATAACAGTGCTTCACAGAGAAAACTTTCTGTAAACAAGGAGTTTGAATATAATTCTAGCTTTGATGGATATCGTATTATGGATGTCAGTCACATGTTTTCCATTCTGGAAAAATTTTTATGCTGTAAAGCTTGTGGTGGTGAAGTAAGTATAACAGAAGAAATTGAATGTGGCTTATCATCTAAAATTTCGATTTTATGTGAAAATTGCGCTGAAGTTATTAAATTTAAGAATTCTAAGAAGATCGGCGAAAATAACAAAATTTCAGAAATTAACAACAGATATATTTATGCCATTAAATCAATTGGACTGGGGTATGCAGCAATGAAACTGTTTTGTGGAATCATGGATCTGCCTCAACCGGTTTCCAAAAAATCTTACAATGCTGCGATAAAGGTGCTACAGAAATGCTCTGCATCTGTCGCAGAAAAATCTATGATATCTGCAGCTTCAGAAGAAGTAACTCTGACTGATTCTTCATGCTTAAACATCAGTGGTGACGGTACATGGAAAACTCGGGGTCATACTTCACGAATAGGTGTGTGCACTGTCATTGGTGACAAAAGCGGCAAAGTTATTGATACTGAAGTCCTTTCCTCATTTTGCAAGTCATGTGATGCATGGAAACTAAAAAAAGGGACGCATGAATATAATTCATGGAAAAAAACCCATGAAAATGATTGCCTCAATAACCACGATGGATCTGCTGGAAAAATGGAACTAAGTGGTATGGTTCAAATATTTCAACGTTCAGAAGCCACAAGAAACGTAAAGTACATTGGATATATAGGTGATGGTGATGCCAAAACTTTTCAAGCCATATCAGAGGCCAGCCCATATGGTTCTGATACAAAAGTTGAAAAAATTGAATGCGTGGGTCACATTCAAAAGAGAATGGGCACACGCTTACGGAAACTTAAACAAAACAAAGTAAAATGTAGTGAAGGTAAAGCACTTGGAGGAAAAGGTAGACTTACGGACAACATCATTGCTAAGCTAACAGATTATTATGGAAATGCAATTCGACAGAATAAAAACAATTTACATGAAATGCGTAAAGCTATCTGGGCTGCATATTTTCATACTCGTTCAACGGATGCCGAGCCTCTACATTCATTTTGCCCTACTGGAAGTGAATCTTGGTGCAAATATAATAAAGCAGTTGCTTGTGGTACCATTAAAACATTTAAACACAAGAACACAGTCCCGACTAGTGTAATGGATACTATAAAACCAATTTTTAATGACTTATCGCAGCCAAAACTTCTGTCTAGGTGCTTAGGAGGTAAGACCCAGAACAACAATGAATCGATAAATTCTTTAATATGGAAATTATGTCCAAAAACACAAGGAGTAGGTAAAAGGATTGTGGAAATTGCTACAAATGAAGCAGTTATTTTGTTTAATGATGGCAATCAAGGAAAAATGAATGTAATGCAAGAATTTGGCTTGACAGTTGGTGCACATGCTCGAGGATGTTTGAAACAGTTAGACGACCAAAGGATTGCAACTTCTAATTTACGCTTTCTTCAAAACACAAAAGAAGCAAGAAAAAGTAAGCGAATGAAAGAAATTGCTCAGAAAGATAAATTTCTCTTGTAGGAAGGTGAAATTTACAGTGCCGGTGCTTTTTAAATGTGTTAAGTTTTGTGAAAATCTTTGAGCAAAGTTTTTTTCCATCTGTTATCCCATGCGATGATAGTTATCAAAGTATATGTATGTAAATTAGTGTTCAAATTTCTAAAAGGTTTATTTATGTCATGCAATAGAAAACATCAGAATGAATTTATAGATTTTTGTTTCACAAGTCTTCTAAAAAGTTTATCAACCTAATAATCTAAGTAAACAGATGATGTAGTATTATTCTTGTAAAGGTAAATTTATTTTTATTTCTACTTTTATTTTTCTTGATTTAGTACACAATATTTATTTTTTAATATTTATTAAATTCATGTGTATAAATAAGATAAGTAAATAATTATATAAATTACTGCAATACTTAAAAATAATGTTTCATAATAAGTTCCTAAGTCAATCTTTTCTTTCAATTGAATTTTCACAAAAATAATTTTCGTTTTTACCCTTAGGATTCAATAGCGCACATGATTTCTCCGAAACTGTTGGCTAAAATTTTATAAAAAATTAACAGCTCAAACAAAACATTCAAATGTTGAAAATGACGAATTGTTATCAGTGTCATGTAAGAATTTATTAAATAATGAATGGTTATTTAGAAAAATGATATAAGGAAAAAATTTTTTCGTTTTTTTGTTTACGATTCAATAGCGCGCATGATTTCTCCGAAATGGTTGTCTAAAATTTTATAAAAAATTAACAGCTCTTACAAAACATTCAAATGTTGAAAATGACGAAGTATTATCAGTGTCATGTAAGGATTTATTAAATAATGAATGGTTATTTAGAAGAATGATATGAGGAAAAAAATTTTCGTTTTTATGTTTACGATTCAATAGCGCCCATGATTTCTTTGAAATTGTTGGCTAAAATTTTATAAAAAATTAACAGCTCATACAAAACATTTAAATGTTGAAAATGACGAATTGTTATCAGTGTCATGTAAGGATTTATTAAATAATGAATGGTTATTTAGAAGAATGATATGAGGAAAAATTATTTTCGTTTTTCCGTTTACGATTCAATAGCGCGCATGATTTCTTTGAAATTGTTGGCTAAAATTTTATAAAAAATTAACAGCTCATACAAAACATTCAAATGTTGAAAATGACGAATTGTTATCAGTGTCATGTAAGGATTTATTAGATAATGAATGGTTACTTAGAAGAACGATATGATGAAAAATTATTTTCGTTTTTACGTTTACGATTCAACTGCGCGCATGATTTCTCCGAAATGGTTGTCTAAAATGTCATAAAAAAATTAACATCTCTTACATAGCATATAAATGTTGAAAATGATGAAGTATTACCAGTTTCATGTAAAAATTTTGTAAATAATGAATAAATATATAGAAAAATGTTGTATCAGTATATGTTATTTGTGTATTTATATTCATTTTGCATGTTTTATAGCACACTATTTACTATTTTTTTATAATGAAACTTATTGAATTTATGTTTTTATATAAATAGGTAAGTAAATAAATATATGTATACTTAAATATCTAAAGATATTTTGCATAATATGTTTTAAAAAGAAATTTTATCTTTAAATTGGATTTTCTCAAAATGCTATTTTTTCAACTTGCGCGCATGATTGCTCGAAAATGGTTGGGTAGAATTTGATGAAATTTTTACAGAAGTTACATAACATATAAATGCTTAAAATGACGAACTACTATCACTTTTGTGTATGAATTTTTTAAGTTATGAATTATTATTTACAAAAAAAAGGGCTAAATTTTGTTATTTTTCATATTTTTATGTATTTTTTATACAAAGACAGAATTTAAAGTAACTAGGGTTCGTCATTTTGATTATTGACTATTTTTCTTTATATATAAAGTGATTTTAGGTCTTTATGATATTTTTTATGCATGTCAAGCTGCGCGCAAGACTATGTATGATTTTTCTTCGAGAAAAAAAGACCTTTTGTAATTTTTTAATTTAATTTTATGGTGAAGGTATAAAAATATTCCATGACCTGTAACAGTTACAGGAAGATTATTTAAATATGTGTTAAAAATTTGAAGTTCTTAAAAGCGATAGATTTAAAGATATTGAGATCAATACTGTATGCAAATTTTGCTTCTATTTTAATCGATCAAAGGTACCTGATCCCTTAATGTCAAAGTAGTCACAGATGACACATTTTTCACAAATTTGTCATACCGTGGCTTTGCAAAGTAGTCACAATGTGACGTTACAAACGAGCTCTAAAACGGCCATAACGACTTCACATTTTAGTCACTGTGACTTCACGTTAACGTCACGTAACGTCATATCCGCAATCGATGGCCACAAAGTCACAAAGTGACTTCAGAACGATGTCTCAGTGACATCACCATGCCTTACGGGAAGTGTCGCAAATGAGTTAGGGATCACTCACGAAATCGTTTTAAGAACCTTTACAGCATTTCAAGCATTTGGTACAGCTGCCTGTGCGTTTTCAGGTAATCAAACACTAGCAACAATAACATCGGAAGACCTATATATTGACTTACAGGAAAAAAACAGCAGAAAGCTAGAGTTTTCAAAAGAACATGGAGCAGACAACTGAACGATATGTATCTTGTTTTACCGAGGCCACCAGTTTCTATGTGCACTGCGAAAAGTACCGTGTATAGCATCAATGATTTCTCATCAAAGACGCCGGTTTCTGTGGCGCAAGAACATACCAACTGGGCACAACACGAGTAGGATCGAGTTCCATTTACGGATAAAACCCGATTTAATCTGATGAGCTATTCTGGATGTATATGCTCCATAAAAGAAAAGAAACACGCAATCAGTACAGCAACATAATCGAAATTGAACGTTTCTAATGTGCCAGAGTTCTTGTTTGGGGAGGTATCATGCTTGATAGCCCCACGAGCCTCCATGTATTTCAAAGAAGTTCAGTCATCAGTGTAGTGGAGATCTGTATTTTAAAGTATTGCGACCAGGTTCTTTTCAAAAAAATGCATTCGCTAGAGTTGTAGGCTGTGATCAATAAAATAAATGCCTTTTGAGAACTTTGTTTATTTAAGGTAGAGTTATAAAAATTAAATCATTTCTTACTGAAATAATTAGGGATGGTGCCTCTAAGCATTTTTTAAAATACCTTCTCTACATGTCTGAGTCCGTGAAGGGAGAGAGAGGCAATTCAATTTTCTCATTCAGAATTCACACATTGGCATCCAGAATTGGCGAAAAGGAGCATATGAAAAGTGAATGATATCATAACCATGAAATTTTCTGTTACGATTTAAACAATTAAGATGATTTTGAATTTAATGCAGGGCACCCAGAAATGGGCAGTCCTAAAAAAATACGCCAAAAAGAATTCGTGCCAAAAATCGTACGTTATAGGTCTGTTTTGGGAGAAAGTTATCAATAGACAAAACACAGAGCATTTACATGAAAAGTTTTTATGTAATAAAGAAGTTAGGCTCAACATTACGCAGAGAGAAAATGAAATTTTACTGACCGCAAACACATTCGATCTTTATTCTTTCTTTTATTATTTTAGCGAAGCCGAAAATTTATCTAAAGGAACTCTTTATCTGAGAATCGTTTTACTGATACAGCAGATGTTACATGTTTTCCTTCTTTACTTTTTAACGGAAAGTTATTGTGGGATCGAAATAAGACGCTAAGATAAAATAGATATTTAATTAAAGATTAGTTTTAACTGTAATTTAGAAAAATGTAAAATTTAAGAAAACTATATGTGATTCTACATCACATATATCACCCCTTTCACAGGCGAAAAAAAAAATCTTTAAAGGTACATGCAGGGAGAGAAATCAATTTTCATATGCTCTTACAAGTAACAATGTATAAAATGTTCATGAAAACAAACTAAACATTTACTAAATAATGTAAACAGCAATTGAACTTCTCTCTAAGTAGGCAACCATCCCAAATAAAAGTATATATATATCATGATATAAATATATTGGTACCATAAATATTGTCATACAAATGACATCATATGTTGTTTCTATTTAGAAACAGCTGCAGCTTCATTAATAATATTTGTGATCACTCTTCAATTTGTCTTATTTAGACAAGGACCTGTATCAGAAATGTGCACATACAAATAAAAGAAAATACCAGGTCTAAGTCCACAGGTCACTTACCAATTGGCAAAAAAAAATCCAAATTGTTTATAATAAGAACATTAAATATGTGTATTGATCAATACAATAATAATAGCAAAGTACTCGAGTAATATAATGCAATTAAACACAAAACATAATATACAAATAAACAAAAACATAATGTAAATAGAAGGATTAAAAATGTCCATAATAATGAATAATAGGAAATACTTGAAATTTCCACCATTTTTTTTTAAATTTACAAAATAAGTTTTACTACCAACTTATATTTGAAATGAGAGTTCAAGCAGTGCTAGACAACCAACATATGGATAAATTTTTTGAAACACTGTCGTTGACCATTTACTTCCATGTGATAATAACGTTCCTAAATGTATATCTTCTAATTTTTGTCTTTTTTTTTAATACCCAAACTAATGAATTTTTTTATTAAGTTAAATCTGAAATTTAAAATCAACGTTGCATTATATTGACATCTAAAACGGTATTTTAGTGTAACATGAGAAAAGAAATCCTCGTAAAGAATTCGGTATCTTCCCAAAAATACTTTTATTCAAGAATAATTACTGGTAAGTGGGAGACACTGAACTTTCATGCAAAAGTATAAAAAGTTTAGAACTGTGGGAAAGATGTGTGGAAAGGTAATCTGGAGACCTGTAAAGTAACTTCAATTTAAGATACGACTTGTATAAAGACCAATAAAAGACATGCATTAACCACTAAAGCAAACATATGACAGCATCTTTGCCTATAAAAATTACAATTTATCTTCACTTCATATCCTTTGAATGAGAAGTGTGAAAACATTGACATGTATGCAATTTTAAATATCACCTTGACTGTGGTATACCACTCATCGTTATCTGCAAAATAACTAAAGTGTATTTTTTTATGTGGAAGTACTGTGTACAAATTATATAAGGATGAGTATTGAATTTAAAGTGAATAAGTGTGTGAATTTTAGTCTATATATAAAATTTTACATCTTGCTAGAATTTTTAATAAAAAGGAGTAAGCTCCGCTACATGTGTAAGTATTCATTGACTGAAAACTAATTTTTAATGGTCGTAAATATAGTGTAAAGTACTACTGTATATCATGTATACCCAAATGAAAATAAAGAAATGTGGAGAAGCGAATATAAATGATATTTAATTACGAACAAATGTTATGCAAAAAAAAGTGTCTCTATCTATCTAAATTACGCCTAAAGAGTAATGAAATTCACGCGTGTAAACGGGAAAACATGGAATAGTGCAAATGGGAAGGTAAAAATTACTGGATTAAATCATCCATAACCAAAACAAAAAAAATGTAAAGAAATGACTTATGTATTAAAGATAATAATCAATATGTTCTAAAAAAAACTTGATAGAGGACCGATAATTAAACAATTGCATATGTAAATGTATATGTATGTGAATAACTTCCTCTGCAAAGCAAGCAGCAAAATATATATACCTTTGTAAACTGCCATTGTAAAAAAAACTTTGTATAAAAACATTGTAATTGCTGCATGCAAAGAGAAGTTGTATGAAAAGTGAGTCAGTTGCAAATATCCACAAGTATATCAAAAGAAAAAGAACTTTGTAAAACTTTCACCACTGTAATATTGATACACTAGTGAACATTCGCACTAACACTGTGTGTAAAGAAAAGTGCAATTGATAATTACACAGACCTACTAAAAATAGAGTAGCTACATCGAATTAAGACAAAATAGATGTGCAATTTTTTTATCTATCGCGAAAGATACAAATAAAGAAAAATAAATTGTGTAAACAAACATTTAAGATTCACCGCAGAAGTCTTACTGATAATTAGGGCTTAACCACCAGAAGAAAACTATCAATAAATCAAAAATGTGAAATTTTGAATCATTCATCTATTCCTGAGCTCACGAAACAGTTGAATGAAAGAGAATCCAAGATATGAACAATGCCCGAAAAATGTAAATCATGAAATGATTGAAAGTAATCTTTAAATAAAATGTATTAAAATGTGTACACCATATGAAAAATAAAATAAAAAAATATATGAAAGAATAGTGTATGTAAAAAAAATACAATAATTAATGCTTTATGTTTGTTTTATGAATAAAAAAACTAATAATGTAAACAATACTGTGTAAAGGAGCGGAGAAATCCAGGTATCACATGAAGGTAAATAATAAAATATGTAAATAACTACTATACTTGAAATGGCATACCTGAAGGAGTGTTGAATATTTACGTTATGTTTTAGAGTGAATAAAAGCTTGTTTTTGCTTGAAATAAAATTTAAATGTATTACAGCAAGGGGAAAAAGCGGGGTGATTTATGTCGAAAAACTTCTTGTAAGCACGGTTATGTGCGATGCAGTTAATGCATCTTGAAACATTTTTACAATTATCTGAAGTATGTGATTCACCACAATTAGCACAAGCCAAATCATATGCACAAAATTTTGCCAGGTGACCCATTTGTTGGCAATGAAAGCAACGTTTTATGTTAATAAATGGCCTGACAGTGTAGTCAACAGAATTAATATTTAGTTTTCCATGTTGAATTAAGAGATCAGCTATCCATGATGTAACACTAATTGTCCAGTTATATTTTAATCCCTGTCTTAATTTATGCTTTCTTTCAAAGTTAATGGAAGGAATGGTACTGCCAATCTTTTCATTTATAACCATCATAATATCTGGTATACCTATATTGTCATCAAGACCCAACAGAATTATTTTTGTGCAGTCAGAAAAATCTCTAACTTGATTTTTTTGCTCACATAAATTTAGGATGTAATCCGGTATTGAAATAAGATCAGTATTTTTGTCTTTTGATAATTCAGAGTTATTTGTACCAGAATTTATGTGTGTTTCAGATTCAACTTTATCTAAAAATTTGGCCAAATCTTTCCCACTAGAATTACATTCCTTATCTTTAATAACATTAAGGGGTTCATCCAATTTAGATTCATCAATGTCGCATTGAATAGCTATCTCATTATGCATAGACTGTTTGGACGAGTTCAGTGTTCTTACTTTTTTGAACAACAGCTCATTTAACCTATGTAACTGGTCGTTATTTTTTTGTAAAACAGTCCACTCAGATTGAACACTACACACCAAATCACTTAAAATATTAAATTTTAATTCAATTTCTTTTTGATAGGAATTAAATTTTGCCATAAGTTCTGGGTTATTCTCATTTGAAATAGGATCAATTAATTTCTGAACATCCGAAACAACAGATTTAGAATATCTATTAATAGATTCCTTTAAACTACTCAAACATGAAATCTCAAAAGAATTAGAATCTAAACCAATTGTTTCAGAATCCATATTAGTTTTAGAAGACATTACCTGTTTTGCATTAGGTCTTAACTTAAAATTAAACACAACAGATGGATCTTGTGTCAATTTACGTGACCTTTTTTTTTAGTCATTATAAACAATTTATATCCTAAATTATAAAAATACGAAAATAAACAAACGAGCACAGTATCTGATTATTAAAAAATGTACCTATCTACAATGCAATATAATAAAAGCAGCTATATGTGAGAATATTTTTAAATAGATACTAAAAATTTAAAATAAATGTCTATCCATAAACTAATCAAAATTGTGTTTTACATTTATAAAAGTGAAAAAGCATGAAAAAAAAATCTCAATATTTATTTAAATATTGGAAAATCGGACTCTCTTTAACGAAATATTTTTGCAAGTGGCTGCAAATAGGAAAAACAAACAATGAAAATTTATATATAAAAAGGTCTTAAAATAGATTAGAAAGGGGCATTTGTTTTAATGCACTGTTTGTATCCTATATGAAATGCATAAGAAATATGATAATAAATATTAAGGAATTTATCAAATGCTTTCTTTTTTTTAATTGAACACATCTAAAATTGAAGTTGTTATTAGCTAATCTAATTGACGAAAATAATGATTCATACTGTATCTTATAATTTTTTTTCTTTCTTGCAGTATAGACTGGAAAAATGATTCTACTTGAATATATATAAACAATGCACACACTTTTAAAATATTAAGATATTAGATTTAATTATGCAAATAAGAACATGGCTAGTCTTTGCACGAATAAAAACAATCTCCCAATAAAATTACTTTACAAACAATATAAAGCACAACTTACCTTTAAAGTGAAAAAAAAATCAGGAAAGAAAAGTAGGATAAAATGTAATAATATATTTTTTGATACATGAATTTATAATTCGATTATGCATGCATCATTATTATTATTTATGTCATGTGCACATGGCATGTGATTCAAACGATAAAATTTTATTTATCTGAAAATGAGCCCACTGTCAATAATATATGAAGGTGCATACATCCTTATTGTATAACCAGTATTCACATGCATCTTTCTCTGTATTGTTTCTTTTATATAAACCTCATATTAAAAAAATAATGGTTGCAACCCGACAACATCATGCCTTATTTTTTATAGGAAAAAGAGATGCACCATTAACTTACCTAGAACTTTTTCATCTACATGGAAATATAATATAAAATTTATGAAAAAGAAAACGGAATATACGTCAATTTATAACACTTCAAAAATAACTGTATTAAAAAAATAAACAAAATATATAGTCATTAATTAATAATGGAAATTATAAAAATACTTTCTTTAAAAAGTAATAAACTGTCTTGATATTTCTCAAACGACTTTCAGCAAAAAGTGCACAGCAATAAGTACTTAGATATTTGAAAAATATAATTTTATCATGCTATCGTTTGTATCATAGTTTTTAAATAGCACTTGTAAAGCTGTGAAATGTTTCAAGACAATCTAAAATCATTTATAACTGTTCGTATTTAAAGAAATTCAATTAGAGCACAGAAAAACTAATACATAATAAACTAAAAATGGTTGAAAATTACTCAACATAATTTTTTTAAAATAAAAATATCATATAATTAAAATAGAAATTGAGATTTAACCTATTAAATATAAAAGCATACACTTTCTCATCTGCGAAATTTATGCTGTAAATATTTATCAATGAATGTCTTCTTCACTCATTTTTTTTTTTAACTTTCAACTACTACAAATAAACTTGTAACAGTATTATCGTAAAAATAAACGTTCAATAGCGCACAAAATTACAGACACAAAATTGATCAATTCTGTAGTTTTAAGGGTTTTTTTTAATAGTATAGCGCATGTAATTATTTTTGTGAAAAACATCAGTGTCAGCATCCAAAAATTTAAAGAATAAATCCAATGTGAAGATCATATTATCGACGAATGACGAAGAATTTAAACGTCGAACACGAAATTCTGTGTCACTTTAGTCGAGAGCATATGAAATCGTCACTGAAGTACACCGCTAAGATGAAATAAAAACATTATGTCAGTGAGCGTGACATTGTTGATTTAACGGAGGTGAAATAAGAGTCACAAATCGCCAGTCGTAGATTCTTAGGCCTACATCGGCAGGGGAAAATTTAACGAGCGGAAGCGAAGCACCCATCATCACGAAACGTCCCGATCAGAAGAATCACTCGCTCAAGTAAAAGAGAAATTGGCACTATAATCCAACTCTATAATGTCCAGCAAGAAAAATCCGGCGGCAATAATTCACCGGAGCATAGGCATATTTCACACAACAGTCTGCGAAGGAAGGGAGCACTTATGTAATGATTCACAAACATAAGCAGGACTTATCTGACGAGGAAATAGTCGTTCGAAAATACTTGAAGACTGACGTTAATAGTTCACATTTATTGTATTCAGGAAAATAAATAGTCCGGAAAAATCTGGCAGGCAAATAAAAAGCAGGCAAATAACAGCAGGCAAATAACAGCAGGCAAATAACAGCAGGCACCATCCCTCGATGTTTGAAAAAGTTGCGAATGCCTGGTGTAGGCACCATAGTTTCTGTAGTGGAGATCTGTATTTTAAAGTATTGCGACCAGGTTCTTTTCAAAAAAATGCATTCGCTAGAGTTGTAGGCTGTGATCAATAAAATAAATGCCTTTTGAGAACTTTGTTTATTTAAGGTAGAGTTATAAAAATTAAATCATTTCTTACTGAAATAATTAGGGATGGTGCCTCTAAGCATTTTTTAAAATACCTTCTCTACATGTCTGAGTCCGTGAAGGGAGAGAGAGGCAATTCAATTTTCTCAGTCAGAATTCACACATTGGCATCCAGAATTGGCGAAAAGGAGCATATGAAAAGTGAATGATATCATAACCATGAAATTTTCTGTTACGCTTTAAACAATTAAGATGATTTTGAATTTAATGCAGGGCACCCAGAAATGGGCAGTAGGGTGGAGCGAAAAAAAATTTTTTTTTGAAAATCAAAAACGGGTAGGTGCCAAAAGTTGCCTTTTTACTAGTGCATCAACTGCGTGAAATTTTACCGCTGAAAAAAAATGGCTTGAGTCTGCGCTTTTGCTCCAAAAATCGAAATTTTGGGTAAAATTTGTCATTTTTTGACATTTTTTCAAAAAAATTAAAAAAATCCTACAAAGCTGGTTAATATTTAAAAGTGTTGCTTAGACCTTTATATTTATCTGCTTAATTTATTTAATCTATAAAACAATATGTTTATTCCCTATAGCGGGAGCAAAACAGACAACTTTTAGTAAGAAAACAGCATTACCACTCTATTGGGTCATACAACAAATTGTCGTTTATAATACAGCTCTTGTTTTCAAAACTACCTTGGACATGCGTCGTGGAGGTGGCTATATTTCCTATACCACCCGGACCAACTATTCGATCATCTTAGTACAGTGTTTTATTTATACATTGATTTGTGATTTTCTTTATAAAAATTTGGCATGTTTTCGATGCTTCCACCTTGTTTATCTGTTCTTTGCATCCACATGCTGCTGTAACTATCGTCATGTATATTTTTACAGTTTATACAAAAAAAGACAAGCAGAGTAATGCACGGAAATATTATTAAAGGGATCTATTCGGCCATCTGTTATATTTATCAAACTTACATTCAGTTGATGAATAGTGATTGGAAGTTCTGTTACCACAACATTTTTTCAGTCAATTGTATTTTTTTTATGTAATGATTTTGTTCAAAGATGATCTCAGATATTTCAACTATAAGTATGCCATCATTTATTCTACTTTTGCATTTTTTATATGTTGAGAAGCGAGCTGTTTAATGTGATGGTGATTGGCAGCGAGAATTGCAATGAAAATTTGTTCTCCATATGTAAAGCAACCGCTGTTGCAAATAACTTTTTTTTGCATTAGTTTTATGTCGTTTTCTAAGTGTTTTCGTATTTAGGTAATTTCCTATTAACTTTTAGATCCCCTTTTTATGAGTGGACTACATTTGATGGTGAAATGTCCTGGGCATAAACTTATAATGCATAGTACTTTATGAGGGAATGTATGGATTCTAATTAGGAGAATTTATTTGTCACTGTGAACCATTTTGCATGGGGTAAGCTTAGAATTGTGTATAATATTGAATCATTCACTACTTCAACTCCAGTGAATTTCCTCTGAGTCAATTGTTAGAAAAGTCGATATACAACGTTCTAAGCTACATGGATTCACTGGATCAATAAGGAAATTCTTTGTCTACGTATTATTCACTTCCTATTGCAATTTTTTTTATATATATAAAATAGAGAATAATTTTGAAAAATTATTTTCTCAAATTGAGAAAAAGATACTCAGAACAGACTAGAAATTTCTGTCGGAGATTGCAAAGCTAATTCATAAGGAAAGCTATTTCTTAGAAAGAATGGGGAATAGGAATTTAGAAAACATCTCACACAAAAGACAGCTCCTAAAGATAATAAAATTTTCCGCTTTATATAAGCACAGATTGGCAATCAGCGTCTATGTGTTCACTCCCAAAATGTATAATCGAAGTTTATACCGCGGGATGTTTTATACCAAATGTATTACACACCTAAATAATATATCTAAAATCTTATTAGAAATTACTAGACTCTGGAACAACACAGGAAACGACATAAAGCATACTAAAACTTCTTTAGAAATATTGTTGTTTTACACGCAATTTTTTTTGCAATCCTCTGTGACGATCGTCATAACATTAAAGAGCTAGCTTCTTAGCATATATTCAATGTAATAGGTTCAATAAATGATGACATACTAGAAATTGAATTCATGCAATTAATTTTTAGGCAAATCATTGCATATAAAATGTAATTGATTGAAAGAATGCTGTGATAACAGAACTTCCAATCATAATGTACTAATTGCATGAAATTTTAATGAAGATAATAGACTGCTGAATAGGTTCAATTAAGAACATACCCAATACATTACTCAGCTTCTTTTCTGTTATACATGGTATAAAAATATACGTGCAGCAGGCCACACTAGCATGATCCAAATCATCCAAAGTCAGTGAATACAAAGAAGAGATAAATTACTTTGATATATAGAAAATTTATACTCGTTTTCGGGAAAAAAATACCAATTCAATACATAAATAAAACACTGGGCCTAGATGATTGGGAGGTTGAGACGGGTGGGATAATGCAACCACCTCTATGAGTTATATACACAGTAGTTTTGAAAGCAGCTAGGCAAGAAATGCATTCAAAAGAACATTTCGTTGTATGCTCCAATAGAGAGGTTAACGCTGATTTTTCACAAAAAGTTGTCAGATTTGCTCCAATTATACAGACTACAGATATTGTTTTATAGTTTAAATATGTTAAGCAGATAAATATAAAGGTCTAAGCAACACTTTTAAATATTAACCAGCTCTGTAGGAATTTTTTAATTTTTTTGAAAAAATGTCAAAAAATGACAAATGTTACCGAAAATTTCGATTTTTGGAGCAAAAGCGCAGACTCAAGCCATTTTTTTTCAGCGGTAAAATTTCACGCAGTTGATGTACTAGTAAAAAGGCAACTTTTGGCACCTACCCGTTTTTGATTTTCAAAAAAAATTTTTTTTCACTCCACCCTAATGGGCAGTCCTAAAAAAATACGCCAAAAAGAATTCGTGCCAAAAATCGTACGTTATAGGTCTGTTTTGGGAGAAAGTTATCAATAGACAAAACACAGAGCATTTACATGAAAAGTTTTTATGTAATAAAGAAGTTAGGCTCAACATTACGCAGAGAGAAAATGAAATTTTACTGACCGCAAACACATTCGATCTTTATTCTTTCTTTTATTATTTTAGCGAAGCCGAAAATTTATCTAAAGGAACTCTTTATCTGAGAATCGTTTTACTGATACAGCAGATGTTACATGTTTTCCTTCTTTACTTTTTAACGGAAAGTTATTGTGGGATCGAAATAAGACGCTAAGATAAAATAGATATTTAATTAAAGATTAGTTTTAACTGTAATTTAGAAAAATGTAAAATTTAAGAAAACTATATGTGATTCTACATCACAATCAGTGTTTACTATTGTTCCGAGATTATCTTGCATCATACGGTCTGTGTAGAGCAACTGTGTTTCCGGAATTCTTCTTCATATACGAAAACCCTCCACCGTTTCGTACGGTAGTTGTTTTAAGAGCTCTGTAAGAATGAAGATGTTTAACGCATGGATTAATTTGCAAGTTTCTCGAATCCAATGTCCTTGAACACGTGTTGAATCTCCTAGACAGACGTTTGGCAGCAATTAACCAGGCACCTGTAACGTTTCCGCAATTGCAATTAGCATTACAAGAAGAATAGGACTCGATGCTTCAACAGTTTCTTGGAAACTCCGTCCTCTGCATGGAAAGACGTTAAATCCTGCATCGCAGTCAGGAGTGACCATGCTTCTTATTAAAGACTGATTTTTTCCCTTGCAAGATGCCTGTCAGATGGGCACTTCCGTCTTTTTTGCAGTTGTGATCCATGTTATCTCTTCAATAATATGATTTTGTATCTTTTTAAATACTTTGAATAGATGGTTTTGAGCACTTGTCCTATATTTTTACTTCTTGGTGATATTATAATATAAAAGTCGATATGAAAATCTTCTGTACGACGTTATATTCGAAAACTGTCTCGTTCTAGATTTTTGCATGTTAGTATATTAATTTGACATTGCATATTAAAGGAGAGTGGGGTATAACCGAGTAGCAGGATGAGACGAGAAGACCAGTTTTCTTTGTGACTGGTGAGACTCTCTGTGTGAAGCTATCTTATCTAACGATAGAGTGCCCGTGATGTTTGCCGTCGGCATTTTAAGTAGGTTAATATTTGTGTATGTTTCATGTATTTGAAATTAAGTTCATTTGAAATATTAAACTTTTTCATCTTTATACCTTTTCTTCAGATACACCCGTGTCCGCTGGTCTAGCGAAGAAATCTACAATTTTCTGTAGTTTTCATAAGTTTAATTTATATACTATAGATCTGTATTTTTAAGTATGTTGACCAGGTTCTTTTTAAAATGCATTCGCTAGTTATAGGCTAGGATCGCTTAAGAAAATAAATGTTTTTAAGAAAATTATTTATTTGCAGTAAACTTATAAATTTTAAAGGTTTCATACAGAAAAGCTAGGCATGGTGCTTGAACGCATTATTAAGAAAACAGTCTTCGCATGACTGCCTTGTGATGCGAGAGGGAGGCAATTGATTCCTCATTAATAATTCACACTTTGGCATCACACAATTGGCGACAATAAGCATATGAAAAATGACTGATATCATCTACGCAAAATTGTCTGTTACGCTTAAACAATAAAAGTATTTTGAATTTAATAGCAGGGCAACCAAAAAATAGCAGTCCTAAAAATACGCCAAAAAGGAATTCGACTGCCAATTCGTACGTTAGGAGCATATTTTGAGAAAATGTTCTCAAAAGGCATAACAACCATTATGCACATAAGAAAACTCTTATGCAACGAATAAGTTAGACTTAAAATTACGCAGAGAGGAAAATGAACTTTCACTGACCGCAAACACATTCGATCTTTATTCTTTTTTTATTTGTTTCTAGCTAGGGTGAAATACGCATCTTAATGAATTCTCTTTATCTGACAGCCGTTTTTCAGTAATAAGGCAGATACTAGATGTTTTTCTTTCTTTTCTTTTGAACGGAAAGTTATTGTGGGATCGAAAATAAAACGTTAAGATAAAATAGGTATTTAATTAAAGATTCGTTTTAACTGTAATTTAGAAAAATGTAAAATTTAAGAAAACTATATGTGATTCTACATCACAATATTGATTATAAGTAATAGCGTATGTCTCAAGCTTTGCTGTTGAATAGCCATGTTGATTTTTAGATGAAAGTTGGGTCAGAATAGAGGACCCATACGTAGAAGAAAAATATTATAGTACCTTTCAGATAATAAAGAGCTAAAGGCAAAGGACGTATAAAAATTGTAAAAGCAGAATTTTTAGAATCTTATCGCACAAAATTGGATTGGAACTGTAAGACGATGCGGAAGAAAGGCAGCGTTAGGCAAGAAAATAATTTCGAATGTCTCAACAAGGAAAAACATTAAAAAAGTACCAAAACATCAATTAACTTCAATAAAAAATTGGTAGAGCTCTCAACTTACGAAATTGTGAAGAAAATATAAAATACATGCTAACAAGAAGAACAATAGAATTCTTCTGTGGAAGCTGATGTCCGAAGTGACACTTACACATATTGCAAGGATTTGCTTCTTCCTTCAATATGTAGTGAAGGATGTACATAATTACATTCTATAAGACAAGTGGATATATCAAGAGAACAGCGAAAACGAGCAGTCCTGATATGATGTTTCAGTTTGCAATTTCTGTAACATGGATCCAGAAGAATGAACATTAAAACTTGTTAGAAAACTATAAAAAAAAGTTACTACCCCCCAAAAACAGTAAATATGTAATAAAGTTTGATTCAAAATATATTACAATAAAGCTTTGCCGTATTGGATAAGAAAAAAATTATTAATCATGGCATCCACTTATACAAAACCCTCAACGATTAAAAATGTTTCAATTGCTTATGAAAAAAGCACTTTTTCTACGCAAAAAAGTTTTCTTTACGGCATTAGGAATGATATTTTATTAGACCAGATGTCCAAAATTCTTTTGTGTGTGGTTCTAGTTTTTTCTACACAATGATAAAACTTTAGGTACACGGTTTTATTTTGCTCTCTTCGATATAATTTCGAATTTTATACAAGAACTATAAAATTAAATTAAGAATATTTTCAATAATATAAACTCTATAGAAAATTCTACATAATGCATAGCTATAAATATATAATAAAATTATTTTGTGAAACATATAAATCTACACAATTAAGGAAAATAATTGCACCTATACCTATAATTACAATTTCTGATACTTGTGAAAAATTTTGAGGAGTATTAGAAATATTCATTAAACTGAATACATGAATGATATGTCTGCGAGAATTGAAAAGTGATTTAATCAGCAAGTTTGGTATAAAGTGAGTTAATTTAGTTTCCGATGATAACTTACAAAACTTTAATATAGCACAGAGAACTTTAATATGACAAAGTATTTGCTACTATGTTTAAATCTGCTGTGGTGGAAAATACAAAATATTTGACGAATAATCTGACAAAAGTTTTATAAGAAAAGTTATTGACGAGAATTTTTGGTGTTAAAGTCGCATATTGAATTGCAGAATAAAGAGAAATAATATAAAAACAATAGTAATGTAATAATATTTTGGATTAATACAAATTATAAGTCGTTAGTAATTAATTATGAAATTTTCGCATGTTATGAATTTTTCACAAAAGCACAAAAAGATATGGTTACAGTACTTTCTATGACCAAATGCAAGAAGTGTGTTTTAAACTGTTATAGATTAGGTTATAACTTTTTTTCTACATTTCTTGTTCTGTATAATGTTGTAAATGAATACAATGCTGGATGAATAAATTTTGCTATTTTCAGATACTAATGAAAATAGATAAAATAAAAACTTAAACTGTCTTAAACGATCTTATAAACGAACCATGTTCATACATACTATGCATTATACAAGCAGATATACAAATGATATGTAGGGCTTTGCAAAACAGTTTTGCTTGTAGTTACTTCTGTTTTCTGGAAAAAATATACTTGTTTAATTTAAAATAAAATAAACTACAAAATCTTTAATAGTAAATGGAGAACATAGCTTGCAAAATAACTTTTCTACGTTGTTTAATCCAAGTTCCATATAAGTATTCATCAAATTCCACCTGTTATAATTTTTTTATATATTATGTACTACGTTCACTGTCAATAATAGTTGAATAACAAATGCAACAAAATAATCAAAATATTTAAAATTTTGTGATCGAAGTTTAGAAATGTAAAAATCTTTATCGTACGTTTTGTTATAATTTAAAAAAATCTGTCTTTTTACGTACGGTTTGTCGTCCAATTATTTGCAGTTATTTAAAAAGAAAAACCTGTAACTTAAATAAGTTGTTAAAAACAACCGTGACAATATATATATATATATATATACACATATAATTGAAAAACGGTACTTCAAGAAAATTGAGTATAGAGTCATGTCTTCCTGCTAAATATAGTCTACATTGTTTAATGTGTTGCAGTATTGCGGCTATAATTTTAGTAAATTCTTTATTGTACAAACAGTATGGCTCATTTGAAAACTCGAACAATAAAAAAAAAACAATCAATAAATCTTTTGCCATTTCAAAAAATTTCGTCCTCTTAGTTTACAATTTATTTTTTAAACGTCTTTTTGTATATTTCTCTGAAATATCACAGAATTTTTTTCTGAAATACAAGTTAAATTCTTTTAATAATAATTTCATTCGCGATGTTTTTTTTTTATTTACTTTACATACGTAGTCTATCTTGCACATGTAATGTAAAAAATCTATAAATATATATGTATATTATTTATACTACATTAATTGATAAGTGTATAAGCCACTAAAGTTGACACTATCTTCAGAAGGTCAACATATTAATTTTCATGAACATGTAAAATTAAAAAAACTTAATACACAGATAAAAAAAAAAAGATTTTTTTTTATCTAAGACATTTTAAAATATCGTGATAAAATAATTTACTATGTATAAAAATATAAAAGGCTTACTTCATATTAACATTGTCAGATTTCATTTATAAAAATATTTCTTTAAAAAAAATCAAATCCGATAAGCATATTTTAAAAGCATCATTCGCTTTTCAGTTTTTGAAATGTATGACGAAAATATGTCGCTGATCATTTACGCTGTACTTTATTCTGATTATCGGGTGAAATGAAGCAAATTTACTAAAGGATGTATGTGAAATAATTTGATATCTAAGTAAAATAAAAATAATTTAATATCAAATGGCACGAAGGATGACAGGAAGAGCAGCTGCTGCAGGATTTAAATATGTAATGTATTTCATAGTAATAAGTTCCAGATGTATTGCATTGATGAGGGACTTTTGCGAAAAAAATAAGAAATTATATTAAATTCAGTGCTGTTTCAAAAATAATAAAAATAATGTTGCATAATTTTAATGGAACAGTCAGCAAATCACTTATTAGAATTTCTTTAAGTCATTAGTAGAAACGGGTTTCCAATATCATATATATTATATCGTTTTATGTATTTATTATATACACAATGCGATTTTATTCAGTTTCTTATTGAGATTCTTATTCATATTTTGATTTTCTTGAGATTCTTATATAATGTGGATTCTTAATAAATTTATTTCTATATTTTCTTAAAACTTATATTCTATATATAGGTATAGATATATAGGCCTCAAGACTCGGGATGCATTAGATTTTATACTTTTTATTGAACATGGTGATATATAAATAACGAATCATTCATGGATGTTGCTAATTCTAAGAACATGTTTTTCTTCATTATTTAAAAAAATAGTCAAGAAAATGAAGGTACAGAAAGTAAGTTTATTGAAATTCAAAATATTAGCAATGCCTTTCAACAGAAAATTTTCGAAACGGTTTATCACTGTAAAAAATATATTTCTGCGCCACTATACAAGATTGTTACCAATTTCATTAAAAAATAGCACGTGAATATGTATTGTTTTTTTTTTTTTAGAAATCCCGAGAAATCCAGTTCACTAAATCGTCAATAACTATCACGATTTTCAGAATTTTCGAATGACCGTTTTATAAAAGTCGTCGAACATACTTACCCCCAAAGTTGAAACAAAAATATTTTAATGAGGCATATATTTTTTCGAACAATGAATGTATTTTTTTTTCTACAAAAAATATAATATTTCAACTATACTTTGCATGAGGCATTGCTTTCAATTATTTTTTAAGGTATACGCCTACTTTCGGGGCACTTTATTGAAAAAAATATGAAATTTCTATTAAACACGTGTGATATAAGTTAAAACAAGAAATAATAAACAAGAATATATATATATATATATATATATATATATATATATATATATATATATACATATATATATATTTTAACCGCGCATAATTTTCGAAAACTTTCATTAAAATGAGCATTTTCCTGTTACAATTACATCCACAGTTACAAATATGCAGCTAAAAAGTTTAGGTGAGATCTGCTAACATCCAAGTAAAAAGAATATTGCCCAATTAAACTAATGGCATTCAACTCACAGGCAACGGATACTAATTGAATATTAAAGCCTTATATTTAGGTTTAATGCTGTTCGAAAAAACAAATTATGGGGGAAAACAGCTTCCCCCATGTTCAATTTTATACTTAATCACTGAACACCCTAAACTAATCAGGGATTTGCTTTATCCTATGAAACATTTATATCAAAAATTGAGAACAAATCGGATAATTCTTAATAAAACCCATTTATATAATTTGAAAGGAGTTATCCCCCTCCTTTATAATTAACAATTAATTTTCAAAAACTATTTAGAAATTCACATTATCAGAAAGAGCCTAAATCTAAAATTTAAAGCTAATTGGATAATTCTGCATGAAAATGCATTTGTCAAATTTAAGAGGGGAAAGAAATCGCTCGTACCCTCTTTATACTTAACAAAATAACCTCACAGCTAATTAGGAAAGCATCTTATCACTATGGACCTGTATCCAATAAATAAAGAAAATCGGTTAATTCTGAAAGAAAAAAAACATTTACCTAAATTAAAAGGGGTAGTCCCACCGATCCCCCATTTATACTTATCCAATGAATTCTCAAGGAAATCAAGGAAGAGCCTTATCAGAATGAATCCATATCTAAAATTTGAAGCAAATCTGTTAATTCTGCGTGAAAAACCCATCAACCCAAATTAAGTGGGGGTTGCCTCCCATTTTTCCCTTTTTAGACTTATCCAATGAACTCGAAAAACTACTCATGGTGGCGCCCTCATCAAAATAATGCTTAGTCTAAAATTTGAATGAAATCTGATAAATTTGCCCGAAAAACCCATTTATCGAAATTAATGATTTGAGATTAGCCTCCGTGCCCCTCTTTATATTTATCCAGCGAACACCCAAAACTAATCATGGTGGTGCCCCCAGCAGAATCATCCCATGTCTACAATTTTAATGAAATCTGACAAATTCTTCATGAAAAATTTAATTATATAAATTAAGGAAAGGCGCCTTAAATACTTATCCAATGAACACGTCATATTTAAGGATAGAGAGCCAACGAATATAAATACACAAATAAAGTATGAGAAGGTAGCAAATAGCTATTTCGAATCTACTAACGAGATTCTTCATCAGTGCAAAACTCAGCGAGCTAAAAGTAGCAAAACTGAGGATTAGTAAGTGTAAGTAGCAAAGGAAAAGGAAGGAAAGTAGCAAAACTAACTAAAGTAGGAAAGTAGCAAAACTAACTTGGCTCAGTTTTGCTACTTTTAGCTCGCTGAGTTTTGTACTGATGAAGAATCTCGTTAGTAGATTCGAAATAGCTATTTGCTACCTTCTCATACTTTATTTGTGTATTTATATTCGTTGGCTCTCTATCCTTAAACATTTGTGCACAAAGGCTTTATTTGCTATTTTAATGAACACGTCATATTAATCATTGAGGCACGTCATCAGACTGATGCTATATCTAAATTTTAAACGAAAACTGATAATTCTGCATGAAAAATCTATTTATATAAATTAAGAGAAGGGCATTACTCCCCCCTCTCGTTCTTTCTCTTTATATCTATCCAATCAACACCTAATACAAATCACGGAGGCGCTTCATCAGAATGATCCTAGAGCTAAATTTTAAACGAAAACTGATAATTCTGCATGAAAAATCTATTTATATAAATTAAGAGAGGGGCATTACCCCCTCTCTCGTTCTTTCTTTTTATATCTATCCAATCAACACCTAATACAAATCACGGAGGCGCTTGATCAGAATGATCCTAGAGCTAAATTTTTAACGAAAACTGATAATTCTGCAAGAAAAACCATTTATATAAATTAGGGGAGGTCATGAGCTTCGTTGCCTCTTTTATAATAAACTAATCAAACTAACTAAATTCTCAAAAGTAATCAGGGAAGTACCCTAACAGAATATACTCATATCCAACGTTTCAAATGAATCTCATATTTTTTCATGACGTTTTTATCACGAGTGCGTTACTTACGCACTTACATACATACATACAAAAAGATGCGGACACATAAGCTCTCAGGCTTTGATAACCTGTGAGCTAAAAACCTGCTTTTCCGGGTAAAGAGAACTGTTTAATGCACTATAAAATTTCCTCGAAAACATTTCCGAGAATTACAGATAGCTAATGAAAATTTCTTTTTATAAATTTTTGTTTACATTTCGAAAACAAACTGTTTTCTAAAGGTTCCGATAGATAAAAGGACACATTTCGGGTTATTGGATGATTTGGAAGTGTTTATTGATTATTATCGCCGTCAATATAAAAAAAAAAAACTTTTGTAGTTTTAGTACCATCCGATATTTTAAAGCTTGCTAAATAAACTACAGTTAATTAAATATTTTTAAAAGACATTCCATATATGATTTAAAATATAGATAATGAAAAAGTGTGTAATAAAATATAGATAATATAAATTTATTTAAATTATATATTTAAAAATACATATATTTCGTATAACGTTTAACAAAAATGTAGCCTTCTTCTACATTAAGTTTGGAAATGTATTGATTTCAAATATTTCCCTAGATATTTATTAAAACTATATATAGTACTAGTTTATTTATTTATTGTCGGTGACAAATACAAATCGCGGCGAATGGTGTTGCATAATATGGATTTTCTAAAAACATAAAAAAATATTTATAACTAATACATTTATTATAAAGGAGCCATATGACATTATGAAGGAGCAATTGTTATATACGTTGTTCATGAGATATCATTTTATTCTCTACTAGAAAAATTATTAATGCATCTACAGTTCACATTAATCGATTATACACTTAATATTTTCTAAATTGTAGAAATCATTAAATACATTTATGTATAGTACTTGAAATACACCAATTTAAATAAAGTCAAATAAATTGTTAGTAATTCTTAATACCTGTAATAAATCTTAATTTTCTCCTTTTAATATAATGAAATCTCAAACTTAAAGAATTTTTGCAAGAAAAATTCTACATTTAAACTCCCAAATACATTTTATTAATCACTCAGACTATTAATACAAGAGCATAGAAATTTTAACTCAGGAATAAAATTTACTGATATCGTCGTACCACTTTTCATAAAATAAAGATAGTTAGAAATTCAAATATGTGAAATCATCTGAGGATGGAAGAACCGGAAATAATGTATGGGAAGCGACATTACAAGTTTGGAGTGTTGGTATGCTTGAAAATTTTACATAAGTTGAAAGTGTTCTAGCGTTGCTAATTACTCGAAATATTTATAGTAAACTTAAAATCGTAAGTACTTATAAGTTGAATATTAACCCGCACTAACAAACTAAGTCATTTTAATATAGATAAATGTGTATAAATATTTCGATAAATAATTATAGGAGTATCCCTCAAAGCGTCTTCAATTACTTTCTGAAAATATATTTTCGAATTCAAATAAAAAAAATGCTCATTAATGAAAAAAGTCTTACAGTTTTAATAATAATATGTATTGTTCATGTAAAAAGTATTTAAATTTCAGATATATTGAGTATGTTTTATAAGAAATGTAAACTAGATTGTTCTAATAAAGATAAATGCAAATGCATTTACCAAAGTTTTCCATCTTTCTTTACATTTTTACTGTTTTAGGTTACATAAATCAGATTCGACAAAGAAACGAAAAAAAGGTACACAAATTAATACAAATACAAATTAATACACGGTATACAAAAGAAAAAAAAATGTTATCACTCATTTTACATTATATTTATTGGCAAGAAAGGCAATTTCAGAAATTATTTAAATTGAAATTATGAACTTTGCATAAATGCATACATGATAATTATGCGAAATAGAAAAGAAAAATAAATCACTATTTTAATATTACGTCTCATATTATGCTATAATATAAATCTAATTACTCAATAAATTCTAAAGAAAATGTTCACCTGTCCCTGTAAATGACCTATAAAAACTCAACAAGGTCAACACACTATCCCATAAAGATTAAAATAAATTGCACCAGTGTTTTGAACGTTATCGTGCTGATAAATTTTCAATAAATTTTTTATTTTTCTGTGAATGAACTATAAAAACTATACATACTTTATTTAAAAAAATTCATTCTGTGTACTGCGAGATCAATATCTGCACAAAATAGTTTTGATTTGGCTGAGTATTTTTACAATATTGTGATCACAAAAGTTGCATATATATTAATACTTTTTACTTACCCATTATACGTAGTATAGAGTAAGTTTTGCAATCGTTTTAAAAATCAAAAAAATAATTTGACGTATTTACACGTTTTAGAAACTGAAGGTTTGGAAAAACTCATTTTTATAAAACAAAATTGCCGTCCTCCGTCTGTCTGTTTATAAACTCTCTATCTCCCGAACAAACTGAGATAGAGATTTGAAATGTATTTAGCATGCACGAATGAGACGAAGCCTATTTAATATCAGCAACCTCAATTATCCGGAGCTATTTTTTTCAGATTCTCTAAATATTCATTCTGAAGAAAGGTAAATAAAATTTTTCGATTTTTTTGGACGAGGACGTAAAAGGATTGGACGTAAATGGCAATAGAATAATATAAATTTTGCATAAAAAAACGAAGTCGATCGGATTATGAGTTGCCGAGATATTTGTAATTCTGTTTTCCACTTTCTTCGTTTTTCATGACCCTATATTTCCTTCAAATTTCAATTTAAAGATGTATTTAAATTGAAACTGAGACTCTTCATCCGACGTAGTAAACTGTTACTTAATAGGATTATTATTTTTGGAGCTATAATGATGTTTCTTTTACGCAATTTGGCACTACTTTAGTAGTTTGGCATTTCATATAATTTAACGAAATGGGTTCATGAGCAATTCATTAATAATGCACTACTATCTATATTAACAACATCAATAATATTTCAATATGCCTTTAAATTTGTTTTGGAACTGCAATACATTTTATAAATGGTTTTCACATGTTTTATTTTCATATGTTATACTAAGCATATCCATGATGGTCAGTATTACGGTGCCTACCCCCCCATCGAAAGTTTTTCTGTTTTTTCTATATCTATTTCATTTTTTAAGTTACTAACACTGTCACCGCATCAGTAAACGAATTTTTGTGACCGGATGCTTTTTTTCGGTGATAGGAAAAAAAAAACTACTGCATGCAAAGACATGAAAATGGAGAAACGTTTGATAAATACTCTGAAACAGACGTTCTTAAATCGAAGAACTATTGTAAGAGATATTAGCCGAAACGTTAGTTAAAGCTTATCATGGAGACACAACTTTTTTGGTTTCCGTCTGTCTGTTCCGCGAAAACTACCGCTAAAACATCCGATTGACTTCAATTTAAGTGGGTGTGTTGTTGAAGTACCTGATTTTAACTGCATGGTTCTTTGTTTTATTTTTTACATTCTTTCGGAAAATATAGAATATTTTATTTTTCGCGGTAGTACTTTTCTATTGCAAATCAAACGATTTCCAGATTTCAATTTGTTGGAAGTAAATGGCTCATTTGATTAACGAAATCTGACAAATGTATACTAAAATTTACCAATACATTAATTTTTTCTAATTATTTTGAAATTTTCTCTACGCATTTGTCAGATTTTTAAAATTCTTACTGTAAATTTTTGAGATTTTCTATAAATGTGTTCCAATAATATAAAACAAATTGATTTAGAAATTTGCGTATTCCAAATGTACTTATTTCATTTTTTCCAGAATGAGATTTCTACATTTTTTAAGTACTAAACAGAAACATGTCACTTGGTCTCGTTCAAGTCTTTAATATGGTAAAGCTTTATTCTTATAAGATTATTTTACTTTACGTGGGTACATATTACGTTAGAAATAAGTTCAAACCGTAGTCTGGTGGAATTGTATAGTTATCAATGTGAATGATAAATAAAGGTGTTTAAAGGGTTTCGACTTTGTGTCATTTTAATGGGAAATTCTTCAAGAAATTCATACCACGTCCTCCCATCGTTTGGCACATATGATTGCAAATAAAACATTCTACAAGAGAGTGCTGGTTAAAAATGGTACGTTTAGTATTGGCCATTGCATGATGAACTGTTGTGTAGTAGAATATCTCATGCATATTTAATAATATTAATATTATCATTACTTTTAATATACAACATAAAATTAATTTTAACAGTTTACATTGAACCAAAATAAATAAAAACAATTTGATGTACTTGATTTTAAAATTCATTTAAAAATAAGATTATTCTTTTTCCACATATCATTTAATAATCCTCGTAGAAACTCGCAAATGTACCGAATAAATCACACAGTTTAAGGATAAAAAAATTTTCTGTGATGCCAGGAAATAATTTTCACGGAAAAGTTTCCATTGTTTTATCTAAGTGACAGATAGTCTCAAAGAATTTATTCATGTAAAATTTGTTTACCACGACTGAGAAAATTAATATCTGTCAGACGATAATTCTACTAAACTTTTAAGTATCGTGTGAAAATTTGGCAAATTTTTCAAATATTTTTTCTAGTCATTTTACAAATGTTATGAAATAAAGAATAATGATTTCAGATATGAAATTTGCCAATTCTTTTGTGATTTAAGATAAATTGTCCAAACAAAGAACACCTATAATGAATTAAATGAGGTTTACTCCTCGTTTAGGTAAAAAAACATCATCTAATATGTCTGGATAAAAAAATGTAAAAAAAAAATATACTTTTTCTATTATTAACCTTTTAAATGTAATTTAGGTAATAATAATTAAACAACGATATTTTATATAAATATATACTTATTTTTTTTATTGTATTATACAAGTAGGAGATGTTTAGGATTATTACTTTACAGGTTTTTGACTTTAATTCTTACTATTATTTCAAGTCTCACTTCGGAATAATGCAGTGTAATATTGAAATTATCTGAAACTGTGCCCCAAATGGATATTTTTTTAATTATTCCTAAATATATTATTATGTGTGGTAAATATCAGATATAGAAATATCCCTTGGCATATCTCAATTATTACGCGCTTAAAGCGGCGGTGTTTGCTAGTTTCAAATATTTTTTTTTTCAGTATTGCTTCTGCAGTTCTTAAAAAACTCTATTTTCTATCACACCACATCCCATATCACTCCATTCGTAATTCTGGAACTATTATTTTACGTGGAATCAGCTGACTCTGCCTTGTTCAATCTTCCTACAATGTTTGGAGATATTCCCTCAAATAATTCGCGCTATAGAACACTCTGAGCACTATCATTTACATATTAACAAGCAGGATAATGGTATTATATTTCAACTTCATTAGAGCAAATTAAGAAATACGAACCTAAAAAAATGAATAATTTTTAGAAATGTATATATGTTGTTGTAAATCTTGATTAAAAATATATTACAATAAAGCTTTTCTGTATCCCATGAGAATAAAAAATTATGGTACCGGTTTTACCGAACTATCAGTGATTGGTACAGCTATAAAGATTTAATACACTTATTTTGTGAAACATAAATCTACATTATTGATGGAAAATACTTTCATAATTATTTAGATATCTATAATTTCGATTTATGATGCATGTTAAAAATTTCGGGAAGTATTAGAAATATTCATTAAACTGAATACATGATTGATATGACTGCAAGAATTGAAAAGGGATTTAATCAGCAAGTTAAATATAAAGGAGTTAATTTAGTTTGAATTCATTACTTACAAAACTTTAATATAGCTCAGAGAACTTTAATATGACAATGTACTTGGAACTATGTTTAAATGTGCTGCGGTGGAAAACACAAAAATGTAACTATTAAATATATGACAAATAATCTAACAAAAGTTTTATATGGAAACTTACTGACGAAAGTTTTTAGCATTAGAACTGCACATTGGATTGCTCAAAAAAATGAAATATTTTTTAAACAACTAGCAATGTAATGTTATTTTGGATTTATTCAAATTATAGTTCGTTAGTAATTATAAACATTTGACATATTATGCATTTCGAGAAGAACACTAATAATATGGTTATAGTGTGCTTTATGACGAAATTTGCAATCTAAGTTATGACTTATTTTTTCTACATAACTCTCTGTATATAAAGTTTGTATATAAATACAGTGCTGGACAAAGAAATTTAGGTATAATTTTGGATACTTACGGAAATATATTTTGAAAAAATCAGCTCTCTTTAACAGTCTGATAATTAAACTATATTTATGCATATCATGTTTTTTACACGTAGATATACAAATATTATACAGGATATACAAAACATTTGTAATATTTTCTCGATTACAAATGGTAGATCATGAAATTGAAATTGAAATTTTAAAAATGCCCAGCTTTTTCCGTTTCCAAATTTCTTTTTAGATATTATTGTTCATCTAATTAAACGTGGAAGTGTCTTTTCAGTTTTCTAAATGTGATGAAAAGTAATACATTCTTGGCGCAAGATTTTTCTTTCGTTTCATTTATGACATTTTTTTGCTCAGTTTTCAATGAAAAATTTTCAGTGAAAAATAGATTAGCCCGTTTATTAGAAAAATATAATTTTTATCATACTGTTACTTCTGTTTATAGAAAAGAAAATATTTGTTAAATAGTAAAATAAAATAAACTGCAAAATCTTTGATACTACATGACAAAACGAAACTAGCAAATCTAGTTTTCATGATTTTTAATCCAAGTTCCATATCCGTATTCATCAATTTCTAACTGTTGTCATGTCTTTATATATTAACTATTAGGTTTGCTGTCGAGTATAATTAAATAACAAAAGTAACAAAATAAGGAACACTTTTAAAATTTTATGTTCAAAATTTAGACATTGAAAGATTTTTATCTTGTCTTTGGTTACAATAAAAAAAAATGTTTGTTTAGATATACTGTTTAAGTCAAATTATTTTCAATTATTTACAGAAAAAAAAATTAAGTCGAGTAATTTGTTAAAAACTATTGTTACAATATATTTTTTTGAAAAAAAGGTGGTTCAAGTAAATCGAGATTAGAATCATGTCTTAGGAGCTAAATGAAGTCTGTGCTGCTCAATTGTTTACGGCTCTTACTGTTGTAATTTTAGAAATTTTTCTATTGTATAAACAATACGGCGCATTTTAAAACTAGAACGTTGCAAAATAGTAATAATAATAAATACATATATAACCATTTCAAATTTTTTTGTTCTTTTAATCTGCATTTTATTTTTTAAACGTTTCGTTGCATATTTCTCTGAAATATCACTTTTTTTTCCTCACATACAAGTTAAAATTTTATACAAAAATACATTCGCTATATCTTTCTGTTATTTACTCAACATACATAATTTTTTAAACATGTATTGTAAACAAATGTATATGCATGTTATCTATACATATAATAAAACAGTAGGACCCGGTGTGTCTGTACATTGAAGATAATTGACAAAAATGGAGTCAGGGCAATAAAAGAAAACCAATGAAACACAAAAAAAATTTTTTTGAATTTTTTGTCTGTCTGTCTGTCTGTTTGTTCGAGGTTATCTTCGTAACTACTGAATGGATTTTTATGCGGTTTTCACTAATGAAGAATGCACACTCCCGGGCAGTGTATAGGCTTTGTTTCATCAAAATCGGACAACAGACAAAAAAGTAACAAAAAGAAACAAAAGAAACTATTAGGTGCGCTGCTCACGTTTTTTAGTACATAACGTTTTTTAGTACATATAAAATCCAATAGATGTCACTGTGCGATTTTAAAACGCGCTATCGTTATGTTTTCGCCAGTCTACTTAAGTATGAGAAAGTTTCAAGCTGGCTGTCGTTCCATGTGGTTTAGTCGGTAGAACGTCAGTGCGCCATACTGATGGCCCGGGTTCGATTCCCAGCATGGAATTTTTTTTCACTATGTTGGCATTAACGCCTATAAGCAATTAAAAGAATTTGAAATATTGTATTCAAGGCGAATTTTCTCTCTGGGAAAATTTCCTTGCATTAATATGTCAGTGTAATTTTTTTTTCGATTTAATTTTTTTTTTCGAAACTTTGTTTTTCTTAAAAAATTACAGTAAATATTTGATATTTCCCAATGTTTTTTGAATGATCGACTTGCTTTTTTTTTTTTTTAATGTATGTCTGAACCTTATCTAACTACTTCTTCAAGATTTCTTTAGATAAACCGACCAGCGTAGCGGGCGAAGGCCGCTAGTTTATACTATGTTAATTGGTACATACTGAAGCCACTGAAGTTGACTACTATCTTGAGATGGTCAACATATTAATTTCAAGAACGTGTAAAATAATACCTTTTATTAGATATAAAACGAAAAACATAGATACAAAGGAATATATATTGTTTATTGGGGACATTTTAAAATATCATGATGAAATAATTTACTTTGTATAAAAAATAAAAGACTTACTTCATATTAACATTGCCATATTTCATCCCAAATAATATTAAACAGAAAAAAAAAATCTAATCTGTAAGCACATTTTAAAAGAACCATTCGATTTTCAGTTTTTGAAATGTATGACGAAAATATGTCGGTGATCCTTTACGCTGTACTTTATTTTGATTATCGGGTGAAACGAAGCAAATTTATTAAAGAATGTATGTGAAATAATTTGTTATCCGAGTAAAATAAAAATAATTTAATATCAAATGGCACAAAGGATGACATGAATAGCAGCTGCTGCAACATTTCAGTATGTTATATCAAAGTTTCAGATTCATTGCATTGATGAGGGAATTCTGACTTTTGCGAAAAAATAAGAAATAAAATTGAATTCAATGCTGTAGTAAAAATAATAATAATAAAAAAATATTGCATAATTTGAAGCGAACAGACAGAAAAATTATTTAATATATTTTTTTATTTATTAGTAGTGACAGGATTCCAATATCATGGATATTATTTCGATTGATGTATTTATTATACATACAACTCTCATTTATTAAGTTTCTTATTGAGATTGTAATTGAGAATTTGATAATATTTTTAAACTGGCATATAAGGTACCCTGGGGTAATAACGCCACGTTAAGGTTCCACATAGCACACATTCATCTATAAGTCATCTAGAAGCTGTAAAAATAAGACGACCAAACATCTATAGGTTATCTAAAAATATCCACGATACTCTCTTTTTACGTCTATTAGAAATAACATGTGTGATCTCTCTGAGTTCCTCCAGACGTTGATTACATCCAGATAGTCTACAAGACTACATCTATAAGACCTCCAAGCAAGAGTATTTTTTCCATAAGAGATGCATAATGCGTGTTATTCGCAAATCCATTGGATGCAGTCTTGAGTATTTCCTAAGGACATGGAGTAAAGGATTTCCTTTAGATGTTAAAAGAGTGAAAGCCACATATCGTCTGTTGCAGGTCACAGACGTCTGATAGAAATCTAAATTGGAATGTCAGATCGACGTCTGTTTATTTACTGATATGCACATCTAAATAACATTATGGAGATTATAGACGTATTCATACTATAAGTCGACGTCTTATAGATAACGTGTGTTGTATGGGGTTCTACTAATTTTCACGGCTTAGTTTTAGATTGTAATTTTCAAACAAATATAGGATCTGATACAGCAACGCATTGACTATCTATGTAAAAAAAAATAATTTAACAGAGATGTATTCATAAAATGTAATGGCGTGATTTCTTGATTAATGCTATTTGGCGTTATTACCCACCTATGTGGGTAATAATTCCAATGCATACAAACTTATAAAATAAAATAAAATAATCCCATGTAGATTGTAAAAATACAAATTCTAAAGCTCTAGAAATTGACAAATTGCATTCTAAGCGATAGGTAATGTTTATTTCTTTTTGTGAAAGTGTAAAAAAGAAAGGTGGGGGGGGGCAAAAATATCAAACCCTGATCTTTTTTCTGCCTAAAAAGTACCGCTTAGATTGAATTATTAGAAACATTGCCCTTTATTAACTGTATTTATCTAAATCAGTGTTTATGTTTCCATGCATGCATTCTAAGTTATCTAAAATGTTCAGCTTTTTGTGAGAGTAAGAGAAAAAGTGAAGAGAGGGAGCTTCAACAGACACTCTGAGATTCTGTTTGCTTAAAAAGTCCTGATTAAAATATAAGAAACATTGCATGGTTTTAACCATTTTTAATGTAATATTTTTATAGTGTGAAATTTTATAATAACTAGAGTTTTGTGTGATAAATATTCTTGTTAACACTGTTATAGAAGTCTTGAAAATATTTTTAACCCGTAAATTCCACATTAATGCCCCTTTGCGCAAGCCCAAAGTTAAAATATCGGCGTTATATAAAAATACTTTAATAAATTTTTATTTTAAATTAATTAAATAGGATTTTTGCAAAAAATCAATATTCCATTGTGATTTCTGATTAATATTTATACATGGTTCATGTGATTAATCATCAGCACTATGTTAGCAACAAAATTAACCTTTAACTGCTGTTGGCCATCTCAATAAATGCTTTTTTTTATTTTAGCGTTTAACGTGTAGTTTCCAGTTTAACTATGGCTACAGCTGAAATTCTCTTTCGTTTGGAATCCTTATATTATTTAAAAAAAAATTGAGCAGATTAAACTTAATTAGAATTAATACTGTAAAAAAATTAATGCAGAAACAGTACTCCAACAGTTTTAATCATTGATCGCCTTTTAACCTTTAACTAATGTTACCGGTCTCACAGACGAGTGCTTTTTTTTTCAATTTTTATAGTTTAACTTGTAATTTTCAGTTTAACTGCAAACACTACTGAAGTTTTATTTCATTTGGATTTTTAGACTAGAGACTTTTAAATAGGTGAATGTTAATTATAATAGTCTTGTACAAAAAATTAGTACAAAAACTTCATTGTATAAGTTATTCCCCCTTTTATTCATCTTTCGATCTTGCCGTCCCACATACTACTTCACACTATGTTACAATTTCTGTCAAATGAATTAAAGGTTAAAATTTAAATTTTTTAAAAACAGAACGCCGAGGAAGCGGACAGTCAAAATTTAGAACTCAATTGAACAATCAAGAGGGAATTTAATAGTAACCTGATTTTGAAAATTTTGGAATTAGAATATCAAAAACATTTTGATATCACTTTATTTATAAGAGTATAAAATTCTTTTTACATTAGTACTTTTATTTTTATTTTATTTTTTTTAAAGATCAGTTTATTTACTCCCCTTAATCTAAGCATTTGAACAATGACAATAATGCTGTCTCTTACAGAATGTAAAATATAAACCCACTTTGGATGTAGTCCCGCCATTGTAAGAAATCAACCGGGGTAATAACGCCATTCTTTGGCGTTATAACCCCGTTATACTTATTGAGCAGTACATTTTAATCTACAAATCATATGGAGAAGACATCAAATTTTTTCTACAACATTTTAAAAGTACATGAAATGTACTACAAATTTATGTAATAAACAAAGTACTTCCTGATAAATATAAAGTTTTCACAACATAGAACTTACCTCACAAATTTTAGATCAAACATCAATTTTAGTTGCTTCTAAAAGCGATAAGGCCTACAAATTGAACAAATTAACTTAAAGCTATTGTTTGTGTTTTATATGACTCAGAGCCCTTCTGAGCAGAGCTCATATGTGCCATTTTCCAGATTATTTCATAATTATGCGTAATATTAGCACTTTGCGTTATTACCCCGCCTGGCGTTATTACACCAGGACACCTCATTTTATTTTCATATTTATTTATTTATTTATATATGTATATATTTATTTATCCCAGCTTTACATTCATTAGTAAGGATCATTATAATTTTTTTTTTTTTTTTTTGGGGGGGGGGGGGTATGGCCTCAAGTATCATCAGAGTATGCGTTTGATTTTACACGCTTTATCAAACATGTTGATAAATACTTAACGAATAAATGATGGATTTTGTTAATGCTTAGAAGACATGTGTCTTTATCATTTCAGAAAATTAAGGTAATAAAAATATATTGATTAAAAATCACAATATTAGTGATATCTTGCCACAGAAAATGGCTCAAACAATATATTGCTCTACAAAATGATTCTGCATCTATGTAGAACATTTATATTTATTTCATTTAAAATAACACAAATACATAGATTTATAGAAAGCCGCAGAGATCCAGTTCACTAAATCGTCAATAGCTATATCAGTTTTCAGAATTTTTAAATGGACATTTTTTAGCATACCGTCTAAAGATAGAAAAAAATGGTACTACTCTGTTATTCCGTCGACCAATTTCGCCAAATTATACAAATCGCCAAACTAATAGCCAAATTTTCCATATTGACATAATTTTTATTTTATTTAACGAAAAAACAAATAATTAGTGAATATTAATAAAAATACAAAGTCTAAATAAAAATCCCTTAATGACTTTTTACATACGTGAATCGTATTTAATGTTATTGAATATGACATTCACGATCTTCCATTATAGGCATTTAATCTTACAGTTTAGCATATAATTTTTTAGTCGACGGCATAACCTAGTAGAACCAAAAAATATTTTTCAATCTAGCTCATAAAAATGCTTAATTTTATCAAATAATGATTTTTTTTAAATTTTCTACGTATAATATGTTATTTCAACTGCACTTTGAGAAGTTTTATGCATGAAACAATGCATTTCGTTACTTTTTAAAGGTATACTCCAATTTTTGGGGCACTTTTTTGATAAACAGATAATTTCTATCAAACACGTGTATTTTTGGTTGAAACAGGAAATAAAAAAATGAATTCGCATAATTTTTAGACGGAATTTAGATTAATTTTTCCAATTTTGGCAATATTTATTCAAATTATAGAAATTTTCTATGCTGAAATACATTCTATATATTTCAACTTTTATTAAATAATATATTCTCAAGCCATTTGCTTGTGTTATGAGAAGCAGATTATTTTCAATAACTCTTAACTTTACTAACATTACCAAATTTTGTGTAGAAAAAATGCTTTTTTCTAAAAAAAAAAAAAATGCGTATTTTTCAATAAACATTAATTTTAAATTTAACTGTGCAAACATAAAAGCTTTAATTTTAATCATAACGTACCTATAGATAATCAAAACTTTATAAAAAAAATTTCTTTCAATATCTGAAAAACATTTTAAGAATAGTCATTTTGTATTAAAATACATAATGAAAAACGCAGATTTTAAATAAGAATTTGATATCAATTTGCAGATTAAGATTTTGATAGAGCACAAATATTATGTACAAAGTTTGTAATTTAAAATCTCTCATCAGGTCATTACGTATCTCTCGTGTTTTTTTTTTTTTTTTTTTTTTTTTTTAGTTTTTTAAAATCAACTTTTACATTTCTATGGATATGCAAATTATTTTTAAAAAAAATTAATATGAATGTTCAAATTACAGGGCCAACATATTTCAGTTCTATAGCTCACTAATTCCCATCTTTAGAAAATCTTTACGGCAAAACAGAATGCCCAATTAATGATTCGTGAAATTCATGCCTTATTATATGACAAAATGTGACAAAAAACCAATGTGTGAGAACAGTTAAACATATAGTGTAAGTCTATCCTTCCAAGGGAAAAAAAGCAGGGAGTAAATCAAAATGAACGCTGTAAAAATACAGATCTCTCCAATCGCTAACGAAAATAAACAACATGTTTTCCATCGTAACACAAATTTCTAAAATGTACTCCTGTACATTTAGAAATCTCATAAAAAAATTACATTTAAAATTTTAATAATAATAATAATAATAATAATAATAATAGCTATGCGTAATTTTTGAAAACGTTTTCGAGAAGTTTTTGCAGTGCTTAATCAGTTCACTCTTCCGAAAGAAAACTATGAGCTCTCATATAAAACATATCATGTTGATAAAACATATTTAATTGAAAATTATACAGAATTAACAGAAGTAACATTAACATTAAAATGAGCCTTTTTCTGTTACAGTTGCACGCACCATTACAGTTACGTAGCTAAAAATGCTTAGGTGAGGTCTGATAACAATCAAAAATGATTTATCTTACTAGAGAGAACTAATTAATGCATTTTAAAAGTTACTTGAAATTTTTTTTAAATATTCGGGTAACTATAAATTATTCTTACAAATTCTTGTTTAAATTTCAGAAATAAATTGATTTCTGCGATTTAGATTGATAAAAGAACGCTTTTCAGGTTATTGGGTTACTTGGAAGCTTTTATACGCTCGTTCGTGAGTAGAATACATATTCGTAGATTAAGAAACATCTGTCTTGTTTCAGTGTAATAAATACACTACAAAGAATTATATATTTTTGAAAAATTTCTTTAGAACAATGTGTATATATATGTGTGTGTATATACATTAAATTTCGATATTATGCTTAACCAAAATGTACCCTTGTCCTGTATTAGGTTTGAAAATATATTCATTGCAAATACTCCTTTATACAGATTGGCTAAGGGTCAGGGGAAAACATTGTCGAAAAAGATTTTGAGCTGTATATCCCTGACCATTCGTCACCCTGTTATTAAAATCTTGTATAACACTGATTATATTTTTTGGTCTATGACAAATCTCATTCACGACGAATGCTATTACATAATATAGCAGTTATATAAAGTTGAAAAATATTAATGTCATATGCATTTATTATAAAAGAGTCATTAGAAACAAATGATATATACGTTTTTCATGAGACATCATCTGACTCGGTATTAGATAAATTATTGATGCATCAACAGGTTACATTAGTCGATTATGCATTTTATATTTTCTAATGAAAGAAGCCGTTAAATAAATTTATGTATAACACTTGAAACAAATAAAAATTAAATAAAGTCAAATAAAATCTTAATAGTTCTTAATAACCATAAAAAATCTTAATAATCTCATTCTAATATATTATATTCTCAAATGTAAGAATTTTTGAAAGGAATATTCTATATTTAAACTGCAAATACATTTTATTAATCACTCAGGATATTAATACAAGAGCATATTAATTTCAACTCAGGAATGAAATTTACTGATATCGTCGTACCACTTCTCATAAAATAAAGATTGTTGGAAATTCAAATATATGAAATCATCTGGAGGATGGATGAACCGGAAACAGAGTATGAGAAACGACATTACAAGTTTGAAGTGTTGGTATGCTTGAAAACTTTACATAAGTTGAAAGTGTTCTAGCTTAGATAATTACTCGAAATATTTATAAAAAACTTAAAATCTTAAGTAATTATAAATTAAATATTTGTTGAAAAATGAGAACCCATGTTAACAAACCATGTCATTTCGATATAAGGTACCCTGGGGTAATAACGCCACGTTAAGGTTCTACCAAATTTCACGGCTGAGTTTTAGTTTGTATTTTTCAAACAAATATATGATTCGATACAGCAACTCATTGACTATCTATATAAAAAATAATTTAACAGATATGTATTCATAAAATGTAATGGCGTGATTTCTTGACCAATGAATTTTGAAATTATTACCCATCTATATGGGTAATAACGCCATGCAAACAATACTATGAAATAAGATGGAATAATTGCATGTAGATTGTTTGATTCTAAAAATACAATCTCTACAAACTTAGAAATTGACAAATTGCATTCTAAGCAATTGAAAATGTTAAATTTTTTGTGAAAGTGTAAGAAAAATAAAGGTGTGGTGTGTGTGTGGGGGGGGGGGAGGATGAGGCAAAAGAATATCAGATCGTGAGCTTCTTTTTGCTTAAAAAGGACCGCTTAAATAGAATTATTAGAAACATTGCACAGTTTTAACTGTGTTTGTTTGAATCAGTATTTAGGATGTAGCTGGGCCACTGTAAAGAATCAACCGGAGTATTAATGCCAAGGATTGGTGTTATTACCCCGTTATAGTTATTGCGCTGTACATTTTAAATTACAAATTATCTCGAGAAGATATCCAAAATCTTCGACAATATTTTGAAAGTCCATGAAATGTACTACAAATTTATGCAATTAACAAAGTATTTCCGGATAAAAAAATAGTGTTCACATCACAAAACGTATCTCGCAAATTTTAGATCAAGCGTTAATTTTAGTTGCTTGCAAAAACAATAAAACCTAAAAATGAAACAAATTAACTTGAAGCTGTATTTTGCTATTTATATGACTCAAAACCCTTCTGCGCAGAGCACATGTGTGTCCTTTACCAGATTGTTTCGCAATTATGCAAAATATTAGCACTTGGCGTTATTACCCCGCGTGGCGTTATTACACCAGACAACCTTAGATAAATATGTATTAAATATGTTGACATACATTTACACGAAAGTATCTCAGAGCATCTTCACATATTTACTGAAAATTCCTTTTTAAATCCAGAGGAAATAAAACTCTTCATTGACGAAAAAAATATCATGGAGTTTTATTAATATTAGTATTGTTTATGTAAAAAGTATTTCAAAAGTTCAGATATATAGATTTTTTTATATATAAAATATATAGTGTAGATTGTTTTGTTAATGACAAATAATTTTCAACAAAGCTGCCCAGTTTTCTTTATTTTTTTATTACTTTATATTACATGTATCAGACGGAATAATTTAACTGAAAAGAAAAATGTATACAAATAAATACATCTATGCCATAGGTTCCCAACGGGGGCGGTACCGCCCCCCAGTGGGCGCTGGAGCCTTCCAGGGGGGCGGTAGCGAGTCTAGAGAAAAATGGGGGGCGTTAGGACTATCGAGGAGGGCGGTGATTGCATACCTATTTATTTAAGAACTAATATAATAAAAAAAGTTGGCCTTCTCTACATTGCCCAGTCCGAGACAAAAAACTTAACTGCACCTTATGGAAATTTATACAGACGAACCTAAATCTAAGGGGGGGGGGTTGAATTTATTTTACTAATATCAAAAAACAGCCTTGGAACTCAAACAAGGGCTATGACTCGAATTAAAAATTATTATGAATTTAAAAATTGTGGAGTAAAACATTCGCGATAATTGGCTGGCTAAAAATTTTAAACATAATCATTTTTTATTAACCTGTATTACGTAAAATTCTGAAGCATGACGACAAAGATTTGACTTGAACAGAGATTTTTAAACGAACCTGTGATTTGAATCAGTTCAAGAAATTTGTTTAACCGTAGTGAAAGTGATAAAAATTGTTACATCTATAAATTTGTTCAAAAGTAAAATTATTTAAATTTATATAGATAAAATTTTTATGTTTCAAAATATCTTAATCGAAGAAGAAATGCCAGCTGTACACTGTACAGTATTAAGTAATTGAAATATGGATCTAGGTATTCTCCTATAAACCAGTCGTTACCTATGCGCTTCGTTTGAGAAGTATTTTCAAATGAAGCCATGAAACCTTCTAGGCTACAAGAGCATTTGAATAAATGCGTACAAGATAGAAAAGACAAAGCTATCTCCTATTTTTATTTTCTTCTATCTTTACAAGACGAAAGTATTAGATTCGTGAAAATTTTCGAGTTCCGGATTTTAACGGATTTACGCGTTTTAGGGGTCAGAGGTGCCTAAAATATGTTTTTACAAAATGTCTATACAGACATTTAGGGTATAATTAGATCAAATTAGTCCAATTTGATTTAATTATTCCCTAAGTAATTTGAATTGTATTGGACTAATTAGATAAAATTAGTCCAATTTGATCTAATTTGATGGACTAAGATCAAATTAGTCATTGAAATAGGACAAATTTGATAGTTCATCAAATTAGTCCTATTTCAAGAACTAATGCACGAAATTTGATACCATTAGAATCTTTACGATTGACATAGATTGTCATTTAATTTTGATTCTGTGATAGCGAATTTTGAAGTATTAACATGTATGTGATAGAAGAAAGTTTTTGGATTGCCACATTTGACCAGTTCAAAGACTGAAAAAGAAAAATTTAAAACAGTCAACTATATCATACCTTTTTAAGTCATCTTTTAAACAAGAAGATGACGGACTACGTGCCTCATATACCATTATAATTTTAATAAAAATATTAATGCAATTATGACAGTATGCAATTTTAATAAAAATATTAAAATTGCATACTGTCGGCGAGAAATTAATCTTGCCAGTAGTCAGAGAGATAATAAAAACTGTCCTTCATCATAAGAAACCGTCTAATATCAATAGAAAAAATCCTGAGTACTAATTCGGTACAAAAGGAATAGGCTAAAAGCATTGAAAAATGCTGTTATTTAAAGACCTGCAAATTTTCCATTCAACTCGATGGATCAGCGTTACCAAATAACTAAAGCTCATAAAAGAAAAAAAGTCAAGAGTTATTATTTGCTAAAAATTTGGAAACTAATACGAAGAGAGAATCGATATTTAATACCATGAAATCCAAGAGAATTCCTTTTCATAATATCTTGCTACTGATGTTGCTCAAGCAACGACAGGACATCATAAGAGTTTCATGAACACATTTGAAACAAGCAGTACTAAATGTACTCTCTTTGCATTCTGTTACACATCATCAGCATTTGGTTTCAAAATTGTTGAATGAACACCTGTATACGTCGCTTCATTACAGTATTAGAGTAGTCAATATGAAGAGAAGCAATTTATTGAATGACAGGATATTTAGCCAATTTTATCGTGAAAATCATTTCAAAACAAAGTGAAACAATTGTTTCACTTTGTAGTGCAGTTGCTACTATCACTTTGCGTCAGACTTGCAAATGATTACAATTGTTTTGCTGCTGCACACAGAAGTTCGTTTTTTTAAAGGTATTTGTCTGAATCGTTTTTCAATATATTTGATTCAGTATTATACTTTATTGAAAACAGAGGTGTAAAAATATACTAAAACTGATTGCATTAAAAAGATGACATCGATTGACAGACCTGTTTAGAATCTTTAATTAAATCAATTTGAGTTGAATTTAATTAAAACAAAAACCCTCATAGCTGCTTCTATGGGTAAACTTTTTTTGATCAAATAAAATCTAAGAAGTAAATGAAAATACAGCCACTTTGCCACATTATTCGCAGTTTTTGAAAACAGGAACTTCACAAATGCAGATACAGCAGTATCATCATATTTAGACGAGGATATCGTGGTAAAGCCAGAAAACGAGAACCACCCAACCATTTTGGCAATTTTTTAAAAAGTCTTATTGGTTTTGTATTTATTTTTCAGTTTTTAATAATCATTTTTTTGCTACATTTGATGGTCGATTTATTTAACTTATACTTTGTAATTCTTAATAGATAGATAGACAGATAAAATGTAGATAATATGCAACAATATTTTAACATTTTGTATAATTACCTATTATGGAAGGGGGGGGGCGTTGGCATTTTTTTCTCTTGTAAAGGGGGCGGTGGTCCAGAAAAGGTTGGGAACCTATGATCTATGCAAATACATACATGATGTGCAAATGAAAAAAAAAATCATGTCACTCCTTCTACGTTATATTTTTTTAAGAGAAAAACAATTCGCAGGATTCTTTTTAACTAAGATTATGAAATTTACTTGAATAGATACGTGATAATTATGTGAAAAAAATTAATTAATGTATTTAATATAACACTTACATTATAATATAACTTTAAATATTAACTTAATTTTTCATGTTTTCCTATAAATGAACTATAAAAACTTAACAAAATCATTTAAAGTCATTGGAAGATCAATGATCTGCCCTGCAAAAATTAAAATAAAATGCATTAGTATTTTGGTTTTTCTAGTGTTGTCAAATTTCGATATCTCTAAACGTATTATAAACGTATTTAAATATTATTTATTTCTCAGGATATTCATAAAAAAATTACGATTTTTGTACAATGATATTTTTTATTTGACTAATATTTTTAGGACTTATTTAAACTTATTAAACCAACTTTTAAATATTTCAAGAGATATTTTTACGTAGTTTAGAAAACGATATTAATTTAAAGAATTGAATTTTCTAAAAACAGTACAAAATATATTTCCTTTGAATTGAAAATGTATTTACAAGTGGCTATTATAAACAGAAGAAAAGTCCTGTCAAATTAGAATTAAATGATTTCATGTCAATGGAAGGAAAATATTGAAAATTACGTCATAAATCTGTTTCTACAAGTGAGCGTTAAAAAAGAAAGAAAGCTATTAAAAAATGAATTCTTTGAGCTGTGTTAAAAGCATTTAACGGGGAAAAATTACGTCCTGCTTCAAATGGTAAAATGTCAAATAATCTAAATTTAACCAATATATTAACAAGTACACGAGAAAATTATTGCATGGTTTCAGATGACCTTTTAAACTATTATTGTCAATTCAAAACAACGTATACAATAATACTTCCTTAATAATAATAAAAATATTGTTATGTGACTATTGCAGAAAGGAACAAAAAGTATGAAGAAAGTTACCTCAGATTTAAAACATTCCTTAATAAAAACTTCCGATGTAATGAATTACAAAAATCAACTCATTGAAAAGAAGAAAAGTCAAATTATAGTTTTTAAAGAATGTGGTCTAACAGGAAATATCAAATTCAAAATTAATTATACACAAAATTATAAACAATATATTATGCAGAACAAACATAAAGATCTTAAGTAAAAGGGAAAGATTAGCCTTTCTCTAAACCTCCTTTGTCTAGAAACTTAAAGAAAATATTTTTTTATAAATACAAAAGTTATTTTTAAAATTAACTGAAAAAAAACTAAGAAAATAAATAAAAAATTCCTCACAATTAATAGCTTAGAAGTATGATTATAGAAGTACTATTTGGTGTTGAAAAGAAATTTTATTTAAAAACCTCAGATTATTTGCATTTTTATTGGCAGAGTATGTGAAACATGAAGAATCCTGTTTTCCTCAAACGACAATCTGGTTTCGTAAAATTTTGCAAAACCACTAAATGACGATGAAAATCATGTATTTTTTTATTAAATAATGTTAATTCAAAAAAGAATTTAGAGGACAATTTCATTTACGGTTTCAAATAAACTTGGTATCCGCAATTTATTATTTAACAATACACTATTTCGTAATGTAAACTTGAAGTTAGTATGTTTCGTTTATAATCAAAAGTAGCATAAACATTATTAATTGGACTGTTGTAAGTCCTAAATTAAGCCATATAAATTTCTGTGTGAAGCAGTTGTTAGAGTTGCAGATGCTGGTTGAAAAGAATACCGCTTTTCAAATTAATGACCAAATTAAAAAGAAATGGCAAAGGGATATTTTCTTTTCCCTATATTAAATTTATAAATGAAAAAAGAGATATATGAAGATGAAATCTTTACGATTTTTTAAACAAATGAAACATATCACAAATAACTAATAAACATTTAAACAAATAAAATATTTATATGAGTTATTAATTTTAAAATATTTTTCAGGATTCCGTTAGTCCTAACGCTTTTTGAAAATTTAATAGCAATATATACCGGGTGTCCTAAAAATGACTGACGGGTTTTAAAATTCAATAACTTGCAAATGGTGACAGCTATTTGAAAAAACTTTTGCAGGAGGGTTATTTATAATGTCAGGAGTTTTTTACCGTAATTTTTTATTTTAGTTCGCATCTCAAACAATAGGTGGCTCTGACGGCGAGTGAAGGCCAAGCCGACGCTCACTCAGCACTGATCACTCATCCACTGATTTTAAGTGGCATTAAAAGTTATCCACTATATGTCTTTATAATCACATTTACCTGAGCAACCGGTGGCGTGAAGGTAGAACGTCGGACTATCGTTCTAAACGTTGTGAGTTCGAACCTCACCCACAAAATTGTAGGGGGCACACTTTATTTTGTTCTATGTATAAAATAAGACCCCACAGAAATTTCAGAATATTAAAACAAATTTTAAGTGTCGCTACCAAAGTTTGAATATTTGAAAAACTAGAAAATTTGACATCTTTTTAGTATAATTTTTAAGTTATTAATACATATCGAAAAAGTGCCGCAAAATTAAGTCATAGTATGACATTAGGCGGTATAGACTGTCAAATGCTTCATTTTGTTCCCCAAAATTCATGCTAAGTTTTTAAAATTTTCAGCGACTTTTAAATACATTCGAGTTTTTATGCGTTTTTTTAATGAGCCAAAGCAATGCCGACGGGTAAGCTAATTTAACATAAATTAGTGCTTAAATCCATTTAAAAATCAATAGAAACAAGAAAAGAATAATAATTGAGCTTCAATTTTAATAAATGATTATGTAATAAAATATTTTTTCGTTATACAAAGATCGTTTTGAACAAATAAAAAAGCGTGAAGAAGTAAACAAATCATTGCTTTTTGAACAAACAATCAATTCCTTCAGACAAATTTGAAGAAGCAAGCTCAAAAGATTCCGAAACTTGTTCCAATTAGAAAGAAGTAGCTTCATGCTCCCACAGTGATCCACCTCCTAAAAAAGAGGTAGAATGAACATTTTGTACAATATCGTAGCTGCAAGCCTTGATGTAGCAAAGTTAAGTGATAGAAAGGCAGCCAATCTTTTGACTACAATACTAAAAGTGTGGGTTTTGATTTTTCCAATTATAATGTTAACAAATCCTTTATTCGGCGGCTTAGAATCAAAAGCCGAACAAGCAGAGCCGAAAGTTAAAAAAAGAGTATTCGGCAAGTGTTCCGTTGACTGTTCACTGCAAAATTTTAGAAGACATTTCAGGATCTGAAGCTACCGATAGATTACCAATTATTTCTGGTAAAAATATTGACCAATTACTTGCAGTTCCAAAATTTCAGTCAGGAACAGATAGAGAAATATCTTTTGCTGTTAACATAACATTGGAGTCATGGGGAATTACAGATCAAGTAAAATCTATGTGTATTGAACAACCTATGGAAATTCCGCGTTATCTAGAGGAGCTTGTGTTCTTTTGAAACAAAAATGAAGAAAGAAATGCTTTGGTTGGCTTACCGTCATCACATCCTGGAGATTATGCTGGAGGCAGTTGTTGTTAAGTCACTCGGAGTTTCAAACGGACCACACATACTCTTATTTAAACGATTTAAAAATTGTTGGAACTCTGGTAATTATGACATATTTCAGACTTCCATAACTGATAATTTTATCAATGAAAAAACAACAGAAAATGCATAAGAAATCATAGAGTTTGCACGAAGTCAACTTGATGATTTGCAACCAAGTGGCGATTAGAAATAACTGTTAGAGCTTGTCATCATTTTCCTAGGTGGAGTACCCGAAAGAGGTGTTCAGTTTAGAGCCCCTGGTGGCTTGCATCGAGCATGATTGATGGCAAAGGCCATATACTAGGTCAAAATTTATTTATTTGGAGATCTGCCAAACATTCTAAGCACGAAGAATCTGGAGTTCGTCAAATTTTCCCATGTGAATCTACATTCACAGTTGGTGCACCATCTGCTTTTTCAGTGCCAAGAAATGATTTATTGCTCCTTAAAATCTTTAAAGAGTACGAAAATGTAAATAAAAACATTTCTTTGTGTGCTAAGAAGAAATTCCTTGGACATTTGTTGTACTTGTCAGAAGAACTAGTTTTCATTTTTCATTTTTCCATGACAATGTCTCATTTAAAATTAAAAGAAAAATGGTGCATGTTTTGAAAAATGGGGACGGCCGCGGGTTGATCCTGATGACATCCTCAAAAAGAGCTTGCAAAACAAGCAACACGAGGTTTTTTTTTTTTTTAATTATGGAATTACCTCCAGACACTTTTGAAACAGACATGACAAATTGGAATAAAAATGAATGTTACAAAACTTGTAAGTCTTTTGCGGTTTCAGTGAAAGTTATTAATTATGTAGCCGAACGTGGGGTGGCACTTATTGAGGAATACAATAAACTTCATACAAAAGATGAAGAACAAAAACAGTACTTGTTGTTGTTAGTCAAGCAGTTTCGAAGCAAATATAAAGACTCTAAAAAATATACATTGATCTCTTAAAAAAAGGTAAAGGTAAGGATTTTGTAATAATGATTGCTTTTTTCTTCTTCTTTAAATGTATATGCTAATGTATATTGTAGTTGTTGTAGAATTTACTGAAATATTTAATAAAAATATGTTTATTTGTTATTATGAATACTTATGTATTTTCCTTCAATATTTTTGACTAAGTCAAAACTTTAAATAGTGGTAGTGACCCCTATAAATTATGTTAAAAAATTTGGAAAAATGCTGTAATCCTTTTTTAATGAGTAGAACAAAATGGCTGTGTGTCCCAGTATAAATCGTGAAAAGAAAAATTTACCAACTTTTAAGAACCACCCTAATATATATGTGTATATATATATATATATATATATATATATGTATATATATATATATATATATATATATATATATATATATATATATATATATATATATATATATATATATATATATATGAGGATCCCAGAAGCCAAGGGGTATAAGTGACAAAATTGAAAAAAATAAACTAAATACGCAGACGACCTAAAAATATGCTTTTTTCATTTCAGGTAAAGAAATATAAATGATTTTCTTATTATTTGCTGAGTTATACAGGCAAACCACTTTTTTCGAAAAACAAACAATATTGATTAATTGTACATTTAAAAAAAGTTGTACTTTATTTTTTAAAAGTTATTGAAATAAGAGTTCAAAGACCAGAATGCAACAAGCAGAAATTTCCTATTTCAATCCACTCAATTGTTATTGATGTTCCAATTTAGCATCAATTATCTTTAAACTCAATTTACTCCAAATCGAAATTTTGTCACTTGTCCCCTTGGCTTCTGGGGCCCTCATATATATATATATATATATATATCACAAACTATAGCATTAAAAGAAGTGAGAAATTTTAATCTGAAATAATCTTTGGAAAATATAATAAGTGTACCTTCCATATTTTATATTCATGTCTTAAATTTAAACTAAGACTTAAGAATTACATTAAGAATTTTAATATTCAATGTTTATTTAAAACAAGTAAGAAAAATCATGCGTTAAGCATAGATTATGAAGCACTTTCCAACACTTAATGAAATCTTTAACACAACTTTGTTATTTAGGGAAATAAATACTGTATAGCCAAATATACCCAAATATGTATTCCAGTACATTAGAACAGCCCTGTATTTCATATGTCAGTTCATATAATGGGAAAATTTAGCTCAGCAAGAAAATACCTAGTAGCTTGAAATTTCTTTTTCAGCAATTAATACTATTAGATGGAAACATACTTGAATATTTTTGTTCAGCCCTGTAGTTTACATTCTACCTTTATTACACGTCAGCATTAGGCTAAAATTTATTGTAAACTAAAACACTTTTAAAACAACTGAAATCACATTCTCATAAATTATCATTCATAGGCGTCCATGTACCGAATTCTTTGCGTGGCCCTGTATATCACTTTATCTATATTCTGCAAACATTTCTCAGTAAATTGAATGCAGCTCAGCATAAAAATGCATAGCTTATTTAAGAACCACGTTTAAATAATTTACGCTCATATTCAGTAACGTTGGTGAGCTCTTTTGGGTAGCCCTGTATATCAACTATAACATTTATACACACCATATAATGTGCATATATTTAGCGAAATACAAACGCGAATATCATAATTAAAATGCATTTCATCCCTCCATCAGCCATCATCCGACACATATACGGTACTTCGGAAAGAATATACTATTTGAAATCTTTTGTATGGCCCTGTAAATGCTATGTACTTCATATTATGCAAGACAGTAGCGTATAATTTATATTAAGCTTCAGTGACATATATCAATTTTATTGTACATGAAAAAGCTCAATATATTTAAAATATATCACACAATTCCCCCTTTTACCATTATCTAATGGAATTCTTTTGTGTGGCCCTGTAAATGAATAATAGCTACATTTTCACCTTATATTTTATAGAATGTATATTTTAATACGTTTGACAGGGTATAACATCTTTAAAGTTCCTTAGAAACGATTTTTTCCCATAGGCCGTAATGTAATAGGAAACTTTTGATTCGCCCTGTAGATAAACTAATCATGGTAGAAACTTCATTTTTGATATAACTTGTGCTATGGTAAACGTCAATAACGTCCTAAAATTTCATGGCAATCCGAGTATATTAACGATTTTTTCCCATGAGCCATAATGTAATGGAAAACTTTTGATTCGCCCTGTAGATAAACTAATCATAATAGAAACTTCATTTTCAATAGGGTTCGTGCTAGGGTAAACGTCAATAACGTCCTAAAATTTCATGGCAATCCGAGTATATTAACGAGTTTCCCCATAGACCGTAATGTAACGGTAAACTTTTGAATCTCTCTGTAGATAAATTAATCATGGTAGATACTTCAGTTTCAGTAGGGTTCGTGCTAGGGTAAACCTTAATAACGTCCTAAAATTTCATGGCAATCCGAGTATATTAACGATTTTTCCTCATAGGCCGTAATGTAATGGGAAACTTTTGATTCGCCCTGTAGATAAACTAATCATGGTAGAAACTTCATTTTCAATAGGACTTGTGCTAGGGTAAACGTCAATAACGTCCTAAAATTTCATGGCAATCCGAGTATATAAGCGATTTTTCCCCATAGGCCGTAATGTAATGGGAAACTTTTGATTCTCTCTGTAGATAAACTAATCATAGTAGATACTTCATTTTCAATAGGGTTCGTGCTAGGGTAAACCTCAATAACGTATAAAAATTTCATAGCAATCCGAGTATATTTACGGGAGTTAGAGCGCGGACAGACGGACAGACGGACAGACGGACAGACGGACAGACGGCCATCCGGCCAGACGGACAGACGGACAGACGGCCAGACAAACCGAATGCATAAGCACTTTTCAACTTTGTTGGAAAGTGCTAAAAATAACTTTTAATAATTTCAGCAATGTAATTTATTGCATTTCTAATGTTTCCAACTGGACCGTATTGAAACTGGACCGTATTTTATTTTACTTTATTATTATTTTATTTATTTATTTATTTATTTGGGAACTGTATGGATTATATATTTTTAACTATTTATATTCATCAAAACATACTTTTATGTGTAATTTATATTTTTTTATTTATATTCCTGTAATAAAAATAATTAATGCACATTTAACAAGCAAAAATTCATTAAATGTACTTTTTACAGTTTTAATTTTATTAGGTTTAATTTAAAAATAATTAGTTTTTTTTATCACTCGCAAACATATTACTGGTGCAATAAAACAAAATAGACTACTGTTTCGTAAAAACTATTTATATATAGACAACGAAATTTAAAAAATCTGAACGAAATGTTGTTCTCTCTTTACACTATTTTTTTCTTAGTTTTATTTTCGTCATAATAATACACAATGAATATCCCATCTAATATATTTTGTATTTTGAAGAGACTCATTGATTTTCAGATTTCTATGTATTAAATATCTGTTATTTTTTACATTATTATTTTTTAATGCGTCAAAAAACAAACAAACATGTAGTTAAATATTTTTACTATAATAAAAAAACAAATTAAAAATATATTTAATTTTAACTTTATAAATAATAAGAAAGAATAGCATTGAATTATGCAACATAAAATTCGATATTTAAACACATTCGTTTACAAGATAAATTTTTAATAACATTACTTACCAAATTAATGAATTAAGCGATTATATTTTTTTAAAGTAGATAAACAAGGAACAATTAAAATAACATGGTTATGTGTATTATCTAAAGTTATAATGTTATATAAGTAAACATGCAGTGATTTTATAAATCTGCTACAAATAGCACAAATAAGAAAAAAGATAAGATAATATACATTGTAATCTTTATGTGAAGTGGCAGACTGGAACTAAGATAATCCATGTACATGTACATTGCAGTTGAAAACTTACTCATCTTAAATTGTATTACATGTTACAATAGCAAAATATATTACAAATTGTATCGAAATATTTTCTGATATTTGTTTAGTTTATTTTTCTTTTTTCTTTTAAAAAAGAAGCAGCATTTGATAAGACAATGGGCAACACAAAATAATTATATGAGCACGCTAGTTTAGAAAATCTTCTGATCTAGGAATTCAAATTTTGGAAAATCGCGAAACAACATAGAGTGCGTCCATTGACTTTCATTATAAACTAATATTTTGTAATTGAAAAAAAAATGTATGGTATAAAACAAGATTTTTGAAGATTGTAGTTATTTTTCTTTTGATATAGGTTCGGTAATAAAATAAATTATCGAAATATTTCCAAATATTTCTGTAGTTTTTTTTTCTTTTAAAAAAGAAGCAGCATTTTGTAAGACAGTAGGCACCACAAAATACTTATATGAGTGTGTGAGTTTAATAAGTCTTCTTATCTAAAAAATTAAATATGGGAAATCGCGTGAAAAACACAGAGTGCGTGTATTGATTTTCATTGTAAACCATTATTTTGCAATGAATATATACACCGACGAGCCATTACATTATGACCACCGTCCATCTACAACAATGGGATCGCCCAGGAAGAAAACCAATGCGCGTGCGCGGCTGAGGTTGGAGTATATAAAAGGGCTATGCATTGTCTTTCCGAGCATAGCTTGATTAGCGACATAATGGGAAAAGCAGATGATTTATCAGACTTTGATAAAGGTCAAATCGTTATGGCTCGGCGACTGGGAACGTCGATATCAGAAACGGCGCGTTTAGTTGGCTGTTCACGTGCAGTAGTTGTGACCACATATCGAAAGTGGTGCATGGATGGTGAAACGACAAGTCGCCGGCCAGCGGTGTGTCGTCCACGGAGCATTGATTCCAGAGGAGAGCGGAGATTACTACGCATTGTTCGCCGTGATCCAAGAGCTACAATAGCTGAAATCAGTACCAACTATAACAGTGGCGACCCAGGCAGTGTTTCTCAACACACTGTGCAGCGTACATTGCTGCGCATGGGCCTACGGAGCCGGAGGCCGAAGCATGTCCCTGCACTGACAGCACGTCATCGCCAGCTGCGTCTGCAATGGGCCAAGAAACATCGGAATTGGACATTAGAAGAATGGAAGAAAGTTGCATGGTCCGATGAATCACGTTTCCTGGTTCATCACATCGACGGCCGTGTGCGAATACGCCGATTTCCAAACGAAACCCTGGCTCCCGGGTGCACAATTGGACGGAGACAAGCAGGTGGCGGAGGTATTATGGTGTGGGGATTGTTTTCATGGAGCACATTAGGACCCATAATCCATATACAACAATCCCTGACGTCAATGCGTTACGTGAATATCGTTGCAGACCAGGTTCACCCATTCATGGCAACAGTATTTCCAGAGGGGGATGGTGTTTACCAACAGGATAATGCACCATGTCATAAGGGTGGAATCGTCAGGGAGTGGTTCGAGGAACATTCCAGTGACTTTCAAGTCATGTCTTGGCCTCCAAATTCTCCTGACCTTAATCCAATAGAACATTTGTGGTCCCACCTGGAAAACCAAATTCGAGCTGCAACGCCACCCCCTCGTAATGTGAGGGAATTGCAGGACCAGTTGGTGAACACTTGGTACAAGATACCTCAGACTACGTATCAGCACCTTGTGGAATCAATGCCTCGCCGGGTTCTGGCAGTTTTGAGGGCTAAAGGTGGTCCTACACGTTATTAAGAGGGTGGTCATAATGCAATGGCTCTTGGGTGTATATATATGATAAAACTAGATTTTTTGAAGATTGTAGATTCTTTTTTTATACATAGTTTCGGTAATAAAATAAATTGATAGAAAAACAGTCGATCGTTTAAATATTGGGTAAAACGAGTTTAGAAATTTTTATCTTCATGTATAATTAGGAAAATATCTGCAAATCTTAAATTATTACATTATTTTTTCTTATCTCTCTGAATATATATATATATATATATATATATACTGCACATACAAACAATAAAATAACATATAACACTCAGTAACAAACACACTGTTTCTGGCAGACTTCAAATAGAATAATTTATTTTAAGAGATGTTTAATGTTGAATTTGGCCAAAATTATTCTGTTAAAATATATTATACGAGCAAAAACTATGCCTAGTAATTTAAGCATATTTTTCTAATTTATAAATTTGAAGCTGTTGGTATACAGACTGCATTACTTATTTATTTTTTATTTGACTGCTTTTTTGAACAGTAATTTATATTTTTAATTAAAATTTTCTGAATTTAAGGAGATATTTTTCTTATAAATTAAAAAAAAAACTATTACAATTTTAATTTCTGCTAATTGTAAAAACAGCACGAAGCATATAATTTTCTTCAAAGTAAAAAGTTATTTGTAGATGACATTTCTGTATAGAAAAAAAGACTTTCAACATAGAACTAAATGATTACGTATTAAAAGAAGAGGATTTTAAAATATAAGCCATAAGAATTCAATTTATGGAGAAATATTAAAAGAAAAGAAAATTTGAAAATAATAAATTCATTAAATATAGATCAATCCGTAAATGGTGGAACTTACGTCATATTTAAAATGGGAAATAATAATGCTGCCAAGCACTATAAATTTAAGCATTTTTATTTAACATTTTAAGTTGAACATTTATACAATTGTTGCAATTCTAAAGAAGCACAAATGAAATTGCGCTAGCAACAAAATATTTTATTGAATATTAAAAAGGGAAAGATAACATTAAAATAATAAATTCATTAATGTGCTTTAAAAGCAATAAATTGAAAATAATTATGCCGTAATTTAAATGATCAAGTAAATATTTTTGAAAAAGATTTTGTATTTAAAAATATATTTGCTGGGATTTTATTTTATTTTATTTTATTTTACATTTTAATTATTATTTTAAATTCCAAAAAAGAGAAGGCAATATTTCTGTTTTATATTCAAAACATATTTTGAAACACTTTCACAGAAGATTATTAATTACATAACAAATGATTGGTTATATCATGTTTCTAGAAATATACAGCAGGTTAAACAAGCTATTCCATAGATAATTACATGCTATTCCATAACAAAAACTTTAGATAATTCGCTATATTTTTTTCAAAAATAATTCCGGAAAAGTTGCCATTAAACAGCCATTTATGCCTTATAAATTGTGCTTTCATAGAAGATTATTAATTACAAAACATATTATTACTTATATCGTGTTTCTAGAAAAAAACACAGCAGATTAAACAAGCAATAATTACATGCAGTTCCATAACAAAAACTTTAGATCATTCCCTACCTTTTTTTCAGAAATATTTCCGTAAAAGTTGCCGTTAAACAGCCATTTATGCCTTAAAAAATTGAATTTGCATAAAAGAATCCTTTGCGTATGAAAATACCGAAACGGTTAAATAAGACAATAACTGAATAATGAATACATTAATACAAAATGGTCTTGTTAAAAACTATGTAGCTTTTCTCAAATTAATTTATTTTTAAGCGATAAGAATATTTTTTACATAATATATTAATACAGAAATCAAACCAATTTCTATAATTTTTTAATTAAATCTACTGAATATGTAATATGTATTTTAGAAATTCGGATTGCAATGACCATGATATACAGAAATAAATTCAGCAGTTAATTCAAATAAAAAACAAAAAGTAGAAAACAAGTTGAATGTTATAGTCTGAGCCTTAATTTCCTACTGCTAATGGTGACTGAGAACCTGAGGCACAATGTAATAGTACGAACTAGTGGACTTGCAAAGAATACTAACTATTAAAGATTTAGCATATTTTTCTGGATTTCTAATCCATAGTACAGCACATTCATCTAATAAGAAAGTTTATATTAAGGCCTCATATCTCTAATGTACTTTCAAGATGAATATCACATTTTAAACTAAAACTCGATTGTAAAAATTAATGTTTATGAATCCACATAGTATAATCGATTATTTTACAGCAGATATATAATCCAAATATCATAAAATAAGTTGAATAATATTCGAATACCATTACATCTTCAAGAATTAGTGCAAATTAAATTAACAAAATATTAAATTTGTAATTTCTGTTCTAATTGATTTAAAGAAAAATGGAATAGACAATATTTTCACTATTTTTTCCCTCATGATTGAGAACGAAAATTTCCAAAAGATATCAAACACCTCTCAAAATATTTTAATAATCACTTATGGAATTATGATCAAATATGTGAAAACAGCAACGTTACGGATTTTTATATTAATTTAAAAATAAATTTACCCTTTTCCAATTCCAGCATGCTAAATACACAAAAATTGTATTTTCTTATAATTTTAATAAAAGAGATTTTGTGTAAAGAACTGATAATTTTAAAAGAAAATTCATTTGAATTTCTAGCTCAATTTCTTATTATTAAATAGTAAATGAAAATATATCACTTTGCATCGAACATTCTTATCCTATAATAATGAAAATTTCTTTTTTTTTTGGTTAAATAAATTGTACAAAACTATTGAAATAAACAAATATAACTATTTTATTTTTTCTCAAATCTGAACGCAAAGAGCTAGGTACAGTACACAGTTCATCAATTAAAAAAACAGTGTAAAAATAAAAGAAAATTAACAGTTTAGGTTTAAAAAATGCTTTCTATGACTTTATAAACTGATATTAGAATTTCAAACGTTTCTTGCTTCGTACTTTATTTTCGAAGCCTTCCTGATAACGTTAACTCCATAAATAATGAAGCATTATTGTTAGAAAAACGTTTGAGAAAAAGTGTAATTGATCTGTACCAACTATTACCTGTACTGTACTATACTTTGTACTGTACTATTTGTATAACTATTACCTTACATCATACTTGACATTGCCCGTAAACTGCTAGATAGAACTGACACTTCTCATTTTAAAATAAGAAATTTTTTATTTATCTCGATATAGAAATCAAAGGGAGAACTAGTTAAACAAATGTACTGAAAAATTTTAAAATATAGGTAAATCGACCTATATTTTAGTCAAACTGCAATATCTTGCTTACTTTTCAAGAGTAAAAAAAGTCAATGAATTAAATTGTTTTCTTTTGAAATTTACAATTTAAAATTAAAAAAAAATTAAATTAACCTATCTTAATTAATTTTAAAATACAATGTAAAACAAATGTAATCTTCGTATCATATTTTTAGTTAAAATTAAATAATAATTTAGTAAAGTTAACATTAATTATCAAATAAACCAAAATCAATAAACTGCAAGCTTCAATATAATATTTAAATCGATTATACACAGCTTTCATTAAACTAGTGTATAATTAGTTTGAACATACATATATGCACTGGGTAATTTAAGAACACGTCCAGCTACTATCATAAAATTTCGTGAAATTTCGGCATTTTTGGAAATGATTAAATTATATAATAATCATTTTAAATTTTTAAGCTTCAGTAATGATGTCTCTATGCGCTGATAAAGTAATCTAGGTTAAGCATATTATAAAGTGTAAATCATACCTGAAATTTACTATCTAGAAATTATAGTTTTCTATATGTTTTTGCCAAACGCCTTACAACATCTAAAACAGTAATCTATAATACATACGAAAGTTATATATTGTTTTTAAAAAATACAGGAATCATAAGAAAATTAAATATTTTTAGCAGTAATACTATATATTACTTGAAATACTTGAACAGATTATATACATATATATATATATATATATATATATTCTTTTATGAGAAAAGTATGAAAATGATGAAAAGATGAAAAAAATGGGTGAAACAACAATGAACCACTAAAGAACAACATTGTTATTAAAGAACACATGTTGTTCTTTAGTGATTCATTGTTATTTCACCCTTTTTTTCATCTTTTCATCATTTTCATACTTTTCTCATAAAAGAATATATGAACTTTGTGCAAAACAGAGCTGCTATGCGCCGGTTGCATAAAGATAGTAACTTTTTACACACAGTTAAAATATATATATATATATATATATCAAATTGTACTGCAATTTTTACTGTAAAAACTACTGGCAACATTGCTGTCAGCATTTTTTGTCAGCAGTTTTTGCCGTAAATTTAACAGGTTTTATTACAGTGCAGGTGCATCAGCGAAAAGTCCTGATCAGCCCCGATACTACTTTCTTATTCCATTTTCTTTTCGAAAAATTAACATTGGAGTATATGGTTTAAATGACTGCAATATCTTGACGCGGTTCAAGAGACTATTGGCACTGATGATAAAGAGATGTTAATTCATGTTTGAAGAGTAAATTATGTTTCTTATATCATGCGTAGTTTATCTTACCACTTTCGTCCGCTCTCATTGTTTGTAAGTTGCCGTTATATTCGAAACCAGCAAAAATAATAAACATTTTACTACTGTCGCGAAATCATATATCCGTTCAATAAGCTCCAGGTTTCACAGCAACAGGAGAATTATTCACATTAAAGTAGGTCTTGAAAAACAAACGCAGTTTTTAAATATTTTTTTAAGTTATCATATATTCCTATTCATAATTAATTATTTTATGTTATGTTGCAAATACCATTTTTTTTAAATACGATGAAAACAACATTCAATTTTGCCCTTTTACTCTGCATTAATGGGTTAGGTACATTGTGTTCTCTTTTTAGACTTTTTTCCTCTTTAATAAATATCTCGTTTTAATATAGTCCTTTAAAAAAAACAAAATTTTCTGTTTTCCTTTAGATAAATGCCTCTTTATAACAAATTCTGCATAGTATTCCACATTCAGCAGTATATCGCAATAAGTGCAGTGAATATTCGGGAGGCGGAAGCATAGATAAGTACCTCATGGAGTTCAGAGACGAAACTTAAGATTAGTTAAATTTCCAATTTGCATATTACAAAGCAATCGGTCTGTTAAATCATATCTTGGAGAAAATCATCCAAAAACCTGGTTTTAGTGATTGATTTTTATAATTACCATTACGTTTTCCTGCTCCTAATCCTCCATGTCACCATTTGTCTGAATGCAGGAAATCTCAATGGTAAGCGTACGAGCCAACCGTTAAAATCGGGTTTTCAGGTGTTTTCCACCAAGATATGATTAGAAAAACCGATTGTATTTTAATATGCAAATTGAGATTTAACTAATTCTGGAATTTCAGTCTTGAAATCGATGAGACAATTGTCTAGTTTCCACCTCCCGGTCTATATTGTGTTTTCCAGATATATATATATATATATATATATATATACATATATATTAATTTATATCGGTAATAAAGATCTTGTTAAGAGTACTACTCATTTGAATCTACGATTTAATAAGAAACAAAAAAAAATATTTATGAAAATGTTATATATAAGAATTATAAAATATTTTCTAAAAGCTCTTGTAAAAATTTTAATCAGTTTCTAAGTAAATTTTATTCTGAAACTCTAACACGTTAGAGATATTTCAGTAACATGAAAAAATAAATATATTATTATCAAAAATATTTACAGATGCCTTTAATTTAACGTGAATATGTTTTTTAGAAAATATAATACATTTCTGGAAAAAAGAAATGTAACTAGAATCTGGATCATAAAATTAATTCGGCATTGTCATCCGCATTGTTACATAAACTTAATTTAAGAGAGAAAATGTAACTTCATGACCTCAGCACTTTGAATGAATTTATTTTATGCTAGAAATTATAATGCCGAAAACACTGCTACGTAATTAAAACCATTCCTGAAGATAGACGATTTCTGTCCAAGATTAACATCTTAATTTAACCAAATGTTTTCGTTGTAAATCATACATTATAATTCATGAGTCTGATGATAAGTAGAAAGGTCCAAGTTACTTTGCATAATAATAGTAACACATCGTATTCTTGATTTAATCTAAATTAAATAATTTGCTGTCATCAAATTTGCACTTTTAAGCTAGTGATTCCAAATGTAAACTAAATTCTAAATAAACCACTGAAAATTTCAATTCTTTTGTGAGCAGAGATGCGCTTTATATAATTTAGCAGAGGAGCAATAGGGAATCATTTTTAACTCAGCAAATATGTAACTTGATCTAGAATAAAAATAAAAAGTTTAAGTATGAAAGATCGTTTTTTAATTAATTAAATGAAAAATAAATAACAAACAAAGAAGCATTTTTCCTGATTAAGCGGAATATAATTTTTGTTTATGTGGAATATTAAAAACATATTATGAAAGTTTTTATAGTTTCTTTGAGAATTTTATAATATATATATATATATATATATATATATATTTGCTTTTATATAGAAACTCAGTCTTTATACAGTAATAAATTTATAAGTAAGTCATATATATACACCGTTATGTTAGTGATGACATAAAAAAACGGATTGTAGTTATTTCGTAAAATGAAGAAAAGAACAAACTACGAATTAAATTAAATTAATTTATAACACGATTTTTCAGTCGGTAAATTAATTATAACCGACGAAAATATTCAAGTAGATAGAAAATTCCGGGCCAGGATCAAAGATTTATTGGCAGAAGCTGCTAGTGCTCTTTCAACTAAGCCATCCTGGACGAATACTTGTAGTACATGGCTCAGTTGGAAGTGCATTCGCGGCTTCAGTCAATACATCCCTGGTTCGGATCCTGGCGTGCACTTTTTTTACCCACTTGAAAAATGTACACCTGTTATGAAACTGCGAATTGTCAAAATTTTTCATAGAATTAATGACAAACTCCTGAATAAATATATAATAAAACTTTCAAGAAACAAAAGTATTTTTCAAATATATCTATACAGCATTGCACGTTTTAAAACTATAATGAAGCTCCCTACTTCCGCGGTTGTATATTGTGAAAACGAGAATTAGAAAAAAAAAATAACATTAGTTTCAAATAGTAGTAGTAAAAACCATTATCTTCATAAATTGGAATTTACGAACATTTTAGAACATGTCTTTAAAACAAAATAAAAATAGAATAATTCTATGAAATTTTTTTTGCTGATTTTTTGTTTTTTCGGGCTTTCAATTAAAATCTTTTTTAGGAAGACGTTAATTTTCAAATTGGAATTAATTCAGACGAGCGAAAATATTTTTCTGATAGAAAAACTTTTTAATAAAATGAAAATACTTTTTATTTATTTATTTATACTTATCTTAAACAGCTTTTCAAAGTGTACAATTGGATGTAGGTCGATATACAGGTTTTTTTTTGTTTTTTAAGTTTAAAAGCGCATAGCTCATCGACATCGATTTTGCCAATATATCAGCAAAATGTCCTGATAGGTCCTGATGCCTGTTTCTAATTCCATTTTATTTTTGAGAACTTAACAATGGCTTATGATGTGTGGCTGAGTTCTTTAACTTGATGAGACTTAAAAGATCGATGGAGTGGGAATATAAAATATGTTATTTCACGTTTGATGATTGGAAATAAAATAAATTTCTCATTGTATTTGTAGCTAATTGCATCATTTTTGTCCACTCTCTTTCTTTACCATTTCGGAAACAGTTATTGTTTTAGATAGATATTGAACCTTGTTCGTTTTATTATTTATTTTTTATGAAGGATGCAGAAATGTTACTGTTTAATCAATGACGTACTTAATATGTGGGTATGTTATTACGCAATCCATGTTTTGATCATACCGGAGAGGATGTCTTTACTGATTTTTATTATTTCAATGAGAAATATTCAATCCTTTTGCTTTGGACAATGGTTGCGTGTATTTTATTTTTATTTTTTTACAGAATTCTTTGCGTTTAGAATAATTTTTCTTTGAATTCAAATCAAAATGATGTTGTTAAAAAAGTAAAAAATAAAAAAGTTGTAAAATAGGTGAGCGCAAATTATCAGATATGGAAGAAATCGAATCCAAAGAAAGACGTCGATTGAAAGATCGTCTTTTAAAACAAATACACGACGTCTGATTATCAAGCTCACAGATTACGAAATGTGCGACTACCACAAAAAAGAAAATAATCTAATGTTAAACCGATTTATTGCAAAATATTTTTTTCTTCTAGTATAGAACTTATTTATGTCTTCAATTTTAGACTTTGAGAAAACTATTTTTTCAAATGGTTGTTGTAATTTGCTATATTACATTACTTAAATTGTTTAACTCCCCTATATAAGCAAATCCAACAATAATAAAAAATTCTGTGATAAAACTTTAGATATATTTCACCATGTTTTAAGATTTTTTCCCTTTGATAACGACAAATGGATCTCTTTTTATTATAACCAGTTAAATAAACCAGTTAATACTGTGTCTAATGTACCAACAACTTTCCATGTTTCGTCAGATAAAAATTAATTTAAAAAATATTATCTATCCTATTCTATATTCAGTTGCATATCGTACAAAATTGCAATCGACATTATAGTTTAACTGACCTTTAAAAAATTCAAATCGGTAATAATGATCTTGTTAACAGTCGGAGCAGATCAGTTTAATTGTTTATCAAAAAACATTTGATTTCGAAGATTTTCTCTTATGATAACAGATCCCTACTGAGCTATATTCGAAGAATTTATTTTTGTTCTTGGGTGCAAACTTTGACAATTAATTCACTTCAAAAAATATTTCAGTAAATTTCTCAATCTTATTGATAATATTTTCTACTGTCACTTCAGATATAGATAATCGTCCTTTCATATATATATTTTTTTATAACTGAAGTCGAAGAGCATATTTCATGAAGTGTAGAAATATAGTCTTCAATCCATCGTTTGTAGATAAATGCAATTATTAATAATATTTTCTTCTGTGACTTCAGATATAGAAAATCGCCCTTTCATAGTTTTTTTAATAACTGAAGTCTAAGAGCATATTTCATTAAGTGCAGAAATATAGCCTTCAATCCATCGTTTGTAGATAAATGCACTTTTTTATATAAATAAGAACTTCAGTGTGTTTGCATCATTTAAGATTTCATTTTCTCGATAAAATAGTCTGTTCATCAGTTTAAAATAAATTTTTTTCCGTTGTGAAAATGTTCACTAAAATAAACTTACACATTTTTTAATGACTGTTAGGTGAGTTCGGGATTACATAAATGCTTAGCACCTGTGGTCTTTGTTCAATTCACCCATCTGGTCAACATTTAACACAACAAAAACTACCTAATTGAAGAACATCATTTAAAACATAAAATATATAATTTTTGCACAAATTGGTCGAGCCATTTCAAATTTTATAAAAATTGGATATATAGATATATAGTTTATTTACAGGGACAATGAAAAGCATCTCGTTACGTTACGGTCAAGGGGAAAAATAGTTTGAAGTACACTTTAAGTGCACTTTTAAGGTTTACTACAAGTTACATCCTGTACAATAGAAAGCAGATAGTATGTACTGGGATACACAAAAGATTTTAACCACTGTATTGTATTCAAATTAGTGTTTACTATTACACCAAATCCGAATATGTTTAAAACATTGTTCTAGTTCTAACGCGCCACTTTTGCTATGCTTAATGTGCAATTTCCAACACGTTTTTAATTAGTTTTAATTGAGAAAAATAAATGATTCTTTGAGAGACATTTAATGACTATTACATGTATAAAGCTTAAATCACCACGTATTTCTCACATATCTATTTGAAATCTATAATTTTACAAGAAAGAAGGAACTATTATTAATTAAAATGTAAAATATAAGAATAATAAAATATCTAAGTTTCTATAATTCTATAAGCTTTCATAAATCTTTTAAAAGTTTTTAATAAATTATTGTTCCGAAACTCTTAAATCTTAATTATTATTCAATAACTTAAAAGCAATAGATCTATCTTTATCAAAAAACATATAATTGAACTTAAATATAAATAAGCATTCTAATAAGCATATATAAATAATGAAAAATATATATTTATAAATAGAAACCTGTATCTTGACCCATACAATTAAATACGTCTGCGTTATTATCCGCATCGTTATAGAAAATGTAATTTAGGACAGAAAATGGAAAATAATGACTTCCGCACTTTAAAGAAATTTCCTTTATGCTAGAGATTTTGATATTAAAAACACTGGTTTGTAATTAAAACTGTTTCTGATTATAGACTGCTTCTGTCCACAATTAACACCTTAACTTAACTAAATATTTTCGTTGTAAATTATACATTATCATACATAAGTTTTATGATAAATGGATAGGTTGCACAAGAATAGTGACACATCGCATTGCTGATTTAATCTAAATTAAATAAGTTATTGAGATCAAATGTGCAATTGTAAGCTAGTGATTTTAAATGTACATTGAAATCTAAATAAATTGCTTTGAAAATTTAATTTCGTTTATGTACAATCATGCGCATTTTATAATTTAACCGATTAATGATAGTTAATTATGTTTAATTAAGAAAATATGTCACTTGATTCAGAATTTAACATTAAATTTTTCCGTATGAATGATCTTTATTACTTTTTTAAATGTAGTAACAGAAAAATAGAAAAAATGATGGACAAGTTTTTTTCCCTCAATTATCGGAATAAAATTTTCATTTCTTTGGGATATTAAAAGTATCCTTTTAAAGACATTTCAGTTCCTTTGATTTTTTTAATATTTTTGCTGAGGTTTTGAAATTCTCTCTTCATAAAAAAATATATATATCATCAGCAAAATTTGAAGTCGTGTATGATTGGTTATGCTTATGATATACTTTTTAAAGAATTGCAGTTAATTTGTAAAATGAAGAGCTGTACAAACTACGTAATATCTGAAATCTTTCTTATGATAAAGGATATAAAATATGAATAAATGGATAAAAATGATTTCATGTATGAAAAGTATTTTTCCAAGTAACACGCCTTCACAGTATTACATGTTTAAAACAATAACGAAGATCTTTGCGTTCATGTCCATAAAAACTAAAAACCAGAACCAGAAAAAAGCAATAAAAATAGTTTCAAGTAATAACACCTCTTCATTTTTATAATATAAATGCCCGAAATCTTTTGTAATTGTAACGCGAAACTAGACGATGTCATTGACATTATCAAAAAAGTGTAATAATTGAATAAAATCTCAAAGTTTTTACTGATATTATGTTTCGTCGGTTTTGAAATTAGGTATATATTATGTGGACTAGTATTTTAGATTATTTTTAAATTATTTTTAGATTAGAGGGATTATTAGAAAATGGATGTCAGTTTCAGAGAAGCTAAAAAACTTATGCAATAAATACATTTTGTTTTAATTTATAAAACGAAAAATTACAAATATTACATGAAAATGTCACATTTTTTTCTTCCTTTAAGTTACTGAATTATCATAATTTAAATCAGCCTTATGTTTTTATCATCAATAGTGATTCATGTAGGCAACTGTTATTTTTTCTATATAAAGTATAAAATGTAAGTATTATAGTAGATGTTTTGATATCCAAACACCATTAAATTGTTACTTTAAAATATGTGTACTATAGAGTTTTTTAAATATTTATACAGAAAATAAACCATGCATATTCAGAATGATATAATTTTTTATGCGAAGATTTAGAGACAGCATTTTTGCATTGATTAGGTTATAAAAATATTGCCCATAAGCATTTTTCCTTTCTGCCAACCAAGAAGGTAATAAACAGAAAAATAAATTTTTAATGTATAAATTATCCCAGATGTTTAATAAACGGCATGACAAGTGTGAATTATTTGCAAGGTCGCCAGTAATTTTACCCGGGATCTAAAACAGATCTATGCATAATACGATATATTTAGATGTGTAAAAAAAATGTAGATTTTTCAAAGGAACATTTTGTAATGAACGTTATACCTCAAGCACGTTACTTTCATATATTGAGATATATATTCGTAAACATTTATTTTGCATTCATTCATAGGATTAGAAAATTCTTTATTTCAAAACAAAAAAAAGAATTTTTATTTCAAAACAAAGTACATAAATAATTCAATGTGAAAATTTTTATTATATAAAAGACATTTTTTGACATTTTAATAATTTAATACATTTTTAGTATAAAGCATCTGAAGCACATTTAAACATATGGTATTATATAGTGAGCTCATTAGTTGTTTTCTGACAAATTGAGCTGATGTAATCTTGCACAAAGACATATCTCGCCTAGAAAATAATAACCTTTTCTGCTATCTACAATACTAAACACCGATATAAGTAGGGGAAAAGTGCCGGTCCGGCCTCGGGAGGAGGTGTGAGGTTCGGAGGAGGGAGGAGTGAACCTCCTCCTCAATCCTCCTCCTCAAACCTCCTCCTCAATCCTCCTCCACAATCCTCCTCCTCCACAATCCTCCTCCTCAATCCTCAAGGTTGTCTTGTAAGAGAAGGGGTTAAAAGGGGGGATTAATTTTTTTTCGCGAAATTTGTATATTTTATGCTATAAGAGAGGGGTAAAAGGGGGATAAATTTTTTAAGTATACTACAGTACGAGCGGTTCTTTTGATTGTTGATTAAGAGATGAATGATTCATATTAAATTAAAAATAGTAATTAATTAAAAGGTAATTAAAAATAATAAGTGAAAAATAATGAAGGGAAAAATAATGATAAAAATAATGAAAAATAATGAATTTTTTAGTCAAGTATAGTACGCAGTAGAATTTAAGAAATGAATAATAGCAATTAACGATAATTAGTAATTAATTAAAAAGTAATTAAAAATTATGAGTAAAAATAATGAAGGTAATAATTAAAAATGATAATTAAAAATAATGAGTAAAAAATAATGAAGGGAATTTTTCGGTGAACTTTAGTTTAAGGATTTATTTTTTGATTTGAAGCGGAAATTTTGGGGAGATTGATTTTTTTTTTTTTCACCGTGTTTTTAATAAGGGGTTAAGCGGATATTTTGGGGACACAGAATGTTTTTTTCTGTACTATTGTACGAGTGGTTTTTAATTTTAATGTGGGGACTTTAAAATTTTTCAGTTTGGTCTAATTTAAGAGTTTATTTTTTGATTTTAAGCGAGAATTTTGGGGAGTTTGATTTTTTTTTTTTTTCCACTGTACACTTACATGATGAGTTAAGCGGGTATTTTGGGGGAAATTATTATTTTAGACTAATCATACGCGAAGGATATATTTTTTTTTCTTTCGGGAGTTGATAGTTTAATAAAGAACTAATTAAGAAGGGTGCATTCATGGTGAATTAATGAATTATTTTTTAGGAATAACTTTGTTACGATTGAATTATTTTTTCGTTTTTTGAAGTTTTAAGCGGATATTAATGTTAAATAGGGAGACTTTAATTTTTTTTTAAATGAAATTGACGTGCGCTCGTCGACCTAACCGTATGGAGTTTGTCATTTTCTTAGAATCATGTGTGCATATTAGCTTAGACTATCTTAGAAAGACTTCCACCACTTTTATCTCTATCCAACATCATAAATAACACATGCTTGTAATGGGAATTTGGGAATAACAATTTTGAATATTTATTTAATGAAGGAACTTTAAAATTATTTCGAGTACTATTTTTAGTCAACTATGTTATACACTTGATATTTTAGAATAGTTAAAAAATAACTTTAAAATTTGAATGAAAAAATATGTTTAAAAATGGGATTTTACATGCTAGCATTGAATCACACTCGTCGCCCTAACGGTTTGAAATATGTGGTTTCCTTCGAACCTTGGTGAAAATTTAATTGAAATGATTATTATTATTATTTTGTGTGTGTTGTATGTATGTGTGTGTTGTATGCATGTATGTGTGTGAATGTATGTTTGTGTGTTGTATGCATGTGTGTGTGTGTTGTATGTATGTGTTGTATGTAAGTGCGTGTATTGTATGTATGTATGTGTGTTGTATGCATGTGTTTGTGTATGTATATGCGTGTGTTGTATGTATGTATGTATGTGTTGTATGTATGTATGTGTGTTGTATGTACGTGTGTGTGTTGTATGTATGTGTATGTTGTATGTATGTGTGTGTATGTATGTATATGTGTGTTGTATGTATGTGCATGTTGAATGTATGTGTGTGTAATTTTTTGCCGATAGGTGCGATCTTTAGCTGAAAGTGACCTAGGGTCAAAACTTTTACCCAGGAATCGCCACGGGGTGGCAGATCACATGATTCCCATAATGCACACATTCACATACATTATTTCGAGTGTTATACTTAGTGAACCATAGTATGCAGTTGAAATTTTAGAATAATTAAAAAATAACTTTAAAATTTAAATGAAAAAATGTTTCAAAATGGAATTTTACGTACTAATATTTAATCGCGCTCGTCGGTTTTTACTGTTTGGAGTCTGTCATTTTCCTTTGACCTTGGGAAACCTTGCGTCAATGTAGTTAGGATATTTCAGAAAGACCCCCACTTTGGGTACTCTTTTAAACTAATATTTGTAATGAGATGTGTTCGCGCGCGTCGGCCTAACTGTTTGGAGTATCAACATAAAATCCTCAAATTAATACAAAATATTTCAAATAGTTAGAAAATGATTGATTAAAATCACCAAGTAAGATCAAAATACTTCAAACAATGAGAAAATAAATGTTTAAAATCAACAATTTAACATTTAAAGGTTTTATCTTCAGATCAAAATAATTTGTGAAAAATGCTTTTAAATATTTTTAAAACTGTATTGAAAATAATATTTTTCATACCTTAACATAAAAAAAAGTGTTAAATCCAAATCGATGAAGAGTTTAATAATTATTTTCTTAAAGAGAGGATACTAAATTCGTTGCAATATATGTGTGTGTGTGCAAACATAGATGAATCATTCTTATCTGCTTATCTGATAGCGTTTTCCGAAAAGGGTTGTATCTCTGAATCATAGCTGATAGGAATTGGGATTGATTGTTATCTTAATTAATCTTAATGAGTACTATATCTAATTAAAATTATTTGACTTGAAATAAAATAACGTCTTTTGAGCAATATCTTTTGAAAAATTAAGATATAATTATTTAAATCAAATTAGAGGCTTTTTTTTCTCGTCGATTTATTTTAAATAAAACTAAAATATTTATTTTTTTTCTGTACTTTGTTAGCAAAATAAAGAGTGTAATACGTTCATTTCGGATTTAACTATTTGAAAATTTAAACTAACCTTTGATTAAAATGATTTCATAAGGTTGAGTATGTGATCTTTTAAATGAAATCTAGTGAAAACGGAACACGCATTCATATAAAACTTTAAATACTTATGGTTTTGTGTATAATGTAATGTATGTATTAAATATTAAATGAAAAATATGAATTAACAATAAATGAAAGACAAATATTAATTAAACATTGCATTGATTAAAAACTTAATGAAAAATATTAATTTGGGAATACACATTCGTATAAAACTTTAAACATTTATATTTTTTGTGTATAATATTATGTATTTATTAAATATTAAATAAAAAATATGAATTAACAATAAATGAAAAATATCAATTAACATTAATAAAATATTAATTAAACATTGTATTGATTAAAAACTTAATGAAAAAAATTAATATGGGAATACGCATCCTTATAAAACTTTAAACATTTATGCTTTTGGGTATAATATTATGGATGTATTAAATATTAAATGAAAAATATGAATTAACAATAAATGAAAAATATTAATTAACATTAATAAAATATTAATTAAGCATTGCGTTGATTAAAATATTCATTAACAATTAATGAAAATTATGTATGTCTTATGTAATTAAAAATTAAATGAAAACTATTAATGAGAGACACATTGAAAAATATTCTTACCTTAAAAGTGACTGTTATATGCTTATTTCAACTGCTATCCACCGTCAACCTGCATCGTTGCTGGCCTGTTGGATACTGTCTGATAACAACAAATTCTTATCTTTTAACGGCATTTCCCGAAAGCTGACTCACTAGTAACAATGACAGGTTCAAATCTGAAATTAAGAGTTTATTCATATCGAATATAATTAATATAAAATGCAATTAAAAAGAGACTTAATTTATTTAATACGTCATAATTAAGAATTTAATTAAATCCTGAATATAATTTTTTAAAATCTTATTAATAGAATAGAATAGAAATTCTTTTCAACATTTTCAAGAAACACACATGTTATTGAATACTTAATAGAATATTTTTCGTAATGAATGTGTAATTAACAATTTTTAAATGATTTTTTCTAATTAATTTGTGTTTAATTAAAATTTTCATAATTATAATAAATATATCAAATAAAAAAGGAATTCTTTTCAAAATTTTCAAGAAACACAAGTTATTAAGTAATATTTTGAATAACTACAAACTTTAATCATGATAAGTCATCACTGTGAATGATCTTTTCTTCTCATATGTTATAAAAACAAGTTTAAGTACCCAAATTTATTGATATATTTCATTGTGTGTTGTATCCTTCTTTACTAATCTCGTTAAAATTATTCATTTACGAATGATTTAAACTTCACATTTTAAAGTTATTTATATAATATACTAACATTTGACTATTAAATATCAAATAATGGACATGCACTTTTTACACTCACATCTTACAATGTACTTAGTAACCAAATGTAATGATTTTTAAGCATTTCTTCTTAAATTTTTTTTTCAATGAAAGACTATCACAGTTGAATATTAAGCTTTCTCTTCATAACTTTATCGAGAAATATGTAATGTATACCACACGATTTCATTAAATGAATCACAATACAATTCAAACTTCTCATTTTCAATGTTTTATATATACTAGTGTTTATCAAATAGGTGGTTATTCTGAACAATCATTACTTAGTATATTGATGAAAAGTTTGTGTTGAACGGTTTTTAACTTAAATGGTGTGAGAGAAGGATATATTAGGACAGAAGTTATTAAATATAGAGTCTTTAAAGTTTATACCCGTGAAACAATTGGCATTTCAAGAAACAAAGTTGTGTCATATTTGAAAGCATTCTTTATATTCAAAACGCACACATGATCACGATCACATCACTGAAGACTATAGAGAAGCTGTTTATGATGTATATAATTTGAATTTTCATTAACACAATATTATAACCGAAGTTTTTCGACAGTTTGAAAAATTATGATGCACAACGTCTGCACACGTTAACACAGAATAAGATTAGCTTATGCCCTTTCGATGATAAGCGTTATTTGCAGGTAAGATGCATTAACATAACAACATTTTCTTGATAATTTTTCTTGCAGGTTTCGAAACCACAAACATCGGATCATACTTCTCATTTTTAACACGCGACACTAACCATTGGGCCATTAAAGCCCGTAATTTAGTAACTAAAAAGTAAGAAAGATCATCGAAAGTGATTACTTCACACATGCAAAAATAATTTTTATTGTGACTTATCAGTTAAAAATCACGAAGAAAAGGAAATAATCACATATGTTTTTGATTACTTTGAGATTTTATGAGTCACCTCATCAGTTAAATAGACATATTCACTTCTTATGAAATGTATTATATTTTAGTTTATCAGTCAAAGTGTGATTACTTATTAATAATTTTAGTATCATTAAAAAAGTTTTCAAAAAAGTTAAATATATCAAAAATACAAGTTCGTGTTAAAGGTTTAAACAAATTGTTAAAATAATTTTACAAAACTTTACAAATTATTTAAAAATGATTCACTAATATTTAGTAATCGACAAATTTTAATAGCCATAATCATTTATATGTGACTTAAGTTTTCTGTTTTAACTGTTAAGTTATTAGATTCCCCCCTTCAATTACATCTCATTGAAAAGTTTTAATCAACCAACCAACCAACCATTCAACTGTTTCCGCAAACAACTAGTATGTCAGTTAGATTTTCAGTTTTAACTGTTAGATTATTACATCCCCTCCCTCTCGATTTCAGCTCATTGATAAGTTTTCAACAACCAACCACCCAACTATTTATCAACCCTAACAACCAGGTATTTGTTTGCCCTAGTAACCAAAAAGCTTTTATTGACACATGAACAAAATTTTTAAGATGCAACACTTGTCATTTTTAATCAAAAAAACAATGACATATGTAATAATTTTTCCTTATTTAAATGAAACCTTTGCATGTGTATGGTAAAACTTGGAAAATTCATTTAATACACAAATTTAAAGTCAACGGACAAAGACTTCATACTTCTTTTAGTATTTTACTAACATTTTACCAAATGTCTTAAGAAATCAACAAATTATTTTAATAAAAATTCCCATTTGTAAGGGACGTTACTAACCTAACTTGAAAAAATTAACTTGTCAAAGCAGGTTTTGATTATTCCAACTTAGTAATAATCATAAGTTTCATATGATAATCAACCTGTTTGGTTATTTCCCAGTATGGTTTTATAAAAAAAAGTCTCACATGCAAATAACATAACTTAACTAACTTGAAAAAATAACTTGTCAAAGCAGGTTTTCAATGTTTCAGCTTAGTAATATTCATAAGTTTTATATGATATTCAACCTATTTGGTTATGTCTCAGCATATCTTTATAAAATTTATCTAAAAAACCTTTAATATCAATGTTTAAAAATATGCGAATAATTCAGTTAGTCTTTTATAGATGATTATTTTCACTTCTATTATTTAAAAACATTTTTAAATAAAATTATTACTGATACCAGTTTATCTCAGTGTTATGAAATGTGCATGCGAAACTTTTCATTCTAATTTTCATATTTTATTATTTCAAATTATTGTTTTCAAGTTGTACTAAAATTTGGAAAAAAATATTTAATTTTCATGCATAATTAAATTGAAATAGTTTAACAATAAAGACACATTTAACATTGCATACTCACCTAATCCAACATCACCACAAAAGTACGTCCTACTCAGTCGAAGATTTGGGAAGAAATGAAAGATTCAAAGTCCTTATCAGAAAATGTTATCAGATAAGCTTATCTTAAGATATGTGACGTCATAGAACATATGTCATCAACTGGTCACGTGATGTATATCACATGACCAGTACTTTGTTTTCTTGATTGGTTGTTATAAAAATTCATTTATTAAGTAATTTAATCATTTTAATAATTATTAATAAGATTAATTAATTAAACTAATTAATAAGATTAATTAATCTTATAAATTAATTATTAAGTATCAAAATAATTATCAATTAATTCATTAATTAAATTAATTAATCTTATTAATAATTATTAAAACGTCACATATCTTAAGATAAGCTTATCTGATAACATTTTCTGATAAGGACTTTGAATCTTTCATTTCTTCCCAAATCTTCGACTGAGTAGGACGTACTTTTGTGGTGATGTTGGATTAGGTGAGTATGCAATGTTAAATGTGTCTTTATTGTTAAACTATTTCAATTTAATTATGCATGAAAATTAAATATTTTTTTCCAAATTTTAGTACAACTTGAAAACATTAATTTGAAATAATAAAATATGAAAATTAGAATGAAAAGTTTCGCATGCACATTTCATAACACTGAGATAAACTGGTATCAGTAATAATTTTATTTAAAAATGTTTTTAAATAATAGAAGTGAAAATAATCATCTATAAAAGACTAACTGAATTATTCGCATATTTTTAAACATTGATATTAAAGGTTTTTTAGATAAATTTTATAAAGATATGCTGAGACATAACCAAATAGGTTGAATATCATATAAAACTTATGAATATTACTAAGCTGAAACATTGAAAACCTGCTTTGACAAGTTATTTTTTCAAGTTAGTTAAGTTATGTTATTTGCATGTGAGACTTTTTTTTATAAAACCATACTGGGAAATAACCAAACAGGTTGATTATCATATGAAACTTATGATTATTACTAAGTTGGAATAATCAAAACCTGCTTTGACAAGTTAATTTTTTCAAGTTAGGTTAGTAACGTCCCTTACAAATGGGAATTTTTATTAAAATAATTTGTTGATTTCTTAAGACATTTGGTAAAATGTTAGTAAAATACTAAAAGAAGTATGAAGTCTTTGTCCGTTGACTTTAAATTTGTGTATTAAATGAATTTTCCAAGTTTTACCATACACATGCAAAGGTTTCATTTAAATAAGGAAAAATTATTACATATGTCATTGTTTTTTTGATTAAAAATGACAAGTGTTGCATCTTAAAAATTTTGTTCATGTGTCAATAAAAGCTTTTTGGTTACTAGGGCAAACAAATACCTGGTTGTTAGGGTTGATAAATAGTTGGGTGGTTGGTTGTTGAAAACTTATCAATGAGCTGAAATCGAGAGGGAGGGGATGTAATAATCTAACAGTTAAAACTGAAAATCTAACTGACATACTAGTTGTTTGCGGAAACAGTTGAATGGTTGGTTGGTTGGTTGATTAAAACTTTTCAATGAGATGTAATTGAAGGGGGGAATCTAATAACTTAACAGTTAAAACAGAAAACTTAAGTCACATATAAATGATTATGGCTATTAAAATTTGTCGATTACTAAATATTAGTGAATCATTTTTAAATAATTTGTAAAGTTTTGTAAAATTATTTTAACAATTTGTTTAAACCTTTAACACGAACTTGTATTTTTGATATATTTAACTTTTTTGAAAACTTTTTTAATGATACTAAAATTATTAATAAGTAATCACACTTTGACTGATAAACTAAAATATAATACATTTCATAAGAAGTGAATATGTCTATTTAACTGATGAGGTGACTCATAAAATCTCAAAGTAATCAAAAACATATGTGATTATTTCCTTTTCTTCGTGATTTTTAACTGATAAGTCACAATAAAAATTATTTTTGCATGTGTGAAGTAATCACTTTCGATGATCTTTCTTACTTTTTAGTTACTAAATTACGGGCTTTAATGGCCCAATGGTTAGTGTCGCGTGTTAAAAATGAGAAGTATGATCCGATGTTTGTGGTTTCGAAACCTGCAAGAAAAATTATCAAGAAAATGTTGTTATGTTAATGCATCTTACCTGCAAATAACGCTTATCATCGAAAGGGCATAAGCTAATCTTATTCTGTGTTAACGTGTGCAGACGTTGTGCATCATAATTTTTCAAACTGTCGAAAAACTTCGGTTATAATATTGTGTTAATGAAAATTCAAATTATATACATCATAAACAGCTTCTCTATAGTCTTCAGTGATGTGATCGTGATCATGTGTGCGTTTTGAATATAAAGAATGCTTTCAAATATGACACAACTTTGTTTCTTGAAATGCCAATTGTTTCACGGGTATAAACTTTAAAGACTCTATATTTAATAACTTCTGTCCTAATATATCCTTCTCTCACACCATTTAAGTTAAAAACCGTTCAACACAAACTTTTCATCAATATACTAAGTAATGATTGTTCAGAATAACCACCTATTTGATAAACACTAGTATATATAAAACATTGAAAATGAGAAGTTTGAATTGTATTGTGATTCATTTAATGAAATCGTGTGGTATACATTACATATTTCTCGATAAAGTTATGAAGAGAAAGCTTAATATTCAACTGTGATAGTCTTTCATTGAAAAAAAAATTTAAGAAGAAATGCTTAAAAATCATTACATTTGGTTACTAAGTACATTGTAAGATGTGAGTGTAAAAAGTGCATGTCCATTATTTGATATTTAATAGTCAAATGTTAGTATATTATATAAATAACTTTAAAATGTGAAGTTTAAATCATTCGTAAATGAATAATTTTAACGAGATTAGTAAAGAAGGATACAACACACAATGAAATATATCAATAAATTTGGGTACTTAAACTTGTTTTTATAACATATGAGAAGAAAAGATCATTCACAGTGATGACTTATCATGATTAAAGTTTGTAGTTATTCAAAATATTACTTAATAACTTGTGTTTCTTGAAAATTTTGAAAAGAATTCCTTTTTTATTTGATATATTTATTATAATTATGAAAATTTTAATTAAACACAAATTAATTAGAAAAAATCATTTAAAAATTGTTAATTACACATTCATTACGAAAAATATTCTATTAAGTATTCAATAACATGTGTGTTTCTTGAAAATGTTGAAAAGAATTTCTATTCTATTCTATTAATAAGATTTTAAAAAATTATATTCAGGATTTAATTAAATTCTTAATTATGACGTATTAAATAAATTAAGTCTCTTTTTAATTGCATTTTATATTAATTATATTCGATATGAATAAACTCTTAATTTCAGATTTGAACCTGTCATTGTTACTAGTGAGTCAGCTTTCGGGAAATGCCGTTAAAAGATAAGAATTTGTTGTTATCAGACAGTATCCAACAGGCCAGCAACGATGCAGGTTGACGGTGGATAGCAGTTGAAATAAGCATATAACAGTCACTTTTAAGGTAAGAATATTTTTCAATGTGTCTCTCATTAATAGTTTTCATTTAATTTTTAATTACATAAGACATACATAATTTTCATTAATTGTTAATGAATATTTTAATCAACACAATGCTTAATTAATATTTTATTAATGTTAATTAATATTTTTCATTTATTGTTAATTCATATTTTTCATTTAATATTTAATACATCCATAATATTATACCCAAAAGCATAAATGTTTAAAGTTTTATAAGGATGCGTATTCCCATATTAATTTTTTTCATTAAGTTTTTAATCAATACAATGTTTAATTAATATTTTATTAATGTTAATTGATATTTTTCATTTATTGTTAATTCATATTTTTTATTTAATATTTAATAAATACATAATATTATACACAAAAAATATAAATGTTTAAAGTTTTATACGAATGTGTATTCCCAAATTAATATTTTTCATTAAGTTTTTAATCAATGCAATGTTTAATTAATATTTGTCTTTCATTTATTGTTAATTCATATTTTTCATTTAATATTTAATACATACATTACATTATACACAAAACCATAAGTATTTAAAGTTTTATATGAATGCGTGTTCCGTTTTCACTAGATTTCATTTAAAAGATCACATACTCAACCTTATGAAATCATTTTAATCAAAGGTTAGTTTAAATTTTCAAATAGTTAAATCCGAAATGAACGTATTACACTCTTTATTTTGCTAACAAAGTACAGAAAAAAAATAAATATTTTAGTTTTATTTAAAATAAATCGACGAGAAAAAAAAGCCTCTAATTTGATTTAAATAATTATATCTTAATTTTTCAAAAGATATTGCTTAAAAGACGTTATTTTATTTCAAGTCAAATAATTTTAATTAGATATAGTACTCATTAAGATTAATTAAGATAACAATCAATCCCAATTCCTATCAGCTATGATTCAGAGATACAACCCTTTTCGGAAAACGCTATCAGATAAGCAGATAAGAATGATTCATCTATGTTTGCACACACACACATATATTGCAACGAATTTAGTATCCTCTCTTTAAGAAAATAATTATTAAACTCTTCATCGATTTGGATTTAACACTTTTTTTTATGTTAAGGTATGAAAAATATTATTTTCAATACAGTTTTAAAAATATTTAAAAGCATTTTTCACAAATTATTTTGATCTGAAGATAAAACCTTTAAATGTTAAATTGTTGATTTTAAACATTTATTTTCTCATTGTTTGAAGTATTTTGATCTTACTTGGTGATTTTAATCAATCATTTTCTAACTATTTGAAATATTTTGTATTAATTTGAGGATTTCATGTTGATACTCCAAACAGTTAGGCCGACGCGCGCGAACACATCTCATTACAAATATTAGTTTAAAAGAGTACCCAAAGTGGGGGTCTTTCTGAAATATCCTAACTACATTGACGCAAGGTTTCCCAAGGTCAAAGGAAAATGACAGACTCCAAACAGTAAAAACCGACGAGCGCGATTAAATATTAGTACGTAAAATTCCATTTTGAAACATTTTTTCATTTAAATTTTAAAGTTATTTTTTAATTATTCTAAAATTTCAACTGCATACTATGGTTCACTAAGTATAACACTCGAAATAATGTATGTGAATGTGTGCATTATGGGAATCATGTGATCTGCCACCCCGTGGCGATTCCTGGGTAAAAGTTTTGACCCTAGGTCACTTTCAGCTAAAGATCGCACCTATCGGCAAAAAATTACACACACATACATTCAACATGCACATACATACAACACACATATACATACATACACACACATACATACAACATACACATACATACAACACACACACGTACATACAACACACATACATACATACAACACATACATACATACATACAACACATACATACATACATACAACACACGCATATACATACACAAACACATGCATACAACACACATACATACATACAATACACGCACTTACATACAACACATACATACAACACACACACACATGCATACAACACACAAATATACATTCACACACATACATGCATACAACACACACATACATACAACACACACAAAATAATAATAATAATCATTTCAATTAAATTTTCACCAAGGTTCGAAGGAAACCACATATTTCAAACCGTTAGGGAGACGAGTGTGATTCAATGCTAGCATGTAAAATCCCATTTTTAAACATATTTTTTCATTCAAATTTTAAAGTTATTTTTTAACTATTCTAAAATATCAAGTGTATAACATAGTTGACTAAAAATAGTACTCGAAATAATTTTAAAGTTCCTTCATTAAATAAATATTCAAAATTGTTATTCCCAAATTCCCATTACAAGCATGTGTTATTTATGATGTTGGATAGAGATAAAAGTGGTGGAAGTCTTTCTAAGATAGTCTAAGCTAATATGCACACATGATTCTAAGAAAATGACAAACTCCATACGGTTAGGTCGACGAGCGCACGTCAATTTCATTAAAAAAAAAATTAAAGTCTCCCTATTTAACATTAATATCCGCTTAAAACTTCAAAAAACGAAAAAATAATTCAATCGTAACAAAGTTACTCCTAAAAAATAATTCATTAATTCACCATGAATGCACCCTTCTTAATTAGTTCTTTATTAAACTATCAACTCCCGAAAGAAAAAAAAAATATCCTTCGCGTATGATTAGTCTAAAATAATAATTTCCCCCAAAATACCCGCTTAACTCATCATGTAAGTGTACAGTGGAAAAAAAAAATCAAACTCCCCAAAATTCTCGCTTAAAATCAAAAAATAAACTCTTAAATTAGACCAAACTGAAAAATTTTAAAGTCCCCACATTAAAATTAAAAACCACTCGTACAATAGTACAGAAAAAAACATTCTGTGTCCCCAAAATATCCGCTTAACCCCTTATTAAAAACACGGTGAAAAAAAAAAAAATCAATCTCCCCAAAATTTCCGCTTCAAATCAAAAAATAAATCCTTAAACTAAAGTTCACCGAAAAATTCCCTTCATTATTTTTTACTCATTATTTTTAATTATCATTTTTAATTATTACCTTCATTATTTTTACTCATAATTTTTAATTACTTTTTAATTAATTACTAATTATCGTTAATTGCTATTATTCATTTCTTAAATTCTACTGCGTACTATACTTGACTAAAAAACCGCTCGAAAAATTCTAAGTCCCTTCATTATTTTTCACTTTTTATTTTTAATTACCTTTTAATTAATTACTATTTTTAATTTAATATGAATCATTCATCTCTTAATCAACAATCAAAAGAACCGCTCGTACTGTAGTATACTTAAAAAATTTATCCCCCTTTTACCCCTCTCTTATAGCATAAAATATACAAATTTCGCGAAAAAAAATTAATCCCCCCTTTTAACCTCTTCTCTTACAAGACAACCTTGAGGATTGAGGAGGAGGATTGTGGAGGAGGAGGATTGTGGAGGAGGATTGAGGAGGAGGTTTGAGGAGGAGGATTGAGGAGGAGGTTCACTCCTCCCTCCTCCGAACCTCACACCTCCTCCCGAGGCCGGACCGGCACTTTTCCCCTACTGATATAGTATCACTAGTGGGGGAAACCCGAGCTATTCTCGGCTGAAATTAGCTTTGTATTCAATTTTATATAACAACAAATTCTCACTCTATTATTGTTACAATGTTTTATATTTTATAGCATTGTTATTTAGAGAAACTATGAATTTCAATACTATGAACATATTTCTAAATTTTACATATGTTATGCATTTACGACAAGAGGGTGTCCTTTCAAACTAAATTTTTAGTATTTTAATTACTTTCTTCTGGTATCAAGACTTTTAGGCCTGATCGGTTTTTTACTCTGGAGAAAGCAACGTAAATCATTCCATGCATAAAGACTGAGATGCTAACCACGCATACTAAATTGAGTAATTACCGATGAACCTTGTAATTGGCGATTGCAAACTGATGGCTCTGCATAGTGGTACCTAACTGGCTCTACTAGAATCCAGTGTTATTTTGGGAATGTGAATTACGCGACTTAAATTCTCCCCAGTAATTATTTGGCCTTAATAATGTAATTACAAAAAACCGTCACAATCACACGTATACCGTTGCAAAGCCCTTCAGATACGTTCAGATATGTTCCGCAGCAACATTATTATGATTTCAGTTTAAATTTTCAGTTCGTAAGGTAGTAGATTCCCAGCAGTAGCGGCTCGTCAGGGAGTGCTGCATCAGATTTTTCACACCACTAAAATTTAACAGAATCTTTGAAATTATTTATTCGACGAATTTTGTTGAATAAATAGAACTGAAATTACCATATAATTTTAGTGGTGTGAATAAATTGATGCAGCACCCCCTGACGAGCCGCTATTGATTCCCAGTGTCCACTGTATTCAGAAAAATGAGGGTTGAATTCCAGTGCCCTCTCCGGTTTATCTTTAACTAAGTCAAAACTATATTGAAGTATATATTCCCCAGGAGCCTTTCAATAATATTTGAATTCATTTTATTGACTCCTGAAACTATGTTTCATATCTTCGTAGTAATGAGCAGTTATGCATTTCCGGAACACCTCTTGCATTAGATTTCTACTTGACATATACACACATTTTTTTATCGTATTGTAGTATAAAACCTACATACTGTGCTATTAATTACTTTTTTATAATCGTGATTCTTTAAACACTTATAAAGAAGGACATATTTATATTTGATGTAATTTAAGTATGTTTCGAATGCTTTATTTTGGTAATTCTATTAATTAAGGATTACATCTCTAAAGTGCCAAAAATTTCCATAATTCTAAAATATTAAAAATTATTATTAAAAGAAAGATAAACAACTTACATGAAATAATAAATTATCACAGATTGCAAAAATTTACATATAAATCTCCAGTATTCAATCAGTTTAGATGTACGTAGAAGGTATTTAGAGAGTTAGCTTTTATGAAAATACAAATAGTTTTAATTTTACAAAATTAGATAAAACTTGAAACTTATAGTTAAATAGCTCTTTTTTTCCAGAACTCCCTTTTGTCTAGAATTTTTTTTTCTCCAAAATCACATATTTATAATTTTGGCATTAATTAATTGGCAGCTCTCTGCATCATGTCTTTAGTAGTAGAGCGTTGTTAACACGTAATGAGATACATAATATTTTGTGTAAATATGAAATAAAAAAACTTATGTCAAAATACACAATAAAATACTTTCAATTGCCATGAAACACATAGAACGAAAATCATTTCAAAAAACCTTACGCTCGTGCAGACACTACAAACTGGATTTCTAAAAAATATATAATTTGTATTTTTGCCCGAAGTCTGAAGAAACAAGATCTACATCTATATATATTTTCTATCCACGAATTAATTATCTTAATCTCAAATTTATTGCTTTTCTATCCTCTTAAAATCAAAAAATGTTCTATATAGGAATAAGTTCTAAAGACGCCATTTTTTTCAAACATAATGATAAAGAACTAAAGCTATAACATATTTTCATATAATTTTATATTATAAACAATTTCTTTTCATTACTTTTTTAGCGTTCTTTATTAAAACACAAGAAAAGGTTTTATTGATTTATTTGAAAAAAGAGTTTGGTAAGTTAGTTATATTATATCCATGTGTTTGTTTCCATCTTTTGATTTTTTCGCATGAATGTTGACCTCCTTTCGAAATTTGTCTCTGATCTGAGTTCAGCTATTTTTACAGGTACAAGAATGAACTAATATTCACTACTTCATTTATTTTCTGCATGCTTCTGACAGTTTGAGATAACTGCCCACAATCAAATGGATATATTGTCTATCGATGTAAGATATATATTATATGAGTACCACACTCTTTGTTGTTTCTCAATGTTTAGTATAAAAGCATGACAAAGAATAATAACATCCAAATTAAAAATTATGCTATTCGTTTGATAATATTTAATTCATTTGTATATTACAGAGGGATGAAACAAAGATGGAAAATTTCATTAGCAATGCTTCAACTTTTAATAAAAAATTACATGTAATGTTATGTACCATATACTCGCGCTATTAAAGAATAGTTGTATATATATATTTTTAAATAATTCCATAGTCTAATAAAGTAAAATATTTAAAAGATGGAGGTTTAAATGATATGTAGTTTGTTAAATACGAATAATGTCTTTAATATAATAAATAATTTGATCAAGTCTACGTAAACAAGAAAATATTAAGTAACTTTTAAAATATGAAATAATACTTGTATATGAAAAGTCAAACATTACAATAATGTGCATATCAATTATGATTTTTAATACAGTTTTATTAAACACATGAAATTGAAATTTATTTTTCAATACATAAAATAATCACAAGGCGTTAGAAAACTGAAATACAGGTTGTATCTAAACTACTGAGCAAAACTTTAAGGGGTGATAGTAAACATTATGACAAATAATATTAAATGGGAAACTAAGGGTCCCAAACGTCTTCCGAAGGAGATAGGAGCCATCAAAGTTTACGGTCCAAAATTTGAAATGATTATAAAAAGCGGAAAAATTGGTCGATTCGTTTGCGGTTTTAACGAAAAATATTCTTTATGCCAGTATTGTCTTGAAAATAAATCATAAAGATAAATTTCAAAAAATGCCAATAGAGGGTGCTTTAGACTTTGGAGTAACGAATAACTATTTTTTACCGTTATTTTTTTCATCTCATTAAACTTTTTTAGAAATTTAGACATAAACTTAAATTTTGAGGTCAAAATCTGTGGTTAAGTAGCGCAAACTGAACTGTTTTCAATGGGAGTAGGTAGGTTCAAATTTCAAATGATTATAGAAAACAGAAAAATTGGTCAATTGATGTGCGGTTTCCACTAAAATTATTCTTTATGTAAGTATTGTCTTGAAAATAAATTATACAGATAAATTTCAAAAAATGTCGATAGAGGGCGCTTTAGACTTTGGAATAATGTACAACTATTTTTTACCGTTATTTTATGCATCTCATTAATTTTTTTTAAAGCTTAGACATAAACTTAAATTTTGTGCTGAAAATCTGAATCGTTGAGAGTGGTTAAGTAGCGCTAACTGGACTGTGTACAATGGGGGTGGGAAGGCTCAAATTTCAAATGATTATACAAAACGTATAAATTGGTTGATTCGTTTGCGGTTTTCTCTAAAACCATTCTTTATGTCAGTATTTCCTTGAAAATAAATTTTAAAGATAAATTTCAAAAAATTCCGTTAGAGGGCGCTTTAAACTTTAGAGTAACCAACTAAAAATTTTAACTGTTATTTTTTGTATTTAATTAAATACTTGCAAAAGCTGAGACTTAAATTTTGGGCTCAAATTCTGAATCGTTGGGAGGAGTTAAAAAGCGCAAACTGAACTGTGTGTGTTCAGGAGTTGAAATGTTACCCTGCACACCGTAAGAACACACTTAAATTTTTTGTTACTTAATTACTCAAAACTATTGAGATTTTGAGCTCAAAATTTAAGTCTAAGCTTTTAAAACATTTATTTAGATTTTAAAAAAATAACGGTTAAAAATAGTTGTTGGTTACTGTAATGTTTAAGGCATCCTCTAACGGAATTTTTCGTAATTTTTCTTTAAAATTTATTTTCAAGGAAATACTGACATAAACAATGGTTTTAGAGAAAACCGCAAATGAATCGACCAATTTTTCCGTTTTTTAATATTCATTTAAAATTTGAACCTCCCCAACCCATTGAACACAGTTCAGTTTCGCCACTTAACCTCTTTCAACGATTCAGATTTTCAGCTCCAAATTTAAATTTATGTCTAAGCTTCTAAAAAAATTTTATGCGATGCAAAAAATAACGGTAAAAAATAGTTGTACGTTACTCCAAAGTCTAAAGCGCCCTCAATCGACATTTTTTGAGATTTATGTGCATAATTTATTTTCAAAGCAATACTGATATAAAGAATAATTTTAGTGAAAACCGCAAATCAATTGACCAATTTTTATGTTTCTTATAATCATTTGAAATTTGAACCTACCCTCTCCCATTGAACACAGTTCACTTTGCGCTATTTAACCAGAGATTTTGAGCTCAAAATTTAAGTTTATGTCTAAACTTCTAAAAAAAAATTAATGAGATGTAAAAAATAATGGTAAAAAATAGTTGTGTGTTACTCCAATGTCTAAAGCGCCTTATATGCGCATTTTTTTTTAAATTTATGTTTATAATTTATTTTCAAGACAATACTGAAATAAAGAATAGTTTTCGTGAATACCGCAAACGAATCGATCAATTTTTCAGCTTTTTATAATCATTTCAAATTTTGGACCCTAAAATTTAATGGCGCCTATCTCCTACGGAAGACGTTTGGGACCCTTAGTTTCCCATTTAATATTATTTGTCTTGATGTGTACTATCATCCCTTAAAGTTTTGCCCATTAGTTTAGATACACCCTGTATACATCAAACGTGCAAAAAGCCACTATGGGGCAATCTGTAGAGAATTTTGGATGCATCTATATTTATTAGCAGGCGAGAGCTATGTTGGGTTTTATTGTCATCCGAAAAGACCAAACATAGTATATGTTGTTTTGCAATCCATATTTCTACCTACATTGCCTCGTCTCTGGGTCTGCAATTGGAGATAATTTTAAATTCGCGTAATGGGTGATGAAGCGGTTCAATCTGTCAGTTTGTATAATTTTAAGTTAGATGATAAATTTTTCAATACTGATATATTTGCTCCAAATTTTAATTAATAACGATAATTTATTCTTAGGTTTTTTTCTAAGGTTAAGGAATAATTAGAATATGGCCTGATTAGTATATTTCGTAACAGAAAATTTCTTTCTTAGGTAGATTTCATAACAAAAAGTAAAAAGCTACCTATTACAGCCGTCGTCCCGAGGAAAGCACTTCCAGAAAAGTTTGGTATATTTTCACCAATCATGACCCCCAGACCCCAAAACCACCCTCCGTTCAAATGTTCACATATATATGTAAATATAAAAGGTGGTCTGGTATAATAACGCCAGGCGGGGTAATAACGCCAAGTGCTAATATTATGCATAATTGTGAAATAATCTGGAAAATGACACCCATGTGCTCTGCGCAGAAGGATTTTGAGTCACATAAATCGCAAATAAAACAGCTTCAAGTTAATTTGTTTCATTTTTAGGTCTTATTGTTTTTACAAGCAACTAAAATTGACGCTTGATCTAAAATTTGCGGGATACGTTTTGTGATGTGAAGACTATTTTTTTTAATCCGGAAATTATATAAATATTAATGTTAATTATATAAATTTGTAGTACATTTCAAAGACTTTCAAAATGTTGTTGAAGATTTTGGATATCTTCTCGAGATAATTTAAAATTTAAAATGTACAGCGCAATAACTATAACGGGGTAATAACGCCAATCCTTGGCATTAATACTCCGATTGATTGCCTACAGTGGCAGAGCTACATCTTAAATATTGATTCAAATACAATCAGTTAAAACTGTCCAATGTTTCTAATAATTCTATTTAGGCGGTCTTTTTTAAGCAAAAAGAAGCTCACGGTCTGATATTCTTTTGCCTCATCCTCCCCCCCCCCCCCACACACCACACTTTTATTTTTCTTACATTTTTACAAAAAATTGAACATTTTCAATAGCTTAGAATGCAATTTGTCAATTTCTAAGTTTGTAGAGTTTGTATTTTTAGAATTGGGCAATCTACATGCAATTGTTCCATCTTACTCCATAGTTTTGTTTGCATGGCATTATTACCCATATAGGTGGGTAATAACGCCAAATAGCATTGGTCAAAAAATCACGCCATTACATTTTATGAATACATTTCTGTTAATTTTTTTATATAGATAGTCAATAAGTTGCTGTATCAAATCATATATTTGTTTGAAAAATACAATCTAAAACTGAGCCGTGAAAATTGGTAGAACCTTAACGTGGCGTTATTACCCCAGGGTAGCTTATACATATATTTATATAAATCTGATTTTTGTCACGCTGTAACTAACGTATTTATGAACCGATTTCAATGAAACTTGGTATGTTCATAGCACATACAAATGTATCGACCGAGTTCTTTGGCCAGCATCATCCGAAATTTTGTTTCAAAATGGCGGCCATTTAAAAAATTTAAAAAAAAATTAAAATATGAAATTATATGCGAAAAAATTAAACATTAAAATATATTTTTTTATAAGTTAGAACATAAAACAACAATTCCAGAACACTTTTTATTTTGTCTATACGTTAAAAAATGATTGAGTTATAGCACTTTGAATTTTTCTTATGGCTGACATTTTAGCACGATCTGATAATTGTCACGTGATAACACGCGTACTTATGAATAGATTTGGATGTAATTTGGTGTGTACATAGTACATAATGAAGCCTGGACCGAGTTCGTTAGCCAGTTCCATCCGCCAACTTGTTTCAAAACATCGGCCATTTATTTTTTTTAATTTAAAATTTAAAATTAGGTACCAGAAAGTGCGAATAATTGAAAAAGATTTTTTCTTTTGTGCGTTTAACCTTGATACAAAGATTCCAATGCAGTTTTTGTTTTGTGTGTACCTTAAAAAAAGGGCTGAGTTATAGCACTTTTAATGTCTACTACTGCTCACATTTTGAAATGACCTGATTTTCGTCACGTGATAACACGCGTATTTACAAACCGATTTGGATGAAACATGGTGCATACATAGTACATACAGATGTCGGGACCGAGTTCGTTGGCCAGTTCCATCTGCCATCTTGTTTCAAAATGGCGGAATATTAAAATTTTTTACAAAATTTAAATTTTAAAATTAGGTACAAAAAAGTAAGAAATTAAAAAAAGATTTTTCTTTTGTGTATTTAACCTTAATACAAAGATTTTAAAGCTTTTTTGTTTCATTTATATCTTGAAAAATGGCTGAGTTATAGCACTTTCAATTTCCAGTGAGGATGACATTTTGAAATGTTCTGAAATTTGTCACGCGATAATACGCATATTTATAAACTCATTTGGATATAACTCCGTGTGTACATAGTACATACCAATTTCTTGACCGAGTTTATTGGCCAACTTCATCCGCCTTCTTGTATGAAAATGGCGGCCATATATGTTTGTCAAACATGTTTTAAATGTGTAATGATGCACAAACAAAAAATAGAAATTGAAAAAAGGTTCTTTTTAAGGTATTTATCTTAATAATAAAGTCTGGAGTATTTTTTGCTTTATCTTTACTTTAAAAAATGCCTGAGATATAGCAGTTTGAATTTCCAAATTGGGTGACATTAAAAAAAATCAATTTGCCCGACAGCACTCGTATATATAAATCGGTTTCAATATATGAGTAAGCGTGTGCGATTAATTATGGGAATTAAGATTTCGACCAAGTTCATTGGTTTGTGTTATCCATTATGTTTTTTAAAATGGCTTGCACTTCATGATATCGTGGAATATGGCGACTTTCTAAATAGCTTAACATAAAACCAGGTTGAATAAAAGATGACTAATTTGTAAAAATTTCTAGTAATAGTCAGTATTGACAAAAACTAGTATTCAATCTTATAAAATCGGGCTCCACTAATTTGAGCTTCGTATGTTTGAATAATATAACTTAATTTAAAATTAATAAATTAATATGAAAGCTACCTCTTCCTCCCGGCACTGCCGGAAGTACTTTTTGATGAATGATTTGAATAGGGACTAAATAATTTGTTTTGGATAAATAAACAATTCTGAAGTGTATTTTCTCAAAATTTTGTCAATTTTAGGTGAGGGTTGGGATTTTAAAACTCTAGTTGGGGGTAGAGAATCAACTATATAAATTTTATTTTCGATTGTTATGATCGTATTTCTTTAATGAAAAAGTGCTTTGTGAATTTAAATAAATAATTATATAAAAATTCCTTTTTCACCGACAGTGGAAAACACAGTAAATAAAAACACATAGTTTTTGAATACCTTAAAATAAATAAATACTGATAGAAAATAAAGCTCATAAATTTACTTTCAAAGCACGAAGGAGCTGACTTTTTTTTCCAAAAAATCCTTCACGAAATTAATTTTCAAATCTGTTTTTTTATAGAAATATTTGCTAATTGTTTTTATGTTAAATAAGTGGACAAAGACACTATTGGATTTAGGTTACAGTAGTGTAAAGGATATAATTAAGAACCCTCGATTTCGATATGTAACAAGCTAATATTGTTTGTTCTGCGATTTTAAAAGACACAGTAAATTTATTAATTTATAATAATTTAAATTAATTGGATACTAAGAGAAAATACATCTGTTATTTTCTATTGAAAAGTGGCTTTTCCCTTTACAATCTGGATGAAAATTTAATTGTTACTATTTTTTTTTTATTTATGTGTAAAAAATTTATTTCAAACTGGTTCAAGGAGCCGTGTTTAATGCAGGGGTCATGACTGGGCTCAGAAATTTCATATTTAAAAAAAAATAGTTTTTTGTAATATGTTATATTTTTCAAGTAGGATAGAATGGGGACACCGGCTTTGATGGAACATATGCTGCAGAAGTTGTGTGGCGCTTCCTAGACCAAAGTAAGAAGATCTTTGTAAAATTCTGTAGTGTGTGCTTGTTCAATGTGTTTTTACCGCTTGTTAGCATTTAAATGTTTGGGATTTTTTTATGCTTCAAATCTGCGTGATAATGTGCTTAACTTATTCTAATAAAGTTGTATTACACATTCTAAGCAGAATGTCATTCTAAAACCGATTGTAATTGTAGAATACAATCTCGCAGATTATAGGTAAGTGCTTGCCTTTCTCCAGGGTTTTTTACATGACAGAAAATGGCGATGCAGCATCTTACACGTTCCTGTAGTGCAAATGCTTCAAAATAGGTAGTTTTGTCTTTCCGGTCGATAAATTTATCAGTAGAATTTCAATAAAATCTACATATAAATGGACGTATATTCAGCTATTTTGCATTTATCAATTTTTATTCACCATTCCTGGGCATAGGAAAATGTAAACCTTGTACAAATGTCACCATATAAACTCCTAAACAAAATATCTTTCATTCCAATGATTAAAAAAAAAACTATACAAACAATTAAGAGAAAGAAAAATGCTGCAAATATTATAAGCATAAAGGTAATAAATGAGAAAAATAAAGAAGGAATAATAAGAAAATAAACAAGAAAATGCGAAAGAACGATAACTTCACGGTAAAAAATGAACTGAAAGATCATCTTGAAAACATCTTTTTAGTTCTGAAAGGCGCAGACCTCTGAATAGCGGACAAATTTCATGCTCCAGAAGTATCCAGAAGTAGTTCATTTTTAAGAATTTTTACTGTAGAGACTAATCTGTTCCTAACAATGAGAAATTTTTGCAACATTGAATATTCACTTATTTTATGCATAAATATGTGAATATTTTACAAACATCGAAAATAAATCTATTTTATTCAAAAAATAGGCACAATTTCGGAAAGGAAAAAAAATGCACAGAGTTGCCTGAATAATAAATGCAGATAATTAACACAAAAAGTGCATAATTTTTAAATATTGAGAAAAGTTCTGTTTTTATGTAATTAAAAAAAAATCCTTCTTTTTTTTAAAAAAAAGAACAAACGTTTTGCTTCTGTGTATGCATTATGCTTGCATGAATGAATTATTACTTTCATCGAATTTTGGATACAGGTTTATTATATAATAAGACGTATCCCTAGTTATTTTTGGGGCTTGAATGGTTATAAATAATGAAAGGAAATGAGGGGCTATTTTCTCCCGTAATTTGTTTTACGAAGGGTATTATTATATAAGGCTGTAATATACAATCAGTGTGCATAGCTTGTGATCTCCGCTTAACTGGGTAATATTATATTTATTTTAGATTAACACTTATTATTAACCATTGCATTATATCTATATTGAAAAAAAAGTGCTTTATAAAGGTCAGTAATGAAAGAATGCATGCTTTCAAATAGTTTTTTTAAAAGAATTTTTCGTGTATAAACATATATAAAATATGCTGTACATTTTAATTTTTCACGGAAAAAAAAACATAGCTGAGGCAAAATTATGATACATATTACAAGAATTTTGTATGATTTTGTAAGAATTTTGTATTCAGATGATTTCTTCATCTGAAAAAAATGTATTAATAACTACAAAAAAAATGGCACGAAGCTAATTCCTCAATAAAAAATTACGTGTTAATTGACATTAAACTTTACAGGATCTTCATGAAACAGCCATACAAAACGGTAAGGTATTTTTTCTCTTTTTCCAAGTGTGTATAAGGTTGGTATCTCAGACATATTAAGAATTTTGACGAAAATCATAATACTTAAAATATTTTAAAGACCTATAAAACATTATAAAGATGTGACAATGTTTTCGAATATTCGTTTGAATTAATATATGTTATATTTATTACTCACATTTATAAGCAGGAAACAGTTCTATTATATCTGAGGCCATATAGTCATATTTTAAAGTTTTAAATATATAATTTCATACGAAAAATAACCGTACTTTTGTCTTTTAAGTAAGGCCGTTTAACAAATATTTACACGTAAATGCACACAAATATCCATACATATGTGTATATACATGTGACATTTTGAGATAGGAGCCATTAATATTATTTGCAAGTTTCCCCATGTTATGCCAAAGGAGTCGAAGCGATGTAAAAATTAAGTAAAATAATAAACGTAGAAACTTCATTAAATTCCACAATTACTGCTTCAAAAAATTTATTTAAATGCAATCATATGCAGAGAGAAAATGCTCTTTTCTTCCGAAGCAATATTCCATAAAAAAAACATTCGTCTAGCTTTTAAATTGTTCAAACCTAAAATATAAAAGGATAAAAGATTCCATCCATCTCTGGGTTTCTTCACTCACTTCAATAATAAAAAGTTTCTAGAACTTTCTGTAATCTCTAACCATGATTTTCACAAACAGAATTCATGTCCATCGCCGAGATTAATTTCATTCAGATGATAATTTTTAATTAACAAATTATTATTTAACTAATTTATAATCGAACACTGAATTCGATATCCTGCAGACGATATTTTGAAACAGAAAAACAAAAAAAATGAATTTATTGATACGCACAAATATCAAACATTGAAGGGGGGAAATAAATAAATAAAAATAATGATTTTTTAAGGTATGGTTTTGGAATAAATTTAATAAGACTTTCTTAAAAAAGATTGATAAAAACAGAGAAAAATGAGTTTTCTTTGGAATATTAAGAAATAAATTTTAATTAAGAATATTTTTAATTTAGAGCAATCTTTTTAAATTTACGCATATTGGAATAAATGATTTTCAAGGCGAATTAAAAATTTATATCGTTTCCATGAAGATTAATAGATTAGATTTAGAAACAAAATTTTAATTTAATAAGTTGAACTAAGTACGGAATGTTGTTAAAAGGAAATTAATTTAGTATAAAGGTTAATTTTGGCGAAAACAAATTTAATTTTTAACATACATATGAATGTAAACAAGCATTATTTGCTGAAATACGGGGTACGTTCATTAAATACATTTTATATTTCATGTAGTTCATCAACGTAGTTTATTTAAGAAGTGTTTCTATTTCATCTTAAAATTTGCTAACGGAAAATTCAACTCATAGCAAGAATGTCTGAGAATTAAATTAATAAAGCTTACAATGAAAACAAAGTTAATTTTCGCCTCTTACACACTGTCTAACATATTTTAGATTCACTTGTCAGTTTTAACCCCTCACTTATTCCATCATCATTCTTCAAATTTTGACGGTTACATAAAGAGAAATAGTTTCGGACAGAAGACGTGTTAAGAATTTATAATTATATTTGTAGTACTATTAACAAATACGAAGAATATTATAAATACAACTCTTATCTTTTTGAAAGAAACATAGTATTTTGTGTTAAAAAAATCTAATAAGATCGTGATTAAAGATTTTTTTTTTTTGTCTAGAAAAAAACACACACAGTAAAATTACTCTGTGATTTCATTTTTTTCCTGAAGGAATAAGTGTTAAGGGAAATCAAGAAAAATTCAATGTTTTGGGACATTTTAAGATTTAAGGTCCAGTTAATTTAAACTACCAGACCAATTTAATGAAATTTGGAATCCATGTTCACTGAATTATGCTCAAGATGTATGTCAGACATTTTTTGTCTGCGACGAAAACTTTTTATTTTAGAACAATGGATTTTTTTTCTACTTATCTATTTCCAGATATGTTAAAATCTGAAACTACGTAGGCAATTCAATGATTATTGACCCCCCCCCCCATAGAATATAAAAAATATTTGTTCTTCGATAAGGTGGATGTGGGATATCAAAGTAGAGATCTGCACGGGCCGTGCCCTGGCCCGAAGCCCGAGTCCGCCGATTTCCATTAACGATTTCCATTCCTTGAGCCGATTTCCATTAACGGCATTCGGGTCGGGCCGTGCTCGGGCCTTGCTTCTGAAGACTCGGGCCGGGCCGGAGGAGTCTAGTCATTAATCTTTTCGGGCCGAGCTCGGGCCTTAATTTTTTTTCTTGGAGTATCGGGCCGGGCCGAGCCTAACTTATTTTTTCCCTACGATGCTGAGACTGATTTCGTTCTTCCTAGTCTTCACGGACTAAAATAATCATTTCCTGTTGAATTGAATGGAAATCCTTTTCTCGACGTGGAAAAGTCTATTTATAAATCAGTAAATTTTGGCTTAGTCCAAAATTTTTTGCAAAATAGGCATATACTTTCAAGTCGTTATTACTCTACAACTAAACTTTATAATTTATTCTTTTTAAAGAATCGTAGATCATTGAGCTTCTTAAAATAGAATTAAGCACATAAAAAACACATGATTATGACAGAATTTTCGTTTAAACTGAAAACTGTAAATTTCTTTTAAACTGTTCATTCATGCGAAACAAATACAACAATACGCGAGAAAAAAAAATATACAGGGTGATTCATAAAAGATGGGCAGAACTTTAAGGGGTTATAGTACACTTAAAGACAAATAATATTAAATAGGAGACTAAGGGTCCCAGACGTATTCCCAAGGAGATAGGGGGCATTAAAGTTTAGGGTCCGAAATTTCAAATGATTATAAAAAATAGAAAAATTCGTCGATTCGTTTGCGGTTTTTGCAAAAAATTTTCTTTATGCCAGTATTTTCTTGAAATAAAATTTTAAAGTTCAATTTCAAAAAATGCCGATAGGGGGCGCTTTAGACTTTGGAGTAACAAACAACTATTTCTTAACGTTATTTTTTGTATTTCTTTAAATGATTTCGAAAGCTTAGACTTAAACTTAAATTTTGATCTAAAAATCTGAGTCCTAACGAGTAGTTAAGTAGCGTAAACTGAAATTTGAAATTTGAAACCCTTCTCCCCCCAGAACAAAAATCAGTTATTCCCGATCTTTGTGTCGTAGATTAGGCTCTAACTACTGCCGCGTTTTGCTAAAATTATTCTTTATGTCAGTATTTTCTTGAAAATAAATTTTAAAGAAAATTTTCAAAAAATTCCGATAGAGGACGCTTTAGACTTTGGAGTAACGAACAACTATTTTATACCGTTATTTTTTGCGTCTCATTAAATGCTTTCTAAAGCTTAGACTTAAATTTTCAGCCCAAAATCTGAATCGTTAGACGTGGTTAAGTTTCTGGGGAGAGGGGTTTGAAATTTCTACTCCTGAGCACAGTTCAGTTTACCATGTCCACACATTGTGTGCTGTGATACGAGGTAAAAAGACACAAATTAGGATTTTGTTACCAAAGCATATTTATTAACATGTAATTACAATAAATGTTCAAAATTGTGACCACCAGAGGTTATGCACGCAGAACAACGGCGAAGAATGGAACGGCGAACATTCGCGAAAACATCAGGCTTTTCGAGCACTTCCCCTACAGCGGCGGAAAGTCTGGCGACCAGTTCCTCGGGGGATTCAATGGGTGTCTCATACATAAGAGCCTTCAATTGTCCCCAAAAAAAGAAATCGAGGGGTGAAAGATCTGGCGAGCGAGCAGGCCAAGCAACAGTACCACTTCGACCAATCCATCTGTTCGGAAATGTGATGTCCAGATAGTTGCGGACGTCTCGTACGTAATGGGCTGGCGCTCCATCGTGCTGGAACCACATGACCCGCCGGATGCGTGGAGGAACAACGTTTAACAGGTCTGGCAGCACATGTTGCAGAAATGTGAGGTATGTTTTACCGTTGAGGCGTTCAGGAAGAAGGTACGGTCCGATTAGGTGGTCTCCGAGGATTCCTGCCCAAACATTGATGGAAAAGCGTCTCTGATGAGCATGTGGATACGTAGCATGTGGATTGACATCCGCCCATACATGTGCATTGTGTGTGTTAAATGTACCTTCACGTGTGAAGGTACATTCATCGGTGAAAAGCACAGTTCGTCCAAAATGTGGATTTAGCGCGTTCTGCTGCAGAAACCAGCGGGCGAATTCAATACGATTTGGATAATCCCCTGGAGACAGTTTCTGGACTCGTTGCACATGAAACGGGAGCAAATGTTTATCCTTCAGTACCCTCCAATTCATGGACTGTGAGGTATCCACCTGCCTAGCCACTGTTCGTGTACTTGTACTTGGCTGCGCCGCTACTACATCCAGAATGGCTTCTGCAACAACTACTGATTCGTCCTTTTTTGCACGACCTGCATTCGACCGGGAAGCGAGAAATGATCCCGTCTACTCAACTGTCTGTGCAAGCGCTCGAACGTTTTTCGGTTAGGCAACCGCCTGTTGGGAAATCGCTCTCCGTACATTCGTTGTGCCTCTGCAGCATTTCCATCTGCCGCTCCGTAAATTAAATGCATCTCAGCCTTTTCCTTATTCGTGAAGGGCACCATCTTCCGATTCATTACTACAGCGACTTACACTTGACTCACCGTTCAGTGGTTTTTATGCCTGAATCGTGTCGAAATTTTACATACGTGTTCTTCTTCTTCCCCATTTGACATTTGCATACTTTCTGTCTCCTTCTTCACCCGGTGACTAGCGTCAGGAATGGAGCTTTAACATTTGCATGAGCGACGTTCCCAACTGTGCCAGTGCCTTTATGAGTGAATTCCGACTATGCAGTCCTTGACGAAAGTTGTATTTTTGCCTCGTATCACAGCACAGAATCGTTGGGCATAGTTAAGTAGTGCAAACTGAACTATGTTCAGAAGTTGAAATTTGAACCCCCTCCCCTCTCTACTGAAGCACGCTCAGCGATTCAGATTTTGAGCTGAAAGTTTAAGTTTAAGTCTAAGCTTTAGAAAGCATTTAATGAGACACAAAAAATAACGGTATAAAATAGTTGTTCGTTACTCTAAAGTCTAAAGCGCCCTCTATCGGAATTTTTTGAAACTTTTCTTTAAAATTTATTTTCAAGAAAATACTGACATAAAGAATAATTTTAGCAAAACGCGGCAGTAGTTAGAGCCTAATCTACGACACAAAGATCGGGAATAACTGATTTTTGTTCTGGGGGGAGAAGGGTTTCAAATTTCAAATTTCAGTTTACGCTACTTAACTACTCGTTAGGACTCAGATTTTTAGATCAAAATTTAAGTTTAAGTCTAAGCTTTCGAAATCATTTAAAGAAATACAAAAAATAACGTTAAAAAATAGTTGTTTGTTACTCCAAAGTCTAAAGCGCCCCCTATCGGCATTTTTTGAAATTGAACTTTAAAATTTTATTTCAAGAAAATACTGGCATAAAGAATTTTTTTTGCAAAAACCACAAACGAATCGACCAATTTTTCCATTTTTTATAATCATTTGAAATTTCGGACCCTAAACTTTAATGCCCCCTATCTCCTTGGGAATACGTCTGGGACCCTTAGTCTCCTGTTTAATATTATTTGTCTTTAAGTGTATTATAACCCCTTAAAGTTCTGCCCATCTTTTATGAATCACCCTGTATAAAATATTTACATCTGCTAATAAGGAAACGTATGTTTTTCTTTCCAATGTCTTAGAAGTTTTTACTTTTACCATATACCATTTTTTAGATTTTTTTAATGTACTAATAATACTAATGATAACTGAAACACTTACATACAAAAAACAAAGAGGTTCATTAAAAGCGTAAATATCGCAGCCTATCGCACTCCTGCATAAACAGAGATTATAAACATGAAAGAAAAAATAAAAGTCTAAGATAAGTTTTTTTTGTCTGAAGTCTTCCGTTAAAGTAAAGATCAATGTTCTGTAGAAATTCACCCGAGCATGGCCGGCTTCGGGCCAAATTTTGAACTTTTTTCTGGACAGGGCCGAGCTCGGGCCGAAATTTTAACTTTCGGTCCGGTCCGAGTCGGGCCAATATTTCTTTCTTTCGGCCGGGCCAGGAAATTTCGGCCCATGCAGACCTTTATATCAAAGCCTATAGTCATAAATGCCTATGCGCTTAGTTTTAGAAACATAGCCGCTTTTTTAACATTGTTTTAGAGGGAGGGCTGAAATTTTAAAGACCTGTTTTTTAGAGATTTTTTAATGTGAAGTTAAAATGCTGGTTCGGAACTTATGAGGCTACATTTGTGACAGTGGATAAGACATTGCGACACCACTTTCATCAAGAGTCTAAAGGATAATAGTTACTTCTAGTCCATTGTCACAATCATAAATCCAAAGCTAAGAAACAACCTTTCTACCCCCACTCCCTTACTTCCACTCCTCTTTCCAAAACTATGTGAATATAGCAGCTATGTTTCTCAAATTTTGGATATAAATATTTAAGGAATTTTCTTCTATTTTACTCAACTATCGCAGTAGAAATATTTTATATGCACTAGGGACAATAATTATTGAGCCCATTTAAAATAAAATCATTTTTTTCATTGCTTCTAGGCGTAAATGTCAACATACTGAAAAAGATTCCGTGCCAGGAATCGAACCTGGGCCATTAATATAGCACACTGACGCTCTACCGACTAAACCATTAATGGTTTAGTCGGTAGAGCCTAATTTGAGTTTCGAGCGATTGCGGGTTGAGAGCGGATTACCTAATTTGAGTTTCGTGTTTGCCCCCAGATTGGTGGCTCACGGAATATATTCCATCCTGCTGTGCGTTTGTAGCCTTGCCAACATGAAATAATGAGAGGTTCGAATCCTGGTATGGAAACCTTTTCACCAGGTGGGCATTTACGCCTATAAGCTATGAAAAAAAATGGAATTTGATTTTCATTTGAAATATTGTATTCTAGGCGAATTTTCTCTCTGGAAAAAATAATTCCACCCATTAATATTATTGGACCAACCTCGTAATTACATATTTTTGACACTGCCTCCCAAGCTTAAACTTATATTTTTACTCTACCACTGAAAAAAATATCTAACTCTCTTGAGTACTTTTGGAGTTAACTGTGTTTTAAGCTCAAAAGTAAAATTTTCCGGAGGTCTAAAAAAACCCTTCTAACTTGTGTGGAGTTCTTGGACAGTTTTTCAAACGTATAAATTATAGTATATAAAAAACTTGGATAACATTTAGTTAAATTTAACCTCTTCAGTCCTGATGTCGCCTGGAAGAGACACTAAATAACAGCCTTTAAATTCATTTAAATGTTTTAGAATTGTTAAATCTAATTCCGTGCTTTTAAAACAAAAGTTTTCATATGATAAGCGTTCATTTATACACTGATATACATTTGGAAATGTTTTATATTAATTTTAAAATAATTTTTGTAGTTCCACATGATATTTTCCTCACGATTTAGGAGGATAAAAAAGTGTGTATAAAATGTCACAATAAAAATAATGTGAGTGAGCGTGACATCTCAGTCTTGTGATTTCTTAATATTCTAATCTCGAAACTAGGTTATATATTAAAATACATTTCAATTAGTACGAAGTTTTAACTTTCTCTATATATTTCTCAAAAAATATGTATTACTTTTGTAAAGCAAATATGTAATGGACAGTATCAAAACATTTATGCTATATATATATATATATATATATATATATATATATATATATATATATATATATATATATATATATACATACATATATATATTCGTATATTTGTACATATTTGTAATGGATATATATATATACATATATGTATCCATTTGTCTGTTTTCATATACATACAGAAGTAATTTTTATGTAAAAAATTAATGAATTTATAAATATAACTTTTGAAATATAGTGTGCCCGTTAATGTATATTGTCACACCAATAATTTCTAAACGGCAAGAACTATTGTCATAAAAGTGGGGTCTAGTTGTAGTAAATTTGCCATGCGCTACTGAATAAAATTTACTATGACGCCACTTGTTGAGGTGCCTACAAAGTTAGCGCTCCTATCTGGTAAACGGAAAAAGGTAGGGGAAAAGTGACTTGCAAGGTTGTAAAGTATCATCTATTAAGTTCAAAAGACACCTTGTCGACATTAATGTAAAGATTATTATGGTTAAAATGCACATTTTGTTTAATGATATTTACATTGTGAGCTCTCGAAACTTTAAACCGAAGTAGAAATGATTATCTTTTGGACAAATGTGTATTCAAATATGCATTGCAGCTGAACATCTCAAATAAAGATGTATTGTTATAACTAGTTTAAAAATGTATTGTTATAACTTTTTTTCTCATTAAGAACATTAATCATGTCACAGTGTAAAAATTCACGAAGAAATAAATGTCAGTCTATTTTTCCCAGTAATGCCCAAAATGTGTTTTTTCGTACTAAATGAATTGTGAATTTTTCCCCCAATCTCTTTTCGATTTCAATTTACAAATGCTCAATTAGCAGTATTCTACCAGCTAACGGAGTAGTGACGATTTTAAACAATAACGCAAAACAACTTTACAATATACGTACATTATAAAAAAAAATCAGTTAAATTTACAGTTGAAATTGAAGTAAAATTTAATTTAATTTTTTTAAAATCATCTAAATTTACTGCATTTTTTACGGCAAAAACTGATGGCAACATTTCTGTCAGCAGTTTTTGCCAAATTACAGTGTTGATTTTACATTTATGAGTACAGCTCTTGCTATTCAGCAATTATTGGTGTGATAACAGACTTAAAAGAGCATATTGTATCTATGCATATATATGTGTGTATACATGCAAATATGAAAAAGCATAAATGTTCCGTAGGTTTTTTTTTCATATTTGATAATATCAATTAACAAAATTTTTTTTTTTTATCCCAGTTATTATGTCCGATATGTGCCGAGCTTTTTAAAAAAGTAAAAAAAAATTCGCTGTAGAACACACATGCCTATTGGATTGCATGCATGCACTTTTTAAAGACTATTAAACATTTTGAGAAGTACTTGTATTTTTTTACTAATTAATCCAACCGGCATGCCTGGGTCATGCTATGAACCATAAATGTACCTAAAAGTTTCTTTTTAAGTGAATTTATGCATTTAAAATAAATATTTCTAAACGACTCCAACGACAGGGGGTGCACTACCTTCCATTTCTTACACCCTCTTAAGATATCGATTCTTATCTATTATTTTACTGTGAAATTGAAATCTGTCGGAAGAAACATATCGTTATGGGTACCACTGTTTAACCATGAAATAAAAATCTTCTGTATTAAAATATATTAATAGATCACCTTTGACAACAAACGGTTAACCATTCCAAGCTTCCAATTGTTCGACCTTCATTAAAATTTCCAATCCACTTTCTCATATTCCATCAATCGTCGTATTTCACCCTAAACATCTTTAACTAGAGAATAAATTTCCGCCGGTTTCACATTCCTTGCGTTCAAAAATCGTTTAACAGCACGGATCTCACAGTCAGCAAGATCAGTATAAAGGTCTTAAATAATTTAAATGTGCACCGCAAAACTAAAAACACAAAGCAAAGTAGCAAAAATGGTGTCAGTTGAGACGCAGTGAAAAAGGAAGACTGATGCGCATTCGGATAATGCCCATCGGAGAGATAAGGCTACGCTAAAATGAAATAGTACTTATATTCCGAATGTGCCTCGTATAATCTACTATTACGTAAGCAAATATTTTTAAACGAGGGAAATTATTATATTTTAAATCTTTCAGGTATGTTTGGGGATTGGTGGGGACAGCTCGTTTGAAAAAGAGCTAAATAGTAAAAATAATATTCTATTTACTTTTCATATAAATAATATTCCTTGTCCAAAGTTATCATTCAAACTTTGTTAACTGCTATTAGCTTGTTATTTTTTTTAATTCATAAAACAGGGTCAGTACACATCAATGGATTCAAGGAATCTTAAAAGTTTTAGTACCAAAAATTTTGTAAATTACAGGTCACTATATCTAAATATAGTGTTTTTTTTTTCATTCAATGCGCAAATATTACTTAAAAATCTTAGTAAAATGTGTTTGAAATTACGCACGCTGTAAAATTTGTACTTTTCAAAAGATTTAAGATAACAAACACCAAAAGAATTAGGAATTAGGAATTTGATTTACGTCGTCCACCTCTGACGCCTTCTTTTCCTTCCATTCTCATCGAGGATGTTTTAAATGCCACCCCCACCCCTAGATCCATCATTGGAAAAAACAAACACTGAAAACCGTATTACGTTAGCTAGTGTCAGCTCAGCACCTTGTGCAACTGGACATTTTAATTGAGCAAGTAAAAAAGGGTACTACTCTGTTACACCCTCGACCAATTTCGCCAAATAACACAAATCACCAAAGTAATAGCTAAATTATACATATTAACATAATTTTTATTTTAAATAACGAAAAAACAAATAACTAGAAGAATCTTAATAAAAATACAAATAAAAAGTCGAAATAAAAATCACTTAATGACGTTTTAAACACGTGTATCGTATTTAATGTCATTGAACGTGACATTCACGATCATCCATTATTGGCATTTAATCTTATAGTTTGGCGATATTTTTTTGGTTGACGGGATAACCTAGTAGTGCCAAAAAGTATTCTCCTTAGGGGGTAAACATTCTGAAATGTGTTGCCTTTAAAAATAATAATTTTTTCTTCTAAAGAGAAGTGTATTCTGAAACTTAAGGAAATTGTAGCAGAGAGGAGTTAAGACGCTAGGTGTAAAACGAGTGATTTTTTTTTCAGATAGGTAAAGTAAAGAAAATATCAGTCATTGAAATTAATAAGAATTTTTTTATCAACTATAAATATATTTTAGATTTTACAAATTCAATTAATGACATTTCTGATCTCATTTTAAAAATACATCCATTGCAGATTCCTTTTCTTTTATTACAATTGAACTGGCATTTTTTTTCCATTTTATTCCTACAACTATATCAGCACAATTAAATAAAATTAAAGTTACTGGTACACTTCTTCCTAAAAAATTGCTATAAATAACTGATATGTTTTTTTTTAATTCTTTCTTCGTAATTACGATGAAGCTTAGAAACGAATAAGTCGAGACATACTTCAAACGTCTAATCATATTTATGAGTGGGAGGTGTGAAAGATCTCTGCAACGGATCTTTTGTAAAAGTATCGGAGAAAAAGCCCAAAGAGAAATATTGTATTTTTTCTTTTATCGAATTTCTCAATTTAGACGTTAAAAATAAAGGTAAAACGATTATAGAGAAAAGTTGCAAAATTTAAGTGTTAAAATATTTTTTTTTAATTTTCAGTGCAAAATTTTATATAATTTAAATTATCTGTATCGATATTTCAACAGTTTTAAGTTTCATAAATATCACTCTAATAATAAACTTTTAATTTTATCTTTGTATGCATATTTCTTTATAATTCTCTCAATTGTAACTTCTTTCTCGGAAATGTTCTCAGTGAATTTTTATGTCTATAGAGATAGATAGATAGACTACTGCCGCCAGTGTCAAATTTACTGTAAAATGATTTTTTAATAAATTTTATGTAGGTTATTTGTCAATGTTTTACATTGAACAAAAATTTAAAACTGGCAGTGAATGTTTTACATTGAACACGCACACACTGATAAATTGTAGCTAAACAATGTAATTATACACATGTTCCAAAGAATTTCGATGCTTTGAAATCATGTTTATAAGTCATATAATATGCTAAGTTGAGATAGGTTCATATACTGAATATTGTTGATTTTGTATATAATTTAAGCTGATAAGCAGTCTTTTGTGATGTTTATTTTAAACAACATAAAAATAATAATAATGCAACTAACTTTAAAAGCACTGAAAAATCAAACCTTTCATGTTATTTGTAATTCAAAATAGAAATCGACGGCCTGCCCCGACTGTTAAATATAAGAATGCAACCGAGGGCGAAATATCAAATTTGGCATTGAAATTGAAAAGAGTTTATTAATTTTAGTTTCTTATATCTGCAAATATAGTATTATAATCGCATGCATTGAATATTGTTTAGTAGTCAATGAGCAAGTTCTACAGCATTTAGAGGCAGTGTTATTAAGAAAATAAACTGCTGATTTAGAAAGATGTAGTGCTCACACAGTAAACAATTACAGTCCTGAATTATTTCAAAACAAATTCAGATTTGGTGATATATATGTTAAAATTCTCATGATGTGTTCCATGATGAATTCCATGTATACAGAACTGGGCATGAAAAAATATGGCTTTTGTTACACTCTGGTTGACGTCCGATTGCAAATGATTCCTCTCAGATGTATAGCATCATATTAACTGATGTAGCAACTTTAATTTCAATGAGTAAAAATGCAATTTTTCACATTCGGCTATATATATGTTAAAATGTTCATTATGTGTAAACATACGCTATGAATTCCATGTGTACAGAGCACTTGACGAAAACAGTATGGCTTTGTTACACTTTGATTGACGTCTGTTTGCAAATGAGTCCTTTCAGAGGTATCACATCATATTAACAGGCGTAGCAAATTCAATTTCAACGAGTACAAATGCAATTTTCCAGATTCGGCGATATATGTGTTAAAATTAACATCATGTATAAACATAGATTATGAATTCCATGTGTACAAAACACAAGATGAAAACAGTATGGCTCTTTTTCACTTTGATTGACGTCTGATTGCAAATGCTTTCCTTCCGATGCATGGTATGCTATTAACAGATGTAGTAATTTCAACTTCAACGAGTACAAATACAATTTTCCAGGAAGGATAGTATTCATAAATGATGTAGTTATTCCCATTTACCGCTTCAATCGACACTGACCATCATGTTATATAATTTATTAGATTTATATAGATATAAATCAATCTTTTGTTAAGGAATGAATTTCAATTTCGTAATCTTTTCGGAAAATGATATGCTTCGTTAAAGTGTTTGAAAATCTTCCATATAAAGGATGTAAGTATACACTTTCACCCGATTAAACATTTTTGTTCCGTCTTTCTTTATTGCAAATGCATTTATAATTCTTAAACGAATTCACTTGATCTGGTAACCACAGTTTTCTTCTAAGATTATATGATGTAATTCAAACTGTTACATTGCTGCCCTGAATTGCATAGTAATTTTTTATCTATCGCATAACTGCATTGTTTATTGGTGACTTTGTAAATCACAACTTTTTATTACAATATATTTCGAATCCAATTCATACAAATGTATATATAATCCCTTTATCTCTCTATCTACCTATGCGTCTCTCTTTATAATACAAATGATTGTAATTATTATGTTTCGAAATTATTAAATATCTCAACAACTTCTATTAACAATCTCCTTTTCTAACATCTCTAATAAAAGTCAATAAAGAGAAATGAAACGCGAATCAGAATCAAATATATAGTTTTCGTATTGTATAAAGTGAACGGATGTCTCGCATGTCATTTAAATGCCAAACGAAGATACAAGAATAATTGACAAGACTCTTCTCTGATAAAAGCAGACAATGTTTCCTATTTCCTTATCTCTAGAGTGTGTGCATTGTGGATTTTCTGGTAATGTGTTACTTTAATTAGAGGAATGTTGATATCAAGTGTAATGATATTCCTCCTTCATTACTTTTGCTTTTTTTTTATTCTGAAATACTGACTTAATACTGTTTTCAATTAAATGAAGACCTATATGTTTTACTTTTATAAATCTTGACGATAGCAAAATAGGTGTAAACTAATTTATTAATAATCTCAATGGTAATGATATTCTTCATTTGTGCTAAAAGTAGTGATATAGATTTGTAACTTGTTCTTTGAATCGTATTTTTTTATGATTTAGTTCTTTTCAGCCTGTTACAACCTCAAAAAATAAATATTTAATTTATTCACTTTAACTTATGTATACAACCTAAGCTACTGAAATGACAATTTTGTTTTACTTGTTGATTTACTCAATTGTCATTAAAAGTTTCTTGTATTTATGTGTATTTATTGGCCTAACAAGAGTGTGCAATTTTATATCCCTTCAAAAACTCAAAAAAGTGTGCAAACGGTAGAGAATACTACGAATTTACTTGAATTGATGCATTAATGTAATTTAAATTATTTTAATTTTACACGATAATTATTACACACTATACAAAAATATGCATAATGCTACACAGATGTATGTATAAAATTGAAATATTATACAGAAGTTTGTATACAAATTTTATACATCTGTATGTGTAAGAACCAATTATTGCACAGATGTCAAAAAATATTATGGAAAAATTGACTTTCAGATGTGAGCATCAAACAAAAATATACAAATATGTCTATGTACTTATATGAATACAATAAATACCTAACGATATCTAACGATACCTAAAAACGTGGCATCTGCAATCTCAATTCAAAGATCAAGTTAATTATTTTATAATGTTTGAGATTGTGAGTTTAAATCCTGTTTGTGTAAGTGTTGCCTGTTTACTGTATTTTGAATAGAATAGTGAATTTTTTTGCTTGATGTAAGTATGTCTTTAAAAATTAGTGACTGAAATTAAAAGTAATATATATATATATATATATATATATATATATATATATATATATATATAATATAGAAATAATACCGGCATCACTCTTTCCGTACTTCTTAGAATTTTATTTTATACTGTATTTATTCAGATTAAACAGATTCTATGCATAAGTATTTACTATATTACAAGTCAGAACCCGTCGAATTCGACGAATGAAAATGCTTTAAAAAATCTCAGACTGAAATTACACTAAATAATCTCATATTGATTGGTCGAACTCATAAATATTTATAATTAAAATTTAACAAAAACTTGCCAAATTATTGAAAAATCATACATTATTCCTATAAATAGACAGTAACATATAAATCAGATAAAAAATTAGGAAGTTAGCCCTTGAATCTTTATTCTCGCGAATTACGGAATAAAAAATCAACAAAAATCTCGCTGTAATTCTGGAATGAATATTCCTATTCATGGAAATGCACTATGATTTTCAGTGAAAATGGCTTTTATATTAAGAAAAAATGGGCATAAAAAACTGTTGCATTTATTTTTGAAAGTGTTTAAAAATGATTTTAAGAGCTTTTCTTCAAATGAATTTTTGGCAGTAGGGTCTTAAAATGCTGAAATTCAGCAAACAAGTGGGTAAGTGTAATTGCAAATCTCGTAGAGGGTAATTTTTATTACTAATTGGCGCATTTTTCTTTTTTGAAACTTTGATTTGTTTCTTCGGTTTATGTAGACTTTTAACACAAAAAACTATTTTGGACATTCTTTTAAAAAATTGTGTCAAACCGAAGCCGACCCGCAAGAGTAAAAGTGCCAAACCAAAACCGACCCGAAACTGAAATAAAAGCCAACCCGACCCTCAATAAAAAAGGGAAGTCGACCCTACCCGGGTCGGATTTGGTTTAAAACGGGTAACCCGACTCGATGAAGGCAACTAGCCACTTACCACAAAATCCAAGTAGACGAATAAACGACTCAGTAATCCATTAAAAAAAGAAGAAAAAGGAAAGAAAGAAAGGAAAAAAAAGACCAATATCCGATTCTCCTTTTAAACTATTTTTAAAATCGTATTAAAGCCTTTAAATATTTTGAAATACATTTTTTCATTTTAGTTAAAAAAAAGAATGATTTTCAAACCAACGATTTTTTTATCAACTAGACTCGGGCGTACTTAAACTTCTGTTATGGTGCCATCTACCGGCATCAATATAAATGAAAAAATTTTCGATTGAAACTAATGTTGAAATAAATAAATTAAAATCGCCGGAAGAAATAATGTAATTAGAGACCATTTTTAAAATGTTTCCGTTATATAATTTTAAAATATCATTCAACAGGCATAAATAGAAGGCATATTTTTATTACGTTTCTTTGCTACAATTTAAATTTCCTTTTATTAATTTTTTAAGATGTTAACATTCATTCGCTTGATTTTTAAATTTGTTTTCTATTATAAGTAAAGTTATTTTTTCAAAGTAAAGTGGATATATGAGATGTTATCATGACTATATTAATAGTACTATTTTTTTATGTTTTGTTAAAATCTTCAAAAATTTTGTTTCATTTTACTAATTATTATTGTTGTTGGGATAAATATTGCTGTTTATTTTAAATAATTGTTGAAAAATTTCGGAAATTAAATATCAAGTTAAAAAAAAAGAAAAAAAATTTTCATCAATTGTATTTGTAGAAACCTATTACTTTAATGTCTGATTTTGTACAATAAAGTCTTCATTCTGTTTTCTTGTATGAAATCTTATGAAAATGAAACGCAGGTCAAAATTCTGTCATTTTTGACGGGGGTTATATATTAGTGTATATATAATATACAAACATGTAATATAAAAAATGGAAAAAAAAGTTATTTTAAACATTCAGCAGTTGTAGACTATTGAAAACAGTTTAATAATAGCCAAATAAAAGTGTTCATAATCAGATTTATATTACTATTATTTTTAACACAATCAAACTGATTGGTAAAGTAATCATACTAATTGAATATTTCCAGCTGAGCGAAAAATTGCCCAGGCCGGGAATCGAACCCGGATACTTGGCTTACAAGGCCAATGCTTTACCTGTTAAGCTATCTGGGCGATAGCCGGCTGGGATGTTTCGCTCGGATAACCTTATTGGTCGTAACATCCGGTCTGTCATTTGAAACAGCTCCAGAAAAAACTGCAGGTATTGGAACTCCATATAACGAAGAATACGTAGATATACTATCATTATATTATTTTTCGCTCAGCTGGAAATATTCATTTAGTATGATTACTTTACCAATCAGTTTGATTGTGTTAAAAATAATAGTATATCTACGTATCCTTCGTTATATGGAGTTCCATTAATTGCGGTTTATTCTGCGAGCTGTTTCAAATGACAGACCGGATGTTACGACCAATAAGGTTATCTGAGCGAAAAATCTCAGCCGGCTATCGCCCAGATTGCTTAGCAGGTAAAGCATTGGCCTTGTAAGCCAAGTATCCGGGTTCGATTCCCGGCCTGGGCAATTTTTCGCTGAGCTGGAAATATTCAATTAGCAGATTTATATTAGTCAGATTTATATGGCAACTTAAATGCATAACTCACAAAAAAGAGTCCTCGTGCAATTTAATTATTTAAATTGTCCTAAAAGTTAGCGAAAGCAGCCATTTCAGTAGAAACTGACTTCTTTAACATTAATATAAAAAAGTAAACTTAATGGTCATTTTTAGTGTAAAATTTTATCTAAATCTGATGTCTTTAACATAAACATTTAATTTTAACAACAGATATATTTTTAAATAATAATTGTCCTAGTATACTAATACATAAATGGTTCGGTTAATTAGTTTAAGATTTATGCAAGTTTAACGTAACGGAACTCCTCGTGTGAAATCCGTATGTAATTGTTTCAGTATAGCTTACAACAAATTGCCACAATACACTTCTTCTACAGAGTTTGATACAAAAATATTCATTTCAGTCCATATTTTGGGGGGAAAATCATTCAAATAATGAAATGTTAAAGTAGCTATTGTAATCACTGAAATTATAGTTTATTAAATTTTATCGAATATCCTTTTTATAAAAACCTAACGAATTGTAGATTTTTTTGTGTGCTTTTCATATAACAGCTGTGTAAGGAATGTTTTTAAAACATTTTTTAAACGTTGTATTACAACCAGATTGAACAAACAAAAAATATAGTATTCTTTTTATTTTCTTATCTTTTTTTCTTTATCTTTTATCATATATTAATAATTTGGAAAATGGGTCCCTAATTTGAATTTAAAGATTGAAACATACTTGAATTAAAAGAAGTATTTCTACGACTGTTTGCTAATAATTAATAAAACTTTTATTATCATTATCATTATTACATGTTGAAACATAAGTGAATTCATGTTAGTAAATGTATGGACAAATGATATCATTATTCGACGCGGGATTTAACAGTGGAACCGCAGGAAAATTTACCCAAGTTTTATAAAAATTCACATCAGAATTTTTATTTATGTCCATTTAACTTATTTATTTTAAATAAGTTTTGTGCAGCTTATATGGAAATTATTTTAAGAAGACTTATCTGGATCGAATCGACTCCTTTTCACTGAGTACGGGTCAAAATGTCCCGTCTCCCCGGTTCTAGTGTTAAAAAAATATTTGTAAGATAAAAAAAAATACTCAAAAGAGACATGTACTATTAATAAAACACCAGCGATGAAAAGATTAAACATACAAAAAAGACATACAGACATTCTAAAAATCAAAAGTATTCAATAACATCTGTGAATATGAGACTAATGCCAATTCAAATTCCCTGTGTTTGAATGTTGACTTGTTTTTCCTGAATCTTAAAAGTAGCTTAAAAATTTCAATAAATAAATAAACAAAATAAAGTACTTTTATATATGTGTGTTGAATAACGGAAAGGTCAGGCATTAACAATATTGCACAGTCATAAAGATGAATGACAGAACGTGTCATAGGATGAGCTATTTATTTTTGATGTTGTCTACGCTTTTTACAATATCGCACAATTTCATAAGAGAGAAATTGGTTCTGTCATATATACTCTTTATGGATAAATGTTAAATTTTTTTATTCAACTGAATAATTTTTTTATTCTAATTTAACATTTTCTTAAAGTAAAAGTAAACAAAAAACTAAGATTTTTTTAATATTTAACATACACACTTTTATCGTTAATATAATATAATTTTAAAGTTTTAAAAGCTTTACTTCATGTTCACATAAATAGAAAATATCTTGAATTTTTCTCCCAAAAATTTCTATTCATATATTTATTACATTAAAGATAAAAAGGCAGGAAAAGAAGTTTTATAATTTTAAGTCTACATTTGTTTCTATAAGATCAATTAATTTTTAAATTTCCAGAGCTTAACCCCTTGTTCAAAGAGTAATAGAATTTATACGATTTCTCCTCAAATTACGTAATAAAAAGACAATTGCTAGCTTTCGTTAATCTGTTATAATATTATTTATTATACACTATAATTAATTTTTAATTAATTTTTAATTTTTCTATTCCTTTTATTCCAAGGGCTAATAATCAAAATCAAAATTTCAAGCATCTAGTAAAAAACTCGTTTTGTATCATTTTTTATGTAAATATTGATACTTTAATAAACAATACTGAAATCTATTATTTTGCATTTGCTCTTAAAAAATATGATCTACGTATATGCTCATTTTCGTTAAAATGTGTGACATGTCAGCCACAGCTAATTTACTCATTTTATATAGTCTGACCTCAATGAAATATTAAATTATCTACTTTTTGGAGTTCTACACCACACTGTAAAAAAAAGGGTCGATCTACTAAAAAAACTTTAGTGATCCTTGTAATTACTAAAAAATTTTTAGTAATCTTAGTCGGTTACAAAAAAATCTGTAAGAATTACTAGAAAAAAGTTAGCAACGAATAGAGTTAATAATTTTATATTTTTAATGGCTGTTACTGAAACTCAGTTGGTGTGGCCTTGATAGCATAGTGGTTATAGTAACGGACTCCAGGCTAAAAGGTCCCAGGTTCGAAACTTGCCACCGCCAAATACGCCCCGAATGTATGCAGTGTCTCGTTAATAAAGGGATTATGAAAATCCTTTCGGAGCAGGTAGGAATGTTTGGTGCTGCCATCTATTGCGGTTTTGCCGAAAATCTTCCGCTTCAGAAGTCTGGATGAAGATCGAAGGAAGCTCCTGCCCTTCGCGTGCACGTAATGGTTATTAAAAATAACTTTGGAGCTATTACTAAAATTTGCTTGGTGGCTCATACTAAAATTTTTTAAGTTAGTTATACAAAAAATTGTTTTGTTCAATTTACAAAAGAAATGCTTGTTTCACTTGCAAAAAAAAAAAAAGTTTGTAATGGTTACTAAAAAATTCTGTGGAATACAAATTTACTAAGAAATTTTTAATAACCTCTTGAATTTTTTTTTTTTTTTTTTTTTTTTTTTTTTTTACAGTGCAGGTTTGGGCAAATACACGGATATGTGTTCTAAAAATAAATACTTATACGCTAACTAATGATTCGTAGTATAATACTTGTTTCTCCATAAAAAAGATAAATAAAAAATAATCTTTATTTCAAATTACAGTGAATTACTCGTCCAATGCGAAAAATATTTAAATGATCAAGACCATTTAATAAGTTTAGTAAATTTATAATTTCATTTTTTATTTTAAAGTTATTTATATCATCAAACTTTTGATATTGTTTATTAAAAATAAAATCTCAATTTCTTTAGTTTAACATGGAGTTATTTTCAAGTAGTTTATTGCAAAAAATGTAATAAAATATAGACTTTCTTGTATACGATTGCTTTATTTGATTTACAAATTTGTTTTTTTCCCGACAGCATACTGCAGTTTACATTAAAAAATGAACAATCTAACTCAATTTCCCTTATGAAAGAACATTATTTTACTAATAATACTTTTTAAATTAACATTATTTGAAAAAAAAAATTAACACGTTGATTTATTTTATAATCAAGTAAATTAAATACGAAAATTCAAAATAAAACACTTACAATGTTACTCTTAAATACATTTGCATAATTTAATTGACGCGTTTAATCCAAAGCTTAGATAAATTTGATAAATAAAAAAAAAAAAAAATCAGAATTGCATTATTTTTAAAACGCATAAATTTGGCGAGGAGGGTGGATAGTTTTACAATTAAGTTTAAATAATCATTTTATTAATTCTTTTGTTTAATCTAGTATATGTATTATCAATTCAATTATCTTTCCTAATAATTAAAAAAACTGAATACAATTCATTCCGATGAAACTGCCTTTTTAAATTTATATTAACAATAGCAATTGCTCGTTTGCATGTTTGTAACTTAATATCCTTTTGACAGGTGTAACAGAAATTTAGGCTAAAGAAAATTAAAATTCATTATCTGAATTCATCAGACATTCTTTCGCGAAAAATAATTTGCATTCAAGACACAAATAATTTATTTCCTTTTCATAATTTAATTAAGATACGGAATGCAGAAATCTAAAGAGATAAATGAATTACTGAAGCTTTGCACCATAGTGAGGAACTTAAAGGCAATTTCTGTTTCGCCTCTCACGAGCCATTATTTTAATGGCAATGTTGTGGTTAATTAAATTGATTGTGTTAAGAAATATTTCATCCGAAATATTTTGTTCCTTGAAATGTGTTAAAGATTTTGGTTGATATTCTTAATTAATGTCGAATAACTCGATAAACACTGGCCTTTTTTTCCACTTCTGCTCGGAATAATAATAAACGAAGACAATTTATAGCTCTAGCTTTAGGCATTTTCACAGCCGTTTAAGTAGAAGAGTTTTTATTAATAAAAATATTTCAATTTACGTTTTTACGCAATGTTTTTTTTGGAACTGTTTAATATTTGTAAAAATGCATTCTTACATGTATATTTTTAATAATAGGGAAAGAAAAGATTCACACGCTTATGTGTAATTTTTTCTGAGATAAAAGACTTGCAAATTAATTTATACAGGAAAAGGGAATGAAAAGGACATGATCCTCTTTTATTGATTCATCAAACTAAAAATACACATTTACTTAATTAGGTATTTCAAATGGTGATTTGATATTATGCAATCAATTAACATATGCAGTTAATTTCGTGTTTTTTATATTCATTGTATCTCATTATTTTCTACTGAAATTCTATTGTTTCTCTTTTAATTCTAGTGTAAGAGAATTTTATCTTTATATTTTTGGAAATTGTAACTTTTTATTACTGTCAAAATTGTATTATAAGTATGTTATTTATTTATGATGCAACGGATGCAAATTACTTGTGTGATTACAGAAGCAATAACCCATTTAATGAATGTTAGTAATTGTTTTGAAAATGAGTGATTATTTAAAATATAATATTTTAGAGCATTGTGTGAAAACTACTTGAAAATTATTTGAAAATTCAATCAAATAACTAACTGGTTTTTCATTCATTTATATAACTTAAAAAATAATCAATATTTTAAACTATAATTATCACAGTACTATTTTTTTAATATTAACTTTCACATTCTTTTAAGAATCAACTTCATTACTCTAATATTTAAATTTTTTGGAAATAATATTATGTTAATAAAAAACTATATAATGAACTTGTAATAAACAAACATTTCAAATAAAAATCTCACTTACACTAATCCAAAGGAATGTGTAATAATAATCTTTGTATTATAATACTAGTTTTATTAATATTATTTTTTTTAATTATTGAAAAAAAATGCATTTCATTTAATCTATAGTTTAATATAAATTACAATAAACTGTGGCATAATAAGGGTATCTAATTAAAGTAAAATAAAGAATATAAACTAATTTTAATCTTTGGTCGATTCCATGAAAACGTGTCATGTCTGTCACACAGCTAGAAATCGCTATGCTTGTTCACCACCGTTATTTTCGAAAAGTTTTCTTCGTCCTATTCAACTGATGAGATATCTCCGATAAAATAAGTCACATTTCCCATTCTGAAATACTGGTATCCAAAAATCGTTGCATGTGACAGACATGACAAGTGTTCATGGAATTAGCCCTTTGTAATTAGCAAATGAAAAGTCGGCACATTTTTTTTAGAAAATCATTCTATATTTTTAATGTTATCAATAAAAAATGCATTTAAAAATTAACATAACGTTATTTTCTTGTTTACGATTTTTTAAATAATTTTGATGTATGGTCTTTAATAATTTTGATCTAACTTGTTACAGGATACTGATAAATTTATTATTACCAAAACCTAAAGTAGTCTTGACCCGTGAGAATTATGTGTATATATTATTTTTTCTTCCATAGGAAAATTGGCTATAAGCAAATCTTAGTACAGTCAAAGTTAAAAATTCATTCAAGTATTCGGCATTTAAATAAAATTTTCTACTGTTATTAATAAAATGGCAGTTTTTTAATTAAATGTAATGACATATCAGCTTGATAAAGATAGATGATTCTTTCTAACATTAATGTGTGTATAGTCAGACTTATGAAATACAGTTGGAAAATGATGCCAAAAGCATAAAATTTCTTTTATAAAATTTTCATAAAAAAACTGCAATTACTTTTAGAGTATTGTTTATCTGACGAAATCCTATTCGTCGCTGTCCTATGTTTGCCTGTAGGTTACAGAGTCCGTACATAAAAACTGCATAAATCAGATATCTCGTGTCACACGACAAATCATGAAATTTTGAAAAAGTCTGTTATGTTAACTAAATATTTTTTCAGTGCCATCCATTCATTTTTATGCAATTTAAGTTTTAAATAAGAAACTTAATTTCGACTTTTTGCGCGAGGACATCGTAGCTTAGAGCTAAAGCATCTCCCTTGTAAACGGAAGATTCAAGAAGGTTGAATGAAACTCCCGTGAAAGAAGTCGAAATTTTAGTATTAAAACAAATTTAATTAAAAAAATTAAATTTTTGTAAATTCAAAGGAGAAATTCTAGTTTTGGCCAATTTAAGTATTTAAATCATAATTGATATTATTTTCTATCTCGGACATTCATAATATTTTTCGGAATTCAACTTTCTTTCTTTTTTAAAACCTGTTGCGATTTATTTAAGATACATCAATTTAAATATCGCTTTCACTTTTTTTAGAAATTAAAAAAAAAAATGTAATTTTGAATTTTATTAAGATTTTTTTTAATTGATTAAAATAAAAAATTTCCTATTAAAATTATTTTTATATTAAACTTTTTGGTAAGAATCAGTGTAAAATATCAATAATAATAAACTAACAACTTGGATTTATTAATTAAATGATAAGTTGTTTTGAAAGATATATTAAATTTAAAATTTAATTTTAAATAAAAATAAAAATATTTTTTTTATTTTTTTAAAGAGAATGTGAAAAAATAATTTTCAGATTTACTGATGCAGTTATGATAATTTTTTATATATCCATTACAACTTGGTGAGGTAAAAAAGCTTATTTTATTTATAATAGAAAAAAATTAGAAAAAATAAGAGGATACTTGCTAACATAAAAAAAAAATTATATAACTAAATTTAAATTCCAATCCGTAACCGCTGAGAAGCACAATGGTTTGAAAAGATTTTTGCGAGTTCTTTGTTTTCCAGGTTCGATTTTCCGGAAGGGTGAATTCTTAATCTTTTATGATATTTTCAAAAATACTTCTAAAATAGTTCATAGATGGAAGCACTACAGTGGTGCGATTAGAATGAGACGGCCTTGCGAGGCGATACAACACAATACTCTTAGATAATAAAAAAAAACTTATTAGTTTAGACCTTTGCTGTTATCTTTTTGTGTCATATTTGGGTAAAATATACATGTTTTATGTGAAAATATGCTGAACAAACATTATTTCACGTGGAAGAAATTATCATTTAGCTGTCAAATTTTATCATCTGTTTTCAATAAAGCCTAACTTGGTGTTTAGCTACGGTCAATTCGCAGTTCAGAATGGTGCGCACCGGAATAGTTCCATTCATTTTTCTTCACTCGCATTTTATTATAAGTAGATGTACATAAATGTGTGTGCGTGTGTGTGTTACCGGCCAAATCCGTTTTTAGGTTAAACAAGTTTATCCTAAGGCGCTTCAGATAAATTCGTTTTTCATACTCCAAACTAGGTTATCTTAACGCCCATATGATAAATTAGTTTTTCTTTGGCTAAACTAGATTGATTTAACACTCATAAGATATATTAGTTCAATCAGCTATTCTTTGGTCTGAACTAGTTTAATGTAGGCTAATTTAATTCGGAGCTTATATTGATCTCAAAGTTTGCTTTCAGGGTCAAACATTTGAATTTGAGATGCTTTAATTGATGCAAGACAATGTTCAGAAATAATAATAATAAGAAGAAGAAAAACAAAAGAAAGAAACAGACAAATTGAAGCTCAAAGTCAATTTCTCAAAATTGAGTCATGTTCACTTTGAGTTTAAAAATTCTATAAACGAATTCACTCAACTCAAACTCGTCAGTGATAATGAACAAAAATCACTAAAAACTCTTTTTTTAATGTAAGAGAAGTTTTACCGTCCAAATTTACAAAGTTTTATGAGCTAGTCGTTTGGTTATTCGGTGTAAGTGGTTTTTAAAATTTAGGATTTGTTTTTTATTTTTTAGAATATGTGTAGAATATATGCATATATGTATAGGAAGAACCTAGATGAGTTGTGCAATATAGTACGTTGCAACTAAATTAGGACTAATTATAAAAAAAAGATAAAAATGCAAAATATCAGAAATTTTGCGGTATCAAATTCCATAAATATGCAGCAAACATTTACTTACTGTGAAACTACTCTGCCAATTTCTCAAAAAAATGTATTTTCAATGATTTATAAAATTATATTTCCAAAAAAAAGTAAAAATCAAAGCTTAATTAATTTGATAGCAGAGTAATTGTGCATTTAGACACGTTTTTCTGCTTACAAACATAGAAATATAAAAATAACATAGTACCCTGATCTATCCGTAAATTACAGTAATGCTTTTTAAGGCTTTCTTCGTATTTAACATACACTGGAGACAATGATGAACAGAAATTTAGTAATAAAAATTTTTGTATTTATATTATAAACGTTGTCTGTATATTAGGATAGAAATGAGTATATTTAAAAAATGGTTTTGAAATATTTGTACTGTAATAAGGGGCTGTCCATATAAAACTTTATCAACTTTTTGGTAATTTTGGCCCCCTCCTCCCTTTTAAATATCAAACATTATCATGACTTGACCCCCCCCCCCGCAAAAAAAAATGATATCGTTATCAATGTCTAATTTATTATTATTATTATTTACTTTTGGAATTTATTTATTTTGTTTGGAGTGATATATAAAACACTGGTTACATTGGTTTTTTGAATGTTTTATTGATTCAAATGAAATTAATTAAATAAAATATCACATTATATTAGGTAACAATCAATTCATATGCGAAATATATATATAATAAATAGTTACCATTTAAAATAATTTTATAATGCGTTTAACAGATTTATTACATTTGCTGCATTGTTACATAATGTATTTAACAGTGATAGTGTCTTCTTGGACTTCCCAAGCATGGATGGGGAGGAGGGGTAGACAGAAATTTTTACTAACAAAACAAGTAAACAACATTCTTTCTCTTTTATTTATTAGTAAACGCAAGTTTCCTTTCAAATATACTTGGGATAGGGTTTCTCCTACAGCGATTATACATGCATAAATATATAGAGAAGAATAGGAATGTAAAACGTTGGGGAATTCCATGCTTTAGAATTAATTCATTTTATGATGATTTAGTAATTTCAATAATAGTTTCCTAAAACTCAATGATTTGAAATAAAATTTAAAAGTTAATTTCAATGAATATAGTGTTAAAATAGATATAATTAACATACACAGGACAGATATTAAAATAAAATGAATATTTAAAGTTTTATTTTAAAATTGTCTTTGTGCTTAAACTTTCGACACACACTATATCACTAGTTTTTTAAATATTCAGATCTTGATTCAATAGCTGTTGCATTCTTATGCAAAGATGTATAAATTCAAATTTTATTGCGATAATATATTTTAAATTTAATAAAATACAAATAATATGTCTACATTTAAAATACGAAATCATCACCAATTATACATATTATATTACAAAATATTATATTGTTATATTACATTCATTCGGGCAATTTTTGTATTGTTATATGCAGACGCACGGACAGACAAGACGGATATTATATTCGTATTACTTAATATAATTACCAGTGTATCAAAAAAGACAAATGTTTCTTATTCTATTAAAGTATAATATGATTACGAAAGAGATTATACAATCATTTTCTCTCTAATTATTACAATTACAAAAAAACACGTTTTTTTTAACTTAAAAAAACAATAGATTTTTTTTATTTAAGAAATAAAAGCATTTAAGAAATAAAAAATATTTTACTAACACTGATTTTCTGAAAAGCTTTTGACGCTAGCGTACATAGGCGCACGCATCTATTGCTTGAGATGATGGTGGAAGGCGCTGAATAATTATTGACCTTTAAAGGCTGAAAAAACAATGTCGCGCGCAAGCGAAAGGACATTAAGAATGTCTGGAAGATTCACCACGATCTCACGCCCTTCATCGTGAATGCTTACCTGGCTCAGCTGAATGTTCCATTTGTCCCACATATTCCGTATAGACCGGACATGTCGCCCCCTGGCTTCTTCTTGTTTCCGCGCTTAAAATCAGCATTGAAAGGTAAATGCTTCAACTCGATCGAGGACATTCAAGAAAATGCCAAGGAAGCCCTTGAAGACATCCCGGAACAGGTCTATGTGGACGCCTTCGAGTCATGGGAATGTCGCTTACAAAAGTGTATTGATGCAGGCTGTACATATTTTGAAGAATACTACTCAATTGTACCAATTAGCTCAATAAATCTGTCATTTTCAATAAAGGCCTATTACTTATAAATCCGACCAAGCACTAATCACTAATGCTAAACTGGAATATGCACTTTTGAATGCTACCAATTCTTAAACAAATATTGTTTTTTTCCCTATAAAAATTTTTACTCATAAATAGACTCCTTGCACTGACGTCACAGCAACGACTGATACTTTAATCTGGTACACGTGTGGAGCTAACACAGTACGTCATAACTCCACGTTTGCAGTTTAAATAATATGTGGTCTTTCTATTTAATTTTGCTTTTTCTTATTCTTGAATTATTTTTCTAAGTATTTAAATAATGACTCGCAAATCACTATGTTTATAAATGGGAAAACGCCACAAGTTGCCTTAAGTTTAGAAGCCAGATGAAGCATGTGACGTCATATGCAAGGGGATTATATGATACATCAACGGCCTTGAAACTGACTTTCATCATAATATTATTTTATTACTATTGCATACGTAAATTCATTTACATTGCTAAAAATCTTTAAATAAAGATTAGCCTCTACTCCTGATGGGAAAAGTAATTAGCTATTATAAAATTACTCATATATTTTACTGAAAATATGTTTCAATAAAATATTTATATGTATGTATGTGTGAGTGTGTGTGTATATAAACGATTGATTATGTCTCTAATTTACTGTAGTTTCTACTGTTTTTAAAGATAATGGACGTTTTACGGTATCATAGGTACCTCATAAGGGTAACAGTTGCAGTTAAATATTGTACCATTTCATAATTAATGTAAAGTTAATTAATACATCATTTTGTTGCTACAACTATCAGGAAAAACATTTCATTGGCACTACAATACTGCGGAAATTTTAACTACTTACAAAGTACAAAAAATTTACTTCCGAGTAGATTTCCATTTTCATTTTAATTTATAAATTGCCTAAAATGGTATAAATTTAAAAGCAAAATGTACAAAGTTAATTCCATCTTTAATAAAAACACGAAAAAACTAATTACTGTAAAAATAATTTGTAATCAATTATCAGTATTCTTAATTGTATAAAAAAGGAAAAGTATTTAACATCTCTATACATTTTTTATAAAATAAATATTTTCAAATTAAGACCTGTGCTATCAAGAAATATTCAACTCTCTATCCATTTTTTTAATAAAATAAATAGAGACCGTAGCTTTCATCCCAGTTATCGACTTTCCATTAAATTTCTGCATAAGTGCAATTACCCAGATGGAGTGGAACGGAGATTGAATTTGTAAGGCAAATTACCCAGAAATAAAATCTGACCGTAACATCAAAATTAAATGCGTGATAAAAAGGTGGGGGGAATGGAAGGTATATGCTAAATTAGCTTGATTTAGTAAACGAGAAGCAAAACGAAAATCGGCGAATATATTTTCTTATTAAAGAGTACTTTCCAATTATCGGAAAGATTTTCTTGTTATCGTAATGATATGTTTGAAAATTTTCGTTTGCTAAGTGATTTTTTTTTCGGTAATTATGATAACTATCTCATTTTTTAATCATTTTTTCTACATTTAAAGATATTACATTATTAGGACGTTAGATTAATGTTGTAAAAAATATAAATATATTACAGAATGATAGCATTTTAGAAATGTAATAACAAATAATATTACAAAATATTTATAAGTATTACAACCATTAACTTCCTTATAAACACGAGCTTCTTACAATGTACTTATTTATATACATTTTTATTTATTTAAATTTAATTTCAGTATATCAAAGTAAACAGAAAAATTGAGATTTGTTTTGAATTTATTTTACTATCGTAACACCAAAATTTTAATTCTAATAGTAAATTGTCTCACTAATATACTTATGAATAAATACAAGATTAGATTCATATGTATACACAGTCCTCCATAAGTTTACATAAAAATATTATCTCTATACATTGAAAAAGTGAAAATACAGGTAAAAGATGTCAAAAAATGAAAATAGTAATAGGAAATAATCATAATAGTAAACAATATCATATTATAAAATAAACTTAAACTATAATTATTGAGCATTGTATTGACTTTGATTACTAAATAAAACTATCGGGCCGTAGTAGCCTAGTGGTCATAGCTCAGAACTATGGACTGAGAGGCCCCGGGTTCGATGCTCAACATCACCAAAGACCCTCCGAATGTATGCAGTGTATGCGCTTGTTAAATAAAGGGGTTGTGAAAGTCTTGTGGTCGGTCGTAGCAGTTACCATGGATTTTGATCTCTGGAAAAATCTTCCCTCCCCTTCAAAGACGTATCGAAATTGAGGAGGTGGCGATGTTTGGTGCTGCCATCTATTGGGCTTTGTCGAAATCCTCTGCTGGAGAAGTCTGACTTCCAACCCCCTGGGTTCAATCTAATGGAATCTCCGAAATCCCTCTTGCCCTTCGAGCATACATCAATAGAAGCAACATGATGAATTAAAATTCTGATATAATTTACTTAAAAGGTGCTAAATATATGTAAAATGGGTTTATCATAGAAAAACCCCTTACTGACAGAAAAATGAAAACAGTTCTCTTAATGATTTTGAAATACTTTTCATATTCACATTTATCTCCTCTTCTCTTTCTGATTCCTTGAAATAAAGTAGTATATAGCTACTTAAGCAAAGAACTTTCAAGAACTTTCCCTCTACTGATTTTCCCCTCTGTTGTCGGCTGCTGCATTGCAGTTGATAACGTTTCGGGTTATCTTTGAACATATTTTGACAATTTTTATGCTGTAAAGATCTTTTTATTTATATTTTAGCACCTTTTATATATCAGGAATTATATCAGAATCTTTTATAATTTATGTCATGTAACTTGCATAAAAATATGAGAATCTCTCATATTATCCCCCCCCTTTACGCCCAACCCCGAGCAAAAGTGTTTAGAGATCTTACGGAAAACCTATGTTTCTTTCATTTTTTATTGTAAACGCAATTCATTCTGGATAACACTCCGTCACATATTGAAACCAAGCTTCATTTATTTTTAAAAATATATATACATTACTTACAAGACATCTTTCACAACAATATTTGTAAATAGTGCACAACTTTGAATTTCTCTACCACAATTTGATTTGAATCTGGACATGGCAACATAAAATTGGTCATCTCTCAACAATGGTCAAGTTATCTCATTATAACGAGATCAAAATTTTATCATTGTGATTTATTTATAGTAACATCAAATGAAAGAAAATAGTCAATTGCTTTATACGGATGATAAATAGGCTGCATGTATTACTCTCTTCTGTATACAGTTTAGTACGAGGAAGAAATCGAGGCACATCATCAATCTTTTATTATATATACATATATATATATATACTAGCGAACTACGCCCGCTAGCTGGGCCACTTTTTCCAAACGAACCTCGATATTAAGCAATATATAATAAACAAAAAAAATTAATTTAATAAGCAAGTCTTGGTGTTCGAATCCTCAGCACAAAAAAAGTAAATTAAAGAGCTATGGTTGTTATGCGCCCATTATCCCGTTAAAATATGTGATTTCGCACAGTGGGCGGTACGGGCCCATCGTGCGAAGCCGGCCCACCGGCGCTACGCGCCATGGTCGCCATTGTCCCGTTAAAAATATTTGGTTTTGCACGGTTGGCGCTGCGCGTCCATAATACATTTTCTCGTATTTTTGGATCATCAGAAGCAGACTTTTACGCAGATTCTGAATATGTAATCAGTTTTTTTCTACTTTAAAAACTGTCTGCATTATGGTTTAAGAAAAAACGCGCAAAAAATGTTTGTTTATTAAAAACTGCAAAAGACTGCTATTAAAAAAAAATAAGTAATTTCATTAATATCGCAAAGAACATAACTAACAAATAATTTTGGCAGCTCGTTTTCCGTTTGTACTAACAGAAATTAGTATTAATCGCGTAAATCTTAGGTTACACAATATTCGTGTATGCTACCAAAAAGAAAAAGTATGAAAATGAGCTACAACGATTAATACTCACATACAGAATAAATATATGAATAGCCAGTTACATCTGAGATCCTCAAAATATTAATTAGCAACACTATTACCTCTTAGTGAACATATCTTGCTGTGCTTAAATAGTTGTACTTATTACGTTAATTAAACAGTGTTTAATATTTTTTACCAATTACTTATTTTTCTCTTATACATTCTTTGACAAATTGACGGGAGAAAAATAGGTTTTCGGCTGCTTCTTCTTTTAGCCAAAGGGGAAAAATTCCTGTTCTTCACCGCAAGGTAGTGCAGTGTTCTGCCTCAGAGTTCCGTTTGAGACCTGTTTGGGAAATAAGACGTTTTCCGTTCCGATTCCCGACCGGTTTTTAATTCATAACTTTTTTAATTTTGGTCCCACGGTCTCGAAAATGCCCGAAATGACTTTCCCGGAATTTTTCAAATCGAAAGACACCTCTCGCGACTTCCAACTCGTCCGCGTTGCGAACTGTAATCGGCTTCAAGCAGACAGACAGACAGAGGCGCACGGATTTTATTAGTATATATATATATATATATATATAATATATTTAAATAATAATAAATAACATGCAAAAAACAGAGAAAAAAGCTTTATTCCTATTTCAGAAAAAAAACATTTATTTTTCGGTTTTTTAGGAGCAAATTTCCAATTAACACTGTAGAAGTTTTTCAGCAAAGTAACCGGCCTATCGTTTTCATAAGGTTTTAATAATAAGGAGCGATTATATTACCGTAATTTACCTGTATCTTCACCATATTGTTGTTTATATTATGTTCTGAAAACCGTTAAATTACGAATATTAAGCTGATTTACATAAAAACGGCCATTAGACCGGATATTTTGATGATTTTTTTTTTCAGTGATTGCATCTCACTACACCTTATCCATCAAATATTGATAACATTCCATTATCAGCTTATCTTGGACATGTAAATGATATTTCAGGTTTTGATTTTATATTCCAATGTAATTCTCAATATAATAGTGCTAACATAATGTGCCTTCACAAGAAGTAAGTTTGAATTTATAATGATGCGAAACTAAGATAATAGAACTGAACTGTCATACTAAACAGAATTCAATTCTATCTCTGATTAACAGCCGATAAGCATAAACTAGCAGGACCGATGTCAATTTTGTTTTATTACTCACTGTCTGGAATATACCGGATTCATGTAACCAAAATCACCATTTTAAAACAATGTAGGAAAAATTGTAAAGTGTATATGCGTAGATAGATTTGATTATATTAAACCTTCGTTTATAAATTTTAGATAAATGATAAATTAAAATTTGAAACGATGCCATGCTTTGAAAAAAGATCGCTCAACATTCTGATGTTGCATAAATCATATATACTGATTTATCTGGTTTTCTTGTTCAAGAAATATTATTTTTAATTATTACATTTCCTAACGATTTGTAATTTGTAACATATGAATGATGTTTTATTAAATTTCAGTTATTTCACCAATGCAAGCTATTACGATTCCAACTATGATATATGCTTTAAAGGATTGTCAGTGACAAATAAAAAATAAATAAATAAATAAATAAATAAAAACAGATTATTAAACACATAAATCTGAATACAATACGATTTCCTCTCTATGCGTGATTCATAGTTACATATTTGACCAGTGCAATATACTTATATGTAAACTTCAGAATTGCTAACTGTAGCCGTCTGCCTAACATGACATTTTCTTGAAATTTTAGGAAGAAGAACAAGGTATTAAAAATTCGTATATTGTTTCTAAAACTTTTATCACAGATAATTTGTTGTGATGCAATAACGAATCGATTTAATTCAGATAGACTTGCTTTATCCTTATGATATCAATATTTTTTGCAAAATTCTTTTTTCATAAATGAAGAGTTACAAAAAAGACACTAAAAGTGTCTCCAAAACCGTTAGCTGCTACAAAATCGAGATTAAGAGACAAAAGTGTCTTTGTTTCTATCAGACGTCGAAGTATCTAACAGCCGTAAGTTTCTTTGCCTAAAATTACTGACAAGATTGTTTGATAATGTCTTTTGTCATTTAGACGTTCTGCGTAACATTTTCCTAAGTTTACTTTTCATAAATTCTCCTGCACACTTTATTCATAATACCGCTACTAACTTAGATGTTGAGAGAAACACTCTCTTGGAGTTCAACTTTCCTAAATTCTTTGAAAAGCCCAGTAGATGTTGTCACTGGTAGTTTATACGTGACGGATACATTTTCTTGAAGCCTTCTTTATTTGAATTCTTTGCATGAATAGTAGATGTTGATGTTGATTGTTTGTATATAATGAAATTTCGGTCTTGTAGTTGCTAGCTTCCACAATTTCTCATTTGACCAGCATAGGAGTGAGCACGTTTATTACTTTTTTAGTAACAGATACGATTTTCTCCATTTTGTCTTTTTATCCGTGTGTTTTTTGTGCCCATATCAACTTATAAATATGTTTATAATAAATATAGGTTTGGGACAAATTAATCTTCAATTAAACGGAAAATTTTTAGTTTAAAAATAATCAACAAAAAGAAAGGTTTCATTCTGTTTAATTTCTCATATAAATTTAATATTGGTGTCACGTTAACTAATTTTTTCTAAGAAAATATTTTAAAAAAATTGTTTTATTGCGAATGGTGAAAATATCGTCTAAATATCTGAATCGTGAATTTACTCTTCAGTGTTTGTCGCAGAGATACTGTTTTTTAACTTTTTTGCTCTCTTACCCTGTAATTCTCAACTTAATTGTAAATACTATTGAAATTTTGTTTTAATAAATTCCTTTGATTATCGCTTGAAATTATTATTATTTAAGCTATTCATATGTGGATGTGCCCATTCTAGCTACTTTATTTTAACTTATTTCAATTTTTATATTTTATTCTTAATTTTTAAAGTTTTTTTTATTAAATTTCTCTAAAATAGTAGCAATCGGATTAATTTCTTTATTACAGATAAAAGAAACATAATGAAAAACATTCAGACATGTGGTTTTCTGTACGTATTTTTTTGATAAATAAGTTAAATTTCCGTAAATAATACTTATTTACACAAGTAAATAAAAAATCCTATTTATTCTGATGTCACAAGAATTTCGCTCTTTTGGATTATTTTATATATATATATATTAACTTTACTGATTTTTTTTTCATCGCAATAAAATAGAAAATATGGGTATTTTAAAATGTCGTGTATAGTGTATATGTTTTTTTTAATGCTTCATTTATGGTAATGACGATGTATATAACTGTAAATAAAATATTTATTTATTATATAAAATAATGTCTTGAATTGGTATAGAAATAATATAAATATGAAAGTAGGCATTGTTAGTACGAATGTAGTTAACTACAGTTCTTTGATAAAGATAATATGTTTTTATTTGAATAGATGCTGGTTCAGCATAAAATGACGTACATAATGTACGTGTGAAATGTTTGTTCTGGTGAAAGTGGATACATGATTATTTAAAAATGAATTGTTACCTTCCCACATGCAATGAAAAATTCCATGTGATGGTGTCAAAATGCCATAATTTACACTTATTTTCTAATTCTGGATTGTAAAGATTATGGCTTTGTAAATAAAAATGGCTTTACATAAAAAGAGTTAATGTAAGGCTTACATTCCGCTTAAATAATTTTTGCAGGTTTATGGACTGTAAATTCATTTAACAATTCTTCATTTTCCACAAAGCCCGATTTCTTTTATTGTGGAATTCTTTGTTGTTGTTAAAAAATAGTAATCTACTTTTAAACGGCAGCCAAAGCCCAATTACATTCTTCAGAATTTCATAGCAACAGTGATATCGAATAGTGCTACTGCTTTCATTTTATCGTGCTTATATTACTTCTAAATCGAAATACGATATAATTTAAATAGTTACGTGATAAAAGAGGAATAAATTTTACTTTAGGATGAAATTTATTTGAAAATTGACTCAATGTAGAGACATTTTAAATTATTTTTAAGCATGAATTACCTTTCAAATATATTTCAACCAACTGAAAAAATACAGCTCCCCCCCACCCGAAAAAAAAATATATATAAATTATAAAATTAGATTATCAATAGAATGTAGCATTTTGTCACTAAACTGAAATCTGCTAACCTAACAGATATATATTAACTTTATGAACATAGAATTAATATCATGTCAAATTTCTTAAAATAGGTATTGAATATGATTATAATAGTAATTATATTTCATTATTTTTTAAGGATCCATAAGATATGTTACTTTATAACATTGAAGTTATCCCCAACTGTGGAAATGGGACAGCCATCTCGATTATGGAAACGAAAGGAGGAAATCATGCAAAGAAGTTATCATTCGAAAGTATAAAAATTCTGAACAAACTGTCGTAATATTATTAAAAAATAGTTTGTCCGTTTTCACAAAAATTAATTAGTTTAAAACAATGGATACGTTTCAGAAGAAATGAAATTGAAACACATAATGATTGATGAAAGCATTTTAAAACTTCTATTTTAACGTGGAATTTCGACGAGTGCCATCTCTTAAGGAAGAAAAAAATCTACTAATTTTGATTATAAGAGAAATTTTTACCATGAGTTACATTTTATATCGACACGTTATATAATACTAGTAACTATTTTTCTAACATCCCTAAATGTTTATTCAGTGGCTTTAGAAACCTATCTTTTGACTAAATATAAAACAGCTACTCGGTAACTGAATATCACCCATCCGTTCAATGGAATCAATTATGGAACTGACCATACATTCTATTTTCTCTAAAATACTTTTCAAGAATGACACATTTAAAAAATGTATAAACTTCTTAGAGTTAAAATATTTAATTACAGTGAACAGGCCTCAACAGAAAATAACTTTTTACTATCATTAAATCTCCAAATAATAGTGCAAAATCGTACAAATGGATTATCTTTTACAAGTTTGTTTACATAATCTGTATAAATATCGTTGTTTATCAATTTTTCTACTTCATCACTTATAATAGTAAGAGGATTCTGGTGTTGGATTCATTTAACATTATCAAAATTCACATTATCGACAAATTGACAATTGGACCCAAATGTTAGCATGCATTGCGCATTCTGTTATTTGAAAGCCTGAATGATAAAATTCAATTATCAATTAAGCACTATCTATATTATAAATGCCAAACGTATCTGTGCGTAACGCATACGTCATTTTGCGAATGGCAACACTTTCAAATTTAAAATGAAACTCAGGTTTCGCTACTGCAATTTATTTAACTTGTAATCATCGCACATCTTCAATGTTTACATAAACGTATAGGGACGAAAATGTACTTTTAAATATTTGTTTGAAAGCTATATCTTAATTTGTTTTTGAAATATTATTTTTTTTGTAGTTTTTACTATCGTTAATCTAATTGTGGTGACAGAAGTGCTCCATTTATATTAAAAGCAAAGGGGAATAAAACAGATTACTGTATCTTTATGTTACGATTTTCTCATTAAAAATGGAAAAAAAAAATACGTGCTGATTCTAGAATATTGTTTGTTATAAAATCCGGTTAATTTTGATTCTATTTACAAAATTTCATTTATGCTTTTAAGAGTATAAATATAGCTTAATATATGTTTCAGCAAACAACATCCAGACTTAAAGTTTTGAATTAAAATGATTTCAAAAAGATCATTTTAAAATACGATTTTTTTTAAATGTGATTACAAATGTGAAAGGTACATATATAAATTTTGATGTGGTGAAAATGAAGCCGGGTTTAGATTTCTCAAGGAAAAAACTCTATGATTGAGTCAAAGTGGAATAAATTTTGATTTTCTTCATTTATGAATACTAGCATAAGAACCTTAATTTAGGTTAATTATAATTTATTTAAGAGTTAGACTTAAAAAATAAAAACCAATAAAAGGTGCATTTTTACTGTAACAAATTTTATAAGTTTATTATAAATCAATGAAACTGTTCCTTCTTAAACATTTTCTTTCGTCGAAACTCGACGGGTTCTACCTTGTGTTTTTTAAAACGATAAAATACATATTAAGGAATGTAATACGCTGAATATAAAAGTCAGGATCCAATAATATTTCAGTTAGTATATTTTTTTTACAAATTTTAAACTCACGAATTTCAGTATTCACTTAATTAAAATTGTGATGATATTAACTCATTTCTTAAATGAATTAATATTATAAATGTATTAAATTATGGTACTAATCATTCATTTTCAAGAAAATGTACATGTACAGCTTGACCAAGAAATAAATTATGCACTTCATAGAGCTCTAGAATGCATTGTATGGTCCTAATGAGTTTAAATTTGAACTACAGATAGTTCAAGTGATTCGCTTAAAAGAATAAATAAGTAAATAAAAATACATATTTTACCGCCAGGTCGCGTTGTAATACACATAACTATTTATTTCACTTTATAAATAACAAATAATATAAAAAAAGTGAAGTTAGTCAATAAAAAGGCAAAATCCATCGCAAGAGTTTCAGTGTATCTAAATCTAGTACCCAGGCATATCTAGTACTCAGGTAACAACTGGCACACTCACACAACCAAGCGGAGAATGCAAGAAATAGGTTGGAGGCTCCAAAATATGCTCGGTTTGTCCAAATGAGATCAAATTTGAACTACAAATAATTCTACACCTATATACTACACCTATACAGCGACTACTGGGCAAAACTTTAAGGGCTGATAGTACACATTAAAACAAACAATATTAAATGGGAAACTACGGGTCCCAAGCGTCTTCCGAAGGAGGTAGGCGCCATCAAAGTTTAGGGTCCAAAATTTGAATTGATTATAAAAAACGGAAAAATTGGTCGATTCGCTTGCGGTTTTCGCGAAAACTGTTCTTTATGTCAGTATTCTCTTGAAAATAAATTATAAAGATAAATTTCAAAAAATGTCGATAGAGGGCGTTTTACACATTGGAGTACCGAACAACTATTTTTTACCGTTATTTTTTGCATCTCATTAAATTTTTTTAGAAGTTTAGACATAAACTTAAATTTTGAGCTCAAAATCTGTGGTTAAGTAGCGCAAACTGAAATGTGTTCAATGAGAGTCGGTAGGTTCAAATTTCAAATGATTATAAAAAAACAGAAAAATTGGTCAATTGATTTGCGGTTTTCACTAAAATTATTCTTTATGTCAGTATTGTCTTGAAAATAAATTATACAGATAAATTTCAAAAAATGTCGATAGAGGGCGCTTCAGACTTTAGATTAACGTACAACTGTTTTTTACCGTTATTTTTTGAATCTCATTAATTTTTTTTAGAAGCTTAGACATAAACTTTAATTTTGAGCTGAAAATCTGAATTGTTGAGGGTGGTTAAGTAGCGCAAACTGAACTGTGTTCAATGGGGGTGGGAAGGTTCAAATTTCAAATGATTATAAAAAACGGAAAAATTGGTCGATTCATTTGCGGTTTTCTCTAAAACCATTCTTTATGTCAGTATTTCCTTGAAAATAAATTTTAAAGATAAATTTCAAAAAATTCCGCTAGAGGGCGCCTTAAACTTTAGAGTAACCAACAACTACTTTTAACCATTACTATTATTTTTTTTTAAATCTAAATAAATGTTTTAAAAACTTAGACTTAAATTTTGAGCTTAAAATCTGAATCGTTGTGAGTAATTAAGTAGCGAAAAATTGAACTGTGTTCGTAAGGTGGGCAGGTTAACATTTCAACTCCTGAATACAGTTCAGTTTGCGCTTCTTAACCCCTCCCAATGATTATGAATTTGAGCTCAAAATTTAAGTTTAAGCTTTTGCAAGCATTTAATTAGATACAAAAAATAACAGTTAAAAATTGTTGTTGGTTACTCTAAAGTTTAAGCCGCCCTCTAACGGAATTTTTTTTTAATTTATCTTTAAAATTTATTTTCAAGGAAATACTGACATAAAGAATGGTTTTAGAGAAAACCGCAAACGAATCGACCAATTTTTCCGTTCAGAATAATCATTTGAAATTTGAACCTTCCCACCCCCATTGAACACAGTTCAGTTAGCTCTACTTAACCACTCTCGACGATTCAGATTTTCAGCAAAAAGTTTAAGTGTATGTCTAAGCTTAAAAAATATTTAATGAGATACAAAAAATAACTGTAAAAAATAGTTGTATGTTACTCCAAAGTCTAAAGCGCCCTTTATCGACATTTTTTGAAATTTATGTTTATAATTTATTTTCAAGACAGTACTGACATAAAGAATAGTTTTAGTGAAAACCGTAAATCAATTGACGAATTATTCTGTTTTTTATAATCATTTGAAATTTGAACCTTCCCACTCCCATAGAACACAGTTTAGTTTGCGCTACTTAATCACAGATTTTGAGCTCAAAATTTAAGTTTATGTCTAAATTTCTAAAAAAAATTAATGAGATGCAAAAAATAACGGTAAAAAATAGTTGTTCGTTACTCCAAAGTCTAAAGCGCCCTCTATCGGCATTTTTTGAAATTTATCTTTATAATTTATTTTCAAGACAATACTGACATAAAGAATAGTTTTCGTGAAAACCGTAAACGAATCGACTAATTTTTCCGTTTTTTATAATCATTTCAAATTTTGCACCCTAAACTTTGATGGCGCCTATCTCTTTCGGAAGACGTTTGGTACCCTTAGTTTCCCATTTAATATTATTTGTCTTGATGTGTTCTATCAGCCCTTGAAGTTTTGCCCAGAAGTTTAGATACACCCTACTACAACTATACCAATTCAAATGATGCAACTGATATTTACTAAAAAATAACAAAAAGTAAGCTTACAAAATTTCGCCGCTAGTGTTTAAATGTGTTTCAATGTAACACAATTCCCCTTAGCGGTGAAATTTGTCATTTAGTCCAATAGAACGCATTCTAGAAGCCTCCTAAATGGGCATATTATTTCTTTAAATCTGCGCATGCTTGTGTGAGTATATAAGTTGTTTCCTGAGTACTGAATGTGACGTATTACACTTAACTGAAACTTTTACGATGGATTTTGCATTTTTATTAACATTTTTAAATATTATTTATAAAGAAAATTAAATGATAATGTGTATTACAACGTCCTCTAGCTGCGAAATTTGCATTTTTAATTATTGAATTTTTTTATGTCATGAGCATCACTTGAATTATCTGAAATTCGAATTTTAACTCATTTGGACGAATAGAACACATGTTAGAACTTTTGAATTGAGCAATTTATTTTTTGATCACCTTGTATTTATTTTCAAAATATACATTAGAACAAATATAATTTTGAAATTTTCGATATTTTAAAACCATCTCTTCAAAGAAGATTACTTTTTTCCGTATTTTAAAATAATTACTAAGTTATATATTGTGATTGTGTAATAATAGTTGCGTTCAAAATTTGGCAAAGTATGGAAAAGTTTGGCGTAAATGCAATGAAAATTGTAAGGAAAAAAATGTGATTTCTTGAAACCGGAGAAAAGCCACTTGCAAAGTAACAGAAATGTATCAAAATGATTGATACAAATATTGCTACGTAATTTTTTCCCGAATAAAATAAAAGATTTTTATTTACAGTACATTGAAAGAAAATCAAATTATATTGGCCGTATATCAAAAGGATATAGATTATCTCTAAAATAAATTGAGAGCAAAAAGTTTTTTCCTTCAAAATTAAATTTCAATCAGAAAATACGCCGAATCGAGTATCATTTAATAAAAAAGAGAATAGTATATGTTTTATAAATTATGATCAATATTATGTTTGGCAGAAACTTAAATTTGAAATTCTTCTTCATATCACATCTTTTCTTGCTGTCTTGAAAGTGATACGTTTCATGTGTGAAAGTATATATTCAAAGTAAAGAGGGAAATTTACGTTTAGTTTACGTGCATCAAATATATTTCTGAATATATCAAAAAAATATATATATTAAATAATGTGCCCTAAAAGTAGATTTGATGCACTTCATTTGAATCTTTATGTTTTAACAAAATAATCATCATACGTATACAGACAATTTTTTAAAAATATTTTTATTGTGCACTTTTGAAATTGTGCTATTGACATGGGCGACAAAAACAGTAGTCTACATACTTAATTGTTGTTAGGGATACCTCCGACCACATTTTCCCCCTTCCAATTTCACAGTTTAACTATAAATATTACTGAAATTTTCTTTGGTTTGGAGCCGTAGTACTATTGATTCAAGCAGCTGAATAGATGACCTATAATAATATTAATCCTGAGCCTATAGTTTTAAGCAGAAGAGATTATCTATGGAGCAGTTTTCGAATCTTTAAATCAGGCGAACTGAGAGACTGCTCATATTATCTGTTTGAAAAAGTCTGACGCATTACTTAAGGTTTAATTGCGACACTTGTATTAAAATTTCATATTAAGAATGAGAAAGATTAAGATAAATATTAGTAGCTGTAAGAATATTTTTCATAATCAAGAATTTGTCAGACAATCAAAATGTACATTTATTGAAGATGTTTTATACGTTTTTTTCTTCTCGCTCAAAATAGAAAAAATAAATATATTAGATTATGTTCACCGAGTTATTATTAAAATTTTAAGTTATCATATTTAAAAATAATATTATTCAAGTATTCTGAGTATAATACAGTTTTCCGGATTTTGTAATACTTTCTACTGATCATTCTCCGATTCTATTGTGTATCGTTAAAACAAAATTTGTGAATTTCTTTTTAAAAACCCTTTGCTCTTATAGGAAAATAACAAATCTCACCGCTTTCACAATATATCTATGATAATACTCCCAAATAGCAGATATTAGCGACTAATAACTGAACATGAATGGGTATATATATATAAATGTCAGACTGTATGCGTTACATTGAACGTATTGACTCCATAAGAACGTAGTTCATTTGGATTTTATCAGTATTTACAGATGTCTTTAAAATGGCCTAGTGTCTTTTGTAAGAGATCATATCACATAGAACACACTACATAAAAGTTGATATTTTCGTATAAGTAGAAACAATGCTTACAGTGAAAGCCGCCTGATGTTTATTGATCTGCGGATAACAAGAGACCATACACTAACAATCTTTTGCCATAAGACTCAATTAACCCTCCATTACTCGCCTGGGGTGTTCTGATCACCCCACGAGTAAAAACATGCGCACAAGTACAGAGTATTTCAAGCACAAGGTCAGATATTTTCAGTAGCTGCACATTCCTAGAGGCCACGCCTACTGGCATATTTCAGATGTGTATATTGCTGGGACGATTACTGTTTATAAACCAATAGGAGACCGTCATTATCACGGTCAAGTACACGCCCACACAGTTTGATTGACAGGAACTCGTGGACAATTGATCGTGTGTGTTTATTATTTATTTGTACTCGGATTGTTTGAATTTGTACTCGGTAATTAAAAATTAAAGGTACGAAAGAATTTTTTTTTTCAAAATGACTGAATTTTATTTACTTCAATTAGAAATTATACTTCCTCTGATCCTGAAATAAATAAATAAATAAATAAATAAAAATTAAAGTAAGAATTTTGCTTGTACGGATATTTTCGCAGAATACTTTTTTCCCATTTGTTTAATATATATATAAATCATTTTGGAACGATATTTAAAATATTAAAAGGGTTTGAAATATTTTTTTAAAATGACCTATTTATTAATAAAAGACAGCCTCCAATAATTTTAAAAAAAAAATCACCAACAGACTCTCGGCCCGCGATGGACTCAAACCCATATCCTCCGGTTTCAAGCTCGACGCTCTAACCATTCAGCCAGTCAGCTCTCTTTCATCCGCAACAGATTATCGTTATAATTAGCACCGTTAATTGTCCACGAGTTCCTGTCAATCAAACTGTGTGGGCGTGTACTTGACCGTGATAATGACGCTCTTCTATTGGTTTAGAAACAGTAATCGTCCCAGCAATATACACATCTGAAACATGCCGCCTACTGACGACAGATGTTCATTCTACCATTTTTTCCGAAGCAGTTAGGACGTGAAAATTTTCCAACGGGGTGCTGAGAACACCCCGCGAGTAATCAAGGAATATTTTTTGACTGAAAACACAATTAAGGTAAGCTATATTGCAGATTTATTTTATTTTTATCATAATAATATTTAAATTTATGAATAATTTTTGTTTTATTTTAATTTATTTTGAGTCTTTTACATCGATATTTTGCCATTTTTTCTAGAAAATGTCAAAATCTCCGTGGGAAATAGAGCAACAGCATTTGCGGCATTTTTTGGCTTCTGTTTCATCAGATTCTGAAGATGATGAGGTAGCAGGTACAGATAATACTTTTTCGGATGATGATGAATACTTTGAGGAATGTTCTGATCACAACTCGGAATCAGAACAAGAACCTGATGAAATATCGGAACACGATTCAGATATCGAACTACAGTCTGGCTCTCCGTATTACTTAGGAAAGGATAAAATCACGAAATGGTATAATATGCTAATGGTATAATATAATATAATAATGGTATATAGCAAATAAATGTCATTATCCAAAATTTTTTGAGTATAAGTAATTTAAGTACTAAATGTAAATATTTTTTATATAAATTTGACTGTAATGTAGTAGTATATGTAAAGTTTTTTTTATCTATTTTTTATAAAATTATATTTTTCTTGTATTTCCAAATTATTTTTATTTATAATAAGTCAAAGTAAGTTACTTTAATTATGAGTAGATGAAAAATTTATTATAATTCATTATAACTTGAAAATTGCAATAAAAATTTTGGGGTGTTTACAACACTCCCGCGTGTGATCGTGTGACAAAAACAGGCGCGAGTGATGGAGGGTTAAAAAGAAAATATAATATATATTTCCACTTTAATATCTGTAGTATGTCTACGTAACATTGCAATTATCTTTCTTAGTGGAAATAGCACTACTCTCTAACAGTACGATTCAGTGATTAATGCATTCGTCATAAAAAACATTATTAAATCCTTAGATTTTTAAATCACAAGATTCATAGAAATTCACCTTTTACATATAAACATTTAAATAAACAATTTTATTTTAATTGAGAGAGGTGTAACGAAAATTAAAAACAAATATAATTGACATGTTACGATTCTATTCTAATAAAAACTATGATCATATTATTATTATTATTATGGTTCATATTAGATGGAATCGAAACATGTCAATAATATTTCTTTTTTAATTTTTCGTTACACTTCTCTCAAGTAAAATAAAATTGTGTATTCAAATGTTTATATGTAAAAGGTGAATTTCTTAGAATCTTGTGGTTAAAAAATCTAAAAGAGTTAATAACGTTTTTTATGATACTTACTATTACTATCCTAGATTCACACAGAAGGTCGTATGCTTGAGTAGTTGCGAATAATATCATGCAGAATAATTATAAGGTATGTATTTTAAGTCCCAACGATTGTTGTGATTAACTCTATTTTGGAATATTCTAAAAAAGAGAAACCTTTTTTATACTTAATAGGATGCTTTATAAAATATTGTTGTAATTAGTACATTAATTGCACAAAATTTAAAACTGCAGATTTAATAATATTTTTAATGCAATTTTAGTATGCATTTTAAGGATATGTATTAGAAATAGAAATATAAAAACTAAGCTAATTAGGTTATAAACACTTGGTTTAGAATCAACTAATCAAATTTATCTTTTTGCATTATATAAATCTGCAATGTAAAATATTGGATTTTAAAGCTTAATTCACACGAATTTAACTTTTTAATACGCATTTAATTTGAATTTATTGCAAACTTGTAGTATAAACAATTATGTTTGATAAACAAATGTATCCTTTTATTGTATATCAGCATTTCATTACACATATTGTTTTAACAGTATACTTAATTAAATATATTACATGTTATTTACGGATTCTTATAGTCATGAGCTGAATATGCATTTGAATATCATTTTCTATGTATATCACTGAGCTCGACATATAACAGGAGATCCGGCTTCCTATTTCCCAATGTTACCTCCCGCGGTCAGCGCGGATGAATACAGTGACGGCACTTTTAGCTGAGTTTTGGTTCGTATACTAGGCAGAAAGCGCTGTTTCGCTCATTGCCTACTATGTGAGCAGTTTATTTATTTTCTAATTTCTTTTAATTTTCTTGATATAATTATTAACCATATATCATGGTGAGCAGTTGTTCTGCTTACGGCTGTAAAAACCGTTGGACAAAAGAGGGAAATTTGCAATTTCACAGGTAAAATGCCTTTTCTTTTTTTTACTCCTATGCACATGTTAACCAGCCACAAGTGTGATACAGTCGAACCTCGTTAATGTGAATCTCAAGTGGTATCGAAATTTTGTTCATATTAACAGTAATTCATGTTATTAGTATTAAACATTTGTATTCATTTTCGTAGGGGACTGTAAAAATAGTTTATGTTAAATGTAATCCACGTTAAACGTGTTTTTGTTAACGAGGTTTGACTATGTGCAAACTTTGTGAATGATAATTTTTTGTTTTGATTTATTTTAATTCCAAGTATCATTTTACTTACCCATCATACGTAGTATAGGGTAAGTCTTGCAATCGTTTAGAAAATCGAAAATTTTTTTTGACGGATTTACACGTTTTAGATACTGGAGATTCCGAAAAACATATTTTTAGAAAAAAAAAATTGCCGTCTGTGTGTCTGTCTGTCTGTCTGTAACCGCTCTATCTCCCGAACAAATTGAGATAGAGACTTGAAATTTTGTATGTACTTAGTATGTAAGAATGGGACGAAGCCTATTTAATATCAGTAACCTCGATTATCCGGAACTATTTTTTTCGGACTCTCGAAAAATTCGTTCTGATGAAAGGTATATAAAAATTTTCGAATTTTTTTATTTTAAGAAGTGGACATAAAAGGCAATAAAATAACATAATTTTTGTATAAAGAACGAAGTCGATCGAATTATTAGTTGCCGAGATATCTGTAATCCTGTTTTTCACATTCTTCGATTTTTCATGACTGTATTTCATTCAAATTTCAATACAAAGACATATTTTAATTGGACATGAGACGCTTAATTTGAAGCAGTAAATTTTTAGTTAATATGATTATTATTTTTGGAGTTATAAGGATGTTTCTTTACGCAATTTGGTACTTACTTGAGTATTTTGGCGTTTTGTATAATTTGTCGAAATGGGTTCATCAGCAATTCATTATAGAACATATATATAGAGTTATGTATATTAAAAGTATTAAAATGTATGTTTAAGTTTTGTTTTGGAATTGCAATGCATTTTATAAATAGTTTACACATGTTTTATTTTCATATTTTATATTATGCATATCTATGATGGGTAAGTGTTACGGTGGCCCCCAACGACTAGTTTTGTCTAGTGTTTAATACAAAGATTACTAAAATACTTACTGGAAAATATTTTGAGAAAATGCTTTAACATATATATTGGATAAATATTTAATAAAAATACATAAATATTTAAATTAATATTTAGTTAGATAGTTGGTGTAAAACATTATTCCATTATTATTATTATTATTATTTTAATGTATCATCGTAATTCTATAAATTCATTTATTGTAACAATTATTGTTATAATTTTTTAGATGCATTTTAAAATTTTCTGAAAAATAGTGTATAATTATCGTACAGCTTACTTTTTAAGTTAATATTTTCACGTTCATAAATTTATCGTTTATCTATAAAAAATGGTATTATGTTTATATTTGCACCAAATGATTAACAATAGACATGTAATTGAACATCAAAATATAGGGAAAAGTGGGGCACATGTGAACAACTTTTTACATTTTTTATTTCTCAAAATTTTTATGAGCTATTGAAACAAAAACTGATTGATATGAGTATTTACACTTCGTTTGTTCTTTTAGTGAAACTTTTGAAAACATTTATCAAGAAATTCTAACTTATCATTCTAAAAATTGTCTGAAATTGTTCACATGCGTCAAGGCCCGTAGCCAGGATTTCCTTCGGAGGGGGCTGAATCTTGAATTTTTTCTGATCTGACAGCAGTAATTTGCATAATTTAAATCGTAACTAAAAAAAAGTAAACAAAGCGCAATTTAAGATATGTACCTACATAATGATGTGTAACACCCATTAAAAAATTTAGTTTATATTTTTTAGAGTTCTGAGAGAACTAAAATTTTATGTGGTAGATACGAATAAATAACAATATATCCGAATGAGTGATATAATTCTGAAATTTTTGTGTTACTTAAAACCCCTTGATTAAAATTTGAAGCTTTATTTTGTTGAAATTAATTTGTAAATTGTTCTTTAAAACTATAAACATAATGATAAAAACAAAGTATTCTTTCGTTCAGAAATGATAAAATAAAAATACATATTCGGATAATAAAAAAGCCGGATAATTAAATGCCAATTTCAAAACAACATTATCTGCCGATTTCGAATGGATGTGAAAGATGGGGTTTATAAACAATTTAATTAAAAATATTTCTGCTAAATAAGTACTAATCGGGTAGTTCCTGTTGTTATAGATCACTTACTCTCATTGTTTTTATAATTTACTTAATTAGTGAAGAATAAATTGGGATAATAATAAAGAGATTTCTCCTATGTCTAACATTGAAAAAGCGGACTATTTTTTCTCTCTTGCCTACTATGCTTCTCCGGGTTGTAATTCGGCTAGCAGACGACTGACCGCAGAGTCGGACCTCCTGTTATAAGTCGAGCTCAGTGATGTATATAGACTTTGAAATTCGTTTATATAAACATATTTAAACCCTTTGATATTGTGCTGTAATATGCGGTTGTAACCACCTCTAAAAATTTCGAAAAGGTATGCTTTGATTTAAAAAAGCAAATTATTTTAGACATTCTGATGTAAAAGTAAAAAATATTTCCGATTATAATTTAAATGATTTTCATTACAGAAAAGTAATATCATTTAAAACAGTCAATTATTTCTTTACAAAGAAACTAGCAAAAGAATTCTACAAAGAATTCTTTATTTGATAATCCATAGTTTCAAATAAAAACATTCTGATAAGCAAAAAAAATGTTCAAAGAAAACAAAATCCAATAATTGTCCTTTTACCTTTTGAAAATACGTATTTGATGTTTAGTAACAAGCAAAAAATGGATAAATAACCGAGATAAGTATTTAGCTACGGCAAAAAAATGTATTTTTCGTAAAAAAGATCAATAGTAAATACATACTTTCCCAAAGAAAAGAACAAATATGTGAACTACACACATTTGGTATCCTTTGTAACTTCCATAATGAAAATGGTTCTTGCATTTGAGGTTACTGAGTACAATGTTTAATATTAGGCATTGGGAAATCATTATAGCAACGAGAAAATTATTACGAAATTTTATAGCATTTATTACAAATTTGACATAAGTAATAATCCCATCATAAAATATGTAGTCAAAATAAAATATTAAGCGTATTTTTGTCTAGGATATTATATATATATATTAAGGAAAATATTCAGTTTAACTCTATAAAACAAAAGAAAATGAAATGTATATATATACAACATATAAAAGTATGACGTGGAGGATGTTCTAACCGTACTTGGCTCCACTGCCTTAAGCGTTTGCTTAGGAATATTGTTTGCTGTTCATATATATTTATTTGGGTGAATCGTGTACAAAATTCTTTTTCCAAAGGAATGATAAATAATTTTGATTTATTAATTCACTTGATTTTTTTTAACTATACATTAATCTGATACTCATCGAAAATCGATTAAACCTGCGATGTAGTAATATTTAAAAAAAGTTTTATTAAAGTATTTTTCCTTAAGACTCTAAAAAATAATCTGCACCACTTAGAAAATAATTGAAAAAAAATGAATGGGCATTATAAAATTTCTCTATATTTTATAAAGTCAAATGATTTACAATTATTTTATAATGTTTCACAAAGTCAAGTTACTTTTTTAAGTTAAAATTTTCAAATTTTGATCATCTTATTTATTTTTTTAATTTCCAGTTCTTGGAATACTTTACATATATACTGTTAAAATTTTGCAGCATTCTGTCCAGCCATTCGACCGTTTTTATCGAAAACTGTAAAACAGCCTTATTTCAACAGTATTTCGACTATATTTGATGATCAGTATAGAGTTAATTTATAGTTATGTACACATTTAAAAAAAAAAAGGTCGAATGAGAATGCTTCAAATTTCTAAGTGTGCAATATATGGCCAAAGATGACCGGCCACTTGTGATTTTAGACATTTTGCTAAATATCTAAAAAAATACACAAGTAATTATCCTGAATCTCTAAGTGTGCAAACACAACAGCACATGTCATACATTTCCGTGAATTTTTTTCCTGAAACTCCATAAGGGATCGTCAACAAATTGAAAAAATATATGTTTTAGGTAACCCTATGGTTGAAGCAAAACTAATGAAGCAAAAATGTTCAAACTGCAGATTGCGATTAAGTGGCTTCTTAAACAAAATTGTGTTCATTTTTATACGGATAGCATGTATGCTCGTAAAGTAAATAAGATTTTTAAAAACTGCTCCAGTTTTCCTAAGCTTTTTGCTTATAATTTACAGAGTTCTTAATATAAAATAATTTTATTTTCTGAAAATATAACACACAACATTGTACACAATACTCTATAATCAGAATCAGAAAATAATAAAATTTGTATGAAAATGAGTAGGTATACTACATAATTTTTCATTGTGTGTGTGTGGGTGCTATCAAAATTTCATTTGCATATTGTGTTAGCCAAATGCATAGAGAAACTTTTCTGAAAGTTTCAATAACATAGCTTTAAAACTCTGAAAGTAAACGTCAATAGAATAAGATCAAAACTCATTATTCACAAAATGAAGCAAAAAAATGAGGGGCTGTATCGATTTATCAATTGTTTAGTGTCAATATGGAATGCACAATATAGTACATACTACTGTATTTATACCCTTCATATTTTGCTCCATTTTGGGAAACAACGAATTTTGAACCTATTCTATCGACGATCATTTTTAGAATTTTCACGCTGTATTTTTGAGACTTTAACAAAATTTGTTCTATTCAGTTAGCTAACACAGTATGCAGATGAAATTTTAAAAGCCTTTATGAATGTACAATGAAAATTTATTTAGTAAACCTGCTCATTTTTCAAACAATTTTTATTATTTTTTTATTTCTGTTTATAGTGTATTGTACTCAGTGTTGTTCGTCATATCTTTAGAAAAGAAAATTATTTTATATTAAGTACTCTGCAAATTATAAGCAAATAACTTAGGAAAAACTTGGGACTGTTTTTATAAAAATCATAATTTCTCTACGAGTACACATGCTATCCGCATAAAAATGAACACAGTTTATTATAATAAGCCATTCAATCATAATCTTTAGTTGGAACTTTTTTTGCTACATTAGTTTTGACAGGGTTATCCAAAAGATATTCATTCTTTTACAATTTGCTAACGGTTCCCTATGGAGTTTCGGAGAAAGCATTTCACGGAAATATATGACTTGTACTATTATGTATACACTGTTTCAGGATGATGCCTCATGTATTTTTCAAATGTTTAATAAAAATTGTAAAATCGCAAGTGGCCAATCAGCTTCGATTATATAGTGTATTATCAAATTTTGACTCAATGATTGCATCTAGAAAGATAAGACTAATCTTTAATTTATTATTTATAAATTTTAGTTATGAAAAATTTCCTAATTTTTTTGTGTATTACAAAGAGAAATTTCCTAAAATACCTAAGTACATAAAGGGAAAGAAATGCAGAGATAATCATAATGCTAAAAACCTTTATCGAAATTAAATATAGCCTTGTCGTTTCACTCATTACATAAAACCATTCCACTATCATCTGAAAACAATTCCACAATCAAATAAAACATTTCGTAAATGTCGTCTATGTCGCAATAACACACAATGTCGCAAATGTCGGCATTGTGTGATTTAATAAGAAATATCCAGATTATTTTTGTATTATAACTGGTTTCATTTTTTTATCTTACTTCTTCTCATTGGGGATTTTAAAGATAAATTAAAATGTATTCAAATGTTCTGGAAAATAATGAATTTACAATAATGTGTCTCAGATATCCCTACGCATAGAACACACGGAAAACACACTACAGGATTAAAATTCTAGAACCCAAAAATCCACAATTTCCCTTCGTAAATAATGGAATCCGTGGCATTGTTACCCTCAAATTGTAGAATGCGGCATTTCCAAGTGTATTTTTTCTGCATTTATTTATAATTTGAAATAGAAAATATTTTTGTAAGATTCTAAAACGTTCTGAGAAACATAAAAAATCTACCAGTGTGCAATTATTCATAATGATAAAAGAACTGACATGTATCTAGATAATGATATGAATAAATCTGCTGTTCAAAAATTCACTGTACTCTAGTTTTGCTTACATCTTCTTTAATAACCATCCAATAATTTACAGAATAAGTAAGCAGTTTGAAGTAATGCATATTTGAGTTCACTAATGTTTAGAATTAACAAAGTAGATGATCCATGAATTGGAGTTGTTTGTCAAGACTTAAGCAATGCTACATTTTCGAATCCAAGAGACATTTATTGAGGAACAATTAAAACGAAATAAGTTATGCTACTACCTTCAAATTGCCATTTTTGCGAAAACTTTTGTTTTTGTTTTTATTATTTAAAAATAAAATTCAAACTTTTAGGATTCCAAAAATGCCTTACTTTTGGTTAAGTGACAGTTAGAAGCACAATAATAGAGCAAAATGTAAGAATTTAAAAAAATATTTTTTTTTTTTGCTACATTATTATCCTAATTTGCGTTTTATGAAAAATTGTGTTTTTCATTGTTTACGTTTGAAAGAAATGTCATTTATGGAAGAAGATTTTAAAATATTGAAGTAAAACCAGATTACATAAGGTTCTATTCATGCATTGGCTTGTTTTGAAGCAAAATATAGCTTCTATATGTATAAAATTTAAGAGCTTTTTTTTTATTGAAAAATATACATTTTTTAAAGAAAAAAATCATGTTTTGTAAACACAATTTGGTATATATTAGTAAATTTAAGTGGTACTACAAATGTTTTGTTTCATAATACAAGTAAGTGGTTTTGCATTGTATTGTTGAAAAAAAAGTGAAATATATTGGATTGCAATTAATTAAGGAATGTTTGACGTAAAAACAATTCTTTGCTAATAGTTGACTTAATATTGCCTGGATTGGAAAAGTTAATTGACATTCCATTAAAAACTTATTTGATTTCATAGTTTTATGTCCTATTTTAATTAAAAATACATACGTTTAATAAAAAAAATCATATTTTCCAAAAAAGTGCCGCAAAAGTATTCACTTACCTTAAAGAGCTGTACCAATTTATTTCAGATGAATTCATTAGCAATGCAATTTTATTCTCATTATGTGCAAATTATGCAAAAATGTAAGTATATATAATATTTAAATTTTTATCTGATGTGAAAGATATGTGGAATTATTTTTTTACAAATGGAGATTGCAGAAAAGTTTTCGGTTATTTACTATCTACGAGGGCTGTAAATTAAGTAATAGCAACATAGGTATAAATCAATTTTTAATGAACTTACAAGTACAATTGCATTACATGCCTTCTATCTAATTACCAGAAAAGCTTTTAGTCTTTTGCCAAATGTCGGGAAGCCGTTGTAGACCAGTGACAATGTGTTGATTGTTTATGTGAGCGACCGAGTGCCCTACTTCATGGAGTACAGATGAAACGTCTTGAAATCGGTGACTTCGGAAAGTCCATCGGCGGTCTATGGTAACTAGACATCTCAGGATGTCAGTCTGCTCTTGAGGAATGGAGGGCCGATCTGTGCATTGCCAATCCGCAGTCTCATTCCGGCCCAAACGAAATGCTTGAACTCATCGTGCTACTGTCCTATACGGTAAAGCATTTGTGTCACAGGCTTCCACTTATCCTCGATAGCATTCTGTTGCATTTTTTCTACGGGCAATCTCGATTTCAAGTCACCACCGCTGATCACCTTTTGAAAACATACTTTAGAACGATGGGAACGAAACTCCTCACTTTAACGCCACGTAACAACTAACCTTCTAAGCAAATCGACTGTTTTTTGCACTCTACACATCAACAACAGCGTAGCCTCACCACTCCCAAATCCTATTTGTGCAATCTCACCCTTCTGCGAGGTTCAAGGTTAAGTTGCCACTATTTAATTTACAACCCTCGTATATTTTAAGCATTTGTTTACTTCAAAATAAAATTGCTCAATACATTTTAAGGGATATCAAATTTTAAAATGCCAACCAGAAATATGCCAGTGTCAAACTTTTCAGATTTTCAGTCTATTGTTAGATAATAATTACTCGAAAAAATTGCACCAATAAACTTTTGATGATAAAAAAATCATTAAAAATATGAAAGGATAATATGAAAGGAAAAATATGAAATCAATAAAAATATACATTTCATTTCTATTTCATTTCAAATTCAATACAATTTAATGCACATACTTGTCATAACGTGGATTTTAACGTGTTCTTGTCAAAATGGTTTATAAGTATATACTTAAAATTTATGTATTCACAATTTATACACGGTTTTTAGCGATGAAATCTGCTGAAATAGTTCACGTCAATCAAGAAAGAATTCTGTGTTGTTTTATCATCAATCACTGTCATCACTTTCGAAATTGTGACTGCAAATTGTGGAAAATGTGACATTAAAAAATCTTTAAATTTAACTTTTTTAAATACCATATTAAATGATAAATTGAGGAGAAGGAAAAATACATGAATATTTACATTTTGGGCAACTTATAATGCTTTTATACTTTTGGAAACCTTTGTAAAGCAATATTTAAATATAGAAAATAATTATTTCCTTCTACTTATAGGCATTATGCATTTCTCCATGATAACTAATATTCAAAACAATTTAAAACTACTTAATTAAAAAACAAATAATATTAAAATACGCGGTAATTAATTTTTTGTGGTGTAATTGAAATACACAAAAAAGTTATTTTAATATAAGGTACCCTGGGGTAATAACGCCAGACGGGGTAATAACGCCAAGTGCTAATATTTTGCATAATTATGAAATAATCTGGTAAATGACACCCATGTGTTCTGCGCAGAAGGGTTTTGAGTCATATAAATCGCAAAAAACAGCTTCAAGTTAATTTGTTTCATTTTTAGGTCTTATTGTTTTTACAAGCAGCTAAAATTAACGCTTGATCTAAAATTTGCGAGATGCGTTTTGTGATGTGAAGACTATTTTTTTATCCGGAAATACTTTGTTAATTACATAAATTTGTAGTACATTTCATGGCCTTTCAAAATGTTGTTGAAGATTTTGGATATCTTCTCGAGATAATTTGTAATTTAAAATGCACAGCGCAATAATTATAACGGGTAATAACGCCAATCCTTGCAATTTTTACCCCGGTTGATTCCCTACAGTGGCTGAGCTACATCCTAAATACTGATTCGAATAAACACAGTTAAAACTGTGCAATCTTTCTAATAATTCTATTTAAACGCTCCTTTTTAAGCAAAAAGAAGCTCACGGTCTGATATTATTTTGCCTCATCCCCCCCTCCCCACACCACACCTTTATTTTTCTTACACTTTCACGAAAAAATGAACATTTTCAATAGCTTAGGATGCAATTTGTCAATTTCTAGAGCTGAGAGTTTGTATTTTTAGAATTGGGCAATCTACATGCAATTAATCCAACTTATTTCATTGTTTTGTTTGCATGGCGTTATTACCCATATAGGTGGGTAATAACGCCAAATAGCATTGGTCAAGAAATCACGCCATTACATTTTATGTATTCATATCTGTTAATTTTTTTTTTATATATAGATAGTCAATGAGTTGCTGTATCAAATAATATATTTGTTTGAAAAATACAATCTAAAACTGAGCCGTGAAAATTGCTAGAACCTTAACGTGGCGTTATTACCCCAGGGTACCTTAGTATTTTTATATTGAAGTCTATATGTATATTTAATTCTTTTTTCTCAAAATTGTTTTGTAAAATTCTTTTTAAGCATATAAGTCAGACGTGTTGAAATGTTCATATTTTTTTAAAACAAAATTTGAAGAAACACTAAGCATTTAAAATCTGTCCAGGAACGATACTAAGCTTATCGACTCATCAATCATTCTTCTAATTCACGGAAATGCAACTAAAAATGTTTAAAGCATTGGTAATCACCTATGGTCGCATGGCAGGACTACTCATTAAAGATAATTTAGAGGATATGACAAATGTATTACCACTGTGCATTGTAAATTGTCATTTTATTGTTATTTCAATGAATTTTGATTATCACTTCGCATTTGAGGCCGCTGGCAAGCGAATACGAACATATTATACACACGTTTTTCAGGGGTTGAGGAGTCGGAATCAGAGTCTGTGTCGGACCCATTTTTGAGCAAAAGAGTCAGAGTCACTAAAAATGCCGACACTGATACTATGTTTTTTTAATAGATATTTTAATATTAATTAAACAAATTATATAAAAATTTAAATCTGTAAAATTAATTATTATCTTTATTTATGGACTATATCATACAATTCAGCAAAAAAAGGAACGATTTGCTGCACTGTACAAAGCAGATATAGAAGAAGTGATAGAATAAGTACAGGGTGCAGGTACTGAGTAGATAAAATCTCTTTTAATTCGTAACTGTAGTAGATATTTTTCATTTAGTATATAAGTACTTCCCCTCGTATATTTGGAGCTTGCGGACGAAACCCTAGCTATAAAAGTTTGCAAGAACCCAATGCTTGGAAAATGAACACAATTTTTTAAATAGGCGGCAAAAAATGAATTAAATCAATTTATTCTAATGGGTTCGTACCAATTGATGAAAAATTGAACATCCTAACAAGCCGAAAATAAAAAATTTGAAAAAAATCAAAGAATGTTGATATAAAATAGGAACAATTTACATTGGGAACGATTGATGTGTTAATAAATACAAAGGTACATACAGATGAATTTTTGAGTTGAAGGGCCTTAAAATGTCGGCTCTTACAGACCTTTTGCATTGAATAATGCAAAAATTATAAATGTGTGCTATGTTTGGAAGCAAAAGAACAACAAATTACTTGAGTTTAGTACAGTAATAAAAGCTTTTTTGTCTAAACTCCCATACTCAAATTTTCCGAGCAGTATGACTAAAAGTCAGAATTTAAAAATACCCTTTCCATTATGTATTTATTTTTGTGAAGAAGAACAAAAATAATTCTTTTTTTGAATTGGCGGTACTAAAAAAAACGATAAAATAGTGAAATTTTGTTATCTTGCAACTTTTGAATTTTGATATTTTCTAGATTGCAAACCTCGAAATAAAGATAAAATTATAATATGAATATTATTATTTTCATTAGAATTCATTGAATCCGAGTTACTACGAAAATAATAAAATATTCATTTTTATTTTCATTCTTTCCATGTCATTTTTCACGCTTGGAGAACACAGCAAAATAAAAACTAAATTGTAACGATTTCACTTTTAGGTAGCTTTCATTATAAAAAGTAAAAAAGTGCCTATAGCAGCTGTCTGGGGGAAAGTATTTCCCAAAAATGATATTTCATTTTCACCAATGATGAACCCCAGACTCCAAATCCACCTTCCGTAGAAATGTTGATATATATATAAATAAATAAATAAATAAATATATATATAGATAGATAGAGATAGATAGATAGATAGATAGATAGATAGATAGATATAATATATGTCATTTTGTGTTTCATGTTTATGGACAGATTTCAATAAAACATGGTGTGTACAAAGTACATACTAATTTCTCGATATAGTTTGTTGGCCAGCATCATCTTGTTTGAAAATGGCGGCCATTTTTTAAAATTTAATATTAATAACAAAACATTAGAAATTGCATAGTAGTTTTATTCTGTACGTTTGACCTTGATTTAAAATTCCAGGGTTTTTTTCTGTATTTTTAAAAATGGCTGAGTTATAGCACTTTAAATTTCTAGTGTAACTGACACTTTAAAACGGTCTGATATTTGTCATGTGATAACACGCGTATTTATGAACCGATTTGGATATAACTTAGTGTTTACATAGTAGGGTAACACCCCCAGTAATTGACATGCACCAGTGATTGGCACATCCTACATGTCCTAAAATAAGATTTATATCCAGTCTTTTAAAAATGCAAGACCTCATACCAGTTATATGCTCCTTTACGTTAAAGATTATAATTTTGATTTATGCTACTAGATGACAATAATGCCTAGGAAAGAGAAACAATTATGGCTTGTATGAAATTAGCCATTTTTGTTGCAAAAGCTTCTTCTTTAGTTTAAGGAAGGCATGCTTTTCAATTCATTATTATTTGATATCTAATATATTTTAAATTTTAATTGACAACAGTTTTGTTTAGTTGAAAAGGATTACTTTAATTGTGTAAAAGTATTTTCGACACAAATATTTGGATTTCTGAATCAATGATAGATGCCAGTTAATGGTGCTTCAATTTTGCTAGTTCCAAGTAATTGGCAACTATTCCAATTACAAGGAATTCTCAAGGAATTTGAGATTAAACCACTTATTTTGGAAGTACTTTTAAAGTTATAGACTAATTTTGTTTATCATTTGTTTTTATTTGAAAATATGAAATATTATCAGTAATTGGAATTCATTAAAGCTTTATATGACAATTACTGGGGACAGCATGACAATTACTGGGTAATTATGTAAGTACATTGTATTGTTTTAAAGTGTTCACATTTCAGACTATTATGCTTATTTCGTACTTTCAAAAACCTGAAATATGGCATCTTCATCTACAGTAAATTCATTTAAAGCGATTAAACCCAATGTAGAATGTAATTTTTTTTAAAATATAAACTTTTGCCAATTATTGGATCACAAGGTGTCCTACATTGGTGCTCTAGGTGCCAATTACTGGTGATTTCAGCAACTTTTTATAAATATATTTTTATAAAAATACTTTTTCAGTTTTTTTTTCTGCTTTTAGTGGGCAAAATAGATGCACAGATATGCATTCTTTGATTTAAAAATATTTCCAAGTAAATATCTTATTTCTTTGTAATAAAAATTGAAGTAAGTTTAAAGATAATTTCTTAAAGTGCCAATTACTGGGGATGTTACCCTATATACCGACGTCTGAATCGACTTCATTATCCAGTTTCATCTGCCATTTTGTTTCAAAATGGCGACCATTTATTATTATTATTATTATTTAAAATTTAAAATTAGGTAATCAAAAATTAGAAGTTAAAAAAAAATTCCTTTACGTGTTTTAGATTGATGCAAAGATTCCAGAGCATTTTTTGTTTCATTTGTATCTTAAAAAATGGACTTATAGAACTTTGAATTTCTCGTGTGGCTAACATTTTGGAATGATCTTATTTTTGTCACGTGGTAACACTAATATTAATGAACCGATTTGGGTGTAACTTGGTATGTACATTTTGCATACAGAAGTCTCGATTGAATTCATTCGCCAACTTCATCCGCCATCTTGTATCAAAACAGAGACCATCTAATTATTTATTTTAAATTTTAAATTTAAAAAGTAAAATACAAAAAATAATTAGAAATTGAAAAATATTTTTTATCTGTTTGACCTTTATACAATGAGTTCGGAGCATTTTTTATTTTGTTTTTATCTTAAAAAATAGCTTATGTATAACAGTTTGAATTTTTCTAGTGAGTGACATTTTGAAAAATCTATTTACCTTCGATAGCACTTGGATATATCAACCGATATCGAGGTGATTTATCATGTGCACAGGACTTACTAAGATCTCGATCAATCTCAACAGTTAATTCCTCCAATCATATTGTTTTAAAATGGCAGACACTTCATTATATAACCGAATTTAGCGATCAAATATAAATCGCTTTAAATAAAACCAGCTTGTATAAAATTGATTACTTTCTCGAAATTCCCGTTCACATTCAGTATTGACAAAAACAAGTATATAATCTTCTATTATCGTGTTTCATTAGCTTGAGTTTCGTATGGTTGAACAATATAACTTTAATATTTTTTTAAATGTAAAAAATACATAAGCTCCGTCTTTCTCCCTGTACTGGCCGGAAGGACTTTTTATTCTTAGTCACGTTATTCAAAATAGTAAAGTTTTTATTTTGTGTTTTTAGATGTGGGTAGGTGGGTTTTTCAGGTTTCCGGGCATTAATTGCACAATTAATAACTCTAAATATATAAACATATATATTTTTATTTTTTCACTTTTCAGCCTCTAAAAAGATATCCAGTGCCAAATTTGTGAGATTTTAGCTTATATTAAATCATTAGTTTTTCTAAAGGCAACACTTTTACTCCAACCCATGATCTGGTGTCCCAAAGCCTGAATGGGAGTCGCGGTCTGAATCATAGCCATCCAATTTTCCCACCCCCTCCGCTGTCCTGTTTGAAGTTGAGCTAATCTCAATATGTTCCAAATTTATAAACTTGCGCTAAAATATTTTTTAAACATATTTAGTTTAAATTATTTATGTGAGATCACATTTAATTATTGATTGAAAAGAATCAAAAACTAATATATATGATGCTTTACAGCTGAAATTGTAAAAATATTTTATTGAAATAGCTATTTACAGATTTTGAGCACTTACCAGAACATTGAAAAATACCGAAAATTTACGTAAATTTTCAGTTCGCGAGAATCAAGTACACGTATGTTACATTCTGTCAATTTTTCAACTATTAAAATTAATAATAATTGCATTTAAAAGGAATTTCACAACATTATTTAAATTTTTTAGTCCATCTAGAAATCTTACTATGATTGTTTTAATCTACATTGAATTTGATTTGAGTAACAGAAATTAAATTAACGTAAACAGTCAAAATAAAAAAAAGCTCCGTTAACATAAGTTTTATAAAAAAAGAGTATAATATAAGTAAATTTTTTACAAAATGCGATGTTGATTGTTATACACATCACATTGCAAAATGTACTGTCATTTTCGCCTAATCGTACATTGTGTCTTTTGTTTTAATTCCCAAATTTTAGCTCAGTAAACTTTATAGAATAAAATGATGACAATTTTAACTTCTTAAAAGAAAGAAATTTTGAAGTGCTCCTAAACGTGTAATGACATGTCACTAACTTATAATTACCACAACATTAAAATGCCGCGCTAATGACCACCTTGATAATGACATTTTTCAAGTTGAGCCGTGTTATGTATAAACGATAACAAATGAAAACGTACTTACTAAAGATATAATTATTTTATAAACAATAGTAAATTTTCCTAATAACAAACAATAGCAAAATTAAATTATTAAGTATACATTTAATCAGAATAAAATTGGACCTGGCATACGCGAGAAGGGAGATAGCACGGTAAAGGGGTTATTGAAGACAAATTGAATAATTTGATACATATCAAGTAGAATTTCTATATAAATTCAGACATGCTGGTACCACAAATATAATTTCCATATTTGATTTGGTAAAAGGAATTATGTACGGTGTGTGTTTTTTAATTACCTGAACTGTTTTATTATTATCAATAAAAAAGTTCACATGCAATTGATGCATGGATTAACTATTTATTCCAATTTTAACATTTCTGTATATAGCTTATACGCTGAAAAAAAAATCCGTTAAATTTACGGCAAAAACGGCTGGTAGAAATGTTGCCAGCAATTTTTACCGTAAATTTAGCAGATTTCTTTTAAGTGTACGGTAAATGTTAAGCTGAAAACAAATTTTTAAAAAGGCACTATAGGCAAAAGTGGACACACATGGTGGAGTTACTTTGAACAACATGAAAGACATTTAGATTTTAATATTGTAAAAATGTGGATTAATTATAAACAATTGCCATTTAAGACTATTTAATTACAAAATATTGCCCAAATTATAGAAAAATATAGTTTAATTTCCAACAGCTTTAATTACAACTTTCTTCTCCAGTTCCATTTTTTTTAAAGTAAAATTGAGTCAGACTTTTCAAAAGAAATATAAGTGGCATATTTTCGCATGAAGCATATCGATTTTTGCAATGTCTGCATAAATTACTGATTACTTAAAAATAGTATTCTCACCCATTATCATTTATATATCTAGAAAAATAGTTAAATATTATTATCTAAAAGTGATAACTATAATAACTATACATTTGCACTGTAAAAAGTTGCATATAATTTTGAAACTGAAAAATCGCAGGTTTAGTAAATGGTGCATAAAATGTTGTGAAGTCTAAAATCTAAACATATATTGAAATAAAAATAAGATGTTCAATGTTTAGATGATTTGTGTGACTTCATCAGGAAAATGTTGTCATGAATCAAAACGAAAAAAATAGAGCAAAATCCACTTGAATTTCAATGGTTCGTTACATAATCAATCAATTAATCCTTAAGAGATTACCACAAATAAACTATGCAGATGCACCATCTATCTGACAAAAATATAATAAATTTTCAAATGATTTAGCGAAAGAAACTATAGTATCATCTATAGGACGATAGCGGAATAAAGGAAATTAAAGTAAGTGGTTTTGCAGGCAGTCATTTCATCTATAGTAAAGTGATGAAAAAACTGCGGAACACAAAAATATAATTAAACAGACAAATTTACTAAAAGCAAAAATAGCAGTTCATACCCAATCCTGAAAATTTCAAGATGAATAATTTTAGTTGCAAAATATTATTTTAACGTTTGAATTCAATGCGTGCATTTGAAAAAACATAAAAAAGATATTTTGCAATACCATTAGACAACAACACTTACTAGATTTTATATCAAGTGCCCTCACAGTTACATAGTAATGCTGAGATAACAATTCTCTTTAATACTGCTTTGATGCTTACAGAAAGAATCCACTGGAATTATGATTAGAAGAAATGGAATTTATGAAATGCAATTTCATTTAATCATTTAAACTTTGGGTGTATCTGTTAAAATAATCTTTTGCAACTAATTTTATTTATCCTATAGATTTCAGCATTGAATGTATAAACACTGTTATTTTTGCTTTTAGCAATGCTTGCTTCTTTTATTTTATTTTTCAGTTCTGCATTTATTTTCATCACTATACAGTAAATGTAGCCATTGTATGTCACACCATTCATCTGATTTTCTTTTATTCCTTTATTGCTAGATAAATGACGCCATCGTATACATCTTCGTTAAATCACTTGAAATTTTATCTTATTTCTGTCAGATAGATAGTGCCACTACACACTTTCTTATTGGTTATTAGTTAAAGTGATAATTGAAATGTTTTGAAATATTGGTAATTGACTGAAAATTTTGAAACTGACTTCGGTTTTGCTCTGTTTTTTAGGAAGCATTCAGACAATCTTTTTCTTATGAATGTCACATAAGATGATTGTAACGTTGACTATCTAAACTTTAATTTAATGTTTGTTAAATATTAAATTTTACACCATTTTATACACCTTTTACTGCATTGATGGGTTTTTTCACATGCTTACATTATTGTCTGTGATTTCTTAATAATATTTGGGGATCTACAAGAAAGGTAAAAAGCTAAAACTTTTTTCAGCTGGTTTGTTCCATGAGACTTTGATACCATGCCGATGTATCATATTCCAAAATTTAAATTCTTATTCTCAAAGAAAACATTATTAGAGTATATTGACTCATTTAATGTTTTTTTTTTTCAAGAAAAAAAGATTTTTTTTTTCTAAAGACACATTTTTTAAACATAAAATCATCCTAAATAATTCCTGTGCCTGAAAAATTTTAAATTCCACTTAAGGTATGTATAATTGCTTTGTAAAAAAATGCATGATACAGTTATAAAGCAATTTACTTCCATACTTGTAAATCATCAGTAAAAAGATGTATCTCTTAAACACAAAAATATCCAAAACTTTTCAATGCATATCATATTTGTCATCAAATTGAAAGAACAAAAAGTTATCCGGCGTAAAGAAATATGTCAGCAAACGAAACAAAGATTTTAAGCTTCTCTTCGGAATTGAATTTTTTCCTTTTATTTCTTTGACAGCCTCCATCAAACTATTCCAGAGAATATAATATTGATTATTTCGCCCTGTATGCATGAATGATTTCAGTTTATTAAATATAGATGTATGAAACCAAAAGCAGAAATGTTACGAATGAAAATAATAATCATGATTACTATAATAAAATCAATTTAGCAATTTTATTTTTCGTGTATTTTTTTAATATTAAAAATTTGCTTCAATAGTTTTAAAATGAATTATATTTGTTTTTTAATGCATATAAGGGTATGTACTTGCTCTTCACGTGTTAGAAAATATTGACGAAACCCGTTTTTTTAAGCATTATAAAATCGATTTTCTGATGAAGTTCACATAAGATAATCGAAACCATTGACTATCTTAACTTTATTTTAATTTATGTTTAGTTTTTAGAATTTACACTGTTTTATACGCCTTTTATTAACTTGTGATTTATTTTTTATTTTAATATATATACAATATTAGTTAGGGTTTCTTAATTATATTTGGAAATTTACAAGAAGGGAAAAATAATATAAACATGAGCTCCTTTTTTTCATTAAACTTTGATACCAAGGTAGCGTCTCTTATCCGAAAATTTAAATTTCTATTCTGAAAGAAAACATTATTCTAATATAATGATACAACGCGAATTTTTTTTTCAGAATAACCAGTGAGTAAAGATATTTTCTTTACTTTTTGACACGGGTTGCAGATTAGTAAAATAAAATATTTTCAAGAAAAATGTGTTCAATTAAGACGATCTTTTGTTTTCTAAAGCCATTTTTTTTTTCATAAAGTCATCCAAAGTAACCATGCCTTTGAAAATTTTTAAATTCCACATAAGATATTGAGAATTGTTTTGTAAAAAAATTACATGATAAGGTTATAAAGGAATTTATTTCCGTACTCATATATTCTCAGTAAAAAGATGTATCTGTTAAACACAAAAATATCCAAAACTTTTCGATGCATATCATATTTGTCATCAAACCGAAAGAACAAAAAGTGATCCAACATAAGGAAATCTGTCAAAAAACGAAACAAAGATTTTAAGCTCCTCTTCGGAATTGAATCTTTCCCTTTTACTTATTTGACAGCCTCCATCAAACTATTCCAGAAAAAATAATATTGATTACTTCGTCATGTATGCATGAATGATTTCAGTTTATTAAATATAGATGTATGAAACAAAAAGCAAAAATATTGCGAATCAAAATAATAATCATGATTATTATAATAAAATAAATTTAGAAAATTTATTTTTCGTGTATTTTTTATTATTAAAAATTTACTTAATAGTTTTAAAATGAATTATATTTGTTTTTTTAATGCATATAAGGGTATGTACCTGCTCTTCAAGGGTTAGAAAATATAGATGAAACCCGCTTTTTTGGAAGCATTATAACATCGATATTTCCTGATGAAGGTCACATAAGATAATCGAACCTTGACTATCTTAACTTTATTTTAATGTATGTTTAGTTTATAGAATTTACACCATTTTATACGCCTTTTATTAACTTGTGATTATTTTTTATTTTAACATGTATACAATATTAACTAGGATTTCTTAATTATATTTGGAAATCTACAAGAAGGGGAAAATAATATAAATTTGAGCTCATTTTTTTTTCATGAAACTTTGATATCGAGCTTGCGTCTCTTATCCCAAAATTTAAATATCTATTCTGAAAGAATAATTGAGTATAATGATAGACGAGAATTTTCTTTACCGAATAACCAGTGAGTAAAGATATTTTCTTTATTTTTTGATACGAGTTATAGATTAGTAAAATAAAATATCTTCAAGAAAAATGTATTCAATTAAGACGATCTTTTCTTTTTCTAAAGCCAATTTTTTTTTTTAACATAAAGTCATCCAAAGTAACCATGCCTTTGAAATTTTTTAAATTCCACATAAGATATTGAGAATTGTTCTGTAAAAAAATTACATAATAAGGTTATAAAGGAATTTATTTCCATACTCATATATTCTCAGTAAAACGATGTATCTGTTAAACACAAAAATATCCAAAACTTTTCGATGCATATCATATTTGTCATCCAACCAAAAGAACAAAAGTTATCCAACATATGGAAATCTTTCAGTTTCTCTTCAGAGTTGAATCTTTCCCTTTTATTTCTTTGACAGCCTCCATCAAACTATTCCAGAAAAAATAATATTGATTATTTTATCCTGTATGCATGACCGATTTCGATATTTTAGGTATAGATATATGAATTTAAAAACAAAGTTTTTCCAAACCAAACTAATGATAATAATTATTATAATAAAATACATTTAGTATTTTTATTTTTCGTTTATTTTTTAATATTAAAATTTGCTTTAATATTTTTAAAATGAATTATATTTGTTTTTTAATGCATGAAAGTGTACGTACCTGCTCTTCACGAGTTACAAAATATAGATGAAACCCTTTCTTTTAAAAGCATTATAACATCGATTTCCTTTTGAAGGTCACATAAGATAATCGAAATATTGATAATCTTAACTTCATTTTAATGTTTGTTTAGTTTTTAGAATTTGCACCATTTTATACGCCTTTTAGTAAACATGTGATTTTTTATTTTCTCCTGTATACAATATTAAATAAGATTTCTTAATTGTGTTTGGGCAAAAAGCTATAACTTTTTTTAACTGATTTGTTCCTTGAAACTTTGATATCATGCCGGAGTCCCTTATTTCAAAATTTAAATTCTTATTCTGAAAGAAAACATTATTCAAATATAATGATCAAAGAGATTTTTTTTCCAGAATGGCGAGTGAGTAAAGATTTTTTCTTTCGTTTTTTACACGCGTTACAGATTAGAGAAAAATATATCTTCACGAAAAGTGTCACCAATTAAGACGATCTTTTTATTTCTAAAGGCATATTTTAAACATAAAATAATCCGAAATAATCCATGCGTCTGAAAAACTTTAAATTCCACTTTAAGTATTGAGAATTGATTTGTAAATATATATATATATATATATACATATATGTATAATAAAGTTATAAAGGAATTTACTCAAATACTTTATATTCTCAGTAAAAAGATGTATTTCTTAAATAGAAAAATATTCAAAACTTTTTGATGCATATCATATTCGTCATCAAACCGAAAGAACAAAAAGTGATCCAACATAAAGAAATCTGTCAGCAAAAGAAACAAAGATTTTAAGTTTCTCTCCGGAAATTTCTCTCCCTTTTGTTCCTTTGACAGCATCCATCAAACTATTGCAGAAAAAATAATATTGATTATATCGTTTTGTATGCACGATCGATTACAATTTCTTAGATATAGATGGATGAAATCAAAAGCGTTTTTTTTTTCGGGAATCAAAATAATATTAATTATAATAATAATGTAATGAAATAAAGTTAAATATATTTAGTAATGCGATGATTTATTGTAATTTTAATATTAAAATAGACATTTAATAATTTAAAAAAAACTGTATTTGTGTTTTAGTGCATAAAAGAGGATTCATCCGTACTTCACAGTTTACGTTATATAGATGAAAACCATTTTTTTATAACTATGTTAGATTTTTTACATTTAAGGAATGCGGTCACTTTTAAACAGATTTTTTGTGTTTTTTAGTTTGTTTTGGTGTTTTTCCTTTTAATCAAACACAGAATAAGGAAAATTATAAAAAAATATATGCATGCAACTTTTAAAAATTTGAAAAAGTTTGATGATTTTTAGCAATTTTTTATAAAAATGGCACTAGCTCTTAAAAAATTCCATATAATACAATTTTTTAATATATGCCTATTATACATTCTTGAATGTAATGCATAAAAAACTAGTCAATATAGGGAAATCTAAAAGTTATATAGCTGATTATATATAATTACATAAAATTTTTTAGCAGCTTTTAGTCTAATTTTTTATAAAAAAGGTTTATATATTCACAAGTAAATCTCTTAGAGCTAATTCTTTATTTCATTACACTCTACACATGATCAAAAAACTACACAAAAAAATTCATTCGTATAGGATAATAAAAGTTCGAGTTAGAGCAACAGTCGTTCACATTTTCGGATAAAAATCTAATTTTTCAGAAAACGCATTGAAAGTTTTCAATTTCGGTTTAAATTAACGTCGTCTGCTTTAAGAGTTCTCATTTCATTTATAAAAGATGTACAGGGGAAAAAACAGTTTTAGAAATAGAAATGTTAATTCTATAAGAAAATTAAAAAGAAATACTGTAAACTTTCATGAAAATTGACTTTTTAAATGTAGGCGGATAGCTAAATATATTTTTTATAATATGCACTACGGAGTAACAGTACCAAAAAACTAAATTTTAATTGAGAAATAATTTTTATACCACGCAAAGTTTTCAAATTTATTTTTATTTAATGCCTTCTTCTCCTCCCGCAAGAAGTTAACAGTTAAATAACTAGACGTTCGGGGGTGGGGGCACCGTAATACATAATTTAAAATATGAAAATAAAACATGTGTAAACTATGTATAAAATGCATCGCAATTCCAAAATAAAATTCAAACGTATATTTAAATATTCTTAAAAAGTTGTAATGCTTTATGAATTGCTGATGAGCCAATTTCGACAAATTATATAAAATGGCAAATTACTCTGGAAGTCCAAAATTGCATAAAAGAAATATCCTTATAATTTCAAAAGTATTAATAATATTAGTTAATGGTTTGCTGCATAGGATTAAGCGACTTATATCCAATTACAACATATATTTGAATTGAAATTTGAATGAAATACAGAAGAGTTCGGAAAATATGATTACACATATCTCGGCTGCTAATTATCTGATTGACTTCCTTTATTATGCAAAATTCATGATACATTATTATGTTTTTCATTTCATCCCTTAAAATTAAAAAAAATCTGAAAAATTTTACATACTTTTCAACGGAACGAATGTTTTAAGAGTCAGAAAAAAAATAGTTCCGTGTAATCGATGTTACATATATTATATATATAAGTCTTCCTATTATTACATCCTAAATACACACCAAATTTCGATTCTCGATATCAATTTCTTCGAGAGATAGAGCATTTATAGACATACAGACAGAGAGACAGACGGACGACAAGTAATTTTTGATTTTCAAAGCGATTGCAATACTTATTTTGTACTACGTATGATGGGTTAGTAAAAAAGGTAAAGATTACTATTTATAATCAGGCTTTTTTATTCTGGTCATTTTAATGTTTTAAGTGCATAGTTTGAGTTCGTGTCATAAATGTGCATTTTATTTACATTTTATTGTTTTATTTATTAATGAATGAATGTTTTAATATCTTTATGTCAGATAAGCGGATTAAAAAGATTGAGCTATTTGTTTAAATTAAAGTACAAACGGATTTATATTACGAAATCATCTGCAATCGACAGACACTGATTTGAAGAAATCATGCATAAAATTTATTTTAAAAAGAATAAAACTATATTCAATTGCGGCACATTCTTCAAACAACGATCTTCATGATGCAGTTTTCAACATTTTTTAAGTGCATTTTTGCAACATTCGACGATGTAAAAATCTAAAATTTGCAACGTTGAGAAGTTTAAAAAAACTGTAGTAAAATTTAAATTTAATCAGTTGGTGCCGCCACCATCAAACTGACGTCAGCTTTACGCATGAAAAAAGTTTGTTCTTTATAATATCAAAAGTTTTTTAGCTCACAGGCTATCATAGCCTGAGAGCTTATGTGCCCGTCCGTTCTGTATGTATGTTCGTATGTACGTAACGCGATAACTCATGATAAAAATATCCGATCCACTTGAAATTTTGTATGTAGGTATATCCTGACAAGGCGCTTCCCTGATTAGTTTTTGGAGTTCATTCGATATGTATAAGAGGGGGAACGGGGGGCTCATGCCCCCTGTTCCCCCTCTTATACAAAAAAAGTTTTCAAAATTTAGATTAGGATCATTCTGATGAGGCGATTCCGTGACTGTTATTAGGTGTTCATTGATTAAGTATAAATAGGGGGAACAGGGGTTCTAATGCCCCCTCCCGTTAGTTGATATAAATGGGATTTTCATGCAGAATTAAGTTTTCAAAATTTAGATTAGGATCATTCTGATGAGGCGATTCCGTGACTGTTATTAGGTGTTCATTGAATAAGTATAAATAGGGGGAACAGGGGTTCTAATGCCCCCCCCCCCCCCCGTTAGTTGATATAAATGGGATTTTCATGCAGAATTAAGTTTTCGTTCAAAATTTAGATTAGGATCATTCTGATGAGGCGATTCCGTGACTGTTATTAGGTGTTCATTGAATAAGTATAAATAAGGAGAACAGGGGTTCTAATGTCCCCCCCCTTAATTTATATAAATGGGTTTTTCAAGCAGAATTTTCAGATTTCGTTCAAATCTCTGAATAGTTTTGGAAGTTTAATGGTTAAGTATAAAAGAGGGGGATAACTCTTTTTAAATTATATAAATGCTAAATGGGTTTTTATTAAGAATTATCTAATTTGCTCTGAATTTTGGATATAGATTTTTTATATGATAAAGCATGTCTTTGATAGTATAGGAGGTTCAATGATTAAGTATAAAAAAGAGAAAAGGGGAGAGCTGTTTCCCCTTCTTAATTTTTTTTTTCGAACGGAATTAACCCTTGAAAATATAAAGCTTTAATGTGCAATTAGTATTTGTAGCCTGTGAGCTCAATGCCTTCAGTTTAACTGGGCAGTATTCTTTATTTTTTTACTTCGTGCTAGTTGTTTGTATCATGTTTTAAGTGTAAAAAAAGTGTGTTTCTCTTTCAAGCTGCAGACATTTAAAAAAAAGTATTTATATTTTAAAAATAAACATAGCACTTGAAAAATGCTGATAAAAGTAATTTAGAATGTAGGTAAATAGAATAAAAACTTAACTTTCTCATATAAAAAGTTATTTTTGAGAAACACTCGAAGGAAAAATTATCAATCGATAAACAAAATTTTTATACTCAAGATAAATTTATCATTTCGTTTGTAGTTTATTGGAACAAAATTATTGTAATTTAAAAACGCCACACTGTCTCTGTGAGTTAGGCGTTCTTAAACACTTTTAGGTGCGTTCGTAATTATAAAATACATAACACGTATAGTATTGGTTCGGTCCGTCAATCTGTTTGTCTGTCCGTCCGCATATAAAAACGCAAAAACTACCTAACAAAATCGTTTGAAATTTAAAATATATAATCATTGCAGAATTTGTTTTGTAATTTTTATAAGAATTGGATGCATAGTTCAATTATGGTCCAATCAAATGTATTCTCTTAAATTACGGCCAATGAAAAAAAAATAGTATCAAAGCATTTTACTGATTTTGCACACTTTTGAATATAATAAAATTAACATGTATCTGTGAAATATATATTAAAATATACATTCTGTACAATTTGAGCTGAAAATAATATTTTTTATTCAGTTACAAAGCCATACAGAAGTATTCCTTTACATAATGGTATAAGAGAAAGCATTGTTTGGGACATACTTTAATTATATTATTAAAATATTTCAATTTTTATGAAATTGATATACGCTGCGAAGGTTTATTAACGGTTACTTCCTGTATAATAGAAATCAGACAGCATTTACAAGGACAGAAAGAATTTCGGATATTTACACAGTATCCGAATTACTCTATGCTACTACACTTGAAAAATCAGCTGAATCTGAATATTTTTAAAACTTCATATAGAACGAATGCACCTCATTAGCTAAGTTTGATGTGCAATTTAAAATTTATTTTTACCAACTGTTCAAAAATTAAGTATAGTATTGTGTTTTAGAAAATTACCGTTTTTAGTTGCACCCTTTTCATTCTGTTTTAGAAAATTGCAGTTTTTAGTAGCACCCTTTTCATCAATAGGTTTTTATTTTGATTCATTACTGTTTACCGATTAGGAGAAAATACCACATCATAAAACTATCTATATGGATAAAAGCCATTGTCTGTATGCATGTTTCTCATACAAATGTTCAATTTGACTGCTTCGTATGAAATTTCTGTACATTCGTTTCAGAAAATGGAAACGGTGAAAGAGTAATCAGTTTCTTCTCCAACATTTGAGTATTATAACAAAAGGTTGGGAAAATTCAACAATGCGATGGATAATATTATTATATTTTTTCCTATAGAATGTTAACTAATATACTTGAAATGTAACTAAAAATTAAAGACACCACTTCAGCACAACAAAAAGCCGATAATATGCAATGTAAAAAAAAAAAAAAAAAACCCTCTAAATATACGACAAAAACTGCTGACAGCAATGTTACCAGCAGTTTTTGCTGTAAAAATTGCAGTAAAATTAGATGTAATAAATTACATGCGATAAAATTTGCGTCTAATTTTGCTGCAAGTTTTTACGGTAAAAACTGTTGGTTTTTTTTACGGTGTTCATTTATACCTTAAATGGTCTAATTGTACATATTATTCAATGTTCTGTACCTTTTTGTAATTTCAAAGTGCCCTTTTTTTAAAGACACATTTTGAAGAACGGAATTTTTTTTTAATCTACACTGAGAAAAATCTGCAACAGAGATTTACAGCAGCAGAGATTCCAGACAATGTCCGTAAAAAACTAAATGTATTCCTATATCAAGGGACTTTGCCATTACATTAACGGTTTTTGGTCCGTAAAACACAAAAAATACGAGAGTCGATCGTTTATGTGAAACAAGTGCCATGTTCCGTAAATTTACTGGATAATTCACGGTAAAGTACCGTAAATTTACAATTTTTTTACAGTGTATCTTTGTTTCTTTTATTGTCGCGTTTCAACGTTCTTTCGTCAATAATCACAAACAGCCGGAATAAAAATGCCATAAATGCTCAAAAGACTATTTGAAGGAAGAAGTAAATCAAGCCTTTTAAATCACAGGACTAAATTTCCAAGGCAATTTACCTATTTGCAAACCATATATGCAAAATCAACACTAAATTTTACCTTCTGTTCGAGTCTAAAAGTCAGTTAGAATCAGGTTAAGGCTTTTACATAATCCGTTATAGCCGAAGTTTATATCATTAGTTAGATGGGGTTTCATTTTGGACCAATCATCTAAGTACGTTATATCCAAGTACCTTATAACCAGTATCGACTCAATTTAGTTCTTTATATGAAAAAAAAATCTTATATGCATAGCAATCTTATGAAAAAAAGAACTTCTATAATAAAAGACATAATTTTATTTGCTCTGTAATGTAAATTGACTTTCGCAGTAAATAAAAGATTTGTTTCGGAGAATTTTATAATTTTGTATACAGTAACATTTTAAAAATAAAAAAAAATGAAATGCTATTTATCATTGTAATAAATTACTGTAATCACCAACAAATACAAAATACGCGTGTTCGTTGAAAGATAACAACTGTAAATTACATAAAATATTTTTTTCTTTTAATGCTTGAATAACGATTAGGACAAATGTAATATATGTGAGTTAAACCCTGACATAGTAAGTTATTTGACACTGACATTTATTTATTTTAATTGCTTACAAATTATTTTTAGTTAAACATAATCACTTGACATTTAAAAACGGTGTTAAATTACATTAGTCTATTCAAAACTGTTTAAGTACTGCTTATTCTTAATTAAAACGGACGGTATAATATATTTATTATCTGCTGTGAAATTAGTATTTTAAAAATTAACATTTGAAAAAGCAGATTAGTTTTATTTATAAAGAATATTTTTGTTAGTATATTTTTGCTTTTAATTCTTTTGTTATTAACTTTTTTCTGTTATTGAATACCACTGGTGTCACATGTGACCCCACTAGGATTTTTATTTATTTATTTATTTATTTATTTATTTTTACGTGCAGCTATTTACATTATAATTATATATCTATACTATGTTTATTCATTTTGTTGTAAAAAAATATGTTTTATAAAAGAAATATTTATAATTATTTATCAAATATACGTTTATTATAGAAATATATATATAATAATTAATCTTACCGTTTTCAAACATTAGTTTTTCACTAATTTACTCAAATAAAAATATTTCAATTCATGAAATTATAATTACACATAGTTCCAATAATTGCATGTAAGATTGCATAATATTACATGTAATTATGTATGTATTATATATATAGATATATATATATATGTGTGTGTGTGTAATGTGTTTATGTATATGTGTGTGTGTAATTTGCATATAGTATATGTTTATGTCAAATATGTATGTGTATATGTATATGTATGTAATTTGCAAGTGCATATGTATGTGTATTATATGTATTATAAAACTAAACGTAATTAATATGTCGATTTATACGTAATACTATTAATATTACACATTATAATTACATATAATTACGATAAAACGCATATTTGTATAAATTACAATTTACATAATTTTATTATGCAATTTACATATATATAATATTTACTAATATATTATGTAAAATTTTGTATTCAAAATATAATCATATATATAAATTAGCATAGGGATGACAGAAACTTATTGAATAAATTGTAATTAAAAAATAAAATTTACTTATTTTATTAATTTCCTCTATATGAGTCAAGTATCAAAAGAGTAAATTACTTTTTTTTACGAAATTTAAAACTCCTACATTTTTTTACAGATATACGGTAAATTTGCGCTGGAGTCACAAGTTAACCCATGAGATTTGAAATCGCTTTTATAAAAGTAACAGTTTTTTTTTCACAATGAAGGTATATGATTGTACGGATTTGAATTTATGGAAATTAGACATTCTTAGTCATCCAAATGTCAATAAATGTATAAATAAGAATATATGTATAAAACACACAGAAGATAAAATAAAATTCAAACAAGTTTGTTATACAATGTAAATAATAATAATAATAATAATAATTCTATAGATGTAAATTTGCAAATATCTGAATATTCAGTAAAATTTTATCTGTGTACTATACATAGTCTAATCTACCATATACTAATCTACAATACAAACTTTTGTAAATCTACAGAAATCCGTATCTTACAAATGAATATACTAAAACTAGAGTAATATTACTATAATTCTATCTCTAACCTGAGTTGCTGTTATATAAAAATTCTAAATATCCCAATTGTCTAGAAAATTCTTAGTAACTTAATAGATTTTTCGATTAACAGTGAAACGTGAATCTGTTATAATGATTTTTGATGTTCCCGTAAATAAAATGCTTTAAGAATCTTTAGTAACTTTGCAGATATTTTTTACAGTGTATCTCAAAATTTTCATATTCGTGTATGTGGCTTTCCAAAGGTTGGTTGTGTTTATGAAGGCCAATTATCAACACGAGAGATGGTGTTGCAAAAAACATTTTAGGAATTTTTAGGAATTTTGCAGATTTTTTAATTTATTTTTTTTACAATTTATCTCAAAGAAGTGTTTATTACAAGTTATATTCATGTACTTGTCTTATCAAAGGTTGGCAAGTCGACTGATTGTATTTATGACGGACAATTATGAACATGAGAGATATAGACGTCAAGAGAGTGATGCCATACCTGGGGAGTTTTTACAATAGAACCTAACCTGTTATTACGCAAGGAAAGCCAAGGTACGAAGAAAACCACAGATAACTCCACGATAATTCCGAAGAGTGCAATTGGGTTCGAACCCAGAACCTCCCGTCTGCCATTTTCTAGTGCAAAACCTCTAGACCACTGGTGGGGATCTTTTCAAAGGACATTTATCATTTTATGAAAAGTTCTGATGCACCATTTCCTTGCAAGTACGTTAATTATATAAAAAAGAAACTTTTATATCATCTGTAAATGGTATCATATTCAGATTTAAATAATGTCTTACAAATTTCTCGAATTTTCAATTTTTTAACAAGACTTAGAATGAAATAATTGAAACAAGTACTTTTTCCATGTTAATACAGTGTATTTTTACTTTACAAACACGATAAAACAGGAACAATTTTTTGGTAAATATTGGGTCAAATGCATATAAGTATCTTTGGGAAATATCCATGTTCTTTCACAATATTTTTATAAACACACAATAATATCACAGGTAAATTTTCCTATGTGTGCACTTAAAGGACTGCACACTAAAGGTCTAATATAGAAGTAAACTGACGACCTTTTAATTGTATTTTCAGTAAGGAAAGGGATCCACAGATGCATAAATGTTTCCCTATATTAATTATTTGCATTTGTTTAAACGCTATGATGATAACAGTAGGATGAACGTCAATCGTGGATCTTTTTATGGAAATTTAGCCTGTGTGAACTGAAACGATGAAAGACAGAACGGACATAATGCCATATCGACAAACATGGGGTAATATTTGTTGCTATCGTAATTAATGGGACACCAATATATATATTAATGATTTTATGAGTATTATAGTTTGTTGAGGCTAAAAATAAGCAGGCGATGTCTTTGGATTGACTTGTATAACAATGTAACTACATGGATCTTTCTAAGAGCTATTTTACATCTATCACATTCTTGGCCTTCATGATCAATATAACTACGCACTATTCCCCATGCTAAAGGCACTATGCGTAGATAATTTATTCTAGATGTGTCAAACCATTCGAAATGATATGATAATCAGATTAAGTATATCCTATTTCCTATGTTGAAGGCATTATGTGTTTAGGAAATAAGATTTTATGCGTTAGCTAATATAACACGGAGAATCGTTCACATTTATTGCCATCATTTTTTTGTCCATGTCAGGAGGAGGCGGAAAGCAAAACTATAACAATATTTACATGCTTTTTAGGTAGATTTCGTATCAAATACTATCTATAATATTATCCTCTGTGTTAGAATTTCGGAAAAATAATCGCAGATGTACATCGATCATGACCTTTACAGCCGAAAACCACTCTCTGTAAAAAAAAAAAAAAAAACTTTGACTATTTATCTATTTGTCTGTCTATCTATCTCTATGTACGCACACATTTATATATACATACATTTATATATACATACAACTTTTTATGGGCACGATCATTTTCATAATTTTGCACAAATCTTTTCAAAACTGATACATAAAATCATGGGGCATAAAATCTCAGTCAAGTTCATGTAAGAAAAAAATTGGATCAAGTTGTTGAAAATAGTGAGGATTTTGTGAATACCGAAAAACCCCCATAACTTCTTTATTAAAACACATATCGAATCACTTTAAAGTTACTATTACATCTAAAAGTATGGCCAACGTATGGCAGATTTTTGGCAACAGTAAAAATGGTCTCAAGGGGTGAAAAAAAGAATAGGAGGATTAGGGTGATAAAAAAATTCAAAACTTCGTCAATTCTTAAGATATGAAATGGAAATAAATTGGTTATATATTTTTTTAATATTATCTACAACTTTTATATTCATCATTAAAACTACTTTAAAAGATTTAAGAAAAATAGAGAAGTATTTTTTGTAGGCAATGTACAAATAATTTTTAATCGATAGCAAACGGAATAGTACATTTGCTGTTTTATATATAAAAATAGCATTGTATGAATTTTGTATGAATTTACAATAAAGTTCTGAAATTTTATTTATAAATCGACTGCACAATTTATAACATATGCATATTTATTATTTGCTCTGATAGTAGTTGACAATTCAGATTTCAGATAGCTCATAAGTAATTAAAATTGTTTGATAAAAAAAATACAAAAAATAAAACTTTTAAGTAAAAATTTTATTAATTTTTTCTAACGTAAACATTTATATGCAATTTAAAAGCAAATGGTGGTACTATAATTTGTATAAAAATATATATTTTTGATCTGCTTTCCATATTTTATTAACTGAAAGTAAACAGCGATCTTTAAAAATGAGGCATTGATGACTTCATGATGCTTTTTAACATTTAAAAAATAGAGAAGAAAACGTTTGAATAAATCATTAGGGTTCATTTTTTTTCTTTTTGGAATGCTTTTTCTTTTATGGATAAATATAAAATACTTCTATGTAAATTGTTGTTTTTTAATTACGACAAAAATCATTGTAGATAATAAGAAAATATTTCAATTCCAAAATCGTGGGATCCCAATTTTTAAATATAAATTATTTAGCAAAATCAATTACAATTATTTCAGAAACATGAAAGATATTACTCAGAAATAATTGAGATTTTTAAGCTATTGCATAGCTTTTATCGCGGGCTTTGAGCGCGGTGACCGAATCCAAAAATTCCGTAACGCGAAAAATCCTAACACATCGGTAACGAAAAAACCTAACACTCGGCTAACGTCGTTTCCTTTCGGAAAACTTCGGAACGGTATCCTTCGGTAGACTTCGGCAGACATTGACGCGGTATTTTTCAGATATTAGAATATCAAGTTTTTCTTATGATCTCATTTTCATAGCGCGGCCAAATTTTGTTTGGTAATTTATTATGAGACAGTGTTTATTTTGGTGGTCTTATTTATTTTGGTGACAAGAGACCCCCCCACCGTGAGGGTCGAAAAATTTAAAATGCTTATAACTCGCGATCTAACTTTCGTAGCGCGGCCAAACTTTGTTTGGTAATTTATTATGAGACATTGTTAATTTCTGGTGACAGGATACACCCCACGGTGAGGGTCGAAAAATTTAAAATGCTTATAACTCGCGATCTAATCTTCGTAGCGCGGCCAAACTTGTTTGGTAATTTATTAGGAGACAGTGTTAATTTTTGGTGACAGGAGACCCCAGACGGTGAGGATCGAAAAATTTAAAATGCTCATAACTCGCGATCTAATTTTCGTAGCGCGGCCAAATTTTGTTTGGTTATTTATTATGGGACAGTGTTGATTGTTGGTGACAAAAGACACCCCACGGTGAGGGTCGAAAAATTAAAAATGCTTATAACTCGTGATCTAATTTTGGTAACTTGGCAAAATATTGTTTGGTAATTTATTATAAGACAGTGTTAATTTTTGGAGACAGGAGACCCCCCACGGTGAGGGTCGAAAAATTTAAAATGCTTATAACTCGCGATCTAATATTCGTAGCGCGGCCAAATTTTGTTTGGTAATTTATTATGGGACAGTGTTGATTTTTGGTGACAGGAGATCCTCCAAGGTGAGGGTCAAAAAATTTAAAATGCTTATAACTAGCGATCTAATTTTTGTAGCGCGGCCAAATTTTGTTTGGTAATTTATTATGAGGCAGTGTTAATTTTTGGGGACATTAGACCCCCCCCCCACGATGAGGGTCGAAAAATTTTAAATGCTTATAACTCACGATCTAATTTTCGTAGCGCGGCCAAATTTTGTTTGGTAATTTAATATGAGACTGTTAATTTTTGGTGACAGAAGAGCCCCCACGGTGAGGGTCGAAAAATTTAAAATGCTTATAACTCACGATCTAATTTTCGTAGCGCGGCGAAATTTTGTTTATTCATTTATTATGAGTCAGTGTTAAGTTTTGGTGACAGGAGACCCTCACGGTGAGGGTCGAAAAATTTAAAATGCTTATAACTCGCGATCTAACTTTCGTAGCGCGGGCAAATTTTGTTTGGTAATTTTTTATGAGACATTGTTAATTGTTGGTGACAGAAGACCCCCCCCCCATGGTGAGGGTCGAAAAATTTAAAATGCTTATAACTCGCAATCTAATTTTCGTAGCGCGGCCAAATTTTGTTTGGTAATTTATTATGAGACATTGTTAATTTCTAGTGACCGGGGACACACCCCACGGTGAGGGTCGAAAAATTTGAAATGCTCATAACTCGCGATCTAATTTTCGTAGCGCGGCCAAATTTTGTTTGGTAATTTATTATGAGACATTGTTAATTGTTGGTGACAGAAGACACCCTACGGTGAGGGTCGAAAAATTAAAAATGCTTATAACTCGCGATCTAATTTTGGTAGCTTGGCAAAATATTGTTTGGTAATTTATTATAAGGCAGTGTTAATTTTTGGTGACAGGAGACCCCCCACGGTGAGGGTCGAAAAATTTAAAATTCTTATAACTCGCGATCTAATTTTCGTAGCGCGGCCAAATTTTGTTTGGTAATTTATTATGAGACAGTGTTAATTTTTGGAGACATTAGACCCCCCACAATGAGGGTAGAAAAACTTAAAATGCTTATAACTCGCGATCTAATTTTCGTAGCGCGGCCAAATTTTGTTTATTCATTTATTATGAGTCAGTGTTAAGTTTTGGTGACAGGAGACCCTCACGGTGAGGGTCTAAAAATTTAAAATGCTTATAACTCGCGATCTAATTTTCTTAGCGCGGCCAAATTTTGTTTGGTAATTTATTTTGAGACTGTTAATTTTTGGTGACAGGAGAACCCCCACGGTGAGGGTCGAAAAATTTAAAATGCTTATAACTCACGATCTAATTTTCGTAGCGCGGCCAAATTTTGTTTATTCATTTATTATGAGTCAGTGTTAAGTTTTGGTGACAGGAGACCCTCACGGTGAGGGTCGAAAAATTTAAAATGCTTGTAACTCACGATCTAATTTTCGTAGCGCGGCCAAATTTTGTTTATTCATTTATTATGAGTCAGTGTTAAGTTTTGGTGACAGGAGACCCTCACGGTGAGGGTCGAAAAATTTAAAATGCTTATAACTCGCGATCTAATTTTCGTAGCGCGGCCAAATTTTGTTTGGTAATTTATTTTGAGACTGTTAATTTTTGGTGACAGGAGACCCCCCACGGTGAGGGTCGAAAAATTTAAAATGCTTATAACTCACGATCTAATTTTCGTAGCGCGGCCAAATTTTGTTTGGTAATTTAATATGAGACTGTTAATTTTTGGTGACAGGAGACCCCCACGGTGAGGGTCGAAAAATTTGAAATGCTTATAACTCGCGATCTAATTTTCGTATCGCGGCCAAATTTTGTTTGGTAATTTATTATGAGACATTGTTAATTTCTGGTGACAGGAGACACCCCACGGTGAGGATCGAAAAAATTAAAATGCTCATAACTCGCGATCTAATTTTCGTAGCGCGGCCAAATTTTGTTTGGTAATTTTTTATGAGACAGTGTTAATTTTTGGTGACAGGAGATCCCCCCACCGTGAGTGTCGAAAAATTTAAAATGCTTATAACTCGCGATCTAATTTTCGTAGCGCGGCCAAATTTTGTTTGGTAATTTATTATGAGATTTTGTTAATTTTTGGTGACAGGAGACCCCCACGGTGAGGGTCGAAAAATTTAAAATGTTTATAACTCGCGATCTAATTTTCGTAGCGCGGCCAAATTTTGTTTGGTAATTTTTTATGAGACAGTGTTAATTTTTGGTGACAGGAGATCCCCCCACCGTGAGTGTCGAAAAATTTAAAATGCTTATAACTCGCGATCTAATTTTCGTAGCGCGGCCAAATTTTGTTTGGTAATTTATTAAGCTATTGCATAGCTTTTATCGCGGGCTTTGAGCGCGGCGACCGAATTTAAGAATTCCGCAACGAGAAAAATTCCTAACAATCCGGCTAACGAAGTTTCAGTTTGGCAGACTTCGGGAAGGTATCCTTCGATAGACTTCAGCAGACATTGACCCGGTATTTTTGCATAAGTTGATAAAAAATGCTATGCAATAGCTTTACCGCGGCAGTCCCCGAGTGGCACACATATTTTTTTTTTATTTTTAAAAACTAAAATGTTTACTTTTAATGATGTTTTCTTTGTTGTTCCTGCTGATCACTTTTAATTAAAAAATCCAGTGCACGTAGTAAACATTCTATTATACTAATTAATCATCATTCACTCTTTTAGATATCACATACTTCTTTTCATATATTATATTTTTTCTTTCTCAATCCTCAAGATATAATACTGATACTCGTAAGATAAATTCCTGATACTCATTAGGGTTTGTTTCTTTTACATAAAAAAATAAAGTAGCTGAGATATAAACAACGATGTAATTTTGCAATGCGTTATTATTATTTTTTTTCCTTCAAGAATATTGATAAGCAAGAATTCTGAGCATGATATTTTCTCATATCCTTTTGAATCTGTAATGCGGATCTTTAGAAACCAAAGATCACAGAATGAAAATCGATCAATCAATTGCTTATTGCTACATCGAGGAAGATATCGTGACTTCATTTTACAAAATTTTAATAGCAGTTTCCACCGACTTTTCCTTAATTAACCGAATTCGTAAATATCCCCCAAAAGAAAAGAAGAAAAAAATATATTAATTGTTTCATCAATTTAATGCTCTGCTGGGGAATAAAGAATTATTAACTTCAAACAACGAAATATTCCTTAAAAAATTTAATTCAGTGATTTTTAAAAATGAGACGCTGATGACTTCTTGATGCTTTTTAAGATTTCAAAAATAGAGAAGTATATGTACGAATAAATCATTAGCGGTTATAAAAAAAATGTTCTTTTTGGAATGCATTTTCTTGTATGGATAAAAATAGAGCATTTCTAAGTTAGTTGTTGTTATTTTAATTGTATTAAAATTCATTATAGATAAAAATAAAACACCGTAACCCCAAAATCAATCTTGTAGACCCAATTTTTTTAATATAAATTGCTTATGACACTCAATTACAATTATTTCAGAACATGAAAAATTTTGCGCAGAAATAACTAAAGCATGTTATTTTTCACATTATTTAAATTAAAACATGCAATAAAAATTTATATTACATTAATTCTTTTATTTTTAGTCTTTTGGATATCATAGAGTTCTTTTCGTATTTTATTTTTCTTTTTTTTACCCTCAGGATATAATATTGAAATTCATTATATTATTGAAATGCATTATGTTATCTATTACATAAAACATAAAATGGCTCAGATATATAAATTAGCTATGATGGACTTATTTAATGTACAATTGATTTCATTTTTATTTTTACTTACAAGAATCTTGATAACCGAAGTTTGTGAGCATGATAATTTTTCATATCCTTTGAATCTGTAAGGCTACGTGCAAACACCACTACTTTCAATTACACTAAAAGTGCAATAAATCTATCTTTGAAGATGCAGTGTTTCCTACTATCGGTGAGAGGAGAATAAAAGGTTGCTAGTTTTGGAACCTCTTTAAATGATTTTTGAGGTACGAGCCTATCTAATTAAAAAAGGAAGGGAAAGCTTGTCTCGCCCATCTTCAATCGTAAAGCTGCCAACAGATTTCGCGTTCGATTTCTCTCTAAAAGTTCAAATTCAGTGCACTGGAAAAGCAATTTATGCATCAAAGCGCCGACACGAAAGATTAGACCTAGCGATGCCTGATCACAATAAGTTAGTGCTATGTGTCTCGTGCTTAATGCGGATAAAAATCGATGTATGAATTGCGTATTGATATGTCGAGATAGATATCGACACTTCATTGTACAAAATTTTAATGGCAGTTTTTACCGACTTTTCCTGAATAAACGAATTTGTAAATATTCCCCAAGTGAAATGAAGTAAAAAATACATTAATTGTTTCATCCATTTAATGCTGTGCTGGGGAAAAAGAACTATTAACATTAAGCAACAAAAAGGTTCCTTAAAAAAAATTAATTCAGCGATTTTTAAAAATGAGAAGTTGATGACTTCTTGATGCTTTTTAACATTTAAAAATCGAGAAGAATAAGCATGAATAAATCATTAGAGTTCGAAAAAAATGTTTTTTAATGCTTTTTCTTTTATGGATATAATTAAAATATTTCTATGTTAGTTGTTGTTCTGTGATTAAATTTAAAATCCCTATACATAATTACAAAATGCTGCAGCAAAATCACTCAAGAAATGGAACTGCTATACAACATTTCTCAAGATTTCGAAATAACTATATAACAAGAACTAATGCATGGATTTTCAGCAAAATTGAGATTTAGTTAGTACCTGATAAAATTTGACTTTGATTTGTTTTTGGTTTTTATCACCCAATAGGAGTCTCTGTTATGCACAATTTTATAAGGTTGTCGCAATAGTACGAATTCATAAACTAAAACACTGATCATAAAAATTCAGGGTCTATTAGAAGATGACGTGAGTTATGGCCAACTAAATATTGGTGTTAATCTAATCTCCTAACCGGTGGCACTGCTATGCTGCATTTTTCAAGAAACATATATAATATAGAAGAAAGTTTTGGGACAGTCACATCTGACTAGTTATTTAAATTTAAATTTATTTTATTGTTTTCTAAACAATGCTTTTTATAGAAATACAATAGTATGAATTTTTAAGAAATTTAAAATTTTAATAAAATTGCGGTATACATATAAAAAAGTTGTCGTTAGAAATTTAAATTATTTTAAATAAAAAATGTAATATATATATATATATACTAGATAAGGATTTCAGAATTTTAATGAATTATCGATTTTATGAGCCGTTTATTATGAATTCTAAAAATCATTAAAAAAGATATTGAGACTTCATTACACAAAAATTTAATCGCAGTTTCTACCAACGGTTCCTTAATCAACTGAATTCGTGAATATCCCCCAAAAGAAACGAAGTAAAAAATACATTAATTGTTTTTTTTTTTTTTTTTTTTTTTTTTTTAAAGGATAGACGAAAATTTTGAAAAAAATTCTGAAAAACTGGTGGCGTTGCTCTGCTGCATTTTTCAAGAAAATATTAACATATGTAAGATCGAAAGAAAGTTTTGGGACTGCCGCTTCTAACTAGTTATTTAAATTTAAATTAATTTTCTTGTTTTCTAAACAATGATTTTGATGGAAATATAATCAGATAATTTTTTAAATATATTTAAAATTTTAATAAAATGCGGTTTACACAATTAAAAAGTTGTTCTTAGAATCTTAAATTATGTTAAATAAAAACTATAATAAATGTAAATGTATTATATAATGGCTTCAAAATAATAATGATTTATCGAATTTATGAAATGCATATTTTGAATTCTAAAACTTATTAAAAAAGATGTCGAGACAAAATTTTAATCGCGCTTTCTACCAAGTTTTTCATTATTAAACAAATTCTTGAATATCTTTAAATAAAAAATATAATAAATATTTCTATATATTAGATAAGGATATCTGAATTTCAATGAATTATCGAATTTATGAGACGTTTATTATGAATTCTAAAAATCATTAAATAAGAAATCGAAACTTCATTACACAAAACTTTAATCGCAGTTTCTACCGACGTTTCCTTAATTAACTGAATTCGTGGATATCTTCCAAAAGAAACGAAGTAAAAAATACATTAATTGTTTCATCTATTTAATGCTCTGCTGGGGAAAAAAAGAACTATTAACTTCAAGCAACAAATTGTTCCTTAAAAAAATAATTCAGCGACTTGTAAAAATGAGACGTTGATGACTTCTTGATGTTTTTTAACATTTAAAAAGTCGAGAAGAACAAGTTTGAATAAATCATTAGCGATAGAAAAATTAAATGTTCTTTTTGGAATGCTTTTTTATGAATAAGAATAAATTATTTGTAGGATAGTAATTATTGTTTCAAATACTTTAAAATCACTATAGATATTAACAAAATCTTTCTATCCAAATTTTTCAATAGGAATTTCTTAGGACAATCAATTTCAATCATTTAATAACTATAAAAAATATTGTTCAGAAATAATTTAAATATGTTAATTTTAACAAAGTGAAGCGATTATTTTTAATGATTTTTTATTGTTGTTGTTGTCATTTGACAAATATCTGCAACTCGTTTTTAATTTAAAAAATCCAGTTGCATGTAGGAAAAATTTCTATTACCGTAATTTCGGGTGTATAAGCCGCGGATCAAAAAATTCTTTTTGGACCCAGAAATCTTATTTAGTGATTGAAAACAAATATTTACGTCGATCTAAGAAGTTACATTTGTTTCTTAAAAAATTCTGGGTCGAAAAAGAATTGTTTGATCCGCGGCTTATACACCCGAAATTACAGTATATTAATACATCGGCTCTTAGTCATTTAGATACGTCGTAATTATTTTGGTATTTTACTTTTCTTTTCTGAACACTCAAGATAAAATATTGATATTACTGATATTCGTTAGGGTATTGTTTATATAAAAAATAAAATAGCTGAGACATATCAATTAACTATGATTGATTTCTCTAATATGCCTTTTTTATTATTATTTGGTAGAACCATCAAAAGAAAAATATTTAGAATGAAACCTTTTGCTATCCGTTGAATCTTTAATGCGGATCTTTAGAGTCTAAAAATGACAGAATAAAAGTCGATCTATTAATTGCATATTGATGTAATGAATCGAGACTTCATTACATAAACCTTTAATTGCAGTTTCTACCGATTTTTCTTTTATTAACTGAATTCGTGAATATCCGCCAAAAGAAACGAAGTAAAAAATACATTAATTGCGTCATCCATTTAATGCTCTGCTGGGGAAAAAAGAATCATTAACTTTAAGCAACAAAAAGGTTCCTTAAAAATTTAATTCAGAGACATTTAAAAATGAGACTTAGGTGACTTCTTGATGCTTTTTAGCGTTTAAAGAAATCGAGAAGTATATGGCTGTAAAAATCATTAAAGTTTTATAACAATTTTTGGTACACTTTTCCTTTTATGGATTAATATAGAACATGTCTATGTGAGTTGTTGTTCTTTTAGTTCAATTAAAGGTCGTTATAGATGATAACAAAATATTTCAACTTCCAAAAACTTGTGATCCCAATTTTTTAATCCGAATTTCTTAGACAATCAATTACAATTATTTTAGAACCACGAAAAATATTATAAATATTTTAGAAATATTATATTTTTAACAATGTGAAGTGATGAATTTCAAGAATTTTTTTGTTATTGTTGATTTCGTTATTTAACTATCATCTGCAATTCACTTTAATTAAAAAAATCCAGTGCATGTATTAAATTTTTCTATTACAGTAATTCATGGGCGCATAGCTATTTAGACATCACATACTTCTTTTCATATTTTACTTTTCGTTTATTAATCCACAGGATATAATTTTGAAATTACTGATATTCGTTAGGATATTTTTTACAAAAAAATGAAATAGTTGAGATATATAAATTAACTATGATGGATTTCCTTAATGTACTTTTTTTTACTTACAAGAATCTTGATAAGCGAAAATTCTGAACATGATACTTTCTGATATCTTTTGATTATGTAATGTGGATATTTAGAGCCAAAAACCACAGATTAAAAATAGAGATATCTAGACATCATTACAAAAATTTTAATCAAAATTTCTACCCTCATTTACTTAATTAAGCGAATTTCTGAATATCTTCTAAAAGAAACGAAGTAAAAAATATATTAATTGTTTCATCCATTCAATGCTTTGCTGGCGAAAAAAGAAATATTAACTTCAAGCAACAAAATTTTCCTTAAAAAAATAATTCAGCGACTTTTAAAAATCAGACGTTGGTGACATTTTGATACTTTTTAACATTTAAAAAATCGGGAGTAATATGTTTGAATAAACCATTAGCGGTTGAAAAATAATGTGCTTTTTTGGAATTTTTTTTATCGCTAAAAATAAAACACTTCTATGCCAGGAGTTATTATTTTAATAACATTAAAAATTACTATAGATGATAACAAAATATTTCAACTCCAAAATATAATAATTCCAAATTTTAAATATGAATTTCTTTGGACAATCAATTACAATTATTTCAAAATCATGAAAAATAGTTCGTAGCAATAATTATATATTTTGTACTTTAACAAAGTGAAATCATTATTTTTAATGGTATTTTTTAGTTCTTTTTATTTAACTACCACTTCCAGCTTACTTTAATTAAAAAATCCATTGCATATAGTAACATTTTCTATTTTATAAATTCTTCAGCTGTTAATGATTTAGATATCACATACTTCGTATCGCATTATACTTGTCTCTTCTAAACCCTCAGGATATAATACTGAAATTACAGTTACTCGTTAGAATATCCTTTACATAAAAAATAAACAAGGTGAGATACATAAATTAACTGAAATAAATATCTTTAATATACTATAGATTTTTTTTCTTTTATATTTATCACAAGAATTTTGATAAAGGAAAATTCTGAGCATGATACCTTCTCATATCCTTTGAATCAGTAATGCTGATCTTTAGAGTCTATGGACCACAGAATAAGAATCGATATATCAATTGCAAAAATAAAAAATAATCAATAATCAATAATCAATAATCAATAATCAATAATCAATCAATCATCAATAAAAAATAATTTTTATTAGATAATGATTTCAAAACTTCAATGAATTATGGAATTTATGAAACTTAATTTTTAATTCTAAATTTCATTAAAAAAAGATATCGAGACTTTTTTACGCAAAATTTAAATCGCAGTATCTAACGACTTTTCCTTAATTAACCGAATTCACGAACATCGCCTAAATAAAACGAAGTAAAAAATGCATTAATTGTTTCATTCATTCAAAGGTCTCATGGGGAAAACAATTATTAATTTTAAGCAACAGAATGTTTCTAAAAAATAATTCAGCCACTTTTAAAAATGAGACGTTGATAACTTCTTGATGCTTTTTAACATTTAGAAATTCCAGATGAATACGTTTGTATAAATCATTAGTGGTTGAAAAATTAGGTGTTGTTTTTGTAATGTTTTTTCCTTTATGGATACAAATAAAACATTTCCATGTTAGTTGTTAGTATTTTAAATACATAAAAATCACTATAGATATTAAAAAATATTTCAATTGAAAGATCTTGTAATCCCAATTTTTAATTATGAATTTCTGAAGAATAGATAATTTAAATTTGTTATTTTTCAACAAAGCGAAATGCTTACTTTTAATGATTTGTTGTTGTTATTTGACTACCACCTGCAGTTCACTTTAATTAAAGAATCTAATGTATGCAGTTAAATTTTGTATTATATTATTTCATCGACTCATTATCGTTTAGCTATCACGTACTTCTTTTTTGTATTTTATTTTTTTCTTTTCTGAACCTTAAGGATATAATACTTAAATTACTGATATTCGTTAGGGTTTCTTTTACATAAAAAAATAGCTGAGATACATAAAAAAAATATTATGGATTTTTTCAATGTACTATTACTTTTTAATTGTTTTTTTAATTTTTAATTTTTAATTAATTTATTATTTTTACTTATTTATGTTTTTAATTGCAGGAATCTTGATAAGAGAAAATACTGAGCATGATACTTTCTCATATCTTTTGAATCTGTAATGGGGATGTTTAGAGTTCAAAGATCACAGAAAAAAAATCGATACATCAATTGTATATTTATATATCGACAAAGTTATCGACACTTCATTACACAAAATTTTAATAGGAGTTTCTACCGACTTTTCCCTTATTAACTGAATTCGTGAATATCCCCCAAAAGAAACGAAGTAGAAAACACAATAATTGTTTCATCAAATTAGTGCTCTTCTGGGAGAGAAAATAATTATTAAATTCAAGCAACAAAATGTTCCTTCAAAAAATTAATTCCTCGACTTTTAGAAATGAGACGTTGGTGATTTCTTGATGCTTTTTAACATTTAAAAAAAAAACGAGAAGAATAAGTTACATATCATTAGCTTTTAAAAATAGTTTCTTGGCATGTTTTATTTTTTATGGATAAATATAGATCATTTCTATGTTAGTTGTTTTTCTGGTAGTTAAATTAAATATCATAATAGATGATAACAAAGTATTTCAACTTCAAAATCTTGTAACTCCAATTTTTAAACATAAATTTCTTACAACAATCAAGTGCAATTATTTCAGTTCCATGAAAAATATTATAAATTGTTTAGTCATGTTATTTTTTAACAAAGTGTTTGTTTGTTTGTTTGTTTGTTTGTAAGTCGGCCAATTATCTACACTGTGGGATATAAGCCCTAAGAGGTGAGGTGTCCTCCCTTGGGGTCTTTCTAAGGGAACTAAACTCGTATTTACGCAAGGTTCGAAGAAAACCACGGAAAACTCCGAACGGTTAGGCCGACAGACGCGATTGGGTTCGAACCCAGCACCTGCCGTCTACCAGTTGAGAGGTCCGAACCTCTCGGCCACTGGTCTACCAGTTTGGAGGTCACTGGTGGGGCTTTTAACAAAGTGAAATGATTATACTTTTAAAGACTTTTTTGTTGCTGCTGTCGGTATTTAACTTCCACCTGTAGTTCATTTAAATGAAAAAAAAACCCAGTGCATGGAGTAATTATTTTATAATATTAATTCCTCGGTTCTTAGTCATTTAGATATCACGTACTTTTTTTTATATATTACTTTTCTTTTCTAAACCCTCAGGATATAATATTGAAATTTCAGGTATTCGTTAGGATATCTTTCACATAAAAAATTAAATAGCTGACGTATATAAATTAATTATTAATGGATTTCTTTAATGTACTTGTTTTTTTCTAGAAACCTTATAAGCGAAAATATTGACTTCTGATCTCCTTTGAAACTGTATTGCAGACGAAAGACCACAGAGCAAAAATTGATAGGTCAATAGTATATTGATATTTCGAAGAAAATATCGAGACTTCATTACACAAAATTTTAATCGCTGTTCCCACCGACTTTTCCTTAATTAACGGAATTCGTGAATATTGCCCAAAAGAAACGAAGAAAAAAATATATTAATATTTTCATCCATTTGATGCTCTGCTGGGGAAAAAAAAAAGAATTATTAACTTGAAGCAACAAAATCTTGCGTAAGTAAAATTAATTCAGCGATTTTTTAAAGTGAGACGTTGATGACTTCTTGATGCTTTTCAACATTTAAAAAATCGAGAAGAATACGTACTAATAAATCATTAGCGGTTATGAAAAAAGAAAGGTTCTTTTTGGAATGCATTTTCTTGTATGGATAAAAATAGAATATTTCTATGTTAGTTGTTGTTATTTTAATTATATTAAAAATCACTATAGATAAAAACAAAATATTTCAACGCCAAAATCAATCTTGTAGCCCCAATTTTTTAATATAAATTGCTTAAGACGCTCAATTACGATTATTTCCGAATATAAAAAAAATTACGCAGAAATAATTAAAGCGCGTTATTTTTCACATTATTTTAATTAAAACATGCAATACAAATTCATATTACATTAATTCTTTTATTTTTTGTCTTTTGGATATCATATGCTTCTTTTCATATTTTATTTTTCTTTTTTTAACCCTCAGGATATAACATTGAAATTACTGATATTGATTATGGTATCTATTACATAAAAAATATAAAATGGCTCAGATATATAAATTAGTTATGATGAATTTATTTAATGTATAATTGATTTCATTTTTATTTTTACTTACAAGAATCTTCCTAACTGAAGTTTCTGAGCATGACATTTTTTTCATATATTTTGATTATGTAACGCGAATCTATAGAGAGCAAAGATCACAGAATAAAATTGATCTATCAATTGCGTATTGATATATGATATTCTTGATGATAATATTAATTGATGCTTTTTTACATTTAAAAAATCGAGAAGAATAATCATGAATAAGTCATTAAAGGTTGAAAAAAATGTTCTTTTTGGTACGCTTTTTCTTTTATGGATGCAACTAAAATATTTCTATGTTAGTTGTTGTTCTTTGATTAAATTTAAAATCCCTATACATTATAACAAAATACTGCAGTAAAATCACTAAAGAAGTGGAACTGCTATACATTTCTCAAGATTTCGCAATAACGATATAACAAGAATTAATGCATGGATTTTCAGCAAAATTGAGATTTGGTTAATAGCTAATAAAAATTGACTTTGGTTTCTTTTTGGTTTTCATCAACCAATAGGAGACTCTGTCATGCCAATTTGAAAGATTGTCGCAATAGTACTATTTCATAAACTAAAGCACTGATCAAAAAAATTCAGGGTCTATTATAAGTTGACGTGAGTTACGGCCAACTAAATTTTGGTGTTAATCTAATCTCCTAACCAGTGGCACTGCTATGCTTGTATTTACAGGAACCTTATTAACATATAGAGAAGAAAGTTTTGGGACTGCTGTATCTAACTAGTTATTTAAATTTAAATTTATTTTATTGTTTTCTAAACGATGCTTTTTATAGAAATATAATAATATGAATTTTTAATAAATTTAAAATTTTCATAAAATTGCAGTATGTATATAAAAAAGTTGTCGATAGAAAATTAAATTATTTTAAATAAAAAATATAATATATATATATATATATATATATATATATATATTACATAATGATTTCATAATTTCAATGAATTATCGAATTTATGACACGTATATTTTGAATTCTAAAAAATATATTAAAAAAGATATTGAGACTTCATTACACTAAATTTTAATCGCAGTTCCTACCTACTTTTCCTTAATTACCCTAGTTCGTGAATAGCCCCCAAAATAAATGAGGTAAAAAATACATTCATTGTTTCATAAGTTTAATGCTCTGCTGGGGAAAAAAGAATTATTAACTTCAAGCAACAAAATGTTCCTTAAAAAATTAATTCAGCGACTTTTAAAAGTGAGACGTTGATGACTTCTTGATGCTTTTTAACATTTAAATAAATCGAGAAGTATACGTTTGATTAAAACATTAGCGGTTGAAAAAGAAATATCTTTTTAGGATTGAGTTTTTTTATGATAAAAATGAAATATTTCTAAGTTAGTTGTTAGTTGTTAGGGTTTTAATAACCATAAAAATTCACTATAGATAAAAACAAAATATTTCAACTCTAAAATCTTGTAATTCCAATTTTTAAATATAAATTTCTTAAGACAATAAGTTTCAATTATTTCAGGACAATAAAAATATTACGCAGAAATAATTTAGACAAGTTAATTTCAATAAAGTGAAGTGAATATTTTTAATGATACTTTTTTGTTGTTGTTATTTTACTTCTACTTATCCAACTTACTCTAATTAAAAAATCCTGACCATGTTGTAAAGCTTTCTATTCTATAAATTCATCGGTTCTAAATGATTTAGATATCGCATAATTTGTTTCGCATCTTACTTTCCATTTCTAAACCCTGAGGGTGTAGTATTAAAATTACTGGTACTCGTTAGAATATCTTGTACATAAAAAATAAACTAGATGAGATATATAAATTACCTACGATAGATATCTTTAATGTACTATTTTTTTTAGAAGGATCTCGAAAAGGGTAAATTCTGAGCATGAAAATTTCTCATAACATTTTAATCAGTAATGCCACAGACCGTAGAATAAAAATCAATTAGATTACATATTATTGTTTTCTATTAAATAATGATTTCAAAATTTCAACGAATTATGGAATGTATGAAACGCATATTTTGAATTCTAAAACTCATTTAAAAAAGAAATCGAAACTTTTTTAAGCAAAATTTAAATCGCAGTTTCTACCGACTTTTCTTTAATTAAGTGAATTCGTGAATATTTCCTAAAAGAAACGAAGCAAAAAAATACATTAATTGTTTCATCTATTTAATACTCTGCTGGGTAAAAAAGAATTATTATATTCAAGCAGCAAAATGTTTTTTTATATTAATTCAGCGACTTTTAAAAATGAGAAGTTGATGATTTCTTGATGCTTTTTAACATTTAAAAAATCGAGAAGAATGCGCTAGAATAGATCATTAGCAATTGAAAAAAAGAAAAATGTTCTTTTTTGAAATGCTTTTTTTCGTTTTATGGATAAAAATAAAACATTTCTATGTTAGTTGTTATCATTTTAATTACATTAAGAATCACTGTAGAAAATAACCAAATATTTGAACCCCAAAATCTTGTAATCACAAATTTGAAATCTGAATCTCTTAGGATAATCAATTTCAGATATTTCAGAGCCTTAAAAAATTTTACGCAGAAATAATTTAAACCTTTTTTAAAGTGAAATGATAATTTTTAATGATTTTTTGTTGTTACTTTTGTTTTTTGTTACCTCAACCTGCAGCTTATTTTAATTAATAAATTCAGTGAATGTACAAAAATTATTGTTACATTAATTCATCGGCATTTAGTGTTTTAGATATCGCTAAATTCTTTTCGTATTTTACCTTTCCTTTCTAAGCCCTCAGAATATAATAATATTGAAAATATTGATACTAGTTAGAATATGTTTTATATAAAAAATAAATTAGCTCAGATAAAAAAAAATAATAAAAAAAAATAAAACTACAATGGATTTTTTTAATGTACTGTTGATTTTTTCGGTTTTTTTTTCGGTTTTTTTTTTTTTTTTTTTTTTTTTTTTTTTTTTTTTCTTTTAACAAGGATAGACGAAAATTCTAAAAAAAATTCTGAAAAACTGGTCGCGTTGCTCTGCTGCATGTTTCAAGAAAATATTAACATATGTAAGATCGAAAGAAAGTTTTGGGACTGCCGCTTCTAACTAGTTATTTAAATTTAAATTAATTTTCTTGTTTTCTAAACAATGATTTTATTGGAAATATAATCAGATAATTTTTTTAACATATTTAAAATTTTAATAAAATGCGGTTTACACAATTAAAAAGTTGTTCTTAGAATCTTAAATTATTTTAAATAAAAACTATAATAAATGTAAATGTATTATATAATGGCTTCAAAATAATAATGATTTATCGAATTTATGAAATGCATATTTTGAATTCTAAAACTTATTAAAAAAGATGTCGAGACAAAATTTTAATCGCGCTTTCTACCAAGTTTTTCATTATTAAACAAATTCTTGAATATCTTTAAATAAAAAATATAATAAATATTTATATATATTAGATAAAGATATCAGAATTTCAATGAATTATCGAATTTATGAGACGTTTATTATGAATTCTAAAAATCATTAAATAAGAAATCGAGACTTCATTACACAAAAGTTTAATCGCAGTTTCTACCGACGTTTCCTTAATTAACTGAATTCGTGGATATCCTCCAAAAGAAACGAAGTAAAAAATACATTAATTGTTTCATCCATTTAATGCTCTGCTGGGGAAAAAAGAATTATTAACTTTAAGCAATAAATTGTTCCTTAAAATATTAATTCAGCGACTTGTAAAAATGAGACGTTGATGACTTCTTGATGTTTTTTAACATTTGAGAAATTCAGAAGAATATGTTTGAATAAATCATTAGCGGTTAAAAATATGAAAATCTTATTTTTGGAAGGCTTTTTTTGTCTTTTATGGATAAAAATAAAACATTTCTATGTTAGTTGTTATCATTTTAATTATATTAAGAATCACTATAGAAAATAACAAAATATTTCAACTCCAAAATCTTGTAATCACAGATTTTGAATCTGAATGTCTTGGGATAATCAATTTCAGTTATTTCAGAACCTTAATTTTACGCAGAAATAATTTAAAATTTTTTAAATATGTGAAATGATAATTTTTAATGATTTATCGTTGTTGTTTTTGTCTTTTGTTACTACAACCCGCAGCTCATTTTAATTAAGAAATTCAGTGAATGTACAAAAATTTATATTATATTAATTTATCGACATTTATTCTTTTAGATATCGCATACTTCTTTTCGTATTTCACCTTTCCTTTCTATGCCCTCGGAATATAATATTGAAATTATTGATACTAGTTAGAATATGTTTTTACATAAAAAATAATTTAGCTCAGACACAAAAAAGTAAACACAATGGATTTTTTTTAATGTACTGTTGATTTTTTCGTTTCTTCTTTTTTTATTATTTACACGAATTTTGATTAGCGAAAATTCTCAGCGTAAAAATTCTGAACAACTTTTGGCGCTGCTCTGCTGTATTTTTCAAGAAAATATTAACATATGTAAGATAGAAAATCGTTTTGGGACTGCCGCTTCTAACTAGTTATTTAAATTTAAATTAATTTGCTTGCTTTCTAAACAATGCTTTTGATGGAAATATAATCAGATATTTTTTTTAACATATTTAAAATTTTAATAAAAATGAGGTTTACGTAGTTAAAAAGTTGTTCTAAGAATCTTAAATTATTTTAAATAAATACTATAATAAATGTATGTGTATTACATAATGGCTTCAAAAAAATAATGATTTATCGAATTTATGAAATGCATATTTTGAATTCTAAAACTTTTTAAAAAATATGTCGAGACAATATTTTAATAGCACTTTCTACCAAGTTTTTCATTATTAAACAAATTCTTGAATATCTTTAAATAAAAAATATAATAAATATTTATATATATTAGATAAGGATATCAGAATTTCAATGAATTATCGAATTTATGAGACGTTTATTATGAATTCTAAAATCATTAAATAAGAAATCGAGACTCCATTACACAAAATTTTAATTGCTGATTCTATCGACTTATCTTTAATTACCCGAATTCGTGAATATACCTCAAAATAAACGAAGTGAAAAATACATTTATTGTTTCATCCATTTTATGCTCTGCTGGTGAAAAAAGAATTATTAACTTCAAGCAACAAAAAGGTTCCTTAAAAAAATTCATTCAGCGACTTTTATAATGTAACGTTGATGACTTCTTGATGCTTTTTAACATTTAAAAAAATCGAGAATACGTCTGAAAAAATCATTAGGAGTTGGAAAAAATGGTTTTTTTTATGTGTTTTCTTTTATGGCTAAAAATGAAATACTTCTACGTTAGTTGTTTTTCTTTTAATTACATTAAAAATCACTATAAATAGTAAAACAATATTTTAACTCTAAATTCTTGTAATTCCAATTTTTAAATATGACATTCTTAGGACAATGATTTAATATTTCAGAACCATGAAAGTATTACGCAGAAATAATTTAGACAAGTTATTTTTAAGAAAGTGAAATGATTATTTTTAAAGAATGTTTGTTGTTGTTATTTATCTTCCACTTATCCAACTTACCTTAATTAAAAAATCCAGAACATGTAGTAAAACTTTCTATTTTATTAAGTCATCGGCTCTAAGTGATTTTGATATCACGTACTTCGTTCCGCATTTTCCTTTTCTCTTCTAAACCCTCAGGATATAATATTGAAATTACTGGTACTCTTTAGAATTTCTTGTACATAAAAAATAAACTAGATGAGATATATAAATTAACTACGATAGATATCTTTAATGTGTTATTGATTTTTTTTCACTTGCAAGATAAGCGAAAATTCTGAGCATGATATCTTCTCATGTTCTTTGAATCAGTAATGTGGATCGTTAGATTCCACGGACCATAAAGTATTAATTGATATATCAATGATATATACACGACAATAACATATTGTTTTCTTTAAAGGTAACAAAAAGATATATATATATATATATATATATATATATATATATATATATATATATATATATATATATATATATATATAGTTCTCGTAAGATAAACACAAATATAATGTTGGAATATAATGAAATTTTGATATCGTTGACGCATGCACAATGAAAAATTATTTACTAAACCTACTCATTTTTCATACAATTTTTATTATTTTTAAATTCTGATGACAGGGTGTTGTGTACAATGGTGTTTGTCTTTTTTTCAGAAAATAACATTATTTTATATTAAGAACTCTGCAAATTATAAGCAAAAAACTTAGGACCGTTTTTATAAAAACCTTAATTTCTCTACGAGTATAAATGCTATCCTTATAAAAATAAACACAGTACATTACAATAAGCCACTTAATCATAATGTGCAGTTTGAACGCTTTTATTACATTAGTTTTGACAAGGGACTCTTCGTTTTTTTCAATATGTTGACGGTCCCCTGTTCGATTTCGGAGAAAACTCTTAGCGAAAATATATGACGCGTACTATTTTGTTTACACACCTGGAGTTTCACCACATTTCGATTTATATTTCTTTCATTACTTACTTAATTACCAATTATGTTTAACTTTTGGACACCAGTGTATATATATATATATATATTTCTACTCAAACTAAATAAATTATGATAAATCCGGTAATTAAAACTATGCAAAACACTTCTCGAATAGTTTTAAAAGTAAATTATCTCAAAATTGTAAGAGAAAATACAATTTAAAATTACTTAATTTTTTTATAATTTTTTTTTATAATTTTTTGATTTTTGCCAGGAAAATCGAACAATTTCTTTATTGAATCAAGCTATGAGTGCTATGTATGGTAGCACGATAAAATGCTTAAATAATAATTTTTAAAAAAATCAAAGATTACCGAGTCACCTTAAATTGTTCAATAGACAAGACTCCAAATTGTTAATTCAAAGATCGTTTATAAGCAAAATCCCAAGATTTATGAATAAATTTTCAAATGCACAAGCACATATGTTTTCATCTATTATTATCTAAAGTTAAAAACAATTTATTTAAAAGAAAAAAAAATGAAAAGTTTATCACAAACATTATATTAAAGAAGGGTACAAAATTTTGTTAATAAACTTTAATGAAGCAAGAACGAATACAAATTGTTTGTTTAACTTAATTTCCGTTAATTTCACAAGTTTTATTTTCATAAATTTTAATTTGTTAAAAAAAGTATTTTTAATCGAGTTAGCACAAGACATTTAAAAGCATTTTTACTGTCGAATTATAAACTGATATTGTCAGAAAGTAGAAACATTAAATTTATTTTTATATACATATGTAGAATTTTCGAAATTTTCACATTAGAGAAAGATAGAAAACTATAAATAATTAAATTAGAAAAAAATAAATGTAGATTATTCTAAAGTTTATTGATTATTCTGGCTAAGTTTACAATTAATACGCTTAAAATTTTCTGTTACAGAAATTTAAATTTGGAAAATAATATTTGTTATTGTATAAAACATATTGTGATATTTACATTACAGTAAATTACCAGTTTCTCTATTTGAACTTTAAGCCGTTTGGGCCCACGTTTCTTTTTAGTTTTTGAAAAAATAATACTTTTCCATTAACATATTGAAAAATTTTGAAAGCATAACTAAAATATAACCAATATGTCATGCATTGAAATCTATAGAATATATTTATTTTTATTATAGATGGTACTTATTTCCATAATTAAGAACGCACCTAAAAAACTGTAAACATAGTTTGTGGTTTCTATCGATTTCCAAAAGTTTACTTTTTGGATAAGTCAAGAATTGAAACTCCTGTCCTCATGCGAAACCCTTGATTTTTTTAGTGGGGTGAGGGGTTTGTTTAAAATTCCATGTATACTGTTAAGTGACTTTGGCATGTAAAACCTCTCCAAATATAAGATAGAGCATGCAATTGTTTGTTTTGCTATAGTTCAGTTGTCTCTCAAAAGCGATGTGTCACGTATTCATAAGCGATAAAAAGTTAAGATATCCGTTTATTTATTAATAGTAGTAGTAGTATATTTTTATTGTTTTGTTCTCTATAACGAATAATATAATCTCACAGCTTTTTTATGTCAAATTTTATAAGCAAACTATGTTTTTTCATCAGGAACTCTTATTGAATTATTAGATTTATTATTGTGCAATCATCTCCCAAAAACGATATGCCGTCACATGAAGACATAGGCGTTCATAAATGAAGAAATACGATCAAGTGTTATTATTATTATTATTATTATTGTCTTCCGTGATATAACTTACATTTCTTTTTATGTCACGTTATTCACTGGAAAATTTAATATTTATAAGCAAGTTATGTTTTTTCATCGGGAGCATTATTTAAGAGTGATCACATGTTATGAATTTTAAGTTTCAATGTTTTGTCTTTGTAATTGCATTTGTAGCAGCTCGATTGCTTTTGTTTAATAGCATTCACAAGACAATGCCATTAAAAATAAACAAAGGCTCAAATAAAAAATACACATTTAAAAAAACACGCCGCTTACTTGAGACTTCTTGTCCCCAGGGACTCACATATGCACAAAGATTTTTAACCATGTACTTATGTATTTTTATATTTCACCATTTTTTATAACTATTATAAATTAATGAGATTAAATATGAAAAATGAATAAGAGAATATTCAAATGTCAATACATATAACAAAAAGCATATTTAATATTATAAATTAATGAGATTAAATATGAAAAATGAATAAGAGAATATTCAAATGTCAATACATATAACAAAAAGTATATTTTTTAAATACATAAATAAAATTTCATGTTATTTTTACAACAAATGAAAAAAATCCTTAAAAATATTAATTACATCATATGCTCTAAAGTTTATTTCCTTAGAAGACATTATTGAATAATCTTAAGAGTTCTAGATTCTTTAATTTTTTTTACATACGCATGTTTATTTAAATATTTTCGTCCCGACATTTTTATTCAAATGCCTGAAAAAAAACCTTTTTGATCTCTTTTTTATATTAAACTATACCAAACTTATTTAATGAAGGAGGATAGCATTTCAAAAGTTAGTATTAAATTTCTAGTTCTTGTAAATATAATTGGATATTTAAAACTAAAACCAAAGTTCTTTTTAGATGCTTGTCATATACATCTAAAAAAAGAATACTGTACGGTATTTGTTAATTAAATGTGAATCAGAATAAAAACATTACATTTGATGTTCTTTTTTTCCGTAAATACAGTCTTAAATTTATTAAGCAATTAAAATATACAACAAACAAATACATAAAGCTTGATTTGATGTTCTTTTTTTCGTAAATACAGTCTTAAATTTATTAAGTAATTAAAATACACAATAAACAAATACATAAAGTTTGCTTCATTCAAAACATTAACTAAAGTATTTTTTTATATAATTATAATTTCCGTCGTGTTGTAAAATGTTATATAAGAGAACACAGGAAGGCAATTATAAAATTAGCTTTGTACGAAGAATGCAATGAATGATATTTTATGTAATTTCTAATATAAAAATAAAACAAAAAATGATTTTTTTATTATTTTAGAAACATTGTCATGCTTAAATACACATCTAATACAAGTTGAATTACACGTTTAAACACTTTCGGGTGCGATTTTTTTCCGTTTTGAGAACAAAATTATTATCAGTTTTATAATGTTAATAGTAGCTATTCAAACAGACGTACTGATGTTTAAAGATGATCTTGTTGTCTGAAATGCAACGAATGTACTTATTTTGTGTACAATTCAATTCATATTTATATCATAATAGGCCAAGGAAGAGTTTATGGAGACGTTTGGAAAATATACTACTACAGCAGGGCTAGAATTTATTAAACGAGAAAATCTTTTTTAACGTTCACACATTACAAGAAAATTCAGCGGTTTTGCTCGCATAACAGATTAAATATGCCTAGTGACATTTCTATAGCTAAGTTTTATTAGAAGATATTATACTTTAAAGAATAATTCAAAAAATACCATTCAAGACACAGTTTGACTAAACTTTATTATTAATCTGGAATAGGTCGATATGAAACATAAAATAATAAAAAGAAATAAAGCTAATTGTAAATAAATGATAATTTAGAAAATATTTTGAAAGTTTTATGCTGAATTCCTACGTTTATTTCCGTATTCATTTGAAGTTTTGATTTTTTTAGAAACCATCTTCTTCGTACTCATTTACATCTTAAAACTAACCATCATATCAAATTCCAAGTTCTTTTCTAATGGTTTGCTATCGTTTTACGGATAGTGACACTACATAAAATGCTTATGATGCAAAGGATTTAAACCGTTAGTTTGACAACATTGATTTTAAAATCGGTTTGGTATTTCCTAATATTTCATAGAAATGTAAATATTTTTTTTTTAAGTTTTAGCTACTTCAGAACATTTGTTGTTTCTTTCAACACATGTGATAGCGGCATCGACCTAAAATATAGCCTGTGGTAGGATCAGTAGTTGTCATCATTGAGTCGCAACTATTACTTTACAAACAATTTACCATTTCCTGAGAATGATCAAAAATAGTGATTTGGAATTTTTTTAGATTTTTCTTCGGTCCTTCCCTTTGCTTCACTAATTTAAATTTCAAATTAACTTCCAGGTGTTCTTAGAGGACATTTGTATTTTAAGAGTATTTACCATCATAAATGAAGTTTCGAGCTTCATTACTATCACGCAATCGCAATTTAGAATGTTTTTTGTTCCTGAGAATCTCTGACGGTAGTGGCACCGTCATAAAATATAGCTTATATTTGAACAAGTTCTATCACCGAGAAGTTGCAAAAATTATTTTTTAAATCAGTTTGGTATTTTGTGAGATTCGATAAAAATCGTAATCTAAGAGGTTTTAAGAACGAGTTTTACTCATTTCAACCTAATTAATAATTACCATGCCAAATTTCAAAGTGTTACACTGCTCAGTTGTACAAAATACCGATTTAGTTTTTTTTTTGCTCTTTCAGTCCTAGATGATAGTGCCATCAGCATAAAATATTGCCTATATTGAAGCAGAAACTGTCATAATAAATTTGTTATCTTTATTTTTGAAATTGGTTTGATTTTTCATGAGATTGTGTTGAAATTGCAATTTAGAACATTTTTAGAACGCATTTCGTGCATTTACACACTATTGAGATTTAGAAATTTTCGAAACTCTTCTTAGAGATCATTTCATTATATGTAATATATTAAAAACAGTTTGAAAATTTAGAGAAACATCTTCAAGATGCTTACCACTGTAATATCACAAAAAAACACAATCAATAAAGTTTTTGTTCTTGCAACCTCTAGATGATAATGACACTTACATGAAATAGAACTTTTGTTAGTACGAGGTCTTTCACCAGAAATTTTCAACCAATACTTTTGAAATTCGTTTGGTAGTTCTTGAAATTTCGTATAAATTAAAACAATTTTAGATCGCTTTTAACCGATTTTCTCTGTTTATAAATTTTAAATCGAGTAGGAAATGTTCTTAAAGACCATTTATATCTTATAAGTAATTACCATACAATATTTTAGTTTATAGAATCGGGAATATCACAAAAATCATAATTCTTAATGATTTTCACTCTTGTAAACACCAGCTTGTCGGAACACAGACCTGCAATAGAGTTCATGATAGAGGAAGGGTCTCAGCATCATTTTTCAAAGAGTACTTTTAAAATCTTTGTGATACTGCCCGAAATTCATTACATATTGGCATTTAGAAAAATTTTAGAACGTTTTTCATGCATTGTCAGCCTTTTTAAATTTCGAATTTTTAAAGAGATGTCCTTAGAGATCATTTATATCAAACAAGCATCTACCTTGCCAAATTTAACGAATATAAGTCGTCCAATAAAACAAAAAATCCCAGTTTTGAAATGTTTTATTTGTGCAGCCAGTTTGGTGTGGTTTCAACAAATATAAAATATAGCTCAACTTGGAACAAAGTATCTCTCCATCATTTTCACACCATTACTTTTGAAACGTTTTAGTACGCCCTGACATTGCATAAAAGTCTCAATTTAGAACGTAGTTCGCGTATTTACATCCGCTCCCATACTTTAAATTTAGATTTCTTTTTGGACAAGGTCTTGTTTTGTCGTTTAAAACTTATTATTAACTACTATGCCATATGCCACGTTTTCAATAAGAAAAAAGCGCAATTTAAAATGTTTTTGTTTTTGCAAACTCCCAGGTGGTAGCGACACCGCCATAAAATACAATATAGCGAAATAGAGAAATTTGGAGAAATGACTGTCATCATGAATTTTCAATCATTACGTTTGTAATTGGTTTGATACTATCTGAGATTGCTCACATGACGGCATTTAGAAAAAAATTGAAACTTTTCGCGCATTTTCACCTTTTTTTAAATTTTGAATTTCTGAGGAAGTGGACTTAGAGATCATTTATATGTAATAAGTACCTATCCTATGCCAAATTTCATGAATATAGGTCCTGAAATAACACAGAAATTGAATTCTCAGAACGCTTTTTGCTCCTGCGCCCTCTTTGGAGTATTGACAGACGACATAAAATATAGCTTATCTTGAAGTGAAGTTTGACAACATCTTTTTCTTACCATTATATTATCGTTTAAGTACTACCTGAAACTACGTAAAAGTCACATCTTTTAAGTTCTTCAGAATGTTGTTCACGCATTTCCCTCCATTTGGAATTTCGATTTTTAAAGAAAAGGTATTAGATATATTTTTTATATCTTATAGGTAACTATCATGCCAGTTTTCATTTTTCCAGGCCCTTCCGTTAGAAAACAATTGCAATTTAGAACGTTAGAAAACTTTTGAAAATCCCCAGGTGGCAGAGACATCTGCAAAAAATAGAGTCCTTTGTGAAAGGTTTCTCACCATAAATTTGCATTTATTACTTTTTAAATAAATTTTATATTCCCTACAATCCTTAAAAGACGCTTTTTAGAATGATTTATGCGCATTATCATCCCTCTTTAAATTTCGAAGTTTTATGATACATACTTAACGATAATTTATATTTAATAAGTAAATACCATGCCAAATTTTAGCTTTCTAGATCCTTCTTTAAAGGAAAATTCGTATTTTTAAAACATGTTTTTTCGCCTGCTTCCCTTTTCGGATTAACTATAATGAAATAAACAACAGCATATGTTGGACTAAGAGCTGTAACTATCATTTTGAAACTATTATTTTTAAAAACGGTTCAGTGCTTCCTGTAATTGTGTATAAATTGCCATTTAGATAGTTTTAAAATGAATTTTTGTTGCTAATTTGCCGCTTTTAAATTTCGATTAAAAAAAGTTTTGGGGAGATAACGTTTATATTTTATTAGTAACTATCATTCGAAATTCATATTTCTAAGACTTTCAATAAAACAAACGTCAGGATTTTAGGCATTCTTTTATTCCTGCACCTAGAAAATTTTCGGTAACTACTTCCGAGTCACCTAATTAAAAAAAATCTCTTATTTTTATAAACATAGCAAGAGAATTCATTGTTGAAATTTAAATAATAGTTTATGGAACACAATTTTATTTAACTGGCAATAATTATCGAAATATGGCAATAATTATTGAGTACTTTCTAAAATACATTAATCAGGCTGTTTCTACTTTATAACTTAATTTTTAGAGTACTATCAGACCTCAGCTAAAATTTTCAGCTGCATAACTCAAACTGTGCATGCAAATGTAACAGCAAATGTTAATTTTAATGTTAATGTTGGTGTTAATTCTATGTGTTTATCTGCTAATGCATTAGAACATCTTTAAAGCGTCATTTTCGATCAAAATATCGATTTCCTTTTTTTCAATAATATTAAAATTGAATATTTTATCTATCCAATTCCGCTTATTTTTTAACTGTATCTAACATAGAAGAACCAAGTAGAATCCATTTGAAATTACATATATTATAGTTTTTGAAGTGTGCTTTAAAGTTATTTTTATCTTTTTCTCAGAATGAAGTTTTTCAGATTTTTACTATTCGCAATATATCCTAAAACAAAAAATAATGCATGAAATGAAAAAAAAATTCTGTACTTCTTTCACAAGTATCTTTAGAAGGAAATAGACTACATTAATGATAACATATACAGTAGTTTTATGTATAACCTGGGTTAAATGACACAACTTGAGACAAATTTGGATAATTTTTCATTAATTTAGTACTTTACTTGACATTTCATCTGAGATAGACATGCGATTTTAATGTATGTAGTCTAAGTCCCAGAGAAAGTGATTCTATTTATTATGCAGTTTACAAAATTTTAAGGAGACGGTGGACGTTAAACATTTTTTCTTTGAATTTTCATCGTAGCAGTATGAAATTTTGTGCATATATACATTTCACCAAAAGCATATAGAACACCTTCAAAAATTTTTTTTGAATATTATTAAAATTTTCAATTTTTTTAAAAAAAGTTAAATTTTTAAACGAAATTTTAAAATGCTCCTCGTGTCTTAATTTTTGAGATATTTTCATGCTTTTGCATTTTTATCACTTAAAACTCTATTATAAACAAATTTGTGTAAGATTTTTTAAATCGCTCAAACAGTTAACTACTGTTAACAGTTAACAACAGTTTTTCTAAATTCCCTATCGATTTTCATCAAAAGTTTGCCTTTTAATAAGTAAAAAATCAAATTTGACTGTCTTAATAAAGACGAATTTTAAAAAGCTTACCCAATTTCTTTCTAAACAATATCAGGATACTTTCTTATCAATTTCACAAATATTCATCAAAAATTACGTAGCAAGGAGCATTTCAAAAATCTAAATACGCTGAAAAATTAGTCTTGAGAAAAACAGATTTAAATTATATAAAAAAATGACTTATTTTTATTATTTACTTCTTAAAACCTTCATAAAATATATTTTACTGAGATAAAACCTTTTTTAGTACTATTATACCACAGAAATATAACTTTTTTGCGACGATTTTGCTATGGATGATTTTGCTCAAATAAAGGTATACTGTCCCCTTAATAAATACAGATGAAAAATGAATTATTTGTAATGTATCATCATTTTTATGTTCATGACCTATGACGTAGTACCCGTAACAAAGAGTTTATGATGCACATTAAATATTTGTTTGAATTATTATATGGGAATAAACATTATTTTTCCGAAAATCTTGAGACTTAGTTAATATTCAAGATATAATAAATGGATTTTAAATTATTTTATAAAGAGTTTTTTTTTATTTCAGAGGAAGAAAACAAAAAGTAATAATATTTAAAGCTTTCAAGCCAAAGCAAATAAAACACATTGCATTAAAACTATTACCTTTTAATCATGTCATTTTAATATAGGTAACACAGAGGATTATTTTTCTAAAATTTTAGAATTTTCACACGATAATATCAGTAAATTAAGTTTTTCTTTCTTTTCACTATTATTTAATTATAAAAGCGAAATTTTATATATTTTTAAAAAAAGGTTCATAACCAAAGTTCACATAAAAAATAGTAAAATTATAATGTTTTATACACATTTTTTATGTGTTTTTTAAAAGACTTTTCTTTGTAACTTTGCCCGAATGCAACTTTTTATATAGCTTATTTCAATTCTATTCATTCTCGAACTGTATCTGCAATAAAATATGATAAAGATATTTTTAAATTTTCATCCCAGTAAACAATGCCATACCCTCGATCTTTTATTCATGGGTATTAAAAAATTCATAAGACTTGAAACAAGTGAAAAGACACGACTGCACTCGGAAAAATATTTTATCATAAGTTTCATTTGGAAAACAGCTATAATAAAGAGAAAAGAACAAAGACGTAGCAAAAAATCAATAGAGAAAGAAGGCGTAAATTTCTGTGTGAAACCACGCAACATTATTAGATTAGATAACATATGTAAACAAATTGTATTAGGGATTTTAGTGTTTTTTTCCTTAGTTCAATAAATATGCATCATTTCAGATTTACATGTAGGTTAATGAGAAATTTCGTTTATCTTACAAAGTTTACAAAAAAACAAAAAACAAGCTATTACATATTGAAATCAAATCAAATTTAAAAACGTCATAAAGGTTTTCATTAATAAATATTTGGCTGATTTATGTATTGCATTCATTAAAATATATTTCTTTACGTAATAATTGATGAAATAGACAAAATGCAACATAAAACAATAAAATAGCATGCATAATGAATTATTATATACTTTTGAATTTTTCGAAGTTCTTATTGTTTTAAATATGTGTTAACCTAATCCAAATTTTACATTACTAAAATTTCAATCTTATAAATGATAGTAATTACCCGGTGTTTCAGTCATGGCTAGAACGAAATCACCGAAATCTTTAAAGTAGAAAAACATAACTGGAATTTAAAAAAAAAAGTTTTTTTTCAAATTCTTCACTTGGAAAACAACCAGAATATTTCATAAATTTTTTTTGTGTGTTTTTAAAAAGAATATTCGTTGTAACTTTGCCCGAATACAACTTCTCATATAGCTTATTTCAATTCTGTTCATTCTCGAACTCTATCTGCAATAAAATATGATAAAGACATTTTAAAATTTTCATCCTAGTAAACAATACTATATCCTCGATGTTTTATTCATGGGTATTACAAAATTCATAAGACTTGAAACAAGTGGAAGGACACGACTGTATTCGGAAAAATATTTTATCATAAGTTTCATTTGGAAAACAGCTATAATAAAGAAAAAAGAACAAAGATGAAGCAGAGAATCAATAGAGAAAGAAGGCGTAAATTTCTGCATGAAACCACACAAGGGTATTAGATTAGATAACATATGTAAACAAATTGTATTAGGGATTTTAGTGTTTTTTTCCTTAGTTCAATAAATATGTATCATTTTAGATTTCATGTAGGTTAATGAGAAATTTAGTTTATCTCACAAAGTTAACAAAAAAAGACAAGCTATTACATTTTGAAATCAAATCAAATTTAAAAACGTCGTAAAGGTTTTTATTAATAAATGTTCGGCTGATTTATGTATTGCATTTATTATAATGCATTTTTTGAGGTAATAATTGATGGGATAGACAAAATGCAACATAAAACATTAAAATAGAATAAAATAACGAAATAATGTATATTTATATACTTTTGTATTTTTCGAAGTTCTTAATGAAGTTTTAAGAATTCCAATTTTACTTTACTAAAATTTCAATCTTATAAATGATATTAATTACCCGGTGTTTTAGTAATGGCTAGAACGAAATCACCGTAGTAGAAAAACATGATTGAATTGAAAAAAAAAAAGATTTTTTCAAATTCTCCAGTGGAAAACAACGAGAATATTTCATACAATTTTTTCTGTGTGTTTTTAAAAATAACATTCGTTGTAACTTTGCCCGAATGCTACTTTTTATATAGCTTATTTCAATTCTATACATTCTCGAACTCTATCTGCAATAAAATATGATAAAGACATTTTTAAATTTTCGTCCCAGTAAACAATACCATATCCCCGATGTTTTATTCATGGTTATTTCAAAATTCATAAGACTTGAAACAAATGGAAGGATACGACTGTATTCGGAAAAATATTTTACTATAAGTTTCATTTGGAAAACAGCTATAATAAAGAAAAAAGAACAAAGATGAAGCAGAAAATCAATAGAGAAAGAAGGCGTAAATTTCTGTGCGAAACCACGCAAGGGTATTAGATTAGATAACATATGTAAACAAATTGTATTAGGCTTTTTTGTGCGTTTTTGTCAATACATGTATATCATTTCGGATTTAGATGGAGGGAAATGACAAATTTCGTTTACTTTGAAAGGTTAACGAAAAACAAATCACACTTAATTATACTTTGAAATCAAATCAAATTTAACCAATTAACTGATCATTATTTATGAACATTTTTTTTTCAAATAATGCACATTTTTTCATGTATTTTGCAGAACTTTTTATGTTTTATCACCAATTTTTTTAAATAGAAATTTTTTGTGTAATTTAATCAGAAGAATGATCGGATTAAATAATACAAAAATTACAATAAAAATTTACTGTTGAGAATAATAAATCATAATTGGAATATGGATGTTCGTACATAGTAGGTGCAAATCATGATTGGCAAATACACGGCCAAATTAGGAGAGCGGTTAAAAATATCATGCAAGGTTTCAGCAAATAAAGTTCAGCTTACGTTTATTATAATTCATTTTTCTAAAAATGCAAATTTCTAAAAAAAAGTTTTATAACTAAAATTTATATAAAGAAATTTATTAGATTAAAATATTTCATCCACTTTTTTCGATGTGTTTTTTAACCCTTTCCGGCGCAAGAAAATTCTATCAGTAAAATGAGAAATTGTCGATTGACACCGGAATTTATAAAGGACTTGTCTGGATATTACGAATTCCTTAATTTAAGCTTTCATTGTAAAAGCAAAATTATATTAAAATATTACTGGTGCCGTTTGCAAGTTTGGAATTAAAATTAGGTGTTGCCGGCCCGGCAACACTGCGCAAGAAAGATTAAAAAAAATTTCGTTGTAAATTTGCCCGAATGCAACTTTTTATATAGCTTATTTTTTAAAGTTTATTCAACGTTAAATTTTCATCCCAGTAAACAATACCATATCCTCGATGGTTTATTCATGGGTATTACAAAATTCATAAGACTCTAAATAAGAGGAAGGACACGACTGTATTCTGAAAAATGTTTTATCATAAGTTTCATTTGGAAGACAGATACAATAAACCGAAAAGAACAGAGATGAAGCGAAAAATCAATACAGAAAGAAGGCCTAAATTTCTGTGCAAAAACACGCAAGGGTATTAGAATTGACAGAATATGTAAACAAATTGTATTGGGTTGGGGAAAAAGTAGTTTCGCTTTTTTTCGTATTTTTCAAACTGAATTTATTTATATAAAATAAAAAAGCTAATCAGTAATATATGTGCTTTTTTGTTCGATGACCTTTTGCCATTTTTCTGGCAAAACCATAATTCCGTCACTGTAGAACTTCTATGAGTTCTGGACAAAAAACTGAACAAGGTAGTTTTCACAAGCCTCTTTTGAAGCCAGCTTAATACCAATAAGAGAGTTCCACAGTGGGCGGAACAAATGACAATCGTTCGGATCCAGGTCCGGACTACACGATGGGTGCATCAAAACCGCTCAGCTAAAATCTCTCAGTTTTTGCTGAGTGACTAAAGATGTGAGTGGTTTAACGTTGTTGTGATGGAAGACAACGCCTTTCCTATTCATAAATTTCGGACGGGTTTTTTTTTAATCAACTTCTTCATTCACATTAAATGTTCACAGTAGATAGTTGAATTAATGGTTTGGCCAGGTTCGAGCAGCTTATGATAGACAATTCCTTTTCATTCATACCAAACACTCAGCATCACCTTCCTTGGCGCCAATCCAGGCTCACCCGTAATCCTTCATCACCCGTAATCATTTGCTTCAAAAATTGCTTGATTTCGTTCCGTTTCAGTAGCAATTCACAAATGGAAAGTCTATCCATTAAATTTTTCGCTGTAAGTTCATGTGGAGCCCAAGTATCGAGTTTTTTTTTTTTGGTATCCAATTTTATGTATATGTTTCAAAAGTGTTTTATGGTCGATGTTTCTTTCCGTAGTAATGTTGCGAGAAGAAATATTTCAGTCTACCTCAGTTTTTTTAACAATTTCATTGACTTTTTCAACGATAGGCTGGCCAGGGAAAGGTTCATCTTTAACATCGAAATTTCCGGAACGAAAACGAGCAAACGAATTCCGACTTTGTCGTTTACTTAAGCACTGATCGCCATAAACGCCATAAAATTTTCGACGAACCTGCGCCGCATTTTCCCCTTTTTGGAAGTAAAAAACTAAAATGTGACAAAAATGATCGTCTAGAATCTCTATTTTTAAAACGCAATAACTTTTGACTGATGAAACAGATGACGCTGCCTTTATGTCTAAAATTTTTTATAGACTTTTGCCTTTCAAACGCTGTATAGTATGGCTTAAACGAATAAGTATTGCACGAGATATGCAACTTTAAAACTTTCTATTCGGAAAAAATGAAATTACTTTTTCCCCAACCCGATATTAGGGATTTTAGTGTTTTTTTCCTTAGTTCAATAAATATGTATCATTTCAGAATAACATGGAGGTTAATGAGAAATTTCGTTTACCTTACAAGCTTTACTAAAAAAAAAAAACAAAAAAAAACAAACAAGTAGTTATATTTAGAAATCAAACATAAAAAAAATAAAATTTTTAAATGTTATAAAGGATTTTGTTAATAAACGTTCGGCTGATTTATGTATTGAATTTTTTATAATGTATTTTTCTTGAGGTAATAATTGATGGAATAGACAAAATACAACATAAAACATTAAAATACACTGTCAGAAAAATTCGTCAATATACACTAAGTTATCGTTATTTTTTCACAAAAAATTTCTGTTCTCCCAGAAAACGTATTTGTTCTGTGAGTTCATTCCGAGCGTCGAAAAATGAGGAAAAGTTTCCGTTTCTATCCAGCACGCATGCGCATTGGGTCTGTTAGTAATAAGTTCGAATTTATTTTTAAAATGAAAAACAAAAATATTCTATTGATTAAAATGTCTAATTTAGTTTTAAAAGACAAAAATGTTTTCGAATTTAAAAATAAATAACAATTACTTTCTTTATTCGTTCAAAAATTCTCACAAATAGAACATCCATGTTTTTTCTCTAACATTCTACGTAATATATTTAAAATTCACATTTTTATACTATATTAATACTAAACGTAAAAAAAACCCAGCCACAGTTTCATTAAAGATGAAATCTTTCCGAGATTAACTGCATAATTAAAAGCTTTTTAACGAAATACACCAACCCACACCATATGAAATGAAGAGTTCTATTTTAACGCACAATCATCATGAGCAGCCGTAGCGCCGTGGATTAGCGTTGGTCTGGTAATCCTGGGGTCCTTGGTTCGATCCCCGCCTCTTCCGCATTGATTTTTTCCAAACTTTTTTCAAGTGACGGATATTTTTCCTCTTTTGACAGAGAAAAAAATAAACAGAAAATCGTCAATATACAGACAATTTCTGGCAGCAGTGCTGCCAGTGCATTTTCTGTGAAAAGACGGAAGTTTTTTTGAGAGTGTAGAATAAAATAATGAAATAATATATACTTTTGTATTTTTTCGAAGTTCTTATTGTTTTAAATATGTGTTAACTGAATCCCAATTTTACTTTACTAAATTTTCAATCTTGTAAATGATATTAATTACACGGTGTTTTATTCATGACAACTAATTCACTGAACTCTTTAAAGTAGAAAATCATAACTGTAACCAAAAAAAAATGTTTTTCTTTCTTTTTTTTTTTTCCTCAAATTTGTCATTCGGAAAACAACCAGAATAAAGAACAAAAAGCGAATATAAAAACGAAAAAGCAATATCGAAAAAAAAGGGTAAAAGTTGATTTCGATTTCTGAATGAAGAGAAGCGATAGCGATAAATTTCTGAGAAAAGTAAACAAACATAAGTAAAAGAAAAAAAAACACATTTATTTATCTACCTTAGAATAATCTTTAAATATTTATGCGTATTGAGTTGAGAAAAGGCATCAGAAATCAGGTGTACTTAAATACCTTTAATAAAAGGAATACCTTTATCTTTTGAAATAGCTATTCGGAACAAATTTTAAGAAAAAGGTGAGTGCTTTAAGGAATATTAAAATTTATGATTATTATAATTGAACGAGCATTTGTTTATGTGCATAAATTTTCAAGCAAAGCGCACCTTGATTACAAAATTAAGTAATTTGGAAAAAAAGATCGATAAAAATGAGAAACAAATGTTACATTTATTTTGAAAGAAGTAAAAATCTGATACATTAGTTATAAAACTAGTTACGAATTTCGTCGACACGGGGTGCTATATGCTGAAGTAGCAATACAGTGAAATAGAATTACATGAGAAACAGGCTGTCCTTTGCAAGCACAGTAATCCCTTAACATTCACAGAGGTTACGTACCCGTAAATCTCCGCAAATGTTGAAATTGCAACAACAAAATCACCACAGGCAATTATTTTCAAATTTTGTTAGCACCACTATTTTTAAAAAGTAAAATTTGTATTATAATTTTTTTTTTCGAAATATTATCAAAGTTGACGTAAAAGAATGTAATTTAAAAAAAAAAAAGTTTGGCAAATTTTGAAGTGCCCTGCATTTTTTATTTCGCGAAAAATCGTTAATTTTCAGGTATTACTGCAATCGTTGCAGATATCAGCTCCTATACCTGTTCACAAAAATTTCTCGCAAAGTTGGTAAACTGTTTCCTTATTAGAACTTTTAGCACCTTTAAACTGCTCCTTGATGTCGTAAGAATGCGATTTAACCAGCGACACTCGAGTATTCGGAAAACACATTGTTTCACAGAATAGATGACTGCACTAATTTACTTCAGTAAGATCATTGATCACTCCCCTCATACCATGCATGGTCACAGTGACGTCACAATGACGTCACTGTGAGTCATTTTGGTCACATCACATTTGTGCCCAAATTGTCGCCACTCGTGACGTCACATTGTGACTTAGATGTGACTTTCTTAAAAATGTTTAGAAAATTACAAATATTTTTTAAAACATGCTATTTACTTTAAAAAAATGTTCGCAATTTAAATGTCGTCGCTTTTGTCACACTTTCGTCACAATGTTAATGTCAAAGTAGTCACAAATGACACAGTTTTCAAAAATTTGTCACACCGTGACTTCTCAACGTGGTCACAATGTGACGTCACAAACGAGCTCTAAAACGGACATAACGACTTCACATTTTAGTCACTGTGACTTCACATCAACGTTACGAGACGTCACATCGACAATCGATGGTCACAAAGTCACAATGTGACTTCACAATGACGTCGCAGTGACGTCCACATGCCTTACGGGTCTGTACTTTAGAGTACTACAAAGTACTTCAGATCACTCTGTACGACAAGTTTTCTATACTAATTCGAGCACGAGGATTTCATCTAGCTAACAAGGAAGGTCTCCATAGTGGGCATACTCAGAAACTTTTGAGAAAAATGCTAATTAAACTACTTATGTATGTAATAAAGGATCAGTGAAAATTAGTGACGGAATCACAATAGAAATTATGTAAAAAAATAGAAAATCTTTCAAATATTTGACATGAATATCACATGTTTGGCGAGCAGCACTTTTCCTCGCCTAAAGCAAACGAATTAATGCAACTGAAAACTGCTACATTTTTTAAATGCGTGTTAATAGTATTTAATGAATTTAAACATAAACAATGAAAGTGTTTAATGTATTATATACTAATATATATATTGTCTGTTGCTATAGTTTTTAATTTATTACTGGAAAAATATTTTCATATACAAAAAATTCATATTGAGAAAAAAAATCATTCATTTAAGCGTATTCAAATTTAAAAGCCATATGTTTCCCTAGCAACGAAATTGACTTGAAAATGCTCAATTGAACTTTTAGCTTGAAGCAATTTTAAAGAAATCAAATTCTGAATTTCGTTTTAAATCACAAATTTTGATGGTTAAATTTTAATATAAATGCATTTTAATATTGATATGATAAAATTATACTTAAAACAAACTAAAACTGGCAAAATTAAAGTTATTTAATTATATTTACTTAAACAAGTTCAACATGTCCTTAAAGTGTATTTGACATAAGAAAGTATTTATTCAAACTGCTTTCTATCGCCAACCGATGATAAATCGCCAAATAAGGAAATTTTCATTATTTTTTTACGGATGCTGTATGGAAGTTCAGCCAAAAATTTTTTAAAAAAAAATTATGTATCCTCATGAGAAGAACTTTTTTGTAATTTTTTCAGATTTTTCGGAGTATGCCCGTATGGAGACCTTCCTTCTAAGTTTCGAATTCGAGAAAGCTCTTTTTGGCTGTTTAAAACAAACTCAGCTCTGAGGATGATGATTATCTCGAAAACGGCTCTAACGATTTTCATAAAACTTGGTTTTTATACCAAATCGAACACAAGAAATCGATCTGTCTAGGTCGCTAATTCGAAATTCGTTTCGAATGATTAAAATGGCACTATCCGGGCTATGCCAGATTCAATATCGCAAAGCATGATGAAAATGATACTAATTACACTAACACTTTTTTTTAGAAGCATATAGTTTATGTATTATATTTTATTAGCATATTATAGTTCATAGTTTACTTATTAGTTAAAACTTGTAGTTTATTTTCAGCAAAATTTATACTTGTATTATTTATTTATTAGAATAAATTTTCTATAGATTATTTACCTTTATTATTTCACTTTTATATTATTTATCATTTTTAACAATTTCAAGTATTTAAAAATATTGAATTACTACTCTGAAAGTGATTGGATGTTGTCAACCATTTTTGGCGATCTATCACTTGGGGCCCGAATAATACATAGGTTTCTTCAAAACAAAACTAATATTTAAAAATGATGTTAGAAATTGAAGATGTTTCCCGCGATTTTTATGAAATAATTATCATTCGGATACGATTAAATCATCCATCTAAGACTCGTTTTTTTTTTTTTTTTTTTTTTTTTTTTGGGGGGGGGGCGGTAGCTATAACAGTTATTTGTTATTTAATCTTAAGTAATACAATACTATACAATATTTAACGACAATACTGTTGGTCATCATTCATCAACGCAATAAATTATAATTACCTAGTTAGCACCGATGGTTTTTTGTATGCTATAATAAATCGTGACTCAAATGTCATATGCACACCGAGTTGCTAATTTGAGGAAAAATGGCGTTATTTTGTTTCAAGTGATAATCTAGCTTATTAAGTTACTTATTAACTTGTATTTTTTTAATTAAATATTTTTTGGTTCTATAGTTATTAATTAAACTATAGGCCAATTATTATTATTTCATTTTTTTAACCATAGAAAATAAATTAAATACATAGTAACCGGTAATAAAATTCGGCAAATTGGCCTCAAAACAAAAATCGCGCCAAACTCATTGCGTATATGATATCTATGCTTTAATTGGTCACGAGATAAAGGTCTATCTAAGGTTTGGATACAATAAAATTTGTCTTAACCGTTTAAATAATATTTGTCATACTCCAATAAACATCATTAGAATTTTATATTATATTGTGGGATACCCTGGTGCAAAAGTATAGAAATTTGAAATGGTTGAGAAATTTCTGTCAAAAGTATTACATCCTTGCCAAAGTAACACATGTTTGTCGATAACTATTTTACTGGACACTAATTATTAAAGAATGATAATTTTAATTTTTATAAAACATGGAGAATAGTAGGATATGATTGACACATAATCGCTTTCATATTAAAACGCTTATTTTTATTTATGACAATCCACATTTCTTCCTTTATACGAAGATTTTTAATACCATGTTTTTCATGTGAAATATTTTTTTTTTTTTAAATAAATGTTAGGTGAGGCTTGTTGGGCTCAAACCATATAGTAGGTCTCTCCACCTAGTTGAACTTCAACTTGAAATTCTACTGGAACAAAATCGTCGGAATAATAATAATAATAATAATAACACTCTGGATTCCCTTCCTGTGAAAATGCAAGCGTGTGTAAATGTAAACAAGCCTCTATGTATTTAAATATGAAACATACATTCTTTTGCACTGATGTCACATCATTTTCACAGACTTTTCAATTTCGAGCGAGCTCGAACTATGAGCTGTATTTATAAACATATCCGTATCTGTAACCATAATAGATTGATGTTTTTTGCGTGCAGTTACTTTCAGATTTCTATGTTCGACGGAAAAAAAAGCTGAATACAAGCGAGAATCATGGGTTCTGCATTTTTAAAATTTAGAGTAGCCTCCAAAGAAAATAAGTATATACAGGGTATCTCAAAAGTATTAACTTTTAGTAAAGGTAGGGTACATGATAAAGATTGAGAATTGCATTGAACCCAAGACCGGAAACGTCAACGTACGCTGCTAGGTATAAAAGTATAAAACATATTTCAGTTTTATGCCCTAAAATGCACGCTTTTTTGGTATAAAAAGACGTGATTTGGATCCGTTGAAGCATTCTACGTTATTCTAATAATTCGTCATTCTACGTTCTTACGATTATTCTTTATGAGGATATATGTTTATGATGTTACTACACTCTAAAAAATAAATGTGTAAATTGGCTAATTTTACACACACATGTGTGTAATTTTCTAAAATTACACACTTGTAATACAATTTACACATTTTTTTCCAAAAAATACCTGTTTTTGTGTGTATTTAGCTTCTGAATTTAAGTGTGTAATTTGTTATCACTTGATAAACTCAGAAAAGTGTGTAAATTCTGAAAAATGCCTGGATTTACACGAAATGGAGTGTCATTCTAATTTAAGCATAATTATGTGTACACAGAAAAGTGTGTAAATTTCGGAAATCACCCACTTGTCATAAAATTTACACATTTTGTTCAAAACATTAACTGTTTTTATGAGTATTTCGTTTATGACAGTGAGTCTGTCTGTTTTTATCAGTTGATAGACACACAAAAGTGTGTAAATGTAAAATATTACGTGAATTTACACGAATTGGAGTGTTACACATAATTATAAATGTGCGAATCTTAAAGGACAGTGTTTAAGTGTATTAGATGTCTGCACCGTCTGCAATTTCCAGGCCCGGCGCGACCCGAATGACATCTTTCTTGGCCCAGCGTGGGCAAGTGTAAAAATCATAAGCTCGGCCCGAGACAGGCCCGTTTATATTTTTACAGTTCAAGGTATACTGTATATTAGAGATGATTGCTGGAAGTGCATTTTTAACACTTTCCAACAAATTTAAAAAGTGTTTGCTTTCGGTTTGTCAGTCCGTCTGGGCGCGCTCTAACTCTCGCAAATATACTCGGATTATTATGAATTTTTTTAACGTTATTGACGCTTCCCTAGCACAAATTCTATTGAAAATGAAGTTTCTATCATGATTAGTTTATTAACAGGGACAGTTAAAAAATTTCGATTACATTACGGCCAATGGGGAAAAATCGGTTCAAATGAATTTTAAAGGTATTACACCCGGTCAAACATATTCAAAATTATATGCATCTACGAAATGCATTCTGTAAAATATGTAGTGAAAAGAATAGTTATAATTCATTTACAGAGCATAATTATTTCATTAAAAGACATAATAACTCAGGGGGGAATTGTTTGCGACACATTTTCATTATGGAAAAATATAATCAAATTGATATGTGTCACTGAAGCTGAATTATTTCACGCATAATATGAAATGCATAGCGTTTACAGGGAAACGCAAATATTTTAGATAGTATATTCTATCCGAAGAACTGTATATTACGAATGATGGCTGTAAATGAATGAAATGCATTTTTAATTATGATAAGCACTTTTAAGTTTTATTAAATGTATGCACATTATAAGGCGTTATAAATGCTAAAAGTTACATAATTTAGATATACAGGGCTACACAAAAGAGCTCGGAATTTACTAAGCTTTGCTCGGGAGGTTACTAAATATGGATGTAATTTACTTAAAAGTTGTTTTTAAATAAATTATGCATTTTTACGTTGAACTGCATTTAGTTTACTAAGGAATATTTCTAGAATACAGATAAAATGAGTTACAGGGTCACGCAAAAAAATGGATTCAGAGTCGCCTATGAATAATAATTTTTGGAAATGTGATTTAAGTAGTTTAAAGAATGTTTTTGTAAGAACTTAATTTTAGCAAAATATTGGCGTGTAATAAAGGTACTAGGTAAACTACAGGGCTGAGCAAAATACTCAAGTATGTTTCCATATATTAGCATAAATTGCTAAAAAAAAATTTTCATTAGTTAGGCGTTTTCTTGTTAAACTAAACTTCCCTATTCTATAGTATATCTATTAACCGACAGATCAAATACAGGGCTGTTCAAAAATATTAGAAGCCCGCATTTGCTCCCCTAGTTTTATTAATTATAAATTGCTCTTAATTTCAGAAACGACAAAACATAATACGCTGGTGGAGAAAATTAAGCTTTCGCTGTGTGTGTGTGTGGGGGGGGGGGGGGGTTCTAGTATGCTTTATTATAGTAATGACATATGTATACTTTCGAAAAATATTTTCTTTTCTGTTAGTGTTTAACTATTCGACTCTTTAAAAATAAATTTTGCTATTTGTCCGACATTTTTTGAATAAATTTAACATTTTTCATTATAAAATAAGATGTACAAAATGTGTGCTATGACATATGATTCCTAATTTAACTCCCCCCCCCCCCCCCAAAACACGCGCTCACCGAAATAAAAAAAATCTATCTTTAAAAATACATGTAAAAATACCTTAAAAAATAACTTTATTTCCCAGATAACTATATATAATTATATAAAAAAAGAAACTTTGAAGTTTATTTTAGCAAGAATTTTTTTTATTAAATAAAAATAAAAATGAAGTGCATAAAAAATTCTTCAAACTAAAAATTTTAATCAGAGCCACTCTCATGAAAATATACATTTAACTTTCAAATCTAGCATTGCATAAATAAGAACATCTGCGCGCAAAATTTCACCTGCCCTGCAGACGATCACAAGCGTGTGTATTTATTCTCTAGAATAGAAACAGACCAAGGACCAAGAACATTCAAAGTTTTCGAACATATTGTTATGTTATAAACGTATATAGTTCACATGAATTTTAAAAAATTTTCGAGAATGTTACAAGAATTCATCCAAAGGATATTTTACATAACAGTCCGAAAAAGGTACAGTTTCAGTAATGTAGTTAATAGAGCTCATTAATGTCACTGTACTGGATTCTACGAATACGAAAGGATCAATTTATTTTTGGATTATCCCAATTTAACACAGAGGAGAGTGATTGATAAGAAATAGGTAAGAAAAAAATATTTTCTCAGCTTCCTTTTTTAGTTAATAGTTTTAGTTTTACTTAATTGCACATAAACATTTTATAAAAGCAATGATTAACATTAACTTAACATTTATCAATTCAATAAACTTTAATAAGTTTAATTTTTATTTCGTTGAAATAAACGGCCGCATGCCAATGATTCATTCATTTAAATCAGATTTTTTTTCCTTTTTAAAACTATGTGGTTAAATTTCTTTCGATTTTAAAAGTTTGCGGTTTTAAAAGTAATTTAATTAACAGTTAACATAATTGCTAAACATATAACATCCCAATAATTTCAACGTTAAACAGAGTTTTTAACTCATAGTATATGAATCATATCACATTATAAAATGTATGAATATGAAATATATGATATGTACATCATGCATATGAGATACATATAGACTAGATGAGAAAGTAATAGACAAGATTCAATATTTTTGGTTAATAAAAAAATATTTAGTAACAGTTTAATTTATATATATATTTTCATAACTTCTCTTTACATGATTTAAAAGCTATATTATTTTTTATGCTCCCAATCGATCCAATCAAGATGCCGAAAATAATATTTCAAAGTTCCATCGATTTTCAGTGAAAGTTTTAATGAATATCCTAAGAGTTGGCTTCCTTTAATAAAGTAATACTGTAATTTTTCTTTCCTTGCAAAATTTGCATATGTTTATGTTTCGTTAGAAAGAAAGCTTTGAATTTTATGTACTTATGACTATTTGCAAAATTTCATTTATTTTTAAGAATTTAAGAAGCGTTTGTTATTGAAATGCTTAGTTATTCAATTTCCAGTACAGAGCAATCCAATGTTGACATAGTTAAAAGGGCAATTACAGTATTGTTCATAGTGAATAAAATCGTTAAATTTAATTGAAAATCTAATTAATTCAATTTAATATTTAAATTGCACTTACTATACCGTAAAAACATAAAAAAATTATATATAACTGCTATTAATTAATTTCGTGTGGTTTATAAAATTTTCAATGTTTTAATCGAAAAATATTTTTATTAACTCTACCTTGTATACTGGTTCGGGAGAGGGAGGGGTCGCTCAGTTGCCATTTAAATCTAATAATTCCCATTTAAAGAAAAACAATTATAGAAATAGTTAAAAATTAATTGTATTTTGTATAAACAATTGCATCGACTGTATCTGTTACCGGTAGCTGAGTGGCGCTCAACGTGTTAACTATTAAAAATGGAGGGAAATAAACGAATGCTCAAATAACTTTTTTTTCATATTTTCTTTTACCTACCCACCTTTCTTTTACCTCCCAATGTATAAATAATTTGATAACTGTAATCATCCGACATTTAGAAGTTTAAACAATGTATCTAAAATAATTAAAATTTTTGATATTGTGATAGCTACAATGATTGATTTAAACAGTGAACAGTTCTCAAAATATTTAATTAATTATTGCTATTCTAATTCGTTGAATTTATTTGAAGTAATTATTTTGTTTTATTAGTATGCCTTCATTAAATTTTGGCTCTAATTATTCTTATAAAAATCTATTACTTATGTGGGGTTCCATTACAGAAATTATAATCTTTATTCTTTTTTTATTGTGTCTTATAAAAAATAACGTGTATTTTTAATACACTGATATAAATAAATTTTTCTCCACATTTTATTCTAAAAATTGGATAGTAATAATTCTAATCCCTTGTACTATTTATGATAGTATCGGTGTTATAGTAGCCTTGGCAACAGACATTCAGCCAGAAATTACATCTTTGAAAAAAAACATAAAAATTTCTCAATATAGGCAAAATAGAGTACATTAATTTGCTGTAAGATATGGACAATTAATGACCGGTTTTTTTTAAATCATGTATCAAAAGTTATTATTGGTTTAAATTTATAATTTCATAAATAAGCATGTAATATCGACAATCTATTATTAAAGTTATTTTTTTAATAATCAAAAAATTGTTTTTAAGTTTTTTTTTATTGCTTGCAAATCCTTATGTAAAATGAATTAAACCTTTGTATCATCACGTTGTATATCTGCAAACACAAGGAGAAAATAGATTATAGTTTCAGAAAGAAAATAGATGAAGGAAAATAATTCAAGAAAATAGATTATAATAACAGAAATATGATAGATTACAATTTGATACGACCCTGTTCCTTGATTAAGCGTAAAGGATTCGTGGTCTTGATTTAAGATTACAAATCTGTTACAAAGAAACAAGTTGGAAATTGCGCTTTAAAAAAGCAAATGAGATGCGTTTCGTACTATAACGAAGTTAAAAAGAAATATTCAGATTTTGGTGTAATAGTACACAGTACTTCGGATACTGTTTAAGTAACCGAAATCTGTTCTTTGTCTTCTTTGTAAACACTATATATCTGCTTTCCATTATAAAATAAGTAATCTTTAGCAAATCTCAGCAACATAAACATCAATTTAATAAAATGTGAAATATTTTAATAAAATTAAAACGCGTCCCAAACAATGTTTCCTTCTTTACCATAATGTAATGGAATATTTCAGTATGGCCCTGTAAATTAATAAAAACTTCTCTGCACTACAGATTATACAGAACTTATATTGTAGTATATACTTCATAGATGCATGTCAATTTTATTATGTTCGAAAACGTGTAACATTATTAAAAGGCACTTGAAACTATTTTTATACATTGGCCGTTATGCAAGGGAACGCTTTTGACTGTCTCTGTAATTGAATTATGCATCTCATTTTCATAAAAATTGAAATGATAAAATTATGCAAGAGTTATGTATTTTAAATTTCAAACAATTCGGATAAGTAGTTTTTGCGTTGTTATATGCGAACGGACAGATAGACAGACGGACGGATTGAATGACAACTATAGTTATTACGTATTTACATAATTACGATCGCGTACTTAGAAACAAGTCAAGCATATACGAATTTGTTCTTCATGTAATTTTGTTTTGCTATTTTAAAAACTTTTTCGCAGTTTACACATCAAAGAATAAGGTAAATCTTTGTACGCAAAAACCTGCGTATTTTAAATATTACACAAAAATGTGTTTTCCATGTTACGTAGACATATGTGTAAAAACAGAATATTACACAAAAATCTGTGCATTCTGTACATTACACAAAAACATGTGTATTTTGCATATTACACAACATTGTAGGTATTTTCCTATTGCACAAAAATATATGTAAAAAAAGAGTATTACACATATGTATGTGTAAAAATAGTGCTCAGAAATATGTGTATTTCAGTGCAATTCACACATTAAAGTGTGTATTTCAAGAGTTATCAGATAACTTTTACACATTTGGACTTATCATCAAATTACACATTAAAATGTGTATTCTGAAATTTACACATTTGGCGCAATTTACACACAAATTTACACATATAGACATGTCGTTTTTGTATCATCGATTTACACATTTTTGTGTGTAAATTTACACATTTTTTTTTAGAGTGTATCACGGAATAACGAACAAATTTATTAAAATACGTTGTCGTCGTTTAAGAATCTCGACAAAAAAAACCCGCGTATTTAATGATTTATACATGCCTTCATTTTTTTTATGACATTAACCATTTCATCGGCTTTAGGTATAAAGAAACATTGACAACTGAAAATATATACCTGTTTATAATAGTTCTGTGTTTCATCGGAAATCATCGATTCATATTTTTTATTCGGAAAATATTATTACGTAAGGATTAGCAAAATTGCATTCTTTCAGTTTTCTGATAGGAGTTAAGTAAATTCGAAGAAAATAGATAAAGAGATAACATTGAAATTTAGGATTTTTTTTTTTTTATTCTTTTGTTGTTTTTTGTTTAGACAGATGACTTGTTGAACTCCCTTAAAATTTTCTTATCTGTTTTATTTGGACCTGTTGAAAATCATGCGCCTAAAATTTACTCTAAATTACACAGGAGATGGATTTTAAAGTAATATTAATTGCACAAATATTCTTTAAAACCATTCTTGTCGAAAAAAATATTGTATCGTTTGTAAAATAAATTTGAAATAAATCAAAAGTCATTCAATTGACCAATAAAAAGGAAATCAAATAAAAAATCAACGCGTTTAATAGATGACGATATTTTTGGCATAACACATATTTTAATTACATTTTTTTCAGTTGTTATGAGAAAATTGCAAAAAAAGTATAGTAATCTACTATTTTTATTTTATTTTTCTACAGAAATGCACTACTTAACTTGCCAACATTACAAAAAAATTGATACCTCAACAATAAATTGAGATGCCGTTTTCAAATAAATGGCATTTAAAAATATTTTTTCCCCTATACGACGCCGCAAAAATTTTAAAAGTGCGATGCTTGGAAGTTTAAAAAATTGCAGTTCATTAACAACATTTCATTATAAAAAGTTGCTCTATTTTGTGGGTAACTTATGGTTAGCTGTATTTTTTATACACTCTTTTATAAGCATTCAATGGTCATCTTGAAAATGCCATCTAAATTTTGTACTTTTTTTTTTTTTTTTTTTTTTTTTTTTTGTTACAAAATTTCTTGGTGAGACCAATAAGCCCGATTAGGAAAACTCACTTTTTCCTTATTTTAACTTTTGGTAGAAAATCTTGAAAATTAATTTATTAAATGAATACATACCCAGCAAGCACATACTTTCGGCATACGATCGGTCCGGAGCCGTCAATGTCGGTTAAGTGTCGGTAGCAGGTTGGCAACTGAAACTTAAGAATCTGCTTTTTTGACAGCCGGTTACGGTAATCGGTCCACTTTTGGTTATATATCGGCTAGCGACTTATACCGGCAAGTGGCGCAGGAGCGATATCTGAGTTTTGATAGTGGACCGATCAGATTTGCCAACATCGGTCCGAATTCAGAATATTTAATCTTAAACGTTTTTTTCCTCAATTTTATTTGAGTTTGAGTTTTGATAAGAAATGTATATTTCATGTATTTTGTTAAAAATTCTGACAGTGATAAACAGAAAATATGTCAAAAATAACCTATATTTATTTAAAAATATTGTTTTTGAAGTATTTTTTAAAATGATTTACAATTATTTTAATCACAAAAGAATTTTTAAATTCTCTCCTTTAAATTGTTATTCACTTTTAGGAACTTAATCATATAAAAACAGAAAAATAATTTGTAAGGTAATTGCATTTATTTTCTATTTAACTATTTATTTTCAAAGCAATAACTCATTTTCATATTTTATTTTAATATTAATTACTAAAAAGTGCTAGAAATTATTTTACAAGGTAAAACATATAAAAGAAAGCTGCCCATTTTTTAACATAAAAAAATCAGATTTTTTTTCTGAAATATTATCTCACAAGTGAAAAATAAATTAATATTACTATTTTATTTTAAGATTTAAAAATTATTATTGCAACAATTGTTCGGAATTAATATTGCTACATAATAAAAAAAATATTCTGAAATAAATCATAAATTGGCTTTAAATTTTCATTCTAATTAAAAGAGTTTAATTACCAATTTTTTTTTTATTAAATTAGTTATTTTGTGTTTTAAATATATATTTCTTATATTTTTTTTTACTTTTTTATTTACTTTATTATTACATTTAGTAACTTTATAATTCGTAAAATAATATAATATATATAATAATAAAATAATATATATATGTATATATAGATATATATATAATATATATGTTACTTTTATTTTATTTTTTACTTAATAAATATACATAATCAACAAAATAACATTGCACATTGCAACATAGTCGTAAATCATAAATACTACTTTAAATCATTAAATGGCATAACATAATTTTTTATTCTATTTAAAAGTTAATTATTACCAATTTATTATTATTTAAAATAAGTTTTTCTACTTTAAAAATTTACACTTTAGAAATTAACACAAAGCTTGTAATTATGTTATAGTTTCTAATAAAAAAATTTATTTATTTAACAATACTTCTGAAAAAAAAATATTTTTAATTTTTTAAATATACTATTTAAGAATTCTAAAATTTATAAGAAAAACAATTCGTTTGCTTTAATTAATTTGCTAATTCATTAATTTAAATATTAACTTAATTTTTAAAATCAGGCGCATAAGACAATTACAAGTAAATGAATACTTTATGAATATTTAATGTTATTATGAAATAACAACACTTTAATATTACAATTTTCCAATCTGTCATTTATGTCAACAACACTCGCCATTTAAGAGGCACTTACTGAAAAGCCACACCCTTATTACCACACATAATCCTCCCCCTAAACAGGTCTGACTTGTCTAGTGGATAAGGCGTTCGCCTTCTGAGCTAGGGTTTGCGAGATCAAATCCCGCCTGTTCACGCACTGAAGTATGTTCATTGGCTCTCAAAATACTTGCTAGAGTGTTCAACAGATGGCGCCACCCGAGATTTTTTTGCTTGTGCCGGGCTTCAGTCGGTATTCGTGTGGTTAGCTTTCGGCATAGTTTTTTGCCGATACCGGACCGGCTGTGTGCCTCATGAATCGGGCGGCATTCGCGCGGCGTATCAAAAAAGATACGGAACCGGTAGCAGCAACCGGCATCGGTCCAATACCGCTGGCAGTGGTAAACGGCTATCGTCCGATTGCTTACCGATAGCTTTGTGTTTGCTGGGTAATTTTCGATCTGTTACTTTTTTTTAAAGAAAGGGAACATGAAATAAAAAATAATACATTTTTAAATCTATCTTCTTAACATTTATTAACTGGTTTGTCAACGTATACGTATAATATTAAGTTATTGATAAAAATGGTATAATAATATTACAGGTTTCATTTTTCATTTACAGTATTATAGTTCCTAATTTTAAGTCTTTAAAATATTCCTCAGTTTCACAGTGCTTTGGCATATTTTAGCACTTAATTAAATCTATTGTTTTTCAATTTCCATATTATTGTACGAGTTATAGAGAATTTTTGGCGATTTATCACCTGTAGTGGGATAATGAGAAAATGCTTCAGAAATAATATATTAATTATTAATTAAGCTCTGAAATTTAAAAAAAATTGTACTGTCATCGGAAACATACCTCTGTACATATACTTATAAGTCTGGCATATAACAATGTAAATTAAAAATCGATTACAATCGATCCATCTATGCAAAAAACATGCTGTGATAAATAAAAGCAGTTAATAAACTATTGAGCGATACTCGGTCTACCTGGTACTAACTGATTATTAATGTACTTTCAGAAAATTGATGTCTAAACATGATAATCTGCGCAAATGTTTACGTACATAGCCACACATGGTTTATAAAATTTATAATATCCACTGCAAAGATAAATATATTTAAAAATGCACAATGCAATGAAAACATATTTAGAGCAATTATCGATCAAGGAGTATGCCGGGCTTCTAGAGTTCAGAATGTACATTAAAAACATTTTAAATAAAAACCAACAGATTTTTTGCATAAAAAATATATTTTAAATGCCAATTAATAATATAAAAAAATATACAAAAAATATCGAATATACATTCAAATAAAATTTTGGGATTTATTAAAAGCGATAATTTTGTATTGGAGTCTCACCTAGGACTCTCAGCTGAAGAAATCACCCCTACACTCTAAAAAAAAAATGTGTAAATTTACACACAAAAATGTGTAAATCGATGATACAAAAACGACATGTCTATATGTGTAAATTTGTGTGTAAATTGCGCCAAATGTGTAAATTTCAGAATACACATTTTGATGTGTAATTTGATGATAAGTCCAAATGTGTAAAAGTTATCTGATAACTCTTGAAATACACACTTTAATGTGTGAATTGCACTGAAATACACATATTTCTGAGCACTATTTTTACACATACATATGTGTAATATTCTTTTTTTACATATATTTTTGTGCAATAGGAAAATACCTACAATGTTGTGTAATATGCAAAATACACATGTTTTTGTGTTATGTATAGAATGCACAGATTTTTGTGTAATATTCTGTTTTTACACATATGTCTACGTAAAATGGAAAATACACATTTTTGTGTAATATTTAAAATATATAGGTTTTTGTGTACATAGATATTTACCTTATTCTTTGATGTGTAAACTGCGAAAAAAGGTTTTCAAAATCGCAAAATAAAATTACATGAAGAACAAATTCGTATTTGCTTCACGTGTTTCTAAGTACGCGTTCGTAATTATGTACATTGGTAGCACCTATAGTTGTTATTCAATCCGTCCGTCTGTCTACCTGGCCGTTCACATATAAGAACGCAAAAACTACACAACCGAATCGTTTGAAATTTAAAATACATAACCGTTGCATAATTTTATTGAGTCATTTAAATTTTTATGAAAATGAGAAGCATAATTCAATTATAGAGACAATCAAAAGTGTTCCCTTGCATTATGACCAATGGGAAAAAATAGTTTCAAGTGCATCTTAATAATGTTACACACTTTTGAACATAATAAAATTGATATGCGTCTAGGAAGTACATACTACAATATAAATTCTGTATAATCTGTAGTGCAAAGAATAGTTTTTATTAATTTACAAGGCTAAACTAAAAAATCCCATTACATTATAATAAAGAAGGAAATATTGTTTGGGACGCGTTTTAATTATATTAAAATATTTCACATTTTATGAAATTGGTGCTTATGTTGCTGAGATTCGTTAAAGATTACTTATTTTATAATAGAAAGCAGATATATAGTGTTTACAAAGAGAAAGAAAAAATTTCGGATACTTAAACAGTATCCGAAGTACTGTCTACTATTACACCTAGATCTGAATTTTTTTTAACTTCTTTATAGTACGAAATGCACCTGATTTGCCTTGTTTAACGCGCATTTTCCAACTTGTTTCTTTCTAACAGATTTGTAATCTTAAAACAAGAATTATTTACGCTCAATCAAGAAACAGGGTCGTCTCAAATTGTAACCTATTATCTTTCTGATATTATAATCTATTTTCTTTATTTTTATTAATCTGTTTTCTTTCTGAAATTATAATATATTATCTCCTTCTGCTTGCATATATACAACGTGATGACAGAAAGGATTAATTCATTTTACATAAGGGTTTGCAAGCAGTAAAAGAAAACTTAAAAACAATTTTTTGATTATTAAAAAAATAACTTTAATAATAGAATGTAGATATTACATTCTTATTTATAAAATTATACATTTAAATCAATAATAACTCTTGATACATGATTTTTAAAAACGGTCATTAATTGTTTATATCTTACAGCAACTGAATGCTGTACTCTATTTTGCCTATAATGTAAAATTTTTATGTTTTTTTTTTTTTTTTTTTTTTTTTTTTTTTTCTTTTTTTCAAAAATGTAATTTCTGGCTGGATTCTGTTGCCAAAGCCATTATAACACTGATACAATCATAAATAGTACAAGGGATTAGAATTATTACTATGCAATTTTTAGAATAAAATGGGGTGAAAAAATTATTTTTATCAGTGTATTAAAAATAAATACAAGTTATTTTTTATAAGACACAATAAAAAAAGAATAAGGAATGTGAATCCAGTAATGGAACCTCACAAAAGTAATAGATTTTATAGCAATAATTAGAGCCAGAATTTAATGAAGGCATGCTAATAAAACAAAATATTTGCTTCAAATAAATTTAACAAATTAGCATAGCAATAATTAATGAAATATTTTGAGAATTGTTCACTGTTTAAATAAATCATTGTAACTATCACAATATCAAAATTTTAATTATTTTAGATACATTGTTTAAAATTCTAAATGTCAGGGAATTACAGTTATCAAATTATTTATACATTGGAAGGTTTAGATGGATAAAAGAAAATATGAAAAAAAAGTTATTTTAGCACAAATTCGTTTACTTCCCTCTATTTTTAACAATTAACAAGTTGAGCGCCACTCAATCTCCGGCGACAGATGTGACACAATAGATGCAGTTAATTTTTCAGAATACAATTGATTTTTAACAATTTCTGTAACTTAATTGTTTTTATTTAAATGGGAATTATTAGATTTAATTGAGCGCCCCCCGCCCTCAGTAACAGTAACACACGCTTCTTAAATTCTTAAAAATAAATGAAATTTTGCAAATAGTCATAAGTACATAAAATTCAAAATTTTCTTTCGAACGAAACATAAACACATGCAAATTTTGCAAGGAAAGAAAAATGACCGTATTAGTTTTTTAAATGGAGACAACTCTTAGCAAATTCATTCAAATTTTCCTGAAAATCGATGGAACTTTAAAATATTATTTTCTGTGTCTTGATTAGGAGCATAAAAAATAATTTAGACTTTAAATCATGTAGAGAGGAGTTAATGAAATATATATACATAAATTAAATTGTTAATTATTTTTAATTAACCAAAAATATTGAAGCTTGTACATTACCTTCCCATCTAGCCTATATATACCTCATATGCATGTTGTACATATGATACATTTCATATTCATACATTTTATAATGCGATTATGATTCATATATGAGTTAAATCTCTGTTTAAAGTAGAAACTATTGGGATGTGATAATACATGTATAGTAATTATGTTAACTATTGGTTAAATTACTTTTAAAACCCAAAACTTTTAAAATTTAAAGAAACGTAATTTTAACCGCATAGTTTTAAAAAGGAAAAAAAAAATCTGATTTAAATACTATTTAAATGAATAAATCGTTGGCATGCGGCCTTTTATTTCAACAAAATAAAAATTAAATTTAGTAAAGTTTATTGAATTGATAAAAGTTAAATTAATGTTAATCATTGCTTTTATAAAATGTTTATGTGAAATTAACTAAAACTAAAACTATTAACTAAAAGAGAAAGCTGAGAAAATACTTTTCCCTTACCTATTTCTTATGAATGACCTTCCTCTGTGTTAAATTAGGATAATCCAAATAGAAATACGTAGATTCTTTCGTAGAATTATGTCCGAATACAGTACAATGACATTAATGAGCTCTTTTTAACTACATTACTGACACTGTACCTTTTCGGACTGTCATGTAAAATATCCTTTGGCCGCATTCTTGTAACATTTTCCTAAAAGTTTTAAAATTCATGCGAACTATATACGTTTATAAAAGAACAATATATACGAGCAAACTGAACGTTTTTTATTCCAAAGACTAACTGTTGTGATCGTCTGCGTGTGAATTTATTGCTGCGAAACGCAGAGCAGATGTTGAAACGCAGCAGATGTTGTTTTCCTTTTATTTATTCAATGCTAGATTTGGAAGTTAAACGCACGTTATTTTCATAAAAGTGGCTCTAATTAAAATTTTCGGTTTAAAATTTTTTTTTATGCATTTCACTTTTGTTTCTATTCAATTTCAAAAAGTTTCCTGTTAAAATGAATTATAGAGTTTCTTTTTTATAAATTATTATATTGTATTAGTCATAATTTGGGTTATGAATTAAAATATTGCCTTAATACATGTATCAATTACAGAGCAATCCAACTATTAACGCAAGTTAGAATACGGACAAACAAACCGTATTCTTAAGCATTTTCAACAAAGTTGTAAAGTATTAAAACGACTAATAGGTTGAAATTTGACTTTTAGATATTTATACCCAAAAGACGATAGCAAATTTTAATTCTTTTGTACAGCCCTGTATTTTGTCTACTATTTTTGTATAAGGTTATGCCACTATTTAGCTATGATTTAATTAAAACAAAAACACGTTTAAATCTAGTGAACTTACATTTCCAGAGGTTATCATACATAGGCAGTCATGTATCAAATTCTTTCGGTGGTCCTGTATATCATTTTTCTCCATATATATCTTAGCTTATTAAATGCAATTCTGTGTAAAAATGTAGAATTTATTTTAAAACCACCTTTAAGCTACTTCCGTTCATGTACTGTAATCTGTGCACTTTCTGCTGTGTTACACTGTACATGATCTACAGCATTTGTACACAGAACGCAATATGCAAAAATCAATATAAAAACTCATATCTCAATGAACAAGAAAGAAAAATTATGCTTTAAGGATAGATTACGAAACACTTTCCAACACTTCCTGAAATATTTAACAAAACTTCATTATTTAGGAAAATAACGTGTTAATGTCCATAGCCAAATATGTATTTCAATACTTTTGAACAGCCCTGTATTTAATCTGTCTGTTAATATATATACTATATAATAAGAAAATTTAGTTAAGCAAGAAAACGCTAAATTTTCGTTAAATTTATTTATTAGTAATTCATACTAATGGATAAAAACGTACTTGAATACTTTTGATCAGCTCTGTAGTTTACCTAGTACCTGTATTACCGTCCAATATTTACCTAAAATCTATTTTAAACTAAAACACTCTTAAAACTTCTTAAATAACATTTCCAGAAGTTATCATCGAATTGTGACCACGTATCCAGTACTTTACATGATCCTGTATATCATTTTATCTATATTCTACAAACATTTCTGAGTAAGCGGTTGAACATAAAAATGTATAACTTATTTAAAAACCACCTTTTAATAAATTACGCTCGTATTCAGTAACCTTTACGAGTTCTTTTGTGTAACCTTGTATATAAACTATAGAATTTATACACACTATGTTATATGCATATATTTAGTGAAACTTAAAAACGCATATCATAATTAAAAATGCATTTCATCCATCCATCAACCATCATCGATAATACACAGTACTTCAAATAGAATATACTATTTGAAATCTTTTGTATCTCCCTGTAAATGCTATGCACTTCATATTATGACTCAGCGTATCACCATATCAAATTTATTGTACACGAAGTCGTTTAACATTATTAAAATATCTCGCAAATAATCCCCCGCCCTTTTGTTCTTGCATAATGGAATTCTTTCGTGTGGCCCTGTAAATAAATAATAACTATCATTTATACTGCATTTTTTAAATACATATTTTAACGTACTTTCCAAATGCATATAAATTTAAATATGTTTGGCAGGGTGTTACACCTTTAAAACTCATTCGAAACTATTTTTTCCCATAGGCCGTAATGTAATGGTAAATTTTGACTATCCCTGTAAATAAATTAATCATGATAGAAACTCCATTTTCAGTAGGGTTTGTGCTAACGTGAACATCAAAAATTAAAACATCTAAAATTTTCATGAAAATTTGAGTATATTTAGGAGAGTTAGAGCGCGGACAGATGGACAGACAAAACGAATGCACTTTTCAATTTTGTCGGAAAGTCTTCTAATACATTTAGAAACTGTGTTTTAAAATTTACATATTTATAATTATGTAAAACACTCCAATTCGCGTAAATACACGTAATCTTTAACATTTACACACTTCTGTGTGTCTATTAACTGATAAAAACTTACGTACCCATTCTAATAAACAAAATACACATAAAAACAGGCAATTTTTTGTACGAAATGTGTAAATTTTAAAACAAGTGGGTGATTTCAGAAATTTACACACTTCTCTGAGTAAACATCATTATGCTTAAATTAGAATAACACTCCAATTCGTGTAAATTCGGGCATTTTTCGGAATTTACACACTTGTCTGAGTTTATCAAGTGATAACAAATTACACACTTACTTTCAGACGCTAAATACACACAAAAACAGGTAATTTTCTGAAAAAAATGTGTAATTTTTATTACAGGTGTGTAATTTTACAAAATTACACATATATGTGTGTAAAATTAGCCAATTTACACATTTATTTTTTACAGTGTATTTACATCTGAATTTTTGGTTCTGATTATTTCAGTGGTTTAATGGCATTCATGATTACACATCTTACATTAAATTTTATATAGATTTTATTATTCTATTTATTGATTGATGAATGATTCAATTGCTTTATGGAATGTAACGCTCACCTGTTAATTGATATGCATTCATTGATTTATATGCATATAAATTTATTTCTGGTAACTATCTGCACGTGATTCAGATCGATTATCCCTTTGAAGGGCAAAGCAAATAACTTCAGAAAAAGCTGAAATGACTGATTGACACCAGAATTGAAAATCAAATTTATTTCAAAGTGTAGAAATGCGTTTCTTTATGTACCTAATAAAAATAAAATTTTCATTTCAAAATTTTTGTTTCAATGTGTCATTTTGCATTTAAAAATTAAGTGCGATGTATTTTATTCCACAGCAATTTAATGGATAAAAAATCATTTTAAAATAACTTTTTTAATTAATAAATTTTGAGCAAAAGGCAATATATTTTAAATGTAATTTTAAGAGAAATATTTATTTAAAAATCATTTTTTCCTACTTAAAATTGTAATATATATGTATACATATATCTATTATATTATATTTAATCCTTTGCTATTGCTATTGGTAAAATGACGTCAGTATTTTCCACGAACACATTTTCCTTTATAATATAGACAGTTAGTACTGTAACCGAATTAATTTGTGGAATAACGAACGACATAAACGACGACTAGTACTATCAGTAATAATAGTACTAATAGCAGTAATAATAATAATAGAATAAATTATTACTTATAGTAGTAAGTACTAAAAATAAGTTTTCTCCTTCACTGGAAACATGTTGTAGTGGACCCTAATGCTTTTTTATATTGAATAAGGATTGATATATCATAATATTATTAAGGTGCACAACATATGATTTTTACTCCCAAATTATAATTTAGTGGAATTATATTTTGTGTTTCTACTGTAAAAGGAATTAAAATGCTTTTTCTTCTATATTACTGTACGAGAAGATTCTAAAACTCCTAGATTCATATTAACCGTATTATGTTTTTAAAATGCAAGTTTCAATCGAAATATATCACAACGATTTTTTCTTTCTGGAACTTAATGGAATAGAAATAATAAGTGAATCCTTTTTAATGATCTATATGTGCTACACACTTGGATTTTCATGCCTAACATTCCGTAGTAAATTTCAATTGCGTATGTAAATTACATGGCAATCTCTGTAAATTTACAAAGACACCGATAATAATAATCCGATTCATAATCGAAGAACTCAAACATTCTAAACCAAAATTGTAATCACTTTTTTTTTTTTACATATGTAAGATTTTGTTAAGTATATCTTAAAATTTATTGCCATGGTTATTGCATTAATAAAATCATTCACTATATATCATTCACTATATATTCAAATCATACATTCACTATCTAGTGTTAAGGCCTCACAATAGTCACAGAAAAAGTACTCAAAAAGACCCGGATGATAATGTAAAGTCTATGGGAGCGCTCTTTTTAAATAGCTCGCGCAAATTTTAATATTTTTACATGCTTTTTTTGCATAGGATAGCTGTGGACGCTCCACAACGGGCCTGGTTTTTACTTTTTCGATTTTGATTATATATTTTTTATATTTTGATCACTGAGAAACATTTGTGGAAACGTTACTCCGTAAAATTGGTGGCAGCATTACTGCCTCCAATTTTATGGAGTATTTTAACCGTTAAAACCGGTGTAACATTGTCATTTTACACCAGTAATATACGTTTAATTTACACCATTGCATATGTGAAAACAATTACTCCATGAAATTGGAGGCAGCATGTGCCACCATTTTTATTGAGTAACGTTTCCACAAATGTTTTACAGTGATAGTTTCAATTTCAGAACCTGTTTAAACCGGTTTTGAAAGATAAAGTAATTTTAAAAAAAATCTGAAACCAAAATTGAAAAAGTAGAACCTAGGCCGGTTGTGAATCGTCCTCAGCTATCCTATACAAAAAAACCATGAAAAAACATTAAAATTTGAGCGAGATATTTGAAAAGAACGCTCCCGTAGACTTATCATTAGCGTTCGGCTTTTATCGCGTGACTAGTGTGTGCTCTTAAAAGAAAATTGTTTCAACTAAATAACAGAACGGAGAATTAAGGTTAAAAAAGTGTGTAAGAATTGTGGCAAACTACTGAATTATCCAGGCATATTGATCTCATTTTCAGCTGAACATATTAGGTAGATTTCGTATGAAATACTAACTATTGCGGTCTCTCTTTGTTGGATTTTCTGAACAAATTTTGCAGATCTACTCCGATCATGACCTGTAGATCCCAAAACTACCATAAGTAAAAAAGTTTTTCTATCTATCTATCGGTCTATATCACTTTTTTATGGACATGATAACTTCTTTAATTTTGCTCCAATCTTTTCCAAACTGATACATAAAATCAAGGAGTATAAAATCTCCGCTAAGTTCGTTAATGGGCAAAATCGGACCAAGGGGGTGAAAATAGAGAAGGTTTTTGTGAAAACAGAAAAAACACCATAACTTCTTAATTAAAATATATATAGAATCGATTTAAAGTTTATATTACTTCTAAAAAATGGGCCAAAAGTTTATGCATGACAGATTTGTGATAAAGTTAAAACTGGGCTCAAAAGGCGAAAAAAACAGGGTTTTTGGGATAAAAAAATTCATAACTTCGTGAATTCTCAAGATATCAAATCAAACTAAATTTTTTATAAATGTTTTTAAAATTATCTGAAACTTTTGTATTTACAAGTTTTTCATAGTACTATTTTTGGCCGATGAAAAAAATTAAAAACGAAAACAAAAAGGGGGGGGGGGTGAAAAAAGACAAAAATCCACAACTTTGTCAATTCTTAAACTATCAAATCTAATTAAACTTATTTTACATCTTCTCAACAATGTCTACAACTTTTATAATACATAAGTTTTTCATTGGACCAATTCTTATAGCAAAAATAAATTAAACAAAAATTGGAGTTGGCGAAAAAACCTCAAATACAAATAGCTTATATTCTAACTCTTTTTTAGATTCATTTTTCATTTTAAACGCATCCAAATGGCAGATCCTCTTATTTAGGAACTACATAATGTGACGCATTGACCAGTTTTTTAATAAAGACAGAATATATTTAAAAAAAAAAAGCTGCCAAAAACGGTGTTTTGAATAGAATTTCTAGAAGTAATCGTGATTGAAAATTTGAGGAAGTATTCAAATAACAAAGTGCGTTTTTTCTGACCCGTTTTAAACCATTTTTGATCTCAAATGCATCCAATTTACAGATCCTCTTATTTAAAACCTATTTAATGTGACGCATTGGCCAGTTTTTTAATAAAGACAGAATATGTTTCAAAAAAAGGCTGCCAAAAAGGGTATTTTGAACAGAATTTTCCAAAATGAGCATGAGTGAAAATTTGAGGAGGTATTCAAATAACAAACTGCGTTTTTTTAATTCAGTCTTGCTCTCAAACGCATCTAATTGACAGGTTCTCTTAATTAGGAACTGTACATTGTGCCGTATTGATCAGTTTTTTTGATAAAGGCTTAATACATTTTATAAATATTGTCAAAATGGGCACTTCGCACAAAATTTCTCGAAGCGATCATGATTAAAGAATTGACGATGCATTCAAATAACAAATTCGTTATTTTATGACTTATTTTTAAATTAAATTTTGCTCTCAAACGCATTTAATTGACAGTTTTTTTTTTTTACTTAAGAACTATATAACGTGATGTATTGGTCGATCTTTCAATAAAGTCAGAATATATTTCAAAATATGTTGTCAAAATGGGCATTTGAGCCGAATTTCGCTTAAAATGATTCTGGTAAAACCAGTTCTTACAGAAAAATGAGATTAAGAATTTTTCAAAAGCGGCCAAATAAAGTTGTTAAACAGGGTATCTCTAATCATATATTATTTTTTGTTGTTGAAATGAGCTGTCTTCGAAATCTACCTCCGCCTATAGGCGAAGCCGGCAGAGATTTTTTTTTTTTTTTTTTTTTTTTGTTTTTTTTTTTGTTTTTTATGAAGATATGAAACTGGATTTTTTTAACTGTCTGTAATTTGTCTAAAACGCTTACAGGTTTTAATCGTGTTTAATAGGATTTTACTCTTATTTATGTATTAAATTGTCTGAATATAAAGTCTTACATTCCATATAATTATTTTGATTAGACGTAATATGTTCGTCAATCTTCAATCTCTCGTTACTGTGTGTAATGCGGGAAATATTATCGTATTGCGGAAATAGATGTTTAGGAAGGGTTTCAGAACAGTCCAGGTGTCATTAGAGGATACTTAATGTCAGTTATATCTAAATCATGGATCGTCTGTTTTATAATTTTTTGGATGCTAAGCTTGTTTTTCTACTTTTCCTTTTTTTGATGCCATCACATTTCAGGCGATTTAAGTTTGCAAAATTGTTGATTGAGATATCGAATCATACTCAAATTAAGCGTTAAAAACGTGGATTATGTGATAAAGTCGTTTATAAAAGAATGATTTCTTCAGAAAATACAAGATGGGTACATTTCACCACATCTCACAATAAAATTGTATCTATTTTCATTACTTTTATTATATCAGATACAGTGGCGTAGCAAAGAAGTATGTCTAAATTCTCTGGACACCACTCATTTAAAAAGTTTTGTTCGGCTTAACATAGCGAAGTTTATTCTACTATTAATCAAGAGGATGAAAATTTTCAAACATTACTGGTATCCAGGGCATTTGGACCCCCTAACAGGCAACGATTGGATTCCTTATAATTAAGTATGACATGAATTTTTATTACGGGAAATGTATAACCGATTTTTCCCTATCAATATGTGTTTCTTATATGTGCCCTATAATCGCAGTAAATTCCCTGTGAAAACTTTGAAATACATTGTGTTGCGATTTTCTGTAAAAATGTTTTGACACCATTCTGGACAAACATCTGTCACTTCTTATCATACAAGTATTTAACGATCCGAATACTTATTCATGTTGGATACAGAATATTGTAAGGACATCATTATTATTTTTTTTTTCGATTTTCATTTCAAATTATTTGAATTCATCCTGATATTTATGTAAAAGTATCTGACTCATTTATTGCTAATAAATGCCATCATTGTTAAATATAAGTAATTTTTTATTAGAATTAAAATTGAATCAATCCAGCATAAAAGCTACCAGACAAAAAATGCTGGATAAAATTATCTAAACTTTCCAAATCAGTTGTTTTAAAGAAAACAATCATAACAGTTTCTTCTTAAATTATTCTTTACAAAAATGCCATATTGAGTACCTCGAAACGGTCATTCTGTTACTTATTTTAATTTACAACAGACCACTACATTTGCTGGAGTTTTTGCCACAAGTGATGAATAGAGAAGTATAATGAAAAAGAGTAATTGCACCTTAAACATATTTTAGTTTAAAAGTACTAACTATTCGCTTGATAGAACACAGTTCTATATCTTGACAGGTTAAAAACTGAAGTGCAAAGTAAAAATAAATAAATAAATAAATAAATAAACGAGTTTTTAGATTAGATAGAAAAAAGTCACTAGTAATAACAAATAATTTTCTTTAAACGCAAAATTTACTTCTAATGCATACACATTTTCTAAGTTTCTAAGTTGAATTTCATGTTATTGATTGTTTATATTTGATTAATTTAAATTTCTTTTAAAGATGTTTGGATTTTAAGATTAGGTTCCTAGATACGGATATTTGGATAATGGATTTTAATATTGTTTAAAATCTTTTTTAAAAGCTTTTAATGGCAGTTTTATACAAAATATAATTATGTTGTATACCATAATAATGATACATTGTAGTTGCAATAAAGGCGCAAATTATTGAAAAAAAGAAAAGAATTAAAATATTAATTTTAATTTTAATGAATAATATATTTGGTTTATGCAAACTAATTTAATAATTGTACTAAATAAAAATATTAGTTAAACATTTATATGCAAATATTTATAAAGAGTTACTTTAACCCTTTATTATATTAAGCTATTAACACAAACAATGTGGCTTCACTCTCAAAAAAACTTTCTTCATTTCTAGGAAAATCTACTGGCAGTAATGCTGCCGGTAAATTTCTTTTAATTGATGGATATATACATATATATTTATTCTCTATATATTATATGTATATATATATATATTTATTTATTCTCCGTTGCAAAAGGTAAAATTTCCGTCAATTGAAGAAAGTTCGGAAAAATAATAAGCAGCAGAAGTTAAATTTGAACCAACTACCCCAGCGAGCGCTGGGAGGCGAACACGTTAGCCTAGGGCTAACGTGTAAGAAACTTTAAAAAAAAACTTAAAAAAGAAACTTTAGTGTAATAAAAATATTTTTTTTGTACTTATATGCTTATTTTAAGAATGTTTCCATCAACATCAAATATTTTGATTAAAACATTTTCATTAAATGTTAAGCATTTGCATATTATTCAATTTGTCATACAACATGCACTCTAGCATTAATTTTTGTGCCAATATGAGATAATGTTTTTTCGTATGTCATACCAATAATTAAATTAAAAACACCGATAAAAACAACTCTACTGTTTGATTTTTATGTATGAAATTTTCTATTATTATTTTAATTGAGAACATCTAAGTTTTAGAAACTTGTTTTGTTATCATTCTTGTTGATGGTAAACTAGATATGAAAATTTAAACAGTTTAAATAATATTTTTTGATTATAATACTTAGAAAAAAAAGAATTAGTTCATTAATCATATTCTGTCAAAATAATAACTTTTGAAATAGTTTACTTAATGTTGTGTTATCATCATTTTGTTGCATACACAAAAAGAATTGTCCTACATTTTCTATATCTATTTCACAGAAATATTTTTGTTAAATAAATATTATTTTAAACATTTCTCGAAAACATGAAGGAAAACCAATTATTTTAAAAGAGGGTTAATTATTTTAAAACGGCAATTGCCAGGGGACACAAAATATCTTTAGTTTCTTTTGTTAAATTTTGTAGAAAATAAATAACAAATTAACCTTGGAAGACTACGTAATATATAAGAAGATGATATTCATATAAATTTATTTCAATTAATGTTTATAAAGATAAAAACTATTTTAATTGATAATGATAACAAGCTTATGGTTCGTAATTTTATTCGATAGACTTGAAATTTCGCTTTTACACAATGCTTTATTATAAAAAAACATATACAATAAGTTTTATTATTATTATCATTTTATGATGCAGAATATTAAATTAATAGCATATAAAACGGAATAAAAATAACTGCAAGAACATAGGTAGTCTTCTATATGTATACACATTTTACAAAGACATAATGAAAAACAAATATTATATATATACATACACACACACACAATATGTATATATATATTATTTAAAAATAAAATAAATATATTAAAATGAAATATAAAATTTTATTTCTATTATATTTATTTTGTTTAATTTAAATCTTCACAGGGTGGTTAAGAAGTATACGTCAAAAATACAAAGGTTGATACAGGGAACCTAATAGTATAGATATTTCGTAAAGGAATATGCGTGCGGAAATGTAGCTTTCTGGTAGTATAGGGTGATGACGAGTTTGACAAAAGAAAGCGCTTCGCTGACTTGAATCGTTATGCCCCGCAGACATTTCAAGCAACGTGAATTTTTATACCAATACGAGATTGCCAACATGTCTTTTATGTATCTGGCTTTAAAAGGAAATGGTTTTCACACAATGCCCTTTAACATATTGCGAACCTCTTGAAGGACTATCCTCTACCGTGCTTGTAACTGATTCTTTTAGAGTAAGAATTATGAGAAATATTCCAGTTTTGGTAACACGGCCTGAGGTGTAAAATAATCTACTCTCACACAATTCCCCATAAAAACGTTCTAATATTCTGCGATCCACCAGATTTCCTTGTAGGAGTTCTCCCATATACATCCACTGAGTCGTCACCGCTTTTTCTTGTGCAGTCCTGTACACGAAATGCGTCTCAGCAAGCTGCGCAATTGTATAACATCGCATGTTGCTTGAAATCTGAGAGGAGAATGATTATTAAGACCAGCGAAATGTTTTATCCACTGAGCTCAATAGCATTTTCTACTGTCCCAACTCTAATTTCTGCACTTTCATTCATATTGTAACTTTGTTTATTTAGGTCCCCTTTATCATTGTTTACAATTTTGACCCAAAGTTCTAAAACACCCTGTATACTATGCATTTTCTCATTTCTCTATGGTTTCTTATATAATTTTCAAATACTTCCTTTCACATATTTTTTTTCTTTAAATTGAATTAAAATAATTTTATTTCTAATTAAAATAAAAATTTTTAATTTCGTATATTTTGAAATAATTATATATTGACTATTAATTAATTTTGCTTTCAAACAGAATTTGAACATTTTAGTTATCTTAAAAAGCACCATGTAAAACTATAAATGATATCCATGTTTATTTCTGTTTCGTTACTTTGTATACCTGGCTGGTATTTTGTTCTTTAGTATTTGCTAATAATTATTATTTGCATTTAAAATAAACTGTGATAATTGATTCACATAGGTACTCACTTCTTTAATAAATGACCTTTTACATAAATAAAAAAAAATATTAAAAAAAAATATTACAATGAAATACTTAAACAAACATTAAACGTGTTTGCTGATATAACTGAAATTAAATTAAGATAAACAATTGTAGTATCTACCTAAAATCTGACGATTGATAATCAACTAGAAAATAATTTTTCAAATGAATTTTGTTGTAAGTATTTAGAGTAACAATTTGCAATATTCAAAATGTTTAAAAGCTATTGAAAAATTTAAACAATTAACAAAATAACTCAACAAACAACCACTTAATGTTAATTCATCATTCATTATTTAAAATAACATAATTTTCTAAATTATAGATATGCATTTTTTCTTTATCTAGAATAAATCCTTTTAAACTAAGTTCTTGAAAGCTACATAAAAAAATTCCATTTTACTTTTATAGCTTGCATGTTACTGAAGAAAATAGGAGTTAATCAGTTAAGATAATAGGTTGCCATTTTTAAATTTTACAAAATTTATTTCTTTTATCTCGTAATCTATAAAGTTGCTATATTTAAGAATCATAGTAACACATATCTCTGAATCATTTTATACTCAACATTATATTTAAGGAAAATAAATTATATATAAAGGAAAATTATGAACATTAACTAATTTCTCTGTAGATATTTAATAGATTTATTACAATAGGATTTATGATAATTTAAAATATATTTAGAATTGTTTAATTAGTGATGTATGAAAAATCGCTTTCTGTTGATTGATACTATACTATGTATCGTATTATTGTTGATAAATTTAGTTAATGAGAAATGAAAAAAGGTGAAACATGTAACACAATTTACATTTAAATAAATCGAATTTCTATATCCTATTGCACAGTCTTGCAGTTGATGCAATAACGTTTTTTCAACTTTTTCAACAAATACAAAAAATATAAAAATCATAATTTATCAAAAAAAAAAAAAAAAAATCAAGGGAAATTATCAGTTTAAAACATTAAAGTAATAGTTGTTTTTACGTATTTTTAAAAAATGATGAATCTAAAGAAGATAATCAAATTAGACAAAATTCATAATAAATATAATTGCACGCTTCAAGACTGGCATTATTCTTTTTTAATTTTGATTGTTTAGTTCTCAAAATTATTTTTTTTTTCATTTTTGCTTAATACAAAAATGTTTTTAGAAAGATACTTAATTTTTCTAAAGATTAAAATATGCTTTTGAATGTAACTTCAATTATAAATTAAGCATATACCATTAGAGAACGTTACTAATATATGTGTACATGGTTCAAAAAACAAAAATACATTAAATATTATTTGTTAAATATTTACTTTAGCGAAAACAAGAATCAGATAAAAGAAAATAAAAAATAAAAAGTAATGAATTTGTAAATATTTGCGCAATAATTGTATTTAAATTTAATTTTTTCAACATACCTCTGACTGTATCCGATTTTTTACCTATTGATATAGAAATTAATAACTAGAATACAATGCAATAAACAGCCTCGAAATAATTCATTTTTAAAAATGATTTCTACTGATGAATCTAAAAAATGAATAAAATCTTTCGAAATTTCCCTGCTTTTAAAAGAAAGTAATTATAATGAAAAATGGAAAAATATTTTGAAAGCGTTATCGTTGTTTTAACTTTTCTTTGTATTTACTGAAATTATTTGCAAGACGATTAATTTTGATAATTGCATTCTAAACAATGAAATACAACTATGTCTAAATATGTAAAATTTTAATATTGATAATTTAAGATACTTTAAATATTTAGATACTAAAAATATTTTAAATTTGTCTAAAGGAATAGAAAAGTTTTACAAAGAAAACAAACATATACATAAAAGCATTTTCATAAACAAGCATAAAAAACATTTCTTGTATTGAATATTTTCTTTTGATATTTATTGAATAAATTTCTTATTAAAGTGTGTTTTACTATTATTATTCATATATAGTGTGTAATGAATAACGTTTAATTTTTTTTGATATGTTACATTTATTCGACGTTTTTCTAATATTTCTTCTAAATATTGCTCGCCGTTTTCAAGATTTGTTTCAAATATTCTTTACTTGTTTTTGTGCTTTCATTAATTTATGAATGCATGAAAAGAACATTTGTTTTTGCAAATGAATTTTCTGAAATAATGCACATGTTTTGATTATTTTTTTTCTTTCCTTACGCTCTATTCTTCAATGAAGAGATTTGAATGTTTAATATGGAGTAGGAGATCATCTGTTATTGTAAATATTTTTTTTTGTTGTTGTTCGAAAAGAGACTCTTTAATTTTTTGCTCATAATTTACGCTTGTAAAATGCATAAAATCTTTTATTTATACGTGCCGATAAATTATTCGCTATTTATTTTCCCTCTTTCTTTCAGAAATCCATAGAAGTTTTATTATATCTTATTTTTTATATACTTAAAAAAATATTTAAAATATTTTCAGTGCTTTATCCTTTCAATATTTTCGGAATCCTTCAAATGATTTAAATGTTGTTGTAAGTGATTTTTCTGTAAAGAAGAATAAATAGACTGTTTACTAAACGATATTTAACTCTTTACGGAATTAATACTTTTCTGCAACACGATTTCAATATTTGCTTACTATTTCGCACTCATAATCCTTCTAAATATTCGATATAAATCAGAAGATCACATGTTGTTTCAAAAGATTTTTCTACAATAACGTTTTTATACACATAAAAACTACAATTTTCTGTGCTTATACAGAATTTACTTCAAATATTTAGAGATTATTCATACTTTATTGTTTTCAGAATGAGATAGAAATTTACTTGTCCTCACAGATCATTTCTTGAGATAATGAGCATATTTTGGTCAATAATTGTTTTTTTAATGTATTTTTTAAGTACAGTACGTCTATGTAATAGTTTTCCTAAACAATTAAAAAATACTTCATGTCGTTTTTGTTTTGTTTTTATACTTCTAAACACGTCATACAATCGTGGGTTGTGGCAAATAAGTTACAGAAAATAATAATGCACATATTTTTTAGTAAATAAATTTAATTTTTTGTTCTTATATAATGCGTTTGTATAACACTTTTTCGGTATTTATCTTAATTTTTTCCGATTTTTTAATGGTGTATTTATTTACAAAATACATCAGAAGAGTACCACTTGTTGCAAACCATTTTCTTGACACAATACACACATTTTATTTATTAAAAGAAATTTTAAATATTTATTAAAAGAAATTTTAAATATTTATTTAAATTGCATTTTTATACAATGCTATTCAAATATTTATGAACATTAATTCACGTCATTATACCCTTTCTATATCTCTCGAATGCAACAGCAGATCACCTGTTGCTGCAAATCATTTATCCTATTGCTAAAGTTTCTTTGAATGCCGCGCCATTTTCAATTTAACTTCTAAAAATACATTTTGTTTCTGCACGCCCACGCAAAAAAGACATCTAAGCCCCCGCAAAAATTTCCCAACCTTATTTTCTACAGAAAATTGAGTTAGTAGCGCCACTTACCTTGTTAAATATCGCATCTTTCAAGGCTAAGGCCGCTGAACGAATGCTAAAACTAAATATGGATACTTTAACTCACGCGGTTTACATTACTCCTTTCGTTCAGCGCCCTCAGCCGGCTGGAAAAATCGATACTCCATTTTTCCTGGAGAAAACATGAATATGAAATTCTCCAACTCCATACAGTAATTCTTGTCTATTATCATGAAGTTCTCTGACCTGATGTGCGTCATTTAGAAAGAGTAGTTTATTAAATTGTATATGACTGCAAGCAACAATCGCATGGTGCGTTCTAAAATTTTCTCCCATTCTGTAATTACTAAATTGATACTGTTTCAGAATATTGTGGGAGCGGAAATAAATATTTACCAAATTAAATGTTTAAAAAAGTAACAAATGTACACTATAGTAGAGAAACACAAAAATAAAACAAAACACTCTCTATTTTTTTTTTTTTTTTTTTTTTTTTGTTATTTTTAAACTGCTTTTTTAAGATATGCATTCTAAAAACAAATCTGTAAACTTGCTATTTTTTTTTTCATTTGAACGTTTCCCGTAACAGCAACAGCAAGAATTCTTGAAAAAAAAAATACACATTTGGGCTGAAAAAAAGTGTAAAATTAGTAAAAATCTAGCATTTTTTATGCAGTTGAAACCCGTGTTACAGATAAAATTATAGCAATATTATTGTAATTATTTTTAGTGCTATATATTTCTTTAGCTTTACAAAAACTAGGTTTCTAGATTTGAGTCTTTTTTTATACATAACACAAATAAAATTGTAGAAAGCATAGAGATTTCCGTAATTTAACATTTGTAAAATTACATTTTTTTTTTTTTTTTTTTTTTTTTTTTTTTTTGTAAAGTTTTCCTAAAGAAGCAAATTTGGTATCAGAATGTGGGATAGGAAGCGAAAAGTATTTTAAAACTGGAGAAATGAAAAAGAAATTAAGTAAAAAAGGGGTTTACTGACGTAATAATTAAAAACAAAATGGTTACATTGATCACCAGCAGCATTGATACTAACCCAGGGTTCGTACGGATCCTGTAATTTTACAGGTAAATAACAGTATTTATTAATAAATGTGGGTAAATCCATTTCAAGTGGTCCAGCACTGGTCGCTCGACAATTTTTAAAAAATCTGAAATTTTTTGTACAACAACCCTAACATGATGGAAGTTCAAAATGACCGTTATTTTAATTCTACTATTTTTTGTTTGTGCATGGCGGCCATCTTTTTTTCATCGTGTGCAGCGATTTTCTCAGATACTAGGATACACAAAATTGTAAATATCTCGTATTCTATTTTCTCAATTGAAATGGGGTTTGCAGCATTTTGTTCAGAATAAAATAGGCTAAATATACAGTGTAAGAAAAATTTTGAAAAATAAATTTTTACAAGTGAAATTTTAGCACAAAATTTAGGATTTTTTCCAAAATCTATCCGTTTGCAAGAGGAAAATTTTCATGCAAGGGAAACTGTCAACCTTACACAATTTTTTCTACAAATAAGTCAAAAGTGCGTGTACTCATACACCAAGTCCCAGATCTGGGAGTTAATTTCTCTTTGCGAAAAAAATTCCGAAATTCGTCAAAAATTTCAAAAATCGCACTTTTTAGGCTTTGATATCTCTGGTGGGGCACGAGATAAAAATCTGAAATTTTGGCCTATGATAGTATCGCGTAGTAGCGTTATGTACAAAAAATTTCAAGAAGGAGATTTGACTACAAGCTGAGATATGACATGGAAAATATGTGAAAACAATACTACCAAACTATTGTAAACCTACTATGTAATTGTTCAACAAGACTGTCAACCTTGCACAATCTTTTCTACAAATAAGTCAAAAGTGCGTGCACTCATACACCAAGTCCCAGATCTGGGAAATGATTTCTCTTTGCGAAAAAAAAATCCGAAATTCGTCGAAAATTTCAAAAATCGCACTTTTTAGGCTTTGATATCTCTGGTGGAGCACGAGATAAAAATCTGAAATTCTGGCCTTTGATAGTATTGTGTAGTAGTGTTATGTACAAAAAATTTCAAGAAGGAGATTTGACTACAAGCTGAAATATGACATGGACAATATGTCCATGTGGCAATACTGCCAAACTATTGTAACATACTATGTAATTGTTCATATCTCCAAAATTTTAAATTAATTATTTATGGTTCAAAGTTAAATGTTAGTTACAAATATCTTTTTCAAATGCTTCTGTGTGATTTAAAGAATTCAGAATGTATGCTAAGCCAATACACTATTTGTCCAGATGAACAAATCTACTAGAAATGCTATTGCAACAATTTTACTCGGAACACATTTCAGGTCTAGTAAATTACAGACAATGAATTGCAACTGATCGAGTTGACATGGCTTCAATTATTAAGCCTAAAGAATTTCATTCAAGTTAACAAGGGATGACCAGACTTGGGGGGCTTCAAATAAAATTTTTAGAAAGAACAGCCTGATGGACTGACAACAGTAACTGGTAGAACTCAAAACGTCTCTCGTAAATATTGTTAAGCTCTTTGTTGAGCATATATAGTATTTTGTAAATTAGATTCTTATTATTTAACTGTTTTCAACAAACGATATTTTCTGGGTAAATATTGTAATAAAAGAGACTAATCTCATTTCTCCTAATGTACTCGTAATAGCATTTCTTAACATTTCTTTAATCACCGTATCTCAGCTTGTAGTCAAATCTCCTTTTTGAAATTTTTTGTACATAACACTACTACATAATACTATCAAAGGCCAGAATTTCAGATTTTTTTCTCATGCTCCACCAGAGATATCAAAGCCTAAAAAGTGCGATTTTTGAAATTTTTGACGAATTTCGGAATTTTTTTCGTAAAGAGAAATTAACTCCCAGATCTGGGACTTGGTGTATGAGTACACGTATTATTGACCTATTTGTAGAAAAAATTGTGTAAGGTTGACAGCTGCCTTTGCATGAAAATTTTCCTCTTGCAAACGGATAGATTTTGGAAAAAATCCTAAATTTTGTGCTAAAATTTCACCTGTAAAAATTTATTTTTCAAAATTTTTCTATCACTGTATATTTAGCCTATTTTATTCTGAACAAAATACTGCAAACCCCATTTCAATTGGGAAAATAGAAGACGAGATATTTACAATTTTGTGTATCCTAGTATCTGAGAAAATCGCTCCACACGATGAAGCAAAGATGGCCGCCATGCACAAACAAAAAATAGTAAAAATAAAAGAACGATCATTTTGAACTTCCTTCATGTTAGGGTTGTTGTATAAAAAATTTCAGATTTTTTAAAAATGGTCGAGCGACCAAAAAAATATTTTCTGGACCACTTGAAATGGATTGACCCATGTACAATACCATTTCAAATGTATGGAAATTTGCCTGATTTAAGAAGAGATTTTCTGCAAGAAAATACTGGTACCGAAGAATTTCCTGTTCTGGAATTTCCAGGTACCGTACGAAACCTGTACCAACATCGATGAAGTGATTTCCAACCCTTTCCTTTCCCCTTTTCGAAAGTGAACTGAGTGCATCGGCGGAGTTGATTGCTGCCTTCGGAGATCAAGTACTGGGAATCTTCTAAAACGGCAATTCCCAACCCGTTTTACTTGCCCATCAAACGTAGTATGGGGTAAATCTTGCTATCGTTTTGAAAATCGAATTTTTTTTTTTTGACAGATTTACACATTTCAGATAGTGGAGAATCCGAGAAACATATTTTTAGAAAAAAAATTACCGTCCGTCCGTCTGTCTGTCTGTGTGTCTGTAATCGTTTTATCTCCCGAAGAAATTGAGATAGAGACTTGAAATTTTGTATGTACTTAGTAGGTAATAATTGAACGAAGCCTATTTAATATCAGTAACCTCGATTATCCGGAACTATTTTTTCGGACTCTCGAAAATTTCGTTCTGATGAAAGGTATACACAAATTCTCGAAGTTTTTTATTTTAAGGAATGGACGTAGAAGGCAATAAAATGACACAAATTTTGCATAAAGAACGAAGTCGATCGGATTATTAGTTGCCGAGATCTTGTAATCCTGTTTTCCACATTCTTAAAGTTTTCATGATCCTGTATTTCATTCAAATTTCAATTCAGAGGCGAAAAAAATGAGACACTTAATCTAAAGCAGTAAACTGTTAGTTAATATTGTTCTTATTTTTGGAGTTATAAGGATGTTTCTTTTTCGCAGTTCGGTACTACTTGAGTAGTGTGACGTTTTGTATAATTTGTCGAAATTGGTACATCAGCAATTCTTTAATAGAGTATTACTACGTATATTAACAATATTTAAATTTTGTCTTGGAATTGCAATGCATTGTATAAATTGTTTTCACAGGTTTTATTTTCATATGCATATCCATGATGGGTAAGTATTACGGTTGCCCCTAACGACTAGTTTCTTCACGTAATCCTTTCATAGGTGTTAATTTCGGAGTAACCCTATCTCTCAAAAAATACGTGCCTTTCAGCCTCTCTTTTCAGTTAGATACGCAAACATGCTATTTCTAGTTAAAAATTACTTACCACAACCATATTGTATGTCGTTAAAAATTACATTGACAATATTAACATTTTTGTGATTTTACTAATCATTTTTGTGATTTCCGCCAGATTTAGATTCGCCATGTAACCCCGGGGGTCGCGTACCCCAGGTCGATAACTGCTGCTTTAAAATATTTTATCACTAACTAAACCCCGACAAGCCAGTCTGCGCTGACGCACTGTAATTATTATATCAAGTAAACCACTTTTGCTCTTTTTCATAGCATGCATTGATATTTCTTAGAAACTTAGCATTTCCGAACTTACACTGCTATACTATATAATCGTCTATTTATATATAATGTATTTTCTCTTAAACTTTTCAGGAGAATTCTATGTATCGTTTCTTCAATTAGTGTGTTTAACCGAGTCTGCGGCGTTACACCATTAATCTAAATCACAGTAATCGAAACATACTTTCATTAAAAAGATTTTGAATAAAACCGTAGAAAATTTTCTTAAGTGGTCTCAGTAGCAAAAAAAAAATAAATAAATAAAAATAAAATAAAATAAATAAATAAATAAAATTAATATATATATACATATACAGGGTGATTCATAATGAATGGGCCAAAAATAATATCCCAGTGTAACTGCCGTAATGGATTTATTCAGCCGAAACAAATTTCTTCTCCAACTACAAGTATACAATTTTTTTGGCAACAGGAAAAAATCATCGAATAACGAACTCGCCGCTAGAGGCGCTGCTAAATGAAATGTTGTCCATGCAGAACAAAGCATACTGCGTTTTCGAATATGCCAAAACCCCCTCAGTAACTGTTTTGCTAAGACATTTTCGCGTGAAATTTCGTAAAGATCCACCGCATCCGCATAACATAAGCAAACATTAAGGATTTGACATGTCTTCATTGGTCGCCGAGAACACCAGATCTAACGCCCTGTGACACCCTTCTCTGCGGGTTTCGTTAAAAACAAGGTATTAGTGCCTCCACTTCCTCAGGACTTGGAGGAACTGAAGCAGCAAATAACTGCAGTGTTCAACTCCACCACAGGGGATATGTTATCACGAGTGTGGCAGGAGCTTGATTATCCTGTAGACATTTGTCGTGTCAACGGAGGGACACATATTGAACACCTGTAGAAACTTGAATAAATGTAGTTTTGAGGTAAATTTGAATTTTCTATATATATTAATTACAACTTTCACAATCATGTTTTCATTTCGTCCCATTCATTATGAATCACCCTGTGTATATATGCATTTGTTTAAATTTATATTTCAATAAAGCACAGTCATAATAGAACGTAAAAAGTGTCTAATTCTCAATGTAAAAAAGAAAAAAAAAATAATTTCTCTTAAAAAATCAACCATTTTAAACTTATTTCTTCTTTTTTGGAAGAATATATTTTTTATCTTTGAATAAAAGGTAAAACTATAGAACAGAGTAATTTTTCTATAAATATATCGGATTTTTTATTAGTCCATTAGATCAGCAGGAAAGAAAAGTAATTAGTGAACGCATATGTAAAAAAAACGTGGGAATGAAACATGTTTTTTACTCTCTTAAAACGAAAGAGTGGATATGGCTGCTCAAGAAACAGTTCTAATTTACTGGATCATGAATGAGCTGATTTTTAAGTGGTCCACTCTTCTTGACTTGCTTTCTTCTATTTCTAATGCACTCGTTGAGATCGGAAACTAAGCAAGTCAACTGGAGAAGAAAACAGATCATTCCCGCGTAATTTTCATCCACCGTTGGCGCTGCTGTCTACCTGACCTTGCAAAATACAAGATGGAGGATTTCCGAATGCACTGCACGCTGATTTTCGATGCATCTTAAAAGTTCGTGGTTTCCTCAAGATTATTTGCTAAAGAAGCCGATATTTTACGAAGTAAGTACTATGAAAGTATTTTATTTACATTATGATATCCTTTTAATAGATTTCTCTTCTCTTTTTTTAATAAACAATTAATGTTAATACTCATACGTACCCAGTAGCGTAGCTATGTTTTTTGGCGCCCGGGGCCAGCAAGAAATTTTGCGCCCCCACCCCAATATAGATGTATAACAATCTCTCTCAATTTGGCGCCCCTAGGCCTCGGTGCCTGGGGAGGACGCCCCCCTTGCCCCCCCTTAGCTACGCCACTGTACGTACCGTACATAACAACCTTGAAATAAAATGGTGTATCAAGCGAAGTAAAAATTGTCTTATAATGTAAATACTTAGTTCATTTAACAGTCTTGTAGTATAAAAGTTTTGAAGAATTAAGTTATGCAATTATTACTTCTGTCTTTATAGAAATTTATCAAAATACTGAATTTACATTATTCAGTGTCTTAGTGAAAACACACTGGTTTATAGATGTTCAGGCTGGTTAGAAGTGCTTATTTTTTAGTGTACTCCTATTTCTCAATTTTGCTAATATTGTTAAGGGATGGAAAACCCTATATAAACACGAAAAACAAAGTCCTCTTGTATTTTGATCTACATGTTGTTGCATATAAGGAGAAAAATTATAGTGTGTATATAAACACATTTCTAAGACTTGCATTCTTAACGTTTGAACATGTGTGTACTTTGTTACTGTTTTGTTTGGCAATGCTTTACATTGCTATTGAGCAAAATTATTGCATGCATGGTCTGTATTATTATAATTTGTTTAATATTTAAAAGTATTTAGCTACATTGTTACATAAAAATTGCTTTAAAAGTAATATTGTTTTCTTGCACTTGCTTTCAGGTAGGTTTAAATGAGGATTCATTAACAAAACGTAGACAAATATATATTTTTTTTCTTTCTATACTGGTAAATACAAGTATCATTTCCCAACTATTATGTTCCTGATTTCTTTAACAATGAATTATATGGCAGGTGAATGTGAAACGGTGGGAGAATTTCAAATTTTGGAATGAAATGATTTTATAAACTTTTAATGACTTCAATAATAGTATTTTCACAAAAAATATAATCGTAATAAATGTAAGACTATTTAGATATTATAAAATGCTACTGAAAAAAAGAAAAGTTTGGTAATCTAAAATAACTATCGAAGCAAATCCCTTTCCTTTCAGAAATGTCTTCTGATACCATTGTCTTCCCCTAAATTGGTAATGTTAAGATGCACTGCCCCTTAGCAATATCATGATCTCTTTTGATAATTTGCACAGCATATAAATATAGGAAGTATTTAAGTTGATGTGTGATCACGAGGCACTGAATTTAGTTTTAAGCTTTCTTTACGTTTACATTCTAAATTTATCTTAAGTGAGGCACTGTAATCCCAGCCCAAATGCTTTAATAACATGAGTAAAAAAAAAAAAAAAAAAAAAAAAAAAAAAAAAAAAAAAAAAAAATGCGCTTTTTAGCTTCTTATAGGTGGACCTTTAAACCAGCATTTTGTACTTTTTAAGAGTAACTTTAAAAACTATTTGAAAGAAAAAATTGAAGTTTTGGATTTACATAAGGCAGGACATAATAAATAAAAATTAATCAATAAAATTGTAGGTTGTGCAATTCATATCATAATTTTTTTCAATAATACATTTATGTTTTGATATTAGTATTAGTACTATAACCACACAAAAAATATTCACAATTATAACTTCAGTAGATAATTATAGCAATATGAAAATATAAATTAACATCAGAAGCTCAAAGTTTTAAGTGTTTGATTCAAAAACTTATTATCCAAATGAAATTTCCATTTTAGGCATAGTTTGAACCAAGATTATATCTTGTGAAAATTGGGTGTTGCCATTAAAAGACAAATTTTGGACTGGTTTTGATTTGCAGGTTGGCCTACTAAAAAATTTATGTACATTATTTAAAAATAGTTAATTTCCTATTGTTTTGTACTAGTAACTTTCTTTTACGATTCTTACTGTAGAGTTAGGAGTGTTTACTTTTTTTCCCCTGCGACTGTATACAGCCGGCTACTTTCATGAGTACTTGTAGTGTAAGTCACAGGCTACGATTTTTGGCTACCAGTATTTTAGTTTAGTTTGAGTGAACAATGCTTTGAGGTCTATAGCTACAAATGGCTGTTACCTCGAATGATCCATAAACCACAGAAACAAATACAGAACACTTTATTATTACAAGAAATCCAGTACATACATTTTAATACACATCACAGGGACAACACCCGCTCACCCATGCCGCTAGCTGGACTCGAACCAGGGTCCAGCGGTGTGGGAGGAGCTCACGCTACCGACCACGCCACTGGATCGGCCGTATTTTAGTACGAAAAAATGTGATTTATTTTATTGGCACATTCTCATTAATTGAATAAGGCCAAGCAGACTTTTCGAAAATAACGGTGGCAAACAAGCATAGCAATTATAAGGTAATGTGACTTACACTACAAAACCCATGGAACTAGCCAGCGTTCAAAATTCTTAGTGGATTGCTGGTATAAGACCACCAAAAACTCAATCGAACCACCAACATTGTTGTTTTGCAAGACTGGTAACTTTTTTTCCCTCTGTCTGTTATGTAAATTTTCCTGTTTCTGAGAAAAAAAGAATTATTTGAAAAAATATGTATAAAAAAGGAAAGGAAAAGTATATACCAATTATTAGTAAATAGTATATATATTTTTTGAATCACCCTGTTTGTATAATACTGCAATTTTTACAGAATAATCAAGTAAGCCTGGCTGATAACAAGTTCTACTGATTACTTATTGGGTAGATTTGAAAAAAAAGTGTTCCAGAATCTGACTGAGGTGCTCCTATAAGTGATACATTGCCGTCAACAAGGTCGGTTTAAAAATACAAGAGTGAAAACCTAAGAAATGTAAGTGGTTTTACTTTTATTTATATAAATAATAATTATGTTTGTATGTGACAGTCATCTTATTTTTTCATTCACTTCCTGTTCACGTATATTTAAAACCACCCTCTTTAAAGAAATCCACTTTACTCAATTTTTATCTTGTGTGTCATTAAGAACTTTTTGGTTTTTTTTTTTTTTTTTTTTTTTGCATTATTTATTTTTTTTTTTTTTTTGTTTTGTTCATATGTTATTTCCTCTTTTTTGCATTTTCCTTACTCTGATCCTTGAATATTGCAAAAATTTTTAATTTCAAATTTGAAGGTTTAACTAATATCTATAAGATTTTTAAAAAGTCCTTCCGGCAATGCCGGGAGGAAGAGGTAGCTTTCATATACTTATATATTTATTTATTTATTTTAAAGTAAGTTACATTGTTCAAAAATACTAAGCTCAAATTAGTGGAAATAATCTTATAAAATTAGTGATTTTATAAGATTGAATACTAGTTTTTGTCAAGACTGAATATTAATAGGAATTTTTAGAAATTAGTCATCTTTTATTCAACCTGGTTTTATTTTAAGCGATTTAGAGAGTCACCAAATTCCACGATATCATAAAGTGTATGCCATTTTAAAGCAACATTGTGGATCATTCAGATCAGACCGTTTTAAAATGTCAGCCATAAGCAAAATTCAAAGTGCTGTAACTCAATCATTTTTTAAGATATAGACAAAATAAAAAGTGTTCTGGAATCGTTGTTTTAAGTTCTAACACGTAAAAAAAATATTTTTCAACTTTTAATTTTTCGCATTTAATTTTAAATTTTAAATTTTAAAAAAAATTTAAAATGGCCACCATTTTGAAACAAAATGGTTGATGATGCTGGCCAACGAACTCGATCGAGACATTTGTATGTGCTATGTACATACCAAGTTTCATTGAAATCGGTTGATAAATACGAGTGTTATCACGTGACAAAAATCAGATTATTTCAAAATGTCAGCCATAAGAAAAATTCAAAGTGCTATAACTCAATCATTTTGTAAGATATAGACAAAATAAAAAGTGTTCTGGAATCGTTGTTTTAATTTCTAACACGTAAAAGAAAAATATTTTTCAAATTTTGATTTTTTTCACATTTAATTTTAAATTTTTTAAAATTTTTTAAATGGTTACCATTTTAAAATGAAATGGCGGATGATGCTGGCCAACGAACTCGGTCGAGACATTTGTATGCACTATGTACATACCAAGTTTCATTGAAATCGGTTCATAAATACGCGTGTTATCACGCGACAAAAATCAGATCGTTTCAAAATGTCAGCCATAAGAAAAATTCAAAGCGCTATAACTCAATCATTTTTTAAGAGATAGACAAAATAAAAAGTGTTCTGGAATCTTTGTTTTAAGTTCTAACACGTAAAAGAAAAATATTTTTCAACTTTTAATTTTTTCGCATTTAATTTTAAATTTTTTAAAAAAATTTAAATGGCCCCCATTTTGAAACAAAATGGCGGATGATGCTGACCAACGAACTCGGTCGAGACATTTGAATGTACTATGTGCATTCCAAGTTTCATTTAAATCGGTTCATAAATACGTTAGTTATCGTATGACAAAAATCATATATATATATATATATATATATATATATATATATATATATATGGGTCATTCCACAAGAATCGGGTAACTTCGTGAAATTGCAAAAAAATTATTTACCGTTTAATGTATTCAAAATTTGAAAAATGCCCATTTGTAGACAACGTTGATTCCGTTTAGGAGCATGTATAATATTTTGAAAATTGAAAAATGTTTTTATTAAAATTTAGCTTTTTGACCCCAAAGTATCAGTCCCCTGGCGTGTACCACTGTAAAAAATGAAGACTTAAGTACTAATTATTTTTAAACTAATGGATTTAGGCAGAAAAAATGAAGGTTGTTACATTCTAAGATAGTTAATTAATAACTATTTGTGCATGTTATGTGATTTTTTTAAAAAAAGTATTACTTTTTTTAAATTTCAAGTTGTGTACCCCTACTTTGCGCGTCAGTCCCCTGGCTCATGTTAGATTCCAAAAATTTCTGATATTATCCATTGTTGATAACTTAATTCTCTTTTTCATATTTATTTATCATATAAAGATGGCAGTGAAGACTGATATTTATCCATCAGCAATTTTTATTCAATGTTTATTGCCATTCTTGTGTCGACAAACAGATTGCAAACACTCAATTTATCAGTCCCCTGGTAAGTAATAATTTAATAATTTATAAATAATTATTATTGATGCGTGCTGCTTTTAACGTCTTTTTATTGCTATATTTAATATTAAAACAGAATAACATGGTATTTGGTTTCAATAAGTAGATTTTTTGTGTTTTATAGTGAAAACGTCAGTCCCCTGGCATCAGTCCCTTGGCAGTTTTTCAGATTAAAAACACCCAGGGGACTGACGTAAAAGCAAAAAACAATTAAACACATTAGTGAATGCTAGATAACATGAATTCTATAATAATTTTACATTATTTTAAATTCTCTTATTAATTAATAATTAGTTACTGATCTATACTATTGAAATCTGTGCGCGTAACTATGTAATCTCAAAAACTTGGAAACCACAGCGCGCAGGGCTATGAAATTAGGCACACGGATTGCTGACAGGGGGTCCATGAACGATTGAGCTCAAAAACTGGAATATTTTTTTTTTTAATTATATATATATTTTAACGAATGTTTGCCGTTTTCAATCATTTAGAAAATGGCTGCTGTTTTCGGACAAGAATAAGTATATCTGTTGCTTATCATACGTACATTTGTTGCCACAATGACAAAAAAAAAATATTAAAAACTACAAAAAAAATTAATAACTAAAAAACAAATTGAGATATAGCTTTCAAAGAAATTAGATTTAAAAGTCATTTTTTTTCTATACGACTGTGTAAAATTTTAAAATGTGCGATGTTTAGAAGTTCAAAATTTTCAGTACCGAAAATTGTAAAACTGAAATTTCATTTAAATTTTGTTTGTTGTTGGCCCATGTACATCATCCTAACAGTCTTGTTATGAAATCGTTTGAGTTGCTTCTGCAATCCTATAACTTGTGAACGAATTAGGAACGATTGAATTTGAACAAAATAAAAATCTTTCAGGGTGTTGTTCAACACTCACAGATTCCAAAGAAAAAAAATCACGTGAAAAGCCTAGTAAAAAATTTACAAGTGAGCAACGGATCAAGTACAGTGTTGGAGACTTTATTCTAGTCAAATTCTTAATAAGAAATAAATAATACCGGAGTGCCGCAATTTGTTCGCATGTTAAAGAAAGCGGAGAGAAGTTGGCTGTGACATTGTATTGGAAAAATTACCAATACCTGTTTCAAGTACCAAACGTAATAAAGTCACTTATACATTTCATAAAACTATTGATGTTTGAGAAAAAAATTACTGTTACTGTTTGCTTTGGTTTTAAAAGTTATAACTTGTTTGAAAAAGTTTTATTTAAAGCTTTAAAAAATTAAATTAGTGTTATTAAAATAAGTAATAAAACATGTATTCGTTGATGATTAATATTAAAAATATGTATTGAGATTATGTATTAAACATGTTTTTATTACTCTTTTGGATAGTTATTAATAATTATTTTTAAAAAAAGTTTGAATTATTCATTAAAAAGTTCATTCTAGAATATAACTATCGGTTTCTGTCAGTCGCTTGGAAGGCACGTCAGTCCCCTGGAATCTACTTTTTAAAAAAGCTCGATTTTTTGAAAAATATTTAGATATTTGAGTGTTGCTGAACGAATATAATAAAATTAACTTATTGTTCATTGATATAGCAAAAAAATTTTGAAATCTGAGGTAAAAATAGTACATTTCAATTTCACCTCTAAAGTTACCCGATTCTTGTGGAATGACCCATATATATATGTCAACATTTGAACGGAGGGTGATTTTGGGGTCTGGGGGTCATGATCGGTGAAAATATACCAAAATTTTCCGGAAGTGCTTTCCTCCGGACGGCTGCAATACGTAGCTTTTTACTTTTTGTAATGAAACCTACCTAAAAATCTATGGTGCAACACGCTTTGTTGTATTCATGTAGAGTGATCTTTGTATTGAATTTATTTGAAAATTAAGTTGCAATTTAGTGACATTCAATTTATAGAACATTAATTTAATATCGTATTAAATTGATTGAAATATATTTTGATTTAGATTATGATAGGAATATTGCATTATGAATCTATTGAGTAGTATGTATTTTTTAACAATAATAATATCCCCTTTTATGGAAATAGGGTAGCTATCAAAATATAGAAAGGGAGTGAGGAACTCAAGCAAATAAATTAAGTTGAAAGTACTAAAATCTGGTTTCATCTGCAAACTGCCATAATACTGAAAACCATTTTCTCCATTTCACATAAAAATTAGCTTAACAATAGATGTGTTTCAGAAAAAAGGAATTTGAAAGAAAGAATATTAATGAGGACATTTTAAAACTTCTTTTTTTAGTCTAATTGCAGAGTTGGAGAAAAAAACAGTTTTGTTTTTCATAAAAAACTAAAAAAGTTTTTTTTTTTGGTTTAAACCGTTTTTTTTTTTTTTTTTTTTTTTTTTTTTTTTTTTACATCCTTTCTTATTACATATACATGCATATATATTGATAAAAATAGACATTGGGTTATAAACTGTAACTTCATTTTAAAATGATTTTAATTAAATATTTACAATGAATTTATGTAAAAAATAAAAGAAATTAAAATTTAATTTAAACAGTATTAGCAAACTGTCTTATGTTCTAAGAATAAAGTGCTATATACAGTGAAGCATTGATACTCTGAAAATCTTTATAACTAATCTTTTAATTACTAATAATAAACATTTGAAAGTGGTCTGATAAATAAAATATTCTTTTCCATAGCTATCCAAATAATAAATTTCAAATACTTCTTGACATTTTGTTTCTTGAATGACAATTTTAAGTCAACATTTTTGGTCATAGATTCAGCAGATAACTAACAGGGGGGGGGGGAATCACTATTATTAAAATGCTATAAGTAGCATCCAATCTTTGAAAACTCTCTTATTCGACTACATATTTTGATTTTAATGCTTAAGATAACCTCCCCAAATAAGATTGGGGATTTCTTGTACAGCTTGAAATCTTATAGATTGTATTATGTTATTGCGTTAAATAATCTGCAGTTTTAAAAAAATTAAGATATTTTCTATTAAATATTGAATATTTTTAATATATTTTATATTAGATCAATTCACATGTTCGAAGCTTTTTCTAAAAAGAAATAAATATATTCACCAATGCAGACTGATTTTAATCCTATACCCAAAAAATGATCTAAACCTGCTACATCCAATGCTTATTGCTGATATAAAGTGTTAAAAATAGAAGTTATTTATATTCAATAATCTGACATACATAAATTATTAAGAAAAAGAGAAAATGTCATTAAATTTCTTCTAATAAAAAACAATTTTTTTTTAAAGAAAAAAACCAGTTGGTTTAAACTAAACCATTGTTTAAACCAAAAGGAGTAAACAGTTGTTTAAACCATAGTTAAAACCAATTGGTTTAAACCGTGCCAATCGTGGTCTGATTGTTGTAGGTTCTATCTTGTATTATATAAATATGCAAATATATAGAAAAACAACTAAAAATCCACAAAAACCTGTATTGGTTGGGTATTTGCCAGCGCTGATACATTTTGAAAGTAGCAACAAAGGTGAATTTTCAACAATATTTTATAATGTTGCTTTAAGAACTTTCATTTTAAATTTGTTTTTAAAATGGTGATTTATTTTAAGATTGTATCAGAAGTAACACCATGATTTAAACAAGCGGATAAGTGTAATCGCACAGGATTTATTTATTCTATTTCCATTTTATTCATGATTGGCTGAATTTTCAGTAGTGTAATATTTATAAAGCTAAAATTTTTAGTGTATGGTACATTTTTTGTTTAGACTATGGATGGGAAATTTTATAAAACATTTAATCTGAAAGCTGCAAAATATTTTAATATGTTCATAATCATTCCTTAACATTACATTTATTGCTATTTAACTTAATTTCAATATTTTCTTTTAACACAGGAAGATGGTGATTTCATGGAGGGGTAAAATTCTACAGTGAGGAGTCAAATTCAACAATCTTATTTAATCTCAAGGATCCTCAACAAAGTGTCTATTTTGCCTAAGATTTTAAAAGTTGGACAAACCAGTGGACAGATTACAATATGCTCTTTATGTATTTAATGTTTAATGCAAATGGACTGTTATATTTATAAAGGTCCTGTTAAAGATGTTATTGAAACTTGTTTATCTGATGTTGGAAAGAATTGTTATCAATTAATGTTAGGTTTATTTTGTTCTTGCTAAATAAAATGTTTTTGTTGTTAAATAAAATTAGTTTTTTTCCTTTCTTGCAACATTCTAAATTGTACATTTGGATCTAACTTTTGACATAAAATGCTGCAGTCTTATGCTTTTATATTTATTTAAAATTTAGTTGATTTAAGAAACATTGAATAAAATAAAAAATTAAAAGATTAATTAGGAAGAAATAAGTTATTCTTGAATATAAATTCAAGTTTTAACAAATGTTTTAAATGATAAAGAATAATTGCACATGGTCAATAAATCCAGGAATAAATTCTCAGTTATTTCTGCATTTAACTTTTGTACTACAATATTTAGTGGAAGGTTCTTCATACTATAAAATAATTGTCCATAATCAAAATTTTAGCTATACAAGTTTTTTAATGGCATTCCTCTACATTTCCCAATTGCAATGTGCTTATATAAATGCTATGGGTAACAATTATTTTATCTAAGATTTCAAAGCCATTTCAGATTTCAAACTAAACAATTAAAATATATTTTTTTAATTTAGTCAGTTTAAGAAATATAAGATTTTGATTGAGATTTAAATCTAGGAATAATTATAACAAGGTATCATGGGTTGATGTTTATTCATTTAAAATATTTTCAATTTCATTTATTTAAACCCTGCGCTGGCCATGTGTGTGTGTGGGGGGGGGGGGAATACTTTTTTAAACAAAGGTTTTATGTTTTTTAATATTTTCTTTTTCGAAACTGGTTCTGAAACTCGTATTAATATTTAAAAAAAAAAAAACTAACCAAAATTGCAAAAGTAAAAACTAATCCACTTACAGATCATCCTCAAATATTCTATGCCCCCCCCCCCAAAAAAAAAGGTAAACATTTTAAAATCCAAACAAGATATTTGAAAATAACTTCTGCATAGGATTATCTGAACTCTTAAGGGGAACAATCAGCTTCTGACATTGTGGTGCTGAAGTTGAGTCGTTGGGCTGATAACAAGTTTATTTTTTCAATATTGTTTTAGTAAGATGCCTAATATTGGTTTATTTGATTGAAATCATAAATTTTTAATAAAAAAATAATTGTTATTTACAATTAAATCAGAAGCTAATGAAAAAATTAAAATTGTATATAAGCATATCTGAAGCTATAAGTATCATTGGAAAATATGTAAACTTGAAATTGCCCAAGAAAAGAAAGGAAAAATCCCATTAGCACCACAGCATCAGAAGCTGCTATTCTGTTTAATGGCGTTCGGGTGCTGTTGTACAGTTATGCAAATTTAGGCAGTTTGCATGAATAAGTGTTTTCAAATTTACAATTTTGAGATCACCAGTATTTTTAATTTAATGAATATATGTACTTTTAAATTTAACAAAAGAAAATACTGATGTTAAAAATTTCTGATTTGACAGAATAATAAAAAATTCATATAAGCTCTATTTAATTTTGTATAACGATTCAATTGCTTTTTCCCGTAAATTGACATAGGAAACAATTTCATTGAATTAGAAAGAAAAAAAATGTTTTTATGATTCATTAGAGAACTTTCAGTCATGTAAATTAGAATGTTTTAAGTCTTGTTAATTAAAGACTTGGAAGAAATATTGGAAAATCCATGTTACAGTTTTCCAATATCTCTCTCTCTATTTCTCTCTCTCTCTCTATATATATATGTGTGTGTAGCTAAACCATTGTAATTTCAATAAACAGAAATTTAAATCCGAAATGAGAATTTAATTGCAACACTTGAAAATGTGGCAATAATTCAATGTTATATTGAATTTCATTATAAAAATTAATCGAGGATTACTGAATTTAGTTTTAAATGATGTGATTTTATTTAAACGATTTAGAAATAACTTGAAGATTTTTGTAATTTTAAGCAATTTTGCTTTTCTTAAGAGTGAATCTATTCAATTCTACAAATTCAAGGAGTTTTGGATTAACTCTTAAATGAGTTGATTTCATTCATGTAAGAATTGGTTACAAATCGCCTAAGTGCTACTGGATTAAATCAAAAATTACAACATTTCACTCCATCTTGAATTGATAACAAATCGCTCAAGTGCTACTGGATTTGCCTTAAATTATTTCACTTCACTCAAATACGAGTTGGCTGCAGCTAACTCAAGTGCTACTCGATTTAATCCTAAAGACTTCATTTCACTCAAGTATGATTTGGTTACAAATCGCTCAAGTGCTACAAGATTCAGTCTTAAATGCCTTCATTTCACTCAAGTATGGCTTGATTACAAATCATTCAAGTACTACTGGATTTGACCTTTATTGATTTGATTTCACTCAAGTATGAGTAAAATAGAGATCACTCAATCATGAGTTGATTAAAAACAACTCATTCACTTGAGTTGTTTCAGCACTTCTTGAGAAGGTTCCTTTCAACATGGGAAAAGAGTGGATTTCAGCTCTACTTGAGTTATTTCAGCTTTTTCGTTTTAAGAGAGTAGTTAATTATTTTTGTGTAGCTAAAGTTACAATCAAAACTCATCACTTAGTTATCACACAGATATAAAGATATTTTCGAAATATTTTTAGAAAATTTGTATAATTATTTAGAAACTTTAGTTCCGAAACTCGGAAAGAATGTCGTAAGGAACTTTTTAAAAGTGAAATCTGAAATTCGACATTTTTATCAGTTTTTATCAAAATGAAAGCGTTGAGCCTTAAATCATCTTATTTCCCTTAAACCACAGTGTATGTAAATAAACAAAACAATATTTAACTACTAGCTGTTCTGCCCGACGTCGCCCGGGTTCATCAAAAAATAGCAAGAATTGCGAAAAAAACTTTAAAAATCATTATAAAAACCTCGAAAAATTTTAAAAAATGCTGCACGAATTTCGTCTAAACTTCGTTGAAAAGAGATGATCTAGAAAATTGTTGGATTATTTTTACTAATGTGGAAAAATCTTACAAATCGCAAAAAACATTAAAAATTTCATAAAAATATAAAACAAAATTCAAAAATTGTGTTTCAAAATTCGAATAAACTTTGAAGAAAAGGGATCAGAATTTAATGAATTCGGCCAAAAATTGAACGTCTAAAAAATCGAAGCGTGTCGCAAAGAAACGTAAACATCGCTTTAAAAATGGCAAAATTTTCAAAAATCACGGAATTCAAAATTTACTCTACTTGGATAAAAGTTTTGAATCTAATTAGTTTAATAATACAAAAAGCATTGAAACACGAAAAAAACTGCTAAAAAATCACAATCAAAATCTTTAATCGCACAGGAGAAAATTTATCTTATTAGCGAAGAAATTAAAAACCGAATTCCTTTTCCGTATCTGAAAAAAATCGCCGTGAACTCAAAAATAAAAAAAGCATACTGCATTAAAAAGAGATCAAAACAATTACCATAAAGTATAAAAGTTTGAAACCAAACTCTTATTAGTCTAGAAATTTAAAATCGAATTCCTTTGAAAAATGTTTAAAAAAAAAATGACTGAGAAAGCCCAAAAATTGCATTGAAAATTGTAATGAAAGTTGTAAAACATTAAAAAATCCCTAGGGTAAAAATTCACTGTTATAATATAAAATATTGTAATCGTAAAATTAACCATATTAACCAAAAAGTTTGAAATCGAAATCGATTTCCGGATGTAAAAAATCGCCACGGAACTTGAAGAATGGCTAAAAATTACATTGAAAATTGCATTAAAAATAACTAAATATTTGGAAGTTAATGCTTAAAAAAATAATATTAAAGCAGGGGGGGGTTATGATCGAAATCATTAATAAATTACAAAATATAGGTATGGAACGCAAAAATCATATTAACAGATAAAACATTGCATTCGAAACATAACTACATTAAACAAAATGTTTGATATCAAAATTGGTTTCTAAATGGCAGAAAATCGCCAAGGAACTTAAAAAAATGGCTAAAAATCGTATCGAAAACTATATTAAAAATCGCTGAATATTTAAAAGTCATGGCTGTAAAAATTTAATATAAAGTCGAAAATACTGTAATCGGAAATCGTTCATGAATAAGGTAAAGTCAACACGGAACAACTAAAATCCCCCAAACTAACTAAAAATTACATTGAATATCGCATTAGAAATTAGCATAATTCTTAAAAGCGTGGAGAACAAATTGTGCTATTTATGCTAAAAGTTAGAAGCCGAAATTCTTTTACCGATGTCAACAACTGTCACAGAACTTGAAAAATCACTATAAAACAGATTAAAAATCAGTAAAATTCAAAAATCCAGACAAATTTGGCATAGTGAGATAAACATTTATATTAAATTCCTGCGGACATAATTTACCATAATGGGACAAAACATTGAAATCTGAACTCTTTCATTAGTTAAAAATAGCGACACAAAACTTGCTAAACATTTTATGAAAATACACAAAAAAATCTGAATCATTGAAACAAGAAAAATGTCAAATCAAAGCATTCTATGCAATCAGAATGCAATTTTTTCAACATATTCGCTGTTTGAAAATTCTGTATAAGATTTTTACAGCTTACCGAATGAAAAAACCGTTTACCGCATATTACTATCGATCTTTGTTTTTGAGAAATTTAATTTTGAAATCAGGGTGTTATTTGCTGGACACCCTGTATCAACTTATGTGCAAAACTTAAGCAATAAGATAAATGTTAAACAGAAAGCTATAAGTTGTAGAAGAAAGGTTTTTGCGATCAGTACAATGAATACACAATTTAGTAGAAAGGTGAGGAACAAATGTCACAGACGAAGTGAGTGCACGTAAAACGCGTGCGTTCGGCACGCGCAGTTCAAGATTTCAATATACGGAAGGATTGATATGCAATTAAAGACATTCGGTACAAGTGCAAATGAGTTTTTTCATAAAATATGGCTAGTAGAAATCACCTGGATGACTTCATACGTGAAAGAATGATCGAAAAGCTGGAGAAGAGGCGTAGTGTGACAAGTGTTGTTGAAGAGCTCGGAATGAAAAAAAGTATAGTTTCGTGCGCATGGAAAGCTTTCTAAACTACAGGTGCATGTGTTAGAAATGTTGATGGGAGTCTCCCTAGAAAACAACTGCAGTAGATTACCGATATGTAGTCCTGGAAGCAAAAAGAGCACGAAAACAATCAGCAAACGCCATTGCTCAGCAACTGTGTACAGCAGCAGGACAACAAGTGGCGCAGTTTAATGTGTCATGATGCCTTCACAAAGATGGACTATTCGACCGTCGTCCTGAACCCTGCATCTCTTTTAAAGTTGGCCATCGGCGGCAATCGTTTTGAGTGGTGCAAAAGGCACAAAAACTGGACATCTCATCAATAGACTCTTGGCCTCTTTAGGAAAGAGATTGATTTCAGTACCACAAACGATTCTAAACTCCAGTTGCTTTGGAGAGAGGTCGGGACAAAGTGTCAGCCTGTAACATCGTAGAAAGAGACCGTTACGGTTGTCCTGTAGTTCTCGCCTAGAGAGGCATAATGCTGAACGAGCAGACTGCGCTCAAATTTTTCGACAGAGGCTCTCTAATCGGCCATCGCTATTCTAAGGAGGTGACCCTTCCCCATGTTCGTGTGTTCCTAAGTGCGATTGGAGTAGAGTGCGTTTTATGAATGACAATTCCCGACCAAAACAGACTCCTGCTGTTCACGAGCAACTGAAAAGTGAAGATATCATTGAAATGGATTGGTCAACATATTCCCCTGATTTAAATCCAATTGAACATATGAGTGATGCATTAGGGAAACGCATTGTGGCACGATTATATCCTCTGGAGAACACTTTACGACTGAAATAGATGCTGATTGAGGAATTTGCAATCTTACCTCGAGAACTGATGGATAATATTGTGCTGAGTATGGATTGACGGTGCGGAACAACCATTGCAGTAAGAGGAGGTCATATCACATACTAAGAAACATTTGCTTGTTGTTCTTCCTCTTGGAAAGAAAATGATGTGTAACGATGCTATGAGTTAAATAAAGTCTTTTTAGTTTAATCCCATACTGTATGCATTTTATCCATTTTAGCTCAACTGTATTTTTAACAACTATAACAACTTTTAACAACAGCAACAACTATAATTTTATCATCGTTTAAGTATTAAATGACGTTTCTCATTTCTCAATTTCATGTCCATCGAATGATTTCTCGTGAGGTTATGTGAAAAAACTACTTGTTGCTTAAGTTTTACACACCAGTGTATTATTTTTTTAATAGCAAGAAATCTGAAAGTTAACTTTATATGTATATTTATCACATATATAATAAAGGATATCTATTAAAAGGATAAAAAAACTCAAATACACCTCCCCACCAAAAAAAAGACATGTACATTGTACATGGAGAAAATGTCATTTAAAGTTTCACTTTGTATGGGTTTGCCTAGTGTATTAACCAAATTACACTGTCTCGTGATATAACTGACGTATCGGTAAAAATATTATATAAAAATATTTACAATTGTACTGGCTTTTCTTTGATATATACATACATACATATATATATATATATATATTTATATATATATAATATATATATACAGGGTGTTTATAAAATCATGGACCCAATTTGATGTTTAATAACTCATAAAATATTAAAGATATATTAAAATTAATAACATAAATGGTTAGATAAATTCAAAAAGTTACATGACCCTTGTCAATGAACTTCCACCACTACTTTATTGGCAGTTCATTGGAAGGGGGCACTTCCAATGAACTGCCCCCTTCGTCACAAGGAGAATATCAAGTCTATAATCAATGCATACTGACATGCTTGCCGCTACCTGGCGTGAAATTGACTATCGACTTTATATTCTCCGTGCGACGAAAGGGGCACACTTGGAAGTTCATTGACAAGGGTCATGAAACTTTTTGAGTCTTTCTAAACATTTATATTATTAATTTTAATCTATCTTTATTATTTTATCAGTTATTAAACATCAAAATGGGTCCGGGACTTTATAAACACCCCGTATATAATACATAGATAATACATACGGATAAATTAGTTTTTTGCCCAATGGTTAGGAACTTGTTCACTTAAAATGTCAATCAAAATATTTTGTCCGAACTATTACATCTTACTCAAAAAAAATTATTTCGCTTTCTTGGACGCATCACTAAGTCGTGTTAGACAAGCAAATATTAGGTAGACAATAATGGCCAACATCTACTCCACCATTGTAATTTTGTTTGCCCGTATGTCGTCTTTTCTACACTGTAAGAAAATTCCGTTAAATTAATGGCAAAAACTCCTGACAGCAATGTTGCCAACAGTTTTGCAGTAAAAATTGCAGTAAAATTAGATGTAATGTTTTTTTGTTACATCTAATTTTACTGTAATTTTTATGGCAAAAAATGCTGGCATCATTGGTGCCAGCAATTTTTGTAAATTTAACAGATTTTTTTAAACAGTGTATGAAAGCACTCTACTATATAGGCACTAAATAAAGTAACTTTAATATAATGTTGATAATTTTGCGAGTACTTACTTTATAAACACAATTTTTTGCTGATAATAAGAAAGTGTATATAAGAAAACGGTAATGTATAAATGTTTATATATATAGATATATGTATATACATATAAAGCATTTTAATATATTTGGCTGTCATCGTTGCTTATTTGAATTATGATACAAGCAATTTAAGTGGTTTTCATAAAAAATATTATAAATAGTTTTTATCAACAATGCAATGTCATAACATGTTTAGATAACCATCATATGAACTTATACTGCTTATCTGCAAAAATAAATTATTTATAATATATTCTAATTTTTTTCTGTAGCAGAAAAACAATTTTGAGCCATGTTGTAAAAAATATCAATTAAGATATTCATATATTTTTTTAATTTTAAAATGGAAAACAATTTTCTATAAATTAATCTAAAATTTAAATTTGTAGTTTTCAAATTCTAAATACTAATAACGCGAAGAATGTTTGTTTGTTCAAAATGAAAGATGTTTTTGATATAAATTTAATTGAAATTTCGAGATTTACATGCAGATTAAATGTTTTCTTTGCTTTCGATTGAAAGTTTTCACGCTTTGATAGTCGTGACAAAGTCTGCGAAAAAATAATTATTTTCATTCAAAAATAAACATGTAAATTTTTGAAAAAAAAATTTTATCATCTAAGTTATTTTTGGAAAATATTTTTTCATTATGTTTTTTTTTCCTGAAATAAATACTGAGATGCATGTTTTGTTGATATTTCAAAAGTATTTATGAGTCTGAGATTTCCACATCTGTATTTATATCAGTAAAGTTTGAGTTACATAACCTTTCCACAACTAATAGAAGGATGTTGCAATGTTAAAAATATTTTGGTTAAATATAATACCAATTTCACACTTCTATATTTAAACAAATTAATTTTTTTTTTGCCCGTATGTCGTCTTTTCAATATTGTGTAAAAAAAAATATTGCCAGCAGTTTTTGCCGTAAAAATTGCAGTAAAATTACGTGTAATTTTTTTTATTACATCAAATTTTACTGCAATTTTTACGGCAAAAATTGCTAGCAACATTGCTGCTTGCAGTTTTTGCTGTACATTTAACGGATATTTGTTTACACAGTGTATATAAACATTCTACTATATATGCACTAAATAAAGTAACTTGAATAATGTAATGTTCGTAATTTTGAGAATATTTATTTTATAAACAAGATTTTTTTGCTGATAGTAAGAAATTGTATATAAAATACGGTAATGTATAAATGTTTATACATATGTGTATATACATATAAAGTATATTAATATATTTGGCTGTCAAAGTTGTTGTTTTTTTCTTTTTAATTATCTTATTTGAGTTATGTTACACGCCATATAATTGGTATAAATAAACCTGGTACTCGTCTTGTTTCATATTTATTATATTATTATTTTTATTTCGTTTTGGATTTTTGTGCCATTGTAAATCATGTCATTGCAAATCTATAGATTGGCTGAAATTCACCCAAGTTTCAACATTCATACTTTCTTACAAATAATAAAAGAATAGCAAACGACAATAAATGACAGTGATTCACTTTATGATAACACTGGTATCTATAGCAGAATGTAATTAATTAATTGTATTTCTTTAATACAAGAAAATGCTTATTATTGAAAATAAATATATATACTATATTTTAAAAAATATGCATTGAAAACTAACACGTCTTAAATGTCAAAGTATGATAATGACAAAAAACTTTTTATTGTGATTATGATGATGAAATGACAATAATGTTTATTATACAATGCAATATGTAAAGATATATTTTTTCATAATACATAGCCATTTTAGCCCTAGTAGGATCAATTTTATTACTTTAATATTGATAATTTTCATAAATTGAATTTTTATCCGCGAGATTCACAAAATCTTACACTGTGCGTCGATGAAACGGACAACCTCCCCGATTCCAAACAAGTAACTTTTTCGGCTAGAAAAATCTGGTAGCTAAGGGTCTGGTCATTGGATTTCAGACAGCCGATATACGCTAATGGCACCTGGTGCATATAAAACCCGTCGTGAATGCAAAGTCCTCCACGTAACCTGAGAATAAAACTTCTGGTGGTACCTTATCAGGTGAATGTCTCGTCACTTGACAAAGGTTCTAAATTACGAGAACAGCTTAAGTGGCAAAGCGCCGGTACGAAACAATAAGATCTAAATATTAAGTAATCGGATTAAATAAGTTCACAAACAAGCAGTATGCACTGCTGTTAGGATGAAGTTGTGGGCGCATGACAGATTTATTGCCGCAACGCGGAGATTAGGCAGTCATCCGTCCCAATACCAGATATGAAATCCGTTAGCTGGGGGCAACTTTGCAGGTACAGGCCTAGTAGTCGGTTACAAAGAAAGGAAAATTAAGTACGAGGTTAAATTGCTGCAATTTATCGTAATTCACTCAACACAGACTTGAAATGTATAATTAGTTTATTTTATTGGAGAGTGGGGAAGAGTGAAAATTTCATATGAATGATTTATTATTTAAAATATTTCTAATATAAATTAATATATATGAATAAAATTCCAATTTTTTTTTTTACAACATTCTTCTTTTTGGTATAAAAAAAAATACTAAAGTATTATTTATCACCAAGAAAATTTAAAATCAATTTCTCGGAAACATTCATTGTGTTTTCAAAAGATAATTACGTAGCTAATTAAGAAGTTATATAGTTGAAAAAAAATTGTAGTCTTCTAACAATTTGTAATGGAACTTTATTAACTTTAATGCTTTGTACTTTAATTATAAATACAAATTTTAAAAATTAATATTCCTATGAGCAATGTTTAGTGGCTTGAAGATGAACGTTTTCTGCAAGGAGCCGTCTACTTTCAGCGGCAATGTTTCCATGTTTCTGTTCGAGAGTTTAAATTATTGTTTATTTATGCTACTAAAAGTACGATATAAAACAGAAAATGTCATTTAATTTAACTGTCTTTTTTTAAACTGTGTATTCTGAAGAACAACATAAAGATAGTGAAAATTATTATAAAAGACTTAAAGAGAGATATCACGGGTTCTTTTCTGACACAGATATCTGCCGAAACACACAAAAAGATTGCCCCTGAATATTAAAAAAAATGAATAAAGAATAAAGAAAAAATCTACGTCCTTGTTTTTTTTTTCAGACTATTTGTACATTATTTGAAATGAAAACGGTAAAATGCATCATTAATGTTAGAAAATACTGAAATGTTATAAAGTTCAATGCATCATAACTCGGTAAGTTTTGGTCATAAAATCTGTAACTTTAATGTTTAAATCATGAAAGCACAAAAAAAGGAGATATGTATAAAAATTTAAAAATCATAGCTTAAGAAAACAGATTAGTTTGGCAAAAAATGATTTTTATATAATGAAATACAACTCTTAAAAATATAAATACAGTTGAAACAATACCTGAAAAACAGTTGCATTAGCAAACATTTTAAAGGTATTTAGCTTTTGCCTAGTGATATAAAGGAACATCACCAGATATGAAAATTCAGATCAGAATAAAAACTATATTCAATACTGAAGTAGAAATTCCTCGTCATCTCGGAATCGCTAGTGAAATTATCTAATGTAACCATATAAACTTTTTAATGTTTCTTCGTTGTTGTTTTTTTTAATTGCAAAAACTTTTTAAAAATTGCATATTCTTTTAAATTTGAGTAAATGCTCTTTGCTTCCCTTTCTAGTTAAAAAAAGTTGTACGTCCACTAAAGATGCACAGATGTCTATCTAAACTGTTTTTATTTTACTTTTTCCAAATAATGTATTTTGAATCTTTGTATAGCTATGTTATTAGAGATAGAAAAAAAAACTTTGAAAATGCTTTGTACATTGCTTTTGGCTTGAAATTGTTTTTCTCTGCTGTGTTCAAATTCAGAAAAAAAATTACATATAAACAATTAAATGTAATTCTGGTGCAAATTTTTTCACATAAAAAAAAATCAATAATTAAGACGCGTCATAATCAAACTGTTCCTGTTTCGAATTTTTACTCGTGGAAAAGTAGAAAATTGAAGTGAAATTAAGCTTTTTTTTATTTACGTAATTCAATTCATTTTAAAGATGCATGTACGCTGTTCTTTATTTCGGAATGTTTTTGTTGGAGCGAAAAAAATATAATGGAATAGAGATATTTATAAAAATTCGAAAAAAAAACCCACTAAATATAATTAGACAAATATGCCATTAATGTGCAATATGTGCAGGGTGCAATATGCCATTATATTGCACCCTGTTTTGAATACATTTAATCTTCTATATGAATGTTAGTACTATAGTTTCTCCATGTATATTGTTCTTATTTGATAAATGTAGAAATTACCAGTAAAATACATTAAAAGTATTTAAATAAAAAAATGGATGTGCTGTTTTATTTAACGATTATGTTCCATTAAAAGTAGAAAGTCTACTAATAATCCGGTGTTGTTTAAATGTCATGCAAAATTTTAAGTGTAACCTTTTTTGAAAATTAATATATAGAGAATAAACCGGGGTGCGGTCGCACAGGTAATTAGCTCAACAGTTTACCACCGAAATTCCAGAAATAAATAAAACTTGGTTCACGCACTGAAAAAAAATCCGTTAAATTTATTGCAAAAACTTCTGACAGCAATGTTGCCAGCGGTGTTTGCCGTAAAAATTGCAGTAAAATTAGATCTAACAAAAAATGTACATTTAATTTTACTGCAGTTTTTACTGTAAAAGCTACTGGCAACATTACTGTCGGCATTTTTTTCTGTTATTTTAACAGATTTTTCACAGTGCATATTAAAACGTAATCTGATTGCCAAGACATGTATTGGTGGAAAAACATGATAACCCGATTTTAGGGGTTGACTCTAGGTTTACCTTTGTATTTTCCTGTCAAACATGTGTAAAAGTTGAGGACTAGGGCAGGAAAACACAGTGTTGCACCTACGAGTTAATCTAAAAAAAGCTTTTCAGGGTTTTTTTTTTATCTTTAACCAAAATATGACTTGTCAGATCGATTGTATTTTAATATGTGACTCGAGTTTTGACTAATTCTGGTATTTCAGCCTTGAACACGATGAGGTGATTGTCCGAGCTGCCGCTTTCCTGTTGAGAAATTTATATTTTTGAATTCTTTCGAATTTACATTGATTTCTTGTCACAAAGGAATAAAAATTAAAAAGCATTTCAAACGTTTGGGTCATCATGCAAATTAAAAAGTATTTAAACAATTGACAAAGTTAAACAGTTTAGTGGTGCAATGTACACTCTAAAAAAATTCTACAAAGTTACTTAACTTTTTCAAGGAAACTGATATTTTTAGAACTTTTCATATAACGGTAATAGCCTAAATTTATGCAACCACTTCTGTTACATGAATTTTTGCTGTTACCGTTACGTGAAAAGTTCTAGAAATCCCAGTTTCCTAGAAAAAATTTAGTAATTTTACAACATTTTTTATAGTGTAGAGAAAGTTCTAATTTACTTGTTTGAATAATAAGAAAAAAATATTTATTTTACCGTTTTTTAGTTTTACATTGTATTAAACAGGTTACATCTACCAAGTAAAATTTAAAGACACTGGAATTATATTTATTTCATTTCCATTTTAAAGTTCGCAACCTCCAAAAGTTATATATAGTTTAAAAATAGAAAAATAACATTGAAAAGTACATTAAAATATCATTATTTTGTACACCATTTCGATTTTTTTTAAATTCACATCGCCTACGTATTTTCTGTACAAATTATAAAACTAAGTTTCGATCTTTTTGGAATACCGTGTATAGTTAACAGTAAATTTAAAATACATTTAAGTATAAAATTTATATTAAAGTGTCGAAAGCTTTGGAAATAATAAAAAAAAATTCTTCAAAAATGCATACTGTTTAAGTCTTGAAATCTTAAAATTTAATTATAAGACATAATTATAAGAGTACGCAACAATTCAAAAAGACATGAAAACTTGTGCATTACTCCATGAAATAGAAAAGCACTTTTATCACTTAATCATTACAGACACGGCACGCCTTCTTGAGTTAATGTACATGTTACATTCATTTTACGCGTTGTTTATGACAGAAAGTAATTCGAAAAGGCATTTTAACGAACTCTTTTACGCAAATATGAGTAAATTTCAACTATAATAGAGAGACAAACATAATTGTCAAAACTTTAAAAGGAGTAACATATACAAATGAAAATTCCGTGGTGTCTGGTTAATTTCAGCACAAATCGTAACGAAATAAGTTATCTAAAATAACATTACAGAAATACCTTTGAGTTATATCACTACAGTTTTCCATTCAAAGCAGATTTGTAAATATTTGATTATTTTAACATACTCATACTAATTAATGAAATCACATGAATTGCAATATTTTTATTCATTGAAAAATTTTCTAAGTCTTAATTTTAAACAATCTGTTTTACCTTTGCCAGTCAATAGATAAAGTTTAAAGTTTTTAAAATAATGAAGTGTACTTATGTACTCAAACTTACTTCGACTTGGCTTTGTAGTTTTTAGTAGTTTCAAAAAACAGATCGGATGCCAAAAAATTGCTCGAGTAAACTGTCCACTGGATTTGTTGAGGTAATCTCGGTTGATATTGGCAAGATTTGTAAGATTTGGCTCACTGGATATGATTTTCGCAGTTTAAACCAGAGTCACCATTTCGATTACCAGACTGAATCCATTTTTACCAAGTTTAAATAAGTATAACTCGATATAATGAAAAAATCTGGTAACTATAAAATATACGTATAGACCAGTGTTGGGCACGTTCACAAAATAAACGAACTAACTCAAACTCACGTTCAATTTCTGAAAAGTGATTTAAGTTCACGTTCAAATTCAAAAATTTTCAAACGAACTCGTTCAAATCAAACTCATTTGTAAAAGTGAACGAAGTTCACTAAAAAGTTCACTTTTTTTTTATGTTTGGATATTATTGTCCAAATTTACAAAATTTTGTGAACTAATCATTTGATTATTCGATATGTAAGATAGAGGTATGCACGGACGGAAATTTCCAGACCTGATCCATAGAAAAAAAATGTCCGGCCCGATATTAAAATAAAAATTTCGGCCCGAGCCCAGCCCGGCTTGTAGAGAAAATTTAGCGGCCCGACCCGGCTCGATATAATAGCTAAAATCAAGGTTCGACCCGGCCCGATATAATAGCTAAAATCAAGGTTCGACCCAGCCCTATATAATAGCTAAAAACAAGGCCCGAGCATGGCCCGGCCCGGAAAAAAAGTTGAAATTTCGCACCGAACCCGGCCCGACCCCGAGTACATTTCTACAGGACATTGATATTTACCCTTACGGAAGAGTTCTGGCCAAAAAAACTTACCTTAGTCTGTTTATAATCTCCATTTATGCAGAAGTGTCGTAGGCTGCGATGTTTATGCTTTTAATGAACCTTTGTTAGTTGTATGTAAATGTTTCAGCTACCATTAGTATTATTAGTTCATCTTCCATGTTATGGAGACATAAAAATCTAAAAAATGATATATGGTAAAAGTAAAATCTTCTAAGATGAAACCGCATTGGAAAGAAAAAAATACGTTTCCTTTTTAGCAGGTGTAAATGTTTAACATATTTTTTCTGCTGTATTATTGTATTCATTTTGAATGGATGAACAGTTTAAAAGAACTTTAAAAGAAATTTTCAGTTTTCAGTTTAAAAGAAAATTCCGTCATAGGCAGATTGTTCCATATGTTTAACTCTATTTAAATAAACCTGGAATCTACGATTCTTAAAAAGAATAAAATTCCAATCTTTAATTGTATAATAATGGCAACTCATTTTTCTAAGTTATGAGCTTCCCCCCGATCCCTCCTTCATACTTAACCAATGAATACCCAAAATCTATAATAAATCCCTAAAATCAAATCCACATCACCTTTTTTCCGATAACTTTTTTTCCGTGTCACTTTTTTCCCGGTAACTTTTTTTCCGTGTCACTTTTTTTCCGCTTTTGTAGTTTATGTCATTTTTTTCCGATAACTTTTTTTCCGTTTACCCAGATTCTTATAACTAGTTTTCAAGCACTGTATATTTCTCCCCCGAACACACACACACCATAGAAATACAACATGTATTATTCTTTAAAGGTGTTCTTAACTGCGCCGCTCAATAAGCTCAAAACGTTTTGACACATTTACAAATTCATTTTTAACAGAAATATATAAAATTGGAATGCCTGACTATGGAAGCGATTTCCAATCGAACGTATTTTTCTATTTTATGATAATTAAATTACCTATCGAGTTATAAGCTATTTCGATCAATCAATCACCCGTTTTTCTCCTGCTTTTCGACCGGTTTTTCTGCTTTCATCGGGAAATGTGCTCAAAAGTGTCAATTTTGAAGGCTTGTTATGAAAAATCTATTGTGTTTTTAGAAAAACAGAAAAGTGAGTGCAATTAGACAGTTTCTGGATAATAACACCTGCTATTTTCATGCATTTCCGAAAAAAAATAAATTAAAGCATGTGTCACAAAGTTGCCCTGTTTGGTTTAAGAACATCTTTAAACAAAATTTTAACTGTAGAATAATGGTAATTTAAAATATATGTATTTTCGTCAAAAATTGTAGACCAAAAGAGGTTGTTCCCTAAACAAATCTTTATACAAATCAGACAGGGACGGGTCAATGATTTTCATGCAAGCAAGGTTGTAAGACAATGGGAAAAAATTTCGATTTGTGCACACTTCGCTTAAGAATAAAGTACAGTTCCAGAAATAAGCCCGGTCCAGTCTGGACCGAGCTTTCAGATCAAAGAAGACCTGGGCACGACCCAAAAAACTAATGATCAGACTCGACCCGCCCCGAGTCCATGTAGACCTCTAAACGGCATTTGAATGGAAACTAGTTGGATGTGCCATTCCCAAAACTTTCTTCTATCTCATACATACATTTTAATATTTAAAAAAATAGTTACTCATTTTAACGCTTTAATAATTTTACAATAACAATTCAATATCATACCAATTTTGATTTTTATCTTAAATTTCTACTTCAGTCAATTAATCGGAGTAAAAATGAATTTCCGTCTCTGCACGAGCCGATGGACAACAGAATGATAGCCAGATTTTTTTTTCAAATTATGGGAGGACCTACTTGCTTCACCAAAAAATAATCATATACAAAAATTTAGTTCAGTTCTAGAACTAACTACTAGAACGCAACGTTCTAGAACGTAAACTTTTAGGTGGTGCAATATTGAAAATGGCATAAAATTCGCTATTGCAGTGCCCCCTTCAGGCGGATTTTTTTAAAATTCAGGGAGGACCAATTAGCCATAGTCATACACTTACACAAAAAATTTGGTTCAATTTGATGCATAACTTCATATACTTTTGGTCGGTACAATATTGAAAATGGCACAAACACGCGATTGCACTCTCTGGATGTCTGTGTGCATACCCTTCGAGACAATGCTGGTCTGAGTATTGTTCTTTAGTAATTGCTCCTTTTTGCTAGTTTGGACCTTAGTATTAATTTTACAGAAGAGGAGGGGCTAACTTACCTTATAGCAATTGCGATAGACAAAAAACAGACACAAGAGGGAGATCTTATAATGGTTCCGTTTAATTTTTTAAATACGGAACTCTAAAAAGTGCTTATTACAGTTTCCCTTTCATGCTTATGTTTTTCATTTAAAAAAGGGGGTCGTGGGCTGCGTAAATAGGCACATTTATTCCAAACTATTGTCTTTCCATATTTATTTCTGTATATCCCATTGTAAACTAAATTGATTTTAAAATGAGAACTTAACTGTATCTAAATATCTGAAATATTAATAACATTAACGCATTTCCACGGATTGGAGGCTTAAAAATATAAAAATTTCTATACTGGTGAATCTTTAAAAAAAAAAAAACACTTAGAAAAATTCATTGTAGACAGATTCTTTATTAAAAAATTCGCCATCTTTTACAAAAGTGTCATGATTTTTTTACACGGGTTATTCTATCCATTTTGCACCTATCTAGAAATTGTTTCGTTTAAGACAGGATTTCGTCATATACAGATTTTTGTAGCACCTTCTATAATTCTGTTTCCCCCATTAGCATTGTATATGAACTATTCTAGCATTGTATATGCATTGTATATGAACTATTGTATATGAACATTGTATATGAACTATTCTTTAAAGAAAAGTTTAATTGTTGAATCATGGTAATTTAAAATTAGAATAAACTATGGCTATAGCGGAATCGATCGGTATCTTGAAAGTTTTCCGTAGAAGACAATATTCCGTCTCTGTCTGCGGATTTGCAGGTACTTGAAAATCTTTCCGATTTAGACATATTCCCGCCTTACACAGTCCACCTGGTACAGAGAGTTTACTGTATATATCTATTTTCGGCGAAATTGTATACAGCCCAGGTCCGATTCGGCGCGACCCGAGTCTGCAAAAGAAGTAAAACTAGGATACTACCCAAAGAAGTGATATCCAGACTTTACCCGTCCTAAGGCTCGTGTAGGCCTCTAAATGGCATTTGAAAGAGGGGAAAAATGTACTGTCTGGGAAAATTTTAAATAAATTATGAAAAAATTGAACGTAAATTTGAACGTAAATTTCGTTCAAACTCGTCTATTTTTTGAGTTTCCGTTCAGTTCAAACTCGTTTATAAAATAGTGAGCGAAGTTCAGTTCAAAGTTCACAAATAATGAGCGAAACTCGTGAGTTTTCGTTCAGTGAGCGCGTTCTTACCCAACACTGGTATAGACAGGCGTATACTATAAAATATAATAATTCTTCATTTATACGATTTTTAATTTTTGAAGGCAATTTAATTTTTGTATAGTTTTTCCCTTTCTGTATACATTTTTTACGTGTTTTCTTCCCGCAAGTAGTTTTTGTAACAAAAAACGTTGGTAGCTCGGCCGTAGGCGCAAGAAAATTTCGAAGATAAGCAGAAAATTTAGACAACAAAATTCATACAAAAACAAATTGTAAAGATGAGTCATTTTTAACAATTCTGTCTGGTCGCTTTTGAAAAGTTTTTAATTTCGCTTTTCTGTAAGAGCTGGTTTTATAAGATTAGTGGTAATACAATTATTTTTTTCATTAATACTGAATCTTTTAATTCCTCGAGAATATCTTTAGTATTTTTATCCCTTAGTAGAGATCATCTTATCAAAACCAGAAAGATTTTACATAATATTAAAAAGATTCGTATGAAAAAATTAAACCATGCGGTGATAATTTCAGTAAATGTTCCACACTAAAATTTTAATTTTTAACTTTCTTTTTATTGAGATATGCCATGGGCGTATCTGTCGGGATCTGGGGGGGGGATAAGCCCCCCCCCCCCAGTTTTTAAGAGCAGGGGCAAAGTCATGGTTTTGCCCCTCCAATTTTTTTTGTTTTGTTAAAATACTTTTTTTAAAATACATTTTTTCCATTTATTTTCCTTCCTTTAGTTTAATAACTTACACAACTTACATACTATAATGGTTGTAAACTAGAATTTGATAAATCACATTCAAAATAACAAGAATTAACGTTTTCATATTGAAATAACTAATATCTGTTTTACGTCTTAAAAAAACACTTCTGCCGTAGTAATTCAAGTAATAATGTTTTCTGTATCCCTTTTTTGTGCAATGTAAGAAAGACTATTTTTCCTTTCCATTCTCAAGGATGTTTGTATGGATTCACTTGCGGGAAAATGTACCATGGTTATTCTGTCTTAACTATGATCAGTGCCATCTTTCTTAGGTAATGCGGAAGCAAGAGCAGGCATATGCCTCAAATTTTTCAGAAACAGGGCAAAACTTTTACCACTCCATTTTTGCATTGTTTGTGGGCCAATTTTTTGATTTAAATTTTTCATGTGTTTTTAATCTAATTCTTTATGTGCTATTTTTCTTTCTTTCTAACCGATGACCAGGCCCCTACCTGCCGAGTTTTCTCAGCTTAACGGGTAAGATACCTGGCATCGGGGAGGACGATCGCCTAATTGCAACGTGGCAATAAACTGGATTGCCAACAATTGTAGTGGCAATAAACTTTGCTTCGCATGTCATCATTTCTGCAGTATTTGCTTGTCGTTGAGCATACTTTGTTTCGCTTGTTAATTAATGGTACTTCCTGTTGTTTGAACTGTAAATGGCTTCGCAAGATGGTCCTTGATCAGATGACTTTAGAGCCTTGATAAGATGACGAGACCTTCACCTGGCAAGGCAGCTCCAGAGGTATAATTCACTCAGACTCACATGTAACATTGAGTTTTGGATTACAGCAAGCTTTCTATAAAGTTTGAAGTAAACACTCTTTACAGTAATACAGTGGTGGTCAGAATTATAAGAACAATTAAAAATTGCACAGAAAAAATTACTTTCTGAGTTAAATAAAGTGAAATTTAAACACAGAATGCTTTTTTATGCTAGAAACCCTTGTAGAATGCAAAACATTGGAAAATGAAAAATATGAAGGTTTTGTCACAATTAACAAAGTATGTCATTGTAAAAATTGAACAAAATTATAAGAACAATGAAGGTTTTTGCCTGAAACATACTGATAATTAATTATCTCCCTGCTTCTAAACAATCACTTTTATCAGTCTTGACGTCATGGAGTTTGACAATTCTTTAAGAACGTTCTTGGAAATTTTTGAGTTTTTTTTTTCTATAGAGGGCACGCATTATTGCTTCTTTTGATATTATATACTATTTTTGCATATTTTGTTAGCCAGAATGCCCAACATATTTTCCTTTGGATTCATATCAGGACTACTGGCCGGCTAATCAAGTAGTTTCGCAAAATTAGCATCAAACCAAGAGTTTAAAATTTGGGAAACATGAACCGAGGCATTGTCCGGCTTGAAAAAAGGGCCTCTAATCACTATTAACAGTGCTTCTGGTAAAAGATTATCGCCCAGTATATCAATTTAACTCTCAGAATACCTCCTACCCTGCACAAAAACTGTTAGAGCAGTTCTACCAGTTGTGAAACCTCCCTAGACCATTACTGAATCCCTTCCAAATACAAGCTTTGAGAAAATGGTTTTTCTCTACGGAGATCATACTAGAAGTTGCAAAAACAAACTAGTCTATCTAAATTAATCTTTTTCTCATCGGAAAAGGCAAAATCCCACTTTTTTTCCATAGTATTGCAGCTTTTGGCAAACTCCATCTTCAGTTTCTCATGAAGATTTGTAAGAGGCGGTCTTGACACATGTTTACAGTAGCGCACCTTTTATCTTTCTTTTTGTAAAACACGTCGAACAGTTCGAGCACTTGCATTTTAAGTTCAATTCGAGTTTTTTTTTTTTTTTGTTTTTTGGAACAATCTCGCCTTATTATCATTCTTTTCCCCCCATACAGAAACAGAAGATGCCCTTCTTGTATGTCTTTGCCGTCCATATTTACCGGTATTTTAAAGATAATTGTAAATAAGCGTTCTTGATCTATTAAACTTTGTAGCAATTTAGCACACAGAAAGTCCCGAATTTTGAAATGCATCCATTTTTCCTTTCTGAAACTCCAAAAGCTTTGCACCTTGTGGCATGTTTGAAAAAAAAATAATACGATCCCAAACGCTTACTACGCATTTATATCATCTGGAAGTTCAGCGTGCAGATCAAAAAACACGCAAATTTTATTTTTTAGAACACACAAATACAGTTGTTCTTATAATTTTGTCGAAATCAGATGAATGTATAAATTGGTAATACATTTTATGAATATGAATTTACCACATATTTCCATAAAAGCACACAAAAATAATCTTCATTTTTCATTAATTTCCTGCCATTAAATTTGCATAAGTCTCCCGCCAAACATAATCAAAATTTCGCAATTTTTGTCTTGCCCTTATAATTATGACCACCACTGAAGGAATGTATCATAATTGCTTGAAATACATTTTCATCTGTAGTATGCAATTTTAAACTTAATTTTTATGCATTATGTGATGAATACAAATTTTATAGATCAAATACAAAGCTACACAAAATAAATTATTAAACGTGCTAGTTTAAAGGTGTGAATTGCTAAAATGTGTGTCATTTTTCAGATGAACTATATCTCTATACAAAATGATGCCTTTAGAATACGAATAAATTCATACAGCTGCGTTAAAGGAATCAAACATCTTGGCTCTTATGGATGATGATGATTGATGTATGTTACACGATTTCCAACTCAAGTAAATTTTAGTGTATGATATTCAGATAGATACAGGTTTACCACCAAAAATTCGTATGAATATTTGTGAAAAGTTTTACTAAAAAATGCACTATTGATACCTTGCCATCCGAAACATGTTAATCCCTTCGAAAAATCTTTTTTGTTGATCCCTGTGCCTTTTTGTTACTTAAATTTTAGTTTCACAGTGTGAAAAGGATAAAGCTCTATAGATCGTGCACAGAGTTGCACAAAAGAATTTGCATCTATTACCTGCTATGGGCAGCAATTTTTTATATTGGATTTTTAACTGCGTTCTGGGATTTTTAAATTATTTATTTAGGCTCATTTCAATGTATGAAAGAAAAAAATTCTTAGAGCTCTTCTCAACTGCTTTGCTCAACAAATGCAAAACGTTTTGACGCATTTATAAATTCATTTTTTAACGGAAAGACATAAAATATCAAAGCCTGATCATGGAAACGATTTGAAATCTAGCTGTGTTTTAAATTTTTTGATCAAGAAATCCAATATTGAATTAAAAGTGATTTTGATCACGTGACAAAGGTGTTTTTCTCCCTTCGTTGACCATTTTTCTAGTTTCACGTGGAAAGTCAATTCAAAACGCTCACTTTTACACTATTTTTTAGAGAATCTATTGCGCTTGCCAAAAAAAGGAAAATGATTATGATTAGATAGTTTCTAAAGAGGAATCCCTGATAGTTCCATGCATTTCCGAACAAAAATAAATTAAAACTTATGTTATAAAGTTGTTATTTTGATTTAAGAACAGCCATAACATTGTACTGATAATGTTCGAAAATATTTCATATTCTACAGCCGATGCAGAAGTTTTAATTTCTGCTTTTCTTAATTTGAAACCTGAAGATTTACAGTTTATTTATTTATTTTTTTTTTTATTTAAGGATAATATCATGATTTAAATTCGTAAGGTAAAATTTTCCTTTTTACCCTAAAAAAACGCATCGCAGTAAAATTCAATCATTTCATTCAATATACTAGCTATAGTTTTTTTTATATAAGCTTTTTTTATATAACCTATTATGCAGTCAATATTTTAAAATCATCATAATCAACGATTTTCGATGTAGCAACTAGATGTAGGTCTCCCCCATATTTTCACAATGTTTCCTGTCTAGTGCTTTCGTCCTCCAATTGACACTGGCTATTTTTTTTGTACATTACTAAAGTTTAAAATTTCATTTAGACATTAAAAGTTTGAAATGTTTAATTTAGTTGAGTGTGTGTATGTGTTTGGTTATAGAAGAGGGTGGGGGCGGATATTTTTTTTTCAAATACACGTACAGATTTTTGCCCCCTAGTTTAAAAGCCCAAGTTACGCCTATGAAATACGCGTCTGATTATTATTCCATTACTTCTGAGGGGTGTAAAATTTTTCAGCGCGCTAATCTTTTTTAACAAAGTGGCGCATTAAAGAAGATGTAATTTTTTTCTTTTACAACCACATTGTTTTCCTTGTTTTAATTTGTTTCCGGTAACAGTTGGTGCTATTAAAACTTGTCCATATAAAATTTGTAGGTAATACTAAGAAGATTAACAATAAAGTTGACGAGATTTTTATATCATAGGAATTGATGATGTTTTCTCCGTCAATTTCTATTTTTTCGTCCTTGAAGTTATTTTTAATAAATCAGTCTTACATAAATTTTAGGCCCTTTAAAAAGTCATATTAGCTTAAACTGGTTCGATATGTATTGTCTTTGAGGTTTTATGGTATACCCATTCATATTCTAGTATATACAGCCATTCCCAATTCTCGATATACAGTTTTTTAGAAAGTCTTGTTAATATTTTAGCAACGTTTTTTTTTTATAATACAGTTAATAATTCATATACTATATGAACAGAAATCTCCGACTGCGAGTAACCCTCGCACATGACTGCTTTTTTCACTATTTCACAAATCCAAAATGTTTTCTTGGTTTTCATAAAAAATCCTCCTCATAAAAGTTCTATTTTCTATAAAAATAATGATTTATAAAATTAACTATTCGACCCTGAACTGTAAAAAGTAAATGTCTAAATTTACCCATTAAAACAGGTAGTATTCCTGTATCCCAATATGGTAAAATACAAAATTTAACCAAAATCGATAAAACCTTTTTTACAATAAATTTGCAGGTACACACACATACAGACAAGAGCTTTGCTCGTATTTTAATATAAAATAAACATTGAAATTATCTTTTGAATTTTATGTCATATTTTTTTCTCGAAATCTTTTCAATCATCTGGCTTTTAACATAGTTTTTATGGTTATATTTTTTATTACATGCCTCCTTAATAAAGTTTTTTTTTTCATGTATACATTTATGGATGTGTACACAGTCAGAAATTTGTATACCTTTAAAAACTACATAGTTTTAGCATTCAAATCGAAGATATAATTCCCTTTCATGACAAACATTACGCCATAAATCTTGCCTCAAACTTAGTATATTGAAAGGACATAAATATTTGTCTTCGAAAAAATTATTATTTTTTCTCTCCACCAGAAATATAATCTTTTCTAGTTGGAGCATTTTCTATAGAAAAAAGTTGTCGGAAATCTTTTCGAGCATAAATTTACAACGTAAGCAAAAAATACAAGCTGCATATTTATTATATTATAGATTTTTAATGTGCTACAAAATATGTGTAAAAGCTAAATACAAATTTAGTGAAAAAATAAAATATAGAAGATGAAATTCTTAAAATTTTTGTTATTTAAAATTTTAGTTATTTTTTAAAATGTTGGGAAAATGTTATAAATTTGGAAACAAAGCCCCAGTTTTAAATATTGAATGTTATGTAATTGTTAAGATATATTTTCTGTTAAAACTTTTTACAAATAATAGTATTTTAAGTAAGATTACAGACACGATTTATTCTTAAGATATTCGACTACATTCAGAAATTTATTTTTTAACTCAATTTTTGACACATTTATTGGTATTTTGCCTTGTAATCTAACATAGAATAAGGAGAATTATATAGAAATACGTATTATATATGCAATTATTTTAAGTTTTAAAGCTTTTAGGCCATTTTTTAGCACATTGTTTTATGAAAACGGCTCCAGCTCTTTAAAAAAAATGTATGCAACGCATTTTTTCATATGCGTATTAGACACTCTTGCATGTATTGAAGTAAAAACTAGTCAAAAAACTCTAAAAGGGAAACATTTGATTATATACAATTACATAGAAATTTTTACAAAATTTACGTGCAATTATTCAAAAAATATCTTTATGTCAACAAATAAGTCAATGTGAGCTAATTCTTTAGTTCATTGCACTCTAGATATTATCGAAAATCTAGTTTAAAAAATTCATCGTTATAGGATAATAAAAGCATGAGTGAAAGCAATAGATTGCCTTTTCCGTTGAAAATCGAATTTTTCAAAAAATACCGGGTTCCAGCAGGATAGGACCTGGCAGCCAGTGATATTCTTAATGTGCACATTGAGACCTACATTTTGATGTCTGTCCGGTCCTTGTACTCGATACATAGGCAAACACGCAAAATTGACGTCATAAAAGTGCGGCTGCCACCGGTTTCCGGCAGGATAGGACCTGGCAGCAAGTGATATTCTTAATGTGCACCTTGAAATCTACATTTTGATGTATGTGTCAGCCAGTGATATTCTTAATGTGCACATTGAGACCTACATTTTGATTTATGTCCGGTCCAGGTACACGATTCATAGGCAAACATTCAAAATTGACGTCATAAAAGTGCGGCTGCCTTAGGTTCCGGCAAGATAGGACCTGACAGACTGTGATATTCTTAATGTGCACACTAAAACCTACATTTTGATGTCCGGTCCTTGTACTTGATACATAGGAAAATCGACGGTCGGCTCCCGGACTATTCCTTTTATATTAGGATAGTTTCAGTTTCATAGCCGGTCCAAACCGGTTTTGAAATTTAAAGTATTTAAAATTTAAAAAAAGTGAAAACAAAATCTAGAAAGTGAAAACTAAGCCGATTGTGGATCGCCCTCAGCTATCCTATGCAAAAAAAAAAAAAAAAAATAAAAATAAAAAAAAAAAATAAATAAAAATAAAAAAAAATATCCCATTGAAATATTAAAATTTGAGCGAGATATTTGAAAAGAACGCCCCCATAGACATTACATTATCATCCTGGTCTTTTTCAGTCAGTAGTGTGGCGTCTTAATGTTTTCAAATTGCATCCAAATTAACGTCATCTCCCTTCTTTTAAGAGGTTCAATTTTATATCTAATAGGCATACAGGAAAAAAAACAATAACAGACATAGAAACAGATATAGAATGGTTTTTTTATAAGAAAATCAAAATGAAAAAAATTGCAAATTTTCACCGCATTTCATGTTTTAAACTTAGGCAAATACGTTAAAGAAAGACAAGATTGAGTGCTATCCTATGGAGAAAATATTAGCATTAATGCCCGTTGTCTCGGAAAGTATCTGAGTTGTTTCGGGGGAAATTTGGAATCCATATTCACTGGAATATGCTCAAGAATAAAGCAGACAATTTATTTCTCAGACTACTTTCCATACTATTTTAGTGCGAAGCAAATTTTTTAGAGTTTTTTTCTAAAACTAATTATTATTATTTTTATAATTGCCTGCAACACGTGACCTTATGTTTATGCTCTAACACCAAATTTTATTTCATCGAAATAGCGCGGGTGTTTTAGGAGTTATTGGAAAAGTACAATTTTTCGGTGAAATAAAAAAACTGGTCACTTGGACAACTAGTGTGAAGTTTTTGTATAGTTTAATCAAACACATGAAGTAAAGTATGTATAATAACTGAGACAAAATTTAGCTAAATGTAATACAGTGGTTTCCAAAATTAAGGAAAAATCACAAAAATAGCGATGACTCGTTCAAAAAGTATGAAATTTGCATATATTGTTAAATAAAAGATGCTGAATAAAAATACCAAATGCAAATTAGTGGCGCTGCAATCGCATTGTGTCATCCGTGAGGCACATAAAAATGCGCATTAGAGAGTAAGGCTTCAGTTGTCGCTGTGATAGTGATATTATAAATCTAGGATAGCCAATTCATTACAATGACCTCGAGGCACCATTTGCACGCAGAACTGTGATTTAGAGCTATTGGGAGATTGGAGGCAGGACAAAGTCAAGCAGAGGTGGCTAGATGGCTAAATGTGAGTCCTGTGGTAGTTCATAGGCTTTGGTAACAATTTCAAACAACTGGTTCGGGTTCAAGAAGGTCCAGTTAAGAACGACCGAGGGTTTCGACAAGCGGCGATGAACGATATTTGTGGTTATTTGTACGAAAGAATAGAACCGCAATCCCATCTCACCTTAGATCCTGCCTTGCTACAGCCATTGGAAGGTTGGTGTCAATGTCTACTGTGCAAGACTACTGTAAAAGGTGTGTCTACTGTAGAAAGCTTCACGAAGGTGGACTTTACGCGAGGCAACCAACAATTTGTGGGCCGCTCACCTCACGTCACCGGAGGGAACGTTTGATGTTGGCACGTCAACATGTCCACTGGACGGTTGATTAATGGAGGCGTGTTCTGTTCACGGATACGTCCCGGTTTAGCCTCCAAAGCGATAGTAGGCGTTGTTTGATTTGGAGAGAACAGGGAACACGCTATCATCCATCAAACATTCGTGAAAGAGATTCATACGGAGGAGGCAGTGTCTGCGTTTGGGGTGGTATCTCTTTGGGTGGACGCACAGACCTCCATGTCTTTCCACATGGAACCGTGAATGCTCATGTCTATAGAGATGACATCCTTGATGCTTATGTGCGACCTTATGCCGGTGCAATAGGTAATGATTTCCTGTTACATGACGACAACGCTAGACCGCACAGGGCTCGCATCGTGGAAGATTATCTTCGGCACCAGACAATTCAGTACATGGAATGGCCAGCTCGATCACCGGACTTGAATGCCATCGAGCATGATTGGGATGCTTCAGGGAGACGTGTAGCTGCTCTTAATCCCCCTCCTAAGACCCTTGCCACGCTTACAACAGCTTTGGAAAAGCGATGGCTCTTACTTCCCAGTGAACTCATCGACCGCATAATTGACAATATGACACATCGCTGTATGTGCTGTATTGCTACTAGGGGTGATCATACGGCATATTAAAGATACTTTTCCTATACCAAACTGGCAAACTAATTTTGTTAATTTTATATTTATGCTATTTTTTTCAAAACACCACAATTGTCTGGTAATTTATTTTCATAATATTTTATACCTAACTATGCGTTGTATGTTGCGGCAGAGTTTCATTAAAATCTACATGTAATATTTTGAATTAACGCTATTTTTGTGATTTTTCCTTAATTTTTGGAAACCAGTGTAAATGAGTTTAAAATATTAGAGTAAATTTAATGCCAATGAGCGTGTCATGACAGTCGTGTTTTCCCTTAAGTGAAATTTAATCATTTTTTAGGTGAAATTTGAAAACCATTCCAAAGTAGTTCTACACAAAAGAATAAAATTTAAATATGTTATATATATATATATACATATATATATATTCAGATTTCATTCGTTGAGTTATACGAAATAATTGAATAATTGTTATGAATTCTGAAACATATTTCATCTATCCAGCATAGAGGAAATTTTTATATAATTATTTTTGGTCTATCGCATTCCAGGTTTAAAAATTCATGTTATTTGTGTATTTGTCACTATGTACATAATTTAACATCATACATATAAAAAGTCTCGATGTTTTTATGCTTCAAAATGAAGAATCTCAAACCAAAAATAACGTCATAAACATGCCTAATAGTTAATCTATTGAAAGAAAATAAATATTTGCTGTAGAAAAAAGCTATTACTTTTATCCTCCAAGAATTTCATTTTTTCTAGAGAGAAAACGTTCCCACAAAAGAAGTTCTTGGAAGTGTTTTCAAGCAGAAAATTTACAAAAAAGGGAAAAAAACCCACCACGCATGTATTTTATTATTATTTCATTTAAATTCTCTCTATTATGGATATAAAAATGAAAGATGTTTTTAGTTAAATAGATATGCTAATATGAAATATTTGAGTTTTAATAGAAAATTAGACGGAACTGAAATATACTTAGTTGGATAATTTAATTTCAGTAACAAATAAGTAAAGTATTTTGAGCTTTTGGGCAAAAATATTAAACATAAAGGTTGTTAATTCTACGTGATTTTTAAGTGTTTTCCTTTAATGTTAAGCTCATATTTCTTCTTTTTTATATAGACTACATTACATTACTGACATAAAGAAAAGGATCGCTGGATCGCTTTTCTTTAAATGATATCTAAGCATTTTTTCTAAGATAGCATAGCAAAGCAACATTAATATTGGGTTACAGAAAAATTTAATATTAGATTAAATATTAAAGTAAATGGAATCTTCATTAAAAAAGGATATCTAAAATTATGCTTCTGATAAATCAGGAATCTACATGTTATTTTTTTCCCTAAATATTAATTGGTGCTCAATACTATTATGAAACACATATTTATATGAAACAGTTTTAATCGCAAATCGTCAAATTTTATGTGCCTCTATGTATTTAATTTCAATTTCAATATAAATACGCATTTTAATGCACATGCCAAAATGCATTTTATTAAAAATATGTGTGAAATCCATTATTATAAATCCTCTGATAAATTTTAAATATGTTTACTTTTAAATTATATTTTATATTTCCACAAATTAATATTTTTTTAATTGATATCAAAAGAAGCAACAACTGTAAATTTTGGCTGAAAACACTTTATTTCCCCTCCATATAATACATATTTTTTCCTTTAATCCGTCAGCATACGCATTAACAAAATCTACCAAATCACATTTTATCTTTAAATAAATGATCAAGGGCGAGTATTACTCTCGCTCAGAGGGTTCCTCAGAATAAACATAATACTAATTTTCAATTGCAATATTAAAAATCCTTGCAAAATGAATAAAATTTTTTTTTAAATTTATGCAGGATACGGTTGGATATAACTTTATACGCTAAAAAATGGAATACCATAAAAATTCAAAGAGATATAAAGCCTAAGTTACATAAAATGTTACTACTGCATGAAATCTTTTCTTTAATCTTATATTAAACTGCTTACGAAAAACTTAATTTGTTAGGTAATAGCAATAACATTAGTGTATATTTAAACTTCATTTTTCTTTTCAGTAAAATAAATTCAGCGTAGTAATAATCTTTTCTTTTTACAATTTCGCTAAATCAAAATCGTTCTTCAATGTTTAAAATTAGCATTGTGCACAGCGTTCTTCGAAAGATGTTCGCAAAGTATCACAGGCGTCGTAAACAGGGTACCATACTATTTATATCATTAATTCAAAATAAATTATTCGGTTGTAACAGTTAGATATTTATTGTCTTTATACTGTACTGGACACTGAATTACACAAAAATATCATTAAGAGTAATTAGAGAATGTTCATAACCTACTTAGTCATAGGACAAATATTAAAAAGCACCACAAAATCCAATTTAAAATTACTATTAGAGATGTATCATGCTATATATCAATTCTTAAATATTCATGCATTTATTAAAAAAGTCTAGAATTAACTTTATCAATTGTAACAGCATTTGTGTTCTTTAGTGTCATCAACAGACGGCTCTAGCAGGATAATAACATTATCATTTTAGGATGGATTAATTTCTGGCACATAGTATCAAAATATATCGCTTGGGGAAAGAGCTGTCTTTAGATATTAACAAGTTTGATTCAACCAAAATTTTCATTTGTAACTTATACTTTACACCATAATAAGCAGTTATTTTTTTAGTCTGTTATCGATTTTTTATAGAAATACGAAGTTATTGTTGAATCATTAATTAATTATAAAATTACTTAATTGCAAGTTATGTAATACCCCCAACGTCTGGCTTTAATATCCTTCTGTCATATTTGTATTTATATATAAACTGCAGTTCGATAAACCATATGGGAAGTATACTTGAAATTATACTCGTTTTATTTTTTAATATACATATATATATATATATGTGGAAATAATTTGTCCACCTGTTTTGTTGTTATGATGTTATCCTCTTTCCATTGAGGATGAAAGTATGAGAACACATTACTACTGCTGTATATATTATGTAACAAAAACCTTTTACTTGACATTTTTAATAGTAGCTATTTCTTTTAACTAATTAACCCCTTAACTAGTTAATTGTTTTCCATTCAATAAATTGAAAACAACGGATTCCCACGACTATTATTTAATTAAAATATTCGTAAAGTTAAGTCTAACCATTTCTGCATTTCCATAGTATGATTTTTTTTTAAATAATAGTGGTGTCAAAAAGCTTTAAATGGTGAATTTTATCGTACCATCGTACGGGGACTCTGTCCGTCATTGTAGGTTAAGGGGTTAATATAATTAAGTAATAAATAAATATTCAGATACAAAGTGATATTCTATACATTTCTCTTGATTTGAATCAATAAAGTTTGCAGAAAAAGGCATAAAATTATGAGAGAGAGTCCGAAAATAAGCTTCCTCTTTCGACTATGGACAGAGGTGTGTATGAATGACAAAACATATAAAGAAACAGTAAACATAAGACATAACTTTACTTTTCTACATAAGTGCCAAGTGATTTGAGACATTTGTCCCCCACTAAAAATAATCTTAAATTTATCTGAAGAAATATCCACTTTCGTCACGAATTCTGCAGAAATCTGAAGATATATTTCTAATGTAATTTTACTTCAAAATTATTTGCAGATGTTTTAAAGATATCATTAAAAATATCAGCAGATTTTTTTAATAATGGGTCAATTCCCTGCGGATTTTCAACAGATATTTTCTTAAGATTTTCTTCAGAATTTTTAGTGGGGTCATACCCTTTTATAAGCTTCAAAGAGACATCCAGGACAAAAAATCAGGGCTTTGCATACGAAAAAAAGTTTTTAACCTCTTGGTGAGATTGCATTGCTTCCAAAGCTCCAGTCAAGCATCGCTTTCGTCAGCAGTGGCCGTGCACGCCCGTCCAGGTATCGGCCTGTACAACACTTGATGGTGCCCCTCACTAAATTGATGTCACTATCCCCATAGCTTTTGTTTCGACATCAAGTCTGGCTCATAGACTTCCACAGAGAGGCATCAGAAGAAACGTTACGACAGGAAAAGTTACGTGATGGAAAAAAATGCGATGGGATATTTAGAATTAGGTTAAATTGACAAAATTAATCCATTTCTTTCCAGATATAAAAAAAGTTTTTTTTTTTGAATTGCAATGCAATGCAATTGAAAGAAAAAAGTTGAAAAAAGTTTTCTATTTAAGGGATTAATGTAATTTGTATTCTTTTGGCTTATCAAGATATTGCTTGAAAATCCGATATAAAGTTCCATATTTTCATTAAAAAACAAGGTTATGGCAAATACAAAAGTACAAAAAATAAGAATTTAGGTCGACTAGTTCTTGAATAGCATTCCAGAATTATTCAATGATTTACATCGTTCTGCATTTATATATGCGTTATCCGTCAAAAGCAGTACAACTCTTTAGTACATTTCTTTAAGTTTTAGCATGAAAGTACATTCACTCTCAAAACAAATATGACTCCATAAACCTTGCTTCACAATCGATTTATTAAAGGGATATAAATATTTGTCTTAAAAAAATATCCTTCTAGCGTTCCAGCTTTTCTTGTCACGTTTTAAATCTTTTCGAGCATAGCATTTACGAATAACGCCTAACACACTCGGCACATATTTACTTGGTTAATCTATTGAATGAAATCTATTGTTACTATATAAAGGTAACATATTTCGAGTCGGGGTAAAAATAAAATATATTTGCCTCTTGATAAAAAAAAATAAAGTAATCTATTAGGTATGTTCACTGATATTTTGCAAATTAAAATACTCAGAAGTTTTCCGCATGTAGGCAAAAATGATAAACATAGGGAGGTAAGTTTCAGTTTTTTAAGGATGCATGTTCTTTAGAATATTTATGTAATATTAAGATTTTTTGACTAACGCTTTTGAAGAACAATGTTTTCAGTGCCTTCATTGATTTGTGTTTAACAAAAATGATATTTAATTACTTTTATTAAGACAAAATTCTAAAACTCTCAAAAAAAAACTTCAAAGAAGTGTTGTACCCATGATTGAAATTAAATTAATTTTCTTTTTTCGTGGTTCTTTTTTTATTATTGATTGATCAAACCTCAATAATTATCATTTGTATCTGAAATAACTTCATTTTTACTCTATATAGCATATATTTTCTTGAAAAAGTACATTTCATATTCTAAATTTTAAATTACTTTTTTCTATTGTTTTCAGAATATATAAATATTATAAAAAGTTGCTAATTTAAAGTCAAATACAAATATTAGGTCTTTAAGGTGAAGGTGTATTAGCACTCCCATTAAGTACGACGCCACAAATGTTGTCTCAAAATTGGTCAATAGTGGAAAAGAATATTTATTTTCTATAAAAGAAAAGCTGCTGTCAAATCCATTTAAATAATTTTGGAAAAAATTGTAGAAAATTTCATAATTCAGGTATTTAGTAGTTTTCATCTTTTTAATTGCTTAAAAAGCACAGAGCAAATGTATTGAAAATATGGCATGTTAAATGGAATACTAATTAAATTTTAATTTTATAAAAATCCATGCAATAGTTCTTGAGCTATGGTTATTGTAGAACTTTCAAATGATGCAGCATAGAAGCACCACCTGTTCAGCGATGTATATCAAAAACTAATAAGATCCAATTTATATCAAAGTCCAATGAAATCTAAAGTTTTGTTAAATTCCGTGCATATGTTCTTCAGATAGACCTATGGCGATAATCACAAATGATGCATTACGGCAGCGTTACCTGTTGAGGGACTTACATCAAAACATCAAAACATAGTCAGCACGATGTTATATCAAGTAGTAGCCAAATCTAAAGTTTTATGAATATCCATACATTAGTTCTTAAGATATGGCTGTGGAGAAAATTGTAAATATTGCAGAATAGCAGCGTCACCTACTCAGCAATATACACCAAAAACTAGTCAGATCTTGTTCATATGAAGGCCTTAAAGAATCTAAAGTTTTCTAAAATTATGTTCAATTGTTCTTAAGAAAGAGCGCTCATAAATATTTGTCACATATAGACAGACAAAATGACAGATTGACAGACAGATAGACATTTTGTAAACACCTGTTTTTAAGGTTTTCTGACCCCAAAAATGTGTAAATCATTCGAAAACTGGATTTCGAAAATTTTCATGAATCCAATATTTTTTTGCAAAGATATATTCAAAATAAAAATAATAAGAACCGGTAAACAAATCGATTTGTTTACCAGTTGTTATTATTTGTATTTATACTTAAACTGATACTTAAACGAATCGTGTAACAATCGTTACACGATTCGTTTAAATATCAGTATATTATGCTGTGACTTAAGCAATCTAAAATTTCATTTTCAATAGGTAGTATTTCCGGATGATGTCTTAAACAAACTGTTCTCTTCATAATAAAATTACTAAATAAATTATTATTAATTCCAGTTTATAAATCTGAAACATTCTTACATATTTTCTGTAATATTAGTATACAATTCTCAAAAAAATTAAGAAGCATTGTTAATGATCATATATATATATATATATATATATATATATATATATATATATATATATACACACAATCCATAGCAAAAGTTTAGACTCTGGTGATATTCAATATTTAAATAAGAAACACAAATCTTGAGTTATTCAGATTGCTATACATATCTATATATATTAAACATTTTAGGACGAAAATAATGGTTTTAATTTAAGATACTATTTATTTCAAATAAAAAATGTGAAATTCACATAATTCAAAAGTTTATACATTTTCTTGATTTTTGGCAACTGATTATGGAAAAATGCAAATTTCAAACTTAATCCCTCACTTGAATGAAGTATATAAGTGCTTCTCTAAATAGCATTGATTAGTGAATATGCTGCGAGAGAGAAATATTCGGTCAGATTGAAGTAATTGAAGTGTGGAATCTGAAATTGAATGGGAACTCTGATGCAAAAATTTCAGCTAATTTGAATCGTTCAAAGAAGTCTGTCTATCAAGTAAGGTCAAAAGGTGACTCATTAAAAGCAAAACATAGAAGTGGAAGGCCTCGTGTGTCCAGAAAACGAGATGATATGATAATTCCTAAATTGGTATGTACAAAAATGATGATTGGTAGTCATATTAAGAATAAATCAAAACGAAAACCTTCCGTACTTGAACTGAATAATGAGAAAAAATATTTTACGATATTACCGATATTTTGAAATCAAATTCAAGCAACAGGTGAAATAAAATTTAAAATATTTCTTTAGCGTATACCATGCAGCCAGTAGCAACGAGACCTTACCAAAATCTGAGAAATTTCCTTACTCACCTAATTCGTTCGTGACTATGGGTGTATATATTCATCCTCAAAAAAAAAAAAATAAAAAAATAAATAAAAAATAAACATACGAACCTTTTTTTTCGTGTGGGTATAAAAGAAAAGTAATATTTAATTCCTTTATTTAGAGCATTTTCGTAAGTTTTTTTTAAAGACACTATTAAAAAAATCCGTTTAAGGCAAAACTATTGGCAGGAATGTTGTCAGCAGTTTTTGTCGTAAAAATTGCAGTAAAATTAGATTTAAAATTTTTTATTATATGTAATTTTACTGCAAGTTTTACGGCAAAAACTACTAGCAGCATTGTTGCGCCGTATATTTAACGGTTTTTTTTGCATTGTAAATGTAACTTTAAAAATAGATGGACGACAATAAAATAAAATTTGAGTAAAAGGCGGTGATCCCAAAAGCATTAGAAACGGATATTTGTAAATCTTACAAAGACTGTGCTTACAACCGGGTTCCTGTATCTAATATAGCAAAGTACACTTTTTTTTCTGTACGGCATGTTTTTTATTGATTGTTTCAGAACAACAATAAAGAAGTTTTTTTAGGATAAATATTAACTGCCTATTTCCAATTGAGCATTTTTATAAAACCGCAAAATTATGCAAAATTTCATAATATACAAAAATTTATAGAAAATAAATGTTCTTTTTTTCACCAATTTTTCATAAACTTTTGAATCTGATCGCTTCCATCTAGTTTTTGAGTTATATTTATGTATTTTTCACCAAAGTCACAGATTTTGCCTTTTTTTCCCTACATTGACTCATCGGAAAGACGGAAAGCTCGATTTTCTTTCAACTACTTCACAAAAAAAAAAAAAAAAAAAAAAAAAAAAAAAAAGGAAAAAATGTTTAAATATTTTCCAATTTTGTAAAGTATTTTTTTTTTTACTCTTTTATGCATTTATGAATGTGCAACCAATGAGAGAAAAACAAAGCGCGCAAAAATGTCCATTTCTAGGATTCTGAGTAAAGGTAATATTACACTAAAATCAAACACGTCGACATAAAATTTTTCTCCTGTTTTATAGTATTGAAGGGATATTTGTGTAAAAAAAAGTTTTTATTTTTTCGCCTCCAAAGATTTCATTCTTTCTAGTCTTCAAATTTTCCCTAAAAAACTGTTTTCGGGAATATTTTTTGCATAAAATTTACAAGTTACACAAAAAGTATTCTGCATACATTTATTTTGTTATACTATTTGAATTGCTCTCTTATTAGTATAATATAGGAAGACGTATTTTTTCAACAGGTAAAAACTGAAATACTTAATTTTATGCATGAGGAGAAGAAATATATGTAGATACATATTTTAATTCATTAGTATTTTTCAATTGACAGATTATCACTTTTTTGGGGGGGGGGTATTAAATAATTTAAAATAAGATTTATTTGTTTTCTGCTGCTCTATTGAGTGATATTTAAGAACACTTTTGTGATATTACTACTTAGATATCAATTCTGGATATAACTTATTTCATTAATAGTGCGTTAAATAGATATTTTTGTTTTTGTTTCAGTCAAAATTTAATAAAATTTGTTAAAATGAATTAATGTCTTGTGAGATTCAAAATATTTCTCAAAAAGAGGATTTATTTTTCCTAAACCCCTTCGATACTGACTTAATTTGGAAACAGATAAAAAATAAATTTCAAGTTAAAAAGTCTTTAAATGATATGATGTGAAGCATTATATTATTTTAATAATTTGTAAACTTAATAAAATGTGTTCTAATAATAGGTCACCGAGCTTAAACTGCACAAAATGAACAATTTTATCTTCTGAGTAAATTTACAATATAAATGGCACGAGAATGAATAAAATGCGTTTTTTTCACATGAATCCATGGTTCTATGTGCGTGAAAATATAAAAATGATTGACATTTTCCACAAAAAGAAATAGTTTTATACGTACAACCATCGATTTTATATCTCTGCTGCTTTTCTTTCATTTGTATCACATGGCGCATTCATTTAAATTTTTTTTATGCTCATGTTTCAAAAGCGTCTTACACGTCTTTGAAATTTGACTCTAGACATCTCACAGGGGGTTGAAGTCTGTCCATAACGGTCTGTCTAATACTTATTAACCATTTGGAAAATAATAGTTGTCCTCAGTAAAGAATTTGGAAATCTGAAGTATATCTGAAAATTTTTCTTGGTTGAATTCCGCAATTTATTCATTTTCTGATTGGTCCATATTTATTGTCCAAAAATGGAATGCTTCGTTTGCCACGATAACAAAAAAGTTATAAAAATTAAAATAATAATAATAATTTCAAAACAAATTGTAATCCTATGAAAATCCTATGGTACCAGGGGAGTCGCTTTCCTGGAACAGTCAATGAAATGCACTTAGAAAATGGAAAAAAGCTGACGATTTTTGTCGCTTCAAATTTTTACGCATAGTAGCACTACGTCTCCATCAAATAAAAATGCACATTTTAAAGAGTTACAATTGTATATCTATAAACTACTGTTATTTTATCATTCATCTAAGAATATTAATGTTCACTGCATGTCGTAAATAATATATGACTCATTATGATCATCATAAAAATTATGTATATTATTATCATTATTAATTTAAATACATGTTTATTTATAAGGATTTTAAAATTTTAGTATTTAAAAATAACATTTTTAAAATAGTCGTTATAATTTGTTAAATTACATTTTTTTCTATTATTATAACTATTTTTTGCACTTGAAACACATCGCGAAACAATTGGTTTTGAAAGAGCTTAATTTTCTCTTATTGTTTTGCGAGACTTTTTGGCCACAAATGTAACTAATGTCATCGACTAAGTGCCGTATTTGCCTAGTAAGCCCTTGTGTGACACCTTTTTATTCATGAATTTAAAATTACCACCCCTAGGAAAATGTTTTGAGTCAATTGAGGCCACTAAAGAAAATCCGCAGAGTTAAAGACCATAGACAATTTACTTATCTAAAAAGTATGAAAGATTGTAATATGTTCTGGTATAGTTGCATTGAGCTGAGTGGGGTCTGTTTGAAAAAGTCAAAATAAATTATTAAGAAAAGATTAATTATTCTTGTGTTTTATGTAGCAATTATGTGTACGTTTTACACAGAATGTATTTATAATGGAACATAAATAAAAACACACTTTATTATCCCTAAGATCTCATGTCCTAATACTTGAACAAATGATTGATTCTTTGTTATCGCGTATTACTGTTTTATGTTAGATGACTAACTGAGGTAGAAAAAAATTTCAATTTATAAAGTAAAGTAACAAATTGTCTCGAAAATATTAGTAATGACTTTATTGGGAAGATTAAAAATGTACACTTACGTAAGGAAAACATACTTTATTAACCCTAAGACTTCATGACTAAATGCTAGAACAAATGTTTGATTCTTAGCTATCGTACATTATTTTTTATGTTAGATGACTATTTCGGTTTAAGTTTATAAAATAAAATAACTAAATTTCACTAAAATATTAGTAATAACTTTATTGGGAAGATTAAAAATGCGTATTTACGTTTTTTCATTAAATACGTAAAAAGCTACATTTTACAGCTAACTGAGATAAATGCTAATACGTGTGATACCAAATGAGAATTAATTGTAATATTCCATTTGTAATATTCCATATATTATTAGTAAGGCACTGTTTTTTTTAAACTTAAAAATCTTAAAAATGCGTAATATAGAGCGATGTAAAGATGTATTCTAATAATATGATGTAAGGGCCTAAAATCCAATTCGTTTTATAATTATATATTTTCAAGGTATGTTAAAACATAATCTTACAATTGCACTTTCATTTTGAAATTGTAAAAAACTTTTTTCAATAGAAAAGCCTAATTTTGATATCGTTATTTTATTTAAAATATTTCATTCTACAATGAATTTATTAATCGAAAAAATATATATAAAAATTTAGTTTATAAAAATTACTCGATAAAATGTTAACAGATATCGATTTCTATAAGCTCCATACATTCAAATATAAAATTTTAACTCATTCAACCAAGGTATTCTTTGCTAAAATAATTACTGTGGTTGCAGTTTGTTATGAAACTTGCGAAAATAAATTTGGTTTTAGCCAAAAAAAAAAGTACATCGGAGTGCGTCTAAACCATCCTCACCGAATGGTAACAAATTGGATATTATAAAGTAAGATTTTCTGAACAATAAAGTTGATGTCAGTAAGTTTATAAAGGTTAGTGAGTAAAAATTCAGTTTCAACAATTTTAAAATTGGAAACTTAAAAATAAGCAAAATGTAATACATTGTAATTATTTTTTGATCTTATAATAGATCCGAGTGGTTAACTCTTAAATATGAAAAATACATTTACTCATTTTTTTTTCAAAGTTTGTGCAAAAATCATTCAACCCTTATGATTTCGTTGAGGAGAGTGAAATTTGTATGTGTTGATGTGAATGAGTATGTAACGGGTGTCCCAAAATTGACTGATGGATTTTAAAATTCAATAACTTGCAAACAGTGACAGCTATTTAAAAAAATGTTTGCAGGAGGGTCATGTATAATGTCAAGAGTTTTCTACCTTAATTTTTTTATTTTAGTTCGAATTTTAAACAATAGATGGCGCTGACGGCGATTGAAGGCCAGGTCGATGCTTCACTCAGCACTGATCACCTGGCCTTCAATTGCCGTCAGCGCCACCTATTGTTTAAAATTCGGACTAAAAAAAAACTCCTGACATTATACATGACTCTTCTGCAAAAAAAAATTAAATAGCTGTCACCGTTTGCAAGTTATTGAACTTTAGAATAAATCAGTCATTTTTGGGACACCCGGTATTTACTCAATTCAGTGGTGTATTCTAACGCGCTATGTAACACATTTCATCATTTCAAGATACAGGGCTAAAACGGGCGACTTTTTTATATTCTGTTCGTACAAGTATTTTTCTAATAAAACTTTTTAAATGTATTTCTTTTACAAATGCTGTCAAAGTGTTTCTTAAAAATTTCTGTTTAAAAAAAAGTGGTGCCAGTTAGAATTCAAAAATATTCGCCTATGGTAGCCCTGAAGATACAGTAGGTAAATTTAGAACGCGCAACCTAATAATATTTCGAGCTACAAGGTCGTAAGATCTGCACCAAAAATGGCCGATTTTAACAACTAAAATTTAAAAGCATTCTTTATTTTATCAAATCTCTGAAATCTTGCCATTAAATAACAGAAGAAATACATTAAAAATTTAATGTTACTAATCGATTATTTCTGGAGCAGAGCTTGCATACCTGAAGTTAAGGCGTGCATTGGAGTATAAACGTGCACTAAATAATTTCTATTTATACCTTTGTGAGCTTAATTTTCAATCCGGATTTTCAGCTACATTTTAAAATATTATGTAGTCATTTCTAAAACAATTTTACTTAAAAACAAGTACAAAATTTTCTTAATTTTAATTAGACTATTTTTTAAAATGAATGTTAAGACATTGCCCGAAATTTTATTATTTTTAACAAACTAAAAAAAAAAAAAAAAAAAAAAAAAAAAAATGTTATTAGATTGGTTATGCTTATTTGTATGAAGGTGTTTTTATTTCTTTTATTAATTGTGCTTCTAATGGAGACGCTCTCCATTAACACTATATTACAAAGGGTAAACGAAATATATATCTGAGAATTTTTTCTGCATCTGAAAGTATCACTAAAAGCGATCATTAATTCTAGAATGCACAAATTATATTTCAAGCAAACATTTTAGGCATAAGTGATCATCAAGATGTTTATGATAATTGCTGGCAATAAAATCTGATTTATCACTATTATTTCTTTTACAAAAATTTGAATTTAGCGATAAAGAAATCTTTAGGATTGTAATTTTGGAGAAATGCAGAGGGCGTTGTTACATTTTTGAAATAAGTTTTATTTTCTCCAGGATTTTAATTTAAATGGGAAATAATAAAATACTTGTATTGTATTGAAAATTGTATTTAATTTCATGTTCATCATTAATTGTATGTTTCAATTTAAACAGTCACTGAAAAAATGTTGGATCGGAGACTATGTATGATGATTTATGAAAAGAAAAAAATTCGATTATTTAGAATGATAAATTAACAGCATATTTTTTATACTTACATATGTAAAATAAATGGCATAATTAATGATAAAGGAAATAAATGCGAGAGTTTACATTTGTAGAAGGAAAAAAATGCAAAATGCATATTCAACAAAGTTACATTCAATTCTTATCAAATCTAAATTTACATCGCATGTTTTTTAAAAAAATAACGTTTCATAAAGATAAAATATAGCATTTTTTATTATATCTCTACTGAAACTGCAAACAAAATTATAACAATTGTTTTAAAATAAATAATAATAATAATACTAATAATAGTATTTTTTTCCTTTTTAAAGGTATAATGTTACCGAAATCGGTAAGCTTACTAAAATTTTGTTCGTGCCATGTAAATAAAAAATGAAGACATAAAAAACTAGTTTTTGTATAGATTCAGAAATATGTAGTTTCATAAAATAATCTACTAATATTACATTTTTTACAGTGTAAATTCGCGAACACTAAAATTTTAAGCTTCTTCCACAAATTTTGTTCGCACATGAACAAGAAACTATGTTCAACATAAACTGAAACTCAATCATGCAATTCGAGGCATCCGTAATCAAAATATGCCAGAAATTTTATAACGCCATAAATAAAAGTCATTTTAGGTTAGACGATTATCTTTAACATTGGAATGTTTTTCAATAAAGAGAGAGTATTGCTATTCTCAGTGCCAATATTTCGCATGAAATATGACGCTTCATGGTAACAAACGAATGGTAACGACATTCATAAAAAGAGCCAAAAGAGCTTTATAGAGTACTTCAAAGTCGAGAATTTGCATATTGCACTGTTTTATAGATGACGACCTCAAGATTGTGCATCGGCACGTTTTAGAATATTTGGGAATAAAAAAAAATATATATATATTTTTCTGAAATAAATTTCAGGCTTAATAAACGTCCGTGTAGTCAATCACATGCTCTTTTAATAAGGATAATGAACAATAAAACAAAAAATATATAAATCTTAAAAGAAAAATCAATGGGGGGTATATAAAAAGTAAAGTCATGTTTTTTATTGACATGCATAAAAATAAAATTGAAGCATATTTTTTTATGTAATAATACAGTAAAAAAGCAATCCAGTAAAACTAACTTGTATAAATAATTGTAATTTATCATTTAACATTTTTTTATAGGACATTAAAATTGGAATATGTATATTAAAAATGTAGTGGAATAAAAAGAAAATTACCAATTATTTTACCAAAAATCTGCATTAAATTAAATTAAAATTTTAAACATCTTCCTAACATGTGTACGAAATTATGCTCAACATAGTTTAAAAGTAAATAATGCTTTTCCTGGCATCCCATTTTTAAATTAATCAAATTATGCAAGAAAAGTGAAAAAATCCTTTTCAGATGGGGTAATTGCTAATTGCTAAATGCAAATTGTCTTATGACATAATTAAACATAAAATATGTTTTTTTTTTTTTTTTTTTTAGCAATTTGCATATATTTTCTGTCTTCTGTCATATTTTTTACTGTCATGCATAAAAAAGTGTATTTTTCTCAAAGTAAAAAAGCAATCCTGTGTTTATAAGCTGTATAAATAAGTGTAACTTATTATTTAACAATGTTTTGTAAGACATTAAAAATATGATGCATTTTGCAAATGTAATGGAATAACAAGCAAAGAAACAATTATTTTATCAAAATTTTGCATTGCATAAAATTTAAATTTTAAGCTTTTTCCACACATGTCTCTCGCACATGATCACGAAACTATGCTCAACATCATCTGAAAGTGAATAATGTGTTTCGAGTATCCGATTTTTAGATTCATCAAAATTTATCAGAACATTTAAAACACCTTAAGAAAAATCATTTCAGATTAGATGATTACCTTTATCCTTGGAATCTATTTCAAAAAAGAGAATTTTTTGCTGCTCTCAGTGCAAAAATCTTTTTTAGAAGGAGCAAGTGCTCAGAATATACCAATTGTCACATAACGTAATTAAACATAAAATCTAAATTAAAAAAAATAAATCATAAACAAAAGTAAATCTGTATATGCTTGCTGTTTCATGTCATAATTTTTATTTAAATGCGTAAAAATAAAATTAAAGCACATTTTTGTCTCATAACACACATTACACACACAACGTACATTTTTGTCAAAAAAAAGCAATACTGTATAACTAACCTGCATAAATAAGTGTAATTTATCACTTAACAATTTTTTAAAGGATATAAAATTGAATATGTATTTTAAAATTGTAATGAAATAATAAGAAAACAAATAACTATAATATAACTAATAAACTAATAACAAATAAATGTAATGAAATAAGAAAAAAAACATTAAATAAGATTAAAATTATAAGCTTCTTCTACACATTTTTTCGCACATGAACACGTAACTATGCACAACATCAGCTGAAAGTGAATAATGTGTTTCGATGCATCCGTAATCAAAATATGCCAGGAAATTTAAAACACCATAAAGAAAATCCATTTCAGGTTAGATGATTCTCTTTAGCATTGGAATCAATTTCAATAAAGACAGAGTATTGCTACTCTCAGTGCCAATATTTCGCATGACATTATGACTCTTTACGGAAAAAACGAACGGTAACGGCATTCATAGAAGCCCCAAAAGATCTTTATAGAGTACTCGAATGTCAGGAACGTTTTAGAATATTAAGAAATGAAAAAGGTTTTTTTTTTCTGAAATTAAGTAAAATCTTAATAAACTCCCGTGGAGTTTGTCATACTTTTTTTTATTAGGATTATGAACAAAAATATAAAAGTTAACAAGAATAAAAAATATTAGGGTATTTAAAAAGTAATAATTATTATAGTCGGTAATACATATAATAATATTGTTATACATATAATAATATTGTTATACATATAATATATAGTTATACATATTATATATAGTAATATTGATGGAGTATTGAAGCATATTTAATTAAAAACATATTGGTGAAATTTTTGAAGGACTATTGGAAATATATTATTTGAGATATTCACTTTGCGATATTATTTTGAGAACATTTTTTTTTCTTTTAAATTTCTCTTATTAAATTTCGTTATACAGTAACAAAAAACCTTTTAATTGTGTAATCCGTCTTTTTCTATCATGTAATATATAAATTTAGAAGCTCACGCAACAAAATTTTAAAATTTATATTTTTTTTCAAAGTATTTGACAGTTAATATGAAAGGAAAATGTATATATATTAATGTATATATATTAAATTTGAATAAGGAATAAAAATATTAATCTTCATACTACAATTTTAAATAGTTAATCTATAATGAATATCAAGGGTTAAATAAATTCTTCCTTAAGAATACATGGTTGATATCGTAATAATATATTAATTTTCTAAAAAGGAGTAAACAGTAATCGCTAATAAAACGTTTCAGTATTTGCTGAATACTGAATACGCTTTTTATTCAGTGTTCCTATTACTGTGCAACAAAATTATAACATTAATAATACTGGTACTTTTAGATATTTTCGTAAAAAAACTTTTTAATTTCAAACAATTAGCAGAAAAAATTAAATAATAATGCAATTCAATTCGTATTAAATAATTTATCGAACTTTGAACAATTCAACATGCAGTTTAGTATTCAGAAGCACTGCAGATATGATAGATAGCATAATTCAGCAATAATTGTTTTAAAACAAATAATATCATGAAAGATTTATCGCTATAAATAAGAAAATATGGTTTCTTTACTTAAAGCAGATATTTTGAAACAATTTCAAATACATTTAGTGTTGTGTAACAATATTTGACTGTTCTGTAACTTAAATCATAAAATCTAAAGAAACAATTTGAAAGCGAATAACACATTTAAATACCTTTAGTAATTACAATATAGTGTGAGAAAAATAATCAATTCTTGTAATAGACATCCAAAAAATTTGGATAAATTGTAGAAGAGGAAGAAAAGCAAGTATTGATGCGTGCCTATATAAATAAGGTTTCTGTATATTTCACGCCATAAACATACACTAAAGCTGCAAAAAGTTTTTCCTAATTTAAGATTTTTAAAACATCACGTTCAAATTATTTCTAAATTGAATATGTATTAAAAATGTGTAGAAATATTAAAAATATAATGGAAATATATAAAAAAAGAGTTATTTTATCATTCCTAATTTAAGATTTTTAAAACATCACATTCAAATTTTTTCTAAATTGAATATGTATTAAAAATGTGTAGGAATATTAAAAATGTAATGGAAATATATAAAAAAACAGTTATTTTACCAATGTTCTTCATTAAATAAAATTTAAATTTTAAGATTCTTCCACAAATTTTGTTCGCACATAAACACGAAATTATGCTCAATATAATCTTTAACTTGCATAATGTATCTCCTGGCATCCAATTTTTAAAGTTATCAAAATATGCCAGGAAATTTAAAACACCATAAAGAAAAGCCATTTCAGGTTAGATGATTCTCTTTAGCATTTGAATCTGTTTCAATAAAGAGGGAGTATTGCTGCTCTCAGTGCCAATATTTCGCATGACATATGACTTTTCATGGTAACAAAAGAACGGTAACGACATTCATAAAATCCCCAAAAAAAGATTTATAGAATACTTGAGAGTCAGGAATGTGCATATTGCACTGTTTTATAGATGAAGCCTGAAGATTCTTTCTCTGCACGTTTTGGAATATTTCGGAATAAGAAAAGTTAATTTTTTCTGAAATGAAATGCAGGATTTATAAATATCATTGCAGTTGGTCATATAGTCTATAAATTAAAATAAATAATAAAACAACCTGAATAAAAAATTAAATGAAGTATTTAAAAGTAATGGATTAATTGTTATAGTGTCATAATATTGAAGTACTATTTAATTTAAAACATACAATAAATTCTGGCAGACAAAATCTGGAAGGGTAAGAAAAGGAGCTCAACCTTTACTATAGATATGTGCCTACATAAAACAGCTTTGTCTACTTTTACTCTATAATCCTAAAAATCATGCTATAAAGCTGCATAATGTATTCTGTATTATCAGAATTTCAAATGATCAGATTTAAATGACTTAAAATTGAGTATGAATATCAAAAACATAATAGATTATTAAGAAAATAACCCATTATTTTATCAATATTGTTCTTTAAATAATAGTAACATTTTAAGCTTCTTCCTCACATTCCGTTCGTACATGTACAAGAAACTATGATCAACATAATCTGAAACTGAATAATGCATTTCCTGGCATCTTATTTTTAAAATAATCAAAATATGCCAAAACATTTAAACTACTGTCAAGAAAAGTCATTTCTGGTTAGATGACTCTCCTTAGTATTGGAATGTATTTCAATAAAAAGTGAATATTGCTACTCTCAGAGTCAATATTTCGCATGTCATATGACTCTTCATGATAGCAAAAGGACGGTAACGACAAGCATAAATGGCCCAAAAGCGATTTATAGAGCACGTGAAAGTCAGAAATGTGTATACTGCACTGTTTTATAGATGAAGGTCTGGAGATCCTTTCTTGGCACGTTTTAGAATATTTAGAAACAAAAAAGTTTATTTGTTTTCTGAAATGAAATCCAGGCTTAATAAACTTGTCCTTGTAGTTGGTCGCATGCTCTTTTAGTTAGGATAATGAACAAAAACAACACCATATAAACCTGAGTAGAAAAAATAATCGGTTACTCAAAAAGTAATGGATTAATTAAAATTCAATAAAGAGAAAGTATTGCTATTCTCAGTGTCAAAAATCCTTTTTAGAAGGAGTAAATCCTAAGATTATGCCAGTTGTCTCATGATGTAATTAAACATAAAATCTAAGTTCAAAAAAGAAAACATAAACAAAAAAGCCACCTGTATATGCTTACTGTTTCATGTGATATTTTTTTCTATTAACATGCGAAAAAATAAAATAAAGCATATTTTCGTGTATTAACTCATAAAAAAGCAATCATGTGTAAATAACCTCTATAAATAAGTGTAATTTATCATTTAACAATTATTTAAAGCACATTAAAATTGAATATGTATATTAAAATTGTAATCAAATAATAAAAAAAATAACCGACTATTCTTCAAGAAAAAAAATACTTCTTCATCAAATTTTGTTCAGGCATGAACACGAAACTTGGCTCAACATAAATTGAAACTAAATAATATATTTCGAGGCATCCGCAATCAAAATATGCCAAGAAATTTAAAACATCATAAAGAAAAGTCATTTTAGGTTAGATGATTCTCTTCAGCATTGGAATCTATTTCAATAAAAAGAGAGTCATACTACTCTCAGTGCTGATATTTCGCATGACATATGATTCTTCATGGTAACAAAAGAACGGTAACGACATTCATAAAACCCACAAAAGAGCTTTATAGAGTACTTGAAAGCCAGGAATGTGCATATTGTACTGTTTTAAAGATGTCGTCCTGAATATACTTTCACGGCACGTTTTAGAATGTTTCCGAATAAAGAAGTTTATTAATTTATTTTTTTCTGAAATAAAATCCAGGCTTAAACAACATCCGTGTAGTTTGTCACATACTTTAATAATTAGGTTAAAAAATAAAAATAAACCTGATTACAATTATTAATTGCGTATTTAAAAAATTAATGGATTGATTCAAATATTTCATAATATGGAAGCTATATTTAATTTACTGATAAGAAAAGTACTTCTTCCCATCATTAGGTACACACCAAATTTCAAGTTCCTATCTCAGTTTGTTCGGGAGATAGAGCGTTTACAGACACTCAGGCAGTCAGACACGGACAGACAGACGACATTTTTTTTCTTTTGTTCTTTTTTTCTAGATTTTTTTTTTTTTTTTTTTTTAGAATCTCTTGCGTCTAAAACGTCTAAATCCATAAAAAAATGCTTTCGCTTTTCAAATCGATTAAAAGAAAAAGAAATCATGTATAATCAACCTATATGAAGTATAACCTGTATAATAAGTGTAATTTTTCATTTAACAAAGTTCTAAAGGACATATAAAATAAATATGCATATTAAAAATATAATGAAATAATAAAAAATAACCTATAATTTTATCAATATTCTTCTTTAAATAAAATTAAATTTTTATGCTTCCACACATTACGCTCGCACATGAACACGGATCTATGCTCAACATAATCTGAAACTGAATAATGCAATTCCTGGGATTCAGTTTTTTAAATAATCGAAATATTACTGAAAACTTAAAACATCATAAAGAAAAGTCATTTTAGGTTATATGATTCTATTTAGCATTGGAATCTATTTCAATAAAACGAGAGTATTGCTACTCTCAGTGCCAATATTTCGCGTGACATTATGACTCTTCATTGGAAGAAACGAATTTTAACGATATTCATAAAGACCCCAAAAGAGCTTTATAGATTAACTGAAAGTCAGGAATGTGCATATTGCACTGTTTTATAGATGAAGTCCGGGAGGTCCTTTCTCGACCTGTTTTAGAATATTTAGGAATAAACAATTTTTATTTTTTATCTGATATGAAGTCCAAGCTTAATAAACATTCGTTTAGTAGGTCACATATATTAACTGGGATAATGAACAACAGCAAAAACAGTAAAATAAAGACGAGTAGAAAAATTATTGCGATACTTTAAAAGTATTGAATTATTTCCAGTATTGTAATAATATTGAAGTATTATTTAACACAAACAGAAAACGTTTTCGCGGATGACTAGAAATAATTATGAAAATATATTATTTTGGGAACACTTCAAAGTTAAAAAAACAATCTTGTGTAATTAAACCGCATAAATAAGTGTAGTCTATCATTGAATAATATTTTAAAGGATATCAAAATTGAATATGTACATACATTAACATTGTAATGAAATATTAAGAAAATAAACAACTACTCTTCTTTAAGTAGGATTAAAATTTTATGCTTCTTGCACAGATTGTGTTCACACATGAAACGAAACTATGCTCAACATAAACTGAAACTGAATAATGCATTTCAAGGCATCCGTAATCAAAATATGCCAGGAAATTTAAAACACCATAAAGAAACGTCATTTCAGGGTAAATGTTTCTCTTTAGCATTGGAATCTATTTCAATAAAGAGAAAGTATTGCTACTCTCACTGCCAATATTTCACATGACATATGACTTTCCATGGCAACAAGAGGACGGTAACGGCCTACATAAAAGGCGCAAAGAGCTTTATAGAGTACTTGAAAGTCAGGAATGAGCATTTTGTACTGTTTTGTAGATGAAGTCCGGATGATTCTTTCTAGGCACGTTTTGAAATATTTCTGAACAAAGAAGTTTATTTTTTTAACGAAGTGTAGGATTAATAAACACACGTGTAGTTCGTCACATGCTCTTAATTAGGATAAGATTTTTTTTTTTTTAAATAAACCTGAATAAAAATTTAACGGGGTAAAAAAAAAGTTGTGGATTAATTGTAACATTGTCAGAATATTGAATTATTTCTTAATTTTAAACACAAATTGGAAATTTTTTCAAGGATTGTTAGGAATTTATAGAAAAATATATTAATTTGTGAAATTACTTTAAGAACAATTGTCTGTTTTAAGTTTCTCTAATTAACTTTCGTTATACAGTAATATAATTTAAGTAAATAATTCTATTTTTCTGTCAAGTAATCTCTGAATTAAGAAACTCACATAACAAAATTTGAAGGGTCTTCCACTCATTTAGTTCGAAAATGAACATGAATCTATGTTCAAAATAAACTGGAACTGAGGATTGTATTTCGAAACATCCGTAATCAAAATATGCCAGGAAATTTAAAACATCATAGTGAAAAGTCATTTCTGGTTAGATGATTCTCCTTAGCATTGGAATCTACTTCAATAAAGGCAGAGTATTACTACGCTTATTGCCAATATTTCGCATGACATGTGATCCTTCATGCTATCAAACGGACAGTAACGAATTTAATAAAAGCCGCAAAAGAGCTTTATAGAGTACTTGAAAGTCAGAAATGAGCATATTGCACTTTTTATAGATGAAGTCCGGAAGATTATTTCTCGGCACGTTTTAGAATATGTAGCAATAAAAAAGTTTATTTTTTTTAAATGAATTCCAGATTTATTAAACATACGTGTAGTTGGACACCTGCTCTAATAATTAGGTTTAAAAAAAAAGATAATAAACCTGAGTAGGAAAATTGAGTATTTAAAAAGTAATGAATTGATTCTAATTTTTATATAATATTGAAGCAATAGTTAATTTACTGACATTAAAAGTACTTATTCCCATTATTACATTCTATCTACACTGTTAAAAATCTTGTTATAGTTTGAACCAAAAAAGTTTGTTTTTTGGTGCTCAATATCTGCCACCGTAAGATGGTGAAATCTTGAACCAAAATTTGGAGCTCCCATTGAAGCATAGTTCCAATACTTGGAACGAGGTTGAACTAGGAAGTTCCAAATGTTGGTACGAGATTTCACCATCTTATGGTGGCAGCTATTGAGCACCAAAAAGCAAACTTTTTTGGTTCAAACTATAACAAAATTTTTAACAGTGTTCTTACAAATTACAAGTCTGTATCTCAATTTGGGCGGTAGATACAGGCAAGCAGACAGGCAGATAGGCAGACACGGACAGACAGACAGATGACAATTTTTGTTTTCTTTTTTTTCTAAAATGTTTTTCGGAATTTCCAGTTTCTGAAACGTCTAAATATGTAATTTTTTAAAACTATTCTCGAAATTATAGCAGGATAAAGCAATCATGAGTAACTAAACTGTATAAAGTATAACCTGTATAATAAGTATAATTTATCATTTAACAAAATTTTAAAGGATTTGAAAAATAAATATGCGCATATTAAAAATGTGATGAAATAATAAGAAGAAAATAACCAATTATTTCATCAATGTTCTTCATTAAATTCGATTAAAAATTTTTGCTTCTTTGACTCATTTCGCACGCTCATGAACACGAAACTATGCTCAACATAATCTAAAACTGAATAATGTATTTTGATGCATCCTATTTTTAAAGTAATCAAAATACGTCAGAAAATTTAAAACACCATAAGAAAAAGTCATTTCAGGGTAGATGATTATCTTTAGCATCTGAATCTATTTATATAAAGAGAGAGTATTGCTACTCCCTGAGCCAAAAATCCTTCTTAAAAGGAGCAAGAGCTCAGAATATGCCAAGTGTATCATAACGTAACTAAACATAAAATCCAAGTTTAAAAAAATAGCAAAACACATACAAAAGGCAACCTTTATATATTTGATGTTTTATGTTATATTTTTTTATATTAACGTGCTTAAAAATTAACTTAAAGCATAATTTCTTGTAATAACATATATAAAAAGCATTTCCGTGTAACGAACCTGTATAAATAAGTGTAATTTATTCTTAACAATGTTTTAAAGCATATCAAAATTGAATATGTATTTTAAAATTGTAAAGAAATAATAAGAAAACACCCATCTAATCCTCTCTAAATAAGATTAAAATTTTAAGCTTCTTTCACACGTTTTTTCGCACATGAACACGTAACTATGCACAACATCATCTGAAAGTGAATAATGTACTTCGAGGCATCCATAATCAAAATATTCCAGGAAATTTAAAACACCATAAAGAAAATCCATTTCAGGTTAGATGATTCTCTTTAGCATTGGAATCAATTTCAATAAAGAGGGCGTATTGCTGCTCTCAGTGCCAGTATTTCGCATGACATATGACTTTTCAAAGTAACAAAAGGACGGTAGCGACATTCATAAAAGCCGCAAAAGAGCTTCATAGAATACTTGAAAGCTAGGAATGTGAGTATTGTACTGTTTTATAGATTCTTTCTCGGCACGTTTTAGAATATGTGGGAATGAAAAAGAATATTCTTTTCTAAAATGAAGTCCAAGCTTAATAAACATCCATATACATCGCATGACTTATGACTCTTCATGGTAACAAAAGGACGGTAACGACATTCATAAAAGCCCCGAAAGAGCTTTATGGAGTACTTCAAAGTCAGCAAAGGCCATATTGCCTGTTTTATAGATGATGTCCTGAAGATTCTTTCTCGGCACGTTTCAGAATATTTCGGAATAAAAAAGTTTATTTTTTCTGAAATGAAGTCCAGGCTTAATAAACATCCATGTAGTTGGTCACATGTTCTTTTAACTAAAATAACTAAAAAAGAAAAAAAACGAGTAGAAATATTAATGGGGTATTTAAAAAGTAATAGATCAATTCGAATATTATGCTAATATTAAAATATTAGTTTATTAAAAACATAAACTGGTTGAAATATATATGTTTGAGAACACTTCTCTGTTTTAAATTTCTCTTTTTAAATTTCGTTATGCAGTAATACTTAATTTTTTAAGTGTTTAACCCGTCTTTTCTGACCCGTCAATTATATAATTTAAAAGAAAAAAAAATTAGAGGAAAGATATCCTTTCCAGGATTTCTGGAAATATATTGCGAAATTTATTATTTTGAGAAATTAATTCTTTGTTTTAAATTTCTTTATAAAGGAATAATTAATCTTTTAATTAAAATACCCGCCTTTGTTTGCCATGTAAACTTTAAATTAAGAAACTCACACAAGAGAATTTTAACATTCATTCTTTTATTTTTTTCGAAGTACTAAGCAATAGGGAATGCAAATAGGAATCTTTATGCCACAGTTTTTCGTAGTTAATTGAGTATAAATATCAAGGCACACATATGTATTTCCATATTAATAAAGGGTTGATATTTTAATATTTTATTATGATATTAAACAGCAGTAAAAACTAGTCAGTGAAAAAATGTTTTGGTTTATGCTAAATACCCGATATGCTATTTATTCATAGTTTAGATTGTTGTGCAATAAAGTGATTGCATTAATAATACCATTACGTTTAGATATAATTATGAAATTTCATTTCTAAATTCAAACCATTAGCTAAAAAATCGAACTCAAAATTGAAATAAATTCGTATTAGATAATTTATCGTTATTTGAACAATAAACATGAACATGAAACTATGCTCAACATAATATAAAACTGAATTATGTATTTCCTGGTATCCAACATTTAAAATAATCAAAATAGGATAGGAAATTTAAAACATCATAAAGAAAAGTCATTTCAGGTTAGATGATTCTCTTTAGCATTGGAATCTATTTCAATAAAGAGGGAGTATTGCTACTCTCAGTGCCTATATTTCGTATGACATACGACTCTTCATGGTAACAAAAGAACGGTAACGACATTCATAAAAGCCCCAAAAGAGCTTTATATAGCACTTAGAAGTTAGGAATGTGCATATTGCACTGTTTTATAGATGACGTCCTGAAGTTTCTTTCACGGCACGTTTTAGAATATTTGGAATAAAAGTTTTTTTTCTGAAATGAAGTCTAGGCTTAAGAAACAACCGTGTAGTTGGTCAAACTTTGTTTTAATTAGGATAATGATCAGAAATATAAAAATAAACACGATTAGAAGAATTGATGGTTTTTTTTTAAATAATGGATTAATTGTAATAGTTTCCTAATAATGAAGTATTATTTAATTTAAAACAAATAAAGGAAATTTTTTCAAGGATTGCTGGAACTTATTAATTTTTTATTTTAAATTTCTCTTTTTAAATTTCGTTACGCAGTAATACTAAACCTTTTAAGTATATGATCCGTTTTTTTGTCATGTAATCTCTGAATTAAGAAGTTCATATAACAGAATTTTAAAGCTATGATTTTTTTTTAAGTATTAGGGAATTAATATATAAAGGTGTGAAAATAGGCATCCTCATACCGATGTTTTTCTAAGTATTTTTTCAAATGAAAATGGGCATAAATAAATATTTTTATAAGAATAGAGTTTTGATATCGTAATAAAATATTAGGATGCTAAAAACAGTAAAAAGTAATCGGTAGCATATCGTTTTACTATTTGCTGAGTACTCGATACGCTATTTGTTCAGTGTTAAGCTTACTATGCAGTACAATTATTACATTAATAATGCGGTTACATTTGTTTTTTTTTTTTATAAAATACTTCTAAAAATTGAAACCATTAGCTGAAAAAATCGAGCTCAAAATGAAATTCAATTAGTATTAAATAATTTAACAAGCTTCGTATAATTCAATATGCATTTAGAAGCACCGGAAATTTATTAGATTCTATAATTCAGCAATAAATGTTTAAAAACTAATATTAACGCGAAAGATTTATCGTTATAAATATGAAAATATAATTTTTTTTTCTTTACGTATTAGTAGCTTTTGAAACATTTTCTAGTAGATTCAGAATAGTGTAACAATATTTTCTCTTCTATATGTTAAATCATTGTATCTAAATAAATAACTTGAAAGCGTAGAACACGCTTGAATATCTTTAGTAATTACAATACAGTGTCAGAAAAAAATCAATTCTTTTTCTAATGCCTAGTTTACGATCTATAGGTTTATAAATATTCTACACAATAAACAAAAAATTAGTTCCGTTACAACAGGAATGTACCACACAGTCGAAAATTCCCCATTGGCTATTTCCCTTAATAAAATGAAGCGCACTTTAATTATTTTATTCATCTCTGTGTATCGTCTGTAAAATTGATACACTCCAAGTAATACACAAGGTCTTGTTAGTCTTTATAAAGTAACAACTGAAAATGCACTTGTAACAACTTTCGTTCATAGGCAATACTGTAAGCGAATTTTTTTGTATTAAATACAAATTGTATGCATACCATATTTTAGGGCAAGCATTTTGTAGTTCACTTCACAAAAAGAAGTCTTGAGGTTCTAGACACTGAATACATCGATCTTTTGTGCATTTATAGAGTATATTCAATGGATAAACATATGAAAATGACCAAGTGCAAAATGCTGGGAGGAGGGCTTCTCATTAAACAAGCCCAAAACCCACGCAATTTTAATATCTTACTGCATAATCGGATATGTAACATACATTTCTGTGTGGCCAAATGGCACAGTTATAAAGCGCCAGACATCTAAATTTTCATTCTCTGAATTTTGTAAGTTTCATATCCTGACAAAATTATTATTTATTTATTTATTTATTTATTGCGATATGATTTGAGTTTTCTGAATTTCATCTTTAATATTTAGAAATTTCTAAACTGCTTCTCTAAACTTGTTTTCTCATTTTTTTTTACTAAAATACTTTAAAGAACGACATCTAATGTCCAAAAAACCTTAAAAAGCTCTCCCCTGCTAACTCGGTGTGCAGAAGATTGTTGTTAAATCTTTAAGGCAAATATGAGCAAATACTCTAAATCAATTTGTTTTATTTTATAAGTATACATTCTTTTCGAAAAATCATCGACGAATCTACATTATTTATAAATACTGACTAAATAAAAAAAAATGCTGGGGAAATTAATTATTGTAATAATGTCACAAGAAATAAACATGTATTCTTTTCAAAAATAAAAAAAAGTTTTTTTTTTTTTATTTGTTAGGTATTAGAAAAAACGAAATTCTAGTCCATATTAGAATATAGTGTAATGCATTTTAATTGACTTTAGTGAGAAAAAAATCAAGTTTATTCGAATAGAAAACTATGAACAAAAGTGAATTTAAAAAAATGCCGTTTCAGAAATTTTAATTTTGCATTTTTTTCTGGTTAGATCCATAAATCTGTCATAAACTGCAATTATATAAATAATAATATATAGTATGTGGCAGAGCAAAAAGCACATTTTATTTACATTTAGCATATATTTAAATAATTACATGTACTCAACAGTAGCAACACTATGACCACTTACCGAATAAAGTGCTAGCCCACTTGTCAACCACAATACAGCTACAATCCGCATTGCCATGGGTTCTAGAAATTCTTAGTAGAAGACCGCAGATAAATTGTATTAGTTGTTCAAGAAACGATCATGAATATCATGCATGTTCCAAAATTATTTCTGGATTGCCATCGAATGACACCCAAAAAGGGCTGTTTCGGTATAAGTTCGGTCGAGTTAGGCGGCCATGTTGTTAAGTGGAATTCAGCATTATGTTCCCGAAGTTAATCGAGCACAATTCGAGTCGTGTGACATGGAGAGTTGTCTTCCACGAAGACTCCATTTTCATTTCGGAAGAGAGATGCCACGTAATGAAGCAAATAATCCATAATGATGCCTCAGATAATCCGAAGTTTTTATGATCTGTTGTACAGGAACCTAAGGTCCCAGGTACGTCCATGCGAAACGTTCCCCATAAGTTAAAACTGCCAGAACTAGCCTGTGTGTGATCTGTTGCATAAGAGGGCATAACCGTTCGCATAGAACATGACGTATTTAAACACGGCCAACCACTGTTGAAGGATGAATCAAGTTTCGTCCGACATGGAATCTATCTCCCTATGTTTCATTGTCCAATCATGATGCTCCCGAGAAAAGTGTGGGAGTAATTGTCAATGATTCTTGATCAATAAGTGCACATGAGTGGGACGATAGCCCCATAGTCCCTCATTTAGCCATGTCAACTGAACTATATGTTCTGAAATAATTTCATATGGACCTGTATCGTTTTTGGGTGTAAATTGATCCATTCTCTGGTGCCGATTTCTGGTCCATTGCGATGGATTCTACTGATGCGTTCACCGTCATTCATCTATTTTCTACAAGTACTTACAACGATATATCCTCAAGAACCCATGAAATGTGCAGTTTCAAAGTTACTCATTCAAATCTTTTGTGACTGAATTCTGCCCTCTATCAAAGTACCTCATATCAACAGCCTTTACCCTCATAAGCAGATGTAAGAACAACAAGTTGAAAATTGCACGTGAACGTAGCAAATGAGGTGCGTTCGTAAGATAACGAAGTTTTAAAAATTTTCAGATCTTGCTGATATAGTAGAGCATACTTCGGATGCAGTATAGTAGTCGAAATCTTTGTGTTTCTGTAAATATGCAGAAAGTAATTTTAATTACACTTCAGAAACGTATATCTTATTCATAAAATTTGAAATAGTTGAATATAATTAAAACACGCCCCAAACAATGTTTCCCCGTATAGCATTATGTAGTGGAATACTTTTGTGTGGCCCTGTAATTTAATAATACAAATTCTTTGCATCACAGATTGTACAGAATGCATATTTTAGTATATATTTCATAGATTCATACCAATTCTATTATGTTCGAATTAATGTAACATCATAAAAATGCATTTGAATATTTTTCCCCATTGACTGTAATGTAATGGAATACCTTGATTGTCCCTGTAAATGATCTATGCATCCGACTTTCATAACATTTGAAATGACTCGATAAAATTACGTAATAATTATATGTTTTAAATTTCAAACGATTAAAATGCATTTGAAATTTTTTCCCCACATTGACCCTAATATAACGGAATCCTTTTGATTGTGCCTGTAATTGATCTATGCATCCGATTTTCATAACATTTGAAATGACTCGACAAAATTACGCAAGAATAATATGTTTTAAATTTCAAACGATTAAAATGCATTTGAAACTTTTTCCCCATTGACCGTAATGTAACGGAATCCTTCTGATTGTCCCTGTAATTGATCTATCCATCCGATTTTCCTAAAATTTGAAATGACTCGACAAAATTATGTTATAATTATGTATTTCAAATTTCAAACGATTCGGTTGGGTAGTTTTTGCGTTGTTATATGCGGACGGACTGACGGACAGACAGACAGACGGACGGACTGAGCGACAACAATAGGTGCTACGTATTTACATAATTACGAACGCACCTAAAAACTGTGAGTCACCCTAGCAGCTTTTAAATGCCATATTCAGCTCTGCTCGTCTCCCACGTCAAACAGGAACGTTCAATGCAATAAGCGAAGATTGTCACAGCGTTTTGGCTCTTAAATGTGTGTTTATATAGATAGATAGAGAGAGAGAAAATCCATGTACAAAGTGTAGAATATAGTATAAAGTATATAATATGAAGGTCATACCCCCCCCCCCCCAAATGTGGATATACTGCATGTTTATTTTGTTAAAATATTTTAAAGTTTGTTTGTTTGAAGTTATATATTTTTAATTATATTTTGAGTTTCTATTCATTTTAATTGTTAGTTTGGCTTTAATATTGATTCATGATAGTGAAAATTGATTTTATTTTAGAACTTGTATTTACACGAATGGATTATGTAGGTTTGTGAGGTCTTGTGAAATTTGTGAGGTTACATTTTTTAAATTTTGTTACCTGTTTCTCTCTACTAACCTTCCGAGACCAGGGGGTTTTGTTGTTGTTCTTGTTGTTCTGTTCATTGTTTTTATTTTTATTGCACCCTCTTCACATAATTTTCAGACAAAATTGTATATATATTTACTATTATGTAATATTATATGTAATTTTTGTAATTATATATAATTATAATTTGATAAATTGTGTTATTCATAAATTTTTGTAACTTTGTAAAATACTAATATTCGAAAATGACAAGTTTAAATATTGTATATATATATCTGTAATAAATTTATATCTGATTCATTATTAGAAATATTTCTTTTATAAATCACAGGTTTTTTTTAAGAAATTGTATAAACATAGTATTTATAGATATTTAGTTATAATGCTACATATAAAAATAAACATGTTAATGGGGTCACATATGACCCAAGTGGTACTCAACAACAGATAAAAATTTGGTAGCAGGATGGTTAAAAGAAAAAATGTACTATTCAAAAAGTATTCTTTATAAATAAAAATGTCTGTTCGTTTAAATGTTATTTTTTAAAATTTTAAGTTAAAAGCGGATAATAAATATATTTTACCGATTATTTCAATTAATAACAAGCAGTAGTTTTGAATGCACTAATGTAATAAAGCATCATTTTTAAATGTCAAGTGATTCTTTTTAACCAAAAAATAACTTGCAATTATTTAAAGAAAGAAATTGAATGTCAGTGTCAAATAAATTTCTAAGTCAGTCATTCACTTACGTATCTTAAATTTACCCTAATCATTCTTCTAACATTATAAGAAAAAATGATTTTCTGTGTTTTACAGCTGCTTTTTACTCTTTCGAAGAGCATATATATATATATATATATATATATATGTATGTATATACTGTTGGTCATTAGAGAAGTTTGTTACAATGTTAAATAACATTTCCTTTTTCTCCTTTTTAAAATGTTACGATACTCAAAATTATAAAATTTTCCTAAACAAATACTGTATTTATTTCGGAAATAAACTTACACCTTTTTTATTATTACAAAGAATACCTTTTTCTCGGCGGCAAAAGAATGGATCTCAATCTTCATGGAATCCAAAGGCAAACTCAAAGCGATCCCTTTTTATCCTCGTTTCAGGATGAACTTCTTTAACAAACCTAACAACTCTCAAAATGCCTTTTCAAGCGTATACCTGAAGCATCCCAGAAAGAAAACCTCTTTCACTCCAGTTAACTAAAGAATTATGGCGACTCCAACATTCTCGGAGTAGAGGATTCTCAACAACGGCGGGCAAATTTTTCGCCGATCCACGGTTCATTGTTTCGTTCCACAGCAGACTTCGCTAACAATTCTATAGTAGATTCCTTTCAAAATCTGAAAATTGACACTAGCATATTAATAGCTCCCGTCGCTTGATAAATCCTGTCGGATTTAATTTAATTATTGTGACATTTTGAGATAGGAGCCAGTAAAATCTTTGCAAGTCGCAGGAGTCGTGGCGCGATAAAAATTAAGTAAAATAATAAACGCAGAAGCTTCACCAAATTACACAGTTTCTGCTTTAAAATAGTTTATTAAAGTCATTCAGATAGAACGGGAAATGCTCTCTAAGTAGTGAAATTTCATCATAAAAACATAATTTCCGCAAGTCGTCTAAAACTGATTCATCGAAAGAAAAAAGAAAGTCACCTCTCGGCTTCCTCACTTAAATGAAATACTAAAAGCTTCTAGAAAATTCTATAATCTTTAACCATGATTTTCTTATGTAAATATGATTTAATGTCTAGCGTCGAGATTACACCTAGCATTCTCGAATCTTTTTCAGACGATAAGTTTTATTTTAAAAGATTATTATTTAACTAATTTATAAACAAAATCAGAATTCGAATATTCTGCAGACGATATTCAATTACAGATGATTAATTTAAAACAAAAAAGAAAAGAAATGAATTTATTGATACGCAAAAAATATCAAACGCAAAGAAAAAAAGTAAATAAAAAGAATGATATTTTTTAAATGTATCGTTTTGGAATAAATTTAATAAGATTTTCTTAAAAAAGGTTTGATAAAAACAGGAAAAACAAGGAGCTTTATTGTGAATTTTAAGAAATAAAGTTTAATTAAAAATATTTTTAATTTAGAGCCATTTTTTAAATTTGCGCATATTGAATAAATGTTTTTTAAGGGAATAAAAAATTTATATCGTTTTTATAAAGATTAATAGATTAGATCTAGTAGCAGGATATTAATTTAATAAGTTGAAATAAGTAACGAATATTGTTAAAAGGAAATTAATATAGTGTAAGGTTAATTTTGACGAAAAAAAATTATTTTCTAATGTATTTATATATGTATTCCTTATTTCATAAGATTGTTCTGCATATTTGAATTTTTTTAATATATGAAGAACTACATACAATATTTGTGAAAATTTCTGTGAAAACTTAGAAAAAAAGAAGAAAAAGAAAAGAAATGTGGTAGTCAGAAATATCGGTCAGAAATGTGCATAATTATAGAAATGGTGTAAAAAAATATCAAACAAGGTGATTTGGGATTTTTTAAAAAGAATCTCGTGCATATTACTCTCATATATTTATTTAAAGTCTATACTGTATGAAGGTCTCAAAACATTGCCGCATTTTGCGTCTTAAACCTCGACAACTTTCGTTGTTGCTGTTATATACAGGGTGGTCATAAAAAAAAAACTTTGCCGATATATCGAGCTCTAGCGGCCAGTCCGCTCAACCGATCAAGGTGAAATTTCAGATATAGCTATTCAGAGGTATGAGCTCGAGATTCTGTGTACGGCAAAAAATAGCGCTCACGGTTATGGTCATAGTTACAGAAACTCGAAAATTTCCAATGGCAACACCCATTTTTTTCACCTCAAAATACTCAGCGCATGCGAAAACCCTAAAGAGCATTGGAACCGTACGTGTATCGCAAGAAACGGACATGTTATGCACGCACAAAAACTATTTTGCGAATCCTCCCCCTTCCATAGAAAAATTTCGATTGGGGCGCAAGGAGGAAATTTGCATATGACACAGAATCAGTACACTAATCTCTGATTACAATACAGATCGGAGAAATTAAAACTTTATTTTGATTACACATTTTCCACATGGGTGCCATCACCATTAATTGCCTGTGATGACACCCATGTGGAAAATGTGTAATCAAAATAAAAGTTCTAATTTCTCCTACCTGTATTGTAATCAGAGATTAGTGTACTGACTCTGTGTCATATGCAAATTTCCTCCTTGCGCCCCAATGCGATTTTTTTTCATGGGGGGGAGGATTCGCAGAACGGTTTTTTGTGCGTGCATAGCATGTCCTTTTCTTGCGATACAAGTAGGGTTCCAACGCTCTTTAGGGTTTTCGCATGCGCTGAGCATTTTGCAATGAAAAAAATGGGTGTTGTCATTGGAAATTTTCGAGTTTCTGTAACTATAACCGTAACCGTGAGCGCCATTTTGTTGTCGTTCACAGAATCTTGAGCTCATACCTCTGAATAGCTATATCTGAAATTTCATTTCGATCGGTTTAGCGAACTGGCCGCTAGAGCTCCGTATATCGGCAAAGTTTTTTTATGACCACCCTGTATATATGCATATAAGAATACCGTTGAAATAGAATAACATGATTAAAATATACTTGTAAACAATTTTTACGTTTAAACCATAATGGAACAGATTTCTTTTAAATTTCAGTATAAAAGAGCTATAAAATTTACACACTCGATAACCCTTGTATTACAGTTCCATATTTATAAGATTTTTGAAAGAGTAATATCATTGTTCACAGTTCTAACTACATCGATGTCTTTAAATCGCAAACACGTTATATAATTAATAGCAAACATATTTATTCACACTGTTTGAGTAACAAGATTTCCTGCTGAAAGTTTTCTTTCCCAATTTCGAATAACTTAAAGTAATTCCATTAACATATATTAAAATTTTATCTTATACATCCACTTTTTAAATCAGAAATATAGTGAATTCTTATTTGATTTTTACTCGACTTTCTCGATTTTATAAAAAATAACTTTTTGTATTATGTTTACTTGACCCTTTTTTTAAATGGCCTTAATTTTACCAAAAAAGAATTCCTTAGTATCTCTTAATAAAAGAAATATTAAATATATTAAGTGAAACAAATCTCTGCTACCTAATATAAAGATGTCTAAAATGATTTATATAGCTTGAGATCTTAACGTTCACTTTTTCGATTGTGTTATTATCATTGAGCCTGCTTTTGACAAATAAGATTTATATTCTTTGGTAGAGCAAAGAATACAGAAACAGTAAATAATATAGACTATTTTTTGCAGTAAAATATGGTTTTTCTGAAAAATGGTGTTATTTTTGTGATAAATGTCTAAAGATTTAATTCGCTTTAGTACTTCTGTTTGGTATGGCGGAATAATTTTTATTGTGCAATTTTTTTCTTCGATTATGTTGTATTTCTTTCAACATGTTGTCGTGACAATGATACATTCTGGAAGGAACCAGGTGATTTTTGGAAAATTTGCACTTAATTCAACAAGATGATAATAAAATATCTAAATATTATTTTTTTGCTAAACAAATTATGAATAGTTTTGACTTAATTTGTTTTTTGTGCGTTTCCATTGCTATTTTGTTGTTAGACTGTAATTTAAAAAACAACCATAATAATTCATATAACGTTATTTTACACATTCTGTCCTTGCATGGTTGAAAGGATTGCGCACATAGATAGGACATACAGTTAGTAATAATAACTACAATCGAACTGTTAAAAATAATAATTACAATTAATCTTTTCAGACTTCAGGTTTATTTGTGCAGATTTTTTAATTTCATTTATAAATTTATGTTAACAAGCTGATAAATAAAAATGGTAGTAAAGCAAAAAAATTACAATTTTTAACATATTTTAGTATGTTTTGTTAATTTTTTGCATGTAAAATATGATGATACATAAAGTCTAAATAAGCCCATTTTTTTTACAAATTCTTAAATATATTTTTTTTATTCTATTATTTTTGCCTTCCAAATACGATAAATAAATAAATAAATAATCATATATGTAAAAAGTTTTTATAACTAATGGACTCTAAAAATAATATTTTAACACACAAAAAAATTATTTCATTGGTTTTCATTTTTGTACATTTCGTATATTTTTTCTGCAAGCCAATTTACTGTAACATACATGCCTCTAAAAAAGCACTGTAAGAAACAAAGCGCTATTTCGCTTAGTTCTGCTATCTGTTAGGTTCCGTTTACAGCATTTTTAAATTTTTAACATTATTTATTTACGTGAAAAGTTTTGAAAAAATGTATATCATGTAGGGTACGTGAGATTTGAATAACTCATTCATATTTAATACAATATTGTAAGTGTTGATGGAAGACTGGAATTTTCTAATTTATCAGAATCTAGAAAGCACCAAATTCTCACTATTTTACCTATCTCGTAATTGAATATTATCACAAAAAAAATCTACTTTTCGGGTGCTCAGGCAACTTTATCTTTATTATGACAATTTTGTTGGATATAATCTGGTGAATGTCAAGTACGGAAAATAATAATAAGGAGTGCTATAACACACCTATGTATAAGTATACTTATACACTCATTGTCATAAAAATTTGCGCACCCAGAAAATGACGTCAAACTGAAACGAAATTTTCCACTTGTAAGTTCTACTGTGATATATGTAAGTGATTAGAAAACCAAACAAAAAGGATCGTTTATTGCAGGAAAAAAAGTACGAATGAACGGAAAATTTAGTACTCAGTTGGACCCCCTCTAGTGTCATTGCATGATGCGATATGAGCGAGCATTGAGGCATACAAGTTCCGTATGATATCCTGAGACATCTCGTTCCTCAGTTGCTGCAAACGCGCTTTGAGTTCATCCAAACGTAGGGTGTCCAACTTGCTGTCCCAAGTGATCCCAGATATTCTCCTTGTTGACAAATGTATAGACCAAGCAGGCCTGAAAAGGGTGGTAATGTGGCAGAGGCATGCTTGTGAGATAATTGCTGTGTGTGCCCGAGTATTGTCTTGCTAAAAAATGGCTCCTGGGAGCCCTGTCACTAATGGCAACACATGCGGCTGAAGGATGTCTTATAAGTAGCGCTGGGCTGTCGTTATGCCACGGATCAATATTAGGGGTGACCTAGCATTGTAAGCAATGATACCCCATACCATCACACCAGCTGTGGGAGCGGTATGTCACTGTAAAGCGAAGGCAGACTTGAGGCGTTCACCACGGAGTCTTCACACACGAACACGATTGTCATCGCTGGTCAAATTGAATCTAGACTCGTCACTGAAGACGATCTGGTTCCATTCCGTTGCTGTCCAATCCCGTCTTGCACGACACCACTCCATATGGAGGCGTCGCTAGGTGGGTGTCATTGGCTGCACATGTAATGGGCACCGCGATACCAGATGTTCTTCAGCCAGGCACTTTGCGATGGTTCGGAAAGACACAGAATTCTGTAATGAAGGTTCTGCCTGCGTCTGGATAGCGGCAAATTAGGCAAACTATAATATTGGCTGGTTTATTAGCTTCAAAACTATAATATTGGCTGTACGCGTGAGTTTCGTATGATCTGGCAGTCTTCTCGGCGACTGGTGTGTCGCCTGAGCCTGGTCGTCGTGTAAATGACGTCAATTCAATCCACTGGTTCCAACACCTCCTTACAGTAAAATCATAGCAGCCTACTTGACGAACTACTCGCCAAGCTGACCACCCATCTTCCATCATCCCAATGATTATTCCCTTCTCCAGCTCTTACAGCTGCTGATATTGTCTTCGAGGGCTGAGTAATGGCATGTTTACCTCAGCATTTCCTTTGCAAAAGAAAAAGTACACTCAGACAAGTCCTGTTTACAGTTTTATACTCCAAGCAGAACGAAGTTCAACGTCCTGTAGGTGCATTACGCAATGCGCAATCACGCTGCATTTGTAACCATTTGCATATCTGCTTGATATGTACCTTCATGCCATGTTTCGTTACGATCCCACAATTATTTCTAGGTGCGCAAATTTTCATAGCATTGAGTAAATCAAAACTTATATATCAAAAATTATATTACTTAATATCAAGCTCTTCAACAATTGATGGGAAACTTGCTCCTTGATAAAATAGTACCATCTAGATCTTTGAGAAAATAGACTTAGATATAGCAGAACTATTGAAAAAACGAACTTAAAACGATCAAAGGTAACGCTAAAATCAGTCATTACATTGCTGTACCTGTTTGTTTCGCTCATCAAGACTTTCATATGAAAATTGTTTCAGACTTGACCACATTTCTAGACTGAAGCATTGACATCAGACTTGAAGCATTTCTAGACTGTTTAAAAAAAAATCAACATTCTATCAAAGTTGTGATTAGGACGAAATTCAGCGATTTAAAGTTGAAAAATGATACAATGAAATTCCATACCTCGTGCATCTCCACATTTGGCAAATTATGGGAATAAAATATAAAAGCTATGGAGTGAATCTGCTTGGAGATAACTGAATTACCTGTTAAAATCTTCCAAAACATGTGACGCAAATTGAGGCAGTTTTGAATTCACGTCCTTTGAACCCATGCCTGCGTTCGTTAATAATTTTCAACTACTGACACTTGGTCATTTCTATTTTGGAAGAACTCCATCGAATGTAACTGAAAAAAACGTCATTTTTGATTTTTTTTCCTTTTTGGGTGTGTTTTTAAACATGTAAATGTGAAGCACCTTCCTTCTTCGTTCAATCCGTTTGTTCTCCCGTCCATACGCATATAAAAGAACAAAATGTATTCAACTGAATCGTTTAACATTTTAAATCATATAATTGTTGCATAATTTTGTTGAATCATATCAAATTTTACGAAAATCAAATGTATAGTTTAATTATAAGGATAATCAAAAGTATTCTTTTGCATTACGGCCAGTGCGAAAATATAGTTTCAGGTGCATTTTAATAATGTTACACTCTTTCGAACATAATAAAATGGATATGCATCTCTGAAGTATTTTCTAAAACATAAAATCCGTAAATTTATGATGAAAACAGTAATCGTTGTTAATTTGTAGGGCCACACAAAAATATTCCATTATATAATGGATAATAGAGACAAGCTTTTTATCGGCCACGTAACAAATATAGTAAACCCTTTCGTATTTTGATAAATTGATATACGTTGTTGATGTTTACTACAAATTATTTCCTATATATAGAAAGAAAATATTATTTACAGGGACACACAAAAGATTTCGTCTATACTCATCTTTTGAAATTATCACTTTGCATCATTTTTAGCACTTTCCAACAAAGTTGAAAAGTGCTTATGCATTTGGTTTGTCTGGCCTTCTGTCCGTCTGTCCGGATGACCGTCTGTCCGTATGGCCGTTTGTCCGTCTGTCCGAACTCTAACTCCCATAAATATACTCGAATTGCTATGAAATTTTTATACGTTATTGAGGTTTACCCTAGCACGAACTCTATTGAAAATGAAGTATCTACCATGATTAGTTTATCTACATAGAGAATCAAATTTTTCCCATTACATTACGGCCTATGGGGAAAAATCGTTAATATACTCGGATTGCCATGAAATTTTAGGACGTTATTGATGTTTACCCTAACACAAGTCCTATTGAAAATGAAGTTTCTACCATGATTAGTTTATCTACAGGGCGAATAAAAATTTTTTCATTACATTACGGCCTATGGGGAAAATCGTTAATATACTCGGATTGCCATGAAATTTTAGGACGTTATTGAGGCTTACCCTAGCACGAACTCTACTGAAAATGAAGTATCTATCATTATTAGTTTATCTACAGAGAGAATCAAAATTTCCCATTACATTACGACCTAAGGGGAAAAATCTTTAATACAATCGGATTGCCATGAAAATTTAGGACGTTATTGACGTTTACCCTAGCACAAATCCTATTGAAAATGAAGTTTCTATTATGATTAGTTTATCTACAGGGCGACTTAAAAGTTTTCCATTACATTACTGCACATGGGGAAAAATCGTTAATATACTCGGATTGCCATGAAATTTTAGGACGTTATTGACGTTTACCCAGCACAAGTCCTATCGAAAATGAACTTTCTACCCTGATTAGTTTATCTACAGGGGAATCAAAAGTTTCCTACTACATTACAGCCTATGGGGGGAAAATCGTTTCAATGGAATTTTAAAGATGTTATACCCTTTCAAACATATTAAAATATGCATTTTATAAAATATAAGGTGAAATGTAGCTATTATTCATTTACACAGCCACACAAAAGAATTCCATAGATAATGGTAAAAGGGGAAATTGTGTGTGACATATTTTAAATATATTAAGTTTTTTCATGTATAATAAAATTCATATATGTCACTGAAACTTAATATAAATTATACGCTACTGTCTTGCATAATATGAAGTACATAGCATTTACAGGGCCATACAAAAGATTTCAAATAGTATATTCTTTCCGAAGTACCGTATATGTGTCCGATGAAGGCTGATGGAGGGATGAAATGCATTTTAATTGTGATATTCGCGTTTATATTTCGCTAAATATATGCACATTATATGGTGTGTATAAATGTTATAGTTTATATACAGGGCTACCCAAAAAAGCTCACCAACGTTACTGAATATGAGCGTAAATTATTTAAACGTGGTTCTTAAATAAGCTATGAATTTTTACGCTGAACTGCATTCAATTTACTGAGAAATGCTTGCAGAATATAGATAAAGGGATATACAGTGCCAGGCAAAGAATTCGGTACATGGACGCCTATGAATGATGATTTATGAGAATGTGATTTCAGTTGTTTTAAAAGTGTTTTAGTTTACAACACATTTTAGCCTAATGCTGACGTGTAATAAAGGTACAATGTAAACTACAGGGCTGAACAAAAGTATTCAAGTATGTTTCCATCTAATAGTACGAATTGCTGAAAAAGAAAAAGCTACTGGGCATTTTCTTGCTAAGCTAAATTTTCCCATTATATGAACTGACATATGAAATAGAGGGCTGTTCTAATGTACTGGAATACATATTTGGGTATATTTGGCTATACACTATTATTCCCCTAAATAACAAAGTTTTGTTAAAGATTTCATTAAGTGTTAGAAAATGCTTCATAATCTATGCTTAACGCATGATTTTTCTTACTTGTTCTAATAATATTATCATTCTTTAACTATAATAAGAATTATTAATTAAACATTTAATATATAAAATGAATTAATATTTTTGTTCTGTCTTCTAGTTTTGTTTTCAAACCCAGGGCATCTCAAAAGTGCCTTCTTGCTCTGTAACGAAACAGTGCATAAATTATGAAGAGAACATTATAAATGAGATATCGTTCTAGAGCTTTTAATTGATACAACCTATATACTACCTCACGTATCTCACTTCTCTTTTGTAATTAACAAACATATTACATGAATATTTTTGAAAATAACTTTCATATTTTTTTCTTATTCAGTAAGACATCAATTCGCAGCTTTGGATATGCACATTTTAAGGGCCTCTTTACCTCATTCACTCCTTTTTGTTAAATTTAAAACTGTCATTTGTTATTTTTTTTCATTTTCTGAAAGCTGTACCGCGAGTCAAATCTTTCGGTGATTGCTTAAAAATTATTACCCTTTTTCATGATGTCACAATCGCCAATTCAGTTTTCTTTCCTTCAATTGAAAATTTTTAGTTTTCACTGAAACTCTCAAAGAAGCATTGTTTTTTTCCAAATCTAGAGTATCTCAAAAGTATCTTCTTGCTGTAAAGTGAAAACAGTGCATAACTCTCTTATTTATCAACTTTAAAACTGAGCTGAAGTTACTAAATAGTACAACTAAATTATAAAAATAAAAAATGGGGGGGAGGTAATAATAGTTCTGTTTGAATGAAAATAATAGCTGTTTCTGTGTCACATGGCATACTCAATTTATGCTACCTATAAAATGGAGTTAATGGTCCTAAAACAGTCTGTGTAATGCATTTATAATTGTCTAAATAGAATGTTTCAGTAATTTTATAAATCCATATTTTTTCCCAGTTATACATAAATTGTCTTTATAGATAATTTTTAATAAATGCATTTTTAAATGTTTTCTGATAATTATTTATTGTATTTAGAAAAATCTTTGGATATCTTAATACTTTTTTCTTTTAAATAAACAGAAGTGATTTATTCTATAATAGCGGCCTTCGCCCGCTACGCTGGTCGGTTTATCTAAAGAAATCTTGAAGAAGTAGTTAGATAAGGTTCAGACATACATTAAAAAAAAAAAAGCAAGTCGATCATTCAAAAAACGTTGGGAAATATCAAATATTTACTGTAATTTTTTAAGAAAAACAAAGTTTCGAAAAAAAAAATTACACTGACATATTAATGCAAGGAAATTTTCCCAGAGAGAAAATTCGCCTTGAATACAATATTTCAAATTCTTTTAATTGCTTATAGGCGTTAATGCCAACATAGTGAAAAAAAATTCCATGCTGGGAATCGAACCCGGGCCATCAGTATGGCGCACTGACGTTCTACCGACTAAACCACATGGAACGACAGCCAGCTTGAAACTTTCTCATACTTAAGTAGACTGGCGAAAACATAACGATAGCGCGTTTTAAAATCGCACAGTGACATCTATTGGATTTTATATGTACTAAAAAACGTTATGTACTAAAAAACGTGAGCAGCGCACCTAATAGTTTCTTTTGTTTCTTTTTGTTACTTTTTTGTCTGTTGTCCGATTTTGATGAAACAAAGCCTATACACTGCCCGGGAGTGTGCATTCTTCATTAGTGAAAACCGCATAAAAATCCATTCAGTAGTTACGAAGATAACCTCGAACAAACAGACAGACAGACAGACAGACAGACAGACAGACAAAAAATTCAAAAAAATTTTTTTGTGTTTCATTGGTTTTCTTTTATCGCCCTGACTCCATTTTTGTCAATTATCTTCAATGTACAGACACACCGGGTCCTACTGTTTTATTATATGTATAGATTATGGAAATTTTTGCTAGTATTTTTTCTGTTTTTTTTTTCTTCATATTTCCTTTAACAAACTATGAATTATTCTGTTGCTTATAATCTCAAAAGATGTGTTATGTTTTTATTTAAATGTCTTAAATTGTACCTTATCAGTACACTGTCAGAAAATCGTTATTTTTTCGTTATTTATTATCGTTATTTTTTCACAAATAATTTCTGTTCTCCCAGAAAACGTATTTGTTCTGTGAGTTCATTCCGAGCGTCGAAAAATGAGGAAAAGTTTCTGTTTATATCTAGCACGCATGCGCATTGTGTCTGTTAGTAATAAGTTCGAATTTATTTTTAAAATGAAAAACAAAAATATTCTATTGATTAAAATGTCTAATTTAGTTTTAAAAGACAAAAATGTTTTCGAATTTAAAAATAAATAACAATTACTTTCTTTATTCGTTCAAAAATTCTCACAAATAGAACATCCATGTTTTTTCTCTAACATTCTACGTAATATATTTAAAATTCACATTTTTATACTATATTAATACTAAACGTAAAAAAAAAACCCAGCCACAGTTTCATTAAAGATGAAATCTTTCCGAGATTGACAGCATAATTAAAAGCTTTTTAACGAAATACACCAACCCACACCAACATGAAATGAACAGTACTATTTTAATGCACAATCGTGCTGAGCATCTGTAGCGCCGTGGATGCGCGTTGGTCTGGTAATGCTGGGGTCGTCAGTTCGATCCCCACCTCTTCCGCATTGATTTTTTCCAAACTTTTTTCAAGTGACGGATAATTTTCCTCTTTTGACGGAGAAAAAAATAAACAGAAAATCGTCAATATACAGACAATGTCTGGCAGCAGTGCTGCCAGTGCATTTTCTGTGAAAAGACGGAAGTTTTTTTGAGAGTGTACCATACATTTTTACTTTAAAATAGCATATATTTTACTATATAAATGCCATAAGATTTCATTTGAAAACAGCGTAGATTGTGGGTGAAAAATTCTATATGATTTCATTAAAAAGTGTCTTAGATTACCATAAGATTTTATCCACAAAATTCCTTAGACGTCTAGTATACCGTGAATAAAAAATACTATTCGCTTAATGTTTATATGGTTTTCCATTGGATATTTCATTTTTACATTAGGCAAATATTTTACTTTTCGTTTTTTATAATAATTTTATGTCATTTTCTGCAAAAGGAAATTAATGTATATTTCAGAATTGTCCAATTGCTTGATTTAAATTTGTTGCAATTTCAAATATTTCGTTAGTATTATTTTCAATAAAAAATATTTATTATTAGGTGGTCTGGTGTAATAACGCCAGGCGGGGTAATAACGCCAAGTGCTAATACTATGCATAATTATGAAATAATCTGGTAAATGACACTATGTGCTCTGCGCAGAAGGGTTCTGAGTCATATAAATCGCAAAAAAAAGCTTCAAGTTAATTTGTTTCATTTTTAGGTCTTATTGTTTATGCAAGCAACTGAAATTAACGCTTGATCTAAAATTTGCGAGATACGTTTTGTGATGTGAAGACTATTTTTTTTATTCGGAAATACTTTGTTAATTACATAAATTTGTAGTACATTTCATGGACTTTCAAAATGCTGTTGAAGATTTTGGATATCTTCTCGAGATAATTTGCAATTTAAAATGTACAGCGCAATAACTATAAAGGGGTAATAACGCTAATCCTTGGCATTAATACCCCGGTTGATTCCCTACAATGGCCGACCTACATCCTAAATACTGATTCAAATAAACACAGTTAAAACTGTGCAATGTTTCTAATAATTCTATTTAAGCGGTCCTTTTTAAGCAAAAAGAAGCTCACGGTCTGATATTCTTTTGCCTGATCCGCCCCCCCCCACACCACACCTTTATTTTTCTTACACTTTCACAAAAAATTGAACATTTTCAATAGCTTATAATGCAATTTGTCGATTTTTAAGTTTGTAGAGTTTGTATTTTTAGAATTGGGCAATCTACATTCAATTATTAAACCTTATTTCATAGTTTTGTTCCCATGGCGTTATTACCCATATAGGTGGGTAATAACGCCAAATAGCTTTGGTCAAGAAATCACGCCATTACATTTTATGAATACATATCTATTAAATTATTTTTTAATAGATAGTCAATGAGTTGCTGTATCAAATCATATATTTATTTGAAAAATACAATCTAAAACTGAGCCGTGAAAAATGGTAGAACCTTAACGTGGCGTTATTACCTCAGGGTACCTTAATTGAACTTTTTTCTTCTATATACTGTTGAAACTAATTGTGAAAGATTGCACCTTTTAGGGGTGAAAGGCTTGTCTCACTGATGACACCCCTAAAGGAGCCAGAATGGCACCTTTAATTAGGTTGAAAAGATGGCACCTTTAATCCAGAGTGCCCAATAATAAAAAAAATAAAAAATATACAAATCGATTTTTGGCCCTCGAAGGATTCGAACCCACAACGTCTGATTGCAAGATCAACCTCTAACCACTCGGCCATCGAGCTCACCTTGAAAGTCTCTCTGAAAAGTTAAAATGTCCTGAAATTTAAAGTTTGCTTTATTTAAAAAAACTCGCCAAAAGTTTGCCACCCGAAGTTCTAAACGAAATCGAGATAGCGTATAGCGGTGATAATCATCGTAGGGAGAAATTTCTGTTTTGATCCACCAGTGACGGCGAATTGAAGGGAAAGGATACACGTCACTGAGCATGCGCAAATGACTAAGGGGTGAAAATCTTCCAACGGTATGCATTGCGTGGCACCCTAATTAGCGTGAATTACTCAGTAAGAGATCAAACGGCACCTCAAAAACATTTTCAAGCCCTCGGGTGTCAAATGGTAACACCTTTTCAACCCTGGGCGCCATATGCAACTGGTTTGTCAGCTTTATTTTTAACAGTGTAACATCAAAAACGAAATAATCTAAAAACAGGTTTTATGAATATGCGACATTTCCTCACTGCATTCTTTGATTATTCAAACAAAATTTCCTATAAATTTCAAAATATCAGAAAATTGCAGGCGTCAAGAAAGGTTTATAGAATAAGGCCCGCTAATATATATTAAATTTTAAATTCAGTGCTGTATATTTTTATACAAATTGATACAATAGAATGTCATATATTCCGTACATATAAATGGGAATTGAACCATTATACGATCACTCCTTTGTATGTCTGTCCATCTGTCACAGCCATTTTACTCATGAACAATGAAAAGTGGAAAGCTTAAATTGTCGGAAGTAATAAACACTATTCATCCACATATTTACAGAGTACTAAACATTTACAAATATATTTAGGAGGGTGTAAGAGGTCTAAATAATTTACAAGAAAAAAATATTTTCTTTGTACATCATGTGAGGTTACTTGTGAAAGTTTTCGTTACGCGGAACTCAAAAATATATTTCTTTTAATTTTAGGTATTATATTTTCAGGTATATCGTTGAAAATACTGTACAAAAATAGTTTCCTCACCACCTAATTTCGAATTTACTGAAATTAAAATTATGTAAAAATTAGAGGTTATATTTCTTACTTTAATCCTTGCAGAAAAACTATAGCGATTACTCTAGATTGCATAGTTTTTGAGAAAAAAATGTTTTGTTACACACAAATTACGATTAATGGGCAAGGAGCAAAGCTGTCGATAAGTATTAGAGTACTTATCGTAGCAGAAGCAGGGACGCAAGCGCTTAGCAATTTTTTTTTTTAATATTTCTCATCTTATTTTACAGTGAGATTCTTGAGATTTGATGAAACAAAGAATTTTTTTTTTATTTTAGTGCTTTAAATCACTCTTTTTTGGCATCCCTGCAGAAGTTTAAAAGCATTGTTGATAATGTTTTTTGAAAAAAATCGTCGGTAATTAGCGGAGATATTAACCCTTAAAGACAGGGACAATTTCGGCTTAAGTAATGACGTGAGTGATGTACTTAGCATATCGGTTTTTAAAGCCTAGATAACAACTTTTAATCATATATATGGAAATGAAAGACGTATCAGCAGTATAAAATCAATAAACTTCAAATTGTTACAAACATACTAATTTAATTTGAATTAATCATATAAAACAGGGTTCGTACACACACATACAAAAAACTCTTCCACTTTAGCATCGGGATTTTTTTAAAGTATTATTTGCTTTATTTAATTCAAAACGTTCCTTACTTCGATTACTATGTTACGAAATGTTTGTATTAAAATGCCTATTTTTTTAATTCTTTAGGCATGCGAATCTTCCATAACTACAATGGGGTTTGCGACTAGTTTGCATTGAGTGGATCGCTCATTACGACTCTTGCGTATTTGAAAGTTTATTAAAAACGTATCTGAAAAAAACGCGTCACGGACCAAAATTGCTTTGCAAATTTGTGAGCCCCTTTTTACACAATCTCCTTCAGATTAATGCCAAGTTTAAACATTGAACAAGAGTTTTGTGTCAGGTACGCTGGAGAAAAAAACGGTTATTACTACGCTGAATTTAGTTTTATAAAATGCCAAATGAAATTTAAATATGTACTACGCTTAATTCTCAGTACCGCCTTAAGTTCCTTATAAATAGATAAGGATAAAATAAAAACAAGTTATACAGAATAGCATGAATTTATAATATTAATGCTTCATATCTTTTTAAAGCTTTAAGGTATACCCATTCATATTTTTTTAGTTTATACATCTATAATCAACACTACATTGTATTGTTCCTTGCAGTGTCTTATTAATCTTTCAGCAACGACTTTCATTTGGGTCATTCCAGGCAAAATAGGCAAATTAGCTGTGGCTGCCATGTCACGGATTTGAATGAAAATTGGCATATGAGTACAACATGTTTATTTATGAAGAAATGCAAAATAAGAGATTACAGGACAGATTGTTTAAGCATGTAAACCCACTTTAAAAATTGATACAAAATCGAGTTCTTGTTTACATGCTTTAAATTTCAATCTGTATTATTCGCGTTAGGAATGAAAAAACTATATCAAATATTATTTTCAGATAAGAATGGATACTAAGTAAGAGATTGGCGTAATTTGGGATTTGAATTTTTATTCCTTACTGAGAAAAAAATATAGAAAAGGAAAATTTTTAAGAAGAAAATTCAATATTTCTTTTGCTTATAAAAAAATTAGGACAAGCGTTATGAATTCAAAACTGTTTGATATTTTAGATAAAAGTATATATTTTGAACACAAGAAGTTTCATATATGCCTTTTTTATTCCTTAATGTGAAGAAAAAATAAATAAGGAAAAAAAGGACGGGAAAGGGCAATATTTCTATTGCTCTTTTAGTCATGAAGGAAATCTCTTATATCATTTCAAATTACTTGATATCAAAGATAAAAGTGTCTATTTTAAATATTCAAGTGCCACTTCTCGCCTTTTCTTCTTTTTTTTCTTTTTTCTTTTTTTCTTTCAGACTTATATTAAAAGCGATGAGAAATGAAGAATTAATTATCTAGTATTGTTAAAATCCAATAGATGGCAGCACTATTTTTAATTGAAATCGTACAATATTTTTAAAAAAGCACGCTATTTCAAAGGGAAAATTGCGTGAAATGTAACAAAAATACATTTTGGAATCATTTTTTTTTCAATGTTAGGAATCAAAAGGCACTATTAAAATTTTTCGAGCATATTATGGACTCATTAATCTTTATGTCTGTGCAATATTGTTAGTGACGAACCTGTCCTTTATTCATTATTTGATTATAAATAAGAGAAAAAAATACGATTTTGTAATTTTTTTTTAAAGTTTCTAAGTTTTTTTGAAGATGAAGGAATTAAATGATAATTGTCAAACTTGGGGAATTCAATCTTCATATATAATACTGTATTATGCACCAATTTCTCGCTTGTTTTATCATTTTTAAAATTTTTTATAATGTTTCGAATTTTCTCAAAATTCACAAATTTTCAATTTTAACAACCCATTTAAAATTAATTACGTTGTTACCAGATTGCTATTGCTAAATAAATAAAAAGTTAATTATTTAGAGGTTATAAAATTGCAAGCTAAATTCATTTATGTTAAATATTTTTCAAGATACAGAGCGTTAAACTTGCAACATTGGACGATTGCACACATGCCGTTCTACATCACAAGTTTTTTAAAAAACCAAAACTGCTAAAATAGTTTATTTTTTGTCAAGATATTTTGCAGAGCTCTATTTGAATATAAATAAAATCCGTGTATCAAATTTTATTAAAATCGGTTACCATGGGGCCACGACTTTTTTAAAATTTTTGCTCATTTGACGTGGAATGACCCATTTAAGAGTACAGTTAATTCCTTCGCGATGTGAGCACTTTGTTTACCAGTGTTGCCACTCTAGTCTTGAAAAAAAAATCCCTGTGTTTTTCCTGTAATGCAACGCATTTATTCTATGTTCAGTGCACAAAAATATATGCATATATGTAGGCTAATTAGACATCTTATAATTTACCATTATCCAAAAAATTGAACACATATAATACATTATACGATATGACCAAATGAAAAAAAAACCTTTAAAGTTGTTACACTTTTATTATTGAAGCCCACATTTTACATTAATAATATTACAAACAATACGTCAATACTCAAAAATTCTGCTAGAAAATGCTTTGAAATATTTGTAAATGAATGTAAAAATATCTGAAAACTTTGTATCTAATAATTTAAATAATATAAAATTTTAAAGAATCTTGCCTAAAAATCAATCATCTTGAACATAATATCACAAAAATTGCTGAAATAAAAAAGAAAAGAGGAAAAGCTATTTATTTTATGCATTCAAATTAATATTTAAATTAAAATACAGGATAACTTTGATACACAACACTGGTTTATATTTTATCTAAAAAATATAAGATAATATTCGTCTTTCAAAATTAAAGCCGAAAAAAATAAATTATGTTTGAATATAGTAGGGAAAAATTTTCCCTGTGTTTTCCAGGTGTTTTAGGACTTTTAAAAAATTTCCTAAATTTTCCCTGTTTTGGGAGGGGGTTTTAAAATTCCCTGTGTTTTCCCGGTCTTCCAGATTCTCCAGGTGGCGTGGGAATCCTGTTTACTTTTTAACCCTTTCACGACTAAGGGAAATATTTTTCCCATTTTAAAATGCATGATTTTTGAATTTAATTATAACCTTATCTGCATTTTTTATACAGAATGTCAAAATAAAACATATGTTGGATGCAATTATGTAAAAGATGTGCAAATTATGCTAAACGCTGCATAGAACAGAAAATTTTCTGTACTTGAATCACGAAAATGCTCCAATTAAATGGGGTAAAATATACAATAAAAAATGTATGGTGGGATTAATGAATGATAAATTGTATTTTTACAGGCACGTATCCATTCGCTCGTCTCCAAAATTTTAATAATGCATATGTTTACTGTACGGAATCCTCTGAGCGCGAGTAATACTCACACTAAACCGTTTGTTTATTTATTTTTTTTACGATATTCTGTTCAAAACTTATTTCGTTATATATTAATGTGGCTTTTTATACGTTATTAACTGTATTACAATTAACCGTTTAAACACCAATGTTCCCAAATTGGAACATTGCATTATTTGTAATACAAAACATATATTTTCCAAGATAATAACGATGTCCTTATTTTTCCTATAAAATATAAGTTTGATTCGAACTTTTGAAATGAAAATATTCATGTTTAGGCATCACAGGTATTAAGGAATATGTAAATTCATTAATTTGCATAAAAAGTATATTATTTGCTTTTATCGTTTTCTTGATATTACTTACATTTGACCGCTAGGAATCGAATTTTTTTTTTTTTTTTTTTTTTTTTTTTTTTTTTTTTTTTTTTTGGAATTCGGGAAAAATACTCAAGAACAATATACGATAGCATAAAGTGGAAAATAATTTGTTATATTTGCATAGATTGACAACCAATAATTACGTTCCAAAATGCAAACACTGAATTAAAAACAGCCAAAAAAACCCGCAAAAGTATATTTATTTAGTATTTCTAAATTTTTATGCGTAAATTAAAACATTTGAAGCTGTAATATAGGAAAAACAAAATTATTGTTACATTGCGATATTAATTCGGCATATAAACGGTTAAGCAATAATTTAATTCTATATTTTGAATTGAATAAACTCCACATTCTAAAAAATGAGATAATTTATAAATATACATTAATTTATACTTTCACTGTCACATAAAATGATTATCTTTAAATTATTTGTTTCTAACCTATCGCACGAGACAGATATATCTTTACTAAAGGATTAATTTTGAAACATGTCACAGAGAAACGAAATCCTGCTTAAAACTGCAAAATATATATGAAAAATACATGAAAACTTAATTTTACTTGAATTCAATATATTTTCATATAAAATATTAAAGTATGATACAAATAATAATCACGGCTTTTTCTGCTCTGTTTAAATAATACCAATTCATTAAAATACCAAGAAAATACTTTTTATTTCCGTTTTGAGAAGAATTCCTTTTGTTACAAAACTAATAACCATTATATTTTAACGAATTGGAATAAATGTTATTATTTATAATTTGAAGTTATTTATGTATAAATATTCTGGCAGCATTGGATTATTCTGTAGTAAGATAAAACATTTTGTTTGTAGAAAAATATTTAATTAGAAATGTTCTGTTAGTTTCATTTGCTTCTACGTACGAATATATATCTTAGAGAGAGAGAATTAAAGATATTAAGATCTCTTGAGGTTTTTTTTTTCTTTTTAAAGTTTCCACTGTCTAATTCTCTTATACCTAATTTTCCTTTTCGTTAGTTGCTGCGTTGTTGTTTCGTTAACTGCATTAAAATTTCACTTTAATGTAAAGTAAAATTTATATAAAACTACTTTGTATGTATTATGTTGATTTCAAGAACAACGTCATTCTTTTTGACTTAGTTAAAGTTTATTTAATAGTTCATGCATTTCTCATATGGTTCAGTTTTTAAAATTGCATATAAATGAGAAGAATGAAAAAAATTTTACATATTCTGAAACTAGTCGTTGGGGGGCGGGGGGGGGGCACTTTAATACTTACCCATCATGGATATGCATAGTATAAAATATGAAAATAAGACATTTTAAATTATTTATAAAATGCATCGCAATTCCAAAATAAAATTTAAACGTATATTTAAATCTTTTTAACACATAGTAATGCACTATTTATGAATTGCCGATGAACCAATTTCGACAAATTATATAAAACGCCATACTACTCAATTATTACCGAATTGCGTAAAAGGAACATCCTTAATACTTCAAAAATAAAAACCATATTAAATAACAGTTTACTGCTTCGGATTAAGTGTCTTACATTCAATTAAATATACTTTTGAATTGAAATTTGAATGAAATACAGAGTCATGAAAATCGAAGAAGGTAGAAAATAATATTAAAAATGTATTGTTTGTTTTTTATGTAAAATGTGTGTTACTTTGTTGTGTTTTACTTCCCTTCCTTAAAAAAAAAAAAAAAAAAAAAAAAAAATATATATATATATATATATATATATATATATATATATATATATATATATATATATATATATATATATATATATGTATTTTTCACCAGAACGAATATTTCGAGAGTTCGAAAAAGTTCCGGTTAATCGAGGTTATTGATATTAAATAGGCTTCTTTGCATTCTCATATACTAAATACACAAAAATTTTCCAGTCCCAAGCATTTTCAGAGAAACAGACAGACTGCAGTTTTTTTTCTAAAAATATGTTTTTTGGAATCTCCAGTTTCTGAAACGTGTAAATCCTTCATTTTTTTTCCATGTTCAAAACGATTGCAAGAATTTTCCAATACTACGTATGATGAGTAAGTAAAAGGACACTTGATCAGCAAAAATTTATAAAGCATATGCACTAATTGAAAGGAATAAAAAATCCGATTTAACCTGCTTATATTCAGAAAATGGCAACATACTAAAGTTTATCTATTTTTAATTTACGACAAACAGTTGTTGGTTACAGCGAAATATGTACTCTCATAGAAATTTATTGGCACAGAAACAAAACCAGCTATGTAAAAAAAATGAGTGTTAAAAAGAATACATTTAATTTGATTACCTAGTAAGGGCAGTTTAAATGTGCGGCATGGTTAAAGTGGAAAATGTGATTAATTTATTATCCAAACGTGATTCACAAATGGAGATAATAAGGAAATATTTAAAATTTTAAAGCGGATTGTTGTTGATTATGAAACAGATAATAATAAAAATAATAATAAAAATTCAAGAAAATCATACCATAAATTCTTCAACCAGCAGAAAAATTAGTTTGAATATGAACAAAAACAATGCTAGAGTGTATAGCTTTTTGACCCCATGTCGAAAACCTTTAAAAATTGTCTTAAATTGTACTGGCATAGTCCAACACGTTTTAAATATTATTCATTTTTAAAGTGTCAAATAACTGGTTAAAGTATCAATTGTAACTTAGATGGCTAACTTAAAATTCATTGCATTATTATTTTAGTTTGAAATATTTGAAATTTTAAAGAAAACACAAGAGATCGAGCAGAAAAATACATTTTAATTTGAGAAACCTTTATTGAATAAAATGTTCACTTATTTTTGTTTAAATACGGACTTTAGCATTTCACGATTAAAATTCTGCAATATTTGTTGCATAGTCACTCCATGCTTTTATGCTTCTTCACCCCATAATGTCGTCAAGTAATTGTTTTGTATAAAAGCAGTGAAATAGTCACCAACGTTGCAGATTTTTAACAGTGATAATCCAATATTTCTATAAATGATATAAAATCTGCACATAAAACAGTCTTTTAGTTAATTTAATATTAAAATTACAAGGCATTTTAATCGTAAGATGTCATTTAAAAACCATATTTTTATATTAAATCCAATTTAATTAATTTGCTGTATATAGAGGTTAATTTTCTTTCTAATTATTGCGTAACTGTCAAGAGAAGCACTAGAATGCTTTATAAAATATTTCTTATTTTTTAAGCTTTATCAGCGTTTTAAACTGAAATATGTAAATACAATAACAGAAAATAAATATTTGCAAAATACACTGAATATTGTTTAAACTTCAAAATATGTTCTAAAATTCAAGGAAATTATGCATTCACGGAACGTGTCAAGTATATTGTGTATAGAAATGATTATCTTTATAATTTCAACTATATTTTATACAAAAGACGTATTTATAAAGTTACATCTTTATGCATTGAATGAATACAAAAAAAAAACCTTATCTTGAAAGTAACTTAAGGCTAACTTGAAATCATTATAGATATTCATAAAGATATAAAATAAATCGATTAAACTATATGTACACAATTTCGAAATTTTATCAGTTTGTTGCGCTCGAGTGATCTTAAATAGATGTACAATTCATGCCTTAGGCATATTTTGCAAGCTTCTCGATAAAGATGTTTAAACCTTTTTTCTAACAAATGAAATGAAAGACAATAATAAGGATTTACATATCGATTTGTGTACTTACATGTTACGAAACAATTCGATTAAAAGTTTTATACATTTCTGTAAGAATTATGAAAACATAATTTTACATTTTAGTAGCTTTTCACCGACAATCTTTCATAATCCAAATTTATGTAACAAAACACAAGTATATGTAATTAAATTACTTGCAGGTTCATACATAAAACACAAAAATATATAATATACATTTAAAAAACTTTAAAAACACATTAACTGTACTTCTATCGGTCTGAAATGATATCTTTTAAAATTTCTGATTAATGATTATTTTACTTGTAATTTTTAGATTAAAACTATCACGAATCAGTCTAATACATTGTGGACTTTTTTTTCAATACTTACTAGCTTTAAAAATGGGAGACACAATAAACATAAATGAAAATTTTGAAAGGTGTCTTTTGATACCGTTAGGAAATAGAGTTAAAAAATTTTAAAGACCATTTTTATTTTTTAAGGCCTTCTACAGTTTTTATTTCTCTGTTATTGTTATATGCACTAGGTTGAGATTAAATTTGAAAAAACGTTGTATTTCAAGGGTGGTACATCAGATAATATGACAAATATAAGTAATCATATTTATAGCAAAACAAGATCTTATCTATTATGCAGAGTTAGCATTACTATTAGTTCAAGGCATAGTTAAAATGTTTATAATTTTTATGCAAAATAATTTACAATTTGAATATTTCTTGTCGTTATTTTCCTATTACACAGCTTATTTTACATTTTCTCCAGTTTATCCCTTTAAGACCCAGCTCGCGCGATCGTGCGGGTTAGACATACATTTAAATTTTTGCTTCTGAAACAGTCGTATGTAATATCATCCCCAAGCAAGAAACAATTCAATTTGATATAAACGGCATGAATAAAAACAAGTTGGAAATTGCACGTAAAGCGTAGCAAATGAGGTGCGTTCGTTGATAGCGAAGTTTTAAAATATACAGATCTTGCTGATATAGTAGAGCGTACTTTGGATACAGTATAGTGGTCGAAATCTTTGTGTTCCTGTAAATATGCAGGGAGTAATTTTTATTATACTTCATTAACGTATAGCTTATTCATAAAATGTGAAGTAGTTTAATATAATTAAAACACCCCCCCCAAACAATGTTTCCCCGTATAACATTATTTAGTGGAATACATTTGTGTGGCCCTGTAATTTAATAATAAATATTCTTTGGATCATAGATTGTACAAAATGTATTTTTTAGTACATACTTCATAGATTCATGTCAATTCTGTTATATTCAAATGAGTGTAACACCATTAAAATGCATTTGAAACTTTTTTCCCCATTGACCGTAAGGTAAAGGAATACTTTTGATTGTCCCTGTAATTGATCAATGCATCCGATTTTCATAACATTTGAAACGACTCGGCAAAATTATGTAATAAATATACGTTTTAAATTTCAAACGATTAAAATGCCTTTGAAACTTTTTTTCCCCCTTGACCGTAATATAACGGAATACTTTTGATTGTCCCTGTAATTGATCTATCCATACGATTTTCAGAAAATTTGAAATGACTCGACAAAATTGTGTAATAAATATACGTTTTAAATTTCAAACGATTAAAATGCATTTGAAACTTTTTTCCCCATTGACCGTAATGTAACGGAATCCTTTTGATTGTCCCTGTAATTGATCTATCGATCCGATGTTCATAAAATTTGAAATGACTCGACAAAATTATGTAATAATTATATATTTTAAATTTCAAACGACTCGGTTGGGTAGTTTTTGTGTTGTTATATGCGGACAGACAGACAGACAGACGGCCAGACAGACAGACAGACGGACGGACTGAGCGACAACAATAGGTGCTACGTATTTACATAATTACGAACGCACCTAAAAATTGAAAAGTGAAACAATTGAGGCTCCACAAAATATTGACATTTTTTTGAGTTTCAAGTTTTAAGTTCTGTAATTTCAGGAATTTTTAATTTAATTTACAGAAATAAATAATTTTAAAGTCATTGGCATGCTTTTTATTCATTATTACCCTACAGATGATGATATAATCAGTTGTAAATATTTACACAGTAATATCATCTCTATGAAGCTAGTAATATTCTACACATCATAAATCGAGTGCGTCTAATAATTTGGCCAGGGACTGTAATAAGTAATGATTTCAGAGGAAAAGCCCAACCCGCACAATCGTGCAGGTGTGGCTTTCACAGAAAAAGCCCAACCCGCACGTTCGTGCGGGTACTCTTCACGCTCTAGGCGGGCGAAAAAAATTTTTAAATTATTTTTTTAGGTGTCATTAGGGCTAATATAGAGTTAATAACCAGAGGAATGTAATGCTTAATGATGAAAATGTTTCGGGTCTTAAAGGGATAAACAACTTTCTGCTGGGCTTAATATGTGTTTAATCATGCATTTATCATAGCAAACGCGGTAGCGTTTGGTATAATATGTTTAAGAAATAGAAAGTGCAAACAACTTTCTAAAATTTCTGGCGAACCAGTTAAGATACGGCAGTGAAATTTTTTTTAAAAGATAGAACTCGACGAGACGAATAAAATGATAGCATTCAAAAAATTACTGCAGCTAAGAATAGTTTTTTATTTAATTTTTAATGAAAAAATGAAAGCAAAAAATTCAACAAAGTCTTGCTAACGTTTCCGTGGATGGATTAACTTCGTTTTTGGTTTACTTTAATCCTCATGGTAAAACTCAGAACAGTTTTTTTTTCATCTTTGTATGTTTGTCGGTCGCTGAGAAAATCGAATTTTTGTCTGAAATTTCCAGCTGAACTTAGTCTTTTTCTTATATATTTCTTATATTTACTTCTTCTTGTAATTGTTGCACGTAAGTTTAAATGAACATAAAAATAAATAAATAGATTAGATAAATCACGTGAAAAAATACTTATTTGTTGTTATTTTCATGTATCATATTCACTATCTATTTTGACGAGCGAAGTGAAATATTTTTTTTATTTATTAATTTCTCATCTATTTAAGTTAAAAGCCGCCTCTGGCAAAAAGTTTAGTCTCTTTTAAATTTATGCTAGCCACTGTAATATGATACTTTTATTCGTAATTTTATTTACTTGCTTATCTGAAGGTCCATAAGATGAAATGAAAAAATTTAGGCAATCAGGACAAGAATTTGCGGAAAAGTTCATTATTATTAAAGTTATTCTGGTGGTGTGTTTGGCGAATAAATCAAAAATGGCGCCGAAAGACCGAATAGCAAATATTTTTAACCGCAAAAGCGACGTAACCGTGTTTTTCCATCACGTAATATTTTATTTCAAAGACTGATTTAACACAAGATTGACATTAATATTATTATTTTTTTTAATTGTACAAGACAAAAAGATATGTAAAATTATTAAGTACAAACGTTCATACCAATACTTTTCACAGTTATTATTTTATGAATAATTAGACATGAATGGAAAAATCTACAGGACAATTAAAAGATAAGCGTAAAAATATGGTTTTACATTTATTTGAGCCTTTGAGATGTAAGGTAAGGGCGTACCGGTAAGAAATCCGGTTTGGCGCAACACAAGAGTGGTGAGTCGGGCGCTCCATGATGATTCGGACGTGAGAATGTGTCAGCTTTTTTTTTTTTGAGGGTACGTTAAATTATTCTAGGTCAATTAAATTATTACTTATTTTATGAATGTCTGATTAATATAAATATGTTTGCCAAAGCTTGGTGCTATTTTGGCTTCAAAAAGGGAGGGTATGATGCCAAAATATATAAATAGCTCTGAAAACAAACCTGATGAACTTTAATTTTTGCTTTCGCACGAATTTTTTCTGTTTCTATATTAAAATGCGGCACAAATGTCATATACGAATCACATTAGCGTTAGTTTTTCTCTAAAACCAATTTGGCGAAAATCTCGTTTTGGGATACCAGTTACATACCCGGTATCCCAAAAATGACTGATGGATTTTAAAATTCAATGACTTGCAAACGGTGACAGCTATTTAAAAAAATTTTGCAGGAGGGTTATGTATAATGTCAGGAGTTTTTTACCGTAACTTTTTATTTTAGTTCGAATTTCAAAAAATAGATGGCGCTGATAGCGATTGAAGGCCAGGTGATCAGTGTTGAGTGAGGTCAGTTTCGGCGTCGACATGGACTTCAATTGCTGTCAGCGCCATCTATTGGTTGAAATTCGAACTAAAATCAAAAGTTACGGTAAAAAATACTCCTGACATTGTACATAACCCTCCTGCAAAAAATTTTTAAATAGCTGCCACCGTTTGCAAGTTATTGAATTTTAAAATCCATCAGTCATTTTTGGGACACCCGGTATATATTTTTTGAAAGGTAATAACAATAAATAAAAAAAGGTTTGTTTAATAGAACAAAACAATTTATATATTTAAAAAAAAGAAAAAATTATTTATTAAAAAGTAAATAACAACATCCGGGTTGACATATCAAGCAAAATAACGACACTCTGGATTCAGTTAAATACTCCGATGCGCATATGACATTGGCGTCAGAAAAAAAATTCGCCAACATGGTGCGTATATGACATCTGTGCCAAAAATGCATGCCTATTTTATTTATATTACGTAAGGTGCTACTTGATTATCAGGTCGACCAATTTCACCCATTTATAGAAATCGCCAAACTATTTGCCAAATTACTCAAAAGGAAAAATGTTGCCATTAAAAAATTTTAAGTTTAGAAAATTAATGAATTTAGGTTAAAAAAATAAATGTCATTAACGAAAAAGATTACTTTAATGATGACGTTTAGTTATGACGTCGAGACGTACCAAATATAAAATTCGATATATTCAGGTGATTTCGAACAAAAGAATACTAATAAAAGTTTTCATATTTTAATGCAGAATTTATCAAATCAAACCATAAAGAGATATTTGTAAGATATCGCATATGTGAATAACATTGAAGTATTTTAAATGTAATATTAGAATTTATTAAAGAGCATAAAAATATGGTACTTGCGTATTAACGCCACCGCAGCAGAAGTTGCGCTAATGTGCCAATAAAGAGCAATCTTGTTCGCACGCGCACAAAAAAAATGGTATCAAAAATAGGCTAAAAAAGTACTAAAATACAAAAAATTACGTCAAAATGAGCACACAAAAAAAAAGAAATAAAAAACCACTAAAAAGGCACGAACAACAAGATCACTCTTTATTGGCGCATTAGCACAACTTCTACTGCGGTGGCATTAATACGAAGGTACCAAAAATATCAATGTTAGCGGAAATTTGTAAGGAGTTAAATGCTTTTTATTTAACCAAATAATGTCGGCGGATACAACCATAAAGTAACTTTAATAAATTATATATTATATTTTTCTCAATTAATATCAAGAGCTATTCGCTTATTGGCATAAAATTTATATTAAATAACAAAAGAACAAATAAATTAGTCAAACATTCATAAGAATATAAATAAATCATCGAATTAAAATCATTTGATTACTTAACAAACAAGTGTAGCGGGTTTAATGTCAAGGAAGTGTGACATTTATGTTCATCCATTATTGGCATATAATCTTACAGTTTGTCTATCGTTCTTTGGTCGATGGGATAAATTAAATAGTTATATATTTACTTATAGTATTTTTTATAAAATGAAAGAAAAACGTGCAAGTTAAATGTATCTGATATATGTATTTTTAATTTATGTGTTTTTTAATGAAAGTCATGTACTTTAAATAAAGCTAGTGACAGCTTTATATTTAAAATGAAATTAAGGCGAAGGAAACCTATTTGGCGATTGTTTCGAGTAGCTAAAATAAAAGTAGCAAAATAGCCGTCGGGCATATAAAAAATAAAACAATCAGATCGGAGCTGTTGATGACAGTTACAAGACTTATGCTGGTATTTATATAGGTATTATAGCAAAATTTGCAACATCTCTGGTGTTAAACTAGGACTCTCGTGGTAAGACATTTGGCTGCTCAGCAGCGGGTATAGAGTTCAAATCCCGTCGTATGTAAGTTCGTTTTATTTAGAAATGCTTTTGTGTTAAATTATTATTCCTTCGGGAATATTCTTATGTTAATTGTTATTCAATTTCTAGAATTTTTCTAGTTGTGAATGTTTTATTTGAGAAATTACCTTGAATATATTTAATTGGTATGGCTTTTAATTCTTTTAATAAAGTTCTGTACTTTTTTCGTTCAAATCCATGGTTTATTTTTCTTATCATGCATTTTATATAGCAATGCAATGATTTTTATAATTATTCTGATACATCAAAATTTTATGCTGTTGTTATCATTTTATAAATTTTGACAGCAGCAGTTATTTTTCTTTTTAAGATATTAGAAAATCTTCAGTTTTTATCAAAAAATTAAATCACTAGTATTAAAAAATGCTCTGGCGAGCACCAAAAAAGGTTAATATGTTTTTAAGTATGAAAAAGGGTTTGACAAGTGCTTCTGTTAATTATTGAGCATGAGGAAGGACAAGGGATCCCTTCTTGGCTACAACTCACTTCAATGCCAACTTTTAAAAATCATATTTGCGCTTTTTCCGTGAAAACAAATCAGTCGCAGTTACTATTAAAATGTATAGTGTAAAGACATAACCAGTAAAGGTGCAGCTTAATTAGACATAAATGTAAGGGAAGACGACACATTGCCAAAAACCTAGTTCCTGCATCACATTCATGCACTGGCACCAAGCATGCCCTAAGTGTATAATTGCACAGAAAATTTATTTGTAGTACAGTGCAGAGTGAACAGTGCAGTTAACATCAGGGATGTAAGTGCATGTTATACGCCGTATGCCTTCTGGACTTTTTAATAGAACACCATATACATTATTTCTCAAGAAAGCTTATAGTATACACATTCTAGGGTATCCGTCTGCTTAGAGCATATATCCTATCTTATGTTTACGACTACACCCCTGGTTAACATCTAAAGCACGGTGGAAAGTTCTACTAAAGAACCGCAAATTTCTTTCATACGGAAAAAGCGCAAATATGATTTTTTAAAAGTTGGCATTGAAGTGAGTTGTAGCCAAGAAGGGATCCCTTGTCCTTCCTCATGCTCAATAATTAACAGAAGCACTTGTCAAACCCTTTTTCATACTTAAAAACATATTAACCTTTTTTGGTGCTCGTCAGAGCATTTTTTAATACTAGTTGATATATCTTCAATAGGGTCGTTCAAATAAAAAAATCCAGGTACATGCTAATTAAAGTACTAATGTTATGAATTCTAATTTTTAATTTAGAAATTCCCTTTTTGGCGTACACTTTGTCAAAAACTCCCCTTTCCTCATTTTTTTTTCTTTTTTCTTTTTTTTATAGTACTAAAGAAAAGAATTTGTGTGTATATGTTCACAAGGGACATCTGGAGACAGAGATGCAAATTTTGGTTGGGATATAGCTATATGTATCTAATTATTTATTTCTAATCTAGTTTTTAAATTTTCGTTTATTAAGCGAAACAGTAATTAATACGCATAATAATCAACGAAAAAAAAGCAAGGCGAACTGGCTATTCAAAAGAAGTCTCAGCCGATTTCTCCGATGATAAAAAATTATTATGTTTTCCGCCGTGCTTTTTCCGCGCAGCTGTGGTGACATGTTGTAAAGGGACTGAACAAAAAATATTCATCTTATTAGCAAATTTTAAAAAAGAATAATCCATTTAAAAAATTCGAATATTAATCCTTTGAAAAAACTCTTTTCTAAATACCGTTTTTTGAATGACTTTTTTGGATATTTTCTATCACGTATCGACTCAATCAACTATTCATTTTAAAAGTCTGAACATTATTTAAAAATATTTTTTGTAACACTTTCTAGGGTTTTGACTATTTACTGCAATGTTTAAAAAATTACATTCAGTCCGTAAGGAGTAAAAATTTTACTGTGATTTTAGTTACCATTTTTTTGTTATACTATGTTATTAAAATACGAATAAATTAAAGGTTTTACGTTAAATTATTAAGTCATACATTTTTACCAATTATTAAAAAAATACATATTATTTTTTAAAAACAACATAAAGTAATGATGCATACTTCTTTAAGCATTATTTGTGTCAACAGGATGCAGCAGATATGTTATTAATAAATTAATTTATAATGATAAATATAGTGCATATTTATTTTCTTCGAGTGTATTTGAGATATCTGTGGGCTACAAAATAGACATCTTATGTAATAATATGATATTGGATTATTTATTATTCATTAATATTTCCTTTTTAGTTAAATTATTTTGTTTATAGTTATTTCGTAATTTACACAAAAACTGTAACTTATTAACAGTTAGCAACAGTCGTTCTAGCTGCTTGTAACCCTGCATTTTATTGTTTATTTGGATACAGTAGTTTTTTCTTTTCATGATGATTTTCTATGCTTTCACTTTTCTACTAACTTTTGGACTTATTTTTAATTATTGTTTTATTTTTTCATTCACTATTGAATATGCTAAAATGAATTTTACACCAATTTTGAGATTATTTATATTGCACTAGCGGACCCGACAGACGTTGTCCTGTCACCGACAGACGTTGTCCTTCTTGGCACCAACTCCAGAAAATCAAATAAATGTACGTAAATATGGTAATATGCACGATAAACACTACACTCTTAATTTAATTTCTTATTACAATTATGTAAGGAAATTATTTTTCACTCTTCAGTATATTTTGAAGTCGGTTCAATTTTTCATAGAAAAGTTAATTTTTCTCTTTTTAGTTAAAAGTTAACGATTTTCTGAAGTCGGTTAATCAAAATTATAATACAGGAAATATTATTGTAAAGCATACACGTTTGTCAGGAGTGGGGTTCGAACACGCGATCTCTTTCTTAAAGAAGCTGAGCTTAAATTTGGCGCCTTAGACCGCTCGGACATTCCGTCCGTACTCTATTCATCGAACTTATTCAACACTTTTAATTAGCGAAAAATCACTAACTATTAGTTTTTGCCTAATTACTAAAAAGTACTGAATCAATTTCGATGAAATGTGAGTCTAAACCATTCTCGAATCCACTGGAACGCACACACAAAATTTCATTAAATTCGGTCCGATCGTTTAGGAGGAGTTCCGTGACATACGCACTTAAGATTTATATATATAAAGATGATTTATTTTGTACTTTTTATTTGGATTTTTTATTAATATTCTACTAATTAATTGTTTTTTTTTCTGATTTCAAATAAAAATTATGTCAATATGTAAAATTTGGCTATTAGTATGGCGATTTGTACAATTTGGCGAAATTGGTCGACGGAACCTAAATACCTAAGTATTTATAAATGTATGGTTTCATATTATAATTAACTTGATTATCCCATCTATCAATTTTGCGAAATTGTACAAATCACCAATCTCATAGCCAAATTATTCATATTCACATAAATTTCATTTTAAATAATGAAAAAACAAACAAATAGAAAAAATATTGATAAAAATACAAATAAAAATCACTTAATGACGTTTTAAACAGGTGTATAATATTTAATGTCATTGGATGCGACATTTACGATCATCCATTATTGGCATTTAATCTTATAATTTGGCGATGTTTTTTTTTTTTTTTTTTTTTTTTTTTTTTTTTTTTTTTTTTGCGCTTTACAAATGAGGAAGAATTCAATAACCTGTTTTTTCCCCCGTCAACCATAAAATGATCGCCAAACTATAAGATTAAATGACAATAATGGATGATCGTGAATGTCAGATTCAATTAGTATGGCGATTTGTACAATTTGGCGGATTTGGTCGACGGAACCTAAATACCTAAGTATTTATAAATGTATGGTTGCATATTATAATTAACTTGATTATCCCATCTATCAATTTTACCAAATTGTAATTTGGCGATGGTTTTTTTTGCGCTTTACAAATGCGGAAAAATTCCATAACCTGTTTTTTTTGCATTAAATGAAAGATATTTTGATTTAATATAAGGGTAGACATTATTAAAAGCCTTTTACAAAAAAGTCAATGACCAAATCCTAAGGCCTGGAGACCAGACTGGTCGCCAGGGCGGAGTTCTGAACCAATTTCGATGAAATGTGAATCTAAACCATTCTCGAATCCACCGCAACACACACGAAAAATTTCATTAAAATCGGTCCAGTCGTTTAGGAGGAATTCAGTTACATACACACGCACAGAAGATTTTTATATATAAAGATTAGCATTTGTCTTATATGCAATTCTAAGTTTCTAAATTTTCATTACCTATTATTTTGATCAAGCAAATTGTATATAGAAATATCTGTTTAATCCTTATCTATATACAAACGGAAATAATTTGCGTCATTTTGATATTGTGGAATCGCTTAATAACATTTTTAACAATGTAACTTTCCATTTCCTTATAGCATTATTATTTCCTTCTCATTTTCTTTCTTTTTCTTTCGCCATTTTCTTTCCATTTGTCATAATTGGATTATTGCCACCTTGCAACGTATTCTAACAATAGGCCAGTTTCTTTACTGTCGGATTTTAATTTTATTTATTATATTACATCGAAAGATATAATTATATATTTATACATTAGAATCTGAATTATATCTGAAAGAGTGTTTTTTTTTATATATATATCATTCCTGACAAATATTACGGCTTTATTTTAATGAAAAAATATATACGTCAACCAGAAATATTAATTAAGAAATGATGACGTTTAATGTAATATATATATATATATATATATATATATATATATATATATATATATATATATATATATATATATCACAAATCTATCATACATTTTATTAAATAAACTTTGTGGTTTCTATGATGTATGAAGGATGTATATGTTGGCATCTATGTTATACGTATGAAAAATAGTATTAGGTATTTGAAAGAAACTTTCCCTAAAATTTGGCTAATACACATGTTTCATATGTATATATGATTGCTTTAAGTATGGATGATGCATAAATGTATTCCAGATAAAAAATATTATAGTATGTTTGATCTTGCATTGTGTTTTTCACTTTCTTATTCTTCCAGGGAACAGGATAGACACAATGCCCTTAAAAGTAGCAAAATAATTACTTTTTTTTTAACATGTAAGCATGCCACCTTAAGCATGCCACGTAAGCATGCCACCTCTGATGGATGTAAGTTACTTTTGGCTACTGTTACCATAATTTCAACGATGTTAAGGAATGCAAGTTCTTTTTATCAGAAAAAGTTGGAAATTGTAGTCGAAAAGGAAATCATTCACCAGACATACAGTTTATGGTTAGAAAAAGCAAAGTGAATCCTGGTTTATCTGTTGTAAACTTAAGCTGACAAATAAGAAAAGGTGGTTTATATATATATATGTGTGTGTGTGTACGTGGCTTCGGGTAATAACCAGGTAAAGCACATTTTTAATATTTTGAGTAATTAACGTTTAAAGTTTTCCAAACGGTCTTTCTATCATTACTTTTATAAAAAAGATTAGAACTTAATAATTTTCACTACATTCAATTTGGATATAAGAACCTTCTTTTTGTCAAAATAGTTATATAAAAATGGTTTTTATTAATTGAGAACCAATTAAAAATGCAACTTTTATCTGGTTATTACCGTTTTACATATATTAAATATAAATGTATAACGGTAATAACCAGATAAAGTTACTTTTTTTAAATAAATGTAAATAGAATTAAATATTTATTTACATTTTAAAGATTAATTTCACAGCAATTAAATACATTGTCCGTTTTTTATTAAAATTAAATTAAATTATTTCATTTTTTATTAAATTAAAATTTATAAATCTGTGGCGTTGCCTAAAAAAAGATTTTTAAATTAATATTTAATTTAAATTTATAATTTATGTTCTAATTATGATAAAAAATTTCATTTTTATCAACTTTTATTATTATTAGTGTTTATTTATATTATATTAAAAGAATACATAGCATTAACAAGATCATTTACTATATGTGACTATTTTGCAAATTAATTCACTAGCTAGTTGCAGTTTCCTGCCACATATAGGTAATTTTTATAGTTTTTTTACGTTAATTTATTTATTTAGAGATATTTATAAGTTACACAAGCCATTTTTATGTTATTTTTATAATTATAGACAATTTAAAAAAAAAAAACAGAGTTTTTATTTGGTTGTTATCGTTACTTTAAGCAATTAGCCGATTATTACTGTTTTTTCAATTTTTAAATGAAAATTTATAGTTGCCCTATGACGGGAAGTATTCGATTTTCATTTTTAGTACTATATGAGATAAAAGTACTCTTTTAAAGCTACTTTTTATAAAATTATCTCAATTTTTTAAAACTGTGCCTTACCTGGTTATTATCGGAAGCCCTAGATATATAAACTTTTGAATTTTATTTTTAAGTAAAAATATTTAAATGACCGCATTACGAATATGTTCAAAATTATGCTTGCATTAAACAATTTCTTATGTTGATTTAATATGCCTTCAAAAATTTTTGAATGCATGATTCCTTTTACGAGTTATGATCTTCAGAGAATAAATGATTTATCATGTATTTCTAGTAGCGCTCTTTATGAATTTGATGAGATATTTTAATACTTAATTTTAAAAAAAGTATATATTCATCTGACTATTGTGAAACTAAGATTGTACGTCAAACGTCTGAGATCATACTAGCCAGTAAAAATGAGCTGTTTAACACAATAATAAGCAGCAAGATCTTCCATTTTGTCATACATCTAAAAAAATGTTTTAAAAAAATTCTCCGCTCAAAGGAATTTAAATGTTCTTTAATTGCCACTCAACTCAACTGACATAGACGTAATCAAAAATTGACTGTTATTTTGTAAGCAAAAGCCTGGCAAATAAAATTGTACAACAAAAGCACTTATGATGTCTTCAATAATTAAGATATAGTTTGACAGGGTTGAACGGAAAAAACAAGGGAAGAACTAGTTGAATCAATGCATAAACGTTCTCAGAGGGTCGTAATGAACAAACGAAGACACAGCAAAAATAAAAGAAGCATGCACTATTTATAACAAACTGTGCAGTAAAAAGAATTTTATTTTAAATTACTTCATTGATTTGTGCAAGCATAAATAACAAAACTAAAGAAAGAATATGATGCACAATTCATTATCTGTTTTGATACAGATTGTAAAAAACAACAATTTTGCATATTGACTGGAGTGTAAAAGAGCAATGAAATAGATATATAATAAATTAATATTTTAGTTTGAAAATAAAGGTCGAACAAAAAGATACAGATCTAGTATAATACTGCATGCGTTAGAATATTTCTATAATCTATAAATCTGAAGCGAAGATAAAAAAGAAACTGAACAGTTATCAACACAGAATATTAAATCATAGTATTATAGGAGGACACAATTTTAATTTTAAAAAAGTACAATAATTAATGGGCTTTAATGTTATACCCGCAAAACCTAACAAACGACTTGAAAACAAAGATTGAAAATAAACGCAAGTAAAATATGTAAGCGATCGATCACAGACAAGAGAACAAACACAGAGTATTTTTGCGTGATTTAAAAATTTTTAAGAATAAATCAGGTCAAGATTATTTTTTCACTCGTGAATTTTTACATGAAATAGTTGAAAAGGTTTTACTATAAACAAATTTTTAAAAATAGATTATTATGTTTTGTCAAATTCTGCCTTCATTAGAAAAAATACTTCATAGGTTTCATCAATCTCAACAGTACGTTCACTTTGTATTTACTTAGCGAGAGAAATATCTAACAATAAATGTACACAATTGACATTCTTATGTAATACTCGACTTTATTAAAGGCATCTGTTAGACTTTCAAAGCGACCTTTCTAAATAGGCATTTTAAATAGCAATGGAAATTTTATTTCAAAAATCCTGTAGAGAGAACTGTATGTCTATCAGATTTTGTTAACTTTTCACAATGGTTATTTACAAGATTTCTACAATGCTTTCTTTGAGTTTCGTGGATAAACTCGATCATCCAGGATGATGTTTTTGAGTATTTTTACCATCTCACATAAACGCATCTCTAGTTATAACGACTGTAATTCGGCCCAGGAAAGTTGACTCAGATGCTCTCCTATACTGTTTTTTTATTTCGGTTACATTTTTTAACTTCGAATAAAACTTCACGATAAATTTTTTTTTTCTTCTACTTTAAATATTTTTTGAGACATTAGGTTACACTAGTTAAACCTGAAAGGAAAGGAAAAACGCATCAGTTATTATCAAAAGCATTGGTTACTACATTTTATTCAAACATTCATTTTTATAGGCAAGATGTATATATGAGTGCATTTGTGTGTTTACATGTTGTAGTTCACTGCTGATGAAGATTTATTCAATGATGACTTACGATACTTTATTATTTTTTATCACAAATTACGACAAAATCAAAATCAGCTGTAAAAACAATACGTAAGATTACTAAATGACTTGCAGATTGTATATGATGTAAAATAACTACTGGAAAATAAGTCAGTAAAAATCGTACAAGTATTTGAAAACGGATTGGTTAGGTGTAGAATAGTAACATTACTATAAAATCGAATGTGAATGCAAAATTAAGTAATTTTTTGGAAGAGATTGAGAAAAATCGGAATGGATGATAATGTTAAGTCTATGGAGATGTTCTTTTCCAATATCTCGCTCAAATTTCAATATTTTTACATGAATGTTTTGCTTAGAAGAGCTGAAGACGATCAACAATCAAACTGGTTTTTACTTTTTTTCTTTTGATTTTAGATTTTTTAAAATTACTTTCACTTTCGAAACCGGATTAATCCGGTTCTGAAATTGAAACTATCATATTATAAAAAATATACAAACAAAATCGAAAAAGTAAAAACTAGCCCGGTTGTAGAACGTGCTCAGCTATCCTATGCAAAAGAAATCGTGTAAAAATATTAAAATTTGAGTGAAATATTTAAAAAGTTCTTCTCCATAGACTTACCATTATCATACGGGTCTTTTTCATTCAGTTCTGTTGTTTTTTAAGTATTTTTTTTAAACAACTACCATTTCAGACCACTTTGCTGGGGAAAGTAATGCTTTCGTGTAAATCTTTTCAACTCGTATGAACACTTTATATTCTTTATCGTTCATGCTGTACAATAAAAAGATTGCACATTCATGCAGATCATACCACATTGTTTTTACATTTGCAAACATTTAATTTATCTCGTCACAATCTGGACAGCTTTCTAATCTCTGGACTGAGCTAATGAATTGAAAAAATACATGTCGAGTTAAAAATTAAATAAAATGAAAAAAAAAAACTTTTGGAACAGAAAATGAAATTGTAGAGCTAGTTTGGCTAACTATATATGCTGACTAGAAAAAAAAATGTTTGTTAATATTGCATTAAAATAAGGTTAAAATTTACACACAATATATATATATATGTAGTTATTTATCTATTTCTCAAATATGATTTCTTACTAAAAACCCATGAAATCAAAAAAAAAAAAAAAAAAAAAAAAAGTACATAATGAAGTATTTAAAGTTTCTTTTAAGGTAAATAACATGTTTATTTAAAAAAAACCTCTGAAAGTTACCTGTTTATAGTAGACTAATCAATGTAAAATTTTCACTATAATAACAACAATATTCATAATTAACTAACTTCAAGCTGACATGACGTTATCACGAAAATATTATAAAAATGTAGACAAACATTTTAGAAAAATAAATATTTACTTTATACATTTATTTACTTCAACTAAAAACAGACGAATATTACTGTAAATATTTATTAATTTACATATGGAATATAAGACAGGATGTGCACAAATGAAAGAGAGTAAATATTTCATATTAAATTACTTTTATCTATGTTTAATATTAAATATCATTTTATTATAGTTACATTAAAAAAGTTGATATTGTATTTAACAGTATTTTATTAATTTTACATTAAAAAGGATACTTAAAATTACAGGTATACAACCGCAAATTTTATTAAAATTTCTTGGATTAAAAATTTTATTCAATAAACTAGCTGACCTACCCCGCCGCTAACTATACATGGCTGCTAACTGTGTAAAATATCGGTTTAAAAAATTATTTAGCTGTAAAGATACTCAAAATTCCTGCAATGAAAAACGCGATAAGGAATATGTGATTTTCGTGTTAAAGTGTTGTTACTTTTCGTAAAAATCACTGTTAATTCACGTAAATAATTACTTTTTTCACATGGAAATCCCAAGTGAAATATTTTAAATTTTTAAATAATTACATACTTAATACTTAAATATGACATAAATGTAACCTTGCAGTCACCTTATCGTAACCTAACTGTAACTTAACCGTGAAGTAACTGTAACCAATCCGGTAATTAAATGTAACCTAAGACTAACAGTAACGTAATTACAACCTAACTGTGACCTAACCGTAACTAAATTTTAACTTAAAATTAATTATAATCTAAATATCCTAACCATTGCATGCTACAAAGTACTTTAATTTCAATTTCTTGCGACGCGGGCGCATTATGTATCATGGAACATCCGACACAGATAACGGTCAACCGCGGCCGGGTATAAAAGACATGCTATGCGCGCATTGCTGAGGGTATCAGTTTTATATTCCATGGCCATTTTGAGCACACTTTCGTAAACAAACCTTAATCTGTACGATACTACGATTTTCAATCTATCCGAAGATATATTGTCCGACGGGGTGGGAATACAAATAACAATTTAAGAAATTTTCCGAAATTTCATTTAAAAAATAATGGTAACCACCGCTCAATTAAGAGCAAATATTGATCTATAACAGCCTCTTACTCGACTCGCTGCTGTTTTCTTCACCACATAGAAGGCAAGCGGCGCACGCTCTGTAAAATTTTCCACATTTCACTTCCAGGAGCGCACTAATTTCATAACAAATCTATATCCGGATTAAACTCCGTTATCTGACCTATTCGTAGATATATTGATAGGAGATGTATTTTTATTAGCATAAGGAATTTTCTTTTTATGTTATAAATCTTTTTTAATAAAAAATTTCAATTGATTTTAGGGATAGAGTTATCGTTCTTTGGAATATTTTTGGCTGTTTCAGGTATCCTTATGGTCATATTTCGGGGTTTTTTTCAAATTGAATATTTAGGATCTGTTTCGGTTCATCTCCATGGAAATTATTTTGTCTTGTTCGGATTGGGTTATGGTTTTTTGGCATTTATTTTATCGGTTTCAGATTTCGTTCGGGTCATATTTCGGGAATTTTTTTAATTTCTCAGGTTCAGGTCGGATTCATGTCCAAGGAAATTATTTTGTCTTGTTTGGATCCGGTTATTGACCTTTGGTATTTTTGTCGTTTCAGATTTCGTCAAAAAATTGCTTTATGTTTGGATTGGATTCATGTCCATGGAAACGACTTTGTCTTGTACGGATCCGGTTTAGTTTTTTGAATGTTTTTGTCGGGTTCAGATTTGGTTGAATTCAGATTTCTATTTTATTTTTTTGAAATGGAATTTTTAGATTCTGGTCGGGTTGTTTTTCCACTAAAATTATTTTACCTTGTAAAAATCAGGTTTGCTTCACACGAATATTTTTATCAAGTTCAAATTTGGTTCTGTTCTGATTTCGGAATATTTTAAACATTTTTTTAGGTTCGGATTGGGTTCATGTCCATGGAAATCATTTTGTCTTGTTCGGATTTGGCTATGGTTCCTCTGGATATTTTCGTTGGGTTCCGGTTTCGTTCGAATCAGATTTCAGGTACGTTTTCAAACTGATTTTTAAGGTTCGGGTCGGATTCACTTACAGAAATAATTTTGCCTTGCTCGGATCCGGTTGTGGTTCTTTGTAATATTTTTATTGAGTTCAGATTTGGGTCAATACAGATTTCGATTTTTTTCTTTAAATGGAATTTTTAGGTTTGGTTCGGTTTGCGTGTCTACGGAAATTATCCTGTTTTCTTCGAAAGGATATGCTTCATTGCAATATTTTTGTCAGGTTCAGATTTCGAGATTTTATTAAAGATTTTTTTTTTTTGGTTCGGAAAAGGTTAATGTCTGTGGAATTTTTTTGTCTTGCTCGGATTCGGTTATGGTTCTTTGGAATATTTTTGTCAGATACAGATTTGATTCGATTCAAATCTCAGGTATTTGTTCAAATGGAAGTTTTAGGTTCGGATCGGGTTTACGTCTTAGGAATTTATTTTGCCTTACTCGAATCCGGTTCTAGTTCTTTCGAATATTTTAATTGGATGCAGATATGTTTTTAAATTAAATTTCAGGTTTCTTTAAATGGATTTTTTTAGGTTCGAGTCAGGTTTATTTTCAAGGAATTTTTGTCTCGGACCGGAGTGTGGTCTGTTTTTTCCTTCTTTTATTTCTATTTTTACCGAGTTGGGATCGGGTTACGTGTTTATAAGTCTAAACGTTATCATTGTGTCCAGTTTTGCTACTAGTCTTTTAGTTACTATTTCTAATATATAATTCACTTTATTATTTGATAATTTATTATGGTGTATGAAATGTCTGCCGATTCGAACAATTATACGCTAAACAGACATTTTATTTTCGTTTTAGAAACAAAGCCATCATAAAATTTTAAATTAAATGGAATGCATTTAAATTTAATCAATGATTAAAAAAAAAAACTCTAGAAAAACCTGTATTTTTTTCTGCAACACAGCTAATCACACATACATTCTAATGTACGAAGTCCAACAATTTGACGTACAACAGCTCTGATAAAAAATGCTGAATTAAACTAGCAGTTTGCATGTTTATGAATCTTAAAGGTCTTTGGAAAAAAAGAGTCATTTAGGAAATGTTAAACTCTCAAATTATTTTTTTTATTCTGTTCCAGCTTTTTAATTGTTTCTTCGAAAGTTTTATGCCACCAACCAACCATAAGCAAACGAAGGGGTACAAAAACGGAAAAAAGTTATTATTTATGAGAGTGAGCTTTAGATTATAATTAATTACTCAGTTAACAATTAGAATTTTTAAATTTCGAATCTCAAGTACATGAGGACAGATATTGGGCTATTATAAAAAAAATGAGCTTCCTACGTGCTGCAGATTGCGCTAACCATTGCACACACACACACACACACACCCATACAGACATTCAGAGAGACAGAGCTTTTTGTTCGTTTATTAGTATACTACCTGACCTGCCCGGCGTTGCCCGGGTCCATAATAATTATATCAAATGAACTTAAATTTTGTATGATTCTGTATTTAACTGGAAATATTCGTAAATACATTATCTGAAATACGAGGCACTGACTGTGTGAAAAATCGGTTAAAAAACAAACAAACAAATGTTTAGCTGTAAAAATACTGTGATGACTGTAAATACTGTAAGTGACAGTAATAGGAAACACGGGAGGGAATATATATCCAACGATTGCATGGTTTTCGTTTTAAAGTTTGATATTTATCCGTAAAAATCACTGATAAGTCACATAATTTATTACTTTTTTCACATAGAAATCCCTACTGAAATATTTAGAATTTCAAGCTAATTTCAAGCTGTCACTCTTAAATCCGATTATACCGTGAATGTAATCGATGCTCGATGATTAGCTAATAGGTTAGTATATAGTATTATAATTTCAGAGCCAATGTAAAAAAATAATTGTATATATTTTTTAATGAGAGCATGCGTAATGTTCATTCTGTGGGCAAAAAATCCTAACCGCAAGATAATTATACCGTAACCGTAACCTGTCTGTAAGCTAAGTGCAACAAAACTGTTACCTAACTGTAACTTAAATATAACATAAATGTAACCTAACCGTCACCTTATCGTAAACATCCGCAATCAACCCACAACCTAGCTGCAACTTAACCTTAACCTAATTGTAACTTAACTGTGACCTAACTGGAAGCTAAACGGAAATTAAATATAATCAAAGACTAATTGTAACGTAATTGCAACCTAATCGCAACCTAACTTTTACTTAACTGTAACCAATGTCTAACTTAACACTAACTATAAATTAAATTTTGAACTATCACGTACTACAAAGTATTTTAGTTTCACTTTCCACCACCTCCGCAAGGATTTTGTTTCCTGGAACATTCGACATGGATCTTGGCCACTCGGAGGCCAACAGGAGACGTGCTATGCGCGCTTTGCTGAACGTTTAAGTTTCACTTTCCATCAACATGGTGAGCACAATTTCGTAAACAAACCTAAATCTGAACGATACTTCGATATTCAGTCTATCCATAGATATATTATCCGACGGGGTGGGGATACAAATAGTAATTTAAGAAATTTTCAAAAATTTTTATTTGGAAATAATGGTAACCACCACTCAATTAAGAGCTAGTTATTAATCTATAAGAACCTCCTACTCAGCTAGCTGCAGTTCTCTTCACCAAACAGAAGGTAAGCTGCGCACGCTCTGTAAAATATGTTAGTTCCACTTTTCACCTCCAAGAGCTCACTTGCTCCTTAACAGACCTATATTCGAAGGAAACTCCGTTATCAAACCTATTCGTAGATATATTTTTCAAGAGAGTGTGAAAACGAATTAAAAATTTAAGAAATTTAGTGATATTATTATTTTGACCGGATGCTAATTTGAGCTCGGCAAAATCATTCAAATGAAACATAAACCAATCCAAGCAGGACAAATTTGCAACTCGAACCAAACCGAAAAATTCAATATGTAAAAAAAATCGAAAATCTCAGCCGAAGTAAATCCGAATCGGACAAAAATATTCCAATAAACCATAACCCGATCCGTTTACGTCAAAATAATTTCGGTATGTATGTAATTAGAATTGAACATAAAAAATCAATTTGAAAAATTCCGAAATCTGACCCGAGCCAATTCCGAAACCGACAAAATTATTTCAAATATCTATATCTGGTATTGAGAAACACCGAAAACTGGCGATAAATTTATATCAATAAATAAAAACTTTGTTAAATCACCATAAAAAGATAAATTAAACAGGACGCGTTTCGAGCTGCAAAATTACTGCTCGTCATCAGCTGATCCAAACACGTGTCACAACGGACAGAGTGGAAATAACAGTGAAAAAAGAGGGAGGAGAATACACAGAATGCGACAGGTGGCGCTGCTTGTCAGAGCCAAGGAGAAAGAGAAAAGTAAAGATAAACTCAAAGAAGGAGGGAGGAGATTACAAAGAGTACCCCAGGTGGCGCTGGCTAAAAGAACACAGGTGGCAGAGAAAAACTAATAAAAGATAAAAATTAAAAAAACTAATAAAAATTCTCTTGTCAACTCTGTTGATCCTTGCATCCAGTTTACTCTTGAAGTCGAAGAGAATGATTCTCTTCCTTTCCTTGATGTCTTGGTCACTAAACACCCTGATCGGTTCTCTACCTCTGTTTATAGAAAACCTTTCGCTGTATCTCTACCTCCGCATGCTTTTTCTAACCATCCTCCACAGCATAAAGTGGCTTCCTTTTATACTTTTGTTTACAGAGCACTTCGGATTTCTTCTGACTCTTCTGCTCTAAATAAGGAAATTAGTTACCTCAAATCTCTTGCTCTCACTCGTGGTTATAATCCCTCTTTGATTGACAAAGCTCTGTATAAATTTAATAAGCCTAAACGTCTTCTTACTGATTCTAATAATTCGTCTAATATTAACTCTATAGTTCTACCTTTTTATTCTCCTCTTTGTTTCAAAATAGCTAAAATCCTTTCTCGTTTCAATTTTAAAGTTATCTTCAAACATTTGAATAAAATTAAATTCTCGTCTTTGAAAGATCCTATTCCTGTTGAGAACCGGTGGGGTGTTTATTTTATTCCTTGCTCTTGCAATTTGGGTTATATTGGTCAGACCAGAAGAGCGTTGAAGAAAAGATTGCAGGAACAACAGAGGTACATTAAAAATCAGGAATTATCTAGGTCTACCATTGCTTCTCACTGTTGGTCTTCCGGTCATTATTTCAATTTTTCCATAGCCAGAATTATTTCTAATCCTGCCTCTCCTTCTCATTTAGATACTCACGAAGCTTATTTTATTTATAAAAATTGTAATACTCTTGTCAACGATCTCTCTTCATCCCCCTCCCTTTCTCCTGCATGGAAATTGCTTTTGTAGTTTATTATTATTACTATTATTATTTTTAATTTTTTATTTAATTAATTATTATTATTACTTTTTTTTTTTTTTTTTTTTTTTTTTTTTTTTTTTTTTTTTTACTATTTTATTTTTTTTTATTTATTTATTTTTATTATATCATTTTTATTAATTAATTTTATTTTATTTTGATTTTTATTTATTTATTTTAATTGATTTATTTATTTTTATTTTATTTGTTTTCTTTATCTTTTATTAGTTTTTCTCTGCCACCTGTGTTCTTTTAGCCAGCGCCACCTGGGGTACTCTTTGTAATCTCCTCCCTCCTTCTTTGAGTTTATCTTTACTTTTCTCTTTCTCCTTGGCTCTGACAAGCAGCGCCACCTGTCGCACTCTGTGTATTCTCCTACCTCTTTTTTCACTGTTATTTCCACTCTGTCCGTTGTGACACGTGTTTGGATCAGCTGATGACGAGCAGTAATTTTGCAGCTCGAAACGCGTCCTGTTTAATTTATCTTTTTATGGTGATTTAACAAAGTCTTTATTTATTGATATATCTATATCTGGATCTGAAGAGGATAAAATAATTTTATGGACATGAACCCAATCCGAACCTAAAAATTTCATTTGAAAAAAATCTTAATTTATTGTTGTCTCATGGCGATCTTCATTGGTATTTTCGCGTATGGAAATTTGGCTCAAAATGTCAAATTTTACAACATCATTTTAAAAATCGTCTGCTTTCATCGAACAATAGAAATAGATTAATTTTTGAATAAGATCACCTGTTAATCTTATGAGTTTGTCTATACAAATTAACGCATCCAATGTGCCTCTGTGGCTGAGTGGTTAAGACATCACGCCGCTGATCGTGAGGTTGTGGGTTCGAATCCCACTGGCTCCATTGCATACAATCTTTGTGTTGAGCACCTGGTTGTACTTCTCTTGTGTTGTAATATTTCCTTGTGTGCTATCACGTCCCTGTATATTGACGATGGCTTATAAGCAGGCTTCATATCGAGCACACAAGTCAGATGTATGTTGTTCAATAAACAAATAAACAAACAAACGCATCCAATTGTAAAAAGTAGCAGCTCTTTTACTAAAAATTTCCCTTAACTGCTACAATCCTGAAATACTACTGTACCTACGTTCACGTCTATTTTAAATCTTAGTGATAAAAAGAAAATTTTGCATTTTTTAGTATTAAAAAATAATTTATATTAAAGGTATGATCTAAAATTATACAAAAGAAAGAAAATTAAAATTTACTCAAATATATAAAATGAGTTTTTGATAGGAGATGTTCTTTTATTAGTATACAGAATATTCTTTTTATGTTATAAATCTTTTTTTAATCAGAAATTTCGGTTGATTAAAAGGATCGGATTATGGTTCTTTGGAATATTTTTGTCGGTCTCGGGTTTCATTCGGGTCATATTTCAGGTTTTTTTTTTCAAACGGAATATTTAGGTTGAATTCGGGTTCATGTTCACGGTAATTATTTTGTTTTACTCGAATCGGATTATGGTTTTTTGGCTTATTTTTGTTGGTTTCAGATTTCGTTCGGGTCTTATTAATTTTTTTTTTTATCAAAAAATATTTTTTAGGTTCGAGTCAGGTTCATGACCACGGAAATTATTCTATCTTGTCCGCATCAGGTTATTGTTCTTTGGCATATTTTTGTCGGTTTCAGATTTCGTGTAGGTCATATTTCAGGTTTTTTAAAAGAATTTTTTAGGTTTGTATTGGATTCGTGTCCTTGAAAATTATTTTGCCTTGTTCGGATCCGGTTATGGTTCTTTGGAATATTTTTGTCGTTTTCAGATTTGATTCAATTCAGATTTCGGGTTTTTTTCGAATGGAAATTTTTTATTTCGGGTCGGGTTGTGCTTCCACGGTAATTTTTTTTTACATAGTTCGAAACAGGTTATGGTTCACTGGAATATTTTCCTTAGGTTCAATTTCTTTCGGTGCAGATTTTGGGAATATTTTTATCAGTTTTTTTGGTTCGGATTGGGGTTATGTCCATAGAAATTATTTTGTCTTGTTCGGATCTTGTTATGGTTCTTTGGAATATTTCCATTGGGTTCACATTTGGTTTGACTTAGATTCCAGGTACTTTTTCAAATTGTTTTTTAAGGTTCAGGTCGGATTCATGTCCACAGAGATTATTTTGCTTTGCTCAGATCTGGTTATGATTCTTTTTGGAATATTTTTGTCGGGTACAGATTTCATTTATTTCAGATTTCGGGTTTTTTTTTCAAATGGAAATTTAGGTTCGAGTTGCGTTTCTACGGAAATTATTATGTCTTGTTCAAATAAGGATATGCTGCACTGGAATATTTTTGTTAGTTTCAGTTTTGATTCAGTTCAGATTTCGAGATTTTTCCAAAGAGATTTTTTTAGGACCGACTGGATTCATTGACATTCCTGACAAAAAAATTACATAATTTTTTTTATCTTGTTTGAATTCGGGTATGGTTCTTTGGACTATTTTTGTCAGGTTTATATTTGGTTCGATTCAAATTTCAGATATTTTTTCAACTAAAAGATTTTAGGTTAGGATCGGGTTCATGTCCACGGTAATTATTTTGTCTTACTCAAATCCGGTTATGGTTCATTCGAATGTTTTGGTTGGATTCAGATGTGCTTTGGATCAAATTTCAGGTTTTTTCAAATGGTATTTTTTAGGTTCGAGTCGGGTTTATGTCCACGGAAATTATTTTGTCTTTCTCTTATCGGGCTGTAGTTCTTTGGAATATTTTTATCGGTTTCATATTTCTTTCTGGTCATATTTCAGGTTTCTTTCAAAGAAAAGTTTTAAATTCGGATCGGGTTGCATGCCCACAAAAATTATTTTTCTTTGTTGGGTTTGAGTTATGCTTCATTTGAGCATTTTTATGGGATTCATATTTGGTTCTTGTTAGATGTCATATCCATAGTTTTTCAAATGGAATTTTTAGGTTCGGGTCGGGTTTATGCTTATGGAATTTTTTCCTTGCTGGGATCGGAGTTGTTCGGATCTTTTTTCTTTTCGGATTGGGATCGGGTTATGTGTTAATCAGTCTAACCATTATTGTTGTAACCAGTGTTGCTACTATTCTTTTAGTGATTATTTTTGATATATAATTTACTTTGCTATTTGATAATTTATTTTGGTGTATTAATCGTCTGCCAATTCGAACAATTGTATGCCAAACAGCCATTTTATTATCGTTTAAAAACAAATTAAAGCAATATTAAAATTTTAAATTAAATATAATACATTCAAGTTTAATCAATTATTTGAAGAACTGCGAGAAAAGCCTCGTGTGTATTTTTTACTACTTCACAGCTAACCACGCATACATTGTAATGTACGAAGTGCCAACTATCTGGCGTACAACAGCGGAGATAAAAAATCCTCAACTGACAATTTGCCGGTGTATGAATTTTAAAGGTCTTTGGAAAGAACAGTCACGTTTAAATTTTTAAAAACTCAAGTTGGTCTCTTTAATTCTGTCTCAGCTTTCTTACTTACCCATCATACGTAGTATAGGGTAAGTCTTGCAATCTATTTTAAAATTGAAATTTTTTTGACGGATTTATACGTTTTTGACACTGGAGATTTTGAAAAACATATTTTTAGTAAAAATATTTCCGTCTGTCTGCCTGTCTGGACAAATTGAGATAGAGGCTTGAAATTTTATATGTATATAGTATGTAAGAATGTAACGAAGCATTTTAAAAATCAGTAACGTCGATTATCCTGAACTATTTTTTTCGGACTCTCGAAAAATTCGTTCAGATGAAAGGTATATAAAATTTTTCGATATTTTTTATTTTAAGGAGTGATCGTAAAAAGCAATAAAATAACACAAATTTTGCATAAAGAACAAAGTTGATCGAATTATTAGTAGCCAAGATATCTGTAATCCTGTTTTCCACATTCTACGATTTTTCATGACCCTGTATTTCATTCAAATTTCAATCCAAAGATATATTTAAATTGAAAATGAGACGTTTAATCCGGCGCAAGAAACTGTTAGTTAAAAATATTATTACTTTTGGAGTTATAAGGATGTTACTTTTTCGCAATTCAGTACTACTTGAGCAGTTTGGCGTGTTGTATAATTTGTCGAAATCGATTCATCAGAAACTCATAAACAGAGAATTACTATGAGTAAAAAAAATATTTAAATACACGTTTAAACTTTGTTTTGCAACTGCAAGGCATTTTATAAATAGTTTACAAATGTTTTATTTTCATGTATTATATATGCATATATATGATGGATAAGTATTACGGTGACCCCCAATGACTAGTTTAAATATTTCTGCGGACGTTTTATATGACCAATCAACCCAACCAATCAACTGAAGTGCAAAAAGCGAAAAGAAGGCGATTTTTAATGAGAGTGAGCTCTTAATTTTAATTCAGTTAATAATTAGAATTTTAAAATTTTGAATATCAGATACATCAGAACAGACATTGGGCTAGTTAAAAAATTTTTGAACCTCGTACGTGCCGTAGATTTTACAAGCTATCGCAGACACATACACACAAACACACACAGACAGACAGAGCGTTTCGTTCTTTTATTAGTATAGATAGATAGGTGTGTCATAAACGTATTGTGATATAAGATCAAAACTGTAATTAGGATAATTGATTTCTGAAACCTTTTCATTTGGAAAACATTAAATAATATTCATTTTCCCTTTGTGTTATTTATAATGTTTTATTTTCCTCAAATAAAAATAAATAAAATAAAATAAAATCGTTTATTAAAACTTTTGATCAGGGGTAAACGATACTGGTGATGAACATAAGTCAATTTAATAAAATTTATTTTATGAATGGGTAGGAAATAAGCATAATACTTCACTTTACAATGTTATGCAAGGTATTCTCGGATCAGCCCGAAAGGAAATTTAAAAAGCGCTTTATTGTCAAAATTTTACATATTTCCCTTATGAAGAGGATAATTGACGCAAACCGACTGTGCTTGTGTCTAAATAAAAGATGCCTAAATTATAATGAATAAATATTCTTTAATCAATGTATTTTTTCTCGAATTTCCAATTATTTCAAACTAGATGTTTTTATGTACATAAGCATACAAATGTCTCTACTGTTTTTAAATGGCGTTTTCAAATTACACATATTCATTTTGAAGCTATGCACTAATTTCATCAAACAAATCCAGAAACTAAATGCATCCTTATGCAGAGTGAGGGTGGTAAATAGAATGTATATAGTGTATTTGTGAGAGTTGTCAAAAGTTTTCATCAAGCCAGTTGTAGCGGATTATATTAAATGCTTTTTTCATATTAATCTCTCTGATTTTTTTTTTTTTTTTGGTTTTAATTATCGATTTATTTTTGCTGCAAAATATAATGAATTTAAATGGATTACTTATTTTGCGAATTGGCAAATTTATGAATATTTTCTTCGCAATCACACCTTTTTTTATTTTATGTTTTCTTATTTTCTGTTATTTTATTTATTTCTTTCTGCTATAAATATTGCACATAATAAAAATTATCAGAATAAAAATTATAGCTAAAATTAAAAATAGTTGCAAAAGATTTAAGCCTCCGGGCGTCCTGCAAAAGGTGACATTGTAATGTTGTTTTCCATTCATTTTGTTTTAAATGATAAAAAAGTATGTGTCTTTTAAAATTAAAAAAAAAAAAATCTTAATTAATAACACGAATGTAATCCGTGACAGTGATTCTTCAATGAACTGAAAAATCCTTAAATCTATAGCATTGCATTGCCTTAAATATTGTTTTATATTGCAGTGAATTCTGGAGCTTATTGAACGTAAAATTAAGTGCCAAATACTTAGTGGAAGTGAATCTGATATCTTGTGAACTGATGAAAATTTTATTTATTTTTTCTTAAAATCTTTATTTTTTGCACCTTGATGTCAGTTTTAATTTTATTAAAAATATATCATACATAAATTTGAGACCCATATTTTAGCTGTTATAAAAATTCTAAGCTTATTCCATATATACCTTTATTAAAATGTTACAGTTTTTTCTTGTTTTTTCACAAAAATCTTCTGAAACAACAGCCCTGGATGGTTAGACAATAGACGTATTTTAGAGCCACTTCAAGTAGGCAACGTATTTCTTCTTAACCATGCATATTAAAATTTTTTTTATGCTAAGGACAATTTAATTAATATATATATGGAAATACTTGGAAAAATTGTCAAAAATAATCATTTAATATAAGAGACTGTGCAAGAGTTATAATATTTTGAGCTTTGAAAAAATGTATTTTTAGCTAATAGATTAAAATTGCCTTTAATGCTAAGTAAGAAAACACAGACAGCAAAACATAGAAAATTAAAAGGATTTACGATTTTAATTAATTTATTCTAAAAACTCTCAAATAATATTAGTGTAAAAGTATAACGCTTTTGGGATTTTTGAGTCTGGAAACAAGTAAAACTATAAACACTATATTTTTAATGAATATTAGAATGTTTTGCATAATCGAAACATAAAAGCGAAAGAACAAAAAAAAAAAAAAAAAAAAAAAAAAAAAAAAAAAAAAAAAAACTGTACCAATCAAGTGTAGGGGGAACTGAGGGACATTGATGCAGCTTTTTTCAAAAAAAAATTTTGGTGTCTAGAAAGCAGAAATTTCAAGTTATTTTTCTATGTGCTGTCAGCAAAACCTGTGTAGTGTGTTACAAAAATGTACAATCGTTATTTTATATATTATTTTTGAATGTAATTTTAAAAAAATCAAAAAAAGTAATTTGTGTCAAAGTGCCCCATCCCCGGGGCAGATTGATACACTTTGAAACGTCTGGAAAAAATGGAGACAAAATAGCACCAATGCAGATTTTTTACAGAAAAATAGTTAGCAAACCATTTTATATATATTTATAGACATTAAAACCGCACACAATTTATTTGTAAGGGATATTAAAGCAATCAAAATTAAATGTATAATGACCTGATGTTCTGGCTGTTCCTTGTTTCTTTGTAGGCTGTGGTAACTTTGTCATATCTGGCCTTTTAACCCCAGAATTCTCTTCTTTCTTAAAAAAGGTGAAAGAATTAGCAGGTTTTCTGTTTATAAATCAGTTTACAAACAGAAAATAAAGGATAATTATATTAAAAATTATGTTTATAATATAATTATCATGTACTGTTCGGCAGCTTGTTTCTCTTATTTAACATTTCTCATGTCGATAATACTTTTTTCTCTGGAGAATCGATATAAATTTGAGATTTGCCAGGCTGTGGTCCATTTCTTTTGTTAATTCCACTAGCACTAGATATTGTGTAAGTTTGTACGTCTTCTGTTTGCAAAAATACTAACAAATGTTTTAATATAAAGAAATTAGAGCTATTTCACTTCAATAGAAACTAATAGTAGAAATTTTTGACGAAAAATGGTTGAATGTAGGAGTGTATGGTAAAAATAAAAATAAAAGGTAATGAAAAAATGAACTAGAAAAGGATTTAGGTTGTATCATTGTGCTCCGACATAGACTGTATCATTGTGCCCCATGCAGCCTTTTTAAATAAAATGAGTCGCAAATCCAATACATCATAATTTATCTAACAATAAAGAATGAGGAACTGATAAAGATTAGCGTTACTTGCCAGGGAGGGTATTCTTTTTGGTTGAAAATACTGGAACAGTTGTATAATACCATTTCAATTGTAAAACTCAAATTTACTTTTGACCTACAAAAACAATTAATCACCCATCCCATTTCATCAAACTGTTGAATCATTCCAAAACTTTCTGTATGTTGTTAATTTCACTAGTATCGCCTTTTGGAGCTGTTGTGAAACTTTCTGTAATGGCCCTGTGTGCTGTACAGGGGGTGTATCAATGCGCCCCAAGTATCAATGTACCCTAGTTCCCCCTATAGGTATTTGATCGTTCTTCCTTAATTAATTAATTATTTCATAACAATTAATTAATGTTAGAAATTTATATTAATTAAATCTCTAAAAGTGGTTTGATGATCGATATAAAGATTCTTTGTATATAATTACAGCATTCCTACTTCTTAGCTCCTATATAAAATAGATGCTTCACTCTTCAACCGATTGTACAATTGCAGGCATTATCTGTCGCAGCAAAATTTAAAAAGAGATTTTATTATGAAATTATTCTGGTCATATTAGATGATTTTTGTATACTTACATTACATAGGAAATAAATTTTTATATTATTATCTTTTATTCTTTATATCTATGCAATAAAATGAAATAAAATTAAACATGATTTTGAAAAATACTGTACAAAATCGCTAAATAGTAGAACAAAACAAAGTGATATAATTAAATAAATTTTATTATTTTGTATGTTTAAAAATAATATTAATTTTAACTATTTTTTCGAAAAAAAAATAACAATAAAATTCATGTAAAATTCCACTTTTTGTAGCTAAGTGTTTATTAAAAAAGAAATATATTTATATAGGTATAAAAATGTACGACTACTATATTATGATAATTCAAAAATTAAAAATCTTAAACAATTTATTTAAGTATTATATAAACATAAAGTCTTTTTCATAAGAGCCTGCTTTTTATCCACCCGAAAAAAGAAAATAAATATTTAAATACTTAAGATTTGAAATTTGCCATTTTCTATTTTAAAGAAAGAATTTCCAAACAAAAGTTGAATTGTGATTTTACAATCAGCTTATAATATATTTTTAAGAAGACACACAGAGTTTTGTGAGAGAAAGATCTTCTTCACATATATATAAAAACGTTAAAGAGGACATCTATGTTACTTAATATAAAGATGTCAAAAATGATTTATAGATATCTCAAGGTAAAGCTTACTTTTTATATTGCATTATTGTCACCGCATCCGATTCTGGAAAAGACAATTTATCCCATTCCTCACAGGAAAGAATGGGCTATTTTATAAATTAATAGTAAATAATTCCAAAACTCATGGGAAAAATATTTTTTGAAAAATGTATGTTTTATATAATAAATTATTTGAGTTTATTCCAATGCAAAAGTTAGTTTTTATTGAACAGGAAAATATTTTACTTAGCGCTTTCTCCTGAATATTTTTTTTCTATTTTTTATTTTTTTAGATGTATATTTAAAACGAATAAGAATTCATAAGGTACTATATGATATGAAATGATAATTATGCATATTGATATTTTTTTATATAAGTATTTGTTTACATCTGAATTAAATCAAATCTACTTTTTAAGATCTTCTGAAGACGTAAATATTCAGCCGGACAGTTATGTATTATTTCTTACATATTTTCTTTGCAGATTATTCTAATATATATTTCCGGCACATTGTCCTGTTGTTAGGCATTATGTAAACAAATTCAACAGATCTACAATGGAATACATAATCTTCTCGGCTATACCAATTGACTTTTTTATAAACCATTAATTAATAATGTCAGCTGCTATTAAATAAACATTTAAAATATTTAAAATGATTGATTTCAGATCATTTAAAAATAATTACTGTGTTCGTATTTATTATTATCATCATTATTATTTAAAATTGTTGTTAAACTTTTGCTAATTTGTTCTTCCAATTGTCTATATAACAGTTATATTATTCTATATAACTTCTTGTCTAACTTCCAAAGCAAAGAAATATTTTATAATTTTTTTTTCGAATAACTATTCTATAAATTCATTATGTAAGGAATGATAAATTCTATTATTATTATTTTACTATTTAGCTCAATGAAATAGACTGATATACAAGTGTACATTAATAAAAAATACAATACTAAATAACAAAGATAAAGAATAAAAGAAAAGGATCAGTAATTAAATCAACTTTTTTTATTATATTGGAAACATTAAGAACTACAAAATTACAGAAATTAAAGACATCGAAAACCGGGAAGAGATGGGCTCTGGGTCTGTTATTGTACGAACCTTGGGATCCTCTGTTAAAGTACTATTTAATCCGAAAAAAATAAAAATTTTCAGTCAATTTTCTGCAGTTAAATTTTTGTTAAGACAAAAATGTATTTCTGTTACTATAAAAATATCAATAACTACTACATTATGCAGTGAATGAAAAAGTCACAATCGTAAACAGCTTGTTCCACAAAAATATAAACATCGAATTTTCTTATTAAAGCCTACTATATATCCCCCTGAAAATAAAAGAATATTGAAAATGCAGCATTTATGTTATTCTATTTTGAACGGGGTTCCTCTAAATTAAAGTTGAATTGTTGCATATACTGTATTCTTAGAAAGACGCACAGAGTTTCGTGAAAGAAAAGTCTTCTAAACAGATATAGTGTAATGTTAATGAAGGTACCAATGTCACTTAAAATATAGATGTTATAAATAATTAAAAGATATCTCAAGATCTTAATGATTTTTTTTATGTTTCTTTATTATCACCAAATCCCATTCAAAAAAAGGCAATTAATTATCTTTCTCAAAGGAATATAAGGGATATTCAATGCACTGATACTAAAAAATTCAAAATACTCATGGGAAAAAATAGTACCTAAAATGTGAAATTTATGTTTTTCTAAATTAAAAGAAAATATCTAAAATAACTCTGTTGTTACAATTGTACACTATTTACGCCTATAATTATATCTATACCGTATTATTAAGAAGACACATAAACTTATGTAATGACACAATAAAAAATAAGCTACGTCATCAAATATAAATATGTCAAAAAAATCTGTAAAATCGCTAAATTTTTTCTAAAAAAGTTGGATTCCTTTAACTTTTTACGTAACGATAACAGAAAACATTTATGCAACCAATTCTGCTACATGAATTTCTGCTGTTACTGTTACATAAAAAGTAGTAGGAATCCTACATTCCTAGAAAAAAAAATTTAGTAACTTTACAGACTTTTTTTTACAGTGAACTTTTTATATTACATTATTAACACTGTATCCGATTCAGAGAGAGACAATTCATTTTCTTCTTCAAAGAACATAATAGGATATTCTGTACAATACTACTAAATAATTCAAAATATACATGGAAATACAAAATACTAAAGATGTGCAATTTACGTTTTCTATTTTAGACAGGAAATATCCAAATAAAGTGTAGTTCTGCTTGTATAAGTAGCATATAATATATTTTAGGAATGCAAACATAGTTTTGTCAGAGAAAGATCTTAACATATATATTAAAACATGAAAGAAGTGATCAACGCTACTTAATATGAAGACTAGCGAGCTACGCCAGCTAGCTGGGCCACTTTTTCCAAACGAACCTCGATATTAAGCAGTATATAATAAGCAAAAATATTCATTTAACTAGCGGCCTTCGCCCGCTACGCTGGTCGGTTTATCTAAAGAAATCTTGAAGAAGTAGTTAGATAAGGTTCAGACATACATTAAAAAAAAAAAAAAGCAAGTCGATCATTCAAAAAACGTTGGGAAATATCAAATATTTACTGTAATTTTTTAAGAAAAACAAAGTTTCGAAAAAAAAAATTAAATCGAAAAAAAATTACACTGACATATTAATGCAAGGAAATTTTCCCAGAGAGAAAATTCGCCTTGAATACAATATTTCAAATTCTTTTAATTGCTTATAGGCGTTAATGCCAACATAGTGAAAAAAAATTCCATGCTGGGAATCGAACCCGGGCCATCAGTATGGTGCACTGACGTTCTACCGACTAAACCACATGGAACGACAGCCAGCTTGAAACTTTCTCATACTTAAGTAGACTGGCGAAAACATAACGATAGCGCGTTTTAAAATCGCACAGTGACATCTATTGGATTTTATATGTACTAAAAAACGTTATGTACTAAAAAACGTGAGCAGCGCACCTAATAGTTTCTTTTGTTTCTTTTTGTTACTTTTTTGTCTGTTGTCCGATTTTGATGAAACAAAGCCTATACACTGCCCGGGAGTGTGCATTCTTCATTAGTGAAAACCGCATAAAAATCCATTCAGTAGTTACGAAGATAACCTCGAACAAACAGACAGACAGACAGACAGACAGACAGACAGACAAAAAATTCAAAAAAAATTTTTTTGTGTTTCATTGGTTTTCTTTTATCGCCCTGACTCCATTTTTGTCAATTATCTTCAATGTACAGACACACCGGGTCCTACTGTTTTATTATATGTATAGATAAGCAAGTCTTGGAGTTCGAATCCTCAAGCGCAAAAAAAGTAAATTAAAGAGCTATAGTTGTTATGCGCCCATTATCCCGTTAAAAATATGTGATTTCGCACAGTGGGCGCTACGTGCCCACCGTGCAAAGGCGGCCCACCGGCCTACCACCCACCGGCGCTACGCGCCATGGTCGCCATCGTCCCGTTAAAAATATTTGGTTTTGCACGGTTGGCGCTGCGCGCGCATAAGACATTTTCTCGTATTTTTTGTTTCATCAGAAGCAGACTTTTACGCAGATTCTGAATATGTAATCAGTTTTATCTACTTTAAAAACTGTCTGTATGATGGTTTAAGAAAAAACGCCCAAAAAAAGTTTCGGTATTAAAAACTGCAAAAGACTGCTATTAACAAAAAATAAGTAATTTCATTAATATCACAAACAACATAACTAACAAATAATTTTGGCAGCACGTTTTCCGTTTGTACTAACAAAAATTAGTATTAATCGCGTAAATCTTAGGTTACACAATATTCGTGTATGCTACCAAAAAAAAAAAGTATGAAAATAAACCGTGTTTAACATTTTTTACCAATTAGTTCTTTTTCAAAGAACCGAAACGAAAGAAAAAGTCGTTTTCCCGGGAGTAAAAAGAGGTTTTCGGCTGCTTCTTCTTTTAGCCAAAGGGGAAATGTTCAGGTCGTTCACCGCAAGGTGGCGCAGTGTTCTGCCTCAGGGCTCCGTTTGAGCTCCGTTTGGGAAATTAGACGTTTTCCGTTCCGATTCCTGACCGGTTTTTAATTCATAACTTTTTTAATTTTGGTCCCACGGTCTCGAAAATGCCCAAAATGACTTTCCCGGAATTTTTCGAATCGAAAGACACCTCTCGCGACTTCCAACTCGCCCGCGTTGCGAACTGTAATCGGCTTCAAGCAGAGAGACAGACAGACAGAGGCGCACGGATTTTATTAGTGTAGATGTCAAAAAGGATTTATATATATATGTATATATATATATATATATATCAGTATCTAAAGGCTTACTTTTCATTTTATTTTACACTATTATCACCGCATCCGATTCAGTGAAAGACAATTTGATTACTTTCTCAAAGGACTGAATATAATATTTCATGCACTAATGCTACGTAAATTCAAAATACGTAGGGAAATAAATAGTATTTAAGATGTAAAATGTACGTTTTGCTATCTTAGACAATCTAACATCCAAATTAACTTTTAATTTTGATATTATATTATGAATTAGCATCTACGTGTTCTTAGGCAGCCATACAGAGAAATATCTTATAAGAATTATCTTATAAGAATTATCTACTGTTCATGTGGATGCAGGCACAGTTTTTCATAACATTAAGTCACACATCTCATTTTCAATTTTTATCAGACGTTCAACAGCTGTTCTGAAATGACGATGTGAGGTGTGAGTTTCAGAACTCCCGTTTATATAACATTTAAAGAACATCACATTTTCTCTATGAATCTGCTGTATTGGCAAACATTTACAAAAATAAAAACAGTGCAATTTACAGAACAATTAGTTTCATCCAGAATTACTATCATTGTCAAATTTTAATTTACTGTAAAAACGAACAGACGTAGAAAAAGAGTTAGCGCAATTCATAAAATGTGATTTTTTTCGATAAGTTGATTTTAGAATATCACGTCATCAAATAATTTATTTGCATGATGTCACATAGGAGTAAAGATCTTCTATTTTTCCCCAATGAATACGCAAATAACAAAGTCTACTTGTGCGTACTGCCCAGAAACAGCTTAATATCAGACCATACAATTTACAACATTGGTACACATACTGGATGGGCGAGTCCTATTTTAGATCATATCATCTATAATATTTTGGTAACACATTGGTAATGTATTTAAATTAATATTTTAATTGCTTCAAAATACATATCCAATTTTATCGAAGGTCTATAATAAAAATCGATACTTCAACAAATATACATACTTAAAGAATATTAAAATAGGTGGCAGAGCTAACAGGCGTCCCTCTTTTTCCGTGATTACCGGCAGTTATTTTTTTTCCAAAGAGTTGACGCAGTAGGATGAGGTTACGAAAAATGTATACGTGTTGGCGTTTTCCTGCGGATTTCTTATACTCCTACTAAATTTGTTCATATTTAGATGATCGTACATAGTTATGCTTTCTGATCCCAGTATATATCATATCGTCCTACATAAAAGATTTTTTTAAATCTGAAATTTAAAGTGACGTGTCTACTTGAAGCATGTCTCAATTATATAAAATTGTGGTGCCTATTTAGAGAAAGTGCGGACCATAATTCAAATAAAACTATCTATTTAATGAAAATTGTTTTCTCTAATAAACATAGCAGTTAGTATATTGCATACAATGTTTTTACTTTTCTATTTGAAATATTCCATAAAAACTCATATTTGTGGCATTTTCTTCCAAAATAATGATTTCAAAAGATATTACCTTGCTTACGCATAGATTTATTATTATTTACTGTTAAAAAGTAAATAATTTACAACATCACATATTAAAAAAAAATATGACGCACTTGGCGAATCTTTCCTTTGTTTTGTCTTTGACATTTTAATTAACGTAAAGAAATTGTACATTAAATAAAGGAGAAACAAGATATTTATTTTCACGCAAATGTTTTAAACTAAAAGCAATATATAAGCTTAAATAATAAAAAATATGTATTACGCAATAATATTTTTTTCTCTTTTACGTCATGTAAAGTAATTTTATTATCTGTGAAGAACATAAAAATGAAGAAAAATGCATTAAGATGTTTTCAAGAAATGAGCATTAATTATAACAATTTTTTAGTATATTAAAATTCTCTCTTTATTTTCAACAAAACATACTTCAAAATAGAAAATACATAAAAAAATTTGTTATTGCATGCATTCTTCTCTTGTTTTGTATGTAAGAATATCTGACTGTAATAATGCATGAGAAATGTAGGTATATCAGAATTAATAACAACTGAAAATTTGAATATTACTGAAATATCATGGGTAATTTCATTCTTTCTTCACCTAAATCAAGTTCCACGGAATATATAAATCCATCAATAAAATTTTAAATATTAAAATATAAACTGTTAAATTTACAGGAATAAACACATAATATGTTTGAATACATTGTTGAAAGCCTTTCAACCGTAATTTACTTCCACAAAAATTCCAGATGCTATAAATGCATTGGATTTAAATTTAGGAAAATTTTTAATCCAACACACATCACGTAGAAAAACAATGTATTGTTAAGATAACAAACGACATTTTTTCAATGAAAAACTATCTAACTTGTTAATACTTTAGGAAAACTTTCCATTTGATGAAAAAATGCACACTTTTTTAGTCAAGAGCATACTAAAAATAATTTAAGATTACAGATAAAATATTTACTAGGAATACTCTAACATCATTTAAAAGCTAAATATTTATAGCGTCAAAAAAAGTCTTGACAATCATTGAAGAAATTTTAAAAAGTCCTCATTTCAAACCACTATGAGAACTGAAAACAAAACAGGAGAACGCTGGATCAATATGACTAATGAGTGATAGAAACTCCTACCTGACTCCCTACCCTGTATTTTGATTTTCAATATTTGCTTTCGCGGGTCTGTAGTTTTTGCCAGTTAACTTTAATCATCCAATTTATCCCTTTTTATCGATCAAACGTGAAATGATGTTTTATCATAGACAAAACATTGCTAAATATTACTTATAGGACCAGAACCTTATAAAAATTTTAATTTCCTAAATCAAAAATATAATTTTTTTTCCTTTATGAATTAACACATGATAAAGTAAAACATTTATAAAATGTTTCAAATGGAATCTACGCCGCTAAACATGTCTGATTAGAAATTAGATGTCAGCCAATAATAAGGAGGAATACTCAACAAAACGACTGGAAGGATATTTTTACAAAGAGGTATAGAGAGAAAATTTACCTTTTATAAATCATTGGTTAAAACTTTTGCCAGATGTGATGTGTTATAAAAGTAAATGTTATCTTCAGCTTTATGTCATTCAAATTATGAAGTTATCTTTGAACAATATAAAACAACCAGTAAATAAATTTATATTTTAACATGTTTCATGTGATATGAGGATTTCCTTTATATATATACAGGGTGGTCATAAAAAAATACTTTGCCGGTATATGGGGCTCTAGCGGCCAGTCCGTTCATCCGATCGAGGTGAAATTTCAGACATAGTTATTCAGAGGTATGAGCTCGAGATTCTCCAAACGGCAACAAAAATTCACCCACGATTACGGTTATAGTTACAGACTCGAAATTTTCCAATGGTAACATCCGTTTTTTTATCGCAAAATGCTCAGCGCATGCGAAAACCCTAAAGAGCATTAGAACCGTACGTGTATAGAAAGAAACAGACACGTTATGCACGCGCAAAAAACTGTTCTGCGAATCCCCACGCCATAAAAAACACGATTGGGGCGCAAGGAGTAAATTTGCATGTGACACAGAGTCAGTACACTAATCTCTGATAGCAACACAGATCGGAGAAAACATTTATTTTGATTACATACTTTCCACGTGAGTGCCATCACAGACAATTACACAGTGCATGCTGGCGACTGTGGACAATACAGACGAATATTACATCGCACGAGGGATGTTTGCAATCTCACGTTTGATAGAATCTTTCAAATCCGGCAAAGTTTGCGGATTGCACATGTACACTCTATATTTTAGATATCCCCAGACCTGAAATCCATAGTAGTGAGGTCAGGGTATCGCGGAGGCCATTGATTTTACCAGTTGAGATGAAATGCGCCTCGTCCGTTCATAATATACGAAGAGATCGATCATTATGTCCGACATATTGGATAAGAAATTCATTAAAAATGTCTCTTTGTTGTTGATGGTCTCTCACATCCAACATCTGAGCACGTTGGTACCGGTATAGAAACATGCGGATTACAGAGCGCAGTAACTTTTAGACCATTTATTTTGGTATATCAAATACACGAGATGCAGCTTTTGTAGTTTGCATGCTTCCTCTGGTCACTATGGGATGCACTTCCATAACAGTATCCTCAGGAACAGTTGGTCGCCCGGATCGCGGACTACCACAGGCGCAGCCAATTTCTTCGAACTTCATTACTAAATCACGAAGAGCTTGTGAAATGCATAGGTCATGTATTTCCGGATGGTTTCGACGGTAAATGCGCCAGGTTTTCACAGCATTCATCTTATTTTGATAATAGTTTTACCAACTCACCACGAACGAAGTCATTTTCTTGGCATCTCTGATTTCCGACTAAAGAACTAACAATCCCAGCCTGCTTTTTATCCGTTTTCTACGCTGACTATCTGGCAAACGACGTTCCGTGATTGATATTTTGTCTCTGTCATATTCGAATTTTCTTCGTGCGGCTTGATCGTGTTTTTTTTTGGGTCCGTTCTTTGAGCTGATTTTGTGCGAGCATAATGCGTCCGTTTATTGCAATAACCATACCGTTCCAACGTTCTTTAGGGTTTTCGCATGTGCTGAGCATTTTGCGATGAAAAAAAAGAGTGTTGCCATTGGAAAATTTCGAGTTTCTGTAACTATAACCGTAACCGAGAGCGCCATTTTGTTCACGTTCACAAAATCTGGAGCTCATACCTCTGAATAGCTACATCTGAAATTTCAGATCGATCGGTTGAATGGACTGGCCGCTAGAGCTCCATATATCGGCAAAGTTTTTTTTTTTATGACCACTCTGCATATATATTTTTTATGGATAATGTATATTTTATAAAATGGAAATATAATTTCCATTATACAAAAAACATTAGTTGAAGTTACTTAATGAATCAGTTGAAGATGACTAGCTATTCTGTTATAAAGAAATTCATGTGCCGCTTAGTTCCAATCGATATTAACCTGTTGAGGGAAAAGTGATATATTTATATCGTTTTCGGATAATAGTCTGAAATTGGATTATAGCTCTCCGAATCCGCGTTTCGTATTTTTAATTATAGTTTCACGCTATTTATGGTATACTGACATTAATGTAGACAATAAAAATGAGGTTGAAATTTGGAATTGTCGTATTTATTGGTTAAAACTACCTCCACTAGGATTCCAAGAGTAGTTTTACTATTTTATTAGATTAAAGATTGAGACGTGTTCTACAGCATCGAAAACCTAGAACAAACGTCATTACACAGTTTATCAAAAATGCTACTTAATAAAACAATTTCCAGTCCTCCACGAAAACATAGGACATGTTTAAATTTAATAAACAATTATGAAACACATTTAACATTTAAAATATTTTTCACGAAAATAATATAACAATATTGTTTGAAAGTTCTAATATGTTTTACGTTCTTGGTGTGGGACAAAAAATCGAGTATAAATCATTTAATTATAGTTCAGATGAAATACTGATTTATAAATATATAGTTAACTTTCAACCGGTATTCGACAAAAGAAATTTATGTCAAAACGTATAAAGAGACAATAGAAAGCCAGACAGCAGATTTTATATAGGTATAAATGTTTATAGAAAACACTACCAGTATCGCTTTTGTAATACAACTATCGGGAAATTTTTTATTAAGTCCAAAACTGGCTGTTTACTTACTTCTCACATCAGATGAATTTTTAATAAAATTTTAGTTGAGAATTGGCAAATTATAAATTTCATTATACGTAACTTATTTTTATAAATAATCTTTATGTAGCTTCTAAGATTTTTTTATTTTCATGACAAAACATATTTCTTGTAGAGATTTCTTCACATACTGAATTATTGATGCATGGGATAACGTCGATTTTCTTTTAAAATGTAGCTAGCCGGAGGAGGAACTTTTAAAATAATTCAGAACTTTTGTCATGACAATTGCATTAGAGGTATAAATTGCACTAAATTAATAAAATATATAAAGTCTAGGATGCACCACTTTCGGTAATCAAAGAAAGTAAGCGAAATAAACAGAAATTTTATTATTTATTTGTACGCTAGTTTAATTTTTTTTTCATTTTTTGCAATGCAGAAAAAATTTATTTTAAAATAAAATAAAATTAAAACAATAAAAGTTTATTATGCCTCTGTGATTTTTTTTACGATGTAGTGCTTTATTTAAAGCTTTCAGTTAGTTTATACTGTTGCTATTTGTATCTAATGTTTAGACTGCATTCTGATTGCGACAGCTGTTGCATAAGTTATTTTCTCAGATTAAAAAATCGACTGCTAAAGCAACTAAATTTCTTAACCACCGAAGAAGTGTATAAGCCTGCTTCCTGGGATAAAAGTTACAAAATGTAAAATAAATTTGAAACAAAATGGTCGTAGTTCATATTTATATATTTTGTTGAGTGAATGGACCTCATCTGGTGCTAAGATTTACCGAACATTTTAATCTTATCAGCTACATTTCGTCATAATATAGACAATATGTATTAAGAATGCAAGAATAAAATGATATTTTGTCAGAAGAAAGTATAAATAACTCAGGTAAGTGCAGAAATGTATAGCGGATCATTTAAAAGCCGTCAACAAAAAGACAGTGCATAGAACACTCAAGCTTGCGAAATCGATGCGGTTTTTATAAAGTTGTATTCTCAATTCTATGGTCAAATGGCACAACTGCAACGAATCGGGAAAGTAGCAGAGAATATTAAATCTACATTAAATTCTCATAAAAAATGCACTTTTTGTTCGAATATTACTCAATAGGTAGATGCACCACATATATTGGGAAAGCCTATGATGTAGATGATAAATGAAAATATCATTTACACATATATAAAAACAACACAAGTATATATATACACACTACCACAGCTTCTTTTACAATTCATGTTTTATTAATTCAATTGCCACCACTTTCTAAAAATAAAAATATATTTTAATCACACTTTGACATTTGCAAAAGAAAAGTACTACAAAGCGTGTTTTTTAAAAATATTGGCGCAAATAATAAATAAAAATAACATGTTAGTGACAGACCGACTTCCCATTGATCTGTTGGCAAGAAGTTTTATAGATCGCATTTTCAAAACTAAAAAGAATCTCCTTTGAAAAGATTAGTCCCCGTGGACAAAAGTTAAAACCTTTATAACTGCCAGAAACTCAAACTAAAATTACTACTTGCATCTAGACGAAAGTAGCAATAGTCATGAAACACATCAAAATAGCAAACAATCGAGGTATTATCTTCCATTATGATGACTCCATTCCATATGTACCTTTGTTTTTAAAAAATAAACTCCTTACATTTGGTGTATACATTCATCACCATCTTCCTTACTCTCCGAAAAATTCTCTATCCGATTAATATTTATTTCTTTCTCTCAAAAATTCTCATAAGAAAAAATTAATTCTTTGAATGGTATAAAAAAAAAAAAAAACACGCCGGCAAGTATTTCGTCACGAATCACAAAATATTTGGAAAGAAGGTTTTATAATAATACTTAAAACACAAAAGAAGTTTGGTTCATCAGATTGGTTGAAGATTTTTTCAATAAACACGTATTTATACTAAAAAACTCTGAAAAAACAGTAAATATCAATGCCTCATAACAAAGCTCGTTTTTATTGTGAAATATGAAGTTAATTTCATAGCACAGGAAGTTTAATTCATACAAAAAATTTAATTTATAAAAAAATCATTTTTATATATATGAAAGTGGAATACTGCCTGTAACCTTAGTTTAATGTACTTTCGGCACAATGCATTTTATGCTTAATGCTCAAATTTAATTTGTTATGAAAGTTATGCGTTTAGCATATATAAACAGTTACAGCAAACCAGGTGTTTACAAATATTCACTTTAAAAAAAAACATTTCTTATAATATATATCTTTAAAATATGCTTTTGTAAAAGCTAAAATTAATCCTGAAACCATTTTAATGTACAACATTAAACAAGGTAAAATTCTTCCGAAATTACTTGTTTCTAAGTAAGTTTTTTTACTCAATTTTAAAGGAATATTTAGAATGCATATTTGAAATACTATGAAAGTTGTTGAACAACAGTTTGTTTTCCAAATTTTACTGACATTTTAGCTACACATAACAAGATAAAGCTTGACATTATGAGTGCTAAAATTAATGTTTTCTTAAGTAAAGAATGTTTCACAAAAGATTAAATATTTTGACATCTTTGTGTAAAATGCAAATGCGAAATTTAATACACGCTCTCCATTCTGTTAAAGCATCTTACATAAAATTTGTTTTTGTATGCTTCTAAAAAGTAAACAAACATCAAAATAAAATGAAAAAAAACTTCTTTGTATCTAGGAATTTGTACAATAAATGCCGAAAAATTGTAGTCGTAGTCAATATATATATATATATATATATATTCATTGAAGTTTCTAAAAATATTATTAGAAAGAATGTTCTGGCATTTTGAATGATTTTTCTTATGCAATTAAAAACAAAAATTTGTTTTTTTTTAGAACACAGCAATGCAATAAATATATTCTTTAAATAAATGTCATACTAAAATGTAAAACAAATTACTTAAATGTTACTGAAAAACAATAATCGTATTTATCCACATAGTAACTTACTGAAGTTTAAATATTATCTCGTTGTCTGAAATTTAACGAATTTACTTATATTTTGCACTATTCAATTGATATTTATATAACAATATGCTAAGGAAGACTTTTTGAAGGCGTTTGTAAAATAATATATTACAATAGGACTTGAAATGGTATTACATTTTTTATTTTTTTTTGCCCTTTATTACATATAATTTATTTAAAAGCGTAACTTATATTTTAAATCTAAAGGGTGAAATATGAATATCAAATAAAGGAATTGACAACGGTGCAAAAAATATTAAATAAACTTTTATAATTATTATTATTTTTAAATTTCAAATCATAAATTTAGTTGGATTAAAAAAGCTTAGCGATATATTATCATTTCTATATGCAGAAAATTACAAAGTAATTTTTAAGCCAAAATAATATTCGAAAAAAAAATGTATTAAATTAAATGTATTTAATCGAACTTCAGACCTGTATGGCTTAAAAACATACGATTTTTGTCGAAACATAAAAATTTAGCTTATCAACAGTTTTCATCTCCACTCTCTTTATTGTATGAATAATTTAGAAAACTTCGTCCTTTATTCTTTATTTCCTGAATATTTGTAAATAAACTTCACTTAAAAATCTTATACCTTTCACAATCTTTGTTTACAAAAAATATATATTTCTAAATCATACATTTTAATAATAAGTTTCTGCCATTAGATTTATTATCAACCTTATATGTCATTTTTTTCTTTATATAGCTATATATTTAGATGTTGTATTTAAGTAATGCAATATTTAATTTGGAAGTATCTTGCATTTTATTTCTTTAAATATTAAATAGAATATAAAAGCGCGTTTCTTTTAATGTACAGCTCATATTCAAAATATTAGAATAATTACCTTTTTTTTAGAAATTGAAAATATCGTTTGGTAATTTAATATCTTTTAATGAAAATATGCAAACGATAGTTTTATTAAGAATTTATTGTTGATTAAAATTACTTGTTATCTTAAATTTAATATAATTTTTGAAAAGATTAATTGCAAAAAAAGAATTATTTTGAAAAGTCAAAATGTTAGAATATTTATTCAAGTGGTTCAAAATATTAGAATATTTCACATTAATTCTCCTTTAATTATTACCAATTCTTAACTGGTGGCATCATTGATTAAATTCAGACTATTTTATTTAAAATCAGTATTCTTTTTTGCAGTTTGTTTCTTTTTCGTCTTAAAATGGGCCGTGTGAGTGATATTCCTGAATCTACTAAACTTCGTATGGTTGATTTGTATCGGCACGGTAAAAATCAATGTTTTATAGCGAATTATTTACATTGTTCGCAATCGAGCGTTAGTAAAATACTAGCACAATATTCAAAAATTGGAAAATTTCAAAATAATCGCCGAAATGGTGGCCGAAAATCAAAAACATCTGCTAGAGATGACAGAAAACTGAAGCGTATAGTTAAGAAAAACCGTTTTAAAAGTGTGCGATTCTTGCACCGAAAATGGAAAGAAGAAGGAGTTGAAGTTTCTACATCGACAACATTAAGACGTCTCCATAAATTTAAATTTGAATCTCGTGTACCGAAAACAAAACCTCTCATGACTGCAAGACAAAAGCGTATAAGATTGATTTGGTGTAAATCAAGACGTTTATGGAGCAATGAAGATTGGAAAAATATATTATTTAGTGATGAAAGTATGTTTTGTGTTTCATATGGTAATCAAGGTATTCGAGTTTGGAGAATGAAGCAAGAAGCATTTGATAAAGAATGCCTTAAACGTTCCGTAAAATTTGCTGCTAGTGTCATGGTTTGGGGTTGTATGAGTGCAGAAGGACCTGGAAAGTTATGCATCGTCTACGAAAAGGTTAACTCCCTGATATATCAAGAAATTTTAGAATATTACATGATTCCATCATCAGAAGATTTATTTGAAGATGATTTCATCTTTCAACAAGATTTAGCGTCCCTACATACCTCGGTGTCAATTAAGAATTGGTTCCGCCAACGCAACATTAAGGTACTTCCTTGGCCACAAAATTCACCAGATCTTAATCCCATCGAAAACTTATGGTGTATAATGAAGAAAAAACTTCAAGAAAATCCTCCTTCAAGTAAAACTGAGTTAGTGGCACGTATAAAGCCTATTTCGGCTAATATTGATAGAAATGTTTGTAAACACCTTGTATATAGTGTGCAAGATCGATTGTACGCTGTTATGAAAGCTAAAGGGGATGCTACAAAATATTAACTACCATTTAATTCATATTCATAAGGTAATATTGTTGCGTAAAATAAAATATTCTAATATTTTGAACCAATCTAAATTTTATTCTAATATTCTGGTGTGTTTAAGGAAACTGTATACCTAATTTATTGTGCTGTATTTTATATTTTATAAATGTTAAAATCTTATCTAAACATTCCAGATTTAATTTATAAGAAATTTAATTGCATTTACTTAGTATAAAAAATAAATAAATGACAAATAATTTTTTCTTATTACTTTTTCTCAATTATTCTAATATTTTGAATATGAGCTGTAATAGTATCATGTCAGGATCATATATGATTTCTATCTCTATGAATGATAACTAATTCAGCTATCGCAGATTGAGTTGTTCAGCTATCTAATTCAGTTTGCAATCAAGCAAAAATGAAAACAACACATGACATTTTTTATGTTAATCTATGGTCCTATTAGTCAGATATGGTCTGAGCATGTTGATCGACACCATTCTGACAAAAGATAGTGTGCTTCACTCCAAAACAAACATGTAAATTTCAATTGACAATTGTAACAGCAATGAAGATGTTTTGTCAATACAACAATCTGGCGTTTTTTATATAAAAAAATAATGACATCATGAACAGAAAATTATTACACTGGATGAGATCTCATGAACAACTTATAATTTTAAACCAGTGTTGCTTCGAATCACTCATTTGCCGTTTCCATATTTTTTCTTGAAGTCAACGCCTATTATTATGCCGTTTTAAAAATGTCTCTAAAACACCTTTACTAATTGCTTTGCGATGAGATCATTTTATTTACCTCTTAATGTTTTACCATCGTTTTTACAAAGAAATTTTTTTTACGTGAATCTCGAAAATGCTCTGATAATATAACGTAAACTTTACAATAACAAATAATTGGTGGCAATATTTAAGATTTTGAACTCGTTAAGTTACACGTATTCCACTATCTAGTCCTCAAGGTGTTAAGATTAAGGTTTAAAAAGTTTTAAACTTGGAATGAGTCTAAATTATTTGTTGGAATACTTTAAATAACGTTCTTTCTGGAGAAGACTCCAACTTTAAATAGGTTTCTTACAATTGCTAACCGTTTAAATTATCTTTATACATATAATGAATGTTAAAGTAAATTCATATTTCTAAAAACCTGTTTAAATTTTAATATGTTATTGGTAAAGTGTGTTAAGATTAAAATAATTTTTAAAATTGCAATAATAAACATCACTAAACTATTGCTACAAATTCTTCTTGAAAATTTTACAAATTTCATATTCAGCATAAACACAATTTTTACAATTTTAATGATAAAGTTTGATAATGTAAGACCTATGAGAATAGAATATAATTTTATTCACTTAAATTTATTACACGTAAAATAGTCAAATAAAAGTTAAGAAATTATGCATACAAAAATATTTTCAAATGTACTTCAGTGAGTTTATTCTTGTATCTCTACATTTTCCATTATACTCCAATGTTAATAGTCTATGTATTGTATAAACTACGTGTATACTTTAAAATAATGTATGATAATTTTTTAAGAGTCGAGAAAATGATAATTGTTTTTAATAAAATTGAAAATATAGAACTTAGTTTTAAATATTTTCCAAAAATCCCCTAATAAAAAATAGAAATTTTCTTTAATAATTAATAGAAATTTTCATGTATGAACTTTTCATTACTAAGAACAGCTCTTTTTTATATATTTATATAATGCAGAGAGAATTTGAAAAAAAATTCTCTTATTATGTATTATAATGTAATAATGCATTTTGAATAACTGGGAATAAACAATCTTGCGTATAATTTTTTAATATAATAATATAAAACTACACGGAAATATATAAACGCAGCTTAATTTTTTTTCTGTAAAAAACTTCAACGAACAACACATGAGAAAAAAAAGTGTACATAATTAGTTTTCTTTTATTTATATTTGTTTCTCGATTTCATGAGAAACATAAGATTCAATAAAAAAAATATTTTTGATAAATAATAGAAGAATGGAAATGACATTATGTGAAGTTCAAACTGCATTTAATTAAATAAATACAGACACGTAGAAATAAGCCATTAAGAAGTGGAACTATATTCCATAATTCAATGATGATAATGATGTGCATTCATATTCATGTTCGTTTATGTGATTTTCGGAAGGTAAAAATAAAGTTTAAATTACGTTCTGATTTTAAATCAAGTATTAATATACAAATTACATCTAACATCTTTTCTTTGCAAAACGTAATAATATACTTTCTAATTTAATACTTTTTATGTGGATTATTTTAAAGACATTACATTTACATTAATGTATGCCATTATTTTCTATTTCTTATGTAGATTTTATTTATACCATACAAAACCAATCGGAAATTGTAAGTCAACAGCAAATGAGGTGCGCTCATACTATACCGAGGTTTTAAATATATACAATACTTCCTATACAATACAGTATCCAAAAACTTCTGTGCATTCCTATAAATACTATGTGCATTCTACTATACTGGAATTAATTTGTAACAAACTTCAGTGGGGTACATCAGTTTCATATAATGTGAAATACTTTAATATAAATAAATGTACCCCGATCCATTTTTCCCTATACCATTTTGTAATAAGTATACATTTTTATAGTTCTGTAAACAAGTAAAAAGTACACTTTGCACCACAGATTGTACCGTATGTATATTTCAATACATATTTTATCGATGCATAGGATTTTTATTATATGCGAAAGAGTGTAAATCTTTAAGATGCGCATAAAATTATTTTTCCCGTTGACTATAATGTACTGGAATAGTTTGATTGCCCGTGTAATTAATCTATGTATTTGATTATCATAAAATTTGAAATGACTCGACAAAATTATGTATTATTTATATATTTTAAATTTTAATCGATTCGCTGGGTAGTTTTTGCGTTGTTATATGCGGACAGACGGATGGACGGACAGATTTAACGACTACTATAGGAGCTTCCTATTACATAATTGTGAACAACTCTAAAAATGTTTCGATAAAGAAAATACAATGCAAATTTCCTTCATTTACTGCTATTCCGATACCTATTATTTAACTTTTAGAAAAGTATTCAGTTTGCGGTGCGTTTGTAATTCTGCAAATTCTTAGCACCTACAGTCGTCGTTCAGTTTGTCCGTCCGTCCGAATATAACAGAGCCACCAAATCATTTCAAATTAAAAATATATAATGTTTTGCATGATTTTGTTGATTCGTTTGATTTTTTTATGAAAATTGGACATATAGTTTAATTTCAGGGACAATCAAAAATATTCCGTTACATTACGGCCAATAGGATTTTTTTTTTTCGAGTACGTTTGAATGATGTTACGCTCTCTCGAATAAAATTGAGATGCATGTATGAGTTATGTACTAAAATTTGCATTTTGTACAATATGGAGTGAAAATAATATTTGTTATTAATTTACAGGGCCGCAATGAAGTATTTCCTTGCATAATGGTAAAAGGGGATGCATTGATTTGAGCGCGTTTAATTATGAAATTGATAACGTTACTAAGGTTTAATCGAAGTTATATCCTTTATAATAGAAAGCATATATTATTTACAAAGACACACAAACTACAAATTAAATCCTGTGTATGAGAAAGCAGATAGCAATTGCAGGGACACACAGAAAAATTTTATCACTATAATATATCCTAAAGTACTGTATAGTAAAACACCATGATCTAAATATTTTTAAAATTTTCGCATTACGAACGCACTTGATTCGGTACGCTTTATGTGTAATTTACGACTTGTACTTGTTGGTAGACACTAGTTCAAAGATTATAAATGAAGTATTTGGACAGCTGGAACTGGGAATATTTAAATCAGCTGCATATCCCCAAACAGTAAATGACCATACAAAAATCTCCAAATTGAGTAGCTTGTGTTATTAAAAGAAGAAAAGAACAAATTCATAATCTGGAATTTGCTAGAATTGTGGAAACTCACAAAGGTGTTGATAAACTTGTCGGTATATTAGATTTCAAGACCTCTGCAGATATGTTGCGTAGAAATATTACCAAACCAGTTCCATTCCTTTTTTATGATGATGTTGTACAACCCTCCAACGCCCGGCGGGATGCTTAGGTTAATACTCTAAACATTTATGTAGCCGGCTTATGCTCTGTTCAGCTTTGAACGAAAAAAAAAATCTATTGTTGATGTTAGAATTTCTTTTGACGTATCACGATGAATGGCTCTTAATGGATTTTGTATGTTCGTTTTACTAATAAAATACTTATTTTGTGATGTAAATATGTTGATTATTTATCAAATTACATCCACTATACCTATAAGACACACTTTATTAAATTTGAATGATTTCTTCAGAACAAGAACACTAATGTTTGAATGTTTTTTCTTAATCATTTCAAGTAAAAAATTTCTTGCTTTCATAATATTTCTTTTTCATATACTAAGACGCCAATACATTAATCTTATAAACCCAGTACTTTTTAAACCCTCTAAAATAACATTTTATTTAAGAAAATATACAATATTTAGAAATATTTTCCAAATTCATAATTAATTTCACTAACAAGAAAACATGATATTAATAAATTAATGCTATATTAATGCCATAAGATTCCATTCGAAAGCATTATAGATTGTGGCATAAAAAATGTATTTGATTTCATTAAAAAATGCCTTAGATTGGGCCAAAGAAATTCCATAAGATTTCATCCCTAAAACTCATTAGACGTCTAATATACAGTGAATTAAAATTGCCATACCCTTAATGTTTATATAGTTTTCCATGGTATTTTTTTTTTGTAAAAAACTATAACATTTTACTTATGTTTTTTTATGATAATTAGATGTCATTTTCTGCTTACGGAAATTAATGTATATCTCAGAATCGTCTAATTGCTTGATGGAAATTTGATAGAATTTCATTCAATGAGAAATGTTTACTTTAATTTTAAAAAATCTTTTTTTTTCTTTTATACCATCTGAAAACAAATAATGTAATAACAAGATTTACAAATAGATGACATATACTCAGCTGCATACTTTGGTTATTTAAAAAAATTATAAAGTATTCAAAATATCAGAAATCTGTAGACATCAAGAAACGTTTATAGAAGGAATCCTGCTAATATACGTTGAATTTAAAATTCAATACTATGTGTTTTTTTATGCAATTTGATAGAATAGAATGTCTTCAGTTTCGTGCATTTTTTATACCAATGTGGTACGTCATCTGTATTTAACTGTATAATAGTTAAGGAATAATTTAATTTTACATCTTTTAATTGAATAAACTCAACATTCTAAAAAATAACATAATTTATAGCTAAACATTAATTTATACTTTTACTGTCACATAAAATAATTATATTTGAATTATTTGTTGCTATCCTGTCACACGAGACAGATATATCTTTACTAAGGGATTAATTTTGAAACATGTCATAGAGAAACGAAATCCTGCATAAAAATGCAAAATATATATGAAAATACATGCAAACTTAATTTTACTTGAATTCAATATATTTTCATATACGATATTTAATTATGATACAAATAATAAACACGGCTTTTTTTTTTGTTCCATTCCAATAATATCAACCCATTAAAATACCAAGAAAATAATATTTATTTCCATTTTGAGAGGAATTTCTTTTGTTACTAAAATAACAACCATTATAGTTTAACGAATTGTAATAAATATCATTTTTTATATTTTGATCTTATTTATGTTTAAATATTCTGGCGGCATTGGATTATTCTCTACCAAGATAAAACATTTGGTTGGTAGAAAAAATATTTAATTAAAAATGTTCTGTTCGTTTCACTTGTTTCTGCGTACGAAAAGAATCTTAGAAAGAGAGAATTTAAAATATTAAGATCTCTAGAGGTTTGCTTTTCTTTTTTAAGTTTACATTGTTTAATTTTCTTTTGCCTAATTTTCATTTTCGTTAGTTCAATAAACGCATTAAAAATTTCACTTTAGTATTTGGTGGAATTCATGTAAAGCTGATTTGCATGTATCATGTTGATTTCAAGAACAACGTCTGTTATTTTGTTTTAGTTAAAGTTTATTTAATATTTCATGCATTTCTTTTATGGCTCAATTTTTAAAATTGCATATAACTGAGGAAAGAAAATCGTACATCTTTTAAAAAATGACAATTGATCAACAAAAATTTATAAAGCGTTTATGCACGATTTCATAAGAAAGAAAAATCGATTTAACCCGTTGAGCATCTGGCAAATTGGTAAATTTGTAACGTTTTATTCTGTATATATTGTTTTAAATGCTCAGAATTTTTTCAACATTCTTAAAAAAAGCATCTAGAAATATGAATTAATCCTTCAAATATTATTCATTCTAAAATATATTGAAAATTTATAGAATCATATTATCTTAAATATTGCTTATATTGTTCAGTGATTATATTTATTCAGTGAAATCTGGAACTTAGCGAAAGGAATATTACATTCCCAAAACTTAGAGGGTTTAACTTGCTTATATTCAGAAAGTATCAGCATACAAAAGTTTATCTATTTTTAATTTACGATAAACAGTAACTGGTGACAGCAAAATATGTACTCTAATAGAAATTTATTGAATGAACAATAGAAAGAAACCCAGAAATGGAATGAAATGTATAAGAGTGTTAAAAAGAATACGTTAAATTTGATTACCAAGTAAGGCTAGTTTAAACGTGCCGCATAAATTAATGTGGAAAATGTGATTAATTTTTTGTCCATATGCGATTCATTCTTCAAGATATTAAGGAAATATTTAAAATTTTTAAGCGGATTGTTATAGATTAGGAAAAAGATCGTGTATAATAATAAAAATTGATGAAAATCAAATCATAAATTCTTCAACCAGCAGAAAAATTAGTTTGAATACGATGATGTTTTTACCAAGCATTTGATGAATCGTGAAGGAAATTATGCACATGAACAGACCGAAAGACCATTGTATATAACAAAAACAATGCTTGTACATATATGTTTTAGACTTCACGACGAAAACCGTTAAAACTTGTCTGAAATTGTAATGGCATGTATTAACTATCATTATTTTATAGAGTATCAGATAAATGGCTTAGATGATAAAATTTTTACTCGGATCTCTACTTAAAAATTTACTGCATTATGTTTTTAGTTCGAAATGTCAAAAATTCCAAGGACAATAGAAAAGATCTAGAAGGATAATCGAGCAGAAAAATATATTTTAAGTTGAGAAAATATAGCTTTTATTAAATAAACTTTTTACTTATTTTTGTTTAAAAAGAAGGACCTTTACATTCTCGGTTAAGATGCTGCAATTTCTAAAGCATAATCATTCCACGATTTTATAGAATAAAATATTCTGATCAATGCGAGTGCTTCATAATATCGTCCAGTAATTGTTAAAATAAAATAAATATTTGCAAAATACCCAGAATATTGTTAAAACTTCAAAACAAATTCAAAGAAATTATACATTCACCTACCGTGTCAAGTATATTTTGTATAGCTTTATAAATTGAACTATATTTTACACAAAAGGCGTATTTATAAAGTTAGATGACTATGAATTTAAAGAACACATACAAAAAATAGTCATATATTGAAAATAACCTAAGGCAAACTTGAAATCATTACAGATATTCATAAGGATATAAAATAAATCGATTAAACTATGTGTACACAATTTAAAAATTTTATCAGTTTGTTGCGTTTGAGTGATCTTAAATACCTGTATTATTCATGCCTTAGGCATATTTTGAAAGCTTCTTGATAAGGATATTTAAACATTTCTTTCTAACCAATGAAATGAAAGGCAATTATATGAATTTACATATCGATCTGTGTACTCACATATTACGCGACATCTCGCGTAAAGGTGTTAAACATTTCAGTAAAAATTATGAAAGAAATATTTTACATTTATGTAGATTTTCACCGACGTTCTGGCATAATACAAATTCATATAAATAAGCACAAGTATATTTACTAAAATTACTTGCATGTGCATACATAAATCATAAAAATATTTTATATACATCTGAAAATATCTTAAAAATGCATTAACTTTAATTCTATCGGTGTGAAATGATAACTTTTAAAGTTTCTGATTAATGATTATTTTACTTGTAATTTTTATATTTAACTCTCACGAATCAGTTTAATACATTGAGGATGTTTGTTTCAATACTTAATAACTTTAAAAATTAAAGACATAAATGACTATCAAATTATACAAAATAACTACCTCAAAGGTGTTGCAAAAATATAGATATTATTTATTTAATTTACCTGAGATCTTTAGAATGCTCAAGCATTCATTATCAAAGGACCATAAAAGAAGATATGATAATATGTAGATAAATATTTTCTTTTATGTTCCTTTGATAATGAATGCGTGGGCATTCGAAATATTTCAGGTAAATTAAATAAATATCTATATTTTTGCAACAACTTTAAAGTAGTTATTTTGTGTAATTTGATTTAATAACAAGGTGTAAATTTCCACCAAAGACAATAGTATACAGTGGTTTTGACTCATTGAATAAATTAATATTTTGAAAGGTGCCAGTTGACACCGCTAGAAAATAGAGTTAAAAACTTTTATCATTCAAAAGATTTTTAAAGACCATCAACAACTTTTATTTATAAGTTATTTTTTATGCACTGTTTTGGTAATAAATTAGGAGAAAACATTGTACTTCAAAGTTGGTACTTCAGATATGATTACCAATAAATGTATTCATATTTATAACAAAACAAGATTTAATCTATTATACACATTTAGCATTACTATTAGTTCAAAGCATAGTTAAAATGTTTATATTTTTTATGCCAAACAATATAAAGTTTGAATAATTCTTGTCGTTATTTTCCTATTATACAGCTTATTTTGCATTCTCTTTAATGTAAATAACTCTCGGTTCAGCTTAATAATTGTTTAATCATGCATTTCTGGATGTATTGTCAATAGGGTCATTTAAATGAAAGAAAATCCGGATACATGCTAATTAAAGTACTAATGTTATGAATTCTAAAATTTAGTTCAGAAATTTTCCTTTTGGCATTCAGTTTATAAAAAAACTCACCTCTCCTCATGGTTTTTTTTTTGTCTATTATAGTTCTAAAGAAAAGAATTTGTCCGTCTGTGTTCACAAGGGACATCTGGAGGCAGAGATACAATATTTGGTTGGGATATAACTGTATGTATCTAGTTATGTACTTCGAATCTAGTTTTTTAATTTTCGTTAACCCTCTGACCTCTGAGCAAAAGGGTAAAATTGTAACGTTGTTATCTCTTTAATTTATGAAATTTACTAAAAAAAGATGTTTTTTCCAACCTGATACAAAATATGTTATTACGTATAAGCGTATAATCTTTGAGAGTAATCCTGACTTAATTTTTGAAAACTGGGTTTTATTTGTAGAATTATAATAACTTAAATATTGTTTTTGTTGTACTGAAACCTGCAGCTTAGTGTGCAAAAAAATCCGGTCACGGCAATCTCAGGAGGATAATTAAGCGAAATAGTCATTAAGTCGCATAATGATCAACGCAAAACTATACAAAAAGGCAAGGCGAACCGGCCATTGCACGATTAAAAAGAAGTCTCACCCCGTTTCTCCTATGGTAAATATATATATATATATATATATATATATATATATATATATATATATATATATATATATATATATATATATACATATATATATATTCTGTTTTCCATTGTGCTTTTTTCGCATTGCTGTGGTGACATGCTGTAAAGGGATTGAACAGAAAATATACATCTTATTAGCATAATTTTAAAAAGAATCATTCATGAAAAAAAATCGAATATTAATCCTTTGAAAAATTCTCTTCTAAACGCCATTTTTCTTATGAGTTCTTTTTCAGTCGGTATATATATATATCGTATATATATATCTTATTCAATCGGTCGATATTTTCAATCACGTATCGACTCAATCAACTATTCATTTTAAAAGTAAGAAGAATATTAAAAAAAATATTTTTGCAACGCTTTTTGTGATTTTGGCTGCAATATTTAAAAATTTGCATTCAGTCCAAAATAAGTAAAAAATTTCCTGCGAATTTAGTTACATTTTTTTTGTTATTTCCTTTTATTAAAATACGAATAAATTTAATATTTTACGTTAAGTTTTTGAGGCAGAAATTTTTATCAATTATTAAAATATATATATATATATATAATTTTTTAAAAATTACATAAAATAATGATGCATACTTCTTTAAGTATTATTTATGTCAACAGGCGGCAAAAGATAAGTTATTAATAAATTAATTTAAAATTATAAATATAATGTACATTGGTATTCTTCGAGTGAAGTTGGGGAATCTAGGGGCTACAAAATAGACAATTTACAAAAAATATTCGATATTGGATTATTTATTACTCATTAATATTTTGTTTTTAGTTAAATTATTTTTCATTATAGTTATTTCCTAATTCATACAAAAGCTGTAACTTATTAACAGTTAGCATATACTCATTCCAACTGCTTGTAAACCTGCTTTTTCTTGTTTCTAGTTTTTTTAAGTGCTGTTATCAATCGTTTCGCTTTTCTAATTGAACTTATTTTTAATTATTATTTTATTTTTTCATTCACTATTCAATATCTTGATATGAATGTCGTAGCCATTTTGAAATTATTGGTATTGCATAAGCATTTTTCTTAAATGCAGTTTTGAGTTTTTAAATTTTCAATATCTATTATTTTTAACAATCAAATTGAACATAGAAATTTCTGTTTATTCCTTTTTTATACTGAAAGGAAATCATTTGCGTCATTTTTATATTGTGTAATTGCTTAATGACATTTTTAATAATGTAAATTTCCCTTTCCTTATTGCATTATTATTTGCTTCTGATTTCCTTTCTTTTTTTCGCCATTTTTTTTCATTCTTCCATTTGTCATAATTGGACTAATTCTATCTTGCATCGAATTCTAATAATAGGCAAGTTTTTATACTGTCGGCTTTTACTTTTATTTATTATAATATATCGAAAGATATATTTATATATTTATACATTAGAATCAAAATAATCTCGGAAACAGTGGTTTGTTTATTTTATACCATTCCTGACAATTTCTACGCCTTTTTTCAATGAAAAAATATATATGTCAACCAAAAATTTTAAATAAAAAATGATAGTATATAATGTAAAATATATCACTAAATAAAGTTATTATACATTTTATTAAATAAACTTTGTGGTTTATATGATTTATGAAGGATGCAGATGTTGGTATCTATGTTATACGGATGAAAAATAGTGTTAGGCATTTGAAAGAAACTTTTTCTGAAATTTGGCTGATGCAGATATTTTATAAATACATATGATTGTTTTAAGTATTGATAATGCATATACATACTCAAGATTAAAAATATTCTAGTATATTTAATCTTATATTGTACAGGAAAACAATAAAAAGTTCAAACAGTTTTAGAGAATTATTCATATGTATCTTGAATCATTTTACGAGGATACCACGCTTGTTTTTTAAAAAATCTGCCTTTAAAAGCATAATATGTGAATGCCTGATACATTATATAAAGTTATGATTCTGCCAAACTGCTCAAATTAATTCGAACGATAAGGAAATATTTTTAACTGGCTATTGCCAGCACTTGCTGTTATTGCACTCGATTATTTTTTACACATAACCTCTCAGATAGTTAGTACTTTTGTAAGTTTAGGCATTGGCTCTCTAAGGGTTGCCCGCAGGGTTCCTCTTTAGGACCTTTCCTGTGGAAAGTGTTACACAGAAAATAATAAATATACAAAGAACAAGAGTATTTCGAGTAATAGCGTTTGAAGGCGATATATAGTTGGTGGTGTATGGAAGAACAAGTAAAATACTAGAAGAGATGTGCACTGGGGCTTTGCCATTAGTGAGTGACTGGGCAGACTTAAACCAAATTAACATCTCATATGGAAAATGCAAGGCATTAAATCTCAGAAAATTAAAATATCTAAAAAGAGCTCAAATTTTTAAAATGAATAATTACAAACTGAAATCCGAAAATACACTATCGTGCCTTGGTTTATTCCTCGATAATATACTATCATTTTTGCCTCACTTAAGAAATAAAAGAACAGAGCTGAATTCAATAATCCAGGAACTACTAAATCTTACATGAAAAGAAGGATGAATAAATAAAAATATCTTAAAAATCTGGTATACACAATCTTAGAAAAAAGATAACGTATGGAGCAGCTCTTTGGTACGACCACCTACAGAAATCTCACGGGCTTCGTTTACTATCCTCAATACAGGCTCACTGCCTTCTTTTTAAAAACGGGCGCATATAGAAAAACGGCCACCCTTGCACTTTGTGCCTTAACAGGAATTCCACCATTGCATCTCAGAGTACTTGAAATTGCTACATCGGCAAAAGTAATAAGATTGGGGACACCAGTAGAAAATTTTAGACCTTAGTTCTATTAAGGCAAATCCCCAAATTCATCAGTGTGTCCTTACAAAAATTATATACACAAGGAAAATAAAAACTTCCAAATGGAAATAAAAATCTACACAGACGGTTTCAAAATAGAAGAAGGGACTAGGTTAGCCTTTTGTGCTTACGAAAACTCGATTTTGTGTCATACTTTTCAATCAAAATTAAGGCTTGAAAACACAGTTTTTCAAGGCAGAATTGCTAGCGGTATTGCATGCAGTTGAGTGGATGGAAAAAAGCAAGTACGGAAGTGCAACAATATACTCAGATAGCCTCTCAAGCGTAAAAGCCATTGCAGACAGCACAACAAAAATAGCACTTGTCCTGAACATAATTACTACAGATTACAAATAAAATAATAATACTAAAATGGTCAAAAGGACACTCCGGAATAGCACGAAACGAGGCAGCGGATCAAAAGGCAAAAGAAGCAATCATTAATCCTAAATTAACAGAAATATTTCTACCTTTCCCACTATCTCATCGAAAAGGAAAACTAAAATCACAAATACAGCAGGAATGGCAGAAAATATGAGACTTTGATCATAGAGGAAGATTTACATATTCACTTCTACCTATTGTCTTAGAAGAGACCTTTACTATCGCACAGAAACAATTATTTCAATTATTTTTTGTTACCTATTTTTATTTACTGTATAATTGTTCTGTAATTGTTTTTATTAAACATTTCTGGGTGGAGCTTGTTGAGCTCAAACCAACTAGTAGGCTTCCTCACCTGGCTGAATCTGAATCTAAATCTGTATACATTTTTTTGTAGGTTTGTACAGGATTGACACAACGCCCTTAAAAATAACAGAATAATTACTTTATTTCACCATACAAGCATGCCACTGTAAAGTACATCCAATGCATGTAAGATAGGTTGGTTACTGTTAACTGAATTTCAACACAGTTAAGCAAATGCAAGTTCTTTTTCTCACAAAAAATGGAAATTGTGGTCGAAAAGGGAAATCACTCCCCAGATATACAGCTTATGGTAAGATAAAAAGAATACTGCCCAGTTAAACTGATGGCATTGAGCTCACAGGCTACAAATACTAATTGCACATTAAAGCCTTATATTTTGAAGGGTTAATTCCGTTCGAAAAAAAAATTAAGAAGTGGAAACAGCTCTCCCCTTTCCTCTTTTTTTTATACTTAATCATTGAACCTCCTATACTATCAAAGACATGCTTTATCATATAAAAAATCTATATCCAAAATTCAGAGCAAATTAGATAATTCTTAATAAAAACCCATTTAGCATTTATATAATTTAAAAGGAGTTATCCCCCTCTTTTATACTTAACCATTAAACTTCCAAAACTATTCAGAGATTTGAACGAAATCTGACAATTCTGCTTGAAAAACCCATTTATATAAATTAAGGGGGGGGGCATTAGAACCCCTGTTCCCCTTATTTATACTTATTCAATGAACACCTAATAACAGTCACGGAATCGCCTCATCAGAATGATCCTAATCTAAATTTTGAACGAAAATTAATTCTGCATGAAAATCCCATTTATATCAACTAACGGGGGGGGGGCACTAGAGCCCCTGTTCCCCCTATTTATACTTATTCAATGAACACCTAATAACAGTCACGGAATCGCCTCATCAGAATGATCCTAATCTAAATTTTGAACGAAAACTTAATTCTGCATGAAAATCCCATTTATATCAACTAACGGGGGGGGGGCATTAGAACCCCTGTTCCCCCTATTTATACTTATTCAATGAACACCTAATAACAGTCACGGAATCGCCTCATCAGAATGATCCTAATCTAAATTTTGAACGAAAACTTAATTCTCAATTAAAATCCCATTTATATCAACTAACGGGGGGGGGGGCATTAGAACCCCTGTTCCCCCTATTTATACTTATTCAATGAACAACTAATATCAGTCACTGAATCGCCTCATCAGAATGATCCTAATCTAAATTTTGAACGAAAACTTAATTCTGCATGAAAATCCCATTTATATCAACTAACGGGGGGGGGCATTAGAACCCCTGTTCCCCCTATTTATACTTATTCAATGAACACCTAATAACAGCCACGGAATCGCCTCATCAGAATGATCCTAATCTAAATTTTGAACGAAAACTTAATTCTGCATGAAAATCCCATTTATATCAACTAACGGGGGGGGGATTAGAACCCCTGTTCCCCCTATTTATACTTATTCAATGAACACCTAATAACAGTCACGGAATCGCCTCATCAGAATGATCCTAATCTAAATTTTGAAAACTTAATTCTGCATGAAAATCCCATTTATATCAACTAACGGGGGGCATGAGCCCCCCGTTCCCCCTCTTATACATATCGAATGAACTCCAAAAACTAATCAGGGAAGCGCCTTATCAGGATATACCTATATACAAAATTTCAAGTGGATCCGATATTTTTATCATGAGTTATCGCGTTACGCACATACGCACATACGCACATACATACAGAACGGACGGGCACATAAGCTCTCAGGCTATGATAGCCTGTGAGCTAAAAAAGCAAAGTGAATCTTGATTTATCAATTGTAAGCTTAAGCTGACAAATAAGAAAAGCTGGTGTTTATATATATATATATATATATATATATATATGTGAACTTTTTTTACTTAAGGTTTAGATGAATATATTTAGATGACTGCACTTCAAAATTATGATTGTAAAAGGCTATTTTTTTTGTTGATTTAATATGCCTTCAAAAAAATTTTAATGTATGAGGTTACGAGTTATGATCATCAGACAATAAATGTTTTATCATATATTTCTGGTAGCGTTACCTTGTGAATTTGAAAAGTTCTTTTAATATTTATTTATAAAAAAATGTATATATTCATCTGAAAATAGTGAAAATAAGACTGAACGTCATTCGTCTGACATCATATTGGCCAGTAAAAAAATAACTCTTATCACATTAATATTCATCAGATGTTAAAAATGAACTAAAATTACAAAAGTTATAAAGATGAGCTTTAGAAGAGCATTCTCTTTTCGAATGAAATGGATTTTGAAGTCCAGGGCCATAAATCAATGTTTCCATATAAAGTTCAAAATGAAGTTACACCATCGTCTCATATCCTGCAATAAACTAAAACATCCTCAATATTTATCTTTGTTTGTTTTCATAAACTAGTGCAATTGATTGTTTCCAGAAGAATGAATATTAAGTTCTAATTAGTCCATACAATGTAAGAAAATCGGCTGCACTCTTACAAAAAAATGTTTCGATTACGTGATGACGGTTTTACAGCAAGATCATTTTGTTATACATCTAAATTTCTTTTTAAATACTCCGCTCAAATGAATTTAAATGTTCTTTAATTGCCAGTTAATTTAACTGACATAAATATGATCAAAAATGGATTATTATTTTGTAAGCAAAAACCTGGCAAAGAAGATTATACAACAAAAACATTTATGATTTTTTCAACAATTAACATATAGTTTGATAGATGTAAACTGAAAAAACAAGTGAAGGACTAGTTGAATCAATACCTAAACGTTAACAGCTGGTCTTGAAAAACAAACGAAGACACATCAAATATTAAAATAAACGAACTATGCACTATTTATAATAAATTACGCAGTAAGAAAAACAATATTTTAAATTACTTCACTGATTTGAGCAGTACTAAATAATAAAATTAAAGTAAATGTAATAAAGGCAGACAATCATTAATTGTTTCGTTAAAAAGAACGTTTTGATGCCAAAAAACAACAATTTTGATCATTGGCTGGAGCGTAAAAGAGCAATGAAATAGATATATAATAAATAAAGATTTTAGTTTGAAAATAAATGTCGAACAAAAAGATTCAGATACAGTATAATAATACATGCATTAAAATATTTATATAATCTATAAATCTGAAGATAAGTTAAAAAAGAAAACGAAGAAATTATCAACACAGAATATTAAATCATGGTGTTATCAAAGGACAAAATTTTAATTTTTATAACGTACAATAATGGATGTACTTTAAAATAATACCATCAAAACCTAGCAAACGAATTGAAAACAAAGATTTTAAATAAACATAAGGAAAATATGTAAGCGATCAGAGACAGAATTATAAACACAGCGTACATAAGTGCGATTTAAAAAATTTTAAGAATAAATCAGGTCAAGAATTTTTTTCACTCGTGAATTTTTACATGAAATAGTTGAAAAGATTTTGTTACAAACAAATTTTTAAAGCTATGTTGTTATAGTTTACCAAATTCTGCCTACATTAGAAAGAATGCTTCATATGTTTCATCAATTGCAACATTACATTCAATTCGTTTTCACATATCGAGAGAAATATATCTAACAATATGTATATAAAACTGATATTTTAAGTCATATTCTACTTTATTAAAGGCATCTGTTAGACTTGCAATTAGACATTTCTAAGCAGGCACTTTAAATAGCAGTTGAAATTTTATTTCAAAAGTTCTGTAGAGAAAGCTGCATGTCTATCAGATTTCGTGAGTTTTGCACAGTGGGTATCTATCAAGATTTCTACAACTTTTTATTTGGGTTTCGTTGATAAACTCAATAAACCAGTATGATGTTTTTTAATATGTTTACCGTTTCCCATAAACAAATCCCTAATTACAACGATGGTAAATCCGGGAGAGAAAGTTGACTCGGATGCTCTCTTAAAATGTTTTTTTCATTTCGGTTACACCTTTCAACTTCTAATAAAACTTCAGGGTAAAAATGTTCCTTTCTACTTCTTTAAACGTGTCTCAGACATTAGGTTACATTATCAAAACCTGAAAGGCAAGGAAAAACACATAAGTTATTAGCAAATCAATTAAGTTAACATTTCATTCAGACATAAATTTTTATGGGCAAGATGTACATATGTATGCATTTGTGTGTTTGCATGTTGTAGTTCACTGCTGATGAAAATACAGTCGAGCCTCTATATAACGAAATATATCGTTCCAGTAAAAAATTCATTATATAAAGAAATTCGATGTATAGAGTATGATGTTAAAAATGGTATTTAATGTGTAAATTTTGAACAAATATTATTTTTGATCTTTTTAATTAAGAATTTGAAATGTTTTAAAGTATATATTAACCTAACATTTTATTTCTTACTTATTTAAGCAGTTTCAAAAAAGAGAGAAGACATTTATTTGAAAGCTTAATGAAAATAAAATAAGGAAGACTTACATAAATTTCAGAGGAAGAAATCTGTAATTTTTTGTTGTTTTGATTTTAAAATTACAATTGTTACGCTCTCAAAAAAAATTCTCAAATTTTAGCAAGGAATGAAAAATTGTAGTTGATATTTTCCTCCATTTGAAGGTCTCTCTTATGTGCTCTCATTGATTCCTCTCTTATATGTGTAACAATTCAATTAACTGTGTTTTGAGAAGGATGTTGAAATGTGTGTGGGAGGTGGGATGAACTTGTTCGATTTAAATAATAAGGAGAGAAGTAATATTTATATAAAAAAAAACCCTCTCAACTGAACGATAAATCAAAAATAAGTGATGGAAAATTGATTCCATATGATTTCGAAGCTTTTTTAAAAAACTGAATAAATTAAGATCAATTTATGAAAAAATTCGTTATATGGAGGTAGTTATTTCACTATATAGAGTCCGTTTTTAATGTAATCATGCGAAAAGGGGATCGTTCTTACTAAAAATTCGTTATATGGAGAAACTCGATGTATGGAGTTTCGTTATATAGAGGTTCGACTGTATATTAAATGATGTCTTACGATACTTTATTCTTTTTTTATCACAAATTACGACAAAATCAAAATTAGCTGTAAAACAAATGCTTAAGATTACTAAATGATTTACAGATTGTATACAATCTAAAATAACTACTGGAAAAGAAGGCAGTAAAAATCGTATAAGAAGCTGGAAACGGATTGGTGAGGTGTGGAATAGTAACATTACTACAAAAGCGAATATAATTGCAAAATTATGTAATTTTCTGTAAGAGATTGAGAAAGAACGGGATGCAATATTAAGCATTTTTTTAAACAATTGCCAGTTCAGACAACATTGTTGAGAAAGGTAATGCTTTCAGGTAATTTTTTTCAACTCGTATGAACTCTTATCGTTCGTGTACAAGCTGTGCAATTAGAAGCTTCCACATTGATACAGATCATACCACTTTGTTCTTGCATTTTATCGATCTTGTCACATTCTGGGCAGCATTCTAATCTGTGGACTGAGTTAATGAATGGAAAAAATACATGTCATGTTAAAAATTAAATAAAATGAAAAAAAAAACTTTTGAAACAGAAAATGAAATTGTAGAGCTAGTTTGGATAACTATATATGCTATCCGGAAAATGTTTATTAATAATGCATTAAAATATGATTAAAAAGTTACACCAGTGGCGGCTTGTCAGGGGGTGCTGCATCTATTTATTCACACCACTAAAATTGCATGGTAATTTCAATTGTTTTTAGTCAACAAAATTTTTCGAAAAATAATGTGAAATATTTTGTTAAATTTTAGTTGTGAGAAAAAACTGATGCAGCACTCCCTAATGAGCCGCTACTGATTTAGATACAATATACACGTGTATCACACGTACAGACTATTTGTTTCTCAAATATAATTTCTTACTAAAAATCTATGAAATTAAAAAAGTATATATTAAAGTATCTAAAGTTTATTTTAATGTAAAAAGCATATTTATCTAAAAAAACTATGAAAATTACTTGTTTATAGCAGATTAATTAATGTAAATTTTAACAACAAAACAATATTCATAATTAACTAACTTCAAGATGACATGACGGTTATCACGAAAATATTATAAAAATACAGACAAACATTTTAGAAGAATAAATATTTACTTTAAACGTGTATTTACTTCAACGAAAAAAAAAACAGACTGGAATAATACTGTAAATATTTATTATTTTACGTATGGAATATAAAACAGGATGTGCATAAATAAAAGAGGATAAATGTTTCATATTGAATTATTTTTATCTATGTTTAATATTAAATATTATTTTACTATATTTACATTAAAAAATTGATGTTATATTTAACAGTATTTTATTACTTCTACACTAAAAACGTTACTGAAAATTACAGGTATGCAATCGGAAATTTTATTAAAATTTCTTCCATTGAATTTTTAATAATAATAATAATAATAAAAATAGGTGCGTCATAAATGTATTTGGAGATATGTATAAATGTATTTTTCAGTATATTTGCAATGCAAGAGAGAATAAAAATAAAAAAATCTATGAAATTGTAAAAAAAAAAAAAAAAAAAAAAAAAAAAAAGAATTATATATGTGCCTATTGAGTATCGACTGTATTATCAAATTTTATGTGCAAAAAATGAATTTTAACTATTTCTTGCTTTTCGAACTTTCTTAGTTATCAATTTGTAAAAAAAAAAAATCATATATGAAGTTAAAAAATACATAAAAATGAAAACTAAGGTCTGAAGAGGTTAAAGCTTAGTTTTGTTTATTTAAAACAATGGGCGTAAATGTAGGGATTATTTAGTGTTGTTCTACCATCTTATTGCTACTCGAAATGATATTTTTCGATTGCACAAAAATACATTTTTTATGCTAAGGACAATTTGTAACGGTTGGATGCTCGTGCTGGGAGTTAAATGCAGACATACTCATGAATTAAGATAAAAAATACAGTTTATTAAAAACTATACGGGCTCAAGGGAAGTGGAGCAAGTCTAATTTTCACAACTGAGAATACTACGAAAAGACTAAACGCATACTCACAGGCTCCGGAAACTAGCTCAATCGGGGCAACTCTGATTACTTCTCACTATCTCTCGGCTAAGCTGCTAGATAAAAGTTAATTAGACAGCCCGTGGCTGTAGATATCCTTTATTTACTTTGAGATAATCAAATGCAATTACTATTAAATTTCTTACCACGGCCAACTTCTCTATTCGAATACCGAAACTCCTTCACAACTCACTGGAGGCTCGGTGCTACTTTCAATCTGCTGGATACCAGCGGAAAACACACTTCGCTGACTAATATCTCCAGAACACTCGGCTGGCTATCGCCAGTGATTCACTTCGCTATCTAATGTCGCTAGTCACACTCAGTCTTGACTGGCTAATGCCAGAGACACTCACACACACTCAAACTCCACGCTTTTATATGCTGCAAACTGAGATACATTAAATTTACATATTACTACTAACCGCGAGCCTAACTGCAGAATCCGAAAGAGACACACACACTCTAGAAAGTTAAAGTAAAAGAGAGGATAGATGTCGCTTTTACGCTTACACATGTTAAATTATAAAATGCAAATTAAGAAAAAACAGACAGCAAAACATAGAAAATTAAAATGATTTATGATTTGTATTGATTTGTTCTAAAAAATCTCGTATAACGTTAGAGTAAACATACAACGCTTTGGAGATTTTTGGGTCAGTGAAAAAGTTCAACTATACGCGCTATATTTTTAATGAATGTTAGAATGCTTTCCATAATCGAAACATAAAAGACAGAACAGAAATATGTACCACTCAAATCTACTGATATGCTTTCTAAATTAATTAATTATTTAATAAACAATTAATTAATGGCATAAATTTCTAATAAATAAACCTTCAAAAATGGTTTAATGAACAATATAAAAATTCTTTGGATATAATTACTGCACTCTTTAGATTATTTATTTAATTCCTATATCAAATATATGTTTCATTCTTCAACCGGTTGTCCAATTGTCAGGCATTCTCTATCCCAGCAAAATTCAAAGTAGTATTTTATTATGAAATAATTTTGGTTACATTAGATAATTTTTGTATACTTTTATTACATAAGAAATAAAGTTTTATATTATTATTTTTTAAATTTCTTATGTCAATGCATTAAAGAAATGAAATTACACATTATTTTGAAAAAAATTCTGTACAAAATATCCAAATAGTAGAACAAAACTAAGAGATATAAATAAATTTTGTCATTATGTATCTTAAAAATTATAATACTTTTAACTATTTTATTCGAAAAATATAATAATAAATTTCAAAAAATAATACTCATCTTGTAATTAAATGTTTATGAAGATAAAAATACAATTATACAGTTTAAAAAAAACTACTATATTATGAAATAAATGAAAATATAAAAATCGTAAAAAATTTATTTAAAAAATATATAAACATAAGGTCTTTTCCGTAAGAACCTGTTTTTTATCCTCCCGAAAAAAAGAAAATAAATAATTAAATACTTACGATCTGAAATTTACCATTTTCTATTTTAAAAGAAAGAATTTTTGAACAAATGAGTAAGTGTGATCGGAGATAGCACGGATGGTTTCGTTTAATATCTCCTTCAAAATACATTTTTTCATTAAATTAACAAATGACAAACGGTTTTTCGGCATTATTTTGGGATTTAGTCGCCAATCCCGCCAACCAGAATAGAATATTAACGGAAACTTCCCTTAACTGTTGCCTTGATTGCATAGATTTTTTGATTTGTCTATCAGAATCTGCAGACTTTGAAGGCACGCAAGTAAATAAGATTATGAATAAAAGTAAAATATTGCAAAGCTTAGCATTAATTTAAGGGAGACCAAACTCGTCACCAGAGGCAGCTTTTAACTTAAATGAATAATAATTTAATAAATATAAAAAATATTTCATTTCGCGTGTCAAAATAGATGATAAATATGATTTAATATGATGAAATAAAAACAAATAACCACGTTTTTACTTGATCTATTTAATTCATGAATTTATGTTACATACATAATAATTTTGTTGTAACTTGCGTGCAACAATTAGAAGAAATAATGCTACTACAAATTTTTAAGCTTTTAAATATCGCTTATTTTCAATTTTTACACCATCCTATAGGGAAAAATGTACTTTTAAATGTATTTTGTTTAAAATCTGTATCTCGATTTAGTTTTGAGATACTAATTTTTTTTTAGTTTGTAATACCGATTTTGTAATTTTGGCAACAGAAGTACTCCATCTCGTTTATAAGTAAAGGGTAAAAAATGAAATAATCTCTATATATTTTAAACTTACGTGGCAACAATTAGAAGAGAGAAAACAACAATAAAATGGACTGATGGATTTAACAAATAGTATTTAAATTAAAATAAGAGTCTTTATCAGAGTTTATGATTTGTTGTGTGACAAGAGGTATTCAGCTGTAAGAAACAAAATTTGAACTCTCTGGCATATACAGTTTTTTGTGTAAGGACTCTGAGACAGACAGACAGACGACAAAGACGAATATGGTTTCGTCATATGAACGAAACACTAAAAAATATTGAATTGTGGTTTTACAATTAGCTGATATAATATTTCTAGGAAGACACACGGAGTTTTGTGAGAGAAAGGTCTTCTTCACAGATGTATTAAAACGTTAAATAAGAGATCTACGTTACTTAATATAGAGATGTCAAAAATGATTTATAGATATCATAAGATAAAGCTTACTTTTTATATTGCATTATTGCCACCGCATCCGATTCTGAGAAAGACAATTTATTTCTTTCCTCAAAGGAAAGAATGGGATATTTCATAAATTAATAATAAATAATTCAAAATACTCATGGGAAAATAGTTCCCATTCTATATATATATATTGGAAAATGTGTGTTTTTAATGATAAGGTATTTCAAGTTATTTCAATGCAGAATTGACTTTTATTGAGCAGAAAAATATCAAAAAGGCTTTTTTTCATTTCCCCGGAAAAAGTAAATAAAAAGTACTTAAGATCTGAAACTTACGTTTTTCTATTTTAAACAAAGAATAGCCAAACTAAAGTTGAATCGTGTTATTATAATTAGCTTATAGTATATTTTTAGTAAGAGGGGCAGCGCTTTGTGTGAGAAAGATCTTCTTCTCAGATATAATAAAACGTCAAAGAATGTATCTACGTTACTTAATATAAAGAGGTCAAAAAGGATTTATTTATGTCTGAAGATAATGCTTACTTTTTATATTGCATTATTATCACCCAATCCGTTTCCGAGAAAGACAATTTATTCCCTTTCTCAAAGAAAAGAATGGGATATTTCATAAACTAATAGCATAATTCAAAATACTCATGGAAATAATAAAAAATATATCTTTTGGAAAATGTATGTTTTTATGATAAATTATTTGAGGTTTTTTTCAATGAAGAATTTTCTTTTATTGAGCTGAAGAAGACTTTATTTAACGTTTTTTTTTATATATTTCTCTAAATGTATATTTAAAACGAATAATAATACATAAAAATCGATATGGTATGAGATGATATTCAAGTGTCTAGACATTTATTTTTATAGATATTTATTGCATTATAATCACGGCATCTGATTCAGAAAAAAGGTCAAATAAGTCCTTTCCTCAAAGGGTAGAATAAGACATATGATGCAATAACATTAAATAATTAAAAATATCCATGGAAATAAAAATGAGTTGAAATGTGAAATTTAGGTTTTTTTATTTTAAACAGGGAAAGTCCAACTAAAGTGAGTTCTATTCTTTTAATAATTTTAGCCTATAACTATTCTTAGTATATTTCTGCCTGAGTAAGATCTTAATAATCGATATAATAAAACATTAAAAAAATGACCGCCATTACTTAAAATAAAGATGTGAAAAGTATTAATATGTATCTTAAGATTTTAATGCTTACTTTTGATTTTGCATTATTATCACCTCATCTGATCCAGAGAAAGACTATTTATTTCATTCCTTAAAGGACGAAATATGGTATTCTATGCACTTATAATAAATAATACAAAATATGCATGGGAAAAATACAAATTAATGAGTAATATTTACATTTTTTTTATTTTAAACAGGGAAAATCCAACTAAAGTGATTTTCTTAATTGGCCAATAATTATTCTTAGTAGAGTTCTGCTATAGTAAGTTCTTCATAAGAGATGTAAAATAACGTTAAAGGAATGACTCACCTTACTTAATATGAATACGTGAAAAAGGATTAATACATATTTAAAGATTTTAAAGCTTAGTTTTGATTTTGCATTATTATCACCTCATCTGATCCAGAGAAAGACTATTTGTTTCATTCCTCAAAGGACGAAATAGGGTATTTTATGCACTAATAATAAATAGTACAAAATACGAATCGAAAAATACAACGTAAGATGTAAAATTTACGTTTTTTTAAATTTTAAACAAAGAATACCCAAACTAAAATTTAACGCTGATATTATACTATTAATCAGCCTACACTATACTACGAAGTAGCCTATACAATATTCTTAGGAAGAAACATAGAGTTTTCTGAGAGAAAGATCATCTGAATAGCTATAATAGAACGTTAAAGAAAGGATTTACCTTACGTGATATGAAAATGTTAAAAAAGATTTATATATATATATGTATATAAATCTCAAGATCTGATCTTAATGCTTACTTTTTAGAAACTATTTACTTCTTTAAACTTTTTACTTCCTGAAAGTAAAGAATGGGATATTTCATAAATTAATAGCACGTAATATTAGTAGCATGTATATATACAGGGTGATTCCGAATTTTTTTTACAATAAAACAGGGGTGATAGTACACATCAAGACAAACAATACTAAATCGGAGACCAAGGGTCCAAAACGTTTTCCTAAGGAAATAGCCACCATTAAAGTTTAGGGAACAAAATTTCAAATAAACATAAAAAACGGAAAAAATCGATCGATTGATTTGCGGTTTTCACTAAAATTATTCTTTATGTCGGCATTTTCTCAAAATTAAATTATAAAGATAAATTTCAAAAAATGCCGATAGAGGGCGCTTTAGACATTGGAGGAACGAACAACTATTTTTTGCCGGTATTTTTTGCTTCTCATTAAATGTTTTCGTAAGCTTAGACTCAAACTTAAATTTTGAGCACAAAATCTGTAATTGGGAGTGGTTAAGTAACACAAACTGAGCTGTGTTCAGAGGGTTCAAATTTCAAATGATTATAAAAAACGGAAAAATTGGTCGATTGATTTGCGGTTTTCACTAAAACTATTCTTTATTTAGGTATTTTCGTGAAAATAAATTATAAAGATAAATTTCATAAAATGCCGATAGAGGGCGCTTTAAACTTTCGAGTAACGATAAACTAGTTTTTACCATTATTATTACACTCTTTTTTGGCGTTATTTTTGCATCTTTTTAAATGCTTTCGTAAGCTTAGACTTGAACGTAAATTTTGAGCTCAAAATCTGAATAGCTGGGAGTGGTTAAGTAGAACAAAGTGAACTGTGTTCAGGGGGGAGGGGGAGGTTCAAATTTAAAGTAATTATAGAAAATTTGAAAAATTGGTCGATTCGTTTGCGGTTTAAAATAAAACTATTCTTTAAGTCAGTATTTTCTTGAAAATAATTTTTAACGATAAATCAAGGGCGCCTTAAACTTCAGAGGAACCAATAATTCATTTTAACCATTATTTTTTGGTTCTAATTAAATGCTTGCAAAAGCATTTTAAATGTTCTCGGAAGCTTAGATTTAAACTTAAATTTTGAGCTCAAATCCTGAATAGTTATGAAGAGTTAAGAAGCGCAAACTGAAGTGTGTTCAGGAGTTGAAATTTAACCCTCTTTCCTCCTCGAGCACAATTCAATTTTTCGCTACTTAAACACTCCCAACGATTCAGAATTTCAGCCCAAAATTTAAGTCTATGCATTTGAAAGCATTTAATGAGATTAAAAAAATAACAGTTAAAAATAGTTGTACGCTACTCCAAAGTCTAAGGCGCCCTCTATCGGCATTTTGTGAAATTTATCTTTAAAAATTATTTCCAAGAAAACACTGATTGATCAAGAAAACTGCTGATTTAAAAATTAGTTTTAGCAAAAACCGCTAAAGAATCGACCAATTTCTCCGTTTTTTACAATTATTTAAAATTTGAACCCTCTGAACACAGCTAAGTTTGTCTACTTAACCACTCCCAGCTATTCAGATTTTGAGCTCAAAATTTAAGTTCAAGTCTAAGCTTACGAAAGCATTTAAAAAGATGCAAAAAATAACGCCAAAAAAGAGTGCTTCGTTACTCCAAAGTCTAAAGCGCCCTCTATCGGCAATTTTTGAAATCTTTCTTTATAATTTATTTTCACGAAAATACCTAAATAAAGAATAGTTTTAGTGAAAACCGCAAATCAATCGACCAATTTTTCCGTTTTTTATAATCATTTGAAATTTGAACCCTCTGAACACAGCTCAGTTTGTGTTACATAACCACTCCCAACTACAGATTTTGAACTCAAAATTTAAGTTTGAGTCTAAGCTTACGAAAACATTTAATGAGATGCAAAAAATACCGGCAAAAAATAGTTGTTCGTTACTCCAAAGTCTAAAGCGCCCTCTATCGGCATTTTTTGAAATTTATCTTTATAATTTAATTTCAAGAAAATGCCCACATAAATAATAATTTTAGTGAAAACCGCAAATCAATCGATCGATTTTTCCGTTTTTTATGTTTATTTGAAATTTTGGTCCCTAAACTTTAATGGCGGTTATTTCCTTAGGAAAACGTTTTGGACCCTTGGTCTCCTATTTAGCATTGTTTGTCTTGATGTGTACTATCACCCCTCTTTTATTGTAAAAAAAATTCGGAATCACCCTGTATATATATATATATATATATATATATATATATATATATATATATATATATGTATGTATATATATATATATATATATATATATATATATATATATATATATATATGTATATATATATATAGATATATATATATATGTGTGTATTGGAAAATGTATGTTTTTATGACAAATTATAAGTTATTACAATGCAGAATTGACTTTTATTGCTCAGAAAAATATTAAAAAGTCTGCTCTTTATTCTTCCGGAAAATAAAATAAAAATTACTTAAGATCTGAAATTTACATTTTTAATGTTAAATAAGGAGTATCAGAACTAAAGTTAAAATGTGTTATTATAATTATCTTATACTGCAATTTCATAAAGACACGTAGAGTTTTGTGAGAGAAAGGTCTTCCTAAAACATATAATAAAACGTTAAAGAAGGGATCTAATTTACTAAATATAAAGATATCAAAAATGATATGTATATAACTCAAAATCTTAATGCTTAGTTTATATCTTGGATTATTATCAGCGCAACCGATTCAGTGAAATAGTATTTGTTTCCTATCTCAGACGACATAATAGGATATTTCATGCGCTAATAATATATAATTCAAAACACACATGGATTAAATAGCACTTAAGATGTAAAACCTACGTTTTTCTATTTTAAACAAGGAATATTTAAACTAAAGTTCAACTCTGATATTATACAATGAATTAGCCTATACAGTATTTTTAGGAGGAAACACAGAGTTTTCTGAGATAGAGATCTTCTTAACAGATATAATAAAACATTAAAGTAGGGATCTATGTTACTTAATACAAAAATGTCAAAAATGATTTGTATATACCTCAAAATTTGATATTAATGCTTACTTTTCATATTGCATTATCACAACATCAGTTTCAAAGAAAGATAGTCTGTCCAATTCTTCAAAGTAAAGAACGGATTATTTCATAAATAAATAGTAAATAATTCAAAATACTCATGGGAATAAAGAAACTATCTTTTAGAAAATTTATGACTCTTATGATAAATTATTTAAGGTTATTACAATGCAGAAATGACTTTTATTGAGCAGAAAAATGTTCTACTTGGCATTTACTTCTTTCTATTCTGTATATGATGCGAATAAGAACACATTAGAAACAATGTGATATCAGATGATAATCAAGTGTCTCATTATTTATTTTTATGGATATTTTTGTTTATATTCAAATTTAAAGAAATCTATTTATTATTTTCTTTGACGAAATAAGTAATCACACAGACTGTTATGTAATATTTCTTATACACTTTCCTTGTATGGATGTTGCCGTGCTGTCCAACGTTATCTAAACAAATTCAACAGATTTATAATGAAATAAATAACCTTCTCATTTTATCTATTAACTATTATATAAATCATTAATTCACCCTGTAACTTGCCATTAAATAAACAACAGATATAAAATTATTCATATCAGATTATTTAAAAATAGTTAATGTACTCGTATTTATTATTATTATTATTATTATTATTATTATTAAAAGTATTATTATTATTTATCTTCGTTGTGAAAGTTTTGTCGCTTTGTTGTACCGATTGTGCATTTGTCAGGTACTATCTTTTTTAACAAAATTCCAAAGCGAAGAATTATTTTATGAATTATTTTTGTTCCACATTACTATTCTATTCAACATTATATGAAAACCTTAATGACATATATGATTGTAATACTTGAGGTTATTAATAATTCTGAAATGTGTTGAAAATTCATTAAATATGTAGAATTATATCATCTTAAATATTGCTTATATTGTAGTGAAACCTGGAGCTTAGAGAACGGAATATTATGTTCCAAACACTTAGAGGGATAAATTAATTATACAAGGAGTAATGAATTATATAATTTTTTTTACTCTATATGTCAATGAAATAGAAGTGCGCTAGGGTGGAGCTTCTGTTTTTTTGTTTGGAAATGTGATCTTCTCACCTCCTAAATTTGTTCCTTTTTATGAAAAAATAAATCTGGTAAAATATTAATGCATTTAAATAATGTTTAGCGGTAGTTCAATGATGGGAAAGTTTCTAATGTATAAGCAATAATAAATATATGCGTGCTCGTATACTATGTTATAGAAAAATAAATTCCATCTTTTAAAATATACTAGTACACCGAACCCGGGGTTCCCGGGTCATAGAGTAAAGGTGAAAAACTTTTTTAAAAATTAAAATTGAAAAGTCTAATAAATTTTTCCTATGTAATATGCTTTTTAAACTGCCATCTAATTCCGAACAGCAATTTTATATGTAAAATATTAATTATGTTATCATATAAAGCTTTGAAATTTATCGGTACTTCCATATTAGACGCAAGATAGAAGTTATTAGCCAAAGATCTTGCCAAAGAATAAAATTGCATTATTTCAGTTTATAAAATCAACTAAGAAAATATGACACACAGATATTCTTTAAAATACATTTTTGTAAATATTAATTGATGTATTTTTGTAAATTGAGTTTGCAACGAACTAAAAGTTATTAAATTTATAGGAAAAAACGAAATAAAACCAACAACATTCACTGGGTTTTATAGCCGACGATATTTTGACATAACATGTTTTTAATTACTATTTTTTTCGGTTGCTATGAAAAAATGGCAACTAAAATATACAATGATCTGTTATTTTTCGCAGAGAAAAGAGATAAATGGAGGTGAAGTATGTGATTAAAGCGGTTTCATGGGCGTTGTTCTTCCAATTTAAGTCTCTTATTCGAGCCTAACAAAACAATCTCAAAGAACAGAGACCGAGTAATTTAACATCATTTTTTCCCTAAATGAAAAAAAAAATAATAATTATATTTTAGCATTCTAAAATAGCATTTCATTGAATTATGAATTAAAATTGTATCGCTAAAAGTTTTCCTTTTTTGCGAAAGCACGTGGTTGTGTTTGATGCAATGCAGCGAATTTTAGAGATGCTTTTTTGGCGTCACCTCCAGCCACCAAACTGCATCTCTATTCATCTTTTTTTTTTTTTTTTTTTTTTTTTTTTTTTTTTTTTTTTTTTTTTTTTTACTCTATGGATATTTTTCCTTTTCCCCCCACACAAATGCGATACTTAAGTTACTTAAGTTGCGACCATTAGAGAAAATGAACTAAAAACTATAAAAAAAATTATTATCTCAAAAACAAATTGAGATACAGTTTTCAAACAAACTGCATTTAAACGTGCATATTTTTCTGCATATGATGGTATAAATGTCGGAAACGTGCTATGCCTAGAAGTTTAAAATTTTACAACAGCGAAAATTGCAAAATTAAAATTTCATCGAAAAGTGTTGCCATTCAAATCATGACGTATGCGTTACGCACAGATACGTTTGGCCTTTATTATATAGATTCCGTATTAGACGCAAGATAGAAGTTATTAGCCAAAGATCTTGCCAAAGAATAAAATTGCATTATTTCAGTTTATAAAATCAACTAAGAAAATATGATACACAGATATTCTTTAAAATATATTTTTGTAAATATTAATTGATGTATTTTTGTAAATTAAGTTTGCAACGAACTAAAAGTTATTAAATTTATAGGAAAAAACGAAATAAAACCAACAACATTCACTGGGTTTTATAGCCGACGATATTTTGACATAACACGTTTTTAATTACTATTTTTTTCGGTTGCTATGAAAAAATGGCAACTAAAATATACAATGATCTGTTATTTTTCGCGGAGAAAAGAGATAAATGGAGGTGAAGTATGTGATTAAAGCGGTTTTATGGGCGTTGTTCTTCCAATTTAAGTCTCTTATTCGAGCAAAACAAAACAATCTCAAAGAACAGAGACCGAGTAATTTAACATCATTTTTTCCCTAAATGAAAATAATAATAATAATTATATTTTAGCATTCTAAAATAGCATTTCATTGAATTATGAATTAAAATTGTATCGCTAAAAGTTTTCCTTTTTTGCGAAAGCACGTGGTTGTGTTTGATGCAATGCAGCGAATTTTAGAGATGCTTTTTTGGCGTCACCTCCAGCTACCAAACTGCATCTCTATTCATCTTCTTTTTTTTTTTTTTTTACTCTATGGATATTTTTCCTTTTTTTCCCACACAAATGCGATACTGAAGTTGCCACCATTAGAGAAAATGAACTAAAAAACTATAAAAAAAATTATTATCTCAAAAACAAATTGAGATACAGTTTTCAAACAAACTGCATTTAAACGTGCATATTTTTCTGCATATGATGGTATAAATGTCGGAAACGTGCTATGTCTAGAAGTTTAAAATTTTACAATAGCGAAAATTGCAAAATTAAAATTTCATCGAAAAGTGTTGCCATTCAAATCATGACGTATGCAGATTTGAGATACACAGATACGTTTGGCCTTTATTATATAGATTTATAGAAGAAAACACGTTCGCTGCCGCTTATGTGAAGATGTAATGATAGTTAATGCCGCACTGTAGAAGTTGGCTTTTCCCAGAAGCCGATTTACTTTTTATAACAAAGAATGAGTGAAAGATTTTCCAGTGCCAGTGCGTGACTGGCTATTGGACATCACCCCACATTACGCGCTGGCGCGTGAGTGGTCCCTTAACGTTGGCGCCTTATCAAGCTCTGGCGCATCTGCAGCAGCGAAAGTGTTAACAAAGATTCAATTCATGGGAAAATAATGTTTGACAGAATATTATGAAAAATATAAAAATTAGGTTTCAAAGCAACATTAATTTTGACATCCATTGGGATGGAAAATCAATATATAATTGGACTGGAAAAGAAAAGTTTTATCGATTGCCAGTATTAAATTTGGCGAAAGATGTTACTCATCTACGGACTGTTCAACATCTGTCACAAGAAAATCTCAGGCAGAATACTTGAGTAGATTGAAGACTTAGGAATAGCTGAGGAATAGACTGAGGATAATATTGAGGCAATATGCATCGACATTACACTCATTAAAATTCTGCTATATATGTTCTTATAGAGCAAAAAATTAAGAAAAAAGAGCTTTTGTCACTTGCTTGTAGGCATCACTTTATGGGACTGATAATTAGTATTGTGTTTGAAATATGTGGCGTATCTCCATGTGAAGTTGCACTATTTGAAAACTCTCAAGAACATTAGAATTTTATTAAGAGATAAAAATACGATGAAGGAATTTCAATTGATGATGTTGGAAACGGTATATTGTCATAAAATCTGGATATTTAATGCTTAATTTAAATTTTTTCAAAAGAGGAAGAAGATGTAAATGATGTATATATGTTTGCACAGTCTGTATATATTTAAAAAGTTGGATCTCTGCTTTAAGTTTCATTGGCCTTCTCTAATGATCTGTTGTTGCTAAAATAAATATTTGAATACTCATCAGTACATTCAGCTATGTCCAGATAATCATCACCTAAATTTGCTAATTTCTAATAGTTTTTATCATAAGGACTTGTTGGATTAGCTTCATTTGAGAGTTGTGTAAATTTACCAACCAAAAGACGCATTGTTACATTGCTTTACAGAATGAAGCTAATTCTGAAAAACAAGCTCAAACGTTCTTCAATTAGTTAGAATTTCCAATTGCATATCTTGAAGTTGATCCTAACATGTGGGATTCAAGAAAGGATTGTTCAAATGCAGATTATAAAACCCGTACAATTAATATGTGGCAATGATTAACGTGCGGTTACACTTATTCAGGTCTAACATGGATTTATAACTCATGATGACATGCAACTACTATTTCTACTACATGTTGTTGAAGATGACCGCAAAATGTATCCAAATAGCAAGGAAATACTGCCTAACCTATACAAAGGCAATAAATTTTTTGCATAAAATAAAAATCTAATAATTTGTACACTAAATTAAATAAATTGTTATAATTAAAATATAAAAAAAAATGCAAGAACACATTTGTAAATTCTATAGATAACATTCTTAATTTTTTCCAATTTTATATATTTTGAGTCCATTGAGCTACTTTTAAATATTAAAAATATTGCTCAAACTTTTTTTCTAGTGTTTTTGTATCAAAAGGAACAAATTAAAATGGTGAGACTTGTAAAAACAATATTATAAGAAAATCAGGGCTTTTAAGCTCCACCCTAAAGTGCACATGAGTAAAAAATAAATACGAAATAACTAAGATAGAGAATAAAATAAAGTGATCAATAATTAATTAAATTTTATTATTCCATTGGAAATAATGAAAACGGAAAAATAAAGACAACGAAAACTCAGAAAGGATAGGCTGGAAACCCAGAAGTTATCGGAACTATTTCATCAAAAATTCAATCGATATTAAGTTTTTTGTAGTTAATTTTTTTTCAGGAAAAGTATATTTATATATCTTTAACTATATATATATATATATATAACTGCGTAACTATGCAGTGGATGGAAAATTCATAACTGTAAACAATACATTCCCCCAAAATATAAACATTACTTCTTGATATTAAAGCCCGCTATTTATCCCTCCCCCCCCCACATACGCACAAAAAAAGACAAAAAACAAAAAAATTTAACGTGTAGAATTTACGTTTTTCTATTTTAAACAAGGCATCTTCAATTGAATGTTGAACTGTATTAATTAGCATAATCTATAGTCTTAGAAAGACGCACAGAATTTTGTGAGAGAAAGGTCGCCTTAACAGACATAATAAAATGTTAAAGAAGAGATCTACGTTACTTTATACAAAGATGTTAAAAAATGATTGATGTATGTGTCAAGATTTTAATGCTAACTTTTTTATTACATTAATATCACCACATACGATTTAAAGAAAGACAATTATTCCCCATCCTCAAAGTAAAGAAGGGGTGTTTCATACACTATTCAGTTTCATACACATATTAATTTTAACAAGGAATTCCTCAACTGAAGTTATTTTATTTCAATTAGCTTATACTGTATTAATAGGAATACACACAAAGGTTTATAATAAAAAGTGAAAGAATAATGTATGATACTTAATATAAATATATCAAAAATAATCTATGTCTCTCACGATTTTAACGATAAAACTGTAAAAATATAAATCTGTATTGATACTAAACTTTTTCAAAGAAATCGGGATTCCTAGACGTTTTTATATAACGGTAACAGCAAAAATTCATGAAAATGATTTTGTTACATGAATCTTGGTAGTTATCTTTACATAAAAAACTTCAGAAATCCCAGTTTGCTAAAAAAAAATTTGTAACTTTACAGATTTATTTTTACAATAAACTTTTTACATTGCATTATTATCACCGTGTCCGGTTCAGAGAATTGTAAATCATTTCGTTCCTCAGAGGAAAGAATGAGATATTTCAAACATTAATAGTAAATGATTCAAAATACTCATGGGAATAAAAAGTATTTAAGTTTTCTGTTTTACGTTTAAATCTATGTTTTCTATTTCCAACATGGATTATCCAATTAAAGTGTAGGTCTGTTTCAATAACTAGTCTGTACTTTTTTTAAGAAAACATACATAGTTCTGTGTTAGAAAGATTTCTTAACCGATATAATAAAGCATTATAGAAGTGATCTACGTTATTTAATACGAAGATGTCAAAAAGGATTTATGTACATATCTAGATCGTAATGCTTACTTTTAATTTTGGATTATTATCCCGGGATGCAGTTCTGAGAAAGACATTTTTTTTCTTTCAAAAATCTAGAGAACAGTATAGTTCATGTATTAATATTAATTAATTCAAAATATTCATGGGAATAAATAATACTTAAGATTTAAAATTTCCGTTTTTAGGTGTTTCGTTATTGTACTTTTTAGGTGTACGTTCGTTATTGTATAAATGCGTAGTACCTAGAGTCATCGCTCAGTCCGTCCTTTTGTTCGCATGTAACAACGCAAAAAAACCTAATTGTATCATTTTAAGTCAAACATATATAATTGTTGCATAATTTTCTCTAGTCATTTCAAATTTTATTAAAATTGGAAGTATAGCTCAATTACAAGGACACACAAAATTATTCCGTTACATTACGTTCAATGGAAAAAAATAGTTTCAAGTGCATTTCAATGGTGTTACACTCTTCCAAAAATAATAAAATTGATATTCATATACAGTCGACTCTCGTTAATTCGAACTCGTCGGGAAAACAAAAAGTGTTCGAATTATCCGAAGTTCGAATTAAGGAAAGTATGAAACGAAAACATGCTTAATATGGTAGTATTACAAAGCAATTAATATTATAGTGTTTTTTAAATTTATTTCGTCTGTTATCATTAGAATATGACTTAATATTTATAAATACATAAACTAATTAAAAGATTACAAAAGAGCAAATGGAAGACAAATTTGAAGCGTCACTGATAGACAAACGGAGCACTAAAAAAGTGAATATCAAATGCATGAGATTACATGTAAACTCGTTCGGAACAATTTTCAATAAAATAAAAGAAAGGAAGTTATTCAAATGATCTGAAATCCGTGAGAAAAATAAAAGAAAAATTGGAATTATCTTTAGTTCGAATTAAACGAAGTGAAGGAAAAATGAGTTCGAATTAATGAAAATATTTAACGTTAGTCTTCCATTGAAAAATTTTGGTCTTCATGTTTAGTTCGAATTAAGCGAAGATTCGAATTATCCGATTTCGAATTAACGAGAGTCGACTGTATGATGTATATGTTTGAAAATGTACATTCTGTATAATCTGGGATCTAAAGTAGGTTTTTTAGTATTAATTTACGGGACCATGAAAAAGTATGTTATGAAATATATATAGATATTGTATACAGGGAAATTTGTTGAGGGGCGCAATTTAATTATATCAAACTAGTTTACATGTTATGAAACTGGAGTAAGCTCCCGAGGTTTACTACAAGTTACTTCTTATATAAAAGAAAACATATAGTATGTACAGGGACGCACAAAAGATTTCGGTTACTTATACTGTATCGTAAGTACTGCATATTATTACATTAAGATCTGGATATTGTTAAAACTTCCCTATATTAGCGACGCGCCTCCTTGCATTTTCCGACTTGATCTTTTTTAAACAAGGGATATCTAGATTAAAAATTAACTCGGATATTATACTAAGGGTAACATATACTATACCATGAATTATTCCATGCTGTGCTCTTAGGAAGACGCATAGAGATTTTTGTGAGAAATATCTTAAATATCTTCTTAGCAGATATAATAAAACGGTAAAGAAGAGTTTTACGTTACTTAATATAAAGATGTCAAAATGATTTATAGTTATTTCATTTTCTTAATGCTTACTTTTTATATTGCATTATTATCACCGCATCCGATACCGAGTAAAACAACTTATTTCCTTCCACATCGGAAAAAATGGGATATTTCATGCATTAATAGCAAATAATTTAAAATAGTCATAAGAATAAAGATTTTATCTTTTGAAAAATATATATTTATTTAGGCTTTTTTTCAATGCAGAATGTCTTTTATTGAGCAGTAAAATATTTTATTTGGAATTTTCTTCCTTATATTATTTTCACTTGAAACATATTTAAAACAAATTATAATACACAAGAGGTAATAAAATACAAATGAAATACATTATGAAACAATATGCTATCAGAAAATATCTAAGTATCATGTTAAGAACTAAAAGATTTGTAAATACTATGAAAAATTATGAATTGTAAATAATTATAAATTATAATACACAAGAAATAATGAAATACAAATGAAATCATTATGAAACAATATGCTATAAGAAAATATCTAAGTATTGCGTTTAGAACTAAAAGGTTTGTAAATACATTGAAGAATTATAAATGCGCTAGGCGGTTCAAAAGAATTTGGTTCTTTCTTCATCAGACGCAAAAAGAGAGTTTTAACTATGAAAGCAGTAGCAAGACTGAAATTATAGGTAAGGAAAAGAACTATCTGAAGAAACAGCCAATAGGAAAGTAGATATCAACAGCCAATGGGAAAGTAAAAAAAAAACAGACATTCACAGAAGAGAATAGTCAAATTAAAATACGCGGAGTAGAAAGGGAAAAAGGAAGCAAACTGCAAAATAAATGAATTAAAATATTAGAATAAAATAAAATAATTTATTATAAGAGGAAGCCACGCACATAAAGGTCTTTGTACTTTATTTTTTACATTTTTATTTACTTATTTTCCTATTTGCTTACTTATTATCCGTCTACCCCATGATCTTTCGACTATACATTCTTAATCTTGCGGCTGCTTTCATAGTAGACGAACTTCTTTTTTGCCTGAAGAAGTATAACTCAGATTTTTCAAAATATCGAGCGCATTTACTCATTTTTGACGGTGTTATAGGCAGATCTTTTAGTTTTTACTCTTTCATATCAGTTTCAATTCATTTTCTTCAAGTACTTAGCTATTTATTTTAATAAAAATCGTCGATCAAAAAATAGCGCCAAACTATAAAATTAACTGCCAAAATGAATGATTGTAAATGCCATTTTCACTAGATATTAAAGAGGATAAACGTCTTTATTACATAATCCAGTAATTTTTAGCTCGGCTTTTTATTATCATATTATCATTTTATTGTTTTATTTGTTTTTTTCTCTATTTTAAATAAAAATTTTGTATATATATATTACAAATTTAAAATTTTTTCGCCAAAACTAACCTTTATACTATCTTAATTTTCTTATAATAATATTCCGTACTTACTTCAAATTATTAAATTAAAATCTTGTTTCTAAATCTAATCTGTTAATCCTTATGCAGACGATATAAATTCTTAATTTGCCTTAAAAAACATTATTCCAGTATGCGTAAATTTAAAAAGATGGCTCTAAATTAAAAATATTCTTAATTAAAACTTTATTTCTTAATATTCCAAATAAAACTAATTTCTTCTATGTTTTTATCAACCCTTTTTAAGAAAGTCTTATTAAATTTATTCCAAAACCATACCTTTCAAAAAATATCATTATTTTATTTATCTATTTATTTATTTCTCCTACGTCAACCTTTGATGTGTGCATATTAATAAATTCATTTCTTTTCTTTTTCTCTTAAAATTAATCATTTATAAAAATCGTCTGCGTAAGATATTTAAAATTCTGAGTCAATTATAAATTGGTTAAATAATATTTTTTAAAAATAAATTTATCGTCTGTTTAAAATAGCCTCGTAACTGGACAAGAATTCTGTTTACATAAAAGAATGATGGTTTGGAGGTTACAGAATGTTCCAGTACTTTCTTTTTAGTTTAGAAGGTGGAAGTCTCGAGATGAGAGAGAAGATTTCTTGGGTTGCTTCTTCGATGAGGACAGCTCGCTGAAATAATGATGGAATTTTTGCAAAAGGAGCTTTTCCTTCCTCATTATCACGAATTTAATAAATGAATTTACAGCAGCCCATGACTAATTATTGGATCTTCTACATTTATTTATTATTTTTGTTTTTTCCCTCGCTTGCCATGACTGCGTGTTTCTTTTTAACCAGTGGAAATAATTCGAGTTCTCCTTAAATCGTCACAACTAATTGAAAAGTCCGACAGGATTATTTATCTGTGCTGCCGTTTTTGGATATTTAAAGAAAATTGCGATGGAACGAAGAAAAGCATGCTATCGCCGAAGTTCGATTGAAGGACATTCTGTATGGTATTTTCGGCTTGCTAATGAAATCGGCTGTGGAACGAAATGATGATAGCTTTGTGAACCGCCGATTATCGACTTCTCGTGAATGTTTTTGTGCCTAAATCGCCGTAATTTCTTACTTAATTAAAGTAAAAGAAATGCTCTTTCTAAAGAACTTCACAGCTATGCTTGGAAAGAATTAGTACTTGCTTCGAGTCTGATGTGGATTTCCTGACGCTTGATGTTGATCTGTGCGCACAAATTTTGATTGAGTATTCATGGTCATAGGAAAATTTTTGAAAATTAATTACTTCAAAGTGCTGAGTATGCGAAAGGTATTTGATGAGGAATTTAATGAAGAATGGATTTTATTGAAGATTTTTCGTGAACTGTAAGTTTATTTTATTAAATGTTTTGATTATTATTTCCATTCTATTTATGATTGATGGAAAGTATTTATTATTTATTTATTTATTTATTTATTTATTATTTTATTGATGAGAGTAATTTGAAGTTAATTTATTAATTTACTAATTTATTTATTATTTTATTATTTATTGTATGTTATGGATCTGATATAGTAATTTTGAAAAAAATATGTAATTGATAGAAATTATTAACTTTGAAATTTATTGCGAATGATTTTACGATCAGGATTTAATAAAGAAAATAGAAGTGCTTCATTTATTCTAATTAGTAAGAATCAAAAAATTATGGAAGATCCTAAGTTCGTACCGTTTGACCCGAGTTCTGGAATGAACATTTTGTCGTGGTTAACTTATTTTGATACAACATGTGAAAAGGAGAAGAAAAATCTAGAATGGAAATTTAATTCTATTGCGCAATATCTGAAAGGGGAAGCGCAAAAAATTTATATCAATGACTGTTTAAATTGTACGGATTATGAACAAATTAAGAAAATTTTGATAGAAAGATTCATTCAATTAGACATCCCGAGTTTTTCTGATTTTTCAAATCTGAAATTAGATAATTTAGACAATTTAGAAACTTATTTTCGTAAAAAAGTGGAAATTGGTAGGAAATTACATCTTAGTGAAAATATACTATTACAAGGTTTAACTGATGGTTTAAAACCAGAATTCAAAAACAATATTATTATAAATCCTCCTAGTAGTACCACAGAATGGTACCGGGTTGTCAAACAATTCGTGGAAGTTTCCACCCCACTAGTTTCAAACCAAGTAATAAATCAACCATCAGCTAGACAAAATTTTCAATCTTTTCAACCAACTAGGCCCTGGATTCAGCCAGTTAGGCCCAATAATACACCTAGGAATTGGATTCCCCAAAGGCAATCTCAGTTTCAAAGACCTAGAGTTTGTCAAAATAATTATATTCAAAATTCATACCCTTCAAGACCTTGTAGGATATGCACAAATAGGGGTGTCAGTAATGCTTTTCATTGGGAAAGAGAATGTATTTTTAGGAGTGAGTTGCCATCCTCTGATACTCTTCCAAGTAGCTCACAAAATAATTCTCATAATATTTGACTATTAATTGTGTATGGACGTACAAGTAATTATAAATTACCATTCGTTGTAGATAGTTCTCTGTTTGTCAGGTTTATTTATTTGATTATTTATCTGTGAATCTTACTTACTTACCTATTTATGAGTATTAGTATCATCATTATTATGTGTTGGAGATTGAAATATTTTTATTCTTAAGGATTTAATTGAGGAGTATGATGTTCTTAAGATATTTACTGTTACTTATTAAGACTATTATGATATTTCTATGCACAATTAAGGGCAAGTTTGTAATAATAAGGTATAACTATGATATTTACAATTTCTATTTTTATTAGATAAAATTTCTGGTTAATGTTAACAGCTAAATATAGTCACAATTTCACGATAATTTTGATTCAATTTTTTTTTAAATGGTGGGTAATGGTTTTGTGTGAGGCAATTAAAATGTATACAACACCAGTAGACAAAGCCCTCAAAATTGCGAAAGCGCGAACTCAGGAATTTCACCTTAAAAGTAAAAGACTCTATGATCGACATTTTGTCGAATGCCCATTAAAAATACAAGACTCTGTAATTTATGAAGAATTTAAATACCCTAACACTCGAAAATTAGAACCTACTTTCTCTGGACCATATAAAATTATAAATAAACTTTCTGATGTAACTTATGAAATAGATAAATTTAATTATGAGACAGGACAGAATTCCGTTATTGTGCATGTTTCTAAATTAAGACCCTATTTTTCACCCGAAGATTTTAAACTGTTTCATGAGCAGCCCAAAAAACAAACAAAACCTCAGATACAATCACTAGATCAAACTAAAGTCAAGACAATAGATTAAATTTACCATAAACAACCATAAAAAAATACCATAAAAAAACTTGTACCATAACCATTTACCAAATACCATTAAACCATTAAACCATTAAAACCATTTACCATAAAAAACCCATAATTTTCAACATCAGCAGGTATGTTCTTGGAGGCCTACAAGAATATTACTTGTTTTTGGGAGTTTTTGGGGTTAAATTGGACACCTTATGCAGGCATAGGGTGAACACTTTGATTGTAAAAGCTTTCAAATTGATGTTGATAAATTAATTTTAAGGGTGTTTAAGTCTAATTATATTTACTCATGTATTTGACATTAATATTATTCTATTTATTCAGCAGATATTTATGTTATAACAGTTATAAAATCTAATGATTCTACTTAAACCTATAACATAATATGTGATTTTCAGTGATTGTGAAAACTACAGATTAAAAGTTTTTCAAAAAGCAAAGTATTTTTATTTCCATTTCTCAATTAAGAATGACAACTTTCATTCCTATTGTATTTTATTATTAAAGTTTATAAACCATGTGTGGATAAAACATTATTCTACATTTGGCATTGAAAACTTATAACCAAATTTGACAATTTTGTAAAAGAGTATCAGAGAGGAATTATTGTAAGGAAATACTGGTTGAGAGTCCATTTTCTAAATAGTTAGATTTAATTTTATTTGGATTTTGGAATTATTATGATTTTTTTATTTATACTTTCGGCTAGCAAAAAATACTTTCTTATGCTATTAGAAGATAAGAAAATTATTTAGTTGCTATGTAATTATTTTTATCCTCAACCAATATTTTCCCTATCAATAATAAACAAATAGTGATATTTTCTTTTGATTATACTCTTGTTTTACTATTATTATTATTATTATGATTTCTATAATGAAGTTTAGTATTAATTATACTCTTATTGAAAAATATTAGGATATGGAGTCTTATTATATTATTACTTATTATTGTTGTTATTGTCATTATTTAAATTTTTCTATATTATTTATTATTGATATTGAGAGTGATGCTATTTATTATTGAAAAATTGATATATTACTGAAAGATGTTGGATCCAATATAACATTAAAACCAAAGATTAAACTAGGTTTGAAGATTTTTATTAAAGAGACTGTATTCAGAGAACATTGGAAAAGACTCTTTTATACATACTATTGAAAGACTTGTTTCATTTAAAGGACTTATTTAAAATAAACTATGCATTAAGTCATTGTAATTATTTAAACTTCCATGAGAACGAATTTTTATTGTTTTTATTATATTTTTATCTCTTGCTTATTAATATTCATAACTTATTTACTGTTATTATATGTATTATCTCCTCTGCACTTACAAATGGTAAGTGATGTTGTAACATCATTGTATTTCTTTCAGGGAAATGCTCCTACCTAAATTTAATTCAGATTAATTTTCTCTTAACTATTTTATTTTAATCGCTAATATTTTTTATATTGCGTTAATTTTCTTTTCTTCCATCTCTTGGCTTCCTGAGTTTGACAGTTTTATTCCAAAATTTAACTTTTCTAAATTATTATATTTCTGTTGTCTGAACTTGTAGTTTTATTTAACTATCAATTTCATACAAAGTCTTGGGGAGGGGGGATAAAATTATTACCTAAATTTAATTCAGATTAATTTTCTCTTAACTATTTTATTTTAATCGCTAATATTTTTTATATTACGTTAATTTTCTTTTCTTCCATCTCTTGGCTTCCTGAGTTTGACAGTTTTATTCCAAAATTTAACTTTTCTAAATTATTATATTTCTGTTGTCTGAACTTGTAGTTTTATTTAACTATCAATTTCATACAAAGTCTTGGGGAGGGGGGATAAAATTATTACCTAAATTTAATTCAGATTAATTTTCTCTTAACTATTTTATTTTAATCGCTAATATTTTTTATATTACGTTAATTTTCTTTTCTTCCATCTCTTGGCTTCCTGAGTTTGACAGTTTTATTCCAAAATTTAACTTTTCTAAATTATTATATTTCTGTTGTCTGAACTTGTAGTTTTATTTAACTATCAATTTCATACAAAGTCTTGGGGAGGGGGGATAATATTACAAATTTAAAATTTTTTCGCCAAAACTAACCTTTATACTATCTTAATTTTCTTATAATAATATTCCGTACTTACTTCAAATTATTAAATTAAAATCTTGTTTCTAAATCTAATCTGTTAATCCTTATGCAGACGATATAAATTCTTAATTTGCCTTAAAAAACATTATTCCAGTATGCGTAAATTTAAAAAGATGGCTCTAAATTAAAAATATTCTTAATTAAAACTTTATTTCTTAATATTCCAAATAAAACTAATTTCTTCTATGTTTTTATCAACCCTTTTTAAGAAAGTCTTATTAAATTTATTCCAAAACCATACCTTTCAAAAAATATCATTATTTTATTTATCTATTTATTTATTTCTCCTACGTCAACCTTTGATGTGTGCATATTAATAAATTCATTTCTTTTCTTTTTCTCTTAAAATTAATCATTTATAAAAATCGTCTGCGTAAGATATTTAAAATTCTGAGTCAATTATAAATTGGTTAAATAATATTTTTTAAAAATAAATTTATCGTCTGTTTAAAATAGCCTCGTAACTGGACAAGAATTCTGTTTACATAAAAGAATGATGGTTTGGAGGTTACAGAATGTTCCAGTACTTTCTTTTTAGTTTAGAAGGTGGAAGTCTCGAGATGAGAGAGAAGATTTCTTGGGTTGCTTCTTCGATGAGGACAGCTCGCTGAAATAATGATGGAATTTTTGCAAAAGGAGCTTTTCCTTCCTCATTATCACGAATTTAATAAATGAATTTACAGCAGCCCATGACTAATTATTGGATCTTCTACATTTATTTATTATTTTTGTTTTTTCCCTCGCTTGCCATGACTGCGTGTTTCTTTTTAACCAGTGGAAATAATTCGAGTTCTCCTTAAATCGTCACATATATATAATTTCACTAGTTATATTTTGGCGAAATTAATTAACGGGATAGTCAAATAATACCATATTTTTATTGTAAGGTAGATTGTCCGATTGTATCACGCTGTCTAAGCAAATTTAACAGATTCACAATGAAATGCATAATAATATATAATGAGTCCATAAAATGCATCAGAAACATGCCAGTAAGGTACAAACAGTACCTTAACATGCTATAATATGCTATTTTATGCTTTCCAGCATAATATGCTATGCAGCAAGTTTAGGGAGAAATAGCATGACAAGCTATGTACAAGCATCTTTTACTTATATGCTATTTAAGCTATTTCCAAAGCAAGCAGAGTTAGGTACCTTAATATGCTATAATATACTATTTTATGCTTTCCAGCATAATATGCTATGCAGCAAGTTTTGGGAGAAATAGCATGACAAGCTATGTACAAGTATCTTTTGCTTATTTGTTATTTAAGCTATTTCCAAGCATGCACAGTTAGGTACTTTAACATGCTATAATATGATTTTTATCTTGCCAGTATAATATGCTATGTAGCCAGTTTAGGGAGAAATAGCATGACACAATATGTATAAGCTTTTAATGCTTGTTTTCTTTTTAACCTTCTTCCAAAGCATGGAGAGGTAGGAATATTATATGAATTGAATAATTTCCAACTGAGCGAAAAATTGCCCAGGCCGGGAGTCGAACCCGGATACTTGGCTTACAAGGCCAGTGCTTTACCTGTTAAGCTACCGGGGCGACAACCGGCTGGGATTTTTCACTCAGATAACCTTATTGGTCATAGCATCTGGTCTGTCATTTAGACAGTTCAACAGAATAGACCGCAGGTAATGGACCTCCATATGACGATGGATACGTATACGTATCCATCGTCATATGGAGGTCCATTACCTGCGGTCTATTCTGTTGAACTGTCTAAATGACAGACCAGATGCTATGACCAATAAGGTTATCTGAGTGAAAAATCCCAGCCGGTTGTCGCCCCGGTAGCTTAACAGGTAAAGCACTGGCCTTGTAAGCCAAGTATCCGGGTTCGACTCCCGGCCTGGGCAATTTTTCGCTCAGTTGGAAATTATTCAATTCGTATGATTACTTTACCAATCAGTTAGATTGTGTTGAAAATAATAGGAATATTATATGCTTTAGCATTACATGCTTTTTGATGCTTGTTAATATGACATGCTAGGAAAACAGCATGACGCACCATGTGCCAATAAAATATTCTAATTCACTAAACAAGAATATCAGCAAAACATTATTTGTTAGTTATGAATTTCTGCTAGAATAACAGAATCTAACTTTATAAGCAATATTCTGCACAATTTTGCAAAAATGGGAGATTGTATACAATAAATTCATAAAGAGTAAATATTTTTTAATATTGCAAAAGCATATTTTTTTGTGAAAACTATCTGAATTTTTTAAGCTTTCATAATAAAGCATATTTTATGTTTCAGAAACTGGTCACATTGTTTGAATAATATAAGTGCATATTCGTTTATCAAAATTAAAAATACTGGAGAAGGATTGTTATCACCACTTAAATTCATGATTACCTTTAACCACCGATTTGAGATTAATTTTTAACTTATAAACAAAACAAAAAAAAAAAAAAAGAAGAAGAAGAAAAAAAAAACAGAACAAAGAATTTATTTTCATAGCGGATTTATAATAGTAAGTCTTCTCCTCTCTTAACGGAAAATTAACTGACATTTTAACTGATCTTTTAACTCATATTTTTCTTAGTGTTGAATTATTTTAACTTACATGAAAATTATAAATTTATTATTTCTTTAAGAATAGGATGAAAATAATTTTTTTTTTACTAAATTTAAAAAGCTGGGTAAGGAGAAGAATAGCTATGCACCACCATGTGAATAAAACACTGCCTTTTGAACTCGTTGAGATAATGCTTTAACACACAAATTTAACAAAAAATAATAACAATTGATTTTTATAGCCCCCTCCCCCCTGCATGAAATGGAAGAAAATCACCGTCACTTTCTCATAGTATTTAGTTCTTTTAAATTACTTCAAAAGTAAAATTTTATGTATTCATTAAAATAAGGGGAAAAATATGTTTTTAAAATTTCAAAATCAAGAGGCTTTAGATCTTCTCCTCGGGCTAATACAACGTAAATTGAAAACTTCCTTCGTCCACCCGAAAATTATTAGATTTCAATTTTGCTAGTGTTAATTAACTTAAGTTATTAAAAAATAATAAATGTGTTTTTCAAAATCGGTAAAAAACAAAATTTAGTCATTTAAAATTCAATATTCAAGGAGCAATTTTTCATTTAAGAATTATGTTTATAACAATCGATTTAAAAATATGTATAATTGATTCCTCTTCTCTTTCCAATATGCATTATAGTTTTTAAATCCCCCATCTTAAACAGTATTTACCTGAAATTTATTCTATCAAAAATACATTTCATAAGTATTTATTTCTTGATTTATATTAATGTAATAATATTCTAATTACCCATTAATTATTTGAAAAAAAAAAAACTAGAAATAAATTAATTTTATTCATTGCAAATTTGAGGAAATAGTTGCATCGTTAAATTCACTCTTAACCTTGTAAAAATAATAGCGCATAGTAGAATTAACTTCGTCAACAATCACTAGCAGTTACAGGCGTCTATTGACGCTGGCAAGGTAAGTAGCGCGCGCGTCTCCAAAACCACAGATAGTCAGTTCAACCCTCAGGGGTGAAAAAGTCAAATGCAGTTTCTTCCACCAATATCCGTAGACGCTTCCAGTGTTGTCAATAGATGGCAGCACCTGCATTTTTTAACTAGCAACTGATGCTAGAAAAGTAAAAATTTAAAGCAAATGATGGTAGAAAAATAGTGCTAGACTAGCAGAAAATACTAGCAAGTGATGGTCTTTATTGCTGCTAGGCCAGCTACATATTCAAGCAACGCATGCTGGATTATGTATGCTGGCCAAGCAGCAAAGTGGGCCAAAACACACCATGACATGCTGGTAATACTGCTAGAACCAGCAAATATGTAATGGTAGTTTGTGCTATATTACTTGCTGGGATATAGCAAGTAATGCTTGTCTAGCAAACAAATACCAGCATGAATTTCGACCTGGGTCAAAATCCTACTTTCAGGAAATCATATTAAATCTGCTCTCGTTCATACTATGAATTTTTAACTGTAATTTTTTTTTCTAATTTCTTCGTTTTTATACACGTTAGCGTATCAGAAATTTTAATATTGTAGAATTTTTCGTAAGGAAAATTTCTATTGAATGCTTAATTTTGAAGGATTTTCACTCTCGACAACGTTACGTACGTTTTTAAGCCAACTTGTGTCTATATATCCTCAATATCTACAACTGCTTCATCTAATGTTAAACCTTGGGATTTATGAATTGTAACAGCAAAAGCTAACTGCAGAAGAAATTCTTTCCTTGAACAATTTATGCTTCCATTTTTCCAGAATTTAATTATTGGGGGAATTGGTACGCAACAATTCTTATAAGTTAAATTATTGTAGTACTCAAATTTATCCATGATTATTCGCGATTTCTGGTCTGGTGGCTTGTGATTTTCTTTATTACGTGCAACAAAGTCTAAAGTCCCGTTCACTAAACCTTTTTCGGTCCACAAATCAGAACGTAAAATTACTTTAGATTTAAGTGATAAAGTAAGAAATGGTTAAAGTCAATTTGTCGTTTCTGAATCGGTCAACTTTGCTTTAGTACATTTATAAAGAACTTGAATCGAGGCAACAACTTCACGCTTCAATTCTTCTAATTTTTCATTTATATAGCAAATTTAACAATTAATTTTATTTGTTTACAATTCTTTTGTTGCCACTTTACAAAAAAAAAAAATCCATAATAATTTTTTTTTTAAATGTTTAAGTGTGATCTGTGCAAACGAATTTGCTGAATAATGAAAACATTTTATATATTAAATTAATCATGATTCTATCTACAACTACTTACTCCATGAATTATATTTTTTTTTCTGAAAATTTACGCGTTCCATTTTTTATTTATTTGCTAAAATGCGTCCGTATTGGAAATGCATGTAAAATAAGTTAATTAAAATAATAATTTTTTTAACGTTTTACTGTAAAAAAAATTATATTGTGCAAATCTACAGATCATAATTTATTTGTGTGTTTAATTTGAAGTTAAAATATTGAATGTTTTTTTTTTTTGTAAAGCGTACGCAAAATGTAATTTGAGTGGCCTAGTAGAGGATTCGCTTCGCTCATCCTAATAAAATTGCAGCCTACAAATTTTACATTAGACGTGCTTTTAAAGTATGATCAGATAAATATTTAGAAAAAGACCTTAATACCATCAGAAATATTGCTGAAGAAAACGAATTTTCAACTATTCTCATTAATAAAATCATTCATGAATTTAATTTTCAAGAAAATATCAGAAAAGTAAACCATAAAGAAATGATATGCAAAAAGTTTCAATATTTCTTTCTGAAACACAATGTAAATTTAATAGCCTGTCCATCAAAGAAATTAAAAGAAGTTATTTGTACAAAAATCGATCCAATACCAAAAATTGAATTAGCCGGTGTATATACCATCGCTTTTAAAACTGATTGCAATAAAGTAATGGAATATATTGGGAAAACCAATAGAAAACTCAAAAAAAGAATAAAAGAACATAAAGCAGATATAAAATTTTCTCGCCAATCTACTGCTCTCTCACGTTTATATCTCAAACAGAATACCACAATAGATTTTGATAATACAAAAATCATATTCCCAACATCCAATTATTACTTATCCATTATAAGAGAATCAATAGAAATTTTATGTAAGAGCAATAAAGTGTGCAATGATACCCTATCTTAAAATATACCCAATTTATGGTTTAGCATCCTAAAAATAAACTCCTAACAAATTGTGAAAATGACGTATTAAAAAAATCATAGTACAACAATCAAATAATTTTACCGTTCACATAAAAATATTGCTAACTGAATTTTCAAGCCACGAGTCTCGTTCATTTTTCAAAACAAATTCTCATATTTGTATTTATTAATGAAAATATTATCTGAGGAAGAACCTGTTTAGAAAAGGTTCGAAAGTACTAAGATCTGTAAATAAAATAACATTTTAACATCCATAATTGTTTATTTAATCGCCTTTTAAGTAAGCATTATACATTTTATACATAATATATTTGAATACATTGTTGAACGCTTTCCAACAAAAATCTATTTATACGAAAATTCCACATGCTATTAATATGAGGGAATAATTTTAAAAATGCCTTCTAATGTAATATACACAATGTAGAATAGCAATGTATGTTTATATGTCTTATTAAGATGACGAATGTATTCTTTTTCTACAAAGAATACCTATCTAAATTTGCTAATACGTTGGAAAACCTGTCTATTTTTTTAATAGAATGCAAAAATGTTTTAGTGCAGAATATACTAAATATTGTTCATAAAAATAGTTATAAAATAGATTCCACAAATACTCTAACAGCATTTAAACGGTACATATACACTGGTGTGCAAAATTTAAGGACGAGTCCCAAAATGCCAATTTTCAAGGGATTTTCAAGCGATAATTTTCACGCGAATATTCAAAAGGAAGTAATATAATTCGAATAATTACTATCCCTGCATAACAGCTAGTCCATATAACATCTCATTCTGGTCACACATGGTCACAAAGTCACAGTCACTACGGTGAAACTAAAAATGGGAAATTCCATACGTCTCTTTTATGAGTCTCAAATGACTACTATATGTGACTCCACTGACAGGTCATTATGACTGCTCTTTTGTGACGAATCACCAGGTGACTTTACAATGACGTTTCATTGAGACTCTCGTGTGACCTCACATCTGGAGACTCAATTTCAAAATCATTGTGAACGTTGCATTATGATAAATTACCAAATAATGTCCCATTAAAGTCACATGGTGACTTTTCACCTCTTTTCACAGTGGTTACTTCACAGTAGGGTCTCTGTATCTATCTGACAAAGTCTTGTGACAGAAAGTCACCTTGTGACTTTAATGTGATTTCATTTGGTGATTTATCATAATGCAACGTTCACAATGATTTTGAAATTGAGTCTCCAGATGAGAGGTCACACGAGAGTCTCAATGAAACGACATTATAAAGTTACCTGGTGACTCGCCACAAAGCAACACTCACAATGATCTGTCAGTGGAGTCACATATAGTAGTCATTTGAGATTCATAAAAGAGACGTATGGAATTACCTATTTTTTGTTTCGCCGTAGTGACTGTAACACTTGTGACCATGTGTGACCTAAATGAGATGTTATATCTACTAGCTGTTATGCAGGGATTGTAATTATTCGAATTATATTACTTACTTTGGAATATTCGCTTGAAAATTATCGCTTGAAAACCCTTGAAAATTGAGATTTTTGGACTCGTTCTTAAATTTTGAACATCAGTGTATATAATAGTAGGCAAAAAAAACCTTGATAATCAATGGATTATTTTTATAAATGCCTTATTTCAAACCATTACCAGAAAAAAAGCATAAAAAATTAACAATCACAAGAGAATATTTTAAAATCGCTTAAAACGTGATTTTTTTACGTAAATAACTTTGCACATGCACAACTTTTTTAAACTTTTGAAAATTGAACCACAACTCTAAACTTGCCGGGTTCGTAAATTGCTGTCGGTCAATGATAAGGAAGAATACCCTATATATACGAGGAGAATGATTTGGAGATTTCATTTACAGACGTGCTAGGAAAAAAGCGTTCTGTTTATGTAAATAATGTTCATTTTTTATGCTTAAACATTAAATGTCAATTTAATGTCTACATGTCATCTAATCCTTGAGCATGTGATTATATGTGATTATACCCTTGAACAGGGGATTAATCTATCGATGTTATTTGATGTTAATGGTATACATTTTCTGTACGTATTTAAACTCTTCTTCTTTTAATTCGGATATATAAATCAAATGGATTTACATATCTTCTTGACACTACCGATTATTTAAAGTGACATTGAAGTGCTTAAATTATTAGATGTATTTTTAACTAAGAACGCATCCTAAAAGATAATTGTGCTAATCTGCGTGCTGTTACTGTTAAGACGTAAAGACAAGCAGAAATAAAGACTAGCAGAAATTAAAGAAAAACCAAGAAATGCAGCAGTAGCTACTTAACCAATGGGTTCTTGGAATGATAAAAAAAGTCACCTTTTACAAATGAAGAGCCAGATGGATGAATTAAAATAATAAATTTTATAAAATAACGACCTAAAATTGAAACGTTAAAAGCCATGTGTGATAACATGGAAAGTCTGCATACGTACTTATTTATTCTCAAAGAAATAAGGTGGACAGTCAATGGTGAGAGTACTTTTTTTCAACTAAGGAAGAAAATCAGAATTTTCATGAGTTGCAATGAGTATGAGCAAATTTGTGCAATAATCGTCAATTAACAAAACTGGATCATTTGTCAGACGTTTTTACAAAAGTTAATGTTTTATGAATCTCACTTCAAGGGAAATTTTTAATAGTTTTTGACACTACTCATAAAAAAGAACAATTTAAAGGTTTATACTGCGTAGAAATGATCCAAAACAGTTGTGTAGAGTGTTTTCAATCAACAACAGAATTTGGAGAGCCGGACATTCATGAGGATATCACAAACGAGTTCGTTGTTCATCTTTTGGGTTTGTTTGTAATTTTGAACTCTTATTATCTTTAAGAATCGCATGAAAACATAATCGAAAACCTTCAGGTTGTAGCACCATACAGTATACTCAAAAAACTGTCCTATCAGATAACTTACGAATAGCAATAATTTTTTGATATGATACAGTGATAAGATCACTGTTTAAATTTGATAAATCTACCTAATATTTTCAAATTACACTAAATGATGAAATTAAAATAATGTATGATAAAACAAAACTTATTCTGCTGCCTTTTGCCACTAGAAAATTTGCATCATATCTCTGATTTCTGTCTTCAATGTGAAACTAGAATATTATTTTATTTAATATTTTTAATTTTATATGAAGAAACTATTTTGTATCGTGAATTCTATTTTGTCTTTGTACTTATTGAATACAGTATATAGCAGCAAGAGAAAATTTATTACAGCGTGTTGAAATTACAATTTCAGTTCATTAATACCTATATAATTTATGGAATTTATGAGATAATTCACTACTTTAAATGATTGAGTTCTGTGACTTGGAAACCATTTGTAGATCCTTTGAGTAGTCAGTGTTCTATACTTTTAGTTAGTTCTAGACTTCGTAATTTTGCATTTTTTATATTATTTAGAGCTGCATTTAAAGGTCAAATTTCTTTTAAATTGAGTGTCATGTCAGCCAAATGGAAAAAAATCATCAAAGTCCACCCCTATATTGTGTAAATTAAGGAGAGTTTTTAAAAACTAAATTCTAAATCATGTCTTTATTATAAGAGAAAAGCTAACAAAAACGCAAAACATACCAAAACGTAATCGTAAAAAAATCATGTTATTATAAAAAATGAAAGCGAAAACTCTGAAGAGCAGTAAATATCAATGTTTCATAGCAGGTTTCATTATAAACATAAAATATACGAAATAATTTTATAAGAAAAGGAAATCTAATTTTTACATAAATGTTCTAATCATAAAAAATGAAATTTTTGTCATATTCAAGTGAGAAAGTGTCTGTAACATTACTTTAATGTACTCACAACATATTGATTTTTTATCTTGTTTAAAGTTTAAATTTATTTTTGTATAAAAGTTTCATAACAAAAATATGCGTTTAACAAATAAAAACAGTTAGAGCTAGCAAGCTGTTTACAAATACATATTCTTTACAAATCTTTTCTTATTTTATATAATTGTAAAATATACTTTTATGGAAGTTAAAACTAATATCTAAGCCATTTATTTTTATTCTAACATACAACGTCAAACAAGTTAAATTCTTCAGAAATTACTTGTTTCTAAGTATGTCTTTTATTCAAATTTAAAAGGATATTTACAATCCATATTCAAAAAGCTATGAAAGTTGTCTAACAACTGTTTGTTTTCCAAATTTTAGTGATATTTAGTTACACATAACAAGATTAAGCTTGACATTAAGAGTGCTAAAATTAATGTTTTGTTGTTTCACGAAAGATGAAATATTTTGACATCTTTCTGTAAAATGCAAATATGAAATTTAACACACGCTCTGCATTTTGTTATAATATGTGACATGAAACTAATTTTTGTATGCTTCTAAAAAACAATCATTTAAATAAAATGAAAATAAATCTTCAATATATCTAGAAATTTCAGCAACAAATGCTGAAATATTGTATCCATAATGAAAAAAATATTCATTGAAGTTATTATAAATATTATAAAAAAGTATATTAACAAATATAAACAGTTAGAGCAAGCCAGTTGTTAACGAATACTATTTCTTAAACTTTTCTTATTATATACATCTTTATAAAATATTTTTATAAAAGTTAAAAATTAATCTTGAAATTATTTGTTATTATTCTAAAGTACAACATTAAGGGGGCTCAAGGGTTGAAAACTTTTCAAAAAATCGATTTTTTTATGATCTAGTTAGATTATTCAATTAATTCGTAACTCAATGTAGAAAACCGCATAAAAATATTTGCATTTTTAACGGAGTTATAAGCATTTATGTATCAACACTTTCATAGACGCAACCACATAATTTCAACTTTAAGTCGCGTTTTCTCAAAACTTGGTTTTTGACGACTAACACCAAGATTTTAAAAAAACTATTTGATGGAATGGCTGAAATTTTTGTTCATGCATATAACATCATTATCTATAGAATGAAATAATATAGTTTAGATAGTTTATATTTTGACTATTTTTAATGAAAAAAAAAGTTGTATTTTTTAGGGTGGGGGTTTAATTATTTTAATTTGAGAGATTTTTAATAATGTTTTTTTGAGTGATAGTTATAATCTTAATTCATTCTATAGATTAAAGTTTCCGGATCATTTTAAAGCACAAATTAGGCTCTTATATCAATTCAACGTCAAGATATCTTGGTGTTGGTGATATAACAAGTATTTTTTTCGAAAATTGTGTTACATAAATTTTGCTATATTTATTATTATATTACATTGAAGTACTTCATTTTATAATTTTATAAGACTACAAACACACCTTTAAAATATCAGAAAGTTTAAATTAATTACACTGAATACTTTTGTTTTTATAGGGACTCGAACTGAGAGCTCTGTTTACAGGTTTTTCCGTATCGATCAACCCCTGAGTCCTCTTAAACGAAAAATTCTTCAGAAATTACTTGTTTCTAAGTAAGTTTTTTACTCAATTTCAAAGGGATATTTAGAATGTATATTCGAACTGTTATAAAAGTTATAAAACAACACATTGTTTTCCAAATTTTAGTGACATTTAATTACACATAACAAGATAAAGCTTGACCTTAAGAATGCTAAAATTAATGTTTTCTTTAGTAAAAAAAATTATGAAAAGAATGTTTCACAAAAGATTAAATATTTTCACAACTTTAAATAAAATGCAAATGCGAAATTTAATACACGCTCTGCATTCTGTTAAAACATGAAATTTATTTATGTATGCTTTTAAAAAAATAAACAACCATTTAAAACAAATCAAATAAATACCTTATTGTATCTAGAAATTTCTACAACAAAAACTGCCAAAAATTATAGTGATAGTGAAAAAAATATTCATTGAAGTTATTAAAAAAGTTATAAACAAGAAATAAAAAATCACTGCCAAGCATAGATTATGATGCATTTTCAACACATTCAGAATAATACAACAAAAACTGCACCGTTTAAAGAATTAAAATATTACGTCTCATTTCACCATATGGAAAAGCATAACGATTAGAAAATTGAATTTAAGCAGATCCCATCTACAATAGAAAAATTATTCCTGTGTATGATATAGAGATTTGTATTTATTAACAACCTGGATTCCAAATTTACTTCATTTAAGAGATACATATATTTCAGATGAAAATTTTCCTTCAACAATTTCTTATAATAATGAGAATGGTATGTGAATACTTTTGTGCAGCCCTGTATATGAGGTATATATTTTACATATAAGGCGTAGTAGTGAAAAAAAACTAATTAAATTTAAAAATGCATACCGAAATTTAAAATGTACATTCCAGAAATTTTTACGCGAAGACAATATTGTAACCGAGTAATTTTATGTGTCCTAATAATTTAACAAAAAACTCGATGTACACTATGTTTTAACTTAAACGCAGTGGAAATTTTAGTCATTTGAAATAGGGTAATGCCATTAAAATACTCACCAAACAATTTTTCTCTATAGACCATAATGTAATCAAATTATTTTGAATGTCTCTACAAAGAAAAAAAAATGTACATATTTATTATACAACAATCCAAAAATACTCTAATTTTCCTAAACAAGCTTTATCAATTGTTTGAAAATCCGAGTATACCTATGGAGTTAGGAGTGTGGACAGATGGACAGTAAAAGCCCTTTTGAACTTTGTTTAAAAATGCTAAAAACGATGTTGTGACATTTTGAATCATCTTGTACGATAGGTTATCATACATATTTTGTTTAATACAATGTCTATAGAATTATATGTTAGCTTTTGCGTTGTTTCCATTTTTCAATTTTACACGTAATCTCTACTTTGTGTTGATTTGAAATTAATATTTTTTATTTAGCGTAATTTCAGTTAGTTCAATTTTTGCCTATACAAAATTTCAAATATTTTTCTTTTGTAATTTATAAAAAAAATTCGATTTTTTTTCTAAAAATATATTTACTTATATTTTTTTTCAAATATTTTAAATATAGTAAATTGCGAAATATTTATTTTAATTAAAAACAATTATAATGAAATGAAAGTTTTTCAGTCGTAAAAAAGTGAGTAGTAAAAATAAAGTTTGGTAAAGCACTGTGGAAGTTTTCCATAACCTATGTTTGATGTATGTTTTTGTGTTATGCTTATGTTTAATTTGTTTTTTAAAAGTTAAATTTTCCAACTGAAATAATTTTTGTGGAATTAAAAGTTAAAAAATTAACAATTTATTTTTCTTGTTTATGTTCCAGAATACGCCAACGCAATAAAAATATTTTTTAGATAAATGCCACAAGATCATTATCTCTGTATTATTGTCTCTTTAATCACAGATTAAAATGTATCGTGTTTACAAATTATAAATTGCTATTTGTGGAATCCATGTTAATCAATTTAATTAAAATTTAACTCAAATTAATTTTCAATTTTATTAATTTTTTTTTTACAAAAAAAGTATAGACAATTTTTTAAAGTTGTAGTACGCTTTTTATTTATTTATTAACCAACAACTAACCCCCGGTAGGGGGCAAGTTGTGACATGCTTGGGGCGCATTGTGACACAAAAATGACACATACAAGTACATTGCAACATATACAAATTATGTAAGAAAGAGAATCAAATGGGATATGTTAAATCAAGAATGAGAAATGTATTCCTTTATAACGTTCTTAACACAATAAAACACTTTCATGTTTTAATAATATTGTAAATCAAATGAAAATAAAATAATTAAATTATTAACACTTGTAAACTCTTAATCCTTTATAAAGATACTTTTAGAAACACTTGGCAAAAAAAGAAAAAAAAAATCTGTCTTCATCAGGAAAGAAATAAAAAATAAGCCAAAACTAATCTTTGGCCATATTGATCTTTGACTCGGGAGCCTACTGCAATGTGTAGGCCTCATCCTATATTTTTAATCAATCAATGTCATCTCTTGTTTCAGCGTCTGATTTGCATTTAATACAAATATAATAAAGTTCATTTTTGGTACATTTGACATGCGCCCATATTTTACATGTCAAACATAGCACCCAGTCTTTTCTGGGTCTAGAAAGTTTGTATTGCTCCAAGCAAACTAGAGATAAGTAATTTTCGTCATCTTCAGAGCTATCCAGTACTTGTTTCTTTCTTATTTCAATAATCTAGGTGTAATTTTTTATGCACTGCTTGGTCTTTCCATACAGTTTCTTTTTTGCTTTTTCTTCTTCAATTTGTTTTTCTGTGTTCTTTTGCTTTTTCTTCTGCACAAATTTTCTCTTTTACAGGTGTGCTTGTTAGAATGGTAGATTGCAAACATTTACGATTAGATCGCTTGCCTTTTTCAGGTCCTGCTTTAAGAAGTCATTTTATTTCTGTAATACTTACCACAGACACATTGCTATAATCAGTTGTCATAGAATCATCTAATTCAATGATATTTCATATTTCTGAAGACGGTCCTTCAATCTCACCATCATTGATTAAAGTTATTGCAGAAGCGCTTGTTTTATTAACAGTTACATATTTACAATTTTTTCATGTCATTCTGGTCTTTAACGCTCTCATCTCCGTTAGATAGCCCTTTCAGTACGCCCCTTGTAATTTCGCATCATTTTTCCTGAAATAGAAAAACAGTTTATGCTGAGGTAAGTAGTTACACTGTCACAACGTGTCTGTTAGACTTCGTCACAACTAGCCCCGCGCTACGCCATTTTGAACTTTATTCATCAGTTTCCGAAATGAATTTATAATTAACAAATTAAATACATAGAATAACAGCTCAAAATATAAGAATTTAAAAAATGCTAGGGAAGTTTACATACCTCAGTATTTCTAGTGGCAATGATGATTCAAATGTAGGTCGCAAAATTTACTTTTACGATAGAAAAAAAGAAAATATTTTTATCTGGAAAACTACGCGACGATATACCTCAAAAATACGCAGCACATCCAGATAACCAACCTCTTAACTCACATGTCACGACAGGAGTTGCAACCTATTGGTTCAGTCAGAAAGCTCGATGGTACAACTTGCCCCTGGCACATCTAACCCCGGTCTCCCCTACATTTGAAATAATACCAAACATTTTATGTATACATTTAGGTAAGCACATTTATTATGTAACATTATTGTACATTATTATGTAAGCACATTTATATGCTTTTTAGTTTATGATACAAAATGAATACATTCATACAAAGTGAATGATACATTCAAAAATATCTATTAAAAATCAATATTGTTTCCATTTAAGAATTTTGCTATATTAAGCCTTTCGTGTCCGAATTTTATCCATTTGAGGACAAAATTATTTTTAATTTAAAAAGTTAAACGTAGCCATTCATATATACTTGCTTAAGTTTAAATATTATCATTTAATGAATTTTAACGAATACTCATTTTGTGCGCGATTCAATTCATATTTATATAATAATAAACTCAGGGACAGTTATTGAATTCGTTTGAAAAATAACGTATAAGAACAGGATTTGAGACGATATTACATCTTTTAAATATTTTTTTGTGATTTATTACACATAATTTGTTTAGAGAAGTATTTTACATTATAAATCTAAAAAGCGAAACATATTTCTAAAATAAAGGAATTAACAATGGTGCAAAAAGTATTAAATAAAGTATTATCATTGCTATTTTTTGTAAGTATGAAAACAGAAATAAAGTCATATTAAAAAAGTGTATTTTCGAAGTATTTAAGTCATTGTTAAACCAGAACAATACACGATGAAAAGACATGTATCATTAATATTACATAAGTGTAGAGTGGGTTAAAACATTCTATTTTTGAAAAATATATACAAATTTAGCATATCAACAGGTTTAATCACCTCTCTCTTTATTGCATCAATAATTTAAAAAACTTCGTCCTTTATTTTTTATTCGCTGAATATTAGTAAATAAACTTCACTTAAAAATCTCATACCTTTCACAATCTTTGTTTTCACGGATGCATAAGTTCCTCTTGAAGGTAATGCGTCGTAGTTTAAAGCTTAAGGAGGTGGGAAACAAAGCCATTTTCCAAGATAATTTATAAATAGCATTCTACATGAGATAAATTTCAATATAAAAAATTTATAATTCTTAATCATACATTTTAATAATAAGTTTCTGTCATTAGATTTATTATTAACTTTATATTTTGAAATTTTCTTTATATAGATATAAATTTAGGTTTTGTATTTAAGTTTAGCAATATTTTATTTGGAAGTACCTTGCAATTTATTTCTTTAATTGTTAAATGGAATAGAAAAGCAAGTTTCTGTCAATGTAATAGCTTCATATCAGGATCATATATGATTTATATCTGTATAAATGATATCTATTTTAGTATAGGTTTGCGTTTAAGCAAAAGTCAAAACAAACTCATAATATTTTTTTTTATGTTAAATCATGGTCCTTTTGGTCAGATATCGCCTCAGCATGTTTATAAATACCATTCTGCTAAAATATACTCTGTTAAAAAAATTCTGAAATTCACGATTTTTTTTTCCTGAATTTCACTGAAAAGGTGCCTTTTCACAACAAAAGGGTATTTTCCGTTATAAATCACAAAATTCCACCATATTTCTGAAAATAATGAAACGGATGAAAATAGAAACAAAAAACGGAGATACTCCGCTTTATGGTGGGCTTCTTGGCCGAGTGGTCAAGGCACCACACTGCTAATAGCCTGCGAGCACAGATTGTTGGTTCGCGTCCCACTGGGGCCATGAAGTAATGAAAACATAAAAGTCCCTTTTAAATTACATTTTTCTCTTATTTCTTATTAGAAAATCTTTTAATTAATTAGCTAATAAATTTCATTTCATTTCACGAAATCATTGCACGAGAAAATAAACCATGTAATGATAATTTATCCTACAAGATACCAAAAATATGGCATAACATCATAAAATCATAAAATTTTTATTTCGTTGCAATATTTTAATTTTTACTCACGTGTAAGTGGCAACATTTTTAAACTTTTAATTCATTTCGATTTTAATTTATTAGAAATATTATCTCTCGATCAAGATGCAAACTTAGTCCTTCCGTTATAATATTTTCCTGAAGACGCCCGCAGAAGACGGCGCGAAACGTTGATAGTTTTATTTTATTTTAATTGTACAAATGTATATTAAAATTCTTGTTTTCTGCACCACTGAGCAATGTGTTGTATTTTAATAAATACATTCTTATTAGGTAAAATTTATGGTGCAACTTTCCTGCATATATTTATAAAATTTTTCACTTTTCCTAGTTTAAACTTGTTGCAGATTTTCAGTTACGTTAGTTAAAAATGAAAAAAAAAGAAAATCCTGTCAGTTATCAACAAAACTATTGAGTTTATATTTTATTCAAACATTTATTACTTATATGTAACATATATACATCTATAAATAACTATTAGAAAAGAATGCAGCAAAATAAGTATAAAAATTATCAACTATTAAAATCGATGCAGGCAGAGTTTTGCATACAAGTAAATCACACATCTCATTTTCGACTATTACTATATACCCAACTGATGCTCTGAAACAGCGATGTGAGGATGTGAGTTCTAAAATTCCCCTTATGTAAAATGTAAAAAAAAAATTATCAACTATTAAAATCGATGCAGGCAGAGTTTTGCATACAAGTAAATCACACATCTCATTTTCGACTATTACTATATACCCAACTGATGCTCTGAAACAGCGATGTGAGGATGTGAGTTCTAAAATTCCCCTTATGTAAAATGTAAAAAAAAAATCGCAAATTTTATATCAATCTATTGTATCGGTAAAAAAAGAACAATCTGCAAAAGGTTTAGTTTTATCCGGTATTTCTGAAATTGTCAAAATTTAATTTGCTATAAAAACAAGCAAACATAGTTAGAGGTTTTTCGCGATTTCACAAAATTTGATTGTCACGATAAGGCGACTTTGGAAACTCACGTCATCACACTGAATTATGCTTCATTTAATCTTATTTTTAACAATTGAAATTTTAATGAGGTACTTTATTTCATATAAAAACTTATATATATTTTATAATCCAACATAAATGTTTTTCCCTCCCAGGTGCAGGATTCTTGTTACTTGATTGTTTCTGTATATTGTTAATAACTTTTTAAGCATTTGTTTTATTCTTTATGTTAAATTAAATATATTTTATTTAATAACTTTAATTCATAGTTGCCTTAATTTATATTTAGATCTTAGATATGACCGTTCCCAACTGATGTTTGCGCGCCCAGCCGTCTGGTACATCGTGATAACGGTAAATGAAGCTTGTTAGGTGGGGCTTGTAGAGATCAAGCCAATTGGTAGGACACCATTCCTAGTTGAATCTTGTATGATGTTGCATATAAATAAAGAGCTTTTAATTTTATAAAAAAAAAATACTTAAATCGCAAAACTTCCTCGTGTATATTATCCGGAACATCTTTTTATTAGAACATATTATTTATATCGTCGGTACACAAAATGAACGGACGAGTCTTTTTTTAAACAGTGTCGTCCATAATAATTTAACAAAACAATGCATTTAAATTAATAGTTCAATTACTTTAAAATACGCATGTAATTTAATAAAAGGTATTGTATTAAAATGTATACTGTGACGGATATGAATATTAAAATTATTACAATTGGTGGAAGCACCAACAGCATCCCTTATATGCAGAGATATTCATTGAGAAGCAGTAATATGATGTTGCGTAAAATGTACATATGTTAGAGTTTTCCCGCAGATTTCTTATACTGTTACTAAAGTTTATACGTGTGTACACAATTGTACACAGTTATATTTATTGAGTCCAGTAAATGATATATTGTCCCATCGTAAAGATTTTTTGTCTGAATTCAAGAGTGACGTTTCAACTTGAAGCTTGTGTCAATTATTTAAAATTATCGCGCCTACGTAGAGAAGTCCGTGAAATAAAACAATTAAAGAAATCTATTTAAAGGAAATTCTTTTATATCATAAACGGAGCAGATAAAATTTAATATCCAATAATTTCTTTTTTCTACTTAAAAAAATTAAAAAAAAACCTCTTTTTGAGGCATTTTTTCTCAAAGAATTACTGAAGAAGATATTAAGAAGATGTGAAAGATTTATTATTTTTTATTGTTAAAAAATAATAAATAATTTAAAACAGCAAAGTACATCTTGTAAAGACATGATGCACTTGACGAAATTTTTCTTTGTTTTGTCTTTGACGGTTTTAATTAATAAAAAGAATGTGTACATTAAATAAAAAAGAAGCAAGAACCTTTTTTTCACGCAAATATTTGAAACTAAAAGCAATACATAAGCTTAAAAATAAAAAATATGGATAATGTAATAATATTTTTTTTCTTTTTACGTCATGTTAAACAAATTTTATTATCTGAGAAAAACATAAAAATGAAGAAGAATGCATTAAGATGCTTTCAAGAAAAAAGCATTAATTATAGGAAGCTTTTAGCACATTAAAATTGTCTGTTTATTTTTTTTCAAAACATAATTTAATAGTTTAAAATATATTAATACAAATATTTTATTGCATTTATTCTTCTCTTTTGTTTGTGTGTCAGTATAACTGACATTATGTTTAATTGTTTTTTAATTGTGCATAAATAATGTGCGTTTGTTAAAATTTATAACAATATATAAATATAAGAATAATGAAAAACTATGGGTTATTTCCTTTTTTCTTCAGCTATGTCAAGTTGGACGCAATGCATAATTCATTTAAAGAAGTTTTGAATACTAAAATAAAAATTGTAAACGAAACGGGAAAAATACATAATAAATTTGTACACTGTTGAATGCTTTTCAATAGAAATCTATTTATACGAAAATTCCACATACTATTACTATATCTGAATTAATTTTAACAATGCCTTCTAATGCAACATACACAACATAGAATAGCAATGTTAGTTAAGATAATGAACGCTTTTTTTTCAAAGCATAACTATCTATTTGCTAATACAGTGAAAAACTTTTGTATTTTTTGCATGGAATGTAAAACTGTTTTAGTGAAGAATAAACTAAAAATTATTTATAAGAATGATGATAAAATGCATTCCAGAAACTCTCTAACAACATTTGAGTGTTAAATATTTACAATGACAGAAAGTCTTGACAATCACTGGATAATTCTTAAATATCTCTTATTTTAAACCATAACCAGAAACGAAAAAAAAAGCAAAATAATCTTGACAGTCACTGGAGAATATTTAAAAATCCTTCATTTCAAATCACTATTAGAACAGAAAAAAAGCCCCCCCCCCCCCTTAAAAAAACACCCAAGTCATCTTAGTTTGCAAAGATCAGCATTTCTGATGACTAATGCAGGATAAAAACTCTTGTCCGATTTTTCTACTTAAAGCAAGGAACGTAAAATTAAATACAGTATCCTGGGGTAATAACGCCACATTAAGGTTGTACCGATTTTCACGGCTTAGTTTTAAATTTTATTTTTCAAAAAAATGCAGGATTTGATGCAGCAAATCTTTGAGTAGCTATATATAAAAAATAATTTAACATATATGTAGTCAGAAAATGTAATGGCGGGATTTCTCGACCAATGCTATTTGGCCTCGTTACCCACCTATGTGGGTAATAACGCTATTGAAACAAAACTATAGTATAAAAGGGAATAATTCCATGTAGAGTGCTTAATTCTAAAAGCACAACTTCTACAGCCCTAGAAATTGAGAAATCGCATTCTGAGCGATAGAAAGTGTTTACTTTTTTGTGGAAGTGTAAGAAAAAAAGGGGGGGGGGGCGTAAAGGAATATCAGACCATGAGCTTCTTTTTGCTTAAAAACGAACACTTAAATAGAATTATTAAAAACATTGCGCAGTTTTAAATGTGTTTATCTAAATCAGTTTTTATTCTTTTCCATATATGCATTCTATGCGATAGAAAATATTCAATATTTTGTGAAAGTGAAAGAAACAGGAGAGAGGGGGCGTTTTAGCAGATTATAACAGTTTGAGCTTTTCTTTGCTTAAAAAGTCAAGTTAAAATGTAATTATAAGAAACATTGCAGAGTTTTAACCTTTTTTAATGAAAAAATTTTGTCATGTGAAATTTTATAGTAACTAGAATTATGTTTAATAAATTCTTTTGTTAACATTGTTAAAGAAGCTCTTCTAAATACTTTTGTATCCGTAAATTCCACACTGATGCAAATTCGCTCAAACCTAAAGTTAAAATGTCGACGACATATAAAAAATGCTTTAATAAATTTGTATTTTTAATTAAATAAGATTTTTGGTAAAAATCAATATCCCTGTGAGATCCCTTATTAAATGTTATGCATGATTTATGTAATTATATTTCATTATCTGTATATTAGCAACAAAATTAACATTTAACAGCAGTTAGCAAACTCACCGAATGATTTTTTTTTCAAATTTTAGAGATTAGCTTGTAATTTCAGTTTAACTATAGCTACAATTGAAATCCAGTCTCGTTTGGAGTCCTCGTACTGTTGTTAGAAATATTTGGATAGATTGAATTTAATTAGAATTAATCCTGTACAAAAAATTTATTGCAGAAATCATACTCTGTGAGTTTTAATCATTGATAGCCTTTTAACCTTTAACTAATGTTACTAGTCTCACATAGACCACTGTTTTTTTTTTATATTTTTACAGTTTAACTTGTAATTTTCAGTTTAACAACAAACACTACCGAAAATTTGTTTCATTATAAACATTAGTACTATCACCAGGTACTTTTAAATAGGTGAATTTTAACTGTAATAGTCTTGTACAAAACGTTTAGTACAAAACCTATAACCTATAAGTTATTCATAAGTTATTCATCTTTCGATCTTGCGGTCTCACAGACCGGTTCACACTAGTTACGTTACAGTTTCTGTCACATTAATTAAAGGTTAAATTTGTAAAATTTTGAAAAACAGAAGGCTGAGAAAGCGACAGTTAAAATTTACAGCTCAATCGAACAATAAAGTGGGAATTTATTAAAAACCTGATTTTGAAAACGTTTGAATTAGAATATCGAAAACATTTTGATATAGTTTTATTTATAACAGTTTAAAATTGTTTTTACATTATTGTTTTTTTAAGATATGCTTTGGGACCGGTCCTCTTCCCCTTAAGCTAACTGTTTCCACGATGATATTTATGCTGTTTCATACGTCAAGTAAAAAACAAATCCCCTTTGAATGTAATTCCGTAATTTTTCCGCAAAGAATTGACTGGAGTAAGAACGCCATTCCTTGGCGTTATTACCCCGTTATATTTATTACGCACTACATTTTAAACTACAAATTATCTCGCAAAGATATCCAAAATCTTCTGCAACATTTTGAAAGTACATGAATTGCACTACACATTTATGTAATAAAAAAGTATTTCCTGAGAATTGTGTAATCCTTACATCACAGAACATACCTCGCAAATTTTAGATCAAGCGTTAATTTTAATTGCTTCTAAAATTGATAAGGCCTACAAATGAAATAAATTAACTTTTAACTGTTGTTTGTGTTTTATATGACTCAGCGCCCTTCTGCGTAGAGTCATAACGTGCCATTTAACGGATTATTTCATAATTATGCATAATACTAGCACTTGGCGTTATTACCAAATCTAGCGTTATTACACCAGAAAACATTATGTAAAAACTATGATTGTGGATTGATTTTATATAGATATATATATTTGTAATACTGTGTTTATGTTTTTTTTAATATCCAGTGTATCACTTTTGATTGAAAAAAATCTGTAAGAATCCTTTATCACAGCAATTTTTTTGCTAAATGTAGCTTACGGGACCAGGAATCGTATAAACCTTTAGCTTTTTTAACTTTCTAAATGTGATTTTTTTTCGTAAATGACTTTGCACATGATAAAGAATAACGTTTCTAAAACTTTTGAAATTGGAACCACATCGTTAAACTTGCCGGGTTAGTAAATTAAAGTCGGGTTTGATAAGGTTGAATACCCTGTATATACGAGGAGAATGATTTGGAGATTTTATTTAAAGATGTGCAAGGAAAATGTACTTTTTAAAATTATTTGTGACTTTTTTATAATACAAAATTGTACCAGACGGGAAAGTGTTATAAAAGTAAATGTTATCTTTAGCTGCACGTCCTTCAAATTAACAAGACAATTTAACATGACCCATAATATTCCGATTGTGAAATCAACTGATTCTAATTTGACATTGTCAAAGACTTCTGCTTCGAATAGTGTTATCGTTTATGCTGCTGAATTAAAAAAATTGTCTTTCTCCACAGGAAGAATTAGAAGATTATCCTAAATATTAAAAGAGCTCTTATACGTCTTAAATATTAACCTTTAGGTTACGGGGGGATTACCGTAATCCCAAGAAAATAAATGTTGAAGAATACGGGGTTGGGATTATCGTTATCCCGAAAACTTCCACCCCTCCAACAGGTGGAAGAAAAAATCATTAAGGTCGTTTCGCTCAATAGGGGTCCGACTGAGTATCGAGCAAGGGAAATTCTGTAGGGAGGATGTTAATTATCCTAGGGAAATTCCGGGAAAAGAACTTGGCAAAAAAATAAACATTGTTTACGCAGACGACTTAAAGCTGTTTCTACCCCAGTTGCTGCAAGATTCTTAGATAGTTCTTGCTTGTGAGACATAATAATGAATAGATTATATTCAGCAAGTAGCTTTAGAGATTTAGTGTTGCTAATTTTGACTACACTTTTGCTCTTAGAATGTAAAATGAAGGATTATTATTATTTTTTTCTTACTAACGCACTAAATATTAGAAATTACGTACGTAATTTTACACACTGAATTGAAAAAAAATCAAATGTTTATACTTATTATTATATTTACGGAACTTATGATTGTTCTCAAGCCCAAAGGAGTTTTTATTATTCAAAAACATACGAAATTGTTAACATATGAAACATATGAACGAGACTTGAAATTCTTAATAAAAATTATATAATAGAACGGCGTTTTCAATTTATTTAATAAAGGCAAAAGCATTTCAGAAAATAATGTTAAAGTTGGCGTTTTGACCAAAATTTCCAAGCGCGAAATTTAGGGAAAGGTGGAAATTTGCTGGTTGTATTTTTGTTGCGGTAATGTCAATAAGTAATTTATTTATAACAAAAACAAAATGGAAAAACTGAATTCGATTCCTAATTCTATCAAAATCCTATCCTGCCAGGTCTGCCAATTTTATCCCGACACGTTAAGAATTATTCAGAAAGTTTCACATTAGAAACCAGCTTGATTCTATGGTCACAGCCTACTAAAAAGTCATGCGCAACTATACCTTTTGCATAAATGAGAATGGAATTATACATTATCTGCTTCAGAAAACTGTCGAATTCTAGAATAATTTATTATTTCTAAATAACTTATTCACCGTCAAATTCAAATGAAATAATTTTTATTTATGCAAACCATATTAAAGATTGCATTAATAATTTCTTAGTTATTTTTCATCTGACTCCAAAAAGAAAAAGAAGAAGTTCTCAATTTAGCACTTTTTTGTTGTTTTTGTTGTTTCGTACGCTTATCAATTACTTCGAAACTATTCGACTGATTCATGTGCCTTTTTTTTTGTTTGCTTCATTGAAAGATTATTCTCTGCAATTGGTCAAGGACTGAATTTAAATTTCATGAAAATTGCTGCAGGGCTTTTTTTAGAAATTTAATAACAATACAAAAAAATAAATTAAAATAAATAAACTCATTTAAAATATTTATTTTTGGCGATTTTGATCAAATGAAGTAGCTTTATCCTCTTCTTCTTTTTTTTTTTCTTTGCTAGAATGTTGCAACCACAAAGTTTATAATAATAATTATTATTTATATAGCTATTATTCTCGAATAAAACAAGGGAAAACAAAAAATAATGATTTAATTATTAAAAACTTTTATGGCGAAACAATTGTTAAGAAATATAATAAATAATAATATAATTAAATTAAAAGTAAAAGCAAAAAGTATAATTAATAATAATAATAAAGTCTAAAAAATTGGAAAGACTTTGAATTTTTTCAAAACTTCTGCGGTACACTCGTTTAATTTGAAGAATCATATTTCTATGGTGGTGGGATTGTTACTCTAACACAGAATGGTTCAAAAGTCTGAATTTCATATAAATTAAAATAATTAATGTCTTTTTTTACCTTCATTGGTAAATTTTGTTTAAGAAGCTAACTTTTACAGCTTCTTTCACAGTGTCATCCCTTTACGGAAAAATAGAAAATGCTATACAATCTCTTTGTTTCTAAATAAAAATACCATAAATTTCATAAATATGTATATATATTATAAAACGTATTTGTGCGTAACGCATACGTAATTTTGCCAATGCCAACACTTTCCCATGTAATTTCGGTTTTCAATGTTCACTACAACAAATTTTTACACTTCTAACCATTGCACATTTTAAATTTTTATACTGTTGTATAGAAAGACAAATGTACTTTTAAGTGTAATTTGTTTGAAAACTATCTCAATTTATTTTTGAGATATTAATTTTTTTTATAGTTTTTAGTACCAGTTTTGTAATTGTGGCAACAGAATCACTCCATTTTCTCTTGAAATTGAAAAAAAAAGAAAGAAAGAAAGAAAGAAAGAAAGGAAAGAAAAGAAAAGAAATTAAAATGCGCAGCGCTTTTCCATGCAATTTCGGTTTTGCAATTTTCGATTTTGCAAATTTTACACTTCTAAGTATCGCACATTTTAAATTTTTACACATTGTATAGAGAAAAAAATGTACTTTTAAATTCGTACTTTTTTCACCAGCTCCACACTTAATTCGCAGAAAAAAGGAATTCGTATGGGTGCTTTTTAAATGTAAGAGATTAAAGTAAAATGTTACAGAAGTACATAATATATGGCTATTAATGTCCGGACACTTTCAATTATAGACATTTTCTCGAATATAAAATAAAAACATATTTATAGGATTCTTCTGAAAATCCAGGATGACAAAGACGATGTTTGACCTCATATTTATGAATGCCCATTTCATAAGAAGGAAACTTAGGGAGCCGATAGGAAAAAAAAAAAAAAAAAAACATAGAAAAACTATAATATTTGGGAACCCTCTTTACATTAAATTATACGAAACGATCTGTCGATGCAGAGTAGAAATATATGGATATTGTACAACATTTCTACTGATTTTTGCATAAATAGAGAGTATAATAAGGGAAATATAGCATTTTTTTAAGTGCAAAAAAAACCGTGATAGATTCGGAGTTTTTAGACACTCCGCTCCCCCTCACAGAAGAACAAGGGAAAAATAGACAGTTCGTTCAGCTTTTACGTTCAGCTTTTTATGAAATTTGGGGTATTTTTATATAAAATGATAATGTCCCGTTGTACAGTTTTATGAGGAAGATAATCATAGCTTATTTACTCCCCCTTCTGAAAAGCGGGAGATAAGCAAATTAACAGAAACTCATCTGATCTGTTATTTATAAACTTAGAAAACATTCTGACAATGTTATCTTCTAAAGCCGTGATAGATTTGAAGTTTTTAGACCTCCCCCCCCCCACCAACATGCACAGAAGAACAAGGGAGACTGAATTTAAAATTTATATATAGTACCCAGTGTTTATATTCTAATTCTCCATATCTTACAAAAATTGATCATTATGACAATGAGAGGTTTTGAGATAACTTTTAAAGCCCTTTCTTCTTCCCTCCCTCAGCCACGACAGAACAAGAAAGTCAAAATTTCAAAAAAATCATCTTATTCTAGTATTTATATTCTAAGATAAACCAAGTGTATTATTATTGGACTCATTTAAATATGATGTGATTTTAAATATGTTAGCTTTTTTATGGATGCGCTTTAGTCAAAGCGCTTTTTTCCGTTTTATTTATTTATTTTTTTTAATTATTTTTTTATTTCTTTATTTTTTTAAACCACGAAAATACAAACGGAAGGGCCAGATAGCTTTGATTGTCTCTTTTTATAGTAATACAAGAGGACTGTATGTATTTATCAAATTTTAACCCTTTCAGGGGCAAGGTATTTATGTTCAAAAAATGCTCAATTAATTTATTAACTCTGAAATTTACAAATTTATTTGAAAGTAACTAAAAGCTCTTTTTCACATGTACTATGAAATTCAAAATGTAATAAAAAAATTACTGGTACCACTTGGTATTTTGGGCATTAAAAGTAACAGTTAGCAGACTGCAAACGGCGGAAGGGTTGAAAGCCCTTGCAGAAATTTTAACACCAAAATCTTCTTCTCTGCTGTGTTGACAGAATTTTCATATCCAGACTTCATCCAATATTTCTTTATAATAATATTCGGTTAATTATTTTACAGATTATAGTAAAGTAGTACTATTCGTAAATATTCGTTTTAGTTATAGTTAAAAACGAAGACCTTAATAGGAAACATAAATTACGTTAGATATCTCTTTATTATTTGTTACTATATTGTTTAACGATTCCTTATATGTTAATTTCTAATTCTTTCTTATCGTGAAATTTCTTTTTCTGTTTTAATTTAAATCGTTGAAATAATATTAACAATGATTATTAAGGAAATCACTTATGCGTTATTTAAATATTTGAAAATTTAGCACTTTTTAAAATAATGTATTTTTGTATTACAGTAATTTTGCCTATAACAAACCTTCATTTTTAGATTATACCCTTCAAGAAACCAAATGCTATTAAAACATTCAATAAACATCCATCAAGTTTTCTAATTATTTTTTTTAAAAAAGACCGCTCAATTACTACTAATATATGTTTTATTTAATGACACGCACTTCACAGAAAAAGATCATTTTTATCATTATAAATTACATCTTTTCAACGAACCTAAAGCATTACTTTCGATTCCGATAAGTAAACAGAAACAACTTTCTCTTAGGGAAGAAAATTCCCTTACCTTCTCACGAAGGTGTAAATCATTAACACATGTTCCAAATGATAGCAGCATTTTCTGGTCACCTGCGGTGAAGGGTCATTAAGAAAGGGGGATGAAATCGCGTCAGTTCTCCCGTTGTAAAAGGATATTTTAGATTTCACTGTCCCGAAAGCTAAAGGTTAACGGGAGAAAGTTCCAGTATCTTTTAGTTTGAATGTAACTCACTAGATCAAAAATATTTGGAAAGGATATAATGTAAGCGAACTATGATGTAAATAAACAGTGTCCAAAAGTGTTGTGTTTATGTAAGCTGTGTTCCTTTTTTATGCGCATTAAATTTTAATTTTGTGTTCAGATGGGCATTTCATTCTTGAACATGTGATTATATATGATTATCCCCTTGAACATGGGATTAATCTACTGGATGTACTGGATCTAATCGATGTTACTGGTTAAACTGTGTTAATGGTATATGTTTTCTGTGTGTATTTAAACTCTTCTTTTTTTGTTTCGGATATATAAATTAAAATGATTTGCATATCTTCTAGAAGCTACTGATTACACTGGTCAACAGCTGTTTTGGTGCCGGGGTATTTTTAGCTGATTTTATATGAATTTGATGTACTGAATTCAAATATGGCATTAGTTTTTCTCTATCAGCTCAGTTTTTTAAGATAAACAACTTTTTGTGATATATATGTTTCATTATTTTAAGATAAATCCATGTATTAAAAAATGTATGTAAAAATAAAATAAATACAGGATTTTTATTTTTTATAATACACAAATGTTAGTTTTTATTATTATGATATACACACATTGAAATAATAATTTTTTAATTATATTCTACAAATATTTTTACTCACAAAAATAGAGAAAAACGTCATTGATGAAACGGATACTCATTGAATGCTTCAGAAGCTTCTTTTCCGTGACATTCTGGAATATATTTTAGAACAGTGTCTTTTTTAAACTCAAACTGTAATCTGAAACCTTTTGCATGTCTCACAATTTTTTGGTAGCGGTCTTCCATAGTCTTAATATTGTGGTGAAATCTTTCGGGATGTTTATCACTTGTGCCTTCTTTATTTTCAAGAAAATGCTCGAAGTGGCAATGTAAGTAGTGCACTTTAATGCTTTTAGTACACCCAAGAGATTTAAAATTATTATGCTTTTCATTTACCAGTTCTACATAGATTTCTTCTTTGCATTTTCCCGGAATGTTTTTGTGAACTGCCACAAAAAAAGTCCAGGCTTTTTATTCAGCCTCATTCGTTGAATTTACGAAAGCAGGATCCTTAATCAGTTGTCTTATTTGTTGTCCGTTAAACATTCCTGCTTTAATATCTTCATAACTGAATTCAGGTGTTTTTACCTTATATATTTAAATCATGACCCATTCTTATGGAGAATTTACACAAACTGCTTCATAGGACAGAGCTTGATATGCAGTACAGAAAGTATGATTTTCTTTCGCCCAACTAAAGTGTTATTAATGACATTCCTTTCTCTAACATCCATTAGGCCTCTCTTTTCTAATCTAGTGGTGTGTTTTATCTCTGCTATCTCAAAAATAGAAAAACAATAGTATTTTTTGTAACTTCTTTGCTGTCCAAGGACAATCATCTGGAGAATATTTAGGAAGAACCAATTTTTCTAACAGTCCTCTAAATTCATGACAAAATACAATATTGTTTTTTTAAGAGTAGTAGGGTAGTAGACAATTTTGTCTTGTGTGATAAAATGTAAGTTTGGCTCTTTTTTCTAATAAATTTTTGTCTTTTAATCTTGAAACCAACCAGTAATTCAAAAGCTTCTTTTAAAACATTGAAATCTCTTTTGAAATCATTTAAATCAACCTGGTTGAAAAATTTAGGCATTGATGACATCTCCTCATAATCACTGTTACCTTCACAGCTATCTAAAAGATGATCAGAAGGACAATATTCATCCTCACTAAGGTCTGGTAGCTGATGAAACGTTGGGATCGGTAGTTCCTCTGATTGAGGAAGTGGGGGTCTTGAAGACACTAAATCAGGATAAGTTTTCTTATTACAATTGTTTCGATTAATTCAAATAGTATTCCAGTGCTAGGTAGAAATAATAGTCATAGAAATGGTTTTGGAGTTCTCTCCAAACCATTGGTAAACCGAATTTGAGACTTATTCTCTTCCGTCAGCTCACTGTCATAAAAGCTCTGTACAAGTTTTACAGACCTGTTGCGGTGCGCAGATTTTATCCTGATCACCAAGTCTAACCCCAAAGTATCCAAGATAAGCTCTCTTTACAAAGTCAGTAACATATTTTCTGTGTTCTTTCAACTTTTATTCTCCGCATATGTAGCAAAACTCATCTGGATGATTTATACAACTTTTTCTACTTGAACTCATTTAAATTCCATTCTGCAACGCAAACACAACAATCTACAACACTACGAGTTTTACGTTAAATTGATACGAATTCTACCTTAAACACAAATATCATGGAAGTTCAAAAACTTTAGAAAGTCAAAAAAAGCCAGTTTTGTTTCCATGGAGCGAACTCTGAAACTAACCTTATCTCTTGGAGGCTTTTACATTTGGCTTTATGGATGAGCTCCACGAAATCATAAGGATTTGCAGTTTTCCTTGCACATTTCTTTTTTTCAAGATCTTGTGGTATTTCAACGTCCTTCTAATCGCCTTGAGCGTCGTTACAGGGCTATGTAACATAAGGTCAGTTTAAGTGTTCAAGGTCACTTTAGTTCTAAAAAATCTTTAGTTCGCTTTGCATATCTAAAAAAGTAGAGCTGATAGAGAAACACTGATTGCATATTTGGAATCAGCATCCCAAAAATATCCAAAATCAGTTGTAAAATCTCAGGCACCAAAAAAATTTTTTTTTTTTTGTAGGCCTGTGTTATATGAAGTGGCATTGAAATGTTTATATTCTTAGATGTATTTTTAACTAAGAAAGCTTTCTAAAGTACTATTCTAACTGTGTTAATTTGTGTACATTTTTAGCAAGGGCTGTTACTGTTAAAATGTAAAGACTAGCAGAATAAAAAGCTAGAAAACGTAAAGACTAGCAAAAATAAAAAGAAAACCAAAAAAAAGTAGCAATAGCTACTGTGTACTTAACACTTTCGCTGCAGCTAACGAGAAAGCGCGTGATATGGCGCCAACGTTAAGGGTCACTCACGCGCCAGCGCGTGATGTGGGGCGATGTCAAATAGCCAGTCACGCGCTGGAGCGGGAAAATCTTTCACGGATTCTTTGTTCTAAAATGTAAATCGGCTTATGGGAAAACCCCACTTCTACAGTGCGGCATTGACTATCATCAGATCTTCACGCAAGCGGCCGCGAACGTGTTAACCAACGTGCTCTTTGAATGGAGAAAATGTCACATTTTACAAATGAAGTGCTGGCGGATAGAATTAGAATAATAAACTTTATAAAATCACGACCTAAAATTGTAAGATCATTCAAAACCATTTGTGATAACATGGAAAGTCTGCATACGTACTTATTTATTCTCAAAGAAATAAGATGGATATCCGTTGGTGAAAATTAGAGTACTTTTTATGCAACTAAAGAAAAAAAATCAGAAATTCCATGAATTGTAATGAGTTTGTTTTGGGAGAAAAGTTGTGTAATAGTCGTTGGTTAAAAAAATTGGTTCATTTCTCAGATATTTTTACAGATATTAATATATTATGAATCTTACTTTGTGAGGGAGTGACCTTTGCATAAAGGCACTCTAGTATTTCTGAGATCGTGACGTCAATAATTTAACAAGTGTAAGCGTAAAAGCGACATCTATCCTCTCTTTTACTTTAACTTTCTAGAGTGTGTGTGCTCTTTCGGGTTCTGCAGTTAGCTCGCGGTTATTAGTAATATGTTAATGTGAAGTATCTCAGTTTGCAGCATATAAAAGCTTGGGTTTGAGTGAATGGGGTGTGTCTCTGGCATTAGCCAGCGAGAGAGCATCTGTGGCGGTAGCAAGCGAGCGAGGATCTCTGGCATTAGATATCGAAGTGAATTATTGTTCAGCGAAGTGCTAGCAAATTGAAGGTAGCAGCGAGCTTTCAGTGAAGTGTAAAGAAGTTTTGATAGTTGACTTGAGAGTTGGCCGGGGTAAGAAACTTTATAGTAGTTTCATTTTGATTATTTGTGAATAAAGAAATACATACAGCCACGGGCTGTCTAATTAAGCTTTATCTAGCAGCTCAGCCAAGAGATAGGGAGAAGTATTAGAAGGTGCCACGATTGAGCTAGGCCGAAGCTTGTGGGTATGTGTTTAGCCTTTTCATAGTATTCTCAGTTGTGTAAAATTAAGACTTGATCCACTTCCCTTCAGCCCTTATCATTTTAATAAACTTTGTTGTTTTATCTTAATTACTGAGTATGTCTACATTTAACCTCCACCACGACCAACCAAACGTTACAAATGACACTCAGCATGCATGTAACGTTACAAATGGAGCCCAACGAAACATCGGACATTGTGAGATTGTGCTACGGGTGTATTTCACCGGTGAGGGTGATATTAGTGAATTTTTAGTTAAATTAGATGATTATATTTTGTTCAATAATATACCTGAGAAAAGTAGATACGTAGTGCTTAAATGCTCATTGAAGGGCGAAGCACTTTTGTGGTTGGAAAATATAGGAAAGTTTTTGATTACTGATGAAGCGAAAAGATTTGAACAAACTGTGATTGAGTTAAAGAAGGCATTTCCTCCCGTTAAAGATAAGAGTATTTTGAGAAAAGAGTTCTATTGTAACAGGCAGAATATTTATGAGTCGGCGTCAAAATTTTATCTTCGTAAGCTGGAACTAAAAAATAAATTAGATTTACATATCACATTTGAGGAATTGTTGGACATTGTTTTTCCTCTTTTTAATCCAAATATACAGGACTTTATTGAAGTTAGAGTACCGAAGAATTTTGCAGAAATGCATCAGATATTATCGAAGTATGAGACTCGGCATAGCTCGGATCAACGGGATTTGCTTAGCCCTCGTCAGAGACCTGTCGCGGATAGTAATTTGAGAAATGAGGGGGAACGTAATTTTGTGAGAGGGGGACAGCGATTTCCGAATAATAATTTGCGTAATAGAAATGATGGATTTGGTCGTAATATGTCGAATACGAATAATGGTAATAGGAATTGTGGTGGTGTTAATAGTTTTAGAAGTGGTGAGAGAAATATGTATGGAAATAGACAGAATAGTGGTTATGATCGGAGAGGGGGAGTACGGGACAGGAATGTTTCTTCGCAAGTAAGGAAATTAACTTCGGATGAGAATTTGGAAAATAGGTCAATGCAAAATAGATGTGTTCAGAGGTCGGGTCAGTTAAACTGGTAGGTGACTGTATTTCGGAAGGTATGCAGTCACAGATTAAATCGGAAAAGCCTTCTGTGAGTTTGAATAAAATTACTATTAATCCGGTTGAGTTACCTGAAGTGTTAATTGTGTTAAATGGTATTGTCGTTAAAAGTGTCTTCGATACAGGGGCAGATAAGTCGTTCATTTCTTTTGATTGTTATCGGAAATATTTTTCGTATAAGAAGTTGAAGAGGTTAAGTCTGGTGGTTCAGTCGGCACAGGGAGTAGCTTGCGATAATAAAGGTTCAGTAGAATTGGAAGTTGAAATTCGTTCGGTTAAGAAATGTTGGGAGTTTTGTGTGTTAGATGGATTAACAGTGCATTGTATAGTTGGTGTGGATTATATGAAGGATAGAGGAATTAGTTTGGATTTCTTTAAAAAGTCGTTAATCGTGAATAATGATGAGAATGTGAGTAAGAAAGAGCCAGTTTCAGTGTCAGTTAATTTGGAGGAGTCGGGGTTAAGTGAAATCGAGAAGGAGGAATTTAATAAGTTTTTGAATGAATTTGGAGAGGTTTTTTCTGATAAACCGGGTTTAACGCATGTTGCGTGGCATGAGATTGATACTGGTTTGAAAGCATCTGTTGCTAGCAAACCATATCGTTATGATAAAGTTAAACAAGGTATAATTGATTATCATATTCAAAAAATGCTAGCGGACGATATTATAATGCCGATTGAGTCTCCTTTTGCATCGCCAGTAGTGTTATGTCGTAAAAATAATGGGGAAAGTTTAGATAATCCAGAGGCATATAGGTTTGCAGTAGATTATAGAAAGTTAAATGCAATACCGCAATACCCTCAGTATCCTATTCCAGTTATTGATGACATTTTGGCTAATATAACGAGTACGAATTATATGTCAACGTTAGATCTTACGTCAGGTTATTTTCAGATTGCAATGAAGCCGGAGGACATGCCGAAGACTGCGTTCATTACTCGGGACGGTTGTTTTGCTTTTAAAAGAATGAGTTTTGGTTTATCGGGAGCGCCAGCAACGTTCCAGAAGGCCATGAATAATATCCTTAAACCTTTGCTTGGTAAGGGTGTCTTGGTCTACCTGGACGACATAATTATAATGGCAGCTACTTTTGAAGAGCATTTAAGATTATTGAGGGAAGTATTTACGTTGTTAAGAGATGCTGGGTTAACAGTTAAGTTAGAAAAATGTAAATTTTTGAGAAAAGAGATAAAGTATTACGCGTGATGTTATTAATATAGATAATGAGAAAATTGAGGCAAATACGTCAATGAGTCCCCCCAAAAATAGTAAGGAAGTGGCGACATTTTTTGGGATGGTGGCTTGGTTTGCCAAGTTCATTCCACGTTTTTCGGAGTTATGTGAACCGTTGTATAATTTAAAAAGGAAAAGGGTGAAGTTTGTATGGTCATCAGCGGCTCAGAGGTCGTTTGAGTTATTAAAAGAGGCAGTAGTTTCCCCTTCTGTTTTGGCTCACTTCGATTATTCGTCTCAGTTTGAAGTGTATTACGATGCGAGTGCAGTGGGGGTTGGAGCGATGTTAGCACAGAAAGGTCGACCTATAGCTTTTGCGTCGAGAATATTAAATGCAGCGGAAAGGAATTATTCGATTACGGAAAGGGAGTGTCTTGCAGTAATTTGGGCTTTGAATAAATTTCGTTGTTTTTTCACTAATATACCGGTTAAAGTCATTACGGATCATTCAGCTTTGACAAAGTTAACTAATGGAAAGGGTTTGTCGTCTCGTATGGTCAGATGGTGTTTGAAGTTAGCAGAGTATAATGTTGTTATAGAACATAGGGCTGGCAAGGAAAATGCGGTAGCGGACGCTTTGTCACGAAACCCGCATGGTGGTTTAGAGGTCACGGAGGAAATTAAGTGTTGTGCATTATCTTCGTTGGTGTTAAGGTCCCGAGAGCAGTTGATAAGGGAACAGAAGCAAGATGAAGAGTTTGGTAGTTTATATCGTTACTTGGAAAGTCCTGATGATGTCCCGAGCGCAGATGTGCCTATGTTTGAGAAATGGTCCCAATCTTTTAAGCTTATCGATGGTCTTCCTTTTTATTCTAAAATTGTAAATTCACGTGGAGAATTAAGAGTTTTTATTCCGGCTAGTCTTCGTAAGGCCATCTTAAAAGAATTTCATGATAATCCATTAGCAGGTCACTTAGGAATCAGGAAAACTTATGCTCGAATTTGTGAATCCTGCTACTTCCCTAAAATGCGGGAAGCAGTGCGCGCTTATGTCTCCAGCTGTAGCACATGCCAACGTTATAGTTATAAAAATGTAAGTCCAGCTGGCAAATTAATTCCTATTAAAGTAAATTTTCCTAATGAATGTGTAGGTGTAGATTTAATCGGTCCTTATCCATTGTCTAATCCTAAAAGATATAGATTTGTACTAGTTATAGTTGATTATTTTAGTAAATGGGTAGAGTTAGTCCCCCTCAGGAAGGCTTCTGCACCTGTAGTTGCCGATGCATTTTTCGATAATTATATTTCTAAATATGGTGCACCAATTAGGGTAGTTAGCGATCATGGCCCTTGTTTTATTTCTGATATATTTAAGGCCCTGTGTGAGAAGCTGGAGATCGATCATTCTTTTACTGTTCCGTATCGTCCTCAGTCTAATATGGCTGAACGTGTAAATCGTACATTAATTCAAATGATTTCTTCGTATGTTGGTTCTCATCACGCAAATTGGGACCAGTTTCTTTCAGCATTTTGCGTATGCACTTCGTGCAGCAGTTCACGAGTCGACGGGCAAAACGCCAGCTGAATTGTTTTTGGGTAGAAAAGTCATTACTCCATTCCAAAGGCTAGTTATGGTGTCAGATGCGGAAAGTCAGTACATGTGTCAGGATATTGAGAGGTTGGTTAAGGAAGCTCAAGTTCAGATGGGAAAAGCGCAAGAAAAGCAGGCTCAGTATTATAATATGCGTAGGAGGGAGTTAGAAGTGAAAGTTGGAGATTTTGTGTTAGTAGAAAAGCATTGGTTAAGTTCAAGTCGTCAAAAGAGAGTAGCTAAGTTTGGTCCGAAGTTTGTAGGTCCGTTCGAGGTTTTAGAAGTTCGAAATAATAATTTGGTTGTTGATGTCAATGGTGAAAGAATGACGGTTAATTTGGATCAGATTAGAGTTTATAAGTTTAGAGAAAATGGTAGTGAACGTTCTCATGTGTCGAGTGGTGTTTCGCGAAATTCCCGATCCAATGAGTGTCCCGAGTCCAGCACTTCTTCATCTAATTCTTTTCATCAATATTCAAGAAGAAAATTTGGTCAAACAGCTCCAAAAACTGTTGTTGAAAGTAGAAAGCCTATCAATCCGAGAGCACAGTATGATAATAAAAATAAGAGAACTGTGTCAAATACATCAGATTCTGTGTGCCATAAAAGGAAAAAGATTATAAACTGTCCCGTTCCTCCACTTATTAGACAGCAACCTCAGAAACAGAAATTATCTAATAGTTCAAAATCTTCAGTGATTAATCCCCGGAAAAAATTTCGTATGGACACTCGCCAAACTGTTAAAAGGACTTTAAAGTCGGAATTTTTGCCCAATAAGAAACAGCATAGGTCCGGAAAGAAACGTGGTCTAGGATCTTCAGTAACTTCGGGTGCATCTAGAAAGAGGAGACAACGCTCAGATTACCGGCATCAACAGTGTGAATCTCGCCATGGAGTGACCCCAGCAAACCGGCCAGAGCAGAGTCGTCGAGCGGAACCTACAAGTATCCCACGGCATCCATTCAGAACCAGGCTGCAGGCACGTACCGTAGGGCGTCACCGTACAGTTCCGATGACGAAAGATCCTTCGTACAAGGTTTCTGGGACAAGAGGAGAAAGCTATCCTGTAGTATGAAGCCTGCCAGCAGCGAATCATCTCTATGATTGGGTGATAATGTTCTTTATTAAATTTCTATTAGAGTGCATATATGTGGTAGCAATGTGAAAGAATAGAAAGCAGAAAGACTGTTTGGTACTTTTGGCCATTTTTGGAATTTTTTGACGGACTCACGATTAGTGCTTAATTGTGTTCAAAATTTGTTTGCAAAATTGTTAGTTTTATGTATGTTTGAGATTTTGGTCTTAACTGCTTTTAAAACTCTGGATCTATTGTTAAATTGTTGTGTTATTTTTTAAAAATTTTACTATATTGTTATATTGTTCATTTGTTATAAAATGTATGTTAATGTATGTTTAAATTTTCAGAAAGTACAGATAGTAATTTGGGTTATTTTGCACACGCGCCGCGGGTCAGGCGCGCAGTTGCGAAGTTGCAGGCGCGCACGTGTTTTGCGGTCAAGAAGTCCTTGACACGCGTTTCTATCTCTTATACTAACATTTAATGAATTAACTTTCTCCTTATCGTTCGTGTTTTATGTGTTGCGTTTGTACTTTAGTTGGGAATGGTTTCCGCAAGTTGCGAAGTTTTAGCTGCGTTTGAATTTGAAATTGTATTGTATTAAAATTGAATGTTAATGTGATTTTCTTGCAGGGAAGTATACCTGTGTTATGTATTGATTCTGCTATTTTTCTTTTAGTTAATACAGATGAAGAACATGATGCCGTCATTTTGTAAATTTTTGATATTTGATTGTTGCATAAGCACAGCGATGTGACGCTGTACGTATGTGCCCCGATTATTGTTAAAGTGGAGTTAAGTTCTGAAGAATTTTGGGAGTTAGTTCATTGGCTAATGGGTATGTAGGTATTACGTAGTAGCAGGGTTATTTTAGTATGAAGTAAATTTAATTTTAGATGAGTTCGGTATTTGGATGAGGAAAATTTTTGCGCATTGGGTTTTTTGGACTTGGTGCGAATTCTAGTATTAGGAAAGTTATGGAGAGATTTTTTAGTAAAATTATAGTTGTATTGCAATATTGAGGAAAATTTCGGAAGTTTAGTGTTTTGAGAAATTTTAGCACTCCCAGTGGAGTGGGCTGTTTTGAAAGAAGAAGTAATTAGTTTTGAGAGTTTTACGAGTTTTTGGAAGTTTTACGGAGGCTGTTTGTAAGATAGAAGAATGATTGGATTGAATATGTGAATTTTTGAGGCAAACTGAGGTTTTTTGGTTGTGATGGGTTAAAGTTAAAAGTTATGTTTGGTTCTAAATTTCACCCATCACTGTGTTTTGTACGGTTCCAAATTTATAACAAGAAAAAGTCCTGGGCATGCATTTGGCCCAGTCCTTTTTCTCTGCGGAATCCGAGGGGGGTTGTGAGGGAGTGACCTTTGCATAAAGGCACTCTAGTATTTCTGAGATCATGACGTCAATAATTTAACAAGTGTAAGCGTAAAAGCGACATCTATCCTCTCTTTTACTTTAACTTTCTAGAGTGTGTGTGCTCTTTCGGGTTCTGCAGTTAGCTCGCGGTTATTAGTAATATGTTAATGTGAAGTATCTCAGTTTGCAGCATATAAAAGCTTGGGTTTGAGTGAATGGGGTGTGTCTCTGGCATTAGCCAGCGAGAGAGCATCTGTGGCGGTAGCAAGCGAGCGAGGATCTCTGGCATTAGATATCGAAGTGAATTATTGTTCAGCGAAGTGCTAGCAAATTGAAGGTAGCAGCGAGCTTCCAGTGAAGTGTAAAGAAGTTTTGATAGTTGACTTGAGAGTTGGCCGGGGTAAGAAACTTTATAGTAGTTTCATTTTGATTATTTGTGAATAAAGAGATGCATACAGCCACGGGCTGTCTAATTAAGCTTTATCTAGCAGCTCAGCCAAGAGATAGAAAGAAGTATTAGAAGGTGCCACGATTGAGCTAGGCCGAAGCTTGTGAGTATGTGTTTAGCCTTTTCATAGTATTCTCAGTTGTGTAAAATTAAGACTTGCTCCACTTCCCTTCAGCCCTTATCATTTTAATAAACTTTGTTGTTTTATCTTAATTACTGAGTATGTCTACATTTAACCTCCACAACGACCACCCAAACGTTATAAATGACACTCAACATGCATGTAATGTTACAACTTCAAGGAAAAGTATTAAGAGTTCTTTACGCTACTTATAAATAGGTACGATTTAAAAAGAATGTATTGTATAGACATAATCCAAAACTGTTGTGTAAAGTGTTTTCTACCAACAATAGAATTTAGAGAGCCCGACATTCATGAGAATAACAAAAAAAGAATTTAATGCTCATCTTTTGGGTTTGTTGGATACTTTGAACTCATATTTTCTTTAACAATTACATGAAAAAATAATCGAAATCCTTCGGGTTGTAGCACCATACAGTAATATACAAAAACTGTCCTCTCTGATAACATAGTAATTTGAATATTTTTTTTCTTAATTTGATACAGCGATAAGATCAAGGTTTAAATCTGATAAATCTATCTCAGATTTTTAAATAACACTAAAATACTGCATGATAAAGCAAAATGTATATTGCAAAGTGTCTTTCGCAAAAGAACATTTTCTTCATATCTCTGTTTTCAGTCTTCAATGTGAAATTAGAGCATTTTTTCACTCAATATTTTCAATTTTATATCAAGAAACTATCTTGCATCGTTGATTATATTTTGTCCTTTCTATTTATTGAATGCAGTATATAGCAGCAAGAGAAAACTTAGTACAGCGTGTTAAAATTCCAATTTCCGTTTATTAATACCTGTAAAATTTATGAAATTTATGATGTAGGCGATTTTTTTCTGTGAATTGGAAATCATTTGTAGATATTTTGAGCAGTCAGTGTTCTATACTTTTAGTTAGTTTTAGACTTCTTAATTTTGAATTTTTTATATTATTTACAACTGCATTTAGCGATCAAATTTCTTTTAAATTCAATGTATTGTCAGCCTGATTGAAAAATTTCATCATACACCACCCCCATATTATTTAAATTAAGCAGAATTTTTTTAACTAAATTCTAAGCATGTCGCTATTATAACAGGGCAGCTATCATTATATTGCTAACTTTATATAGTAAAATGCAAAACTTAACGGAAGGTAATCGTAAAAAAATCGTATTATTATAAAAAACGAAAGCGAAAACTCTGAAGAGTAGTAAATATAAATGTTTCATTGCAGAGTTCATTATAAACGTAAAATATATAAAATTAATTTTATAAGAAAGGAAATCTAATTTTTACAAAAAATTTTTAATCATAAAAAATGAAATTTTTGTCATATTCAAGTGGGAAACTGTCTGTAACATTACTTTAATGTACTCACGGCATATTGATTTTTTTTCATGTTTAAAGCTCAAATTTATTTTTGTATAACATTTTCATAACAAAAATATACGTTTAACAAATAAAAACAGTTAGAGCAAGCAAGCAGTTTACAATTACATATTTTTTACAAAACTTTTCTTATTTTATATCCTAATAAAAAATATTTTCATGAAAGTTAAAATTAATCTCTAAGCCATTTATTTTTATTCTAACATACAGCATTAAACAAGATAAACTTTTTCAGAAATTACTTGTTTCAAAGTAAGTTTTTTATTCAAATTTAAAGGGATATTTACAATAGATATTCTAAAAGTTATGAAAGTTGTTTAATAACTGTTTGTTTTACAAATTTTAGTTACATTTTAGTTACACATAACAGATAAAGCTTAACATTATGAGTGCTATAATTAATGCTTTCTTGTGTAAAGAAAGTTTCTTGAAAAATGAAATATTTTGACATCTTTGTGTAAAATGCAAATGCAAAATTTAATACAAGCTCTACATTCTGCTAAATTATATCTTACATGATTTTTTTTATGTACGCTTCTAAAAAAATAAACAATCATTTAAATAAAATGTAAAATAAATCTTCATTGTATCTAGAAATTTCTGCAACAAATGGCGAAATATTGCAGTGATCGTGAAAAAAAATATCCATTGAAGTTATTAAACATATTATTAAAAAAGTATATTAATAAATATAAACAAAATAATTTCATTTTCTATTACATACACCTTTACAAAATACATTTATAACAGTTAACAATTATTCTTTAAATCATTTATTAATATTCTAACATACAACATTAAACAAAATAAAATTCTTCAGAAATTACTATTTTCTAAATCTATTTTTTACGCAATTTTAAGCGGATATTTAAAGTTCATATTCGAAATGTTATGAAAGTTGTTTAGCAGCAGTTTGTTTTCCAAATTTTGGTGACATTTTAGTTAGACGAAACAAGACAAAGCTTGACATTAAGAGTTCTAAAATTAATGTTTTCTTAAGTAAAGAATGTTTCACAAAAGATGAAATATTTAAATATCTCTGTGCAAAATGTAAATACGAAATTTAATATATCCTCTGCATTCTGTTACACTTTCTTACATGAAATTTATTTTTTCATGCTTCTAAAATCATAAACAGTCATTTAAATAAAATGTAAAAAAAAAAATAATAATTCATTGTATCTAGAAATTTCTGCAACAAATGCCGAAATATTATTAGTCACGGTGAAAAAATATTAATTAAAGTTATTAAAAATATTATAGAAAATATATAAACAAATATAAACAGTTAGAGCAAGCTAGTTGTTTATATATACTATTTTTTAAACTTTTCTTAATATATACAACTTTATAACACACTTTTATTAAATTCTTTTATAAGAGTTAAAAATTAATCTTTAAATCTTTTATTATTATTCTAATATAAAACGTTAAACAAGATAAAATTCCTCAGAAGTTACTTGTTTCTAAATAAATTTTTTACTCAATTTTAAGAGAATATTTTGAGCGTATCTGTGAAATGTTATAAAAGTTGTTTAGCAACAGTTTGTTTTTCAAATTTTAGTGACATTTTATTTACATGTAACAAGATAAAGCTTGACATTATGAGTGCTAAAATTAATGTTTTCTTAAGTAAAGAATGTTTCACAAAAGATGAAATATTTTGACATCTTTGTGAAAAATGCAAATGCGAAATTTAATACATGCTCTGCATTCTGTTAAAATATGTTGCATAAAATTTATTTTTGTATTTGCATTTTTTCTATTTATATAGAATGAAAAATAAATCTTATTGTATCTAGAAATTTCTGTAACAGATGCCTAAAACTTGAAGTCATAGTGAAAAAAAATAATCATTGAAGTTAATAAAATTATTATAAATAAGATAGAAAAAATCATGTGTGAAGCTTAGGTTGTGGAGTACTTCACTTTTGAATGTAATAATGTAACAAAACTGCACTGTTTAAAAAAATTAAAATATTACGTCTCATTTCACAATGTGAGAAAGTATAACACACCTCAAAACAACATTTAAGCTGCTCCCATCTACAGTCGAAAATTTATTCGAATTTTTAAGCTTTCCTGTATATGATATACAGATGTGTAGCTATTAATAACATGGATTCCATAATTTAGTTCATTTAAGAGAATTAAATTTAAAAATACATACAAATTTTAAAACGTACTTTCCAGCAATTATTACGCAAAGATAGTCCTGTAACCGAATTATTTTGTGTGTCCCAATAAATAAAACAAAACAAAACAAAAAAACTTCGATGAACACTATGCTTTAACTTAATCGTAGTGAAAATTCTAGTAATTTGAAATAGCGTAATGTCATTAAAATACTCTCCAAACAATTTTCCCTTATAGATCATAATGAAATCGAATTATTTTAAGTGCCTCTGAGAAAAAACAAACATTAATCGTACATGCATTACATGCAATACCAAACATACACTAGTGTTCCTAAACAATCTTTATCAATTGTATGAAAATCCGAGTCTATCTACGGAAGTGTGGACAGACGGACAGACAAAGCACTTTTCAACTTTGTTGAAAAATGCTAAAAACTATGTTGTGACATTTTGAATTATCTTGTTTGATAAGTTATCTTACATTTTTTGTTTAATACAATGTCTGTAAAATTATATGTTAGCCATATTCATAGTATCCATTTTTCAATTTCACATGTAATCTCCATTTTATATACATTTGAAATTAATATTTTTCCGTTAGCGTATTTCAGTTAGTTACATTTCTGTCTATAAAGTATTGCACAACTTTTTTCTTCTCTAATAAAAAAAATACTATTTTTTTAGAAAATATTTTTATTTATGTATTTTTCAATTAATTTAAATATAGTAAATTAATAAATATTTAATGGAAATAAAAACAATTATAATGAAAGGAAATTTTTTCAATCGTAGAAAAAGCAACCGGAAGCATTCAAACTTACCTTTTTTATCGTGATTTAATTTTCATACTTCGAAGCGTTTAATATTATTTTATGCTTCACTCTCAAAAATTTCTTTTAAGCTTATAAAATTAAAAAGTGTTTTGTAACGTATTTTAATGATGATACACTGCATCAAACATTATAAAATTGATAGACATTACTGAAGTTCACAAGCACATGATTTCTGTTGATTATAATGCGTTCAGTGTAGTTATCTTTCTTTTAAAGGAACACACAAATACTAAGCTACTTATACTATCTCTTAGCGTTACTTACCAGAAATGAGAAACAGCTTTGGTTGTGTTCCAACGTTTAATACAAATTTTTGCATAATATGTTGCGAGTAAAATTTATGTAAATGACATACAACGCTAAAATTAAGATACGGTATGAATAATTGTGCGTAGGCATGATATGCTTTATACGAGTTTATAAAGGAACTACCATTTTTGAAAAAGGTTTTTTTTTATTGTAGATAGAGATTTCTATAGAATATAAGTAAGTTTATATACGCGAATTCGAAGTGTACTAAAAACATTGTCGTCTTTATATGGAAAATTTTGTCTTTTTGATAGTGTTATGTATTTTGACCACAGTCCATTTTCCGCGCAATAAAAGGTATGTTTTGGTAGAAATTTGTGAAAAATAAATTTAGATTGTGTTATGAATATTCTACATAAACTGATTTGTCGCATACTTTGCTGAATTAATATAAAACTATGTAGGTCATATTCTGATCTGTATAAAATACTCCTAATACTTTTCTGAATATTCACGGTTAATTTTGAAATGTATATTTTTGAAGTGTTAAGATTTTTTTTTATTTTTTTACTTATATATCATCTGAATCAGCTAGGTTTTGGAAAAGTATTGTGGACGTTATTCATAATCTATGTTTGCCGCATGATTTTGTATTATGCTTACATTTTATTTAGCTTTTAAAAAAATTAAATTTTCCAGCTAAAATATTTTTTGTGGAATTAAAATTTAAAAAAAGCAATTTATTTTTCTTGTTTATATTAACACAATAAAAATATTATTTAGATAAATTTCACTGGGTCATTATCCCTCTACTATTTTCCTTTAATCGCAGATTAAAATATATCGTATTCACAAATTAGTTATTCTTATTTGTGAGATTCATGTTAATCAATTTAATTAAAAGAATTTTATTTACAAATGCTTTGTTGAAGCAACTAATTTATTTAACATTGGAAATAATACCAAACTTTTTATGTACACGAAGCACATTTACATTCTTTTTAGTTTATGATACAAAATAATACATTCAAAAATATCTAATAAAAATCGAAATCGAAATGGAATTCCATTTCAGTATTTTCTGAATTAACCCTTTCGGATCCGAGTTTTTTTTTTTCCACTTTGAAATCAAAATTACTTTTATTTTAAAAAGTTAATCGTAGTTATCCAAATAGACTTACTGAAGTCTAAATATAATCTCATTGTTTGCAATTTAATGAATACTTTTTTGTGCACTATTTAATTCATATTTAAATAATAATAAATTCATAGATTTTTGGAAGATGTTTGAAAAATAATGTACTACAACAGGATATGGGAAAGTATTACATATTTTAAATACTTTTTTGCGATTTATCATCCATAATTTGTTCAGGAAAGTTACTTATATTGTAAGTCTGAAAAGTGAAACATGTGTATAAAATAAAGGATTTGACGGTGGTGCAAAAAGTATTAAATGAACTATTATAATTGCTATTTTTTCTAAATATTAAAACATAAATGAAGTCGTATTAAAAAAGCATATCCATTATTATCATTACTATATGAAAGAAGTAATTAAGTAATTGCTTAGCCAGAATAATAATGGATAAAAAGACATGTACCATTAATAGTATATTAGAACCGAATGGGTTAAAAACATTTAGCGTATCAACAGGTGTATTTGTAGAGTATCCATTTATCACCACTCTCTTTATTGCATCAATAAGTTAGAAAACTTTATCCTTTATTCTTTATTCCCTGAATATTAGTAAATAAACTTCACTTAAAAATCTCACACCTTTTACAATCTTTGTTTTCACGGATGCATAAGTTCCCCTTGAAGCTAATGAGTCGTAGTTTAAATCTTAAGGAGTTGGGATACAAAGCCATTTTCTAAGATAGTTTATAAATAGCATTGTGCATGACATAAATTTCGATACTTAAAAAATTAGCTCTAATTTATATATTTTAATAGTTCGTTTCTGTCAGTAAATTTATTATTATATTTTACTCCATTTACTTTTTTTATGTAGGAATTATCATAATTCATCATTTTATTTGGAAGTATCTTACCATTTATTTACATAAATGTTAAATACAACATGAACGCGAGTTAATATCTTTGTGAGATACCAATCATATCACAATCATATATGATTTCTATCACTATTAATGATATCTAATTCATGATAGATTTGTGCGTTCAAACAAGAGTCAAAACAAGATTATGAAATAATACATTTTATCAAACAATCGTGTCGAAATGAGTACGTTGCAAATTCTTGATACAATTTTAAACACTAACTGAACATAATAATTAACACTTCTACCTTAAAATAATATTTGATTGTTTTGTGAATTTGTTGTTGTATGAAAAATTTTGGGCAAAACTGGTGTTAAAAAATAAGTAATTTCTTCAGAAATGCAGTTATCGACATTTATTGGCAAAATTAAAAAATTCACTCAGTAATCGTAATACTAATAATATATATTCTACATAAAAATATAAGAATTTATATTATAAAAAAAAATTTTGCTTCTAAGACGTTGTACAATAACAAAAACGTTTAAAATATATTAAAACATTTTTATTATTTATATTATAAGAAACATTTTGCTTCTAAGACGTTGTACAATAACAAAAACGTTTAAAATATATTAAAACATTTTTATTATTTATATTATAAGAAAACATTTTGCTTCTAAGACGTTGTATAATAAAAAAAAATGTTTTTGTTATTACACAACGTCTTAGAAGCAAAATGTTTTTTATAATACAAGTTCTTATATTTTTTATGTAGAATATATATTATTAGCATTACGATTTAGTTATTAGTGGACGTAATCAAGACTTATTTAGTGCTATTTTTCACATTCATGTCACTCAGTAATCACCTGTATTTTTTTTTCTATAAAGCAAAGTATTTATTATTTTCTTTTCAAGATCCTGTAATTTCAAAGATATCATGTAGAAAATGTTTCAACAGTGTTTTATATGCGTTGTTTTATAGTGTTCTAGATTGTGTGGTGTTTATAATGTGTTGTTAAAATGGTTATAAAGTGATGTGCAGTACAACACTATTGCAAGAAAATATTTTTATCAACGCTATTTAAAACACTATTTCAGCTCAGTTAACAACGCCATTTTTAGAGCACATTCCTAAATAGCAACACTTTTGTAAAATACTAAATACACAATCATATCACAAAACAACCTTTTGTATATGAAGTTTTCCAATTCACTATACATTAATATGTTGTAAATTTGGTGACAAAAAGTTTTCTAAAATGTGCTTATTTGCATTTACAGTGTATGATCGCAAAGAGATAAAAGGGTGAATATTGTTTGAGCTTCAAAATTAAGTTTATAATGTTTAACAGACTGTTGCATTTGATGTTGAATACGAGCGTAAAATCATTTAAACTTTACAATAATAAATATTCATCATAGCATAGAATGTGTAGAAAACTAGAAGCGTGATTTGAATCATTTATTGTAATTTTTTGCTGAATCTTACGAATTTGTTTATGAATCATCGTAGAATATAGTGCAGAAATGCATTATAATTTTACTAGTATAAAGACGTTTCAATTATTTTATCAGAGAAAACAGGAAAAATAAGAAAAAAAAGTTTAAATTAAGTGTCTGTAATTCTATTGAATCTTCAAATTGTATTGTATAAAGTGTAAGTTTTAGCAATATAGACAAATTTTAACTACATTTTTAAACATTTTTTTCTATCCACCGATTATATAGTATTTATTACATCAGGCTCAGCTCCAAGGTCAAAACAACTATACTGTTTACATTATATATTATAGAAAATTTAAAAAACTATATGAAAACGAAAGAAATTCATTCAAATGTTGCACATTCAAAGATTAAGATACTAAAACGCGTATTTCGGAAATGATTTCAGAATAACAATTTTTGTGGTATGTGACATCACAAGAAGGGACGTTAAAAGGTCATTTTTTAATTTTTAGCACAATTACAGTCAAAGTTCTATAATCCGCACACCTATAATCCACTGTTTTCACATTGTTTTCTCATTTTTTATTTGTTAAAAAAAATTTGAATCACTAATTTGTAAATATTTTGACTGTTTATTTCATTGTTTACATTCGTAAAATAACGCAAATTATAGAAAAGAGTGGATTACTGGTGTGCGGATTATAGAACTTTGACTGTATGCGCATTGAAGTGCTTTACAAATTTATTGTCATTTTATTAGAACGGGGTATCCTGTGTAAGAACATAAAATATAATGTCTTTGAAATCCATATTGAAGTATTAACACACTAAGAAAAGCAATGCAAAAAAGCACAAAAATGCATGCTGTAATTTTGTATATTTATATTATCATAACCTTATGTAGCAGACACAATGTATTTTTGTTATGTGAGTTAAATTTATTTAGTGAAAGCTTGTTCTGAAATTATTGAAAGGGAAAGATCACGTTGGCTGAAAAAAAAGGTTTATTACCAATTTTATAATATATACCTTCAACAATTAATAATCCTATGCAAAAAAAAAAAAAAAAAAAAAAAAAAAAAAAAAATTAATAATTAGTTTAGAAGATTTAGCCCAAAATATCTTGCATAAAAGCATTTGCTATAATGTTATAAGGTATTTTTCTAATAAATGGTATTTTGGTACTGCATGTACTCTCATTTAAAAACGAATTATCACTAGAGTTGCAAAAAGTCGGTTTATTCCCGGGTTTATTTCCAATAGACCAGGTTTATTCCCAGGTTTATTCCCAAAAAATCGAATTATTCCAAAAAATCCCGGGTTTTTTCCAGGTTTATTCCTAAAAACCCGGTTTATTCCCGGGTTTAAACCGGGTTTTTTCTAACCTTTGCAACGCTAATTATCACACAACCTTGATATAATGCATATTCTTACTTCACATGTGTTAGTTTATGATGAATCTGGATTAAGTCTAACTTTTGTCACAAAAAAGTAGATTGAAAAAATAATTATATTTTGTTTGTGAAATTCAGTAAATATAATAAGAGTAGCCATTAATTATGCTAAAGAATTTGAATATACTTTCAAACTTAGGTTCAATGTTACATATAGTAAAAAAATATGAAATATTAAATATATGTCTACAGTTCAATTTGTAAAATCATGTGCGTCAAATACATATTTCAATATTTATATCTTTCAAAAAACACTTTTGTCGTTATGAATTAATTAAATCATATTATTAAATACATGTGTATTTGAATATTTTATCAAGCCATAAGAAGGTGTCAATGTAAAGAAAAAAATCTGCTGCATTTCATTCATTGCTTAAAAAACTAAAGCAATTTCTGTACTGCTTTTAATACACTCATTTTCAGGCTACTCTATATGAGGTCTCCTCTTAATGAAAGATACTTGATTTTTTTTTTCGTATTACTTAGCGTTCGATATTGTCATATATTGTACGGAACACGGATCTTAAAGTTATACTGTTTGGATATTGTAATGCATTGAAATGTATATTAAAGTATGTATATTAATACTGAAGTATAATGATGATAAATGTATATTAATAGTGATGTATAATGATGATAAATGTATATTAATACTGATGTATAATGATGATAAATATATATTAATACTGAAATGTATATAGTAATGCACGCTGTTGAATGGAAATTTCATGAAATAAATATTTTCATATATTCGAGACTAAAATACACAGACTTTAAAATAGAATTTTATTTAAGAGGGGACATGAGTTTCAAAAGTCTCCTTATTAAAAAAAAATTCTCTATCAATTTATTGCTTTGGTAAACCTGCATCGAAAAAACACAACAATCTGAACAAAAACTAGTTTTAATTTTTATTTCAGGCATTGCAAAACTTTGGTTCACATTGTACGCAGCAATGGATGCGGTTAGGGGTTTTTCACGATATCCTAAGATATCGTTTTATGGATAAGATGAGTTTTGAAATTCCCGTCCTTAGTTGTTGTCACTGTTGTTGTATTGTTTCATTCGTCAGTTGCAGAAATTACACAAGACTGAAAATGTAGATTAAGTAAAATAGAATATAAACACACATATACATACATATAATTGAAAACTGAATAAATAGTGAATTTTTTGATGATATACATAAAAAATGCATGTATAGAGCTTGATAAATAAAAGAAAATTTATCTTTTGAAAATAATCATGGCTATAAACACAATTTAAAAACACATAGAATATAAAAATTGTTACCTCATTCTCGAAATATGCACTCGTTTTTAATAAAGAAAAATACGTTGATTTTACTTTTTATTCATGTTACATTAAAAAAAAGAAAGAAAATTCTCACAAATTTTTTTAAAATCTGATAAGATGTATCGATCTTCCACCTAGACGTAATAGTTCAGTGATTTAGTTTGTTATCGTTAAGAAGTCCCATTCTTTTAGTCAAAACCAAAAGTGATTGTTTCTTGTTACCATTCTGGCTCGCTGCGCAATTCTTCATTCTCGATACATTCAATTTTTAAATTCCACTTGGTAAAAACGCGCATCTTCGCTCATCTTATTTAATTTATTTCCTAAATAAAGCGGTTTTGTTATAGATTTCAGGAAGCGCTGGAAAACCTTTTATAATCTGTGCTTAGTGAATGATTTTTCTTTCTTTTTTTTATATTTACAGTGGCGGTCAAAAGTTTCCGGTCAGCAAAAATTTTGTTCTCAAAAGTTTCCGGCCACTTATAATTCTTTAGATTTTTACTATCCGTAAAGTGTTTTTTTTGGTTGTGTTTATGGATGAATCAACGTGTATAGCATAGTTTTAAGTCAAATTTGAAAAGTTCAAAAATTATTATTCATAAATGAGCGATTGGTTTGTCGTTAAAAGACCAATCTTCTCGAGATATTGCGGCTAAGTTATCGATCGGTAAAATCGATTGTAAACGATATTTAAAAATTATCTAAAGATAGCCATGGCTTTCAGGACTTTCAGAGGTCCGGGAGACCCCGGGAAATTACTATTCCTGTGGACAAAATTATCAGGAGAAAAAACATTGATAATCCGCATGAAAATTTCGTTGCAATATTTTGCGATTTACGGAATGAAAATATTGCTGAAATAAGTTAGCCTACCGTTATGATGCTGACATGATACAGAACGTTATGGAAGAATCGGTGTTAAAAAATTTTCAGAGGTAAAAAAAAATACCGACGTACCCTACTGGCATTTTCCAAGGAACACAAAGTCTGGTCAAGTGAAAACTGGACAAAAGTTCTATTTTTTCCATTAATCGAATTTGAAATTTTTTTGGTAGTGATGGCAGACACTACATACGATGACCTAACAACAAAAGGTATGATTCGACCTATGTTATTCCTACAATGAAGCATGGCGGAAGATACATTATGGCGTGGGGAGTATTTTCTTAAAAAAGCGTCGGTCCGTTATTTGAAATCCACAGCCAGATGAATGATACAATTTATAAGGATATCTTGCAGGACCATTTTTTGCCTTATTAGAGAAAATAAATTTGGTCGCAATTTTTTTTTTCGTAACATGATAACGACATAAATAATGTATGCAAGCCTTGATAAGCAATAGCTTTCGCAAAAAAAATTCATTTTTGAAATGGTCACCGCAAACTCCCAACATGAATCCAATAGAAAATCTTTGGAAAGAAGTTGGCAAAAGTCTGCGGAACTATAAATATTCCAACTCAGTCAAAATTTCGCCAAAGTTGCAAGAAATGTGGAAAAAATGTACCATAGACGATCTTTAACCGTTGATTGTATGAATGTCACGTTGCTGCGCCGCAGTACTTATTACTAAAGCTAACAAAATAGTAATACGATAAAATAGTACTTGTAAATGCTATTGATCACTAGGGTGGGCCGAAAAAAACTTTTTTTTCGATTTTCGATTATGGCGGGTGCGGAAAAGTGGCCACTGGTGGCACTCAGTTCACACAAAAAATTTGAGATTTTTTGGACTTTTCCTTACCCTGCCGCAAATGGCTTGAAAATTTGCAAAAATGCTGATTTTTGAACTTTTTCAGCTAAAAAGTTAAAAATGTTAAATTAAATTTATTTTGGTTGTATTTACTTGAAAAGGCATCTTTAACGTACCAAATGCTTAAATAAATTCTGATAATGCATTATTTAATTCCTAAGTGCATTTTAAATAAGCCGATTTTCATAGCTTTTTTACGTATAACAGGCAAAATATGTATTGGTTTAAATCGATTCTTAATTTCTCTCTTATTTATGTTCCTTGGTCTTTAAATTTTTTCTATGTGTCAAAGGTCATATATTTGGGCAGCGGACAGCAGTATAATTCAAAAACAAAGCTAGAAGGTGAGAAGGGGTAAAGCAGGACGCAAAGAGTACGCAATGCCTCATCGTAATGTTAAGGGAGTTAAGGAGGAAATAAAAGAGAAGAGAAAATTGCTGTAAGGGATTGTTATTAGTTTACCGTGATCAAAATCTGCGACATTTGTTTAGTGTGGATGTGAAATCTTTTCCTAGAGAGATTCAATACTTTTTGGATCATTTGACGTACCATTACAGTGTTTTGTGCGTTTTATTACGACGAGCTTAGAAATGGCTAGTATGAAGGTCCTTGGCAATGTAAAAGACACGCGACAGTATGAAAAGTATCCTTTTGGGGGCAACATGCTTATTGAAAGACTTGCAATCGCCAACTTATACTGATATCATGCGCCACTACTACTGGTTGCGAAGCGATATGGCAGCAAATCGAGAAATCCAATATTAGTCAATAGATGATGTTATTAAAATGGTAGATAAAAAAGTTACCGTTTAAAAAAAAAACTTATGGAAAAAAGCTTCCATAGCAGTGTTTTCACAATGATCAATTTACAAAAAAGATTAAAAACTACTAAAAGGTTTCACCATATCGTACGAATTCTTCGCGGGTTGTATTAATTTCATGCCCATACGATTACAGGATTTTCCCAATGATCTACCTTCTTTTAATAGTGATAGTTTATAATAATAGTTTAATGGTAGGTGAAAAGTTTACCGAAATCTGAAAAAAAGCTTCCATACTAGTGTTTTCCCAACGATCAATTTACAAAAAGATTAAAAACTACTAAAAGGTTTCACCATTTCGTACGAATTCTTCGCGGGTTGTCTTTATTTTCAAGCCCATACGATTTCAGGATTTCTCTAATGATCTACGCTTCTTTCAATGGTTTTTAATCTTTTTGTAAATTGATCATTAGGAAAACACTGGCTTTTATTCAGATTTCGGTAACTTTTTCATGTACCACTTTAATAACATCATCTATTGACTAATATTGGATTTTTCGATTTTCTGCCATATCGCTTCGCAACCAGAAGTAGTGGCGTATGATATCAGTATAAGTTGGCAATTGCAAGTCTTTCAACAAGCATGGTGCCCCAAAAGGATATTTTTCATTCTGTAGCGTGTATATTACATTGCCATGGACCTTCATAATAGCCATTTCTAAGCTCGTCGTAATAAAACGCACAAAACACTGTAATGGTACGTCAAACTATCCAAAAAATACTGAATCTCTCTAGGAAAAGGTTTCACATCCACTCTGAACAAATTTCTCAGATTTTGAGCATGGTAAAATAATAACAATCCCTTATAGCAATTTCCCATTTTTTATATCTTCCTTCACTCCCTCAACATTACGATGAGGCATAGCGCACGCTTAGAGTCCTGTTTCACCCCCTTCTCACCTTCCAGCTTTGTTTTTGAGTTATACTGCTGTCCACTACCCAAATATACGACCTTTGACGCATAGAAAAAATTTAAAGACCAAGGAACATAAATAATAGAGAAATTAAGGAACGATTCAAACCAATACATATTTTGCCTATTATACGTAAAAAAGCTATGAAAATCGGCTTATTTAAAATGAACTTAGCAATTAAATAATGCATTATGAGAACTTATTTAAGCATTTGGTACGTTAAAGATGCCTTTTCAAGTAAATACAACCAAAATAAATTTAATTTAACATTTTAAACTTTTTAGCTAAAAAAGTTCAAAAATCATCATTTTTGCAAATTTTCAACCCATTTGCGGCAGGGTAAGGAAAAGTCCAAAAAATCTCAAATTTTTTGTGTAAACTGAGTGCCACTAGTGGCCACTTTTCCGCACCCGCCATAATCGAAAATCAAAAAAAAGTTTTTTTCGGCCCACCCTATTGATCACTGTAATTTTCTATTACAATACCACTTTTTTACGAACTTGTGAAAATGGCCGGGAACTTTTTGGAACATGGGTTTTCTTTATACTTAATTTTGTCAATTAAATTTATTGATATTTACACGTACTTCCATAAGTAATTTCCTAACTAATATGTAAATAAAATGTATAAGTATCGCTTTCAGATTCCTCTTCATATGGGTATATTTACAAATTAACTGAAAAATTTTTGTTGGCCGGAAACATATGACCGCTACTGTATATAAAAAAGGTTTTTCTTAAGATTTTTAAAGAATTTTCGTGTGGTCGTTCTTACGACTTGATTAAAATTATTTCTTACATTCTAAACTTTGTAAAATGCATCAGTAATATAACAAAGGTTTAATTGACGCTGCTAAATCATCAAGTTTTTTTTTTTTTTTTTTTTTTTTTTTTTAGCATGAAAATTTGGATTTCAAGAATCGATTTTTGAGTTTATACTGAGCTGAAAAAAAAAATACATTATTCACTCAAAAAGCTAGGTATTTCATAACTTGAAAAAAATTATTAAAAGAGACTGATGCTTCTGAAATGTTATTTTAAATTTCGCAAGTTCAACAATGTCATTTCTTTCTTTCTTCCTTTTTTTGTTAAACTATATTCATATATCTTAGATATGGTCTCAGCGCGGATGTAAAAAGCATTCTGACAAAATATAGAAGATTTCACTCCAAAGAAAACATGAATTTTCATTTATAATTGTAAGAGCAATGAAGGTGATTTGTCAAAATATTACAAAAAATTTACCTTTATTTTATATAAAAAGGTGAGGGCATCATGAACAGTGGATTATTCCACCGCGATCTCATCAACAATTTATACTTCTAATATAGTGTTGCTTCGTTCAGTCAGTTAGCATTTGTATCATTTTTCATGATGTCACCGCGTTTTAATCTGCCTATTGGAATTATCGCATTTGGAAATATCTCTTAAAGTATCTTCATTACTTTTTGATTTTTTACTGCCGTATTTTAGAAACGAAAAATTTTCTGTAGTTGAATCTTAAAAATGTTCTGATTACCAAAAAAAAAAAAAACTGTTGAGAATAATGAAGATTATGAACACCGTAAGTGACATGTATATTATTCTCTCGTCCTAAAGATGTTAAGGCTAAATTTAACAAAAAAATGTTAAACTTGGAATGAGTCTAAATTATTTGGAATACTTTAATAACGGCTAGTTTTCTAGAGCAAACTGCATGTTTCAATAGATATCATAAAATTCCTAACCTTTTATATTACCTTTATAAATATAACACATAATAAACAAAATTCATATTTCTAAAACTTGGTTTAAATTGCAAAAATAAACATCGCTAAACTGTTGCTAGAATTTTTCTTGAAAGCTTTTCATATTTTATATGCAGCATAAACACAAGTTTTACGACTTTAATTATAAAGCTTGATAATGTAAGAACTATTATAATGGAATATAAATTTATTTATTTAAATTTATCACGCATAAATTAGTGAAATAAAAGTTAAGAAATTAAGCATACAAAAATATTTTTAAATGTACTTCAGTGAGTTTATTCTTCTATCCCTACATTTTCAATTATACCAAGTATTAATAGTCTATGTATTTTATAAACTATCGTTATACTATAACACGATGTACGAAAGTAACGACAGCAAGGACAACGGATTATTACAGAGGATGTGATCTCATCAACAATTTACTATTCTAATCCAATGCTGTTTCGACTCAGTCATTTGCAATTTCTATAATTTTTCGTAAAGTCATCGCGTTTGGAAATATCTCAAAATATCTTCATTATTTGCTTTGCAATGAGAACAAATTACTAATTTTTTAATCTTTTAACACCATTTTTTCAAAAAGAAAAATTTTCTGCAGTTGAATCTCGGAAAATGTTCTGAATAACCTTTTCGGGTATGGTGTACTATTAATAGCACATGTCTTGTAATGGAGTATTATCTTGTATTAACTAAGGATTTTGCTTCTATTTACATGTAGTAATGTTAGTATATGTCTATGCATTTACTACATGACATCATTTATGTTTAGGCATTTAGTAATAATAATAATTATTATTATTTATTTAATTCTCTTTGGGAACATTGCGATTCTTTTATTTTAAACATGTATTTCAAATATTAAATTTAAAAGTTACTTTCCTGAAAGAATCATGTGTAATAAAGCGTAAAAAATGTTACAAAATTGTAATATAAATTAAATTTTGTTGTAGTACAACATTTTCTAAACCCCTCCAAAAATTCTTCCTCGGCCTATTTTCGTATGAATATTATTAACGTAAAAGTAATTTTTTCTAATAATTAAAAAAAAATGGAGCCGAAAGGGTTAAATAAGGTAAACTTTACAATAAAAAAACTCTTTGGAATAATTAAGATTTTGCACGCCTTAAGAAGCACGTATGCGTCTCTCGTAGCCAAGGTGTTAATGTTTAAGTTAAGAACAAAATGTTTTAAACTTGGATTGAGACTAAATTATTTAATGGAGTACTTTGATTATGATTGCTTTACGATTACTGTATCTTTCAAAAGGTGTCTTACTCTCCCTAACCATTTATATTATCTTTGTAATATAATGCATGATAAGCAAAATTCCTATTTCTAAAACTGTTTAAATTTAAATATGTTATTTGAAAAGTGCGTTAAGATTAAAACCATTTTTAAAATTGAAATAACAAACATGCTAAACTACTGTTATAATATTTCCTTGAAAGCTATGCAAATTTTTTAACTGGCATCATCAAAATTTATACGAATTTAATGATAAAGTTTGCTAATGTAAGCAACTATTATAATGGAATGTAAATCCATTTATTCAAATGTATTATATTTATGGTACGTAAAATAGTCAAATTAAAGTTAAGAAATTAGGCATACAAAAATGTTTTAAAATGTTCTTTAGTGAGTTTGATCTCGTATCCCTATATTTTCCATTATACTAGAACATTAATAGTTTATGTATTTTACAAACTATTAATAAATATTTTAAACTATACTTATAAATGATATACGATAATTATTTAAGAATACAAAAAATGAAAATTTTTGTTAATCAAAGTCGAAGTTGAAAATATAGAACTTAGTATTGAATATTTTCCCTAAAATCTTCTTCAAAAAAGTTTTCGTAAGTTTTTTTGCCAATAAACTAGTCAAATGTCCCAATTCCAAAACATTCCTCTATCTCATACATGTTTAGTACTTCGAGAAAAATTAAGCATTGCAGCGTCGCCGGTTGGGTAATCTAATTTGCAACAACCTAGTTCAGATTCCTTATTCAGTAGAATTGTTATCTGTTGAGCGATTTGCTGCAAAATCTAAAGAATACTATTTTTTATCAAGGACTAACTAAAATTGAATTTTGATGAATATTAGTACATTAGTTCCTGAGATAGAGATATTGCGATAGGGGAGAGTAGGGATGAATGGGACAATTTTTGCATTTTTACTAAGAACTTAAGCTGTATACAGTTGTTAATTTAAAAAAATATATACATTACTTAAAGAATACTTCAGCATTTAGCAACTTATTGACATACTAATTTCAATAAACAATTTTTTTTTTTAATTTTTAATAATTTTTAACATGCATGACTATACTGTCCCATTCATCCCCATGGTGAGGATGAATGGGACAACATTGGGGATAGATGGGACAGGTAAAAAATTATTATAAACATATTTTCTTTGAAAACCGAGTGATACATTTCATTTTACTACACATGGACTGAAGCTAATATCAAATGACAACAGTCCTTTAGTTCTGTCAGTTCCCAGAGGTCTAGTCTTTGATAGCTTGATAACAATATCCTCCAGATTAACAAAATAAATTTTTGGTGGATCAGTATAGTAAAAAAAAGGAATTATTCACCTTTTTTTCTGAAGAATTGTACTTGAAGGTTATAATTATTGTTCTTTAAAACCCTAGCAATGTAATGATATATTTTTCCACATTTCTATTCTAAGAGAAAGTCGTCTTCTATTATAATATCCAAGCTGCAAACATGGTGGTTCATATCACTTGAAATCATGTTCAAATCACTTTCATCTGCATCATGAAATGATAAATTGTCAGATTGATCACTACTGTCCATACATTTACTAAAAATATTTCTTAAAGGCAGGCAATTCATTTTTCTTAGTCTTTTTTTTACATTTTCCTTTTCCAAACATTGTTTTTCTGGTGTATCGATTAATACGCTGTGGCCTAGTTTTCTCTTCTTAACTGGTTTCTATGTAATGACAAAATGTAATTTTATTTATTATGGAAGAGCCATGGGAATGAATAGGACTATTCCATTCGTCCCCATAAACATTGTCCCATTCATTCCCATAGCCACATGGTTATATAAAACAGTAATTAGGCTTAGTAAACACTGCCAATATTGTTCATTTGCATCATAAATATAACAAGAGATTATATCATAATAGCAGAAGAAAAAATTTCTAAACTTTTGAGAAGGTTAACTATCAATTAAATACTAAAAAGATTAAACAGAAAATGTATTGGTTCTTGAAAAATACACTTTACAATAGCTAAACATCTGTAATAGATGTTGCTTTGAAACTATGTCCGTTGAATGACCTCAGTTCAATAAAAATACGCGTAACAGCGCCACCTGATGAGCGATTTACACGCAAATGTTATCATAAACATATCATCTTAGTGCTCGAACTGTAGTTAGCGTGAAAATCATGCAAATGCAACATAACAGCGCCACCTGTTGGATGATATATACTAAAAATTAATAAGATCCGTTTTATACCAAGGTCTAACTGAATCTAACGTTTTTTTTTAAATTCCTTGCATTAGACCATGAGATAGAGCGCCCACAAAATGTTTGTCAAGTACAGACATTTTGTAAAAACTTATTTTTTGATATTTTTAACCCCTAAAAACTGTAAATCCGTCCAAAACCGAATTTCGAAAAATTTCATAAACCCAACTCTTTCTTGTTGTAAATTTAGAAGAAAATAAAAACACAAATTTTAAGATAAAACCTAAATTTATTGAAATCATTACTTCCTAAACGAAACTCGCTGTAAATTATTATATAAGAAAATAAAATGGCAATTCAAACATTTTCAAACACAAACAGCTTTTAAAGACATTCTTTTAATGTAAAGTAATATAAGCAATGACTAATCGAAATAAAATTGAAAGTTTCTTATTCCGTACATTATACTTAACAAGTATATATTTAACGCAAAACATGTTTCATTCAAATAATTTATTTAAATTTAAATTAATTTACGTTTCTGTTCTTGGAATTTCTGAAGAGTATCGATTTACATTCGAAGAATATAGAAAAAATATAATTTTTGTCATATTTACAGAAACTAGAAAAAAAAATAAATGGAAAAATAAAAATTTTTAGAAATAAGAACAAGAAAAATAATTTTTTATTTTCTAAATATACATAACATCTGCTTTTTTTCTTTTCCTCTAAATTTTAATGGAAATTTTTGCATATTTTACTCACAGATTTGCACGTCTAAATATATTTTTTTTTTAATAAAAACTTAATGATAAATGAAAAGCGTAAAAATAGCAGCTATAAAAATATTAAGAACACCATGAAACATGTTACCATATAACCACTATGTCTATGTAGTTTATTTATAAATTTGAAGCATTCTTGAAAAGTAAAATCTGAAAATGGTGTACTTTTGTATAAAAATAAAACAGCTTTAATGTTTCAATGAAAAATAATTCATTCTTACATGAATGCAATATTTTCCACTGGAACAAAATATTGTACGAATTCGTAAAATCTCCCGAGTAAGGTCTTATAACTAAAGATAGTTCTTTTTTAAAAATTCGTATAATACAAAGAGTATTTGGAAAACTTCAGTTTATTATATGTTATACTGTAACTCTTAAAAAACAGTTATAAATTAATATAAATGGGAATAAACAAATTTTCTCATATAAACATATAAAATTATACGGATATTTTTTTATATCTAAATAAAGTTTAATTGTTTCAGTTAAAAAAAAAATCAACGAACAACATATGATAAAAGAATTTCATATTATAGAATTATGCGGATTTTTCAAATATCTGCCCTATATATATAAAATCCTAATGAAACGAATTTATGAAACGACTGATTATATTTTACTGCTATTTCTCTTAAAATATGGAACATTTAGCATTGTAATTAACACAAAAAATCTGTATTAGTCCGCGGAATTTAAAAGTACTGTTATAATTTTAAAATTTTAATTAGTTTCCGAAAAGTTCATTTTTTCCTAAATTTAATTACATTTCTGTAGCAAATATCTGCAATAGCAAAAAAATTTCTCTATTTTTTGGAAAAAAGGAAACAACAGTTAAAAACTATAGGGATTATTAGTTTCCTTTTTTTCTACAATTTCAAATACATAATTGAAATTATCTTCTATTTCAATCTACAGTGAACAATATTGTGTTTAAATTACGTTTTTCAGAAAAAAAATAAGAAAACAAATAATCCTTTTTTAATTTTGTCGTGAAAAGTGAAATTAATAAACTAAGAAAGATATTGTAAATTAAGAATTTATTCATTATGTGTCACGGCAGAAAATTAGAAAAAATACATGAAAATATTTATACCTAAAGATGAAAAAATGCACGACTACTTTAAAATAATATAATTATTACACGCAAAATGCATTTAATTTGGATAATTACGTCATATCTAAATTTTTCAAAAGTTAAATATCGTCATAATTAAAGTGAATGGAGCATATTCTTCCATTTGGTACGAGGCTATAAAAATTGCTATTTTACCAATAAACAGTATACTTGTGACGTCAGAATTGATAAAATGGAGATTTTTATAGCCTCGATCAGAAAGGAATGGCGGGGTTCATTTCTTTATAGGTTATTACACTGTTAAAACTAAAGGTTGCATATGGCACTCCTAGGGGTGAAACGCTTGTCCTGTCAGCGACACCCATAAGGGAGCCAGAATTGCACCCCTAGAGGTGCCCTAGGGCACTCCATGGCACCTTATAGAGTGCCATATGGATGCCTTGTGGTGACATGTGGTGACAAGGGATGTCTTAGGGCATCTCCAGGGGTGCGATTCTGGCTTCCGTAGGGGTGTCACTGACGGGACAAGCATTTCACCTTTAGGAGTGCCATATGCAATCTTCAGTTTTAACAGTGTAGCTGGAAATAAATGCTAAACTACTGGTATTCCTTTAAATGTAAATGACATTTTCTGCAATCGTCTGTATGCGTTAAATACAATAACCAGTACTCGTGTGACATTACAACTGGTATAAATGCGGTTTTTATAACTTCAAACTAAAATGAAGAATATCGGAACTGTGATTTTACAGGAATACTGTTCATTATTACGCAACTAAATTTTTTAATGTCAAATATTAAATTATACTTGAAAATGTCAACATATCATATTTTCAAACACTTTCAAATGAAACAATATATGTACCTGTGAATATTAAAAGCAATAAAATGTTTGGAATAAATAAATATTACATGACAAATGTATTCAAAAGTGAAAACTACATCATAAGTTAAAACGATACAGTTATAAGTTGTTCATTTCGGAGAATTTTAATGTGACGTCATATGGTATAAACATAGTTCATTATATTTTGTAATGAATTAGTATTAGATAAATATATTTTAGAAAACTCGATATTCTTTTAAAATAATATAAGTAATAAACAATGTAAAACATACATGATTGTACATTAAAATAAATAAAAGAATTTATTAATGAATTATATTTGTTCCTAAAAATATCTAAAATACGATCAAACATAAATTATCAATTTGAAAGTTTCAAAATACAATACTTTTGAATACGTAAGTTCTGAAACTTACACCCAAGTAGATGAAGTATTTTTTTTACTTCAAACTTAAAGAAGGATATTATCCATGGTGTTACTATATAAGTCATAAAAACATTTTTAACCTAATCATTTTATACAAGTTGATTTTCATATGTGTGATTGGTTTTACTAATTGATCCTGAAAACCGTTATCGATTGTTACGGCAGTGATGATGAGGACACTAATAAAGAAAACCCCATTCAAATAAAAAAGAGTGGTGATCCGATTATAGAAGATAGATGGGCCATATTAATAACATCCTTTATTCTTCCTTAACTTGGTAATATCTTTATAAAAGGACGCATTAACAACGTTTTTGAAGTTTTTGAATACTTAAAAAGTTTAGGAAGCGTAGCTTGCAGGGGGCAGAGCTCCCTAGTAATAATATATAATTATACTGATTTTTTTAATATAACAATATAAAATTATTCGAAAGTTTGCTTATACCTAAACGTTATTTATATTTTTTAGTAAAAAACTTTAAAGAACATCACATGAGGAAAAATAAAAGTATACTTAATTAGTTGTCGTTTATTTATATCTTTTTTTTTCATTAAAAATTGAGAATGGACAAAAAATTATATTTTTGCCATGCATTTAGAAAAGAGCAATTAATCAGTATGCATCTGATTTCATGATTATATTTACTTTTTATAAATAATGGAAGAGAGAAAATGACATATGTTGAAGTTCAAGATTCGTTTAATCAAATAAATTACAGCCATTAAGAAATGGAATTATATTCAATAATTCAATAAAGATAATGATATGCATTTATATTCATGTTCGTTTACGCGATCTTGGGAATGTGGAAATAAAGTTTAAATTGCGTTATGATTTTAATTGGAAAATATATACTAAGAAACTTACATCAGTCGATTGTATAATGAAATAACATACTTTCTAATTAAATATACATTTTAAATAGATTGCTTTAAAGATTATCTCGCCATAAGCAGAGAAAATTACGGATTAATGTATATTGTTATATCCTATTTCTTATGTAATTTTATTTATACCATATAAAAATGTATTTCTTGAAAAAGATTTAAGGAAATATAATGTAACTTATGCTTACAAAGTTATATTAAGTTTACTACGGTTAAAGTTAGAACCGCGGTTTACTTTTATTACGAAACATATCATTTAACTCTCAGAAAGGTTTATATTTTACAGTGTGTACGTCTTACTACGCCAGGTGCATATAACACGTGCTTCCACAATAAAAGCAGCAGCAAAATCATCCGTGTCTTTTTCAGTCAGTAATGTGGTCTTTTTAAGGAAAGGAAACAAGCTGAAGAAACATCCTAGTAGGAATGTAGAAATGAATAACAACAGCAGCAGGAAGACAGAAGAACAAACGTTGATCACAGACGAGTCTATTCAAAACAAAAGAATGCAGAGTAAAAAAGGAACAAATAATCAAATTGAAAAAATAAATAAATTAAAAACATAAAAAAAATTAAATAAATATATTAAATAATAGTAAATAATGTATTAAATAATAGTAAAAGATATGCATACACATTATATAGACACAAAGTGAAAACTTTCTTAATGCAATTTATGCTTAAACAAGTAAGAAAAATCAAGAGTTAGGCATAGATTATCAAGCACTTTCCAACACTTAATGAAATCTTTAACAAAACTTTGTTATTTAGGGAAATAATAGTGTATAGGAAAATATACCCAAATATGTATTCCAGTACTTTTGAACAGCCCTGTATTTTATATGCCAGTTGATTAATGGGAAAATTTAGTTTAGCAAGAAAATACCCAGTAGCTTGAAATTTCTTTTTCAGCAATTCATGCTATTAGATGAAAACATACTTGAATACTTTTGTTCAGCCCTGTAGTTTATATTGTACCTTTATTATACGTCAGCATTAAGCTAAAATTTATTGTAAACTAAAACACTTTTAAAACAACTGAAATCACATTCTCATAAATCATCATTCATAGGCGTTCATGTACCGAATTCTTTGCGTGGCCCTGTATATCCTTTTATTTATATTCTGCAAACATTTCTCAGTAAATTGAATAAAGTTCAGAGTAAAAATGCATAGCTTATTTAAGAACCACGTTTAAATAATTTACGCTCATATTCAGTAACGTTGGCGAGCTCTTTTGGGTGGCCCTGTATATCAACTGTAACATTTATGCACACCATATAATGTGCATATATTTAGCGAAATATAATCATAATTAAAATGCATTTCATCCCTCCATCACCCATCATCGGATACATATACAGTACTTCGGAAAGGATATACTATTTGAAATGTTTTTTGTGGCCCTGTAAATGATATGTACTTCATATTATGCAAGACAGTAGCGTATAATTTATATATCACTTTTATTATACATGAAAAAGCTTAATATATTTAAAATATATCACACACAATTCCCCCTTTTACCATTATCTAATGGAATTCTTTTGTGTGGCCCTGTAAGTGAATAATAGCTACATTTTCACCTGTTATTTTATAGAATGCATATTTTAATATGTTTGACAGGGTATAACATCTTTAAAATTCCTTTGAAACGATTTTTCCCAATAGGCTTTAATGTAATGGGAAACTTTTGATTCGCCCATGATTAGTTTCTCATGGTAGAAACTTCATTTTCAATAGGACTTGTGCTAGGGTAAACGTCAATAACTTTCTAAAATTTCATAGCAATCCGAGTATATTAACGATTTTTCCCCATAGGCCGTAATGTAATAGAAAACTTTTGATTCGCCCAGTAGATAAACTAATCATGGTAGATACTTCATTTTCAATAGTGTTCTTGCTAGGGTAAACCTCAATAACGTGTAAAAATTTCATAGCAATCCGAGTATATTTACTGGAGTTAGAGCGCGGCCAGACGGCCAAACGAACAGACGGACAGACGGCCCGACAAACCGAATGCATAAGCACTTTTCAACTGTATTGGAAAGTGCTAAAAAAGAAAATTTTGTACCAACATATTAAAATTGAAATTATGATTGATTTCTTGATTCATTTTTAATATCATCTTACACAACTATTAACAAAACTACCGCTTTGTTTTAGCAATAAAATTTACATAGAAAGTAAAATGTAAAATGAAAAAAAAAATACTTTATAAAGCTATGAGATTATTGATGCTTTTAAAGTGTTCAGGGGAAAAAATAACTAATGCAAAATTTTACAAGAAGCCTTTTTCATTAACACAGGAAAAAAAAGTAAGTATTCTTTGGTAGTCATGCACTAATAATCTTACCAACTAAGTGCTTTATAATGATGCTTGTCAAAAAGACGCTTTTTTCCATTTGAATCTTCTAAATGTTACTAAAAATAGTTCTCCACAATGCACGGTTATTTTCATTGTGTCAGTTATGCTTGTTATATAAAAGAATTCTTTTCTGACTGATATATAAAGCTGACATAAAAACGTCAAAAATGCCTTTTAGGATCATTATGCTTTTAAATGTACTTTGAACATGTGCCGCTGAAAATAGTTATATTTGTTTTTTCCTGTCCTTTTACCATTAGTTAAAACGTCTGACACGTGTTTCAAATTGTAATTTTTCAAATGATAAAAACTAATTTTAGTTGTTGTTCTTTTATTTCTTTGAAAATTACTGCCAGAACATTAGAATAGAAATTATCTTGTTATTTTCAAAAAGATAATATATAAAAACCGGACGATAGACTTAGTTTACCAGAAAATATACAGGGTGTCCATGAAAAGAATTATTTTGTGACTGATATATTGTGTTCATAAAAAAAATGTAAAAATAGCCTCGGGTCAGTCCACATCAAACCAACCAATGGACAAAATTTCAGGTCTTTAGATTTTGTTAATTTTTGGCTCAGATGTTGTACAAGAATAGTAGATAAAAATATAAATTTGCAGATTTTTTTAACCATTTGTTTTTGAGTTATTAATTTTTGAAAATTTAAACATTTAATGAAATTTGTATTTTTTGGTGTTCTTTAATTTGCTGTAACTTGAGAACTATTTGACCTAAAGAGCTGAAATTTAAGTCATTATTTTCAGTTTTTTATGTTGTTTCATAGGATATATAAAATGACCAAATTATTTAAAAAAATATTTTTTTATGTAAAAAATTTATATAAAATTTTTAAAAATTCAAAATTCAAAATCGGAATTTTTGATTTTGTTTAAAAAAATATATTATATTTAACATCCTTTTAGGAACTTTTGTGCCAAATTTCATGATGGAACTCTTATGGTATCATAAAGAAAAAAATTATTTTCCATATCAGTGATCGGCCAATTTCTGTAAAAAAAATCTCATTATATTTTGTTAAAAAGCAAATTGACTATAAAAGGTAGTTTATTTTTGTTTCCAATGTTCATATTTATCATTCATGCAAGTCAAGTTCAATTATCAAATAAAATTTTAGTATATAATTCGCTAGGTTTTATTATTTTGTTAAACACATAACAGTAAAAATTAAAAGTAATGAAGATAATTAATATTTTGTGTATTTGACAAGCTAAATACTTTTAATTTATTTTCTTGAATTTAAAAAGAATGTTTTTTAATTATTCTTAATTTAATATTACTTTTAATTAAATTTTATGTTTAAAAAATGAATAAATTGGTAATAAATGAGTTAATGAAAGAAAATCCCAAAGTAGTGTTCAACAAAACAAATTATGCTTCTGAAGTTGAATGCTTTCACAATCACAATAAGTCACACTCAAACAGTAACTTGTTTGTTTTCTGCTGAAACCTGCATGCCTTTCTTACAAGGCTTTTGAAATCGCCAGTGTTCTCTAAGATCTTCTGTAGTGGCAGACAATCTCAAGTCTATTGCTGTCTGTTTATAACTTGTATTGCACAATTTAGTTTTTTTTTTTTTTTCTTTTGAGTTGAATGCGGATTTGTGTTATAAAATATTAAGGGGAAAGTGGCTTTAAACTGAAAATGGATAAAAAATGGAATAAATTTTGTTGTAATAATCCATTCAAAACGCAAGAACACTAGGTAAGTAAAAATTTAAGAAATGTTACATTGTGGATGACAACATTAAAAAATATGGCATTGAAAAAGGCATGAAAATCCGCACTCATTGCCGCTTACAATTAGGCAAGGAAAAGCATCCCTCAAATTGTGAAAATGACATTGATACTAATTTTTCAGACAATTCAAAACCATGTTGTAGTAAAGATGACCCTGAATTCATGGATGTGGAATCTGGTTTTGATAATTTGGATGCATCATTAGCATCTATTGGAGAGTCACCTATTATTAAAAGTAAATGTAAAAGTAGTAAAAGGTACTTCTTTGAAGAAATTGTGGGGTATGTTGCTTGTGCCTATGAGAATGAGTGGTGGGTGGCATGTGTTCTCACAAAAGATCAGGGCGAAGAAGATGTCAAAGTTTCTTTCCTTCATCCAAGCGGACCATCTTCTTCATTCACTTAGCCTAGAAAATCAGACATTTTGACACTACCAAAATTACTTTATTTTATGCAAACTACATCCAATCACTGCAACAAGCAGAACATACACAGTACCCAAAGAAATTAAGCTCCAGTGTGCCAAACTGAGTACGTAATTTGTTAATTAAAAAGATTTATTTATTAAATATCTAAAATTTATTATTTGTCTTTTAATAAAACAGGCCATTCTTAAAATTTTCCAATTTCTATTTGTTTCCATGTAAGTAACACTTCGGGCTAAACTGTGCAGCATACCTTAAAGTATTTTTTATTACAGATTTACATGAACATTGATACAGAAAATATTTTTTTTCTTTATGATACCATAAGAATTCCATCATGAAATTTAGCACAAAAGTTGCTAAAAGGGTGTTAAACATAATATATTTTTTTCAAGAAAATCAAAAATTCCGATTTTGAATTTTTTAAAAATTTACATAAATTTTTTACTAGAAATAAAATAAAAAATTAAGTAATTTGGTCATGTTATATATCTTATAAAACCCCATAAAAAACTGAAAAAACTGATGCAAATTTTAATTCTCTAGATAAAATAGTTTGGAAGTTATAACCGATTAAAGATTACAAGACTATACAAATTTTGTAAAATTTTCAAAATTTCAAAAATTTATACCTTTAAAACGAATTGTCGAAAAAAAATTAAACTTCACAATTTTAATCTCATAAGTAAGTACAATAAACTGGTAAAAAAACAGAACAATCTAAAACATTAACATAAAAAAATATTTTTTTATTGGTTGATTTCATATGGAATTACTCCCTCATATAAACTTTAAGCTTAAAACATGTACCGAACAAAATGTAAACATGTAAACAAAATTTTCCGCTGGAAATTGTTCGGTTTATTTTTTCGTGCCTTTTCCCCCTATTCATTTAGAACATGTTTCATATTGTAATCTTTCGAATGAAAGAAAAATATTTTCACTTGTAGGCTTTTTAATTTGTTAGTGAATTATTTTCACAGCATTTAATAAAACATATTTTATTACTTTCAAAAATATATTACATAAAGGCCATATATAAAACGATGTTTACCAGGAAATATACTGGGTGTCCATGAAATAATGTCCAAGTTTTAAATTTTAATATTACATATATTTTAAACAGGCTATAGGTCATTTGAAAAATCTCCGTCTTTCTTTGCCAGGTGCAAAGAAGACGTGCTTCGATAATGAAGGCAGCAGCAAGACTGAAATTAAAAATAAGTGAAATGAAACAAGCTTGGAAACAGTCAACAGGAAAATACAAATCAATAGCAAAAGCACAGGAAAGGCCATCCTATCACAGAACACGGAGTAAAGTGAAAAGCCAAAAGGAAACTGAAAAATAAATAAAAGAAAATATAAATATAAAATAAATTAAATTTATATATAAATTATAATAAAACCAAAATATACACATTAAATTTACACAGTGTGAAAACACACACATTTATTTTAGCAATTTTAATTAAAAAAAGAAAATTATGTACCTAAATATATCTTTTAAATTCAAATTGTAATTGATTTCTCGATTCATTTTTAATATCATTTTATACAACTATTCACAAAACTACCACATTGCTTCAGTAATAAAATTTATATAAAAAGTAAAACGTAAAAAGAAAATACTTCACTTTTTAACGCTATGAGATTATTGATGCTTTTAAAGTGTTCAGTGGAAAAACATGGCTAGTGTAGTACTTTAAAAGACTTTTTCGCTAAAACAAGAAAGAAAATTAAATATTCTTAATAATATTACCAACTAAGTGCTTTATAATGATGCTTGTCAAAGAGACACATTTTTTTTTTCTTTTTGAGTCTTCTAAATGTTAATAAAAATGGTGCTCCACAATGCACGATTATTCTCATTGTGTCAGTTATGCTTGTGCTGTAAAAGAAATTCTCTTTTGACTGATAAATTGGCTTGGTATAAAAATATAAAAAAACCCTCTTCGGAACATTAGCTTATAAATGCACTTTGAAAATGTTTCGACGAAAATAGTTCGGTTTATTTTTTAGTGTTTTTTTTCCATTTGGTAAAACGTTTAGCACATGTTTCATATTTTAACTCTGCAAAGGAGAAAGGATTACTTTTTTGTAGGCTTTTTTATTTTATTTATTTATTTATTTATTTATTTTGAAATTATTGTTACAACATTAGAATAGAATATATTTTAAATATTAAAAGGAATATAGCACAATAAATTATTCTTTAAAATATGTTTTAAAAGTACAAATTGTTAAAAAAAAATACGTGTGGCACTCGGGGACTACCGCGGTAAAGCTATTGCATAGCATTTTTTATCAACTTATGCAACTATAATTATTTATTTATTTTTTATTTATGCAGTTTTTTTTTTGTGTTTGATATTAATTCAAGTTAAATATTTTGAGCGTGATGACCGATAACAATTTTTTTCTAGTATTGAACAAATGAGAAGTTAATATCGTTTAAAATATTTTTATTATCTTACAATACATGTAGGTTAATCAGGAATTTTTATCATTGAAACTATACGTTTATGGAAGCTGAAATAAAAAAACATAAGTTTAAGACTTGATATTCTCAAAATATCAGAAAAATACCGCGTCAATGTCTGCCGAAGTCTACGGAGGGATACCGTCTGCCAAACTGAAGCGACGTTAGCCGGAGCGTTAGGTTTTTTTTTCTCGTTACAGAATTTCTAGATTCTTTCGCTGCGCTCAAAGCCCGCGATAAAAGCTATGCAATACCTTAATAAATTACAAACAAAATTTGGCCGCGCTACGAAAATTAGATCACGAGTTATGAGCATTTTAAATTTTCCGAATCTCACAGTGGGGGTTTCCTGTCATCAAAAATTAACACTGTCTCATAGTAAATTACCAAACATAATTTGGCCGCACTACGAAAATTAGATCGCGATTTATAGGCATTTTAAATTTTTCGACCCTCACCATGGGGGATCTCCTGTCACCAAAAATTAACACTGTCTCATAATAAATTACCAAACAAAATTTGGCCGCGCAACGAAAATTGATCGCGAATTATAAACATTTTAAATTTTTCGACCCTCACCGTGGGGGTGGGGTGTCTTCTGTCACCAAAAATGAACACTCTCTCATAATAAATTACCAAACAAAATTTGGCCGCGCTACGAAAATCAGATCGCGAGTTATAAGCATTTTAAAATTTTCGACCCTCTCCAAGGGGGATCTCCTTTCACTAAATATTAACACAGTCTCATAATAAATTACCAAACAAAATTTGGCCGTGCTACGAAAATAAGTTCGCGAGTTATAAGCATTTTAAAATTTTCGACCCTGTCTATGGGGGATCTCCTGTCACTAAATATTAACACAGTCTCATAATAAATTACCAAACAAAATTTGGCCGTGCTACGAAAATAAGATCGCGAGTTATAAGCATTTTAAAATTTTCGACCCTCTCCATGGGGGATCTCCTGTCACTAAATATTAACACAGTCTCATAATAAATTACCAAACAAAATTTGACCGCGCTACGAAAATTAGATCGCGATTTATAAGCATTTTAAATTTTTCCACCCTCACCATGGGGAGGGGGGTCTCCTTTCACCAAAAATTAACACTGTCTCTTAAAAAATTACCAAACAAAATTTGGCCGCGCTACAAAAATTAGATCGCAATTTATAAGCATTTTAAAATTTTCGACCCTCAGCATGTGGGGGTCTCCTTTCACCAAAAATTAACACTGTCTCATAATAAATTACCAAATAAATTTTGGCCGCGATACGAAAATTAGACCGCGAGTTATAAGCATTTTAACTTTTTCGACCCTCACCGTGGGGGTCTCCTGTCACCAAAAGTAACACTGTCTCATAATAAATTACCAAACAAAATTTGGCAGCGCTACGAAAATTGATCGCGAGTTATAAACATTTTAAATTTTTCGACCCTCACCGTGGGGGGGGGGGGGGTGTCTTCTGTCACCAAAAATGAACACTCTCTCATAATAAATTACCAAACAAAATTTGGCCGCGCTACGAAAATCAGATCGCGAGTTATAAGCATTTTAACTTTTTCGACCCTCACCGTGGGGGTCTCCTGTCACCAAAAGTAACACTGTCTCATAATAAATTACCAAAAAAAATTTCGCCGCGATACGAAAATTAGATCCTGAGTTATAAACATTTTAAATTATTCGACCCTCACTGTGGGGGTGGTCTCTTGTCACCAAAAATTAACACTCTCTCATAATAAATTACGAAACAAAATTTAGCCGCGCTACGAAAATTAGATCGCGAGTTATAAGCATTTAAAATTTTTCGACCCTTACTGTGGAGGGGTCTCCTGTCACCAAAAGTAACACTGTCTCATAGTAAATTACCAAACAAAATTTGGCCGCACTACGAAAATTAGATCGCCAGTTATAACCATTTTAAAATTTTGGACCCTCTCCATGGGGGACCTCCTCTCACTAAATATTAACACTGTCTCATAATAAATTACCAAACAAAATTTGGCCGCGCTACGAAAATTAGATCGCGAGTTAAAAGCATTTTAAATTTTTCCACCCTCACCGTGGGGGGGGGGTCTCCTGTCATCAAAAGTAACACTGCCTCATAGTAAATTACCAAACAAAATTTGGCCGCGCTACGAAAATTAGATCGCAATTTATAAGCATTTTATATTTTTCGACACTCAGCATGGGGGCCTCCTTTCACCAAAAATTAACACTGTCTCATAATAAATTAGCAAACAAATTTTGGCCGCGATTAGACCGCGAGTTATAAGCATTTTAACTTTTTCGACCCTCACCGTGGGGGTCTTCTGTCACCAAAAGTAACACTGTCTCATAATAAATTACCAAACAAAATTTGGCCGCGCTACGAAAATTAGATCGCGAGTTATAAGCATTTTAAAATTTTCGACCCTCACTATGGGGAGGGGGGTCTCCTTTCACCAAAAATTAACACTGTCTCTTAATAAATTACCAAACAAAATTTCGCCGTGATACGAAAATTAGATCGCGAGTTATAAACATTTTAAATTTTTCGACCCTCACTGTGGGGGGGGGGGGTCTCTTGTCACCAAAAATTAACACTCTCTCATAATAAATTACCAAACAAAATTTGGCCGCGCTACTAAAATTAGATCGCGAGTTATAAGCATTTTAAATTTTTCGACCCTCACTATGGGGAGGTGGGTCTCCTTTCACCAAAAATTAACACTGTCTCTTAATAAATTACCAAACAAAATTTCGCCGTGATACGAAAATTAGATCGCGAGTTATAAGCATTTTAAATTTTTCGATCCTCACCGTGGGGGGTCTCCTTTCACCAAAAATTAACACTGTCTCATAATTAATTACCAAACAAAATTTGGCCGCGCTACGACAATTAGAGCGCGAGTTATAAGTATTTTAACTTTTTCGACCCTCACCGTGGGGGTCTCCTGTCACCAAAAATTAACACTGTCTCATAATAAATTACCAAACATAATTTGGCCGCGCTACGAAAATTAGATTGCGAGTTATAAGCATTCAAATTTTTCGATACTCACCATTGGGCGGGTCTCCACTCACCAAAAGCTACATTATTCTACCTTGTTTTATCTTAAGACGATTATTTTCTATACACATTATAGCAGGAATTTTTATTATTGAAACTATAGATTTATAGTAACTGAAATAAGATATATAAGTTTGAGACTTGATACCCTCTAAATATCTGAAAAATACCGCGTCAATGTCTGCCAAAGTCTACCGAAGGATACCATGCCGAAGTCTGCCGAAGTGAAACTACGGTAGCCGAGGGTTAGGTTTTTTCGTTACGGATGTGTTAGCATATTTCTCGTTACGGAATTTTTGGATTCGGTCGCCGCGCTCAAAGCCTGCGATAAAAGCTATGCAATAGCTTAATAAACTAAAAAATATATTTAAAATACTTTTTTAGAAAATATTTTATTACTTTCATAAATATATTCTCTAAAGGTCAGACATAAACTTGCTATTTACCAGCAAATACCACGTGCCCAAGAAATAATGTTCCAGTTATAAATTCTAATATTAGCAACAGTAAGTATTGTAGATTATTGGTTAAAGCTCACAGATAAGGAATAACTTAATCATATTTAGATAACCGTATGAGTAAATACTGCTTTGATATTTACTCACTGTCAGTGACATTTACGCAAAATGAGCATTCATCACCGTAAAATTGTATTGCTGAGCTGAAGATTTAAAAGCGTATACTACCTGAAAAACTTGCTGTGGGACTTATCAGTTCTAAATTCCAATATAACCAACATTAATCCTTGTAGAGTATTGGTTAAATTTCAAAACTAAAGAGCAAATCAAAAATTTTTAAATAAGAACATTATTCAGTACAACTTTTTTATTTACGCATTTTCAGTGACACACTTTATTTACACACTTCAGTAAATTAGTGACTGTATAGCTTTATTGCTGAGATGAAAGTTTAAAAGCGTACACTATCGGAAAAAAGCCAAGTTGCTTATTCTATCAATTATCGTACCCCAGCTTTAAATTTTAATATTATTAATGGCAAGCGTTATGGAGTATTGATTAAAATCACACTTGAAGAGTATCACAAGCCGTTTTCCATAAGCGCATGAGCGAATATTTCTTTGTTAATTAATTACTTTCAGTACCATTTAAGTAAAATGGCGATTCCTAACCGTAAAGATTTGTTGCTGGGTTGAAGGTTTAAAAGTGTTCACTATTGGAATTTATGTCTATAGGATTTTTAAAAAATACCATGTCTAAGTTTCGCTACTACGTAATGATTTGGCAGAGCTGAAGCACATAATTTAAGAAGCTATTGCTTCCATTATCACGCTTTCGTTAATTGAATTGTGGAAAAAACGGATTTAGCTTGGATTTCTTCCGTTACATTAAAGTGGTGCACATATATAATAGTTGTAATAAAAAGTGGGTTAGTTTGATTTGTTGGGAATAGTCTGAATTAAACTGTTATAACATACCATCAGAGCTGTGACTTTTTGTTTGTGGAAATCTCGGATTATAACACTCAAAGAATGTGATACAGTTATATAAATATGCAAGGCTATCAAGTAAATATTCTCCTACAAATATTTTTCATAATTGCTACCGTAAAATGAGGTGAATCGGAACACTTTTCAAATTTAACGTTAAAAAATAGCCACAACTGATTTTTTAATTTTGTAATTTCTCTACCACAAACTTCGGTCAAACTTTCGGTCACTAAGTGCTTTATAACGATGCTTGCCAAAAAGACACAGTTTTTGTCAATTTGAGTCTTCTAAATGTTAATAAAAATAGTGCTCCACAATTCACGATTATTCTCATTGAGTCAGTTATGCTTGTGCTATAAAAGAATTCTTTTTTGACTGATATATTGGCTTGGTATAAAAATGTCAAAAAAACCTCTTCGGAACATTAGGCTTATAAATGTACTTTGAAAATGTTCCGACGAAAATATTTCGGTTTATTTTTTAGTGTTTTTTCCCCCATTTGGTAAAAAGTTTAGCACGTGGTTCATATTTTAACTCTGCAAATGAGAAAGGATTACTTTTTTGTAGGCTTTTTTATTTTATAGTATTTATTTATTTATTTATTTTGAAATTATTGTAGACTATATGTATTGTGTGTATTACTGTACATTAGAATAGAAAACGTTTTAAAAATGAAAAGAACTTTAGCACAATAAATTATTCTTAAAAAATATGTATTAAAAGTACAAATTGTTAAACAATAAATTAAAAATATATTTAAAATACTTTTTAGAAAATATTTTATTACTTTCATAAATATATTCTGTAAAGGCCAGGCATAAATTGCTGTTTACCAGCAAATATACAGCGTGTCCAAGTAATAATACTCCAGATATAAATTCAAATATTAGCAACAGTAAGTATTGTAGCTTATTAATTAAAGCTCACAGGTAAAGAATAACTCAAACATATTTAGATAACCCTATGAGTGAATACTGCTATGATATTTACTCACTGTAAGTGACATTTACGCAAAATGGGGATTCATCATCGTAAAGCTCTATTGCTGAGCTGAAGATTTCAAAGCGTACACTACTTGAAAAACTTGCTGTAAAATTTTATAAGTTATCAGTTCTAAATTCCAATATAACCAACATTAATCATTGTAGAGTATTGGTTAAATTTCAAAAATAAAGAGCAAATCAAAAAGTTTTAAATAAGAACATGATTGAGTACAATTTTTTTATTTACACACTTTCAGTGAAACACTTTGTTTACACATTTCAGTCAATTCGTGACTGTACAGCTTTATTGCAGGGATGAAAATTTAAAAGCGTACACTATCGGAAGAAAGCTAAGGGGCTTATTCTATAAATTATCGTGCCCCATGTTTAAATTTAAATATTATAAATGGCGAGCGTTATGGAGTATTGATTAACTCCACAAATGATGAGTAACACAAGCAGTTTTTGATTAACGCATGGGCGAGTAGTGCTCTGTTAATTAATTACTTTCAGCACCATTTAAGTAAAATGGCGATTCTTAACCGTAAGGATTTGTTGCTGGGTTGAAGATATAAAAGTGTTCACTATTGGAATTTATGTCTATAGGATTTTTAAAAAAATACCATTTCTACGTTTCGTTACTACGTAATGATTTGGCAGAGCTGAGGCACATAATTTAAGAAGCTAATGCTTCCATTATCACGCTTTCGTTAATTGAATTGTGGAAAAAATGGATTTAGCTTGGATTTCTTCCGTTACATTAAAGTGGTGCACATATATAATATTTGTAATAAAAACTAGGTTAGTTTGACTTTGATTTGTTGGGAATAGTCCGATTTAAACTGTTATAATATACCATCAGAGCTGTGACTTTTTGTTTGTGGAAATCTCGCATTATAACGCTCAAAGAATGTGATACAGTTATATATAGTTTTTAAATCACACCACACTTTTATTGTTCCTTTAACCCTCGGATAACCAGGTGGGCGGATTTTCCCATCGCAACACAAGATCAATCCTAATGTCAATTCATTACCTTTTGTTTAAATATTTTGTTCCAACAAACACTACAATAGTCTACTTTGAAGAATAGTCCATTTTGCGCTTATTGTACCAAAGCAACTTTCACAAACTTCCCAGAACATTATGCTCAACCTAGGAAAATTTAAATAAAAATTTCGAAAAATTTAAACAAGTACAAATTAAATTTTATTCTTAAAACTAATTCCTTCAATTGAACTTACAAATGATATACAGGGTTGTAGATAATGGTTATGCTTTTTCATCTTGTTGGCATGATTTTACTGTTGATTTTAGCATGCATCATAAGGATAATCATGTATGACTCTAGAAAAGGACTTAAATCAAATTTCCTTAGTTCTTGATGTTTGAGGCATAATTAATCTTGTAAAAAACTTTTTTTTTCCTATTGTAGTGTTCTAGATGTAAATGGAAATATTACTCCGTAATAGAACATTTATTTCCTTGTGTGAATTGTAAATGCGCAGTGTTTAGAAATATAATTTGAAAATATCCTATAAAAATTGCTAAACTTCAATGATTTTTTTGCAATAAAAAAAAAAATATATGCCAAATGTTCCTAAAATATTTTTTGTTACTGGTGGATCTTTAAATAGTTAAAAAGGATGTCTTCTATTTGTACCATTTTTCTTTATTTTATTAACGCCGTGATAAAACATTTAAAGTAGTTTCTTTTATTCACATGCATTAAGAATGGTCCAATTAAAAAGTAGGGGTTTTTTTGTTCAACGATTAAATATTAATCAGCGGTTTATATCCAGCGATGAAGTAATATTTAAAAAAAATAATGTCTCATTGTGTTTAACTTTCACTATATTTTTTGATATTTTTTTAAGGACGCTTTTTCTAAATTAAATTAATGTAGAATTTTTTTTTTCAAAATTAAAATTTTATTTTATTGTGCATATTCTTATTAATGTTTTATCAGCGTTCTTATTAATATGCATAAATAGTTTGTTATTTTAAAACTAAATGCTCAATATCTCGTTCATTAATTCAAAAAATATAATCTATAAAATGAAGCATGCATTTTTTCAAAAATATTTAGATCCATTTATCTGTTTATAAAAGGATAGTTGTACATATAGATCTGTTTGTTCAAAAAAGAAGTGTTTTTACGATTCAGATGTTTTATTTAACATTTCATTGAATGAATTCCTTTTTTTTTTTGTTTCGTATGCTTTAAGCATGTAATTTAAAAAACACAGAAAAATATTTAATTATAAAAATGTTTGACTAAAAAGTTCAACATGAAAAATAAATCGTTTTTTTTAAATTGTTGAAATTTTTCTTGTAAATTGGCTTAGTTCAGATTCGGAAAAAAGTTAAGGATTCATTTTTTTACCAACCTAAGGTGTTGCGATTTTGCATACGATTATTTGCTTATCACTTAATACTTGTTTGCTGGAAAATGTTCATAACCATTAGTGAATATTAAATTAATGAATCTCTATGTTTTTAAGAGATAAATACTCTGCAATTAAACCAATCACTTCGAAAATCACTTTAAATTTCATGCTATGCAATGGGAGACACATCTTTTCATTATTCATTACGCATTTCTACTTTTACAGCCGTTTCATAGAACAAAATATGTAGAAAATAGTCAATGATGTAAAATCATTACAAACAAAAATAAAATTTGATTTTAGAAAAGTCCTTCCGGCAGTGCCGGGAGGAAGAGGTAGCTTTTATATACTTATTTATTTATTTTAAATTAAGTTATATAAATCAAATATACGAAGCACAAAATAGTGGAACACGGTTATACAGTATCTAAACTACTGGGCAAAAAATTAAGGGGTGATAGTACACATCAAGACAAATAACATTAAATGGGAAACTAAGGATCCCAAACGTCTTCCGAAAGAGGTAGGCGCCATCAAACTTTAGGGTCCAAAATTTGAAATGGTTATAAAAAACGGAAAAATTGGTCGATTCCTTTGCGGTTTTCACGAAATCTGTTCTTCATGTCAGTATTGTCTTAAAAATAAATTATAAAGATAAATTTCAAAAAATGCCGATAGAGGGCGGTTTAGACTTTGGAGTAACGAACAACTATTTTTTGCCGTTATTTTTTGCATCTAATTAATTTTTTTTTAAGTTTAGACATAAACTTAAATTTTAAGCTCAAAATCTGTGGTTAAATAGCGCAAACTGAACTGTGTTCAGTGGGAGTAGGTAGGTTCAAAATTCAAATGATTATAAAAAACAGAAAAATTGGTCAATTGATTTGCGGATTTCACTGAAATTATTCTTTTTGTCAGTATTCTCTTAAAAATATGTTATCCGGATAAATTTCAAAAAATGCCGATAGAGGGCGCTCTAGATTTTAGAGTAACGTACAACTATTTTTTACCGTTATTTTTTGCATCTCATAAAATATTTTTAGAAGCTTAGACATAAACTTAAATTTTGAGCTGAAAATCTGAATCGTTGAGAGTGGTTAAATAACTATGTTTAATGGGGGTGGGGAGGCTCAAATTTCAAATGATTATAAAAAAAACGGAAAAATTGGTCGATTCATTTGCGGTTTTCTCTAAAACCATTCTTTATGTGAGTATTTCCTTGAAAATAAATTTCAAAGATAAATTTCTAAATATTCCGTTAGAGGGCACCTTAAACCTTAGAGTAACCAACAACTATTTTTACCGTTATTTTTTTTATATATATATAAATAAATGTTTTAAAAGCTTAGACTTAAATTTTGAGCTCAAAATCTGAATCGTTGTGAGTAATTAAGTAGCGAAAAATTGATCTGTGTTCATCGGGTGGGCAGGGAAACATTTCAACTCCTGAACACAGTTCAGTTTGCGCTTCTTAACCCCTCCCAACGATTCAGAATTTGAGCTCAAAATTTAAGACTAAGCTTTTGCAAGCATTTAATTAGATGCAAAAAATAACGATTAAAAATTATTGTTGGTTACTCTAAAGTTTAAGGTGTCCTCTAACGGAATTTTTCGAAACTTATTTTCAAGGAAATACTGACTTAAAGAATGGTTTTAGAAAAAACCGTAAACGAACCAATAAAGTTTTTCGTTTTGTATAATCATTTAAAATTTGAACCTTCCCACCCCCATTAAACATAGTTCAGTTAGCGCTACTTAACCACTCTCAACGATTCAGAATTTCAGCACAAAATTTAAGTTTATGTCTAAGCTTAAAAAAATGTAATGAGATGCAAAAAATAAGGGTAAAAAATAGTTGTACGTTACTCCAAAGTCTAAAGCGCCCTCTATTGACTTTTTTTGAAATTTATATTTATAATTTATTTTTAAGACAATACTACATAAAATATACTTTAGTGAAAACCACAAATCAATTGACCAATTATTATGTTTTTTATAATCATTTGAAATTTGAACCTACCCACTCCCATTGAACACAGTTCAGTTTGCGCAACTTAACCACAGATTTTGAGCTCAAAATTTAAGTTTAAGTCTAAACTTCTAAAAAAAATTAATGAGATGCAAAAAATAACGGTAAAAAATAGTTGTTCGTTACTCCAAAATTTAAAACGCCCTCTATCGGCATTTTTTGAAATTTATCTTTATAATTTATTTTCAAGATAATGTTGACATAAAGAATAGTTTTAGTGAAAACCGCAAATGAATCGACCAATTTTTCCGTTTTTTATAATCATTTCAAATTTTGAACCCTAAACTTTGATGGCGCCTATCTCCTTCGGAAGACGTTTGGGACCCTTAGTTTTGCATTTAATATTATTTGTCTTTATGTGTACTATCACCCCTTAAAATTTTGCCCAGTAGTTTAGGTACACCCTGTATAAGATTGAATACTAGTTTTTGTCAATACTGAATATTAACAGAAATTTTTAGAAATTAGTCATCTTTTATTAAACCAGGTTTTATTTTAAGCGATTTATAGGGTTGCCAAATTCCACGATATCCATTTTAAAGCTGCATGATCGATAAAAAAAAATGAATGAGTTGATCCAAATCTTAATTCATGTGAACATGTACACTCACATCGAAATCGATTAATATATACGAGTGCTGTCGCGGGCAAACTGACTTAAAAAAATGTCACCCACATAAGAAATTCAAATTGCTATACCCCAGGCGTTTTTCAAGGTAAAGACAAAGCAAAAAAATACTTCGGAATTCATTATTAAGATAAATAGTTTAGAAAGAACCTTTTTTAATTTCTAATTTTTTGTTTATTCATCATTATACATTAGAAAGATTTTTGAGAAATTTAAATGGCCGCCATTTTGAAACAAGATGGCGGATAAAGTTGGACCGTGAACTCGGTCAAGACATTGGTATGTACCATGAGAACTCGGAGTTATATCGAAATCAGTTTATAAAAAATATGCGGACTGACCGTTTCAAAATGTCAATCACACTCGAAATTGAAAGTAATAAAACTTAGCCATTTTTCAAGATATAGATGGAACAAAAAATGCTCTGGAATCTTTGTATCAAGGTCAAAACACAGAAGAAAAATCTTTTTCAATTTCTTACACTTTGCACCTAATTTTAAAATTTAAATAAAAAAAATTAATATTCCGCCATTTTAAAACAAGATGGTGATTGGAACTGGCAACGAACTCGGTCCAGGCATCACTATGTCCTATCTACGTACAAAGTTTCATCCAAATCGGTTTAAAAATACGCGTGTTTAACGTGACGAAAACCAGATCATTTCAAAATGTGACCAACACAAGAAGTTAAAAGTACTATAACTCAGACATTTTTTAAGATACAGACGAAACAAAAACTGCTTCGGAGTCTTTTTATCAAGGTCAAATGCATAAAAGAAAAATCTTTTTCAATATCCCACTTTTTTGTACCTAATTTCAAATTTTAAATTAAAAAAAAATAAATGGCGCCTATTTTGAAACAAGATGGCGGATGAAACTAGTTAACGAACTCGGTCCAGGCTTTATTATGTACTTAATACATAACAAGTTACATCTAAATCGATTTATAAATATGAGTGTTACCACGTGACAAAAATCAGATCGTTTCAAAATGTCAGACATAAGAAAAATTCAAACTGCTATAACTCAATCATTTTTTAAGATATAGATAAAGTAAAAAATGTTCTAGAATCGGTTTTTTAGGATCTAACACATAAAATAAAAATATTTTTCAACTTTTAATTTTTTCGCATTTAATTTAAAATTTTAATTTTTTTTAAATTTTAAATTGCCGCCATTTTGAAACAAGATGGGGGATGATGCTGGCCAACGAACTCGGTCGAGATATTTTTATGTACTATATTCATACCATGTTTCATTAAAATCGGTTCATAAATACGTTAGTTATAGCAGGACAAAAATCAGATTGTTTCTAAATGTCAGCCATAAGAAAAATTCAAAGTGCTATAACTCAATCATTTTTTGAGATATAAACAAAGTAAAAAGTGTTCTGGAATTGGTGTTTTAAGATCTAACGCATAAAATAAAAAAATAGTTTTCGACTTTTAATTTTTTCGCATTTAATTTGAATTTTTAAATTAAAAAAAATTAAATGGCCGCCATTTTGAAACAATATGGCGGATCATGTTGGCCAAGGAACTCGGTCGAGATATTTGTATGTACTAAGTACATAATAAGTTTTATTCAAATCGGTTCATATATACGTTAGTTATCGCATGACAATATATATATATATATATATATATATAAATCTTTCTATAGTAAAAAAAAACTAGCCTTAAAAGGAACGACTCCTAGAATGATGCTGATGTGTAAGATATCCGAAAATAGCGAATCCAGGCGGACCACTCCTTCCATGAGTCGAATAGACCAATGAGGAAAGGGCTCCGTCTATGCTTCGCCGTATGGGTTGCCATAAAGAGGGAAAGGTTACCATCGCCAACAATCGCCAAGTTTGTCACCAACATGGCGATATATCGCCAAATTTGGCGACCAAAATTAGTCGTAAAAAGAACGCCAACTTGGCGATAACTGTAATATTTCGCCAAATTTTCAATTTCTTTACAACACCAGTCGTGTGACACATCATTTGAGAGATCTCCAACTGCTGATTCATATTATGGAAGTCTTGCATGTCACCCCCCCATTCTACCCCCTCAGGGGGGCACATTTTTTATTTCTTTACAACACCAGTCGTTTGACACATTATTTGAAAGATCTGCAACTGCTTATTCATATTATGAATGTCTTCTGTGTCACCCCCACACTCTGCTCCCCCCAGGGGGCACATTTTTTATTTCTTTACAACACCAGTTTTGTGACGCATCATTTGAAAAGTCTGCAAATGCTTATTCATATTATGGATGTCTTGTGCGTCACCCCCCATTCTGCCCCCCAGGGGGGCACATTTTTTATTTCTTTACAATACCAGTCGTGTCACACATGATTTGAAAGATCTGCAACTGCTTATTCATATTATGGATGTCTTCTGTGTCACCCCCACACTCTGCTGCCCCCAGCGGGGCACATTTTTTATTTCTTTACAACACCAGTTTTGTGACACATCATTTGAAAGGTCTGCAACTGCTTATTCATATTATGGATGTGTGTCAACTCTCACTCTACCCCCTAGGGGGGGCACATTTTTAATTTCTTTACAACACCAGTTGTGTGACACACCATTTGAAAGATCTGCAACTGCTTATTCATATCATGGATGTGTGTCACCCACCCCATCTGCTCCCCAGGGGGAGCACATTTTTAATTTTTTTACAGCACCAGGCGTGTGACACATCATTTGAAAGGTCTGCAACGGCTTATTCATACCATGGGGAATCGGCGAGCGCAGTAAGCAGGGATAGTCTACAACTTGGAATCGCGAAGCGATTACGCGGGGGGGTTGGCGAGCGTAGCGAGCAGGGGGGCGGAGCCCCCCTAGTATATATATATAAATATATATATATACAAAAAAATACATACATATATATTCATATATATGGTTATATATATATATATATATATATATATATATATATATATATATATATATATATATGTGTGTGTGTGTGTGTGTCAACACTTGAACGGAGGGTGGTGGTAGCTTTTTACTTTTTGTAATGAAAGCTACCTAAAAAAGTATGCCACCTTTGCAACGCTTACAGAACTTGCGTTATTAATATGTGGATACAAGTGGCATCTTGCTCTGTTTGTGCCATTGGTTGTTACATTTTCAGTTTTTTCTATTTGGGGTACAGTTTGTGTTGCGGTTTGTATACTTTCGGCCAGTTGTCAGGAAGTTTTTGCCCTTTGTAGATGCTTTTATCCATAGTGAGAAACCATGCAGAGCAATGCCAAGCTTTTGAATAAAGATTTTTCTTTTGTCAAATAAGTTCATAACTCACCCTGCATTAATTTTAAAAATAATATAAAGGTGTTTTAAACAGTTTTATCTACCCAGGTCAAAATTCATGCTAGTACCAGCAACAGAAATATGCTAGTTATTGCTACATATTGCTTTGTCTGCTAGATTTTCCTGCTATTTGATGCTATAAATTGCTAGCAAACATCAAATGCTATGTTGCTAGCATGCAGAACAATAGCATGACAAGCTACGTACAAGCATCTAATGCTTATTTGCTGTTTAAGCTTTTTTCAAAGTATGTAGAGGTAGATACCTTAACATGCTATAATATGCTTTTATGCTTGCCAGCGTAATATGTTATGTAGCCAGTTTAGGACGAAATAGCATGACAAGCTATGTACAAGTATCGTACACTTATTTGCTCTTTAAGCTTCTTCTAAAGCATGCAGAGGTAGGTACCTTAATATGTTCTAATATGCTTTTTTATGGTAGCCAGCATAATATACCATGCAGCCAGTATAAAGAAAAAATAGCATGACAAGCTATGTACAAGCATCTTATGCTTATTTGCTGTCAAAGCTACTTCATAACCAGCAGAGTTACGTACCTGAACATGCTATAATGTCCTTTTTTATGTTTGACAGCATATTATGCTATGCAGCCAATTTAGGGAGAAATAGCATGACACACTATGTACAAGCAATTTGTGTTCATTATTTATTTGAGCTTCTTCGAAAGTATGGTGAGTTAGGAACATTAAACTGCTATCATATGCTTTTTTATGCTTGCTAGCAAAATATGCTGTGCAGGCAGCTTAAGTAGAAAACAACAAGACGAACTATGTAAAATAGTGTGTATAATAGTGTAAAATAGTGTAGTAAAATATTTTAATTCGCTAAACAAGAATTTAAACAAAAATGTATTTGTTAGTTATGAATTTCTGCAGGAATACCCGAACCCAACATTATAAGCAATATTTTGCACATTTTACTAAAAAATAATGGATTGTGCAAAATTAATGCATAAAAAGTAATAATATTGTATATTGCAAAAGTATACCCTTTTTTAAAAAAACTATCTGAATTTTTTATGCTTTCACATCAGTTTTTATTTTACATTTTAAAACTGTATACATTCTTTTCATGAAATAAGTACATATTCGATATGCAAACTATGTGCATATATTTTTGAATAAAATAAGTGTATTTTCAATGTTTGAAAAAAAATGTGCATTTTTACGAAAAAAAAACTGTGAAGTAAAAATACTGAATAACGAAAAATAAAAATATTTAACTGAATATAGAAAGTTGGGCAAGGAGGAAAATAGCCGTGTCACCACAACGTGATTAAAACGCTGCCTCCTGAACTGTTTGAGATAAGGTTTTAACACACAAAATAAAAAAATAACAATTAATTTTTATTGCGCCCCCCACACTCCTTCAAGTAATAGAAGAAACATTACAGTTTCACTTTCTCTTAGTATTTAATTCTTTTACGTTACTCGGAAAGATTAATTGATTTTTTCTTTTTTTTAAAAAAGGGTAAAAAATATATGTTTTTTAAATTTCAAAATCAAGGGACAGTAGATCTTGGCTTCGAACTACTATTCGGGGTAAATTCAAAATGTCCGTTGTCCACCCGTTTGAGATAAAATTGAATCTTATAAATTTAAAATGAAATGAAAATTAATTTCCATGCAAGATTTTGTGGGATATGCGTTTTGCCCATCATAAAATTCTAAGCTGTCGATTTTCTAGTGCTTACTTAATTTGTTAAAAGAATAATAAAAAGTGTTTTTCAAAATCGGTAAAAAATAAAATGTAATCACTTAAATTTCAATATTCAAGAAGACTTTTTTCATTTAAAAAATATGTTTATAACAATCGATTTAAAAATATGTATAATTGATTCCCTCCCTTTCTTACCAATAAATATTGTAGTTGTAAAATCCCCCAAATTAAACAGAATTTACCTGAAATTTATTCGATCAAAAATACACTTCAAAGTTATTTATTTCTCTGCAAAAAATGATTCAGAACATATTCAATCTATTAAGCAAAGAAAATCATTTTAATAATAATGATGAATTATATTTATCAAGTTATACTCTAATTATCCATTAACTATTAAAAAAATCTAACAATAAATGTATATTATTAATCGAAACATCGAGGATTTGTAACTGCAACGATAAATTGACCCTTTATTGTATAAAAACATTAATGCACAGTTAAATCAGCTTCGTCAATCATGACTCGCAATTACAGGCGCCTAAAGACAGGTCCCCACTTGCAAGATCAGTAAAACGCGCGCCTCCGACACGGCAGTAACGAGTTCTACCCTCAGGAGGAAAAAAAAATCCGAAACAGGTTCGTCTGACAGTATCTGCAGTTACTTTCGGTATTGTCAATAGATGGCAGCACCAGCATTTTTTTAAACTTGCAACTGATGCTAGAATAGCAAAAATTAAAAGCAAATGATGGTACAAAAATAATACTAGACTAGCAGAAAATGCAAGCAATTGATGGCCTTAATTGCCGCTAGACCAGCAATATATTAAAGCAACACATGCTGGATTATGTATGCTAGCTAATCAATAAAGACGGGCCAAACCACACCACGAGTGGCTAATAATTCTGGTAGAACTAACAAATATGCTATGCTAGTTTATGCTAGTTTACTTGCTGGGATATAGCAATCAATGCTGGGTTTGACCTGGGTAGGATATTGGAAAAAATGCGATAAACCATTCATTAGTCTTCTTCAGACAAGAACAGTAGGATTAATTATTAGGAATAATTATTCGATTTTAAAACGGCCTATATCAATGTGTTCATCAGCCATTTCTATATTATACTACTGATTTTTACATTTTTGTGTGCAATAGTTCTGTTAATATTAGCAAAGAAATACCCTTAATTACAAACAACTCATTGTCAGCGGCGGTGACAGCATACGTTACTTTTTTTAGAATTTCAGATAACTGGTTGAGCCAATATTATCCTAAATGTTGGGTTATATAGTTATTCAACTTATTAAAACTCTTTTATTCTTTATTTTCAGAAAGAAAACGCATAATACTTCAATAGGCCTTCATCTATACTAAAGAGATTATAAAAACATATTGTAACTAAGGTTCAAATGAAATAAATTGTATATTGACCGACAAAAGAGGGAATAACTGATTTCTCATCGTCTTCGAACATTTTATGTGATTGGTGCTGCTAACGGTGGAAATTTGGGGAATTACTTACAATGAGCTCTCACCCTAAAGCTGATACTACAACCTATATTTTGAGATCAAAACTTTGTCGATAATTTAAGCTAAAATAAGGTACTTTTTTTTCTTTTTTGAACCAAAATTATCCTTAGTGAACCAAAATAACCCCCATTTTCAGTGCTTTTGCATATAGGCGAATATTTGTTGTCCCATCTGTCCCTCTAGTGTTCTATTAATCTTTTCTCTTACTAAGAGAGAGAAGAACGCTTTTTAAATAACAGCTTTCTGCATAATAATAATTTAGAATAAATATTGTGCATAAATTTAGTGAAATACCTGAGGAATTTATTCATAACAACTAAAAAAAATGTATTTCAAATAAATATTTTTTGTAAAAAAAATTTTTCTTCATATCTCATCTTCCCTGTATATTATTTTACGGATCCTCTTACCATAAAATTAATGTTTCTACTTTTCAAAATTTATATTTTATTTCAATTAATTTATATTTTAACTCGTATATATTTTATTTTTATGTATTTTTCTATATATTTATTACCATATACATATTAATCTTTTATCAGTGTTCTTATTAATAATTACAAACAAATTAATGTTTTTTAAAACAAAATAGTGAGTATGTAGCAAAGAAATATAAAAATAACATACACATTAAAAACAGAAGCGTGAAAGTCTCTTTTTAAAAACAATTTAGATCCATTAGTTTACTTACAAAAGGATAGTTATATAAATATATCTGTTTCATGATGCAAAAAACACTTATTATATTACAGATTTTGTAAAAACTGCTGATAGTTTATCGAATGCTTTTTAAAAGAAATTCTATTACTTTTTTTCATTATCTTAAAATGCGTACTTTATAAAATATATAAAACTTTAATTTTAAGAAAAGTTTCACGAAATATTTCATCATGAATAACAAGATTTCTTTTCTTAGTTAAATGGATCTTGTTTCTAAAAATATTTACCTTTGCCTCTAAAATGCCTTAGTTTCTGTTCAGAAAATGTCAATAATTTGTTTTAAAATATATTTGCCTCTTGCTGTTTCTTAGTATTAGGAAATTTTGACATATTTGACTAAAAAACTAAACTGCGTATAATAATACAAATATCACAAAAAAAAAAAAACATCATCAATAAACAAAAAAAAATCTGTGTAAGGAAAAGCAAAAAAAATTGGCGAAATAAATTAAAATTAGAAAAGAAAAGAGCTTAATTTTACAAAATCACAAAATTAAGATTTATGATTACAAATTCAACAAAGCTTGCTCTTGCAATGAAGATAAATTAAATACTCTTTTTCTAAATGACTCTTTTATATTTTTGTTTTTTTTAAGAGCAATATAATTGGAATATCTAAAACACAGGTTTAAGATGTAATATTTACTGTCCAGCAATTTATCTTATACCATACTTCAAAACTCATATAACTTCCGTGAAATGTGAGTTAATTGAACTGGTTATGAAATGTAATTCAGTAAAACCATTTTCTAACCAAAAAATATTTATGAATGTTACTAACAATTTGGTTTCTAGTTCCCGGATAGAACTAGCTTAATATCATTTATTTAAAAAATCTGGTTTAAAAAACGTTTATCTTAGTTTAAATTACTTAATTATTTAGTTATTTAATTAATGTTGGAAGTTCGAAAGTATGTCTCATATGCACAAATCGACCGAAAAGCAATAAACCTGAAATTATTCATTAAAAAATGTTTTATAATTTGATAAAATATGAAGTTTTTCATTTTAGATAATCATGCATGGAATATCACCAGTAATGTTTGTGAGCTATTTATTACACCTGAAATTTTTTATTTCCATTTCGAACTCAACAAATTATCACTATTATTTTTCTTTAGATAGGTTTTTATTCTCTTTCAAATAGACCGAAAGGAATATTTAATTTTGTACTTGATATTTTTATCAATAATATTATTCTGAGGTATATTTACTACTAAATAATGGTATTAGTAGATAATGGAACCACTAATATTTGGATCCTAAACCAAGCAACTTTTCAATGATTGTAGCAAAATGCGAACGTCCCAAAGCTCATGCAGTAAATGTACTATTTCTATTAGTAAAAAAGTGCAATCTCGCAAAAGACTGTAACCAAGAAAGTGACTGTTATTTAAAAGCAAAAAGTAAGTACAGAATATTTATAATTTAATACAATTACATTATATACCATATGTAGAAAATCTTACAATACAAGTACGAGTTCTTGTATAATTACAAAGAAATGTGGAGAATACAGATTAAAGAAACTTTCAAAAATACATAAAGCACCGTACATTTATGTAATCATTGCTTCACAATGACATTTTTTATGAACAAATATAGCTAATGGTAAGCATCAAATAAGTATACACGATACATATAGGGGGAACTGGGGTACATTGATACATGGGGCACATTGATACACCCCCTCTACCGCTCACAGGGTCATTACAGGAAGTTTCACAACAGCTCCAAAAGGTGATGCTAGTGTATTCAACTACATACAGAAAATCTTGGAATGATTCAGCAGTTTGATGAAATGGGACGGGTGATTTATTGTATTTGTTGTTCAAATGTAAATTTGAGTTGTACAATTGAAATTCTATTATACAACTGTTCCAGTATTTTCAACCAAAATGAATACTCTCCCTGGTAAGTACTGCTACTCTTTATCAGTTCCTCATTATTTATTGTTAGATATATTGTGAAGTGTTGGATTTGAGACTCATTTTATTCAAAATCGCTGTATGGGGCACATTGATACAGTTTATGACGGGGCACATTGATACAGTCTAAATCCTTTAATAGTTCATATTATCATTATCTTTTATTATTTTTTTTACCATACACTCCTTAATCCAACCTTTTTTTCACGAAAAATTTCTAATATTAGTTTTTATTGAAGTGAAATAGCTCTAATTTCTTTATATCAGAGCATTTTATAGTATTTTTGAAAACAGAAGACGTAGGAACTTACCCAGCATCTAGTGCTAGTAGAACTAATAAAAGAAAAGGACGGCATTCTGGCAAATCTCGAATTTATATCGATTCTCCAGAGAAAAAAGTATTTTCGACATGAGAAATGTTAAGTAAGAGAAACAAACTGCAGAACAGAAAATGATACTTATATTATAAACAGAATTTTTAATATAATTATCCTTTATTTTCTGTTTATGAACCTATTTATAAACAGAAAAACTGGTAATTTTTTCATCTTTCATAAGAAAGAAGATAATGCTGGGGTTGAAGTGCTAGATATGACAAAGTTACCACAGCCAACAATCAGACAAGAAACAGACAGAACATCAAGTCATAATATATTTAATTTTGATTGCTTTAATATTGCTTAAAAATAAATTGTGGGTGATTTGAATTTTTATAAATAAATATAAAATGGTTTTCTAACTCATTTTTTATGAAAAATATGCATTGGTATTATTTTGTCGTCATTTTTCTTAAAGGTATCAATCTGCCCCGGGGATGGGGCACATTGATACAAATGACTTTATTTGATTTTTTTTAAATTACATGCAAAAATACTACATAAAACAATGATTGTACATTTTTATAACATACTACACAAGTTTTGCTGTCACCTCATGGAAAAAAAAACTTGAATTTTCTACTTTCTTGACACCAAAAAAAATCTTAGAAAAAAACTGTATCAATGTACCCCAGTTCCCCCTATATAATAATAATAAATGGAATAGGAAAGATCTGTTGACGATTAGTAACATACTTAATATGTATATATATTTTGTACAAAATGCAATACTGAATAGGAGACTATTAACGACCAAGGATTCGTTGATGATCAGCTACAAACAGATTCAGTAATGAATTGTTTACAAAAAAAATATAGATGCTTAATATTTATAAATAGACGTATTAAAAGTAAATTAATCATGCAAGAATAAAAACTCATATTTTAGCGGCTAGCGCATGATTATCATCAGTTAACTCATGAATAAAAGACGATTTTTTACATTATAACTAGGTTTTATTATTTTAACACTTGTTTCACGTTGATTAATTTTTTTTTGGATAAAGATGATTTGCAAAGGAATTTTGCAGCAATTTCTTGGATATTTTTAAAAAAGTATAATGTAATAGGAAGCTTTATTCCCATTCCTTTTATGATAATTTATTTATTTTAAATATAAATAAATGAAATCTTATAATTGTGTTGGTACGATTCTCAAAAAGAAAAAATAAAAAAAAAAATATTTAATATATATATATTTCCAACAGAAAAAAAAACCGATGGTCATAAAAGCATATGGTGGCAATAATAAAATAAAAATAATAATGTATGGCTTTTAGGTATGGATTTGATTTAAAAGCGGATGTATGATTTTTAATTTGACGAATTTTTTTTATATGACTCTTCTTTTCAGTAACTTATCTTTAATGTCTAAAAAAGACTAAAATTTCATGTTAGAATTCTTTTAAGATGGTGACATTTTTCCTTTTTTACCTTTGTACTAAAATAAAAAAAGGGAAAATTATGAAACTAATGTAATATTAAATATTTTTCAGTGCAAGAATGTGGGATTCTTAATATTGTACTTTAGCACCGTGGTTTTCTATAAGAATGGTAAAAATGCAAATTTTGCGTTTTTAAAAACCTGACCAAATGTTCTTTATATATGCTATACTATATTTAAATGCATTTGTATATGGAAGCTTATTTTCCACAAAAGTGGCTTAACAAATATTCACCATAATTTACTCTACATATGAAATATCGATAAGTTACAAAGAATGAAAATGTCCGGAACTAGAGTTCATAAAAGATTTGATATATTGACGTCAAGTGATATAGGCTACCGTCATCAAAGTGTTCAATAATACATGTACGCACTTTAAAAGGCATTCAACACAGAGTGAGAATGTGAGACAGAGAGCAAAATCCTTTCAGTTATTTCTACAGATGATTAGTTAACATTTGCAAATATATTTATGAAATATTTAAAAAGAAAGGGATTAGCAATAAAAGTGCTTCTGTAAGCGAATATTAAAATTTTTAATCATTTTGTCTTTTATAATATCAATTATAGAACTCCATATAATTTTTTAAAGTAGATTTCTTGAATTTGTAAAAAGAGGCTAAAATGTTTGTGCAATCTCTAAATTGTAATTTAAAATGATTTATGAAATATATAAATGTTTATATGGCGTTTAGAAATACTTAGAAATACTTCTTTAAAAAAATTCGAGGATTTTTATAGTATTAAAAAATATTAGAAATATTATGACCTGGAAAAAAATTGTGAAATACTTTATAACTGAAATTCTCCATTTCGTCTCCTTAAATGTAAAAATGAACAGTTGCCATTCGAATACAAATATCCCTTTATTTTATTTTATTTTTGATTGACAGCAAATAATATATTGCAACGTTATAAAATAAATCATTTACACTGTAATAAAAGACAGATATTCCTTAATTTCCAAAAATGTACTGTTATCACAAACAGAATTACACAATAACCTCTTCCGAATCACTATATGTCACGTATCACAATCTCCAATGCCCTTTGTACTTGTACCGATACGGCCATTGATCGTCTTGTCATGTTTAAGTTTGTTATACATTGGGTTATTCTATATTCATTGTTGAATTGTAGTATTATATATATATATGTATATATATATATATATATATATATATATATATATATATATATATATATATATATATATATATATATATATATATATATATATATATTAGTTGGTCGTTGTTTTCGGAAACCTTCCCGAGTAGCTTTTGCAATGCATTAAGCTATTCTCGCTACCAAAAAGACCGGGGCCCCACCAGTGGCCGAGAGGTTCTGACCTCTCAACTGGTAGACGGCAGGTGCTGGGTTCGAATTTAATCGCGGCTGTCGGCCTAATCGTTCGGAGTTTTCGTGGTTTTCTTCGAACCTTACGTAAATACAGGTTAGGTTCCCTTAGAAAGACCCCCACGAAGGGCACCCGCTCCTGGTCCTATATCCCTAGCGTAGATAATCGGACGACAAAAATAAACCAATCCAAACAAAAAGACCGGTTTTTGGAATACTATGAATACTCAAACATATTTAATTGAAAAATACACATAATTAACAACATTTACATTAAGATTAAAATTCATATTTTTCTGTTACAATTGCCTGCACAATTTCAGTTATGCATCTGAAAAGTTTCACTTAATGTCTCTTGGTATAAAAAAAACGATTTTTTGGATAGAAAGAGCTGATTGATGCATTATAAAAACTACTTGAAAACGCTTCCGAACATTTCGGATAGCTAGTATAAACTTATTTTTATAAATTCGTATTTGAATTTCGATTTGTTTTCTTTCTAAACTTTCTAAAAACACTTCTCGGAATATTAGATGACTTTGAAGCGGTTATCGAATAATATTGCTTGTGATTATAGTAAATTTTCGTAGTTTAAAAACCATTTGTTCTTTTTTACAGTGTATAAAACGCCGTAAATTCAATTACAGATGATCAATGCGTTATAAGAATGTTATAACCATTTATAAATGGTGCTTAATATAACACAATAATAGACAGTTTCACATTAGCGAACAATAAAGGTCAAGAAAAAGATAAATTATAATGAAATGTTTTTCCGCTTTTTAAATATTCGTGGAACCATTTTATTAACGCAATAAATGACCACTTATTTTCTAGATCTTCATTCATTTTGATGATAGTACTAAGAAAGTAGTACTATAGTTCTTAAAGAAATTGACATTTCGAAAACAGTATAAACAGGAATTTTGCTGATTTCATTCAGTAGGGTCCTTTTAGTTGCAAACGGATAACGTCCCTATGGTTGTTCCATATACTTACTTTTTCTAAAGTTTGCAGCTGAAATTATTTATCAAGTTTCCAAAGCGATATGATACAAAAAATCTGCGTGAAATGAAATCTTGTTTATACAAAACATGTTGTTTCACTACGAAATACTCAAATTCTACGTTTATCCATGCATAAGATTTAATAATATATACTTATATTTTCCAGAACTGTAAAAAATTTTGTTTAACCATTGTTTGTTTTAATGAATATTAAACTTGTTATGTTTGTTGTCTAAAAATTTCACGTTATATATCGTTTCATTTTTTATCGTTTTCCAAAGTAGTTGCAAACTGCTTATGAATTCGGTTTGACTGTTTGGACATCTGACGCATCTGTTGTCAATCTGTTTAAATGCAAACGTCTGTAAATATATTCTTATTCATAACTGATATATGATATTGATTTTTTTATGAAATGTTCGGTATAGAAAAAAACTATGCAGATTTTTTAGTTCGTTTTGATGAAAATTCAAATTATTCCGTTACATTATGGATTTGAAAAAAACATTTGCAAAGTATTTATGTTCCTCTATTTCTAACGTAAGGTAACTCTGTTGATTTTTAACTTTGTTTTTTCTGCGCTTAATTAGCAATATGGTAGTCACTTATTAAATATTCAATGTAAAGAAAGTACATGTAATATAGCAAACTTAACGGTATAATTCCTCTAGTTAAAGTATTAACTTATTCTTAAATAGAATAAAAACTGTCTAAAAGTGCAGATTATTTTTAATACAGGAAAAAGGTTTAATTTTAATTAATGAATATTTAATCCGGCGGCAATATTTTCTAAAAGCCTAATAAATGAAGGTAATAACCAAAGAGAAATAATAGAACAAAATTTTTGTATTTAACGTATAAAATAAGCAATTACTACAAAAGAAGAATTAATTATTGTCATTTTACCAAAAATATGGTGCAGATGTAAAAGACTTAATTAAGAAAGATATTTTGAGCAATTTTAAATAGATACAGACATTTCTTTAAACTTTCCACAATAAAAAGAGGTATTTAAATTATTTTTTATTTTCATACGTAGGGTGTGTAGAAAGTTATTCATTCATACTAATTCATAAGCATTACTCATTCACATATTTACGATACACAACGTATAATCTCATATGCACCACTTTTTTGCTTGCCGCAAATACAGCAAAAATGTCTTTATAACTTATAGTTGTTAAATACATTTTTCAAGTATTCATCGTAAACTGACGTTTTTGCTTGTTTCATCGTTGTCGGGATCTTTAAATCTCTTTTGTATTACTTTAAGAAATTTTTGGAAAAAAATATTTTTTTAAAGTTCATGATAATTAATAGCAATATATATGACATGAGTTCTTTTGCACTTTTCTGTGACGATGCCAGTAATTCTTGAAATGATGAGTTATGAACAGAGGCACCATTTCTGTTATTAATTTCTAAAGATGAAGAATCACAGTAAGAATCTGAAGGAGAGACGGGAGTACTTGACAGAGAGAAGCATGAAGAATCTGTTTTTAGAAGATGTCCATTCTGATTTTGAAAATTTTCGTGTAGTTTTACTGTAACTTTTACTTGAAATTCCAGAATCTATTTTCGTTATTTCTAAATATACTTTATATGCGTGTACGTATGTGTGTGTCATGATTTTTGTTTCTGTTTTAAGGTGCAAGGCAAAAGTTTTTGAAACTATGTCTGCCTGTATGTATGAGAGTGAACATGGACAAAGCTTTCAACCTGAGCTCCCACTCGGGAAATATGTTAATTTCGCATAGCCTGTATAATGTATAGAAGAAACTGGCAATAAGTATTTGTATCTAAGCATTATATCAATCATTTCTTTAACTTTTGAAAGAAATTTGTAAGCACATTCCACTATATCACAAACATTCAATTTAATTATTTGCTATGCTGAAGTACCTCATATATGAATCCAAAAATTTTGTTTCATTTAAACCTGATTTCACTGAATAAATTTTTTTTTCTTTAATAAAAGTGAAAAATAGTTTTGTTTATTTAATGAATGTTTGTGGAAGTTTATACAAGGTATATTTTTACAGGAACATTGCGAAACAGCTACGTTTAAAATAACTATTAGACTCGCAATAGCATGGCTGTAACTTAATTTCAATGTACCTTCTTTATACGTTGCTTCATTTCAGAAATGGTGGAACAAAAATTATTGGAAAATTACATCATAGTTAATCTTATTCATTGGTGAACTTTTGTTAACCACTTCTTAACGACAGCTATTTGCTTAAATTTTAATCTTTTAACCCCAGCTTTTGAAAACTGAAAATTATATGTAATTGAATCGTAAAAATGCTCTCATAAAATAAGCTGAACTTTGTACTAAAAAGTAACTGGTGAGAATAATACATTAATCTGAGTACACTATGCCGCACGTATCGGGGTTACATGCATTCAATGTATTATAAAGTGTATATAAATCTACGCATGAAACACGATTTTTCCTTTCTTGCCAATAATTCTTTTGGAAAAATAAAACAACATTGCAAAATTTCGCAGCGAAAAAAAAAGTTTTATTTTTTTTTTAATTTAAAAAAGGCTATAGCTCTTAAAACATTTTGAAATCAAATTACCATTGATAGCCCTTTCATATCAAAAATAACCTCTAAGTACTTTATAATTAAATTTGTCAAAAAAGACACAATTTCTTCGCTTTTAAAGCTTTCTAAATGTATGCAAAAAATAATGCTGTACATTATTGGATATTTTAGAATATTTAGTGAGATATGCATCAACTGTAAACAAGACGTTTGTCTGGAAAAATATTGATTCGATGAAAATTTGACGAGAATATATGTTTGGGAATATTGCGCATGTAAACTTGTTTAGATAATAGTTCACAAGGGAACATTCGTAATTTCTTTTCAGAAATTTCTACATTATTGCTCCACAGAAAACAAAAATTCAATTTACATCTATTTAATGCGTTATACTTTATTACAAAAAATATATGTATAATTTTATTCTATAAACAACTTATTCCTTCAAAATTATCAATCCGTTTGCTTTGTAATAAGAACTAAATAACACAAGCTTTCTGAATTATTTGATTATTGGGCTAAACTGCAGCAGTAACTACAGGGTGTTTCACAAAGGACCCCTAACTTTAAAAATCTGTAACTCGGAAACGGTGATAGATAGAAACATGAAACCAGTAGTGTGTTTATTAAAAAAATCGTAAGAATCTTATGCATAAATAGCATATTTAGTTAAAAATAACGCTCATAGATGGAGTGATGATGAAGCAAAAGTTTCAAATTTTTAACAGTGTCACTTTAAAAGGTCTTAACACTCTCAGCGCCATCTATGAGCGCTATTTTTAACTATTTTTTATTTATGTATAAGATTCTTACGATTTTCTTTAATAAACACACCACTGGTTACATGTTTCTATCACCGTTTCCGAGTTATACATTTTTAAAGTTAGGGGTTCTTTCTGAAACACCCAGTATTGAACAATTGAAGTAACAATTACGAATATGAGTTATAGAATAACTATGAAAAACCACAGCTTTCCACGCATAATTGTCGAAATATGTCAAGTGGTATTTGAAAGACTATTTGTATTAGATGTATTTATACTGATATGGATTGATAACATTACCAAATATGCCACACTTTGAATAAATTACATTCTTAAGTGAACTTGAGAATAAATTAAATAACAATTAATTGTAATTTAGAAATTATTCTAAGGGCTGTACCGTCATTTAATCATTTCTTTGAAATTTTATTTTTTTAAGACAAAGAAAGTAGGTCTACATACAGGCATACGCAGAAAAATCTGTAAAAAAATACAGAATGTTCTCTAATATGGATATATATGTTTATAAAAATTTTTTCGGTGGAACCTCTATAGAACGTTCATAAAAAAATAATGAAATTTTCTTTTGTTTGGCGATTTATTATTATTTATTGGCGACAAAATAAAATTTCAAAAAATTCACTTTTATGTCAAATATTCTTGAAATAAAAAACTTTTTATACGGAATTTGTTTAAATAAGTTTAATTTAAATAAATTATTATTATTTTAGTTCATTTGAATTTAAATTTTGTCAAATATACTTATAACCATTTATAGTGAAATGTAACAAACACATTTTACGATTTAAAATAACATTTAAATTGGTTTTAATTGTTTCAAGATCATAATTAGGTCTGACTGAGCACTGCCAATTTAATTTTGTTGTTATAGGAACAAGTTCTTCGTTGTAGAAACATATAATGGAAAATCCTTATATCAGTTTTATTTTTGAATAAAAAAAATTGATTTATTTTTTTTTAATCTAGAGTTGGAAAATAAAGCAATGGCAAAATTTCTTTCAAATTGGTAATAAAAAGAAAAATTGGAAGTTTTACTTTATAGAATAAATGTAATAAATTCATAAGTAAATAACATATGCAACTTGAAAAACATAAAATAAATAAATTAAATAATTCCATCTCCAATGTCTAGCTGGCTATAAGTTAAAATACATATTTGCATCAGAAACGAAGAGAATATTTTTCCAGTAATAAATTAAATAATTCAAGCAACAAGCATTTCATTACATTTAAATTCATTAAATATTGTACATTCTAAAAGTCAATTAACAATCAGTTTTCACATTAAAATCATTTGTTTTTGGCGAGAAAAAATCCTGCTCGCCAAATCACATACTGCTTTCGTATTTTCTCGCCAAATATTCGGAAATATTCATTATTATTTTTTTTTAAGTATTCTTTCTACCGGAATTCCGACGCTAAATTTAACTGATCCTTTATTACTTACATGAGTAGTTTCATTAGAATTTTTTTTAAACATTTTCTGAGTTTGCCCCGTATGGTGATCTTTTGTGATAGAAAGTTACTTTTATATTCTAAATTTTTAATAGCCAAAACTCTGGCAATCATCATGTCGATTTCGAAACTTTCATTTACTCAAATTTTTTTAACAACAACATTGAGAAAATGTAAATATATATATATATATTTCAAGCCATATACAATCAAATACAACAGCTTGTTATTATTTAATGATTATATTATTGTTATTGTTATCTATTTCATTCTTGTTTAAACTTTAACCCACATAAAAGTCGTTTTAAAATATTTTCGAATAAATGTATAAAATATTTTTTAAATTCATGTTTGATAAATTTATGTCTATTGCCCTATCCAGCTAACGCCATTTTGGTTTACTAGATAAATTATAAATACAAAAATCTATTTAAACTTTTTCCCGTTGTGAAGTTGTATGAATTAATATAAATGCCAATGTTTAGAATCGGTATTTTAATTCCATATTTCCAACTATAAGCATCTTTTCTAAACAGTAGAAATCTCCATAAATAGTTATGGACTGTTATTTTTTAGCTAAAAGAAATTTTGACGAATCATAATTATCGTAATATGGGTATTTTTATTTTTCTTCAGTTCGCGTGTTCTAATTTTATTTTGTTTCTATTTTTTAACTTAAAAATATATATGTTGTGTTTTCTTTTTATATTCTTAGCTCATATTTTCTATTTATTTCTCTGCGTTCTTTGATTCTTCAGCTTCAATTATTTTCTTCGAGATAAACTATTGATCTGATCCTTTTTTTATGGAAAATCAAATTATCCGAATGATTACATTTAACGAGAAACACCAAAAACTTGTTAGAAAAGTTTATCATGTTCTACTGAACACATGTTATTTATTATTAACGTATCCAGTTTTACTTATGAAAAAATCTTTTCGTTAAACAGATATTTAAGTCATTTTACTTTGTTAAAAGAAATCTATTTAATAATTTAAAACGCTCTGTATTGCACATTGAAAATAGTCTGCTATTTAAAGTAAAACGTTGAAAGTATACCGTATAAGTAATTTTAAAACATTTATATCTGCTCGATACATATATTTTGAATCAGGTTTTCCGAATTGGAATTTTTTTAAAGGTCAGTATAATCAGATCTATGACTCAATATATTTCGAAAAATTTTCACCAGCATGTATATATATATATATTTAAAATTTTTGAACGATTTTTTTCCAGTTAAAATATATCACAGTAATTTAAGTAGTAGGTTTTGAGTATTTCAGAAATATTGAACATTTATTCCAGGCACACGTATCAGAATGAAACGTATACATGTAGCAAAGGCAGAGGAATTCTTGTTTATACCCACTAGCAAAATTTTACGTTAAAAATAGCCCTACTTAATAGGATCCATTTTTCAATTTAATAAGATTATTAAAAGTTTAAGTGTTCATTCCACTGCAAAAATATAACACTTATTAAAACACCTTATGAATATTTTCAGATAAATTTAAACATAACGAACACAGCCATATATAGTCAAAGTATGAGGCAACTAGAGTAGACATTCCAGATATAGTGTCACAAAAAGTGGATGTTTAAAATTTAATATTTCTCCTATCCTTCAAATTTTGTCTAAGAAGATTTTTTATGCATCACATTTTCAAAAAAAAATTATTAATAATAAGTAGCATACAGTTATTCTAACTTTTTTAATCTGAATTTATTTCGTTTAACAAATATTTAAATATGAAGTAAAGGTGAATCCTTCCATATAAGGGGAACCTTAACGAATTATCTTCTGATGATTAAAAGGAATCATTCTCTTATATAATACACGTATCTGGCAACTTTATTTTGATCAGTGGTTATACGCAGTACGATTTTAAAATTTGGGAACTGCGGCCATTCTTGACAACGAAAGCAAGTAATATCACCTGAAATGTATTCTACCAACCCAATGTTTGTTTGGTCCATGTCATGAGATCGACCCGCACTAACAGCTATTATCTTCCGAAGTTAGTCATCTTTGCTTGGCGACATAAGAAAGATGGATTTTTTTAAACAGCGTTGCAGCATTAAATTCGGTGAAAACGATTAGATAAAACACCGATAGTGACTTTAATAATGCTAAGAAAGGTGTACGATGAATTTACCATGGTGAGAAACGATGTTTATGAATGGCATCTACGTAAATAAATATAAAATATATGACGGAATGAAATTTTCGCCTAGCATTTAACATAAAAATGTATAATATGGACTTTAAAATGTTCAGGCTTACTTAAAAGGCGATTAAATAATCCACTATAGATGTTAAAAGTTAATTTTATTTTAAATCATCTTAGTATTTTCAAACCTTTAAACAGGTTCTTCCTCAGAGAAAAGTTTCTTTTATAAATACAAATATAAGATTTCGTTTTGAAAAATGAACGAGACTCGTGGCTTGCAGATTTATGGTTTAACCGAGTTTATGATTTAACATCCTAAAAATAAAGTCCTGAAAATTTGTGAAATTGACGTATTAAACTTCCATGGTACAACAATCAAATATTTCTTTTTATTGTTCACCTAAAATACTACCAATACTTCAAAACGAAATCTTATATTTAAATTTATAAAAAAAAAAATAAAATATTCTCTGAGGGAGAACCTGTTTAAAGGTTTGAAAGTACTAAGATGTCTTTAAATAAAATTAACTTTTAACATCTATAGTTGATTATTTAATCGCGTTTTAAGTGAGCCTGAACATTTTAAAGTTCATATTATACATTTAATGTTAAAAACAAGGCAAATGTTTCATTCTGGCATCGACGTTTTAAAGAGGACCGAGAACCCAGCGAAGACGATTAACGCGTTGGAAAACCTTCACTGAGGCCAGACACTGGTGCTTTCTGCTTCAGAATGCATTCGCACGTCGATACTAATTGTTACAACAGTACCTGTTCAAAACTTGCACTAATGTGCTTCCACATGCCCCTGTTAACTAGACGTACCCCCGAGTGACTTTTACCTGTTCCCATCAATAAAAAACATTTACATGGACACCACGTTTAGTTATTAGATTCGGTGAAAACAACATTGCTGTAGACCGTGTGGTAGTTTACGTAAAAATGGCTTCCAGCAAAGCATCCAGAAGATTTACGAACGCTGGTGTGTCGACACCCAAGATGACTACTTTGAAGGTGGATATGCTTTAGTGCTTTGAATTATTCAGGGAAATGGTTTTTACAACATTTACCGAACTTTTGAACCCTACTTACGCATAAAGAATAAAATTACATAATAATGTTTATTCTCTGTTTAATAGTTAAAACTTAAGGTGGACATGCTTTGGTGCTATGAATTATTCAGAGAAATATTTCTTAAAACGTTTCCCCGAACTTTTGAATCATACTACGTATAAGGAATAAAACAACATACTAATTTTATTCTCTGCTTAATAGATAGAAAAATAAAAATGTAGTTTTTAATTTTTAACTACATTTAGTAAAATGTAGACCAACCCCTTCTAATTTCCCCTGTATTTAAACAACCATTTTAAATATTCCTGTAAGGTAAATCTATCTTTAATGCAGCGAAACAAATTAATGTTATTACCTTAATAAAGACAATAAATACGATAAAGTTTAAAGGAACAGAATATCATTTACATATCAGGTAATTCAATATTTAAATGAAAATGCATAGACAAATTAAAACAGTTTTTAAATACTATTAACGAATTCAACCTTTCATTACAGCAGAAACAATCGAAAAGTTAATTTATAACTTCTTGTTTTTATAATAGTTTAAAGTAATTCTAATTTTCAGATTATGAAATACATTTGTTTCGCAAATATTATAACATAATTCTTTTTCTAATTTAGAAGATCCGAATCCTTTTAAGAGGAATTGCAATATTTTCAATTATTGCGATTGTTTTTAAAAGGAGAGCGAGACTTATTTAGACAAATAAAATGATGCATTTCTTAAAAAAACATTAAAAGTTCCCAAGTGGGTTATGCAATTTTTATAACACGCTTATGAAAATATTGAAACAATGGACAAACACTGTATTCAAACAATTAAAACATTCTAATGTTAAAAAAGCATATTTAGATTATATTAGAAATTAGGATTATATTTAGATATTAAAAAAGAAATTTAGATAGGGAAACAAGTAGTAGAAAACTGGAATAAACTTTAACTATCTTTTAATATCATATGTTGTGCACCATCAATTAAGAGTTTATAATATATATATTATTTTACTTCAGAGATCTGAAATAAAATGAAAAACATGCTTCAGCTAATCAGTCACAGTTTTTGAAAAGCTGATACGTATTTTTTGTTTCAAAAACACAATTCAGTTCTTATTTCTTATATTTCTATTCTCATATTATGTTGAAAAAATAACTTTCATTTGTAAACAAGCTGTATAACTTTTTAAACGTTTCTTACAGTTTATCAATTTTTTTTTCTTGCAATTTTTATTATTATACTTCATTTAATACTTAATTTTATTATGCAGTAGAAGATTTAAAAAAAGAACAATTAGATACAAGCAAATTCATTATTTTAAAATGAACATAATTTAATGGGTGTATATAATCTGGAGTTTATTATTGGATTGTTAGTATGTTACATAATAGATATAACCTTTATAGTAATGTAATATTTCGTGTCAGTATGATCATTTATCTCGTGTAACATGTTCGAATATTGGTAAGCCAAATATTTGAAGAAACTGAGTAAAATATATATGTATTTCAAAATTGTGCGTTTCTGCGCGGTCTTTTAAATGCGGTCTATTGTCGCGCCTTATAATCATAAATCGCAATCTAGATGAACGAAAAAACTGAATTTTTGAATTCACATAAAGTAAAACACAATAAATCTCAATCTTTAAAAAAATGTAGGTTGGAATATATATTTTTTCAAATATTAATTTCATAATTCGTATTATAATTTATTTTAAGGTATTAGTACCCTATATGGACAGGGCTCTCAATATTGACACACCTAATATTTTTAAAGGTAATCATTTTGATAGAGAGATGGCTAAATATTTTCGCGAAGAAAAGCAATTGAAAAGATAATTAAGTCTGGAAAGTGTAAAAAAGAGCGCTGTTCGCCATTTAGGAGGAAACTTATCATTTAGAGATGTGCTGATCTTAATTACTTGTAAGCTTAAATTCTTATTAGATATGGTAAAATTACATTAAATGTTGAAAGGTGGAGTATTTTAGAAAGCTAATAAAACATATTTTCGATTGCTATTGCATATTTTGCTTGAAATAATTTTACTTATTCATTTGGTACATGATTTAGTAAAACTACGCCCGATTCTCAATATACACAGCTTATGTCCCCATCGACTACATCTGTAAGAAAGAAGAAAATTAAACGTTGCCAAGAAATAACTTGAAAAGTCATCAAAGTGATAAAATCTTTGTTCAACAAGATGCTATTCGAACAATCCCCCAAAATCCTTCCTCCAAAAAACCCTTGCAGAAAAATAAAAAGAAGCCCCCCCCCAGTAGGATATCTGTTGGCGAAATCGTAGGTACCAATGATATGACTTCCTCAACAAAGGAGAGCTGGTACTGCTTCTTTTGCAGTATTGATGATTTTTCAAATATCCGGCCATTAGGGCTGGGTGATATCAGAATTTTAATATCGTGATATATCGCTGACCAAATATCGATAATTTTTGATATATCGATATATTTCAATTCATATGTCACTCCATCATAAATGTAACTGTCCTCTGTATAAAATACTACAAACACATAATAGTATATATATATATATATGTGTGTGTGTGTGTGTATGTTAATTATCAAGAAAAAACAAAAATATCAATATTTTAACATGTTCCAAAGAACATAAATTTTAATTTTTATGTATTGATTCAAAAAATGCAAACCCTTTACCTGCAAATCTGATCTAAAATATGTGTTATTGAAAACTCTTAGAAAGTTAAACATTATAAATCATTAAAATGAAACAAGAAAATATATATAAGACAACAAATAGACATTAGATATATTGAAAGAAAATACTTTAATTACCTATAAACTTAGAATTTTTTTATAACAATACAAAAAAAAAAAAAAAAAAAATTGCATTTCTGCAATTTTGGGCAGTAAGGAACACCTTCTTTTCGTTGTTATAATAAATAATTCTATTATTAGTCAGAATACAAATGAAAGCATTAGAATAATCAAATAATTTTAAGAAAACACGAAATTTCTTTAATAGAGTACAAAGTCCCAAATCAGGACGTTTTGCTAACTGCCGTTTTTTTTCTTTTAATAATAATGCTGAATTAATCTCTATAATGATCTTTTACTTTTTCGATTTTGTTTACAAGATAGCTTTCTAGGATGCTTTTACTTTCGAAACCAGTTTCAAAAATGAAAATATTCTAGTAAAGAAAAAAAAACTTGAAAACAAATATTAAAAAACGGCTTTTATTGAAAGAGATCAACCTCAGATGTGCAATGCAAAAACAAAAAATAAATAAATAAACAAAAATATGGAAATGCAAACGAGGTATAAAAAAAATAAGATTGACATTGAGCGGATTTTTTTAATTAGTGAACTCTTGAAATAAAAAGGAGCCATGATATTCAAAATCAAAACTATCCTCATTCTTTTATGAGAAATAAACTCTTCGATTTTTTTTTTAAAACTTATAAAAAGGATTTTGTGAAAGTATCAACTAGTCCAGTTGTTCAAGTGCGCGAAAAACACATTCAACGGCACATACAAACGAAAAGGGGGGTGGGGGTGGAAGAAAAACAAAACCTTTTATTCTTTACCATTAAAAGGGAAAAAAATTCATAACTCCTAAGTTAATTTACCGATTTTTTTTCAAATTTTTAGCAATTTGCAATAATAGTAAATTAGGCTGTGTGACAAATTTTTATTAAAATATAATAAGTTATTACAAAATTTGAGCATCTTTTACAAGTGTCCAGTACAGAAGAACCTCAAAGAAAACGTAGGAAACTATCCATCGTTTGTTTTTGTTTATAGATCTCAGCGAAATCGAAACTTGAATGTTTATACAATAATCATATGGTCATCTGCTGTGGATGGGTAATATATTTTGCCAAGCAGAAAGACACCATCCATAGAGTTTTAGCGATCTTTCAAAATGAAAAGTATTTTCCTTCCTAATTTGAGAAAGATTTTCAATTTTTTTTTTTTTTTTTTGGGGGGGGGAGGTGGATTTTTTCAAAAACCCGTACGCAAAACGGGTAAAAATATTAGTATCGAATAAACTCTAAAACTAAGGTGAATCACAATGAAAAAAGAAAAAACTTCCGCTTTAAGTAAAATTTCTGCTTAAAATAAATGACATGATGGAATTACCATACATGTAAATTATTAATGTTATTAATAAAAAATGTAAAATAATATGTGATTTAATATAATTATTTATTAATGCTATTAATAAAGAAAAACAAACATACAAGAAATATCGATTAATTGTGCTCACATTCTTGAAAATATGTCAATCAATTCTGCATTCCGGCAGCAATAACTGTACACAAGCTCACAGGAAAACAACAGTCAGCCACCGATATGGAGTCAACAAGTGATTGTATCGGAAATGCCCTATCCTCGAACGAGTGTTTCAACTTCGATTCTAGAACGAACTCCGATAAATAAAGCGGTACATCAGAATAGTATACTGTTCGCCCATACTCCGGTATGTGCGCGACACCAGCGCAAAAAGTAGACGGTTCGCCCATATTCCGGTATGTGCGCGACACCAGCGCAAAAAGTAGACTGTTCTGTCGGATATTACATTAGTAATACCCGATCTATAAGCAGAGTTTAACTCACACAGTGAAAGGTTAAACATAAGCTGACCTTCCGACATAGCCTAACACATATTCGGTTGATTTAAAGATAATGCTATTGTAATTTAGAAGCTGTATTAGAGTATTAAATCTATTGATTAAACCTGAAATAAAATATGTAGTGGTGAAAAAAATAAAGACAGTAAATTAAATTAAACAAAGATATTTATTTAAAAGCAGAGATAAAATATATCTATGTATATAGTCAACAATTTAATATAATTTATATAAAATATAATTAAAATCTCATTTAAACATTATCGATTAATTCTTTCATTCCAATAACAATAGTTGACTTAATCCATTTAATTGCATTAACAAAATATAACTTAAGCAAAAGACATTTCATAATAATAAAGTATATTTACCCCGGAGCTCAAACTGAAAAACTTATTTTTTAATTCAATGTTTAATAAAATAAAACTATAAGTGTGAAAACATGGCAACCTGAAAGAACCAATTTAAGTACCTCAGCTGTCAGAATAGCACGTCAACGGCGAAACCAAAACATCATCCACGATATCTTCAAAAGACAAGTCCAACATCCTCTTCCTTCGGAGTCGTATGAAAACACCGGGCTTGACAAATGACAAACTTTTTAAAACTGGACCACATCATATGGACATCAAAAGGGATATCAGTTATTGTTGAATTACGTAGGTTTTTCCCAATGAGCCATTCCAGCAAAACTAAAACATGCCATGGCTTTTAAATTGCAAACGAGCTCCAAGAAAAACTGTCTTTAAAATTCTATAATCAACCAGCGACTTGTTTAATTTAAAAGTCAGAAAACAGAAGTTTCACCGGATATTAAACGAACTAGATTAAAAGTACGAAGTCCTTAAAACAGCATCTTAAAAGCAAGCTCCACCAACACCTCACAACTGAAGGAGAGAACGTCAACTGCCCATGAGGTCAACGAACTCTCGGTATATATACGATACAGTCACGCAGAAAAGGATTCTACGCATGCATCACCAGCTCCTCCTAAAACCGATTCTCACCGTACACTTCCGGTCTAGCGTAGTAGTAACACTAATGACCGTGATCAAATAGAGCTGCTTATGCCATCTATTAAGGATCACTTGTACTTAAGCGGTTTCCGGCTAAATATGAGAAAAGCTAGTGAGCCAGAAGCAAAACAAAGATGCCGTGAGCTGAAACATTCGTCTATTGTAAGTATAAGTAGGATGAATTTAAAAACTGGATTATAGAATATAAATAACGGGAAAGTTCATTCATATTAGAAATAAAAGGCAAGTAAAACAGGTTATATAGAGTTCCTCCAGACTTAGCTTATTTCCACCAGCATGTACAGTGATGAGACCACAGAGCATATATCCTGACAAATGCCCCCCCCTCTCATCATCTGGACAGCTTTAACACTCTTGCATACAGGAAAACCACTTACAAGTCACAGAATCTTTTCTTGACACCCATGGTACATCTGTAGCCGACCATTAAAAACTGGAATCTCAAAAATAACCAATATAACCACTATCCATTAAATATCCTTCCAAGCCTTCAAGAAGAGCAATAGTATGAATATACCCATGTTAAAAATTAGTTTAAAAAAAAAATTGAGCCCCGAAATAAATATTTACATCAAAAATGACATCACATAAAATAAAAGTATAAAAACAAACAGTAAACATTCCCCTTTTTCAGTCCATCTTACACTAAATATGTATTTATACTTCTTAACTCTATATGAATCCATAACCATTACATTCTGATGTGACTAACACAATATCCTCAACTACTTATTACATAGATAACTTGCATCAGAAAGATCTAGATTCTAACACCTCGATTTAATCAAATTTTTCCTTATATATAAAATGAAAACACCCATCTAACACTAATATTTTAACTTAACACTATATTGTCTATAAAAATTTTAGCATCAAGAATTACATATTAAGCTTTCTAAAAAATCTTTACCCATTAAACTATTTCCAATATCCCTACAGAATGAGGCAATTTCTATCTAATCAAATGACACCAACACAACCTTTCAGGATCACAATACCTAATACTTAACAACTGGACTTAACAACTAGAACAAAATGTCCCATGATACCCACAATGCAGCTTGACTCAAACCATGGACCAAAAGTAACATTCATGCAGACCTAAAACCGGTTCATTAAGCCTACAATCCTGGTAAGCACACAGTGTTCCCAACATCATCCATTCAAAGCATCAAAAACTTTAATATGAGTACATTTAGCTACAACTTTACCCCAAAAAGACAGGTAGAACACTTAATTAAAGGTGTACGTCACATTCATTCAACTTTCATCACCGAATGCACCCGGTTCCCTTTCACACAACCACTCGATTTCGGGTACCCTGGAGATCATTCCCATTCTCTCAAAAATAACAGACAAAGGTAAACGTAGCATCGGATATGAAATATCAAGGTAATCCAAAAATTTTAACAAGAATTACAAAACTTTCCTATAGCACAAATTATGTCGTTAGAACACCAACTTCAACACCATTTTTCTTCATTGATCCAAACTAATCAGCATTGCAACCATAGGCATCACAAGACATATTCAGGGACCAGTAAACCAACTTTAAATGGTCAATTTCCAAGACTTCAACATTCTTCATTTGTCCAAAGATACTATACCAAAATTGTTCACCCAGCCTTGATTAGAAATTACCTCTTCAAACTATTTCCAATTCCTAAAAATCTGATTTTCCTCTTTACACATATTCTAAAGGACTCCTCGGAAATTCCACAATACCAGACTAAAGAACCCAGAAATTCCAAACTTTAGATTCTTACAAAAATTTCTGATAAAATTTCTATTCTTCACCCCCTTTCATACTTCATTCCAGGAGAAACAACCTAGGATAATTTTTACGTTTCCCCCAGTTAAGTATTTTTTTTTCAGGGGAAGTAAAATTACACCATCTGCCAGATGACCTCATTCTGGAATCCATTTGACCAACTTTCCTTTCAGTAGAACAAAATCCATCTTTACATAACAGGTCTTAACTTTAAAAAGGTGCCTGTTCTAAAACTCAAAGCCCTATATCTCAAATATTACTTAAAACTACCGGCCAACAGTCAATAATTAAGGATCCCAAACCATCTAGCAGAAAACTCCTTATAACATCCAATAATCTAAAGAATTATCCAGGAATTCCAATATTAAAAATTTACATTTAAAAATTCTAAAACTTATTTTCAAATTTTCTACATCTTTTCCAGTAGAACCACAGAGCCCCCCTTTAAAATCAAATTTTCAAATCTATTAGTTAAAAATTCTAAAAATAAATCAATCTGTAAAAGATTCCCTTTTCATAAAAACTGATCAATAACAATGTATATAGACATTATTTCATTAATTTAGCATAATATACATTTTAAAAATATAAAACAAATAAAAGAACAAAAATTAACTTTTTAATCCATATGCTGCTCATCTAGAAATACTTTGACCACCAGTAAGGCCACAATTGGCTCAGCAAAAATGTCCTTCACTCTAAAAGCTCTGGAAAACCCTGGCACAATGTCAAAGTAAATATGCATACTATTAGGAATACATTTTCTCCAAACTGGTTAAAAGTCAAAAACTTACTAGTGTATGCAAATCTTTAAATACTTCCATTTAAGCAACAGTTAAATCATATCAAGATTTTTATTCAAAAATATAACAAAGTTACTATTGTATGAAAAATAATTCATAATTTCAGAAGTAGTTGCATGACTATAATTGTCTAGAAATTTAACTTTTATAGCAGGGACTTGAGAAGTTTTTCTTCATCTGAAACTAACTCTGTTAAGATACAAGTCACAAAGTGAAACATTAAATCTCAAAAAGACACATGCATGGCTTGAAAAAATCTAGGAAAAGCTATATTAAATTTCACAACAAAATTATTCATGATTATACAAAGAACATAGCATCTTCCCCATGATGCACATCATGCAGATTAACACTGGCCACAATAACACACTTAAACCAATCCATTTCGGTTAAGTTCACAAAAATATGGTAGGTATCATTCTCCTAAAACTACTCCCCATTAAATCTCTCTAAACAACATTTAATAATTTATGTAGAAATAAAAATAAACTAAAAACCAGAGATAAACTACCTGTCAAAATGAGATTTAACTTATAAATAACGAAATAAAAGATTTAAATTTCATGGAGTTTCAACTTCCATAAAAAAAAGAGCATCTAACTGGATACCACCAAAAAATAGCCCTATCTGCATACACATCACACCTAAAAATGCATCTAAAAGTAATATCGCCAGGTATCTTCAAAAACTACATGCAATTTGATATACACCTCCCAATTAATCTCACTACTCAACGATGGGGAATTGTAAACATCTGAATATCAACTCCCATCGTCAAGCAGTGAAGAAATGCAGGAAACTATTTTTATCCAAAACCAAATTTTTACCTTTAACACAAAAAAATCTATTTTTAAACCATCTATTTATTCAATTTAAATTCATTACTAAGCATAAAAAAATTTATGTTTTAAATCTCTGATCTAATTCCCCCAAACACTTATTTAAACATGTCAAAAATAGTCATTATAAAAGATTTAAATGATAGCAAAAAGTAATTTCTATGAATTATCAATTAATAAACTATTGCTTCTAAACTTTATTAACTTACAGACTTTTAATTTATATTCCTACAAAAATATTAAAAACTTAACCACTCAACCGGCGATGGGCACGGGGAAACAGTGCTTCAACCGCGACCACCCCACGGGAACCGGCAAAGTGGTCAAACTCTACCTATAAAAAAAGACCTCTCAAAGCTATATAAATCCTTTAAAAAAATTTAAACTCATATTTTCAGCTCGTGAGTCCAGGTTATCTCAATACCTTACACAAAATTTAGAGAAAAACCACCCACACTAAAAACATAAGTTATAAATATAAGCTATTACTTAAATTTGCTTCAGTTATCTTATTAATTTCAAAACTTCTAAAAATTAAACCAGAAAGATTACTTTTGTATTAACCAATAAAAAGAGACAAAATTACTATTATCTTACTGAAAGACAAATCTGAAATGCAATACAAGATTCATAACTTCAAATATTTATACTGTAAAAGCATTAAGTTCATAATCTATTAAAATTTGTATTAGAACTTTCATTAAACTTTATTTTAAACTCAACTTCTCCCTTAGCCATGCATATGCTTTAAACTCAAACAAGGCAAGGTCATGCATATTAAAGACTACTTAGCATAAAAAATCTCTCAATCCATATTTTTTAAAGGCATTAATCATGTCTAATACAATTTTCACATCTAAATTTTATTCATAACTTAAATAACTTTCAAAAATTAGAAAAATAAATAATTTCCATTTAACAAGATGAGGGCCTGCAGTCCAAAAAAAAAATGCATAATAAACAATTAATGATTGGGTTTCATTTTTCTTTAACACAAAAGAGCAATAAAATAGATATTTTGAACTGACTGTCAAGAGATGTCTTCACATTAAGCAAATTCCGGAGCTGCTTCTCAATGTCACACTAAACAATTTCTGGAGCTTCCTCTCAATGTCACACTAAACAAGTTCTGGAGCTTTTTTCTCACACTAAAAATTCTGGAACTTCCCTTCAATGTCCCACAGTTAAAAGTTCCCACTTCAGCAGAGGCATAATTTATCAAAAAGTCACATGTAGAGAGTCTCTAATACTGACAATGGAGCCCATCACGCTCCACTGCCAAAAGTTCACTTCATAGCAAAAATCACACAAGAGGCTGGCATAGTCCTTGTCATCATAGCACAATCACTTCATCAGGCGACATCATAAAAAAAAACAGCATTCATTGAAGTAAATAGGTTGACTTAAAATTGCTCAGCAGCTTCAGTTGACTATATCAGCTTGTAGTTGGAAACATCTCAAACATGTCAGACTCTCCAATGTATTAAACAAGTTGCCATGTCTCACTATTTATGAGCTCACCATACCAACTAAATTACAAATTATCAAAATATCTTAATGATACCTGAATTAAATTTATTTATAAAAAATCTTTAAATTTACTCCCTTAATGAAAAACTATCCAAATTAACATTATATTTATTTAAAACTACCATAAATTTAAACAAAAATCCTTAAATCCCCATAAAAAAATTTAATCTTATTAAACTATCTTTATTTCAATCTTATCGATCATTTAATCTTATTATACTAACTAATAAATTTCTTAAATCAACAAAAAAAAATCAAACTTTGCCTTCAAATATTTAACTAGTAAAAAAAAATACTATTACATAACTTTTATTAACCTTAAATTATAGCATTAATCCACTTTAACCCTTAAAAATTTTAAATTCGGACATTTACTGTATATTAAATTCTCAAAAATCGTTAACTTTTAAATTTTCAAAAAAATTAAACCTTAAGTTTCTAACTTTTGTTACCTTCTAAATTTCTAACATTTAAATCTTAAATTTTCCAACACTTAAATCTTAAATTTTCAAAAAAATAAATAAACCTAACTATAAAAGTTTCCAATTCTCATTTACATTTTAAACTTCTAACTTTTATTAACATTTTAAACTTTCTAACCTTTATTAACATTTTAAACTTTCTAACCTTTATTAACATTTAATTTCTAACATTCATTTTTCAATTTCTAACATTTATTGACGTTTTTAAACTTTAAATTTCTGACATTTATTAAACTTTAAATTTCTGACATTTATTAAATTTTAAATTTCTGTAGTACATTAAAATTATCAAAAACATCGGCCCCCCCAACTAAAATTATCTTTAGCGTCCAACAAGGGCCGACAAATTCCACCATGCAAAAAAAAAACGGCTAAACCATTTACGGTCAAAATAGCCAACCACTTAAAATTTTCAAAAAAATATCAAATTCAGAATTTATGAAAAATATTTTAAATTTAATTAATATAAATCAACCTAATCGTAGCTAGGGCGAAAAGCTTAATGCCCATAACCCTTATGTCGGATATTACATTGATAATACCCGATCTATAAGCAGAGTTTAACTCACACAGTGAAAGGTTAAACATAAGCTGACCTTCCGACATAGCCTAACACATATTCGGTTGATTTAAAGATAATGCTATTGTAATTTAGAAGCTGTATTAGAGTATTAAATCTATTGATTAAACCTGAAATAAAATATGTAGTGGTGAAAAAAATAAAGACAGTAAATTAAATTAAACAAAGATATTTATTTAAAAGCAGAGATAAAATATATCTATGTATATAGTCAACAATTTAATATAATTTATATAAAATATAATTAAAATCTCATTTAAACATTATCGATTAATTCTTTCATTCCAATAACAATAGTTGACTTAATCCATTTAATTGCATTAACAAAATATAACTTAAGCAAAAGACATTTCATAATAATAAAGTATATTTACCCCGGAGCTCAAACTGAAAAACTTATTTTTTAATTCAATGTTTAATAAAATAAAACTATAAGTGTGAAAACATGGCAACCTGAAAGAACCAATTTAAGTACCTCAGCTGTCAGAATAGCACGTCAACGGCGAAACCAAAACATCATCCACGATATCTTCAAAAGACAAGTCCAACATCCTCTTCCTTCGGAGTCGTATGAAAACACCGGGCTTGACAAATGACAAACTTTTTAAAACTGGACCACATCATATGGACATCAAAAGGGATATCCGTTATTGTTGAATTACGTAGGTTTTTCCCAATGAGCCATTCCAGCAAAACTAAAACATGCCATGGCTTTTAAATTGCAAACGAGCTCCAAGAAAAACTGTCTTTAAAATTCTATAATCAACCAGCGACTTGTTTAATTTAAAAGTCAGAAAACAGAAGTTTCACCGGATATTAAACGAACTAGATTAAAAGTACGAAGTCCTTAAAACAGCATCTTAAAAGCAAGCTCCACCAACACCTCACAACTGAAGGAGAGAACGTCAACTGCCCATGAGGTCAACGAACTCTCGGTATATATACGATACAGTCACGCAGAAAAGGATTCTACGCATGCATCACCAGCTCCTCCTACAACCGATTCTCACCGTACACTTCCGGTCATGCGTAGTAGTAACACTAATGACCGTGATCAAATAGAGCTGCTTATGCCATCTATTAAGGATCACTTGTACTAAAGCGGTTTCCGGCTAAATATGAGAAAAGCTAGTGATCCAGAAGCAAAACAAAGATGCCGTGAGCTGAAACATTCGTCTATTGTAAGTATAAGTAGGATGAATTTAAAAACTAGATTATAGAATATAAATAACGGGAAAGTTCATTCATATTAGAAATAAAAGGCAAGTAAAACAGGTTATATAGAGTTCCTCCAGACTTAGCTTATTTCCACCAGCATGTACAGTGATGAGACCACAGAGCATATATCCTGACAAATGCCCCCCTCTCATCATCTGGACAGCTTTAACACTCTTGCATACAGGAAAACCACTTACAAGTCACAGAATCTTTTCTTGACACCCATGGTACATCTGTAGCCGACCATTAAAAACTGGAATCTCAAAAATAACCAATATAACCACTATCCATTAAATATCCTTCCAAGCCTTCAAGAAGAGCAATAGTATGAATATACCCATGTTAAAAATTAGTTTAAAAAAAAATTGAGCCCCGAAATAAATATTTACATCAAAAATGACATCACATAAAATAAAAGTATAAAAACAAACAGTAAACATCCCCTTTTTCAGTCCATCTTACACTAAATATGTATTTATACTTCTTAACTCTATATGAATCCATAACCATTACATTCTGATGTGACTAACACAATATCCTCAACTACTTATTACATAGATAACTTGCATCAGAAAGATCTAGATTCTAACACCTCGATTTAATCAAATTTTTCCTTATATATAAAATGAAAACACCCATCTAACACTAATATTTTAACTTAACACTATATTGTCTATAAAAATTTTAGCATCAAGAATTACATATTAAGCTTTCTAAAAAATCTTTACCCATTAAACTATTTCCAATATCCCTACAGAATGAGGCAATTTCTATCTAATCAAATGACACCAACACAACCTTTCAGGATCACAATACCTAATACTTAACAACTGGACTTAACAACTAGAACAAAATGTCCCATGATACCCACAATGCAGCTTGACTCAAACCATGGACCAAAAGTAACATTCATGCAGACCTAAAACCGGTTCATTAAGCCTACAATCCTGGTAAGCACACAGTGTTCCCAACATCATCCATTCAAAGCATCAAAAACTTTAATATGAGTACATTTAGCTACAACTTTACCCCAAAAAGACAGGTAGAACACTTAATTAAAAGTGTACGTCACATTCATTCAACTTTCATCACCGAATGCACCCGGTTCCCTTTCACACAACCACTCGCTTTCGGGTACCCTGGAGATCATTCCCATTCTCTCATAAATAACAGACAAAGGTAAACGTAGCATCGGATATGAAATATCAAGGTAATCCAAAAATTTTAACAAGAATTACAAAACTTTCCTATAGCACAAATTATGTCGTTAGAACACCAACTTCAACACCATTTTTCTTCATTGATCCAAACTAATCAGCATTGCAACCATAGGCATCACAAGACATATTCAGGGACCAGTAAACCAACTTTAAATGGTCAATTTCCAAGACTTCAACATTCCTCATTTGTCCAAAGATACTATACCAAAATTGTTCACCCAGCCTTGATTAGAAATTACCTCTTCAAACTATTTCCAAATCCTAAAAATCTGATTTTCCTCTTTACACATATTCTAAAGGACTCCTCGGAAATTCCACAATACCAGACTAAAGAACCCAGAAATTCCAAACTTTAGATTCTTAAAAAAATTTCTGATAAAATTTCTATTCTTCACCCCCTTTCATACTTCATTCCAGGAGAAACAACCTAGGATAATTTTTACGTTTCCCCCAGTTAAGTATTTTTTTTTTCAGGGGAAGTAAAATTACACCATCTGCCAGATGACCTCATTCTGGAATCCATTTGACCAACTTTCCTTTCAGTAGAACAAAATCCATCTTTACATAACAGGTCTTAACTTTAAAAAGGTGCCTGTTCTAAAACTCAAAGCCCTATATCTCAAATATTACTTAAAACTACCGGCCAACAGTCAATAATTAAGGATCCCAAACCATCTAGCAGAAAACTCCTTATAACATCCAATAATCTAAAGAATTATCCAGGAATTCCAATATTAAAAATTTACATTTAAAAATTCTAAAACTTATTTTCAAATTTTCTACATCTTTTCCAGTAGAACCACAGAGCCCCCCTTTAAAATCAAATTTTCAAATCTATTAGTTAAAAATTCTAAAAATAAATCAATCTGTAAAAGATTCCCTTTTCATAAAAACTGATCAATAACATATATCCTGACATGTTCGCCCATATTCCGGTGTGTGCGCGACACCGGCTCAAAACCGGAAGTATCACGCAAGTGCCGATTACAGCGCGAACATTTGTAAAAGTAAACAACTTTTACGCCAACAGAGGTAGATTCGAAATTCCGTAACTCCGTAATTCCGAAAGTAGGATGAAATACCGTTTGAAACGATATATCGGAAGGATTGAAATCTCAATATCGTTACCGCGGTCTTAAAGAAATATCGATATATAACGATATTACGGTATATCGCCCAGCCCTACCGGCCATGCATCACATGTGGAAGATATGTTCATGAGGATTATGTGGGACTTACTGCCCATGGTGAAAAAGTTTCTATTTGTCCATGCTGTGAGGACTCAGTAATAACAGATGTAAATTCGCAGGCAGTTGCAATGAAGCTAAGCAAAACCAACAATATATTTCTTCATAATATTTATTAGTAACTAAGGTGCTTTGCATGGGTCTTCGAAGGGTAAAAACCGAGAATGACCCACCCTTTCAAAAATGCATGTTCTGAAGATATTTACTGTCCCCCCTCCTCTTTGAAATACTTTAATATGCATTTTTTTATTCCCTTTCCTCTAAAATCCCTTGGAAAATTGGCTCTTCCATACACACTATGTAGAAAGTCAATAAGGTAACACCTGTCCTCAATAGCCACAGGTAGTTCCTTATATGGACACTTGTAAACATTTTTTTGTTTTATCATTTAAATTAAACCAGAATAATTACAAGTTCGCTAATTTTAATAATGATAGTCAATAGTCCAACGATAGTGGTCACATATTTTTGGAGTCCTATGACTTGTACATGGGGATGAAAAATATTTATTTTCCTTAGGGTGTCCATATTGGGTACAGGTACCTTATTATACATTCAGTGCGTTTATCATGCGCTTTTTCGTATTTACTATAACCATAAAAATATAACATTATTATTATTATAATTATGGGAGATATTAATACAAATGTGAAATTGTATTTTGACATAAGAATCTCATAATTTTGGCTGTTAAGTTTTCTAAAACTTATCCCTGAGATGAATTCAAATTTTATTTCTATGCATAGTTGGAACCAAAGATTTAAAATATAGTGTGAAGAATGTATGTTTCCGTTGAAAAAAGCGTTTGAAAAAAAGTTAAGTCTGATTTGAATTTGTAGATGACCACCTAAGAAATTTTGTATAAATAATTTAAAGTAGACATTATTTTCAATCCTTAGGGATCGGTTGAGTTTTTCTATTATAATTAGTTGTAGAGTTATTTGGGGTTATAAACATTTTTTCCAATTCCTTATGTAGAGGTTGTTTCACTACGAGACCGCCAAATTTTGAAGGGCGATAGTAACATAAAGACAAACATTATTAATTAGGAAAACATGGGGTGCAAACGTCATATGTAGGAGATAGGGGACATTAAATTTTAAGATTCAAAACTTCAAACAATGATAAAATACGGAAAAAAGCGTCGATTGGTTTGCGGTTTTCGCTAAAATCGTTCTTTATATCACGATTAAAAAAAAATATAAAGGTTGCGATCAAAAATTGTCGATAGAGGGCGCTTTATACTTTAGAGTAGCGACACACTACTTTTTACCGTTATTTTGTGCGTGGAGATGAAACTATTCTAAAGTTTAGAATTTAACTTAAATTTTAATCCCAAAATCGGAAACAATGGGATCAGGTAACTAGTGATAATTTAACTGTGAACAGAGGGGAGGGGAATTTAAACGCTCATAAACATTGGACAACTTAATTGATTTTGTTGCAGTTTGCATGTAGGTCATTCCCTTGGTAATTATTTTATTCAAAATGATTTACAGTTTTCGTGTCCTCATTTTTTGATAGAGGGCGCTTCCGACACATCTCCGACATTTCAATAGCATTATTCCTGGAATTTTTAACACTAATCCAACATAACTCCAGGAAGTATTAGGATTCCAAAGACGACTGAGAGTCACACAGGAGTATGGCAAAGAAAATGCCTTTTTTCAAGCTATGTTAAAAAAAGCAGAGAAACAAGCAACAGAAACAAGCTGCGAAACAGCAACCCGTTTATGTGATAGAAAAATGTTTATTTAAAGATTTTACAACAAAAGGTGTTCGAAATTACGACCAGAAGTTACCCGGCATGCATGAAAGCGCGCCACATGGAATTCTTCACGCATCCACGCTATTACTAGCATCTTTGATAGCTTCCTGACAGCTACAGAAATACGAGCTGAGAGGTGTTCAACTGATGGTACGGAAGCAATATATATCCAACTTTTCATTTTACCCCAGCAAAAGAAGTCCATACATGATACGTCCGGCAATCTGGCAGGACATTGAATCGGGCCACCACGGCCTTTTTACCGCTGTCCATATGGTATATTGAAATGTCGGCGAACGTCATTGTTAAAATATGGAGGATCCCCATCGTGCTGGAACCACATAAAGCGGCGCAGCGAAAGATGAGCATATTATTCAAAGATATTATTAAGATATTATTGAAAGATATTATTTTTAGAAAATCGTGATATAAAGAATGATTTTAGCGAAACCGCAAACAAATCGACGCCTTTTTCCGTTTTTTATCATTGTTTGAAATTTTGGATCTTAAACTTTAATGGTCCCTAGCTCCCACAGAAGACGTTTGGCGCACCATGGTTTCCTATTTAATAATGTTTGTCTTCATGTCTACTATCACTCTTCAAAGTTTATCGGTCTGGTAGTGAAACACTCTGTATATATGAATAAGTAAACTATCTCACAATCAGAAAAATATCCATTCAAAATACATATCTGTTTTTGTTAATAACACATATTTTAATTTCATGACATACTATTAACTAGTGTGGTACAATTTAATATTAAATTAATTAGTCAAAGTAATTATGACTCTCAACTTTGTATATCATTTTACTTAATTGTTTTCTGGTGGATAGTTTTTTTTTTCAGTTAGTAACACCTGCTGGATAGCGCTATTGCTTATGTTGCATTTTTAAACAAAAATATTTTCTTTGTTTGCTTTCATATATAAACTAATGTTTATACTTATGTTATTGTTTCTAATAGGAGAACTTGTGTTCATTGTACACTTAAAGTATAAATACAAGTCTTTTATCTGTTTTTGAGAGAAATATACCGGGTGTCCAGTAAATGACAGACCCATTTTAAAATTAAATAACAAAAAAACGGTTTGAGATAAAAAATGCGTGGTTTGCAGTATTGTTATTAGAATATCAACAAATTTTAAAGTACGCACTTCCTTAAAATAGTTCGAATTTCCACCAAAAAATGGCGCTGGCGGCATCAGGCTGCAGAAATAGAGTCTATTTTCTTCTTTTCAAGCTCATGATCTCTCCGGCTCATTTTCCAGAGTCGAATCTGAGTCGAAGTGTTGAATCGACTCCCCACTCAACTGCAGAAATAGGGTTTTTTGGTTGGAACGAGATTTAAAATAACATTTAAGATTGAAATATGTCTATTGTATTAAGCTCCTCAGACAAGTATCACGGGGATCTACAAAAACTAGTTTAAAATCACTGTAAAATATCACCAAAGGTGTATCAATCTATAAATAAATATTTATGACATGCAAACATTTATTGAAAAACCTAAAAATAGTTTTAACAATTCTAGAAACATTTGAATTAATTTAAAGGATGTTCTTTAATGTTTCAAAATTCTCTTCGGAATATGGTATTTTAATTGCTTAACTGATTCTCTTTTTTATGTACAGTAAATTGAAAATATGGGATAAACGCCAGTTTTCTTAAGGTAAAATAATCGCCAGATTTTATTTAAATGTTTCTTCTACTAAATAGTGTGAAATTGCATTTAAAAATTTCAGTAGTGTCAGAAAGCTTAAAGTGATGGAAGAAGAAAACTATTATTGCTAGTACGTTGTAGGGGCCAATCAGTTAAATGTTTAAAACAATGGTATGCAAATAACGTCCCCTGTTTATGAAAAAACGGGTCAATTACTTATAAATCGGTACATTGATTTTTTTAAATCTTACAAAAAAGGAATCCATCTACAGCAAATCATGTCTTAAACATAAAAAAATACTGATCCTGAAGTAGAAAGAAACATGCAAAATTACCTGCTAACACAAAAACCTGCCTAAAATAAAATATTATTATTTTTTTCCGAAAACCGAATTCATCCCTACTTTATATTCATATTTTGTCATTTAACGTATCTAAAAATTTTATTACGAAAGCCATGAGAGATTTTAAGATGTCTTTTGCACACACCTTCTTCCCCCACCCAGGATAGCAAACGTATTTATGATGAAATGGAAGGATGTTTAAAAAAAAAAAAGTACCTGTTTTTATATCCTTATAGTCACTCCTTTTCAAAACTTCATTACAAAAAGCATCATAGATCCTGAAATATATTTTCGTCCTCACCCCACCCCCCCTTTGCTTTTATTATTTGCTTTTATTATTTATTGCTTTTATAGAAAACGATTACTTCACCCAATTATGGAGCATTCTCATGGGTCAAAAGAGATATAGTCTATAAAAGCGAGGGAGTGACATGCAGCAAAAGCGTCAATTTTTTACAGTGTAGGCTTTTAAAGCCGATTCGTATTTCAACACATCGAATCCAAAAGGAAAAAATGTAGAACTGGGAGATAGTAAATGAAAGAAAGGATCGGGACACTGGATACTGCATTGACTTCTGAAACGTTTTCAACAGCTTTTGTCTCATGTAATATTAATAAAACTAGAAGTAAAAGAAACGAAACTTTATTTCAGTAAAAAGTTTCCATAAAAATGTTTTTCCATAATATTGTCTATAGATATCTTAGTTTGTTTTGGTTTATTTTATGTCGGCCGATTATATACACGTGGAAAGACTCGAAAAGGATGGGATACCCACCGTGGGAGGCCTTTCTAAGGGAACCTAACCCGTATTTACAGAAGGAAATCCAATGTTCGAAAAAAAAACCCACGGAAAACTCCGAACGGTTAGGCGCGATTGGGTTCGAACCCAGCACCTGCCGTATACCAGTTGAAACGCCAGAACCTATCGCCCACTTGGGGGGGGGGCATAGATATTTTAGATATAGCTGAATGTCTACTTATTTTTGTTCAATATTATAAATGAAAATATTACAAAATAAATTGAACACTCGCGTTTTTCATACATATTTTTAAAAAAAGATAACAAATGACATTTTAATAATATTCCTTATTTCAAATCAGATACAGGAGATATTTTCAGAATGTCTTTTCTTGTTCTTTTCCTCATACACCTTAAGAATCTTAAGAATATATCTTAAGAATAATTTAAATACGGGGGAGGGGTGAGGACGGAAATATATTTCAGGATCTATGATGCTTTTTGTAATGAAGTTTTGAAAAGGAGTGACTATAAAGATATAAAAACAGGTACTGTTTTTTTCTTTTTAAACATCCTTCCATTTCAGCATAAATACGTTTGCTATCCTGGGTGGGGGAGGGAGGTGTGTGCAAAAGACATCTTAAAATCTCTCAAGGCTTTCGTAATAAAATTTTTAGATACGTTAAATGACGAAATATGAATATAAAGTAGGGATGAATTCGGTTTTTGGAAAAAATAATAATATTTTATTTTAGGCAGGTTTTTGTCTTAACAGGTAATTTTGCATGTTTCTCTCTACTTCAGGATCAATAATTTTTTATGTTTAAGACATGATTTGTTGTAGATGGATTCATTTATTGTAAGATTTAAAAAAATCAATGTGCCGATTTATAAGTAATTAACCCGTTTTTTCATGGACAGGGGACTTGGGAACGCTCTTTGCATACCATTGTTTTAAACATTTAACTGATTGGCCCCTACAACGTACTAGCAATAATAGTTTTCTTCTTCCATCACTTAAAGCTATCTGACACTACTAAAAATTTTAAATGCAATTTCATACTATTTAAAGAAGAAACATTTCAATTGAATCTGACGATTACTTTAGCTTAAGAAAACTGGCGTTTATCCCATATTTTCAATTTACTGAACGTAAAAAAGAGAATCAGTTAAGCGATTAAAATAACATATTCCGAAGAGAATTTTGAAACATTAAAGAACATCCTTTAAATTAATTCAAATGTTTCTAGAATTGTTAAAACTATTTTAAGTTTTTCAATGAATGTTTGCATGTCATAAATATTTATTTATAGATTGATACACCTTTGGTGATGTTTTACAGTAATTTTAAACTAGTTTTTGTAGTTCCCCGTGATATTTCTCTGAGGAGGTTAATACAATAGACATATTTCAATCTTAAGTGTTATTTTAAATTTCGTTCCAACCAAGAAACCCTATTTCTGCAGTTGAGTGGAGAGTCGATTCAACACTTCGACTCAGATTCGACTATGGAAAATGAGCCGGAAAGATCATGAGCTTGAAAAGAAGAAAAGAGACTCTATTTCTGCAGCCTGATGCCGCCAGCGCCATCTTTTGGCCGAAATTCTAACTATTTTAAGGAAGTGCGTACTTTAAAATTTGTTGATATTCTAATAACAATACTGCAAACCGCGCATTTTTATCTCAAACCGTTTTTTTTGTTATTTAATTTCAAAATGGGTCAGTCATTTACTGGACAGTCGGTAACATAACAATGTACTACATACTGTATATGGATAGAATAGAACCCACCCAAACATTACTATAATACGTGTAAATTTATAAAAAATGTATTTAATTAATAAATGAGTTTTCGAACAAAGTCCTTATTTATCTGAAATTTCGAAAAACAGTCGGATATTTGTTTTACTAAAAAATGTTTCAGTTTCATTTATTTTGACTTTGACAGCAACTAAAGTAAATTTAATTTTTCTATAAACTTTTCAAACTTTTCAATGCTGTCTCATGTGTATTTTAACCGTCTAAAAGAGACAGATGTAAAAATAACAGGAACATCTTAAATGTGTATTATAGAAGGAAAACCATATTTTAAAATGGGCATAGATATTGTCACGTCACAAAACGTATGCGCATTTTAAAAGATAAAATGTATATAACTCAATATGCTCAGTATATTTGTTATTATATTTCTGAGAAAGAAATAGAAAAAATACTTGCTTGCAAATTTACGTGTCAGTTTTCATTTTAGAATACAAAGTAAAACTTTATATCACGTTTCCATCGTGATATTCAAATTTCTGGAGCATTTTCCGTGAACTGCGTTTAGAGAAAATATAAATGATATTTTACTGAAAACTTTTTGACATTTCAGACAGTTAAAGATATAAAAAGTATTCTTTATCTGAAGAAAAACAAAAGTTTATAAAATACTGTACATTATGAAATAGATTAAAATGTTAATTGTTACGTCATTTGAGTAAATCATCTTAGGAAACATGCTAAATATCTGCAGATTATTTGGAAATTCATTATATAAATGTATTTTCTTATTTTACTAAATGAAAGCGGGAAAAATACTTCAACTTGTGATCTTAAAGTGACGTAATATAAAAAAGCAAAAATTTTGACTAAGAAGGTATTTTGTTAAAAAAAATAAATGCATGTTAATAAAATATTATATTTTAATAAGCTTTAATTATGAATGCTCGTAAATAATTCCAAATCGAAGGAGAGTTTTACTAAATTCGGTCTTTATTTTTAAACAGATTTCATTTATAATTTGTTATATTATGAATTTTGAATAAATTTGACTTATATGAAAGTCACATGCATTAGAACGGTCGCTGAAATGATATCTATTTAAGAATTATGAAAAAAGATAGCAAGTGATAGCTAAAGCACATCGATTATGTATTGGGTTTGCAGCTCAAGTATTGATAATCGTACATTGACATAATTATAAGAAAAGATAATCTATTCTTAAAATTGTCCAATGCCGAAATATTCAGGAAACGACACTAATCAAATTATTGAGTAGATATACAATTAAAAAAATAATATCCAGCCGACATCATACAGCAACGAATACCCATAATTTCTGTTGCAGCAAATACACGCCTGTTTCATTTTATTGTTTAACCATGAGGCAACATTCGAAAAAATATGTGTCTAACTTTATACATTAAAACGTGTTTATTAATAATAAAAAAAAGATTTATTTACGTGTGAAAAACTCGTAAATTTTTAAATATACGCCTGATCTGCTATTTTCAAAATGCACATTGTTTAATGTATTAAGTTGATGACTCTTTAAGCGGCTAAAGTGTATAAAAATTAACTCTGAAAGATAGCTCTGAACTACACATTTTAACATATAATTTGCACATGTGTACACAGACGCATATATATACATGTAATATACAAAAATAATGAATTTTGTGTACATATTTAAAGTACATACTTTTGTGTACATACTTTGAAGTCCTAAAATCGTATGCGAAATTTTTACTCCTAACCTGCATAATATAAATTTATATGTTGTATCAGTTTCAGTCATAACATTTCAAAGAAATTATACATAGGGAGAAGAAATTCTCTATTTAAGTAAATCTACGCTATAAATCTGCAATATTTATCGAAATGGGATTCGAACTAACGAACTTTTTAAATCATCACGTTGACTATTCAGTTACTACTACATAAGCGAAATTTTTCGATATCAATATTTATTATTCATAATATTGCACATCATTCTCTGTAATATTCTGATTTTACGCATATTTCTGTGTGATGTTTCTATACATAATCTTGTGAAATATTCTTTTTTTACGCATATAGCTGTGTAAAATGCGTATGCATATTTATTTAAAACATTCTGTTTTTTTCCATTTATGAATGTAATATTCCGACACATATTGTGTTGTGATATGCAAAATACAGAAATCTTTGTGTAATATGCAAAATTTATATGTACACATTATCATACAAATTACAATTATCTACATTTACACACTTTTTGAGATTTTGAAGAGATAATTATTTACACATTCATTAAGCTAATAAACACACTTAAATAATGATAACGTTTTATGACAAGTCTGTAAATTTCATTAATTTGTTTGTTGTTTGTTTGTATTATGTCGGCCAATTATCTACACTGCGGGATAAAAGTCCTATTGGGTGGTATGCCCTCCGTGGTTGTCTTTCTAAGGAAACCTAACCCGTATTTACGCAAGGAAGTCCAAGGTTTGAAGAAAACCACGGAAAACTCTAAATGGTTAGGCCGAAGGTCGCGATTGGGTTCGTACCCAGCACCTACCGTCTACCAGTTTGGAGGCCAGAACCTCGCGGCCACTAGAGAGCGCAAATTTCATTAAAATAATAAATAATGTTACATATTATTAAAACTTAGAAATAATATTAACACGGTGAAAAAATAATGAAACCTTAGTGGAACATAATGGGGGTCAGGTAAGTTATTTTAGTAAACTATAATAACCAATATTATTTGTGCAAATAAATTTAAAATGGTGCCTAAATTATGTGTCACAATATAGTGTCACGTTTGAAAAGTCTTTATTTTTTATAATAAGATATGTTTATTGTAAAATCAGTATGAAAACATTGGATTTCTGTTTTTGCAGAAGAGTTTGGAAAATTATTTTTTCTAAGAGCTGGTAAGTTTTGATTTTGAGGAAAAAATATTATAATTTTAGGTTATTTTTATTTTTATTCAATGTTCTTGGAAATTTTCAATGAAATAAAATTAACAGAAAATTCGATAATCGAGTTTAATTATTGTTGTTTGCTAATTTGTTTTTTTTTTTACAACATTAAAATTCAGAAATTTGAATTACTCTTAATCTTTGAAAAATCGCTCTATATAATTGCTCTTAAAAATGTTGCTTAACTTAATTGTTTTTTTTTTCTTTATTTTATTTTATTTATATTTAAATTTTATTACATGTTTAAATTTTATTATATATATTTTTCTTTTTTTATGACAAATGCATTTAGAGATTTCCTTTATTTGAGTTTTATATTTCAAAATGAATATAAACTTGGTAAACAGGATAAACATTCCTGATATACTGTTCGATATACATGAAGGGAGGAAAAATCGTTTTTTTAATAGCTACTATATTTTCATAGACTCCTCACCAATAACACACACGCACACACACACAAAAGAAAATAGACTTTTGTTATCCACGTATTAGTAATTAATCATATGGTAGAGGATTTCTCCATTTAAAGAAAACTTTTTGGTTTTGGTTATTTTATTATTCAAAAGTATGTTTCGTTTACAACCATGTTAAATTCATGTTTTATTTTTATATATTTATTTTTTATTAACTTATTTATTATAAATATTTATGATCTCTGATGTAGAATCGCACATAGTTTTCTTAAATTATTTTTTTTTAATTACAGTTAAAACTAATCTTTAATTACTTATACATTTCATCTTAATTCAATTTCGTTCCCACAATAACTTTTCTTTAAAAGAAAAGAAAGAAAAACACATTTAGCATCTGCTTTATTACTGAAAATGGCTATCAGATAAAGAAAATTCATGAAGATGCGTATTTCATCCTTGCTAGAAACAAATAAAAAAGAATAAAGATCGACTGTGCTTGCGGTTAGAGAAATATCATTTTCCTCTCTGCGTAATTTTGAGTCCAATTTACTCGTTACATAAATATTTTCATGTGCATGCGGCATATTGTTCATTTTACAAATTTTCTCAAAACATGGCTCTAACGTACGATTTGGCGCGAATTCTTTTTGTTGTATTTTTTAGGACTGCCTATTTTTGGTTGCCCTGCCATTAAATTCAAAATCATCTTAATTGTTTAAGACGTAACAGAAAATACACGGATATGATATCATTCATTTTTCATATGCTCTTTGTCGCCAATTGTGTGGTGCCAATGTGTGAATTATAGAATGAGGAATGAATTTGCCTCCTGCTTGCTTCACGAAGCAGCCATGTGATGACACTCTCAGGCACCATCCCTAACTATTTCTGTAAGAAAGGTCTTAAATTTATAATTCTACTTCAAATAAACAAATTTCTTGAAAAGCATCTAGTTTCTTAAAAAATGATCACAGCCTACAACTTTAGAGAATGCATTTAAAATGAATCTGGGCCATATATAAGTACAGAACGATATCACATGATCGTTTTTCAATTTCGTTACAGGAACAAGTAAACAAACAAATAAACATCGATGATATGATATGATAAATTGTACACATTGTTTCAGAGCAAATTGTTTAATTTTTGATAATAAGATATCACAATCATTTTTGTAATATAAACTAAAATTATTTTTAAAAATATAAATGATAAGTAAATTTAAATACATTTTTGAATCAATAGCATTTGAAAATCCACTTTTCCCTTTTGAAATATAAGAAAAAAAAAATCCTCTGATGTTTAGAAGTTAAAAAATATTTTGACTAAAGAAATTTATTGCTCGGCATTGCTACTTCCGTTATGGCATCAGTGAGGCACGCATACATGTTTTGGCATATAATATAGATTAACACATATTAAATAATAATAGAAACAACTGCGCTTTCACAAAACCATTAAATTTTAAAATCTTAAGAATAGAAAAACAATAGCAGAATTGAATATTTTGAAAAAAGAAATAAATATAATAATATTAGTTTTGTAGTATTCAAAAAGTATATTTCTTTAATGAAAAAAGAAAAGATTTATTTTTAAATGAAAAAATATACTTCTTTTTAATTATGATGTTACAAAAATAAAATCTGATAGTACAGAACATTGGCAACTAGATAAAACGACCCTCGCATTTCGCTAAAAACTGCCAAAAAACAGAAGAGCTGATTTCTGATCTGAACACATTGTTATTGTTTTGGTTCAGGGTTTGCAGGATTATTCAGAAAACTTGGGCAAGGTATCAAAAGCCTCTGGCAGAAGACTTCATACATTAATCTCAAATAAATGGGCCGTACAAATCTAGTTGGCCATGGTACAGGATATGTAACCCAGCTAAAAATGAACTGCAGTTTTTTTGTAGAAGTGAAGTGTTTTTGAGGTTTTTCTAAAATTTCTCTAGTCTTTCTGTAGTTCAATCTCAACTATAAAATCACTTCAGTTATTTTGTAGTTAATTAAAGCTGATTTTGCAGTAATTTATTTTAAACATTCTGTGCGTTATTAACTTTGAAAACACTGTAGTTTTTATAAAGTCATTTTATAATCAAAAATTAAAAAATATATAAGACTTTATAACCGTAGAATCACTGCAGTGAATTTGAAGTTATTATCCAACCATTAATTTAGAAGTACATTTCCGATGCATCTCTCGTATAACTGTAGTTATTGTCCGATAAATTCACAGAACTTAATCGGAGAAAAATAATTTCAAATATACTTCAAAATCGAACTAGGGATTTCTCATCCCATCGAACCACTTCCGTAGTAAAAAATTTATTAGTTCCTACTTTGTTTTGTTACTTGGAAATTACAAGTTTTAATACATTAAAATCCATTTCTTTTTTTTTTTTAATTCAGACATGGGCGTCCCTATCTATGCTTCCTTCCCCTTAACTTAAAATTCTTAGTTCCATTATTATTTTAAGCTAAGAGGAAAAAAAATTAATTTCACTAAATTACATTTTAAAATCCAGTGAGGGGTAGTGACTACCTGTGCCCCCTGCATACAACGGAAATTTCTTAGTTCCTTTATTTAAAGTTACTCTAAAGGAATAAATTTTGCGAGGTTTATCAAAATCAGAGAAAAAATATATTAAGTTTCAAAAGTTATGAGGGACAATGGGCCTTTCACTCACCAGCCCCTTAATGCGAAATTTCTTGTTACTTTTTATTGTAAATTTCTTGAAAATTATACATTTTACTATGCTTTTGAAAATATCAGAAAAGAAAAATTTTGTTAATGTATATATATATTTTTTTTAATTTAGGAAGGGGCAAATACTTTCCTCTACCTTCCTCCCCCTAACAGAAAATTCTTAGTTCTTATACTTTAAGCTAAAGAAAAAGATTGAATTTTAGCATTTTTTTCAAAAATCGGAGAAAAAAATTAGTTAAATTTCAAAATCGAGTGAGGGAAAATGGCTCATCTATTCCCCCACCCCTCACGGAAAATTCTTCTTTTCTTTATTTAAATCACACTAAAAGAATAAATTTTATTATGCTTTTGTAAATTGGAGGAAAAATTGCTAATTAAATTTCAAAATCCAGGGAGGGGCAATGAGTCTACAACCCCCTCCTTAATTGAAAATTTCTTTTTCTTTCTTTCTAAGTTATTCGAAAAATTTACATTATTTTTTTGAAAAAAAAAAAGAGGAAATTTATTTAATTAAATTTTAAAATCCAACGAGCTCCTCTGCTTCCTGCCCCTATACATCTCCATCTTCATAACTGAAAATTACTTGCAATTAATTTACTATTACTTCATTTTGAAATCGACATACAAATATTTGAATTAGTGATGGGCGATTTCGATTTTTTAAATCGATTTAATCGATACTACGGCCAACTCGATTTAATCGATACTTTAAAATTTTTAATCTATTTCTCTGAAGGTAATATAGTTTTCATTTTCCTTCAAAAGTCGAAGATAAAATAGACGGATGTGCCAATTCCAGAATTTCAGTGTATTAGTTTCTAAGATAGAAGAATTAAAGAAACCTCAGAACCCGCCCCCCCCCTTGCAAAATAGCGGGTTTTTTTTAGTGATGTACACCAAAAATTAATCAGGATCAATTTTTATTAAGTACCAGCTGAATCTGAATTTTGATGAAAATCCATGAAAGCTCGAGATACAGCTATTGCGAAATCATAAAAAATGCAGCATATCAGCGTCACCTGTTGGGCAATTTACACCAAGAACTAAATAACACTAATCCATGTCAGAGATTTACTGAATCTGAATTTTGATGAAAATTCGTTCTTGAGATAGCGCTATTGCGTTAATCATGAATAATGCAGTATAGCAGCGCCATCTCTTAAGCGATTTCCACCAAAATGTAATTAGCATCAAATAATATCAAGGACTAATTGAATCTAAATTTTTATGAAAGTCCGTGCATTAGTTCTTGAGATAAAGCTAAAATGGAAACAGGGGCGTGCGAAAAGAGAACTGCGCCCGGTTCAAAGTTCCAATTTAGCCCCCCCCCCCCTATTAACTTTTTCTTGTGATAGGCTAGAAGTGATGTTAGTAGTAAAAATTTGGCGCCCCCTAAATTTCCGTGCTCGGAACGACCGCTTCCTTTCGCCCCCCCCCTTTTCACATGGCGCTGAATGGAAATTGTGAAAAATTCAGTATAGCAGCGCCATCTGAGAAGCTATATACATCAAAATGCAAAAAACATCAATTCATGTCAAGGACTAACTGGATCTAAAATGTGATGAAAATCCGTTCATTCGTTTATCAGATATAGCTGTTGCGAAAATCGCAAAAAATGCAGCATAGCAGCGCCACCTGTTAGGCTATATGCACCAAAAATTAATTAGATTCAGTTTATATCAAGGTCAAACTAAATCTAAAATTTTGTGGAATTCCGTGCATTTGTTCTTCAGATAGAACGGTCAGAAATTTTTGTCGTATACAGACGCACAGAGTGACACACACACACACAGACAGATATTTCTTAAAAATCATGAAATCGTGTTAAAGACCTTCTAAAATATATAAATCCATCAAAAACGGGAAGTCAAAATTTTTTACGAATCTAATACTCTCTTCTTGTAAAGTTACAAAAGAAAGTAAAAATGTAAAATCGATTCTGCCCGTAAGATCGATCTTCAGATTCGATGTCGATCTTTAGATTCGATTTCGATCTTTAGATTCGATGTCGATCTTAGATTCGATGTCGATCTTTAGATTCGATTTCGATCTTTAGATTCGATGTCGATCTTAGATTCGATGCCGATCTTTAGATTCGATTTCGATTTTTTTTTTTCTTTCTAGGCTAAATCAGTGTTGAATGCAGGTATTTTTCTGCGACTCCGGAGAAAGGCATCATGTTTTACAGATCTGTAAGAGAGGGGGAATCGCAATTTGTGCATTAAAAAGCATAAAATCTCATAACTTCTGGGGGGGGGGATAATCCCCTGCAGGCCAACTCATTAATTCGACACTAGGTTAAATGGTTATATTTTTGTTTAGAAGTCCAGTTATTTGAAGTATTAGTTCATTATGTTTTATTTTTCACGCTCGTCTCTTCTAATCCCCCCTTCCACGTCAGTTTTAACTTACAGGGCCGTTCGAAATATGCATACAGTTTTAAACATGTCCAATTTTCGGTCTATTTTATTTTAGATCCACATTTTAAATCCTTGACAAAAGATAAATAAAAAGTCGCCCTTCCGCCCGTTTGGGGTTTATCTGCGCCCCGCCGGGGGGCATATTTTTTTGTTTCTTCAAAAGAAACAAAAAAATTTTTGAGGGGGGGGGGCTTGCACCCTCCCCCAATATACACCTTAAAATTTCGCTCATTTAATTTTCTACCATTTTTAACTTAAAAGTTTAAGATACATGGCACCCCCAGAGCTGTGGATTCTTCCCCCCCCCCCTGTCGATTACTCACCTAATCTTGCTTATTTCTTCACTTCATTTCAATCTTTAAAAGGCTATAACTTTGCTTCTATAGGAGTTACAGTGATGAGAAAAATTCCAGTATAGCTAATCATTTCTCGCCGTTCTTTTTGCTTTTCCAGTTTCCCGGTTTTCCCTATAGGACCTTTTTCTTGGGGGGGGGGGGGCAGAGGGGTTTTTTCTTGATACAATATGTCTATTGAAAGCTTATGCTTCATACATTACAAATCCAGCAAAAGAAATTTTCTCCCATCATTTCAGGTCACATTACGCACTCATAATGTGTTAAAATTTTAATTTTTCAAACTTAAAAAAAAAAAAAAAACATTGATACATATCAGCGAAACTGGGGTTCGAACCTGCAATCGTTTGATTGCACACGTAATCCCTAAGCTTATTGGCCACCGAGTACTCAGCAGCGCTATTATTTCTTTAGATTGTCATCTTTAAATTCGTAATATCTTTTGAATGGAATGTCCGATTTGAATAATTCAAAAAGTAATCTACAGATATTGTAACAGACATTAATACAAAATGATTTATTTGGATAAGGATTAAGGTATCGATAGTATGGTCTAAATTTGGTTGGTGTATTTATCGCGTTTTAAAATGCAAGAAAGTAGTTATAGTGAGTTAACTACAATAGCTGGACATATAGTATCGCGCGGTTTTTTTTTTTTTTTTTTTTTTTTTTTTATAGACATTAATATGTTCTTTAATATTATAGAACCTTTTTTTATTCATTTAAAAGTATTTCCAGTTCAAAAATGCACACGTAATTGTTCAAGGTTTCACTTCTAATGGCACTCTCAGAGTGCCACTATTTTTTCTTTTTTCATGTTCGCCCGTTCTACTCCCCCCCCCCCCCCCTTCCTCACCAATCTTAACTTACAGGTTCGTTCAAATTATGACTGCGATTTAAAAAAAGTCTAATCCTCGTTCTATTTTGTTATAAATCCATATTTTGAAACCTCAACAAAAGATACATTTGGGCCGGGGTCGCCCTTCTGTCCGTTTGGGATTCACCTTGCCCCCCTGGATGGGGGGCATATTTTTTGTTTCTTCCACACCATCTCATGTAACATATCGTTATAAAGCTTTTATCTCCTCGTTTTTTTCTGTTATTACCCCTCTCTCCACCTAGTTACATGCTCTTGGCACTTTTTATAGTTTCAAAGAGTGCATGTTCCCCGCGGGCCACCCCATGAATTCAACACTAAGTTAAACACTATATTTTTGTTTAGAAGCTCAGTTATTTGGGTTATTAGTTAATTATTTTTTTTTCAAGTTCGTCCGTTCTAATCCCTCGCCCCCCCCCTCCCCTTCCTCGCATATCTTTACTAAATGGGCCGTTCAAAGTATGCATGCAATTTTTAAAATGTCCAATTCTCGTTCTATTTTATTGTAAATCCTCATTTTGAAACTTCGACAAAAGATACATTTGGGCTATGGTCGCCTTTCCGTCAAGAGTGGGGGTTATCTGCCCCCTTGGGAATGGGGCATATTTTATGTTCTTCCAAACTATCTCGTGTACCATTTGGTTGGCATTAGAAAAAAAAAAGTTTTTTTTTTTTTTTGTCTATACTCCTTGTTCCTCATCCTAGTTACACGCTCTTGGCACTCTTTATACTCGGTTTAATGCCAAGTTACTCAGTGTTGTTATTAGTTGAGTTATGTCTCTTAAATTTGTCAAAGTTTTTGCGTAAGTGAAAACCATAAGTGACAATCATTTTAAAATTTAAAATTCTTATTATCCGACTCTAAAATCTGCAATAGCTTAATTCTGTGCCTCCCTAAATGGGGATGGGGGATGGAAGGCGGTAATTACGGTCTTGCTGATTGTCTAAGTTTTGGAATTAGTGATTTGGATCTTCTCTGTGTGAACCTAAATATCGAAATATCGATTCTAGTATCGATTCTAGAACTGAGAAATCGATTCTTATTATGATCGATGTTGTTTTATACGATATCGATTTTAATCGATTCTCAAAATTTCCAGAATCGCCCATCACTAATTTGAATCATCAAATAATTTTTTAAATCGCTCTTTAAAATTATTATTCGATCTAAACTTAATGAATCGTAGAAAAAAAAAATACTTCATCAGTTAATTGAAGTGTATTTTCTAATTATGTATTCATTTTAAAAGCACATCAAAGTTTCTTATTTCATGCAAATATTAAATTATTAAAAGTGTTTAAAATTATTTTACAAGTCATAAATGTATTGAAAAATCTAGTCATTTTTTATATTAAAAAAAATCAGAAATTTCCCTTTGTAAAAAATATTTACCAAAGAAAAAAAAGAAGAAAATTAAATTAATGTTTCTATTTTACTTTTAGATAAAAATGTAGATAAGTTAATCAAATATATCTACATAATCATTAAAAACATATGCTACATTAAAAAATAAAACTGACATAAAACGAGTCCTTATTCTAATTCAAAGTTATTAATTATGAACTTCTTATTTTTAAATTTAATTTTTCCTTTTTACAAATATATATTTCTTAAATTAACACATTTAATTACATTATAATTCCTAAAAAAATTATATTATCAGAAAAACCTCTAAAATTCGTTTATTTTTTTTTAATTTGCAAGAAAGATTCAGAAATATTCCCCATTTAAAAAACTCACTACAAATATATATATATATATACATTATTTTTATTTAATTTTTAAATTAAAAAATGTTTATAAATAACAAATTATTATTCTAACACAATATTATATTCTTATTTTATAAAATTAATTTATCCTTTTTACAAATATATATTTCTTAAATTAACACATTTAATTACATTATAATTCCTAAAAAAATTATATTATCAGAAAAACTTCTAAAATTCGTGTATTTTTTTTTTATTTGCAAGAAAGATTCAGAAATATTCCCCATTTAAAAAACTCACTATCAATATATATATATATATATTAATTTTATTTAATTTTTAAATTAAAAAATGTTTATAAATAAGAAATTATCAAATTATTATTCTAACAAATGAAACCAAATGAGTCCTTATTCTAATTTAAAGTTATTAATTATGAACCTCTTATTTTATAAAATTAATTTTTCCTTTTTACAAATATATATTTCTTAAATTAACACATTTAATTACATTATAATTCCTAAAAAAATTATATTATCAGAAAAACCTCTAAAATTCGTTTATTTTTTTTAATTTGCAAGAAAGATTCAGAAATGTTCCCCATTTAAAAAACTCACTACAAAAAAAAAAAAAAAAAAAAAAAAAAAAAAAAATATATATATATATATATATATATATATATTATTTTTATTTAATTTTTAAATTAAAAAATGTTTATAAATAACAAATTATTATTCTAACACAATATTATATTCTTATTTTATAAAATTAATTTTTCCTTTTTACAAATATATATTTCTTAAATTAACACATTTAATTACATTATAATTCCTAAAAAAATTATATTGTCAGAAAAACCTCTAAAATTCGTTTATTTATTTTTTTTTAATTTGCAAGAAAGATTCAGAAATATTCCCTATTTAAAAAACTCACTATGAAAAAGAAAAAAAAGAAAATACATATATATTTAATTTTTAAATTAAAAAATGTTTATAAATAACAAATTATTATTCTAACACAATAATAAAAAATATGTTTTACCGTATCATTAAACGACATAAAATGAATTTTTATTCTAAGTAAAAAATATTAATTACCGACCCATAATTTATTAAAGTAAGTACTTCCATGTCAAAAAAATATATTTTATAAAATTAACACAATGCATGTAATTACATTATAATTCATAATAAAAAAATTATTATTTTCTCAATTAGCCTAAAAATAAAATTTTATTAAATATTTACTGATTTTTAAATTCAGAAGAAAAACCAATTCATCTGCTTTAGCTTATTCGCTAAAGTATTTGTTTAATTCATTTAATATTAAATTGCTTTTAAAATACGTGCCCATATAAACGAATTACAATAAATAAATAAATAATAAAATAAAAGCACTTTAAAACATCCAATTTTTCTGCCTGCCATTCAGCTTTTGCAACAAATAACCTTTAATTGAAATGCCTCCCCTTTATACCTCGCACAACACTAACCACATAAGTCTCAACGGGCAAGTGGTCAAAGCGTGTCTCTCCTGTACCTGGGATCGTCAGTTCGAGTACAACTGTTTCCACAGTCAAAATCTGCCTTTGAAATGTTAAAAAGGAAGCTTACCAGTATGGTCAATAGATGGCGCCAGCAGAGCCAATTTTTTTGGGTGGGAGGGGCATTTAACTTCAAATTCACTGCAGAAAATGTGCAGTTATGAACTACACTTTCACTGTAGTGATTTTGTAGTTGTTGACTTCGAAAAAACTGCAGTGATTTGTGCCAAATCACCACAGTTTCGCAACTGCATTTTCTTTGCAGTTTCACTAGAGTTCATTTTTAGCTGGGAACCCACTCTTATAATATTTTTATCTTTAGGGACATTATTTAATTTGAAATTGTTTAGTTTATCTGAAAGACTGATGTTATATTTATATTGAATTATATAAAATTTTAAAATGATTAAGGATTAATATGTTAATATTATTAAATTTTAAATGCTTTACATTTCACTTACGATACCAAGTGCATTTAATGCTTCATAAATGTATTTATTTATTCAAAAAGACATTCGGTGCAATTTTTAGACGGAACAGTATATTACAACATTAGATTTAAAGCAAAATAATTAACGAGTACATCAAAGATAATTCTTACTTACGTGTACTTATCAAAGTAACGGTAGTAATTCGGCAGGGAAAAAAAAGAAAAAAAAATTATTTATATTTATTTATGGCCATAGTAAATTCTTTTCTTTTACTGAACGTTTCAAATATTTTGATATTCTTTCATGTTTATGCTAAGCTACTAAAACAAAAGACATTTATAAAAATAAAGTGTAGATTCAAATGTTCCAAGAATGAATATGTAATCTTTAAAAAATGGAGAAAACTGCATTGTCATGTACAGAAAAAACGCTTGTAACGTTTGAAATATGATATTCATTCGATTGAAAAAGCTTTGAAGCTTAGTCATTTTATTTTTGTAAAAGAATTTGAAAAATCATTGTTTTCGAAGCATTTGTCATTTTGATTTTGAAATAGCAAGTATAACTTTCTATCACGTTTCTTTTGGCGCTATTCAGTCTTGGTCAGTAAGGTCAGTAATCTTGGATTGATGATTGATGATCATTGATGACTGATGATTGATTGATTATTGATGATCATCAATAATCTTGGGCACTTTTCTGTAAGCTCAATTTTAATAAATTTTCAACAATAAACTTCAAAAGTTTAAAATATTATATCTATAAATATGAACCTTGAACGATTTTTAATTATTTTGATGCCTATTAAACGCAGATTCTAATATCAAAAATAAATCTTACGTAAATATTTTTTTAACTTTATATCTATAGCAGTACAGTGTTAAGGGGGGGGGATGCAATTGTAATGATGTAATGTTGCAGAAATCTGTATGATTACTAAACTTTTATCTATACACTGCAAAATAAAAGATGTAAATCTCCAAAATTAATTTTTGTAAAGTACAAAAATCTGTAGCTTTACAAACCAATCTACTAAAATTAGAGAAATCTTAGTAAAATTTTATCTGTAACCCGATTGCAGCTACATAAAAAGTTCTAGTGATTACAGATTCTTAAAATATTCTTAGTAACCTTACAAATTTTTTTAAAATACAAACAAGTGTCTGTTATATGTATTTTTTCTTTTGCCGTTACATAAAAAATACAGTAGTTCCAAGTTCCCTATTTTTTTTGTAACTTTATTTTTTTTAACCTTACAGATTGTTTTTATTTAAAGTGCAAACATGTATCTGTTAAATGGACTTTTGCTTTTTCAGCTACCAAAAAAGTACAGAAGTCCCAGTTTCTCTAAAAACTTTTGTAACTTTAACATTTTTTTTTTGTTGTTGTTCAGTATAGTTTTTAAAATTTGCAAGAAGTGCTTTTACGATTATTCGCTAATAAAAGCAGCTATAAAAGATACTTACGGGATATTTCATAGAAAATAACTAACAGTAGTTTAGAAAAATAATAGCCGAACCGCTTAGTGTAGCACTGTCCTGTCTATAAAATAGCAGGAAACGTGGAAAAAACTGTAAAAGCCGCTGCACAACTTCCGAATCAATAATGAAATTTGGTTTATTGAAATAGAAGATTGGAAAAAGATTCGTTTTAATAATTTTGAAGAATAGCAGGGAATTAGAATAAAAGCCAGGAAAATTTACTACTTTAGGTAAAGGATTTTGTTATGAATGTAAAAAAAATCTCTGTAAAATGCAAAAAAATGCAAAATAAATCACATTTTAAGTTCTTAAAAAATTGCAAAATGACGGTGTGTATTTTAAATAAACGTAAATATTGAAAAATGAGGATATTCCACATTTAAAATTAAAAAGGGAATTCTTCACTATTGTGCAATATCACCTTGAATATATTCATAAAAACCGGTGATAAATCTCCGAACAAATAGTTAAAAATAAAAAAAACTCTCAGACGACAACATTTACTACAGTGAAATGTACATTTGCCTTGAAATTTATCAAAAATAATAAAATAACACTAAAATAACGCGAAGACATAAACGAGACAAGGCCACTAAATACCAAATAATGCCGCGACGCGACATCCGTTTAAAGATGTAAATCTCATTGATAATAATAAAAAATGTAAAATCTTTAAATACCGTTGAGGGAAAATTTTACAATAGTAGGCAAGAAGTTTGAAACGATAAAACATTGCAACGGAATATAATAAATATAAGAATTCAAATAGAATCCCTATTTGAATGTCGAAAGTTTACAAATCTAAGTATTTATTAATGTTGCTTTTGTATATTTTCTGTAAAATGTACTGTAAAATTAAAAAGAATCATGTACCTCAGAATGAAAAAAAATAGAAAATAAAGCTAGAAACATTAAAACTATGTAACTTTATAGTACAAAATAGTTTTATGGTAATATTTCTCTAGCATTTATTAAAGACTCTATTTGAAGGTCGAAAGTTTACAAGTCTAAGTAACCATTAATGTTGCTTGTGTATATTTTATGTAAAATGTACTGTAAAATGATCCCATAAGTATGTATGTAGTATTCTTTAAAGAAATATTAATTATGTACTAAAAATCGGAAATTTTTGTCGTTCGGGATGGCCTGGGCCCGGGCCTGGAAATTTCGGCTTGGGCAGACCTCTATCAGACCCTGTATAAAAAAGCGTAAATAAATAAAAAATGTTTAAACCACGCAAATCATGTGCATTATACATTAACTGAAGAATGTTGTAAGGGAAAGTTTTGCTATCAAGGTGTCTCAAAAAATCTTAAAATGAAAATTATTAGATTAATTAAACAAAAAATATAGATATTAAGTACGTGTTTATGTAATTAAATTTACGCAATGTGTAATAATGGTGTAATAATGTTACGTGGTTTCTTTAGGGAAAAATAACAGGATAATCCTATGAACATATGGCTACATATTTACAGTCTCATTCTCTTTTTTATTTACCTCAATAAAAGTGCGGTATGTTATACAAAGCTGTAAAAATTTTAACCCTATTTTAATATCAAGCTGAACTATTTTTTGTTGGTTTCGATGATTTTCTAATAACGTCACCGAATTTCATGTAGAAACCTGTCTCTTCATCTGTATCGTGAAATTTCAAAGTTTGGCTGTCTCAGTTAAATAGTATTGTTTGATACCCTCCCCCTTCCAATACGTTTTTTTTTTTTAATTGTTATTATATAATTTAAACATTGTATTACAGAATTTCTTTCATTTTAAGCAAAAGAAAAAAGAGAAATGGAGAAATTCGTAGTAAGAGAAACTGAAGTATATATATATATATTATATAACAGATTTTAACAAAACCCGACGAAATACAACCACATTGACATTGTTTTTTAAAAAAGAAATTGAAATTTTCGACAACTTATCACATCAAAGACAGAGTTATGACTGATTTTACACACGTTATTTTAAGAAATAGAAATTAGGTTGCATTGTTCAAAAAAGCTAAAACTTACATGGTATCAACAGTTTTTTATAAAACAGCTAATGGACAGTTAACTTGTGGATCCAGTTATCCCAGATTATACCAGATAGATATATGTATACATATAAATATAGTTTGATTTTTTGCAGTTATGTATTTCTCCGGACTCTGTTGTGTGCGTTTTCCTTATTTTCCCACCGGGTCTTAACGGGTGAGTGGGGAGTGTTGTTAACTTCAAATCAGTTTAACACCACAACACACGTCACAAGCCGTGTGGCCCATCTCCACTGATACATTTTTCAAGATTAAGTTATATGGGGATTTTTATGATTTAGGTTATATCATTTTGTTTCGTGTTTGTTGGTTTCGTTTTGTGGGATTTCAGGATTGTTTATAAGATATGTTGATCCTATTTTGTTCAGTTTAATAAAATATATTTTATTTTTGATTCAGTTCAGTAATTTTGTATTGTATAATATAGCTTTTGGATATATATATATATTACAAATTTAAAATTTTTTCGTTAAAACTAACCTTTATACTATCTTAATTTTCTTACAATAATGTTCCGTACTTACTTCAAATTATTAAATTAAAATCTTATTTCTAAATATAATCTGTTAGTATTTATTCAGACGATATAAATTCTTAATTTGCCTTAAAAAACATTATTCCAGTATGCGTAAATTTAAAAAGATGGCTCTAAATTAAAAATATTCTTAATTAAAACTTTATTTCTTAATATTCCAAATAAAACTGATTTCTTCTATGTTTTAATCAACCCTTTTTAAGACAGTCTTATTAAATTTATTCCAAACCCATACCTTTCAAAAAATATCATTATTTTATTTTATCTATTTATTTATTTTTCTGCCGTCAACCTTCGATATTGTGCATATTAATAAATTCATTTCTTTTCTTTTTCTCTTAAAATTAATCATTTATAAAAATCGTCTGCCTAAGATATTTAAAATTCTGAGTCAATTATAAATTGGTTAAATAATATTTTTTTTAAAATAAATTTGTCGTCTGTGGAAAATAATCTCGTAGCTGGACAAGAATTTTGTGTACATAAAAGAATGATGGTTTGAGGTTACAGAATGTTCCAGAACTTTCTTTTTAGTTTAAAAGGGGGAAATCTCGAGATGAGAAAAAGAAGATTCTTGGGTTGCTTCTTCGATGAGGACGGCTCGCTGAAATAATGATGGAATTTTTGCAAAAGGAGCTTTTCCCTTCCTCATTATTACGAATTAAATAAATGAACTTACAGCAGCCAATGACTAACTATTGGATCTTCTATATTTATTATTTTATTTTGTTTTTTTCCTCGCTCGCCATGACTGTGTGTGTGTGTTTTTTTTTTAACCAGTGGAAATAATTCGAGTTTCTCCTTAAATCGTCACACACACATATATATATATATATATATATACATATATTTAAATATTAAAATGTAATGTTTTTCTGGCCTGACTGAGTGAACCGAACTTTAAAAGTTTACAGAGCTTCAGAATTTAAAACAAGTGAATATAAGTTCTTTGAAGCTGAATTGCCAGTATCACCAGAGCCACATTGTAAAACCTTAGGCAAGACATTGTCCCATGTAACTCTAATGGTACCAATCATTCATTTGTGGTCCTGCGCTTTTATCCCTGCATAATAACAAACTCCTTTCGTTTCTATTACTAATTTAAAAATACTCTACATTAAGAATTTGATTAAATTTTTAGTATTTTCAAATTTAATATTGCCCAATCTTAATCATAAAGCAGATATAAAAACTATTTTATTTATCTATGTTTTATTATTGAATAAATTGTTTGTAAATTGTTTCAATCTTTTATAAGCTTTCAAATATTTAATGTATGGTAATTTTATACGTCTAATTCGTTTTTTATATGTATTTCGTTTCCTATAATTAATATGTCTCTATTTTACTTTTTTATAATAATTACGTTTTAGCTAGCAGCGATTTTCATTCATTTATTCTGATAGTCTTCTAAATAGCCTGCATTATCCTGTTACTAATTGCACTACCTCCTCAATTCTCCCTCTAAACATTCTCCACTTGTTTCATTGGTGTCCAGAGAATACAATTTTCTACTATAACATAATGTAATCGATTCTTTCTGTTGAATGATAATTTCCAGTAGAAAATTAACGAATCCTCATTTCTAGAAGCATTAAAATAAAGCAAAATAAAACAATTAAAAAACTAGTGTTTCGAGGTTGCCGTAATACTTATCCATATTGGATATGCATAATATAAAATACAAAACTAAAACATGAGTAAAGTATTTATAAAATTTAATGCAATTTTAAAATACGGTGTAAACGTATATATAATTCTTTTTAATGCATAGTAATGTTCTATTACTGTATTGCTGTACAAATAAATTGCGATACAAATCATATAAATCGCCAAGCTATTCGTAAAATATACAAACTGGTAAAATTCTTATAAATAAAGACAGAAAAGTAAATTAGTAAAAGATTAATAAAAATATGAATAAAACCTAACTTGAACAATGAATTAAAAATCACTTGAATGACGAACCAAACACATGTAACGTTTTTACTTTCAAGAGAATGAGATATTTAAGATAAGCCATTATTGTCACGGGTTTGGATTCATATTGGTCGACGGGAAATTCCGAATGACCTAATTAATCATTTATCTGGCTGATGCCATCCATCACTAGCTTCAAATCACCTGTAAGGTAATATGGAGCTCGAATTGTTACCCAAGGATTTCGTGTTCCTCGTCTGCAATCGGCAGGCGATTTGAGTATGAATCACGCAGGGCCGTAAATCTTTTTGAAAAGAAAACAAATTTTAGTAACAATCTTAATTTTTTAGATGCACGTACTACATGCAAGACCATGTTTAATAAATATAGGTTTCTAAAAACATGTTTTTTCATTGGCTATCTTTATATCGCTTGTTTATTCAAATAACCAAACTGAACAACTTTAAATTCGACAGGAAATGTATGCTTTGAAAATAATTCTTCAAACAGCTACCATTTTGTTATTTTACTTTCAGAATGACCTAAGTAATCATTCATCTGGTTGACGTGATCCATAGCTAGCTTCATATCACCTGTAAGCTAATACGAAGCTCGAATTGTTTTCCAAGGATTTCGTTATCCATGTGTTCAATCGGCATGCGATTTGATTATAAAAAACGCAGGGGAGTAAACTTTAAAAAAAAAAAATAATTTTTAATAACAATCTTTTTTTTTAGATTCAAACACTATATTCAAGACCATATTTAATAAATATAGGTTTCAAAAAACATGTATTTTCATTTTCTATCTTTATATCGCTTGTTTATTTAAATAACCAAACTAAACAACTTTACATTCGACTAGAAATATATGCTCTGAAAACAATTCTTCAAGCAACTACCTTTTGATATTTTACTTTCATTTTTTATGCTACATTTCAGTCTTTACTAATCGTTGCGCTTGTATTTTTTCTGTTTTAAACATGACATTTTAAGTGAAGTACATAAGCGAAAATTGTGAAGTTTTAAGACAGAAATATTCACATGTTATGCTCTAAACGTCAAAAAATAAACACGCTTATACTCATAATTCTCAGACAAAACGGTTTCAATAAAACATAAGATAATCCAATTATTTTAAATAGCCATTTTATAATATAAGTAGACCATAAATGCTTTATAATGATACCTATCAAATGGACATATTTGTCTCTTTTACGAGATGCGGTAGTTTCTAGTATATTATAGTAAGCTGGAAGACAAAATTTTATTCCATTAAAAGTTTTTTGGCGATGAAATATTGAAAGGCTTTAAAATAGATGCTTATTCCTTTAATTTAATTATATTGTAATTATATATTTTTAAATAAGTAAGTAATATTTAGTAAATATACACAATAGCAAACTTTAAATTTTAATATATTAATTTAAAAATAAAAATAATAAAAATAAATGATAAACAGAAAATCATAACACATACAAATGCAGTATTTATATAAGAAACAAGTTGGAAATTGCACGTGAAGCTTAGTAAATGAGGTGCGTTCGTACAATAACGAAGTTTTTAAAATATTCTTGTCATATATCAATCTCATAAAATTGTAAATATTTAATTACAATTTAAATGCGCACCAAACAATGTTCTTCCTATACCACTTTTAAATGGAATACTTTTGTTTGGCGTTTTAAAGCATTAACAAATGCTCTTTGCATCACAGATTATACAAAATGTATATTATAATATGCACTTTATAGATGCATATCCATTTTATTATATTCGAATGAGTGTAACACCATTAAAATGCATTTGCAACGTTTTTCCCCTTTGACCGTAATGTAACGCAATACTTTTGATTGTCCCTGTAATTGAACTATGCATCGGATTTTGATAAAATTTAAAATGACTCGACAAAATTATGTATTTTAAATTTCAAACGATTAAAATGCATTTGAATCTTTTTCCCTAATGACCGTAATGTAATGGAATAGTTTTGATTGTCTCTGTAATTGATATATGCTTTCGATTTTCATAAAACTTGAAATTACTCGACAAAGGTATGTAATAATTATATATTTTAAAATTCAAACGTTTCGGTTGGGTAGTTTTCCACTGTTATATGCGGACGGACAGACGGACTGAACGATAACTATAGGTTCCATGTATTTACATAATTACGAAAGTATCTAAAAATGGCCAAAATCATGCAAACCCCGAAAGAAAAGGCTTTCATTTCATTTTTCATGCAATGTCATGCTCATATGTGTTGTTGCAAAACATCTCTGTTTTAATTTTAAATTTTTATAGACATTCACAAACTCTTAATTGTCTTTAATTAACTCTTCTACTTTAAATTTTGAAATTTATGCATATTAATATTGTAAAACTTTAGGTTCGCCCAGAAGAAATTGGGCAACCATTTGTGAAACAATTGTACTTTTTTTTAATAATAATAAATGTTAGGTGGTGTTTGTTGAGCTCAAGCCATATGGTAAGCCTCCCCACCTATCTGAATCTGAATCTGTTTTAATTTTAATCACTGAACCTAGTAGTACAGTATCTGAATTTAGTAATACAGTGTTACAATTATCTTGTAAATATAACTGTTTTTCATTGTAAAACGCAGAAACCAAATAATTTTGAATTTAACAGGAAATATATGTTCTCAAAACAATTGTTTAAACAACTGCCATCATGTGTTTGTTTACTTTCATATTTTATATTATCTTTAAGCCTTTACTAATCGTTGTTCTTCTTTGTCTGTTTAAAACATGGCCTTTTAAGTTAAGTACATAATGGAGAATTAGAAAGTTTTTAAACATAAATATTCCCACATTATGCTCTTAATGTCAAAAAATAAATACTCTTATACTAATTCTCAAACAAAACGGTTTCAACAGAAACAGGAGACAATCAATTTATTTTAAATAGCTATTTTATAATACATGTTTTCTTTCTAAGTGGTTTATAATGACGCATATCAAATAGGATGCATTTTTCTCCTTTACGAAATGCTATAGTTTCTAGTATATTATAGTAAACTGAAGACAAAATTTTATTTCATTGAAAGTTCGTTGGGGATGAAATATTGAAAGGCTTTAAAATAGATGTTTAAAAAAGTTAATTTAATTACATTGCATTTATTATTTAAAAAATATATGTAATATTTAGTAAATATAAGTAATAGTGAAGTTAAGATTTTAATATATTAAAGTTTAATACATATAAAGATAGATAGATAGATAGATAGATAAATTGATAGAAAAGCATACTACATACAAGTGCAGGTTTTATGTGCCGAAATCATGGACACTCCGTAAGAAAAAGCTTTCATTTCATTTTTCGTTTAATTGTATGTACATATGCAGTGTTATTGCAAAATATCTCCGTTTTAATTTTAATCACTTAACTAAGTAGTGTAGTATCTGGATGTAGCAATAAAATGTTATTACAGAAAATTTACATATATTTCTGTACTAACTTGTAAATGTAATGAAACTTTTTGCAGTGTATCGCTAAGAAAATATTGCGTAACTTTCTGTTGCCCATGCATTATTTACTGCATATGGAATGTTTTAACGACTACTTAACCCGCTAGAACACGCGGTGTCCCGATCGGTTTTGGATCGCAATTTAAAATACACCTCTTATGTGGAAAATAGGTCAGTCTATCAGTATCTTTTTCCAAGGTAGTTCTCCTTCTATCTTTTAGAACCATGTAGATATTTTTAGTCCAAAAATTGGATTTCTGGGCCTCAGAGACCTGCACGCGTGCTCGTATTTATGTTTTTTTTTTTTTTTTTTTTTTAACGCGTTGCTGAGAAAAATTATAATCCACAAATTACAAAATGGATTAAATTTAGTTACGACAATCTTAATAAACCTCTATCAAAAACAGGAAAAAAAGAAAAGATATGTGTCTAGCAGTAAGATGTGTCTAGCAGTAAAAATCAGAAAATCAAAAAAAAAGGGGGGATGTATTTGGAAAACACGGCTTTATTATATGCAATACGTGTAAATAAGCCTTGTGTGAAATTGTTTTTGAACTTCATATGTCAGTATTTAACACTACCTGATACGCCCGGCGTTGCACGGTTCCGAGATAATAATATTAAAGGAACATGAAATTTGTGATTTTATCTCTAACTCGAAATATGTGAAATTACGTTGTCTGAAATACACGGCCATTGACTGTGTGAAAAATTGGTTTCAAAAATGAACAAAAAATATCTAGCGGTAAAAATATTCAAAAAGACTGCAATGGGAAAAGGGAGAGGAACTACTCAAGTAATAATTAGAATTTTGAAAATATCAATGTCAGATACATCAGGAGAGACTTTGGGGGTACTTTCAAGAAAGTTTTGAGCCTCGTAAGTGTCGTAGATTTTGCTAGCCATCGCACAAAAACATACATGTACACAGACAGTGCGTTTAGATATTTTATTAGTCTAGGTTACTGTGGATATTCAAAATAATTCCTTTACTGCTAATTCATTAGTTTTATGGTTTTTGACTTTTTTACGTGCAATTTAAAAATAGATAAGACCATAATGCGTACAAAAAACTGTAATATTGACAAAACTGACAAAAAACCCATGCTAAAGGCACAAAAAATCGTTAAAAACCAAAACGAAAATCGTACTGAAAATCGCAATGAAAAAAATTGCTGAAATTGAAAAATGAAACCAGACAAAATTTAGTTAATTAGGCTTTGAAACAATTTTATTTTTATGATTCTCAAAAAATAGCCCCAAAATATGAAGAAATACTAAAAATCGCAATAAAAAATTTGTTAAAAGTTCCAAAAATCGCCGCATGAATTTCGAATAAACTTTATTGAAAAGAGAAGAAAAATTACTATATTGAGTGAAAAGAATGGAACCGTATTATTTTCACTAATATGGAAAAATCACCTCGAAACATAAAAACAGCCCCAAAAATCGCCTAAAAAATTAAATCAAAAAATTCTAATCAAAAAATCAAAAATCGGGCTTCGAGGTGCAAATCTACATGTATAGAGGTACCTTCCCTCCAAATTTTTTAACTCTACATGCAGCGGTCTCTTCGGATCAGCGCTGATACACAAACATACTTGTCTCTTTATTATTATAGATTACTGTCAATATCCTAATTATTAGTAACTTAATTGCTGATATATTAGTTTTATTTTTTTTACTTGTCTTACATGCAATTCAAGAATAGATAAGAGTATGATGCATACAAAAAACTATAATTTTGACAAAAATGACAAAAAATCGATGCTAAACGCAAAAAATCGCTAGAAATCGCATCGAAAATCGCATTGAATATCGCATTAAAAATCACTGAAATTGAAAAATCATTGCAGACAAAACTTAGTTCATTAGGATGACAGTTTGAATCAATTTTGTTTTTACCATTGTCAAAAAATAGCCGCAAAATGCGAAAAAACACTAAACATCGCATTAAAAAATTCGCAAAAAACTCAAAAATCGCCGCAAGAATGCCGAATAAACTTTATTGAAAAGAGAAAAAAAATACTATATTGAGTGAAAAAAATGAAACCGTATTCCTTTCATTAATATGGAAAAATCGCTTCGAAATATAAAAAGAGCGCTAAAAATCGCTTAAAAAATTAAATTAAAAAATTTAATCAAAAAATCAAAAATGGGGCTCCGAGGTGCAAAACTATATGTATAGAGGTACTTTCCTTCCAAATTTTGTAACTCTACATGCAGCGGTCTCATCAGAACAGCGCTGACACACACACATACTTGTCTCTTTATTATTATAGATTACTGTGAATATCCTAATTAATAACTTTATTGCTGATTTATTAATTTTATTTTTTCAGTTTTTCTTATATGCAATTCAAGAATAGATAAGATCATGATGCATACAAAAAACTATAATTTTGATAAAAAATTACAAAAAATCGATGCTAAACGCACAAAAAATAAAAAAATCGCTAAAAATCACATCAAAAATCACATTGAATATCACATTAAAAATCACTGAAATTGAAAAATCATTGCAGACAAAATTTAGTTCATTAGGCTGAAAGTTTGAATCAATTTTATTTTTATCATTGTCAAAAAATAGCCGCAAAATGCGAAAAAACACTAAAAATCGCATTAAAAAACACGCTAAAAATTCAAAAATCGCCGTATGAATTCCGAATAAACTTTATTTAAAAGAGAAAAAAATCGCTATATTAAGTGAAAAGAATGAAACCGTATAATTTTCACTAATATGGAAAAATCGCCTAAAAAATTAAATTAAAAAATTCTAATAAAAAAATCAAAAATAAGGCTTCGAGGTGCAAATCTACTTGTATAGAGGTACCTTCCTTCCAAATTTTGTAACTCTACATGCAGCGGTCTCTTCGGAACAGCGCTGACACACAAACATACTTGTCTCTTTGTTATTATAGATTTCTTAAAGCTATAAAAATTTAATTATAAATAACGTGACAATTTTGTTTTATTGTTTAAATAATCTTGCGTTTTTTCGTTTTAATAAGTACATTAATTATATTTTACGACATAATTTTAAAATTTCGACATACCTTTTTTCATGTATGTTTTCTCTATATGTCTAATTATACTGTGTAAAATGTGACAGCAAAATCATTTTGTTAATCATGAATAATTAAATGATTTATCGTTTGGTCGGTGGGTTTATCGGTGGATCCTCCGAGATCCACCGCGCGTGCTCGTGCACAGTTAAGAGTGCGCGTTCTCTCGGCTTAATATGTCTATTGTAACTAAAATGGCAAAATTATCCTAGATTGTCCAACAGCCATTCGTCCACTCTTATGACAAAATTGGGTGGGGCTTGTTGAGCTCAAACCATATGGTAGGCCTCCCCACCTAACTGAAACTGAATCTAACTGAATCTGACAAAATTGGGAAGTGACATTACAGTTCCTAAAAATGATCTAAAATGATGTTGAAATTAGCACATCCACCTCAAGCAACATTGCTCTGCAAATAATATATATATATATATATATATATATATATATATATATATATATATATATCAAGTCTTAAATAAAAGATAAATAGTAGAATTACTCCTTCCACCCTGCGTTTAGGAGTTTATCCTACACTGTAAAAAATAACGGACGATTTAACGGAAGTATTACTGGTAATCTAGACGCCACAGTTATACGGAAATTTGAAAGAACTATTAAATTGGAGTTTAACTCATGTAATGTATTGTAAAAACAATTTTCAAATAGAACAGTAGAAAAGCACCTAACCTGCTGACTTCACAATTTAAACCGGTTTTTGCTTGTGTGAAATAATTAGCGATACCTACGATATTTTAATTTTGTTTAGAATTATCGTTCCAATTTTTCGGAACAAAAATCTGAAGAAATTCCAACACTTCATGCGGAATTATTCAATCAATATGTTCAAGTCTAAAAACCGCGACATAAAAGCAATATTTGTCATATATTTCTTCTTTACGCAGTCTATCTTTGTTGAATACAGACACACACACAAAAAAACACTCCATTTGCATCACATGTACAATTGTCAGGGGGAGATGCATTCACTTCCTAGTTACTTTCCGACACATTATCATAAAATAAAGTTACTGGTATCAAACGATTGAGAATGAAGTCTAATGATGTGTAATTGATCTATGTTTAAAATTACGCATGTAGAATTTGCTTAGGAGGTCATCTAACGCAAAAAAACATTGTTTCTTTCAATTGCAAGACACAATATTGGCGCCATGTGTAAATTCTACACTCTTCAATGACCATATACATAAATTTACATAAAACTGATGAGATTAATTTAAGAGAAATTAATTATTTTGAATTAGGGGATGAATACGTATTGAAATTAAGTAAATTACTAAGTAAATAAAGTATTTTTCCAATATGGTATTTTTAATTCATTACTGACACATTATAATTATTAATAAATTATTATGTTTTAACTTTTAAGCTATAGCAAAAATCATATGAGCTAAAGCAAATCTTTATATCTATGCTTTGTTAAATATTTAATTTTGTTTGTTCTTTTTTTGAGGGGGGGGGGATTGGGAAACTCAAAAGGGCATCTAATCCAGAGTTTATGAAAGTACTCCAGCTTTGATTTCTTTTAGCAAGAGTTTAATTTTACAACCACTTATTTATTTGAGTGGCTTGGAAAATTTTCTGGAAATTTTTCGGAAATTTTCCAAAAATTTCGGAAGTTTCAAAATTTACTTGAAATCGCAGCTTATTATCGTTAAAATTCCATTTGTAGTAAGTTGAATAATATATGAAAACAGGAATAAAATATTTAATGGAAAAATATTGAATTTTATAACTAATTATATTAGAAATATCGTGAAAAGAATACATTTTTTTGAGAAAGTTTTTTTTTGTGTATATACTACATGTATGAGGCTGGCTGCATTATAATTTATTTTATTTTTATTGAGCTCAAATATATCACTTATGTATTTGACATGAAGACCCGCTTATAAGACATCATCAATATACAGGGACTATATAGCACAAGGACATTTTACATCATGAAGTACATAAAGAAGAGTTTGTGCAATGGAAACAATGAGATTGGAATCCTCAACCTCCTATACTCGCAAATTATTAAGAGTGTTACTTTGAACACTCAGCAAAAATACATGAGTACTTCTGGTGTATATCACATGCAATGATGTGTGACAACAAGTAATTTATAACGGAATAATACAACTTATTTTTCCGGAAATATCTCATAATTTTAAATAGACGAAGCAAGCACTGCGAAATTAACGGTGGACAACAAGCATAGTGGTTATCAGCTATGTGACTTACACTAAAAAGCCATAGAAACATAATTATAAATAAAATTTGTTATACATAGTTCTAAATAAATTGTAAATATTTCATTTTTTATTTGTATTCTTCATATAAGCTTTTGGCTCGCATTTTATTTACCTTATTTTCAATTCCTAATATTATCTAATTTTAATGTTAATTAAAGTAGATATTTATAATGTAATGCGTTGCTAGTTATAAAAAAAAATACAACGCGATCTTTTAATTTGAATATTTTAGGATAAATTTAACACTTATTAATCTTATTAAATCCTGAATAAAGATTTTTACGGTCAGCATATGTTAAACCTGTGAGGAAGCGCGATAGTTCTGTCAGGCCCGGGAGTTTTTAGATTCGATTGTAAAAAAATAGCCCTTAAAGGGAAAAATGGGCCAGCCTACGAGTACCTGTTCCTAGGTCGTGATCCTTTGGTCCTTTAGAATGCTGAATTGCAAGAAGATATCTTTAGTCGATAAACTGGATTTTATGGCCTCTGAGACCGGCACCCATGCTCGCATTTCTGTTTTTATTCAAACGCATAGCTGTGACAAATGCAACTCTTTATAAACATATAAACGTACGAAAAGGCTTAAATTAAAGTGGTGCTGAACAGCTTAATAAACCCCCATAAAATAAATAAATAAATAAATAAAAACACTATGATAAAGAAATGTTACATTTTTCCAACGTCAAAGGACACAAAACCGAAAGTAACACGTCAAAATATTTATAAGAACAACGTATGCGGCGAGCACGAATAAATTACATGCAATACATGTAAGTAATCTTTATATGAAAATTATTCTGAATTTCATACATAAGTAATTAACATATATTAACATAATAATAATTAAATTATGAAAAAATGTAACAATTTCATAGTATTATACAACTAATCTTGTATTTTTTCATATTAATAAGTACATTAATTGTTTTTAAAGACTTTTTTTTAATTTTTAAATATTTGTTTCAAGTACATTTTCTCTATATGTCTCTTTTTACCGGGGAAAATGTTGCAGCAAAAACTTTTTTTTTAGTCAAGAGTTATTAAATGATTTTTAAAAGGAAAACACTTACGGGCCTAAGAGGGCTTCGAGGGCCGAATATAAGTTATTCTCATGCGAGATTCGTTCAAATTTTTGAAAGGAAAATCAGATTTACGACAAAATATGCATAGTTTGTTTTGACTAATTTATGTGATTTCTTTAAAAAATTACATAAAACTTAAATTATCAAAAAATGAGATTTTCTTTTTTGGTTTATTTTGATAATTTAATGTTTCTCTACAGTATGCAATAAACCTATTTATAAATCAGCATTACCCTTTAAGTTATAATCATTCATATACAGTGAGTATGGCAGAATGGCAGGAAATGTCAAAATTAAAGAAAAATCGTTTCTAAGACTAGTTTCTCAGATTAGATGGTGAACACAATTACTTTTGAACTTTATAGGCTAAAGCTTAAAAAAAATTAACTAGCTATTAGTTTTTTTACAGTCGTTATGCTATAACCAAAATTTCTTATTATCCCCCCCTCTCCCCCCCAAAAAACACCTGCGGAAATTTCTTAGGCAATTTCATCAAAAATCTGTAGAAAATATGTAGGTGATTATGTAGGCCCATTCAGCATGTATTTTTAAGAATATCCTAAAATTCTGCAGATATTTTTAAGATAAAACCATGGCCAACTATATCTACAGGGCCAATTATTTCAGATTAATGTATGGAGTCTCTGATACCTTGCCCAAGTTATTCTGACCAATCGTGCATACCCTGAATCAAAACAATGACCATGTGCACATAACAGTTCTCATACAATGCTAATTTGTGCAGGGTATGCACCACGTGGTCCAATGAAATGGTTCAGGGTATGACGCTGAGCCAAATTTCCAATTTTTGGTGCTTTTTAGAGAAATGCGCAGGCCGTTATGTATCTAATAGGCAATGGTAAAACCAAATCTAAGAAATCCCTTCAGATTTGTGTAAAATTTCTGAAGAAACAGGAGATTTTTTTCAGATAATTTTAAGATTATTTTTGGGGGGTTATTATTATGAATATTATTAATTTGTACTTGTAAAGTTATACAAAAAAGTTCACACTTTATTTTATTTTGTGTTAAAATAAAATTTTATAAAAAACCTCATATATTGGTTTTAAATTAGAAATAGATTTGCTATGATAATATTTTGTTTAAAATTGTTTAATAAATAAATTAGAAATTTATCATGCGCGCTGCATGTAACCATGTATCAGTCAAATAAATTTCTAAAAAAAAATAATCATTAATTTTGTATATTTAGCACCTATTTTTTTAAAATAATGTAATGAATGTTATACAAAATGCAAAAAAAGTGTATATTAATTGAATATTTGTGTTTTCATATTTTGAATAAGGCGATGTATTTTTACTGTTTCAACAAATTCAAATGTGCTGTAGGTCGTTGCAGAAACAAGGAGACACAATGTCAGCATGTGTGTATTTGTTGGTATATATGTATGTGCATCGTTTCAACAAAGAAGTCCGATTGACGCTGCATCAATATTTTGTTCTGTTTCGATTTTTGAGCAAGTGGCAAAGCAACGTATGCATGCACCAACTTTGTGGCTCCCAGTTGCTAAAAAGACAGATTCACATCAGATGCCCTGTGCCCCCGTAATTATTTTAAGTGTAAAAGTATTTTTATTTCATTAATGCACTCAAAATAGTTCAAGCGAAATACAAATGATAAATCTTAATAATTAACAAATTAGAATTAAAATATATTGATGACTTAAAAAATATATACCAGGGGTGATCAAATGAAAAGGTACGAAACGACGCAGAAACGTAACAGTTAAATATTTGCATATTCCGCCATGGGAGAACGTAGCGAGACATCTCGGGATGCGATTGGAATCTCTGATTGGAATCGGAACATGCGGGCGCCCACATGCACAGTAGAAAGCAGTGGCTTTTATCAAAAATGGCGTCCAAATGATGCGGCAGTCTGTATTAGGACAGGATGGCTTTTGCGTTGCAAAATTCGACGACTGAGAAGTAGCGAGGTGTTATCCCATTTCTGACAGCAGAAGGTGAAAAACTGCCAGCTATTCATCGCCGGATGGTGACAGTTTACGTGTAGAAATGTGTCTCTGACAAGTCTTTCAGAAAATGGAGTGCCCGTAAACTATCACCATCTGCCGGTTTCTCACCTTCCGCTGTCAGAAATGGTATAACACCTCGCCGCCCCTCAATCGTTGAATTTTGCAACACGAACGCCACCCTGTCCTCATACGGACTGCCGCATCATTTGAACGCCACTTTTGATAAGTGCCTCTGCTCTCTAATGCGCATGCGGGCGCCCGCGCATGCTCTGATCCCAGTGAGAGACTCAAATCGCATTCAAAGATATCTCGCTACGTTCTCCCATGGCGGAGCATAAAAATAATTAACTGTTACATTTTTACGTCGTTTCGTAGCTTTTCATTTGATCATCCCTTGTATATAAAATTTCTTTTATATTAAAACACTCAAAAAGTATCATAAATTAAGCAGGAATTGTAGCCATTTTAATAATGTACATCGAAAAGTTTTTCGTAAAACAGCTTACTATAAAATCAATATATTTTAGTCCTAACGACTTTACTCATTTTTTAATGTATTTTAACATTTAAAATAGAATAACCCAATTCTACACTATATGATTTTTTTACGTCAAGTATAATGCAATAATTTAATTTAAATAATTTAATTCAAGAAGCTCTCAATACACAATTCAGAATAAATGGTCCACATAGAAAAAATAAATTCCTACGTTTAATGCATTAAGAAAGAATTGTAGTTTTTATATAAGCGGCGATACAGTTTTTTTTTCTTTCGCAAACATACGTACATATATATTTCTCCTTATATAAATATACTAATGGATGTAAGCTGTTTTTACATTAAAAAAGTCGTGGTATCGTTTATAGATGTAATATCTTTTTTATGGAAAACCTATTCATTAGGCACGTTAAAAACTGATTAAATATTACACTTGTTATTTGCATTAATGTTTTAAAGTTTGGTGCCGAAAATTATTTACATAAAAGAAATATAAGCCACACTATCATTCAAAAACTCATGATTGTCTAACATAAAAAATTCATGTTCAAAATTAACTTAATTTTTAGATTTGGTTGATTATCTCCAGTCTTACTGAGCAGATTTTAATAAAATTTGGTATGTTCATGCGGTAATATACTGCAAAAAAAAAAAAAAAAAAAAAAAAAAAAAAAAAAAAAAAACATTTAGGAGTTATAATATGCGCGCATGAATGTACGTGAAGATTATTAGTGTCAAAAGACAAATCACACAGACTACAACTTCAAACCAAAAAGTAGTTTATTAGAGGGTATGGTCTCCTTTTCCAGTTATATAATTCTACATGAAATTAACACAATGGAACACAACACAATATACATCAGGCAGTTTATGAGATCCTGTGGCAGCAACCTCTCTGACAATGCTCTGGGTGGATCGGGGGGGGGGGTGGGGGGTGGAGTTCCAAGATTCCTCTCCTAAAACATCTGTAAGACTAAGATCTAGAGATCTGATTCTCGTGCGAGTCATGACGCGAGAAATCATCTAGCGAATATCTTCATTTACCAGAAATTCAGATATCTCTGTCTGGATGCACATTGCACTGTATTAAAAGGAAATCAGGTCACTTCATTAGAAAAGCAAAAACAGGGTATTATGTTTGCATTCAGATTATTGTGTTTTCAGACAGTCAACTTCGAAATTCCATGGCGCACGAACATTTTGCAAGCTGTGTGAACTAATGACTTTCTTTGTATTCTCTTTTTAGTTATGCTTCTTTTTTTGTTCTATGATTGTTCTGAAAAAACGAGAACGAGACGTATATTTGTACACATTATAAATTAGGATATAAACGAAAAGAAATATTGTTCATGTAATATTTATGTTCGTCTTGTAAATTAAATGTTATAGTTTCATTCAAAGGGATGTTTTATTGAAGAATATACTTATCATTCAGACGAGATAAACCATATAAAAGCGAATAACCTACATTCCGAGGTAAGAAATTTAGATTAATAAACATTCTAGTATTTATTACGAAACATTTTTTGGCGCCTTTAAATCGCCATATGTTCTATCAGCTAATTTCTAATTACTTCTGAATACAAAATCTCGACTTTTCATCTCGGGTACTGCAAGTAAAACTTCGCTAATTTCTGGTGTCTCTAACACTTCAATTGTAATACCTTTATTTTTCACTTCGGGATTTTTCAAAATAATTCTGTATCGCTTGCATTTCTGATTTATCGCGTCTTTCGAACCAAATGCATGAATCGTAACATCTTCCTCACCCACTTCTTGTAAGCCTAATTTTTCTGCAACGCTACTCAATATAAATGATCTGCGATCCTAAGTCATATAATAAAGATAATTTCGACTTATTTTGTTTTCCAATAGTAGTAGCGGCAGTAGCGGTTTGCAAATAAATATCTCGTGTTAAATTCGCATTTTGAATTTATGAAACTAATGTATTGGTTTTTTCTCCTTTATCCTCCCCTTCTTCATAAATCACTGAATTATGTCTCCGAACACAAAATTTACATCTATTTTTAGATTTGCAGTATTTAACTAGGTGAAATTTTTTCAAACATAAAAAGCATCTTGCTTGATTCTTTATAATATTTTTCTTCTCCTCTATGGTTTTAGCATAAGTTTCTGCATCATAGCATTCTGAGCAAAATATGCAATTATTTTCAACGTTTGCATTCAAAGTAGCTGTCGTAGGCATTCTGTGCTTAAATGATTTACTGTTAACAAAATCTGTATCTGAAAAGTCTTTTTTACGACTACTTTGTTATAAAATCTTTTTTTTTTCATCTGATTCTGTCTTGCGAAACGGAAATGTACCTTCTCTTGTTTCTATTTCCGCTTTTAAATAATAATCATGGTTTAACGGACCCAAGTGGCTGCAAAAAAAGAAAACATTCTGGCCTCAAAAAACAAAAGTAATTGATGTCAAAGTTGCTGAAGAAGAGAAAAGAAAATCAAAGCGAACAAAAATTGTCCAAACTAGCTATGTGACTCAGGAAGAGAAGACAACTTTTAAAATTGAAAATTACAGTACAATTACTAGACTATTTCGCATCACCTGTTGGATATTCAGATTTGCGAATAATACAACGAAACATGCCAATAAACTTTCGGGACCTTTGAGTGCTGAAGAAATGTTGAAAGCAGAGCAATATTGGATAAAACAGACGTAAGAAAGATTCTTTCCAGAAGAAAAAGAAGCATTGTTTAAGAAGAAATTGGTCCCAAGAAAATCCAAAATTCTAAATTTAAAATCCGTTCTTTGACGAATATGGAATCCTGCGATTAAAAAGAAGACTCCAAAATCAAAATTAAGTTATTCAGAAGCCCATCCAATTACCCTTCCAAGCAAAAGCCATTTTACAGATCTTCAAATCAGAAAAGCTCATGAAGAGGTAGTTCATGCTGGAATTTCCGAAATACTTGTCCAATTAAGAAAATGATTGTGGATTAAAAAGTGTAAGCAACAAGTAAAACTTATAATAAGAGGATGTATCATCTACAAAAACAGCACTAAACCTTATTGCCAAGATATTGCACCCCTTCCTCCAGATAGAATTAAAGAAGCATCACCGTTTAAAGTTACTGGAGTAGATTTCCTAGGTCCTTTATATCTAAACAATGGTGCAAAGATGTACGTTGCTTTATTTACTTGCGCAGTAGTAAAAGCGGTGCATTTAGGGATTATTATGAATTTAACAACAGTCGAATTTTTAATGGCTTTTCGAAGATTCATCTCAAGGCGTGGAATTTGCAACATTATTTACACTGACAATGCTAAGACCTTCAAGAAAGCGGATAGAGATTTATAGAAACTCTGGAATTTGCTGAAAAATCTCGAGGTGCTAAACTATTTTAGTGAAAAAAGAATTAAGTGGAAATTCATCGTGGAAAGAGCAACGTGGTGGGAGGATTCTGTGAGATACTAGTGCGTTCAACGAAGATGTGCCTTAAGCAATTTCCTTGGAAGATCTTCATTAGACTACAAAGAATTTGAAACTACTTTACTGGAAGTGGAAGTTATTTTGAATTCCCACCCATTAACCTTTGTGTCCAGTGATGCCAATGAGCCAACTCCCTTGTGTCCAGCACATTTTCTTGTGGGAAAAACACAGTGTTGCCACCGGAAAAACACAAGAATCACTCCTTCTTCAAAAAATGAATTAACTCGCAGATATAGATACAGGTTAAGCTTAGTTCAACACTTTTGGTTGAAGTGGAAACAGTTTTATCCGATGGACTTAAAAACTCTCCATTATACAGCAACATTATTTACACTGACAATGCTAAGACCTTCAAGAAAGCGGATAGAGATTTATAGAAACTCTGGAATTTGATGAAAAATCTCGAGGTGCTAAACTATTTTAGTGAAAAAAGAATTAAGTGGAAATTCATCGTGGAAAGAGCAACGTGGTGGGAGGATTCTGTGAGATACTAGTGCGTTCAACGTCCAAAGGCATACAAGTAATAAAAGGAGCTGTCGTTCAGATCAAAAAAGACAACCAACCAAGGCTCTTGTGGAAATTAGGCATTATTGCAGATATCAATCCTGGTAGAGACGGAAAAGTTCGTGCATGCACCATAAGACTAGCAATAAGCAATGTTATTCGGCGAGCAGTCCAACACTTATACCCACTGTAACTTGCCTGTAAAGATCAATAGCCTATCTTTCTGGGCCGGAGGATGTTGTGTTTTCAGACAGTCAACTTCGAAATTCCATGGCGCATGAACATTTTGCAAGCTGTGTGAACTAATGACTTTCTTTGTATTTTTTTTTAATTATGCCTTTTTTTGTTGTTCTATGATTGATCTGAGAAAACGAGAACGAGACGTACATTTGTACGCATTATAAATTGAGATGTAAACGAAAAGAAATATTGTTCATGTAATATTTATGTTCGTCTTGTAAATTAAATGCTATAGTTTCGTCCAAAGGAATGTTTTATTGAAGAATATACTTATCATTCAAACGAGATAAACCACATACAAGCGAATAACCTATATTCCGAGGTAAGAGTTTTAGATTAATAAAGATTACGAAACACTATTACGAAACACTGTTAAAGAGGTTTTACTAAAGACAGAAAAGGGTGTGTGTACCTTTCCGACATGGTGCTTGCCCAAACCATCCAATATCTGCTGACACACTGGTCGTTTTCTTGGATTCTAGAAGACACCTTGTTTTCTCCAGATAAAAATTATGCGTCGAGTATTTGTGTTTAGGTTAGACAGAGATTCATCTGTGAATAAGGTCACCCATCGCTCCCTGGTCTGAAGCCTGTGACACCTGCAGCATGATAAACAGATTTTTCTGTGTGCAAAAATGTGTGGGACACACGAAGCAGGTTTTATTACAATAAATCTTCTTTAATGTGGCATAACAGTAACAGTTGAAGCATGGTGTCTTGTGGCCGCTTAAAGTTTATGTTCGAGCTTAGAAGCTGTTGCACTTGTTATATATCTCTGAAACGGGCAAATATCAATCTTCCTTGGCTTAGATTCTCATGACTCTTAAAAGACCTTACGCAGGCTTTCTCTGTATAGATCCAGTGTCTTTAAACTGTTTCCATAAGATAAACACGACGCTGAGAGATAAGTGGAAGTAGCTAGAAGTCTGCACTTCAAATTGCGATTGTTTCCATTTTTCACGCAGTTTTCCGCTATTGTCCACAATCCAAAAGTTTGTGATTTCCCATTTTAACACTTTCCAGCAAAATTGAAAAGTGTTAATCCTTTCGGTTTTTCTGTCCGTTTGCCTCGCTCTAACTCTCGTAAACATACTTGGCATGAAATTTGAGGAACTTATTGATGTTTATCCTAGCAATATGACCCTAACATATTGAAAATGAAGTTTGTAGTGTGTATTTTTTTTACAAGGACAGATAAATATTTTCGTTACATTACAGCATATGGGAAAAAATTATTTCAAATGAATTTTAAAAAAGTTACACCATGTCAAACATATTCAAATTTACATACATTTATGAAATACACTAAGATGTGCATTCTGTAAAGAATGCGATGAAACGAATAAGTTTTATTTATTTACAGAAAACAAAATAGAATTCCGTTATTTAATGCTAAAGGGAGGAACAGTTTGGAACTTATTTTAATTAAATTGATATACGTTAATTTATTTACGACATTTAATGCGATACAATTTAATACGATAAAATATGTTATATTTGTATTATAAGTGATGCATAGTATTTACAGGGAGAAATTGTTTGAAATTTTTCAAACAATATATTCTATCCGAAGTACTGTATATCATCGATGATATCTGATGGAGGGATGAAATGCATTTTTTAAATGAAGATATAGTTTTTTTAACTTTCACTAAATGTACGCATATTATATTGTGTGTATAACTGCTATTGTTGATACAAAGATATGTATAGCTAAACTACACAAAAGAGCTTTGAAGTGTTACTGAATGCGAGCATAATTTATTTAAAGGTGGTTTTAAAATAAGATAAAATTATTTTACGCTGTACCGCATTCAGTTTCCTAAGAAATGGTTTCAGAATACAAATAAAGTTATATTCAGGGTCACGCAAAAAAACGGATACATGGTCCATAATTTCTGGAAATATGATTCAAGTAATTTAAGGTGCGTTTTAGTTTGAAATATTTTTTTTGCGAAATACTGGAATATAATAAAGGTACTAGGTAAACTATAGACCCGAACAAAAGGTTTAAAGTATTTTTCTATATATGAGTATATATTTCTGAAAAAGAAATTTAATCCGATTAGGCGTTTTCTTTCTAAACTAAATTTCCGCATTATATAGTATATATATATCAACAAACAGATCAAATACAGGTCCGTTTAAAAGTATTGTAATAAGTGTTTGGCTATGGACAGGAACACCTTATTTCCCTGAATAACGAAGTTTTGTTAAAGATTTCAGGAAGTATTGGAAAGTGTTTCATAATCTACTCTTAACGCATGATTTTTCTTATATAAATAATAGTCTGCTTCTTAATATCACCGAATGTTAAAAAAAAGATAATGAACAAGGTGTACGGATGAACAGAACGAAAAAAATGCTATGTTACTTTAAACAGCCTGTGTCTCTATCTACTGCATCCAGAAACGCGTGTGTGATTGTGTTTTTGACACTAAAGAAATGGATTTTTCTTTCGAAGCATTAGTTTTACCTTCCGTTGAGTACTTTTCATTCAATTTGATAAATATATATATCCTTATAAGCTTGAACGTGAATGTATATAATCTAGTTTTCTCAAATCCTTGAAAAATGAAATAGAGGTTATTTATCCTCTCGTAAGGAAAAGTAAGTAAAATATACAGGGTGAGTCATAAATATCGAAACAATAGGCTATCTCTTTAAATATTGCCGTTAGACCTATACTTCCAATTGCAAAAATTCATAAAAAAATGTGAAATTTTTTATAAGATAAATTGCGACTTCATGGGGGTTCTAGTTGAAAAGTTACGAAAATTAAATTTTTATACGGCCCCCGTAGGACAAAAACTCCAATTAGGAAAACTTTCCTTGTTCAATCCTGAATAAGACACAAAAAGTTGCATCTTCATATCTCCAAAATTCGCAAAGTTATAGCTGTTTAAAAAATTCATCAGGTTTTAAGGGATTAGATACACATTGAAATGCCCGCAATTCAAAAAACAATGTTACTTTAACAGTTCTAGAAAACGCGAAAAAAAAATCTATTTCTTGAGTTAGAATTTTGATTTTTTTTTCTTTTTTTGTGATGATTAGCCTTATAATTTGCTAAGAAATTCACATTCTAAAATTTCTCATACAATTTATAAAAGTTTCATGTGGTTAACACTGGTTTAAATGGGACAATCAAAAATCGTTATAACTCTTAACATTATTTATCGGATTACAATTTCTTTCCATTTAATTAAAGATAAAAATCTGATTTTAGTTTTGTTCCAAGATTTTTTTTTACATTAATTTTAAAATTATTAAAATTTTATTGAAAAAAACAATATAACATTTAAAAAAATCATATTTTCAAAAGCAAACATTTTTTCAAAAGTAAACATTTTTTCAAATTTGCCGAAACAAAACTAATGTAAAAAAATCAAAAATGACGTGTTTCAAGTTCTTTTTTCTTTTAAAAATTCTTAACATTTAATAATTTAAAGACAAGAAATAGAGGATAAAAAATCCATTATGTAGAAAAACGAAGTGTATTGTTTAAATGTCCGTCAGTTATTTAAAAAAATGCTTTTTCTAAGATGCAGATTAAATCTCTTTTTTTTCTTTTTAAATTTACCTCTGACAACTTCAGGCTTTTTATCGTCCTCCAGAGGATGTTAAAAATCTATATTCTGGGCCCAGGTAGGGCCAGGACCGAGATGCTACTTTTTTCTGAAGACCCGTCAGGGCGGGCCTAGCATACTTATCATAAAGGAGGGGACTGCTTCCTTCAACTTAGGTGCACTCTGAATGAAATTTTCATACCGGTCTCGACACAACCCGTATTAAAATCACTGTCTCTGACTGACTTAACACGTGCATAAAATAAATAAAATTAGGCTCAATTGAATTTTTTGCAAAAAAAATATAGATTTTAAAATCTTTATTTTACAAAAAAAAAAAAAAAAAAAAAAAAAAAAAAAAAAAAAAAAAAAAACATTTTTTTAAATAGATTATTTAAAGGATAAAAAGATTAAATACGATAAAACCAGTGAAAAAATATATGTTGATCCATGCAAAATAAATGCAATAGTACCTGAAAAGAAAATAAGCTCCAATTACATCTGTCTATAACGTAATTTTTCTTTCCTATATGATTCCGTCTTAAAAAGTTTTAGTGCATAACATTTTTCAGAGTCTCCAACGCATGGGATATGGATTAACGATATTAAAATATAAGTGAAACATTTACATATCAATAGAGATTCAGTGATAAAATAAATATATTACAGCCTTTGGCGTTTCTTTAATAAAAGTCCTTTCGGCAATGCCGGGAGGAAGAGGTAGCTTTCATATACTTATACATTTATTTATTTATTTTAAAGTAAGTTACATTGTTCAAAAATACTAAACTCAAATTAGTGGAAATAATCTTATAAAATTAGTGATTTTATAAGTCGTCGTGAATGCTAGTTTTTGTCAAGACTGAATATTAATAGGAATTTTTAGAAATTAGTCATCTTTTATTCAACCTGGTTTTATTTTAAGCGATTTAGAGAGTCACCAAATTCCACGATATCATAAAGTGTAAACCATTTTAAAGCAACATGATGGATCGTTCAGATCAGACCGTTTCAAAATGTCAGCCATAAGCAAAAATCAAAGTGCTATAACTCAATCACTTTATTAAGATATAGACAAAACAAAAAGTGTTCTGGAATCATTGTTTTCAGTTTTAATGCGTAAAAGAAAAATATTTTTCAGCTTTTAATTTTTTCGCATTTAATTTTAAACTTTAAAAATTTTTAAAAATTTAAAATGGCTACCATTTTGAAACAAAATGGTGGATGATGTTGGCCAACGAATTCGGTCGAGACATTTGTATGTACTATGTACATACCAACTTCCATTGAAATCGGTTCATAAATACGCGTGTTATCACGTGACAAAATCAGATCGTTTCAAAATGTCAGTCATATGAAAAATTCAGAGTGCTATAACTCAATCATTTTGTAAGATATAGGCAAAATAAAAAGTGTTCTGGAATCGTTGTTTTAAGTTCTAACAAGTAAAAGAAAAATATTTTTCAAATTTTGATTTTTTCGCATTTAGTTTTAAATTTTTAATTTTTAAAAAAAATTAAAATGGCCATCATTTTGAAACAAAATGGCGGATGATGCTGGCCAACGAACTCGGTCGACACATTTGTATGTACTATCTACATACCAAGTTTCATTGAAATCGGTTCATAAATGCGCGTGTTATTACGTGACAAAATCAGATCGTTTCAAAATGTCAGCCATATGAAAAATTCAAAGTGCTATAACTCAATCATTTTGTAAGATATAGACAAAATAAAAAGTGTTCTGGAATCGTTGTTTTAAGTTCTAACACGTAAAAGAAAAATATTTTTCAAATTTTGATTTTTTTGCATTTAGTTTTAAATTTTAAATTTTTTAAAAAATTTAAAATGGCCACCATTTTGAAACAAAATGGCGGATGATGCTGGCCAACGAACTCGGTCGAGACATTTGTATGTACTATGTACATACCAAGTTCCATTGAAATCGGTTCATAAATGCGCGTGTTATTACGTGACAAAATCAGATCGTTCCAAAATGTCAGCCATATGAAAAATTCAAAGTGCTATAACTCAATCATTTTGTAAGATATAGACAAAATAAAAAGTGTTCTGGAATCGTTGTTTTAAGTTCTAACACGTAAAAGAAAAATATTTTTCAAATTTTGATTTTTTTGCATTTAGTTTCAAATTTTAAATTTTTTTAAAAATTTAAAATGGCCACCATTTTGAAACAAAATGGCGGATGATGCTGGCCAACGAACTCGGTCGAGACATTTGTATGTACTATGTACATACCAAGTTCCATTGAAATCGGTTCATAAATGCGCGTGTTATTACGTGACAAAAATCAGATCGTTTCAAAATGTCAGCCATAAGAAAAATTCAATTTGTCGGCCATTTTAAATTTTTAAAAAAATTTAAAATTTAAAATTAAATGCGAAAAAATTAAAAGTTGAAAAATATTTTTCTTTTACGTGTTAGAACTTAAAACAAAGATTCCAGAACACTTTTTATTTTGTCTATATCTTACAAAATGATTGAGTTATAGCACTTTGAATTTTTCATATGGCTGACATTTTGGAACGATCTGATTTTGTCACGTAATAACACGCGCATTTATGAACCGATTTCAATGGAACTTGGTATGTACATAGTACATACAAATGTCTCGACCGAGTTCGTTGGCCAGCATCATCCGCCATTTTGTTACAAAATGGTGGCCATTTTAAATTTTTAAAAAAATTTAAAATTTGAAACTAAATGCAAAAAAATCAAAATTTGAAAAATATTTTTCTTTTACGTGTTAGAACTTAAAACAACGATTCCAGAACACTTTTTATTTTGTCTATATCTTACAAAATGATTGAGTTATAGCACTTTGAATTTTTCATATGGCTGACATTTTGGAACGATCTGATTTTGTCACGTAATAACACGCGCATTTATGAACCGATTTCAATGGAACTTGGTATGTACATAGTACATACAAATGTCTCGACCGAGTTCGTTGGCCAGCATCATCCGCCATTTTGTTTCAAAATGGTGGCCATTTTAAATTTTTTAAAAAATTTAAAATTTAAAACTAAATGCAAAAAAATCAAAATTTGAAAAATATTTTTCTTTTACGTGTTAGAACTTAAAACAACGATTCCAGAACACTTTTTATTTTGTCTATATCTTACAAAATGATTGAGTTATAGCACTTTGAATTTTTCATATGGCTGACATTTTGAAACGATCTGATTTTGTCACGTAATAACACGCGCATTTATGAACCGATTTCAATGAAACTTGGTATGTAGATAGTACATACAAATGTGTCGACCGAGTTCGTTGGCCAGCATCATCCGCCATTTTGTTTCAAAATGATGGCCATTTTAATTTTTTTTTAAAATTTAAAATTTAAAACTAAATGCGAAAAAATCAAAATTTGAAAAATATTTTTCTTTTACTTGTTAGAACTTAAAACAACGATTCCAGAACACTTTTTATTTTGCCTATATCTTACAAAATGATTGAGTTATAGCACTCTGAATTTTTCATATGACTGACATTTTGAAACGATCTGATTTTGTCACGTGATAACACGCGTATTTATGAACCGATTTCAATGGAACTTGGTATGTACATAGTACATACAAATGTCTCGACCGAATTCGTTGGCCAACATCATCCACCATTTTGTTTCAAAATGGTAGCCATTTTAAATTTTTAAAAATTTTTAAAGTTTAAAATTAAATGCGAAAAAATTAAAAGCTGAAAAATATTTTTCTTTTACGCATTAAAACTGAAAACAATGATTCCAGAACACTTTTTGTTTTGTCTATATCTTAATAAAATGATTGAGTTATAGCACTTTGATTTTTGCTTATGGCTGACATTTTGAAACGGTCTGATCTGAACGATCCATCATGTTGCTTTAAAATGGTTTACACTTTATGATATCGTGGAATTTGGTGACTCTCTAAATCGCTTAAAATAAAACCAGGTTGAATAAAAGATGACTAATTTCTAAAAATTCCTATTAATATTCAGTCTTGACAAAAACTAGCATTCACGACGACTTATAAAATCACTAATTTTATAAGATTATTTCCACTAATTTGAGTTTAGTATTTTTGAACAATGTAACTTACTTTAAAATAAATAAATAAATGTATAAGTATATGAAAGCTACCTCTTCCTCCCGGCATTGCCGGAAGGACTTTTTACTTTTTGTAATGAAAGCTACCTAATAAAAAGTATAAATATAAAAACGAAAAGCTATAAAAGAATTTTTTGGTTATAACTCCTCCATATGAAACTTTTTTCCCACGCCGAATTAAAAAACTATGTAGAAATTTGCGACTGAACCGGGCTATGTTTTAAACGATATTCCAAACCGGTCCGGGTTATGATGTATTTTTTCAGGCCACGCCGAACTCTTTCCCTTATGGGTCGGTTTAGGACCAGACGTAGATATTTTGACCCGGGCAGATGTCTGGTGTACCAATTTAGCGTAAAAACCATACGCTGCCAAATACGCTGCTTTTATGTCCAAAGAAAAAGCGCTATCTTAAACCGATTTTTATTAAATTGCAATTTGTGAATGTTCCCTAACAAGCGTTGAAATTGAGTAAAGAAATCACAGTTTACAGGCTGAGAAAAGTGGTGTATATCAGAAATTTTTGAGGATTTTGGGATTTAATATCTCTGTGGGATTTTTAGATACGGAGATGAAATTAGTTTTGTTCAAATTAGGAATGTATAACGAATAATTTCCTAATTGGAAATTTTCCCTACGGGGGCCGTATACAAATTTAATTTTCGTATTTTTTCAAATAGACCCCCCCATGGAGTTGCAACTTATCTTAACAGAAAATTCACCTTTTTTATGAATTTTTGCAATTGGAAGTATGGGTCTAGGGGCAATATTTGAGGAGATATTTATGACCCACCGTATACCGGGTGTCCCAAAAATGACTGATGGATTTTAAAATTTAATAACTTGAAAACGGTGACAGCTATTAAAAGTTTTTTTGCAGGAGGGTTATGATTAATGTCAGGAGTTTTTTACCGTAATTTTTTAATTATGTTTGCATCTCAAACAATAGGTGGTGCTGACGGCGATTGAAGGCCAGGTGATCAATGCTGAGTGAAGCGTCGACGGAAGCTTCTCTGATGTTTATATATATATATATAGGGTATTAATATTGTAAAGAGTGTTGTATTTCATGTTCATATGTTCAAATGGTGTATTAATCATATTACTATTAATTTTCTGATGGTTACATATTTGGGATATTAGTGCTGTTTACGAGTTAAGGAGGAAAGCAGGCCCATTATCTCTGGTGGTCATCTCTGGGTTGCTGACTATCGCCGGACTGGCACCTAGTAAACAATGTCTTGACGGTGATTTTAGGAATGGATTTATGCGTAAACTTATGGCAGGCTAATAAAAATTAGACCTCACACACGATCGCGTGTTTTTGAGATCGCGGCTTACCTTCCATGGAGTGGGAGTAGGGATGGTGGGGCTCATCCCCCCCCTCGGAGACTATCCAGTGAATAAACTTTTGAGGGGTCAATAGTGTAGAAAAGTTACTGGACGTCAAGTTCTGATTGAACGAGGGGAGGGGGGAGCCCCGCCTGCTATGGTGGAATGAAAAAAACACAGTTTTAGGAGGATAATGAGACAGTAATGTGTGCTCTTGGAGATGAAGATGCTTTTTAAAAATGCTCACTTTTTGAGGTGAAAAACCTCAACGAAAAATATATTCACCGACTCGGAAATTATGAGTCTAAAAATAATGTTTGGATCGCAAAGACACCGTAAATAGCACTGCTCCCGGAGATATGGCGAAATCGACTGGTGTAAGGAATAGTTGGATAAATCTGATATGCCTAAACTGCCAAGGATATGAAGGTAGTACCTTTTTGTTTTATTGTTCCCAGTTACTTTGGGTTTATCAATGAGTAGTAGGAGTGTATGCTGAATTGGTAACCATGTGTCAAACTAATAAGATGTTAAATTAATTATTTAATCAAGTAGTATCAATAATAATTGAAGTAAGCAAATATTTAATTGTGTTTTTCTATTTTATTTAAATCAAGCGTGCCGTGTGACGCATCATTAAGGTGTAAATATTGCTGTAAATAAATATGTATTAATTGTTAACCTTGAATATTTCATTTCGACCATGCGTCCTATTTTATTTTATTATCATTGTATTTTGATTAAAAATCAATTACAATTAGGTTAAAGAGTTTTATTGGTTTCAAGTTCTGGTGTTTAATTACGGTCTAAAAGTTAAACCTCCTTCGAAAAACATTCACAAAGCAGTGGGGATAGTTGAGGCTGATGCCTCCCTCCTAATTTTGGGGCTAATTGAGGGGAAACCATTATCTCAGGCATTAACCAGGACCCTTAACGATCACTTTCATTTTATTAGGAATTGAAGAATTTTATTTAACACTATGAATATTCCAAATAGAGTGGTTAGGAGTGGCTTATCTAATTCACTAAGGGATTTTGGGGTATGCTGGCATATTTGGTTAATTAATTCTGTTCCAGGAGTCTGGATCTACCCAGCAGTTTTATTATTTTTTCCTAAGTACACAAGTAGCTTTTATAATTATTACCTATAATAAAGTTTATAAATACTTACATAATTCTTATTATATTTGTATAAGTAAATCTAATAATTTTACATTTAGTTCTTTTTAGAAACCTTGATAGTAAAAATATTCCTTGCAATGCTCTTTTCTTGATGCATAATTTATATGATGTGTATGGTTTAAATTTTTAAAGTTATTTATACTTTTAGAAAAAGGATATAGTAACACATGTATTAAAAACATATTGCGTGCGTCAAAATAGATCCACCTCGTCTAGTGGCCTCATAAACTGTACCCATGAAAAAAAGATATATGTATATATATATATATATATATATATATAATACAAATTAAAAAAAATCGCCAAAATTAACCTTTATACTATATTAATTTCCTTTTAACAATATTCCGTACAATCCGTAAGACATTCTTAATTAAACTTTATTTCTTAATATTAAAAATAAAACTCATTTTTTTCCTGTTTTTATCAACCTTTTTTAAGAAAGTCTTATTAAATTTATTAAAAAGCCATACCTTTCAAAAAATATCATTATTTTTATTTGTTTATTTATTTTTCCCTCCTTCAACGTTTGATACTTTGCGTATCAATAAATTCAATTATTTTCTTTTTTTGTTTCAAAATATCGTCTGCAGGATATCATTCAGTGTTTGATTATGAATTAGATAAATAATTTTTTTTATTAAAAAAATGCCGTCTGAATGGAATTAATCTCGACGATGGACATGAATTCTGTGTACATGTGAAAATCATAATTGGAGATTAGAGAAAGTTCTAGAAGTTTTTCTATTGACATGAGTGAAGAGACCCAGAGATGGATGAAATCTTTTATTCGATGTTTTGGGGTTTGAAAGATTTAAAAGCTAGACGAATGTTTTTTATGGAATATTGCTTCGGAAGGAAAGAGCATTTTCACTCTGCATATGATTGCATTTAAGTAAATCTTTTGGAGCAGCAATTGTGGAGTTTAATGAAGTTTCTACGTTTATTATTTTACTAAATTTTTATCTCGCCTCGACTCCTGTGACATAACATGGGGTAACTTATAAATAATATTTATGGCTCCTATCTCCAAATGTCACATATATATGTAGTGAGAGAGAGAGGGAGAGACTAAAACGCATTTTCGTTTCGCTTCCGTCTGATAGAGTGAACCTAAGTAAGGACATTTGCAAAGCTTCAGATTTTAAATCAAATGAACCTTAGCTCTTGGGAGCTGAATTTCCAGCATCTCCGTAATCATATTTTAAAATCATGGGCCAGTTGCCCCCTGTGTATTTGTATCGAAAATATATTTTTAGGTCTTAGAAGTCTCTGGCAAGTTCTTGAAATTTATGAATGAAACTGGTACAAAAAAATAAGATAATCATTTGTGTGTGTGTGCGTGTGTGTGATTATAGGACATTTATGCATACAGAAGATGGTGAATAATACCGCAGTGGTGTAGCATAGAAAATTCATTCTGATTTACTTTGTAAATGCAGATTTATAATCTTTACAACGATTAATAAATTTGTTATTTTGTACGCCATCTTTAAATAAGATCACCATGCAAAGATGTCATATTTCTACGAATCGTCAGAATTATAAATTCGTGAAACAGACTATAAACGAAATTTTTAAAGTGGTATTTTTATGATTATGCAGCTATGTTTCCATGGCTTCACATAAGGCTGCAGCTAGAATAGTGGGCGAAAATGCTTGTCTATGTTATGTTTTTCTTTTTAAATATGTAAATATGATATGTTGTTTTGCCATATACTAACATTGTCACTTAAAGCAAGAACAAAAGAAAAAAAAAACTTTTCCATTTCTTATGTTGTCTCCCCCTAAAACATCTTTGTGGTCTCCAAAAGTACATATTCATAAAAAAATAATATCTAAACAAACAAAAAAAAATAGTCCATATTGTGGCGACTGTGATTTTAAGCTTTTGTTACATAGCATGTTAAACAGTTGACGTCAACAAATATTTTTCTGATCTTCTGAATTGATTGTAATTACTTATTTTTTACAAATCTGCAGCTAATATTCACAACTTTTTAAACTATAAATTGAATCTCCATTAAACAATAAAATCTAAAAAAGTGCAACATTTATTTTAAATAACAAAACACGACTCTTTCCACACAAAAATGAAAAATGGAAAGTTTACATCTGTTACAATTAATTTACCGATGGAATAATCGTGTTTAAAATTAATCTAATGTAATTTCGTATGCAGAGATTTTCTGCAGTTATTGACCTTCGATTTGTTCTGTTGAACTGATCCAGAGTATCAGACCAGATTAAGTGATCGTTGAGGTTATATGAGTGAAATAGTCCTCCAGTGTTCGTGTCCGGGATGGCTCAGTTAGAGGAGCATTGGCGGCTTCAGCCAATACATCCCTAATTCGAATCTTGGCCCGCACTTTTTTCACACAAAAATGAAGATTGGAAAATTTACATCTGTTAAAACACGACTTATTTTTTTTATTTGGGAAAAAGCGTAAGTGGTGTTTTTTTTTCAAACTTTATGATTTAATTGCTAACGAAATATTTCCAATAATCAATAGTTCTTTTTAAAAAAAGGTACATCAGTTTTAAATTTTTTTAAATGATTTTTCAATGATAAACCTTTTAATAATTTCAAAGTAACTTGACATATGATCAGTATACTGTTTTGTTATTGCAAATAGTATTAAGTAAAGTACTGATATTTTTTCGGTAGTTCTTTAAATACAAGCTCCTCGGTTTCACGTGCTTTGCATCTCATTTCACAATTGTTGTAGCTCCCTTAAATAAAACTCTTATGACAAATTTAAGATGTACTCTAAGTACATCTGAACTTTTAGCATACGTATGCCATTTGCTATGCTACTGTCTAAAGAAAATGTTTTTTTAATAAATAAATAAATAAATAAGTACATTTTCATTTAACAGATTTAATTATTTTTTTATCTCTTCAATTTGTAAATGCTACCAAATACTATCAATATTATAATTGTTGCATACTAAAATTTTTCTTTCCATGTAATACAAAACTACATCATATAACATTTTAAAAATTCTTCTTGTAGACATAATTTTAAAATAAACTTTTTTTTAATTTTACATATTCGTATAACTTTCTTAAAAATTACGATAAACTTTGGAACTTCTGTCATGCCTCAAATGAAGGCTTAGCAACAGGTATCAGATATCTTTCTCCTTATCATTTCCACAACATTTGAAAATAATTTTTCCTAACATTTTTCACTTTATGTTGGAATATCTTACGACAACATTCATATTTTTCTCAAACTTTGTTTTCACCGGTGCACGACTTTCGATAAATGTTAATGATGCATAGTTTATAAGCAGGTTCTTTTGAGTAAGAATTTAGTCAAAAATCTTAAAAATGTATTGCTGATTTTCCGTGAAAGGCAACTCCTTCAAAGTATTTTTGTGTAAATTTAAAAATGGATTTCTGAGTCGTATGTTCATTAATTAATATTTAATTAACCGTACATGTGACTTAAATGCAAAAGAAAAAAATGTTTTTACAGAAGTTTCTGAAAATTGTGAAACTTTATTTTTAAAGATGCATATTTTAGCCATGTTATGATGAATATACAGCTTTACCGCATGTCATCAATGCTCAAAAATTACTTTGCTATTACGCGTCAGTAAAATAAACTGAAAAGTAAGCAAACATAACTGTAAATGTGTCTAATTAGTCTATTGGCTGTACATCTTTTAAGAAATCTACGACAAAGCTACTTTTTTATGCGCATTTAAAGTATGCCAGTATAGACGGAAAATGTAAAACGAAGTAAATATATTTGAGCATAATAGAGTATTATTTAATAGAATATTATATAGGATATGATTTGAGCATAATAGAATATTTATTCGTTTTACAAAAAAATGAAATACATACATAATAAATAAATGAATTATTCGATTATTTTAATTAATAAATGAATTATTCGATTTGAATTACTAATAATTTTTCTCAGAAATGGTTTATTATTATATAACAACCTGCACAGGGATATGCATGTATAATAAATTATTTTAGGGGGGAGGGGGTGTGGTATATTATATCGAAATATATTTTTTGTGGGAGGGATGTTGTCTTTTGAAATTTTAATCATGATTGATCCAACCAAATTTTTTCTTTTTATTTATAACCAGTTCTTTATTTAAAAATAGTCTATCGCATTTTTTTAGTTTGTTACATACATTTCTAGAAATATAAAGATAATATTAAAATCATTAAATGGTTATAAAATTATTTAATCTAAGAATGTCTAATACCTACGCATCTGACATTCCTATTCCTCTATCAGACGTCTATGCATATATGTAATCTGGTATCTGAGAAACAAACTGAGAAGACATTTTGAAATGATACTTGTTGTGTTTTCTAAAAAATAAACGACAGAAATCCGCATCTTTGTTGCTATGAAGCTCTGTTCCATTCCCCACGCCAGGGCAAGTACAAGAAGGCATTATGATGTTGAATAACTTACGTAATAAAATGCTATTATTAACTGCCATTTAAACAGTAGCTATTTATTTTAAGTGTTATTTGGTATACATTTATATGCAAGGTGATATTTTACCGATTTGTCTTTATTTGAAAGAATAAAGTTTGCGAAAAGTGCATGCATAAAAATAACTGCATATACCTCCAAACATAATAATAACTATAAAAAATATCAAAAATTAAAATTTGACATTCAGTCATTGTTCACGATATCGTTATTTGAAGGAAGGGGAAAATGTACGATAACGTGTGATACCGTGAGGGTTTGAAATTATCAAAAATTCATAACGCTATGTATGTATAGCCTCTCATGTGTGCCTATATTGTGAAGATTCACTTTTTAATGAATACATATTTAATATTTAATATACGTTTACATAGTGGAAAAAAATAATAATCGTTACCAGCTGTGAAGCAAATTAGTTGTATGAATGCGAATAAGGCCAACAGATTTATAATACTTTTACTTATACATTCTATAAAATTTTACTCAGGGTTTGTTTCGTCCACATATAGAAATTGAGTAGAACGTGAAAATCTCCATTATTAAAACGGAATTATGGTATCATATTGGGATTCCTCCATCAATTTTATCTAAAGTGACCAAACGAGAATCTCATTCCGCTTATTTCTGATTAATTATGAAAGTTTAATTATTGGAACTATTAATGCTAAATTCATTTTTTAACGATGCAAAACAGATTGTAATACTAATAGCTTTTCAGAAATTAAATCAGCTGAATGATTTGAAATTTTGGATTCTCATATTATGCTTCTAGAAATCTGTTCATCTAGAAAATCTCGAAATCTTGAAAAATTATAAGTTACAATTCACTTTTTAAGAAAATTACTTCAGAATATATATAATTTCAAATTTAAATGTTGCCCTACCCTAATAAACTTCTTAAAAATTAAAAATGAAGTTCTTGATACATTATATTTAATTATAACACGATTATTCAATAGGTAAATGAGTTATACATGAATGTAAATGAATAAATTATTTTATTAATGTAGTGTAATTTCATTTGAAGCGTTTTCTGCATTTCCATACATTGACTTTCGATTTATTCTATTGAACTGATCCAAAGTATCAGGCCAAATTGCGTTATCGTTAAGGTTAGTTGTGTGAATTTGTCTTCCAATATTTGTCTGGGATGGCTCAGTTTGAGTAATGACAGCGAATTCCTCGATCGAATCCTGGGCTGGACTTTTTTTTCACCCACTTGAGAAATTTATATCAGTTCTTGATATAGTTTACTTCCGAAAGCAACTTGTTATTATTGCGAATTATTCATGTAAAAAAATTATTACATTTTAAAATAAACAAGCACAAATAGATTAACTTTCATTATCGACAAATGAAATGTACTTTTACAAAACCATATGAAATAGAATTGCACTAAATAACATATCATTCAGTTTTATTTTTTATCCAATTGTCAGAGATGTCGGATATCGTTCTGATTCGAGAAGGTTAAATAATACACACATTTTCATTAATAAAACTGCTTAAATTTATTATAGGGTGTTTCAAAAATGACCGGTATATTTGAAAAATTAATAAAAATTAAACGGGCAGTGATAAAATTACACCGTTTGTTGCAATATGCTTGGGACAATATTAAATTTTCAAGCAGACAAACTTTCGAAATTATTTACAATTTTCAACAACAGATGGCGTTGCAGGCAATTTGACAGATATAGATGAAAACGCAGTCCGCCATTCTCAGTCTCAATGTTTCTGGTAATTTCGTTCAGAGACTACGCCGTATACTTTTTTGCCGATCCCACCGAAGCTAGCATAGGAAAGTAAATATGGGCTTCTGATTGGTTGAATAATTTAAAGAGCAATTGTTTGCAAATGAATGTGTATGTATGTATTAGAGGTGTATATGGGTAAAACGTGTTAAAATTATAATAAGAATTTTTTAACGTAATATAGAACAATCGGGATTGTAAATATCGCATAACGGACACCGTAAAAAGTAAATGTTATTATTGATTGTAATTAAAATGCTCTATCATGTTAAAATATTTAAGAAGAAATTCCAATTTCATTTTTATTATTATTTTTTTAAGTAATACAGGACAATTCGTCACCTGAGAATAATAAGGTTCTAACTGACATTTTGAAAAAAATCGACTTTTTGGCATAGGAATGTCCTATTTGTATCAACGAATGCATTTCTGCATTAAAATATCGATATATATAATTTACATCCGCTTGCGGAAAAGAATAATATAGTTCCATCAGAAATTGTTGAAAGCAGTCAGAATAAAAAAGTTCTATGTGCAATGTAATCTCAGACAGCATGTAAGATAATATATTATTATTTTATTTTACAATATATAGTGAAAACCGGCAATCTTTTATTTCTTGTGTGAAAGAATATATTATTCCGATAACTGAATCGTTTTTCGGTAAAATATAGAGGAATTTTTTTATCAGTAAAAATCCTTTTAAATATGTTTTTAGTACGTCGATATGCAAAACGAATAGTGCTTAATTTTATTAAAGGATCTGATCCAAGCAGGGATGAAGGACTAATCCTAATTCATTTAGATTTAGAAAATCCTGTAGGATTCTTCCCACAGGATTTTCTAAATGGATGACAGTTTTGATGAAACACCAGCTGTAGATATTCTTGATGCTAACACAATTTAAAAAAATCAATAAAAGCAATTCCTACAAATCCAATTGATAGTAGGACTATGAGTTTTTCGTAAGTTAAAAGCACCTTTATGTACCAGTAAGACATGGTGACGTCACCTCAACGTCGTTGTGAAGTCACATTGTGACTTTGTGATCATCGATTGTCGATGTGACGTCACGTGACGTCGATGTGAAATCACAGTGATAAAATGCGAAGTCGTTATGGCCGTTTTAGAGTTTTTTTGTGAAGTCACATTGTGACCACTTTGTGACGTCACAATGTGACCAATTTGTGAAAAGTGTGTCATTTGTGACTACTTTGACATTAACATTGTGAAAAAACTTTGACAAAAGCGACGATATTTAAATTGCCATAAACATGTTTTTTAAAGTAAATAACATGTTTTAAAGAACATTTGTAATCTTCTGAAAATTTTTAAGAAAGTCACATCTCAGTCACAATGTGACGTCACTGAGTGGTGGCATTTTCTTCACAGATGTGATGTGACCAAAGTGACTTATAGTGACGTCATTGTGACGTCACTGTGACCATGCATGCTTTGAGGGTAGTTATGTACATCCTACTAACAATAACTTGTCTCCAGCTGCGAACAAAATACCCGAGGCAAATTTTCAAGCATAATAGTTTTAAATGATAATAAGAATAAAATAAAAGGCAATATTGAATGTTTTCCCAAGATTTAGTCACACTACAACAGAGCAAGCACTAAAAAAAAACATGTTTAGAATCAGGGCTTAACTTATAGAAAATGTATGCCTTGTACTTTCAGAAATGCAGAGAAAGCAATGTAGAGCCAGCGAAACTTTCATGTTATATGCACATATTTAATTCGCAGTTCAAAATAGAATTCAATAAACCAAAAAAAGATAGGTGTGATCACTGTGAGTAGTATAAACATGCAAAAACCAAGAAAGAGATTAATAACGACATGCAATTTAAATATGATCAGCACAAAAAAGAATTGAATCCACCAGAACTTTCAGAAATGATGACAGAAATTCCCCTGATAAGTCAGTTATTTGCTTTTATTAGAAAAGTTATAGCATGTCCCAAAAGTGATATCAGCAACTTTTTCTATACAGAAAATTAACTTGTGTAACAGAACAGCACAGGAAACATGGAAGAAAGAAAAGAAAGCATATTGTTGTTTTTGGATAGACGACATGTCAGGCAGAGATGGGAATGACATAAGCTTAACTGTATCAACGACTGTTCGGAAGATACTGACAGACTTTCTACATGCTGATAGTTTAATTTTATATTGTGACAGTTGTGTTCCTAAGAATAGAAACCAAATGATATTTTATGCAATTGCAATACTTATACAATTTCATCCACTTATGTACATTGCTCTAAGATATTCAAAAAATTGCCTATAATCTCGTTCCGTAGATCAAGGTGATATAGTTATGATTCACACAACTTCTTTAATATATTGAGTTTAAGACAGTGACCAGAATTTCAAAGCGGTGAATTTGCAAAGAAGCCCCTCCAAACTACGAAGAGTAACAACATCATTTACACAAAGGACTTTATCAAATTATAAAGTAGCACAGAGAAACAAGGATTGCATTAACAAAGATAAAATAAAAGACTTGCAGATTATGCTGAGGTAGTTTCCGAGAGATGAAAGGTTCTATTTTCAAAATATGTTTAAGAGAAATTAGCCTAACTTTAACATAAAATAAAGCATGGTTTATGGAACATTCCAAAATTTTGACTAACAAAAGAGTATCAAACTTATTTTGTTGTTTTAAAAAGAACAAGAAAGTTTTTTCCTTAGAGATATAGCCTGTCTGTAATACGAAAAATTTCATTTATAATTAATTTCAATTTCACTTATCAATATAATCACAATTTTTTGTATTAATTTTCATACTCCCCCACTGAAACAGCAAGCTAAAAAATGAAAACTGTTGGGTTCCTATTTAATAAAATTAAATATTTAAGCTATTTTATGTTCAGTTAAATAATATATTTAACTTACGTACATTCATTAGTTTTGTGAAGATGGTTTAATTAGTATGAATAAATGGAAGCGACAATCAGCTGTAATTGTGCTACAATATCGATAGTAATAAATATTTTACTATCCACTGAAGTTTATTCGAAATAATCAACGAAATTTGCACTGTGTTAAACTATAAAAAGTTACACAAATCAAGAAAAATACAATTTTTTCATGATAGAACCATCTTATTCCGAGGATAACACGACGTTTGAGAATAATATGGTTCTATCAAAATTTTTAAATGTAAAAAAATCAATGAAAATGTTATTTAAAAATTTTGATTGTGTAGAATTACTATCTATACCTACACATGAACCTATTAATGCCAAAAGCTTTTGTCAAACTTTAATAGCTGCGCGTACACTGTATGCTGATTTTCAAAGTCTTCTAACTCGAAATTGATTTTTGGCCAGATAGAACCATCTTATTCTCAGGTGACGAATTGTGAAACATCATCCTTAATTTCTTTAATTTTTAATTCCAGAAAAATCTTTCGTTTTATCTGTTTAATAAATGTGTAAAATCAGAAGGAATTTAATCAAAATCCATTTTCAAGCAGAAACTGATGATTAAATAAATGTAAACTCAAAAATGAACAAAAAAAAATGCTTTTTAAATTATTCAACCAATCACAAGCCTGTATTTTCTTCCTTGTTCTAGCTTCGGTGGGATCGGCAAAAATGCAAGCTGTATTATTGCTGCACATGGTGGATATGTGGAAAATATCGTACTTTAGATTTTTCTAGACTGCAGTGCCATCTGTTGTGAGTCCGCCATGATGTAAGTCGTCTTTCTGTTGTCAGAGTGTGCTGTTCACAGATTGGAAGCATGCTGTGAAAACAGTGCCATCTGCGGACTGCAGTGCCAGATCTGCTAGACTGCAGGAGCCAGATCTGCCAGACTGCAGTCCCAGATCTGACAGACTGCAGGGCCAGTTCTGCCAGACTGCAGTGCCAGATCTGCCAAACTGTTATGAGTATGCCATTCTGTATGTCGTCTTTCTGTTGTAAGCGTGTGATGTTCACAGATTGCAAGTATGCTGTGAAAACTGAATCCTTAGAACTGAGGATTTTTGATTTGAAAGACCAGGTGTACCGCCACAATCTAGAAGCAATTGAACAACTGAAGCAGTACATCTTTTTTTGCAAATGAAGCCATCCCGCTTGACAAGTTTACAAAAGTTTCTGGTAATTTCGTTCAGAAACTACGCCGTATTATTGCTGCGCATGGTGGATACGTGGAAAATATCATACTTTAGATATTTCTAGACTGCAGTGCCATCTGTTGTTAAAAAATGTAACTAAATTCTAAAATTTGTCTGCCTGATAATTTTCTTTTGTGCCAAGCATATTGTAACAGACGGTGTATTTCTATCACTGCCCGTTTAGTATTTATTAATTATTCAAATATACCGGTCATTTTTTAAACACCCTGTTTGATTGTGTCAAAAAGTGCGACATTTTACTCATACGCATATGTCTCTGTAAATGATCGTATAAAAAGATCTCCGGTTTTTGTTATTTTGATATTAGTAAGATATATCTTCTTATTTTTTAACGTACAGGTTATCAAAACTTAAGAACTAATATCCCCGCAGTTCTTTACGTATGTATGTATGTATATATATATTGTATTCACATAATCCGATAACTCTCGATATAAATGTCCTATTTGTTTCACATTTCTTTTCTATATTCATTCTGACAAAGAGCCTTTCTGATTAGATTTGAGTGTTCTTTGGTTACGAATAAAGGTAAAGTAAAGGCTGACAATATTCCCCTCTCTTCTCTGTTTTGCCCGTACGACGTACCAGCTTTTATACTCCAATTACGATTTATTATTCTAACCAATAAAATTTTATTGTAAATTTTGCAATTTTTTAATTTGAGTATTTTTCTGATTCAATTAAGCAAAAATTTTTGTTTTGAAAAAACCCGTGATAAAAGATTAATATTTCTGTAAAAGACACGGGAAATTAGACATTGTTTGAAAGATTTTTTTCAAAATTATTGATCTGTTAATTGAATAAATTGGAAAAATGGGTTTTTCATGTATAATTACAGAATTTGCTTCAAATTTGGTACACTGATATATTCTTTTAAGGCGTTTCCCTGATTAGGTTTGGATATTCAATTTTAAGTATAAAGGTGGATTGGGGAGAAGGAGGTATAGCTCCTTTAAAAGTTTAGATATGTGGGGATTTTGTGCAGAAATATACGATTAGCTTCAAATTTGGTAATTTATTTTAGTCTGTTAAAACGCAATAGATATGGAATTTCATAGATGAAGTATAAAGACTAAATATTGCAGGTGGTGGTAATCTGCTCTTAATTTATTTTTCTGTATGCATTTTTTTTCCAAAATAAGAGTACAATCTACAAATAGTATGACTAGCCCGTGAGTTCATTGGCATCAGTTTAATTGAGTAATTTCATTTTTATTTTAAACTGAAATCGCTTGGTTAACACTGGTAAATCTGAAGGAGTCTTATATATATGATAAATATATTTTCGCTTTTAAGATAAAATTGATATTAAAAATAAAAATATTTTTTAAATAATTTTCTAAAAAAATCAATTAATTTTCTTTTATCTCAAGCTTTTATTTGAAACCAAAAACATTTTTCGGATCCTGGCCGGCTATTATTATTAAAAAAATATTTTATAATCGGTTTTATTTCTTCATAAACATTGTTATATAATAAATGTAAAGCTTCATTATCAATTTTATAAGACAAGATTATTTTTTCCTTAGAATTTCTAAATAAACATAAGAATCACCATTCTGAAATGGAAATTTTATTTCCTTCACTGAAAGGTATATGCTATTTAAATACAAACTTTTCTCGAAGAAAAATTGAATCGAACTAAAAAAGTCAGAAGAGCTTTTCTTTGAAAATATCGCGTATAAAAACATGCTTTAAAAAGATTCAATAAAACTACTTCAGTATATCTTTTATGTATATCATACTTTGAAAAATCTATATTCACAGTACAAAAAAAAAGCGTTTTCATGATTTTTATATGATGCATTTCATTAGCCTGTTAAATAAGTTTATAAGAAACATCAGAAGCAAGAAGCTGAAAAACTCTGAAACGTGTAAATAGAAGATTAAATGTTTTTTACTTTTCAACGTTTTGAAACATAGTTAATAAGTGTTTATGAATCCGGATAGTTTTTTTTTTCTCTCTGTTCATCTCTCCGTGCTCTAATTCGTGTAAAGATAGTCCGATTGATATGAAATTGACCCGGTGGCACGTTGAGAATCACCGACTTAGAGTCTTCGGGTTTACATTATACCGAATTCGGTAAACCTTAGTGTATTACAATTTTCAAAACATTATTTAATGGCATTAAATCTATAATTGAATAAGGCTAAAATTTCTATTCGGTAAAATGGATTATATATTCAAGAACCATAAGGACCAATGAAGCACCTGGTACATCATGTATATAAATTTAATTTATATAGTTTTAATTATGTTGAGGATTCAAAAATGATTCTAAAATACATACGTATTTGATTCCTTGAACTAATTTTATACTCCAACCGGTTATTTATATTCATCAATTTAATGGGTTTTTCTTCTTTTCAAAAAAGACATTACGACATTGACCAATTTAGCATAATTTCACTACTTCTAAAATCACTCTAATGTCTCAAAGACGTTGTGTATCAATATGAATTCTTACATGCGAAATCTCAAGAACACTGTAAAAAAGACAGAAGTTTCTGAAGCTACAAAAATTCAATATAATCTAGAACGAAAGCATCTGGTAATCATTTCCGAATCACTCAGTATTCAAAAAAGCGTTCTTTTGTCGTTAGAAACGTAAGAAAACAATTTACTTTCAAAAATTTAAAGAACAATTATTTAAAATAAATATTTATTAGCAGCTCGTAATTTTCGGTAAGCTTTTAAGATGCATTAATAGCCTCTCTCTACGTGGTAAATCGATTTTCCAATTGTTAGTAGACAATACCTTGGTTCTTTCAGCAACTTAAATTGTATTTTGTATGCAATTGTAACAGAAAAATTATAATGTTAATGTTAATGCTTTTAATTCAAAATGTTTTTAAGTAAACGATGTTTTCTGAACATGAAATATTTACTTGAAGTTTCATAGCATACGATAAACTTTTTTTCTGTATAGACAGACGGGATTAATGAACTGTAAAAGCTACTCAGAAACGTTTTTGAATATTATTAACAGACAATGTAAGTTTGATGAAAAGATTCTTTAAATGATTCTTTAAATTTCAAAGATAAATTCTTTTGTGGGTTTCTAAAGATACAGGAAAGTTTTTTTGAAATCTTGGTGACTAGTAAACGGTTATTGTATATTTTCATTCGTAGTTACAGTTTATTTTTGTAACAAAAAAAATTTGTATTTTTTTCAAGGAATATATGCTAATTAATAATTTTTATGCTTTGCTATTGAAAATTAAAAAATGATTTTATCCATATCATAATGTTTTTCAATAGATCAATATAAATATTTTTAATTTATAAATGTTTTCATAATGTAACTAATGTATATATATATATATATATATAATATTCTTTTAAAATATTGCATATAAAAGAATTCAATAAAAATTTTGAAAAACATTTTTGAAAATGATACAATAAATAAACACTTTCTTCGTGAAATATGGCAGATATCCAGAGCTTGATTTTCTAAATGGATAAAGAATTTTGGCTGATATAAATTATATAAAGTGATTAAATATATTTAGTGTTTATTAAATTCTTATTTTGATATTATAATCATGTAGTAATATTTTTCATTTTTAGTTTCTATAAATTAAATAGCAAATTTAGTCGGTAAGAATAATACAGGTTTAGAAGTTTGTATTTCATCAGAAAATTGTATAGTTATTTCAAATTCTGTTCATATTCAACTGCGTTTTAAAAATAGTAATAATAATCAGAGCTCATCTCTTTCAAAAGCATGTGTCTCATATTAGACTTATGTTTGCGGTGAATGTTCTACAACTTTCTGTATAAAAAGCGATGCGACCTCATATATATTATAAGAGTCAAACACAATATAAGTAAAGCAATTTTGTATAGTTGTTTCAAATTCTGTTCATATTCAACTGCGTTTTAAAAATATTAATAATAATCAGAGCTCAGCTTTTTCAAAAGTATGTGTCTCATATTAGACTTATGTTTGCGGTCAATTTTCTACAACTTTCTGTATAAAAAGCGATGCGACCTCATATATAGTATAAGAGTCAAACACAATATAAAGAAAACAAAACAATGATTTGCATTTTCCTTTAACAGAAAGCAGCAAATATATTTTAAATATGGGATGAAATGCTGTCACATCAAAAGCAGGTTTGTGACTATTAAAATAAGTTATTCAGAAAATTCAATGAGCCTAGAATTTTACTCTTTCTGCTGAGGAGGAAAAGTTTAGAATAAAACTGTTTCTGAAATTCTTGTGGAATAAGATTTAAAAGAAAAATTCTATTTTATGCTTATTTTGGTTGAAATGAACGTACTTGCATATTTTCTTTGCATCTCAACTTGGGTAATACTTAACGAAATTTTACTGGAAAATGTTGATAGTACAATGCGAATGGAAAAAAAAAAGAGAAATATATTTATTTATATATGGGTGATTCTCAAAATAGGGGACAATTTCAAAAGTGAAATCTTAAAAAAATTACTGTTAGCAAAATTTCTGAAAAAAATAGGTGTTATTAATAGAGTATTATGTATACTTTACATGTAGTCAGCAGAGCTAAATATTTAAAAATTAACTTCAAAAAATAATTAGCATTTTTTGAGCCATGCTAATGACAAAACAAACTGCATGGAATAAATATATTAAGAAATTTTTATTTTCTTCCCGTTTAAATAAGTTTTTCTATATTTATTAGCCTTCCTTTTCAGCAAATGGTTTCCATTTTTACATATATACATACTAGCGGCCTTCGCCCGCTACGCTGGTCGGTTTATCTAAAGAAATCTTGAAGAAGTAGTTAGATAAGGTTCAGACATACATTAAAAAAAAAAAAGCAAGTCGATCATTCAAAAAACGTTGGGAAATATCAAATATTTACTGTAATTTTTTAAGAAAAACAAAGTTTCGAAAAAAAAAATTAAATCGAAAAAAAAATTACACTGACATATTAATGCAAGGAAATTTTCCCAGAGAGAAAATTCGCCTTGAATACAATATTTCAAATTCTTTTAATTGCTTATAGGCGTTAATGCCAACATAGTGAAAAAAAATTCCATGCTGGGAATCGAACCCGGGCCATCAGTATGGCGCACTGACGTTCTACCGACTAAACCACATGGAACGACAGCCAGCTTGAAACTTTCTCATACTTAAGTAGACTGGCGAAAACATAACGATAGCGCGTTTTAAAATCGCACAGTGACATCTATTGGATTTTATATGTACTAAAAAACGTTATGTACTAAAAACCTTAGCAGCGCACCTAATAGTTTCTTTTGTTTCTTTTTGTTACTTTTTTGTCTGTTGTCCGATTTTGATGAAACAAAGCCTATACACTGCCCGGGAGTGTGCATTCTTCATTAGTGAAAACCGCATAAAAATCCATTCAGTAGTTACGAAGATAACCTCGAACAAACAGACAGACAGACAGACAGACAGACAGACAGACAGACAAAAAATTCAAAAATTTTTTTTTTGTGTTTCATTGGTTTTCTTTTATCGCCCTGACTCCATTTTTGTCAATTATCTTCAATGTACAGACACACCGGGTCCTACTGTTTTATTATATGTATAGATAAGGAGAATAAAAATATTGCCAAAGAGCAAACGTTGTTTACATGAGCAACATTCTGACACTAACAATGTAAGAAGCTGTCTTAGTGATTTTCTGACAGATTTAATGCATATTTTAGGGATAATAAATGTAATACCTAAATTTATATGTAAAATTAAACTTTATAAAAATACAATATAAGCAATGGTTACAATTATGCACATAGGAATCTTTAGCATGGAGAAAAAAACCATGCTAATGACACTGATATTCATGCCAATGACAAATTTTAATTTAAATAAGATTATAAGCCATAATAAAATCACAATGCAATAGTCCTTTCTGGGGCTTTTTAAAACACAAAAGTCCTATGCAAATAAGTAAAACAAAAATTTTAATTATAAAATAAACATGAAAATTATTATCCATTCTAATGACATACAATTGATGTACGCCCCTAAAATTCAACTTCTATTCTTAAAATACAATACATGCTTCTATTTTCAGGCTGGGATAAAATGGCTACTTGTTGGCATGGAGAAAATTTATATTTTCAAACTATTGTCACATGTAAAAATGAAATTTTGATTAATAACCAGCAGTTATAGTAAGACCTTGTTTTCAAAATAGAATATGGAGTCAAGATGGATTAAGAAAAAAAACCAAAGTTTTTTATCTATAAAAATTTTTTAATACCTGTATTAACAACTTTATATCCACATATTTACCAATTATATCAGGTATTATCGTAAGTTTAAAATGGGGGAGTTTTCTACGTCCAACTACCAAAAAATTCAAAATTCTTTTTCAAAAAATAGCATATAAATATATACACATATAAGCACATACTCTATGTATATTTCAACATGTTTATTTATATTATATCAGTTATTAATATAGTATTCTGTACAATTTATTACATACAATAAATCCAATTCACAAATCCTTTTTTAAAAAGTAAGCATATTGCATCGAGTCTTTTAAAGTGTTTAAAAATGATGATAATGATAGTTTGAAGTTCAAGTTAAAAACATAGATTTGTCCACAAAGTATTCTGTACAAATTATTACATACAATATATCCAATTCACAAATCCTTTTTTAAAAAGTAAGCATATTGCATCGAGTCTTTTAAAATGTTTAAAAATGATGATAATGATAGTTCGAAGTTCAAGTTAAAAACCTAGATTTGTCCACAAAAATTGGTCCAGAGAGTCCCAGTATTTAAATACATAAGTTCATATAAGATTCATTACCTTTTTAATTTTTATTACTAGTTCAACGTAGTTCATTTCCTCCATTTTTTTCTCACTTGAAAACGCTTTCGCCTATTTCTAAGGCATCTTCAGTCAAGAATAAACAACTCATTCAGTTTTTCGGCAGAGATTTTCGAAATTTTCCTCCTTTTCTTTTTGCTAGAGATATCAGCTGGCGCCATCTATTATCAATAATTGCGTGTGTCATATCATTACATACTATTTTCTCAATTAAGTCCAACCTACGACCTAGAAAAACATATGCGAAAAATTTATGAAGAAATGCTCCCCCCCTCCAAAGTATGTATAAACTCAACAAATAAATTCATACAAAAAATAAGAGAACATATACCTAAACCAGATGACTATATGATAAGCCTGGATGTAACCAATCTATTCCTATCAATAAATATTAAAGAAATGACCAAAGAAATAGAAGACGCTATAGAAAAAAATTACAGTAACCCAGATATTCGCAACACATTAAAAAGCGCGACCAACCTAATACTGAATGAAAACTACTTTAAATTTAACAATAGAATATATAAGCAACTAAAAGGGGTTCCGATGGGGTCTCCCATCTCAAATGTAATAGCAGAGTGGAAAATGAGAAAACTGGAAGAAAAAATAATAAACGACCATAAAAATGAAATAAGAACCTGTATCAGATATGTAGATGACATATTCATAATAACGAACAATAAAGTAAATCTTACATCATTACTGAACGCAGTCAATCTATACGATAAAAATATCCAATTTACAATAGAAGAAGAAAAAAACAGATCCCTAGAATACCTAGACGTTAAACTAATGTACGACGAAAACGAAATACAAACGACCGTTTACAGAAAGCCCACAGCTAACCTAAACATAATCTCAAATGCAGCCAATACCCCCCTCACCTATAAGCTATCAGCGTTAAATACCTATATAAATCGAGCACTGCATGTATGTTCGAATGAAAAATTATTAAATCAAGAACTAAAAACAATTGAAACAATAGGAATTAATGCAGGACATTCAAAAGAAACGATTAAAAGATTAATACAGAAAACTAAAGATAAATTTGACCTAATCCAGCCAGCACAGAAGAAGAAAAATGATTTCACACCCCCCTTTCCATTCTTAAACGGCATCTTACTTAAAATAAAAAGAGAAATAAAAAAACTAGGAAAACAAGTACCATTAACACCAAATCCCCCCCTTTTCAATTTAATACGCAACGATATAGAAAAATACGATGACCTACAAACAGCTGGGATTTATAAAATTACATGTAAAAATAATAATAATGAAGATATTGTATACGTAGGGATGACCAAAAGGAAAATTGAGGAAAGATTAAGCGAGCATATTCGAGACTTAAAATACAATAATCAAAAAACAGCATTGGCAAGGAAAAACATAGAAACTCCGATTAAAAATAAGACAATAGAGATTGAAAAAATTGCAAATTATGGATGTCTTCACAATGCTTTGATCAGAGAATCAATAGAAATAAAAACCTTACAAGAAGAAAATGAGAAAATAGTATGTAATGATATGACACACGCAATTATTGATAATAGATGGCGCCAGCTGATATCTCAAGCAAAAAGAAAAGGAGGAAAATTTCGAAAATCTCTGCCGAAAAACTGAATGAGTTGTTTATTCTTGACTGAAGATGCCTTAGAAATAGGCGAAAGCGTTTTCAAGTGAGAAAAAAATGGAGGAAATGAACTACGTTGAACTAGTAATGAAAATTAAAAAGGTAATGAATCTTATATGAACTTATGTATTTAAATACTGGGACTCTCTGGACCAATTTTTGTGGACAAATCTAGGTTTTTAACTTGAACTTCGAACTATCATTATCATAATTTTTAAACATTTTAAAAGACTCGATGCAATATGCTTACTTTTTAAAAAAGGATTTGTGAATTGGATTTATTGTATGTAATAAATTGTACAGAATACTTTGTGGACAAATCTAGGTTTTTAACTTGAACTTCGAACTATCATTATCATCATTTTTAAACATTTTAAAAGACTCGATGCAATATGCTTACTTTTAAAAAAGGATTTGTGAATTGGATTTATTGTATGTAATAAATTGTACAGAATACTATATTAATAACTGATATAATATAAATAAACATGTTGAAATATACATAGAGTATGTGCTTATATGTGTATATATTTATATGCTATTTTTTGAAAAAGAATTTTGAATTTTTTGGTAGTTGGACGTAGAAAACTCCCCCATTTTGAACTTACGATAATACCTGATATAATTGGTAAATATGTGGATATAAAGTAGAATATGGAGGACAAACTTTAATTCTTATTTTATATACTATAATTTTATTTTTAAAAAGAAATTTATTGGATAAATCCTCTCCTTGATTAATTTAAAGAAAGAATTAATAGAATATTTACTTTATTCTTGCTTAGGCGTGAGTACGGGGATTTACCTCGAACTATCTTCAATCAAATTTGTTTTATAAATTTTCAAAATGAAAGGCACGTAAAATTGTACTCACCCGATTCATGAATTCTTCCTTATTGACGGATCCAATTCGAACCTTATAGAATATTATTCCGTTCGTTATCATCGGCACCGAGCACTAAATTTGATTTAATCGTGCGGTAGGATGCTTATCTTTCAAAAAATGCAGATTTCATTATTAAGTCTTTGACACACAACACATTAATAAACGTTGATTCACACGAAAAACACATCTATCTTATTTTACCACACGGCAAAAACAGAGCATTACTACTCCACTTTAGGAGCTACATAACTATAGTGAAAATCAAAAAACGCACACAATCACATGAAAAAGCAAATAAAGAAATAAAAAAATGTTATTTTAGAGTTTTGACAGTTCGAACAATACATAATGATTCTTTCTGCTGCAATCATATTTCAAGGTCCCGCTAACAACCTTATCAAGTTGATTTACGATGCAATTTAAACTGTCATTTATTTCGCAACACAGGAAATTAGTTCCGAATGAAGAAATTGTCTATAAACTCCTCCTTAATTTCTGTAGTTGCATTATCACTTAAATGTAAGTTCTTCCTGTGAACTTCAAAAATAGTCTTTGGCAGGGGTTTTGTAAATAAGTCAGCTAGCATGACTTTTGTTGGGCAGTACACGAGGTTTATTATTCCTTCTTGTTTCAGTTGTTTTATAAGATGAAATCTTAATTCTATGTGTTTCGTTTTACTTGAATGTTTTTCTAATTCTGTCATTTTTATGGTCGATTGATTATCTTCATACTGTGTTATGGGATATGTTTGTGAAAGATGAAGTTCGTTGAGCAGGTTCACCAGCCATTTAACTTGATATGCTGCATTCGCTGCTGAGATGTACTCAGCTTCGACTGAGGATAAGACTATACAGGACTGTCTCTTTGTCGACCAAAGTATGAGGTTTCTTCCTAACAAATATATATTTCCGCTGGTGGATTTCCTCGATTCTGTGTCTCCACCCCAGTCAGCGTCCGCATAAACTTCAAGTGTAGGTTTTGATTTTCCATCAATAACTAGATTATAGTTCTTTGTTGTCTTGAGGTATCTCATTACCCGCTTTACGCTGTTCCAATCTTTCATTCTTAGCCTTTCGTTTCTTCGGCTCAAGATATTAACAGCTGCACAGATATCAGGTCTGCTCACTGTGGCAAGATATAAGAGTGCTCCGATGGCTTGTCTGTATTGTGTGTTGTTTGGTAAAAGATTGTCATCATCTTTAAAATGTGTGTAATTTGTTTCCATATGTGTACTACACGGTTTTGCTTCTTGTAAATTGAATTTATTAATTAACTCTTCGATTTTTGGAGTTTGGTTAATTAAGTAGTTTTTATTTACTTTTCGAATGTTCATGGATAAATAATTACTTATATTCCCTAAATTCTTTAGTTCATATTCTTTATTTAAGTTCGCGATTATTTCCTCTGTGGCTTCGTCTTTTCCTACAATTAAAAGGTCATCGACGTACGTTATTATGTAGGTTGTGTCATTATTCCTTTTCTGTGTAAAAAGACATGTGTCTATTTTACCTTGAATGAAATTCATGTTTTTTAGTGTTTCTGTTATTTTATTATGCCACGCTCTCGCGGCTTGCTTAAGTCCGTAGATTGCTTTATTAAATCTACAGACTTTGTTTTCCTGATTCGGTTCAACGAATCCTTCTGGCTGCGTCATGTATATATCCTCCTCAAGTTGCCCATGTAGGAACGCAGTGTTTATATCTATATGCTTAACATTCAAGTTTTGGTGCAACACCGCCATTAATAATGCTCTTATTGTAGTATACGACACGACCGGTGCGTAAGTTTCGTCATAATCCTCTCCGAACTTTTGCGTGTATCCTTTAGCTACTAAACGTGCCTTATATTTTTGGATTTTTCCGGTATTGTCACGCTTTAATTTATAAGTCCATTTACAACTTATTATTCTCTTATTCGGTGGAGGATCTACAATTGACCACGTTTTATTTTTCTTTAATGAATTCATTTTGCTTTCCATGGCTTCTATCCAATTCTATTTTACCGGTGAGTTTTCCATAAATTTAATTTTCTTATAATCCTTTGGTTCATTAATTTTTTCATCTTTAACAATGTATATTAGCCTATCAGGAGGTACGCCTTTATTTATTCTATCTTAACACCTTGGTTCCACAATTTGTTGTTGGGACGCGGATGGTGTTGTTTTGTTGTTCGAAATTTCTATTTCTACAAGGTTTTTACAATTGCGTTTTTGACCCTCATCTTGTTTTGGTTCATTTTCAGTCTTGTCGTTTACGTATTAAAATTTATTTTCGAGAAATTTCACCGTTCTCGCTATTTTTATTTCATTTCCTCCTACATATATACGGTATCCCTTAGATTGATTGTCGTATCCCACAAAAATGCCTTCTACAGCTTTATTGTCTAATTTTTGTCTTTTGGCTTTATGGATGTAAGCGAAGGCTTTGCAGCCAAATACTTTAACATAACTTAAGTTTGGCTGTCTTTCTGTCCATAATTCATATGGCGTTTTTGCGTTTGCTTTTGTAGGTAGTCTATTTTGTAGGTGGTTTCCTGTACAGATTGCTTCCCCCCAGAACTTTAAAGGTAAATTTGATTCACTTAACATTGTCCTAGCCATCTCGACTAACGACCTATTTTTTCGTTCAGCCACCCCGTTTTGGCTTGCACAATATGGGACTGTGTGTTGATGTTTTATCCCATTTGACTTGAGATAATTCTCAATTTCATCTGATGTAAATTCCCCCCATTGTTCGTTCTGATTTCTTTCGGTTTTTCACCAAATTTGTTGCTTATTAGCGCAACGAACTCTGAGTTTTTCATAGACTTCACTTTTTCTTTACAATAGTTAGATTATCGTAAATCGTGAGTAATCATCAATGAAAGTCAAAAAATATGATTTCCTACCTATCGTGGGTGTCTGAAAAGATTCACAAACGTCCGAATGAATGAGTTGAAGCCTTTTACTTGCTCTATACTGAGCAACTTTGGGATAGGGTTCATCAGTTAATTTCGCCTTAATCTATCGCCGCAATCTATATTATGTTTACAATTGTTTATTTGGATATCTCTCACTAACTCTCTTTGTGTAATTTCTTTAATCGATGTTAAATTTCTGTGTCCTAACCTCCTGTGCCATAGTTCTAGACAATTTTTATTGTTGCACGTTTGTGTTATGTTCGCGTGGTTTTCGTTTGTTAATTGGACTTCACAGATGTTATTTACTTTTCGTGCTTCTAAGCAAATTTCTCAGTTAAATTTGAAAATACACTTGTCATTTTTAAATACAATCTCACATCCGTTTTGAGTTGCTTTACTGACCTATAGTAAATTCGTTTCAATTTTGGGTACTAGAAGTACGTCTTTAAGCGTTATTTTATGGATTTTATTATCCGATGTCAGCGTATTTAAATTTACGTCGCCTGATCCGTAAGCGATAAGTTTTTTACATTTGCGATAGTCACGTTTGTTTTTTCCCGCGATTTAATTTCTGTAAACATTGATTCGGAGGATGCGATGTAGCTTGAGCTACCGCTATCCACAATAAAAGTTTTATTTTCTATTCCCTGCGTTATAAATGCATAATCTTTGTTTTCGCTTTCTCTCCATGTATTGTTTTTTCCTTCATAGCGATTAAACCTGTGATTCGATTCCGATATTTGTTCATTCTTAAAATTGTTTTCGCCCTTTTGAAAAGCAAGTGATGTTGAATAGTGTTTTTTACTGTATTTGTTGTGTTGATTTTGTTGTCTGCTGTGTGTTTTGTTGCTGTGTGTGTTGTTTGCCAGCAATCTTGAGTGTTGTGGCTTTTCATACGACAGTTGGAACAATATTTATTTTCCATTTTAGTTGGGAACCTTTTCTGAGCTTTAAAAGCTCTCGCCGTTTTTTCAGAATTTACGGCATTTTCATTTCTTCGATTAAATTCATCAATTAACTTGCTTTTTATATATGACGGAGTCAATTATGCTTCTTCTTTATATTCGAGCGCAGTTATAAGATTATCGTATGACTGGGGTAGAGAACACAATAACAGGGCAGAAATGTGGTGGTTATTAATAACTTCGTCAATTGCTCCCAGTTGATCTACTAATTCCATTATACTTGTGATGTGGTTAAGCATGTTGCCTGATTCGGCTAATTTAATGCTATAAAGTTTTCTTAATAAAAATAATTTGCTGGTCAAATTTGACCGCTCGTGAAATTCTTTTTGAGCCTCCCAAATTTGTCTCGCGGTTTGAAGATTTTTAACATGCGTTATTTGGGAGTCATCAATAGTTAGGTTTATGAGTGCTCGGGACTTACGGTCATTTTTGGACCACCTATCGGTCAAAGGATTTGGTTGATCGTCTGTTATAACATTAAATAGTTCTTCTTTTATCAACAGCATCTCGACCTTAAATTTCCAGGTCGAATAATTTGTTGCTGTCAGTTTTTCGATAGAATAATTGTCTCTCAAGGTGGCCATTATTACTTTGTTTTTATTCTAAAATTAAGTATCAATATTTTTCAGACGGACATAACTTTTAAATCAGTGTCATGATCATTAATAGAATATTTATTTTATTCTTGCTTAGGCGTTAGTACGGGGATTTACCTCTAACTATCTTCAATCCAATTTATTTTATAAAACTTCAAAATGAAAGGCAAGTAAAATTGTACTCATCCGATTCATGAATTCTTCCTTATTGACAGATCCAATTCGAACCTTGTAGAATATTATTCCGTTCGTTATCTTCGGCACCGAGCACTAAATTTGATTTAATCGTGGGGTAGGATGCTTATCTTTCAAAAAATGCAGATTTCATTATTAAGTCTTTGACACACAACACATTAATAAATGTTGATTCACACGAAAAACACATCTATTTTATTTTACCACACGGCAAAAACAGAGCCGTGTATGTAGCTCCTGTTCCACTTTAGGAGCTACATAACTATAGTGAAAATCAAAAAACGCACACAATCACATGAAAAAGCAAATAAAGAAATAAAAATGTTATTTTAGACTTTTGACAGTTCGAACAATACATAACGATTCTTTCTGCTGTAATCATATTTCAAGGTCCCGCTAACAGCCACTCAAGTTGATTTATGACGTAATTTAAACTGTCATTTATTTCGCAACACAGGAAATTAGTTCCGAATGACGAAATTGTCTATCAAGAATAACATTTGTTTTATTTTATAAACATGATATTAACTCTTGAAAAAGCTAGTATATACAAGGCACAGCTGCTGTGGACATCCATGCTAATGACATTTTGAACATTTTTTTTGTTATTTTAAGGTGTTTTTAACAAAAAAGTGAGTTTTTCTTGAGTGCAAATAATGAATAATTTTAAGACAATCATATCTAAATATAAAAACATTACAAAACTCTCAATTTTTTTTGTATGCCGAAAGACATAAATTGTCCCCTATTTTGAGAATCACCCATATAACAAAGTATTTTACATTATTTCCCCTAAAAATCATTTCTTTTGTATCTGACATAAAAAAACGAAAGATTTCGTTTCTATAAAATATCAATCAAAATTTATTGAAAATATTTAATCGAAACGGAAAATTAACAACATATTTATAAAAATTACTATTAATGCAAACACAAATACCTTCTTGCAAAAATAATGAAACAATTAAAATAATGTAATAAAAACTGTAACTATTTAACTTTTTGTAAATTTTAATATATATATGAAATATTTTATACAGATTTTTTTTAATTTATTGGGTGTCCACTCTCAAGTTGACAATAGTTAATTATTAAACCATTAGTCATATATATATATATAGATACAATTACAAAAATGTTATATATTTATAGCAATGATGTAAAGATATTTAAAAAGTGATCTGTGTCAATAAAATTATTTCAAAATAAAATTACGAATTTTGAATTTTTATATCATCCCACAGTCCTATAAGTTATATTTAGTAAAATTTCCTATTGCACTGACAAGTAACACAGAGAACGTCCCGTTCATATAACAGTGATATTGCCCAAGTTATGAAACTTTGAAAATACATGACTTTATGTGCTACTTTCCCGCATATGAACCAAAATGAGTTCGACAGGTTTTGAAGGGTCATATGGCAAGAGCCTAAAGTAATCCAAGAACTTATTTAATGTGTATCTGCGCTTTGAAGTAAAAATTCACAAGTTTCACGATTGAGCCAACGTTTATTAAGTTTAAGACTGACTATAAAAATCGCAATTAAGCATATATATATACGTGTGTGTGTTATGGTGGTCCTTAATATTAAACTTTTAAAATTTGTATGGGGCATCCGTTTATTTTGTTCTGTGTATAAAAGAAAGACCTCCACAAAAATTTCGCAATTTGAAAATAAATTTTAAGGGTCGCTACCAAGGGTTGAATATTTGCAAAATTAGAAAATTTGACATCTTTTTAGCCTAATTTTTAAGTTATTAATACATATCCATAGTCATCGCGAAATTGAGTCATAATGTGACATTTGGCTGTATAGAATGTCGAATACTTTAATTATTTCCAAACCTCATGCTGAGTTTTTAAATTTTCCAACGATTTTTAAATATATTCGAGTTTTTGTGCGTTTTTTTTAATGGGCCAGAGCAATTCCGGCGGATCAGCAAATTTAACATAAAATAGTGCTTAAATCAATATACAAAATCCCTGTCGGCTTGGCCTATAAGTGGAGGTAGATTTCGAAGAGTGTTCATTTCAACAACATAAAATAAAATTTCATTACAGATAAACCTAGTTTAACAACATTATTTCGTCTCTTTTGAAATTTTTTTTATTTCATTTTTCTCTAAGAACTTGTTTTATAAGGAACATCTTAAGCTAAATTCGGCTCAAATGCTCATTTTGACAACATATTTTGAAATATATTCCGACTTTATTAAAAAATCGACTAATACGACACATTACATAGTAGTTCGTAAATTAAAAAAAACTTTTAATTGAATGCTTTTGAAAACATAAATGGATTTAAAAATGAGTCAGAAAAAACGCAATTTGTTATTTGAATACAACCTATATTCTTAATCATGATCATTTCGGGAAATTTTGTGCCAAGTGCCCACTTTGACAGCATTTTTTAAAAGTATGTTCAGCCTTTAACAAAACATTGATCAATACGGCACATTATGTAGCTCTTAAATAAGATAACCTGTCAATTGGATGCATTTGAGAGCAAATCTGAATTTAAAAATGAGTCAGAAAACACGCAATTTGTTATTTGAGTACTTCCTCAAATTTTCAATCACGACTATTTCGGGAAATTCTGTTCAAAATACTCTTTTTTGGAAGCCTTTTTTGACTTTATCAAAAAACTTACCAATGCGTCACATTATACAGTTTCTAAATAAGAGGAACTGCAAACTGCATGTATTTGATAACAAAAATGGATTTAAAAATGAGTCCAAAAAAAAAAACGCAATTTGTTATTTGAAGACGTCTTAAAATTTTCGATCACTTCGGGAAATTCTGTTCAAAATACTTTTGGCAAGCTTTTTTGAAATATATTCTGTGATTATCAAAAAACTGACCAATGCATCACATTATATAGTTCCTAAATAAGAAGATCTGCCATTTGGGTGCGTTTAAAATCAAAAATGAATTTAAAAATGAGTGCGAATATAAGCAGTTTGTATTTCAGGTTTTTTCTGATACTCCTATTTTTGTTTAATTTATTTTTGCTATACGAATTGGTCCTATGAAAAACTTGTCAATACAAAAATTGTAGATATTATTGAGAAGATTTAAAATAAATTTAATAGTTTAAGAATTGACGATATTATGGATTTTTGTCTTTTTTCACCCCCCCCCCCCCCTATTTGTTTTCGTTTTTAATTTTTTAATCGGTAAGAACTAGTTCTATCAAAAACTTGTATGTACAAAAGTTTAAGATAATGTTGAGAGCATTTACACAAAATTTAGTTGGATTTGATGTTTTGAGAATTGACGAAGTTATAAAATTTTTTCTCCCAAACACCCTGTTTTTTTCGCCTCTTGAGCTCATTTCTAAATTTTTCAAAAATTTGTCATACATAAAATTTTGGCCCATTTTTAAGAAATATTATAAATTTTAAACCGATTCGATATCTATTTTTAATTAAGAAGTTATGGCGTTTTTTCGGTTTTTACAAAAACCTTCCCTATTTCCAGCCCCTTGGACCGATTTTGCCCATTAACGAACTTACCCGAGATTTTATGCCCCTTTATTTTATGTATCAGTTTGGAAGAGATTGGAGCAGAACTATAGAAGTTATCGTGTCCGTAAGAAAGTGATATATGATAGTTTTACTAATGATAGTTTTGGGGTCTAGAGCTGACGATCGGCGTAAATCTGCAAAAAAAATTTTCAGAAATTCCAACAGCGACCGCAATAGGTTGTATTTCATACGAAATCTACCTAATAACAAAAGAATAATAATTCAGCTTAATTTTAAAAATGATTATGTAATAAAATATGTTTCATAAGAACTAAATAAATATTTATTATTAAAATTATTGACTTTTGTGTGTGCAATTTTTTTTCCAAAGAGGTGCTTTTTTGTGTATTAATTGCTGCAAGTAACATTCTTATAGTTTCGAGAAAAGCTAACTTTTCTTACTAGATTTTTAAAAAAACATATAGTTGATAAAATTGAAAAACTATTTAATGAATGGCAAAAATTTAAAAAGAACAAAGAAAATAAATCAATACGCTCAGAAGGTTTGAGAAAAAAGAAGAGGATTGGTAGATGGCTTTGAACGATCTTTTCGATATTGCACAGGCAAATGCTGTTAATATGATAAAAATTAAAGAGGATATGGAATTTTTACTTGATAAGAGAAAAAAAAGGAAGACCTGGTAAAATAAGAAGTCTTGATAAACGTTTTGTAAAAAAAGCAACGGAATCAACAAGGAAAAAAGAACGTTTTGAACAAATGAAAAAGCATGAAGAAGTAAACAAATCATTGCTTTTTAAACAAGCAATCAATTCCTTCAGTCATATTTGAGGAAGAATCAAGTTCAAGTGATAATGAAACTTGTTTCAATAGCTTCAAGAAATAGCTTCATGCTCTCACAGTGATACACCTCCTAAAAAAAGGTAGAATGGACATTTTGGACAATAGCATAGCTGCATCGAGGCATAACCTTGATGCAGCAAGGTTAAGTGACAGAAAACATGCTATTATTTTGACTACAACACAAAAATGTATGGGTTGTGATCCCGCCAATTATAATATTAACAAATCCTCTATTCGGCACCTTAAAATCAAAAGTCAAGCAAGCAGAGCCGAAAATTTAAAAAAGTGTTTTCGGCAAAAGTGTTGGACTGTTCACTGGGATGACAAAATTTTAGAAGACATGTCATGATCTGAAACTGTTGATATATTACCAATTATTGTTTCTAGTAAAAATATTGATCTAATTACTTGCAGTTCCAAAACGTCAGTCAGGAACAGGTGAAGCAATATCTTTTGCTGTTAAGGAAATATTGGAGTCATTGGTATATACAAAGCAAGTAAAATCTATGTTTTTGATACAAGCTATGTAAATTCCGGGTTATCGAGAGGAGCATGTGTTCTTTTGCAACAGAAAGTTAAGAAAGAAAGGCTTTGGTTGGCTTGCCGTCGCCACATCCTGGAGATTATGCTGGAGGGAGTTAATGTTAAGTCACTCGGAGTTCCAAAGGACCAGATTTTATGGACCAGGGAATTTAAATTTTCGTGGAGCTGCATTGATCACGACATATTTCAGACTTCCATAACTGGTAATTTCATCAAAGAAAAAAAAACCTGAAAATGCATCAGTAATCATAGTGTTTGCACAAAATCAACTTAATGATTTTCAACCAAGAAACGATTACAAAGACGTGTTTGAGCTTGCCATCATTTTCCTAGGAGGAGTACCCGAAAGAAATGTTCAATTTAGAGCCCATGTTAGCTTGCATCGAGCACGATTGATGTCAAACGCTATATACTCACTCAAGATTTATTTATTTCGAGATCAGTTCAAACTGTCTAAGCACGAAGAATTTGGAGTTCGTCAAGTCTGCTCGTTTGTGGTAAAAATGTACATTCACAGTTGGTATCAAGCACCATCTGCTTGTTCTGAACCTAAAAACTGCTCCTTAAAAACTTGAAAGAGTACTAAAATGTTAATAAAGACATTTCTTTGTGTGCTAAGAAGAAATTCCTTGGACATTTGTGGTACTTGTCAGAAGAACTTTGCATTTTTTGACGTCAATGTCTCTTTTAAAATTAAAAGAAAAATGGTGCGTGCTTTGAAAAATGAGAAACCATTGAAACGTGCACGGGTTTGTCCTGATGAAATCCTCAAAAAGAACTTGCAAGATTTTGTAACAAGTAACACTGATTTTTTTTAATCATGCAAATACCTTCAGACTTTTTTGAAACAGATGTGACAAATAGAAATAAAAATGAATCTTACAAAAGTTGTAAGGCCTTTGCGGCTTCAGCCAAAGTTATTAAAGATGTAGCCGCACGTGGGGTAGCACTTATTAAGGATTAGAATAAACTTCATTCAAAAGATGAAGAACAAAAACAGTACTTATTATTGTTAGTCAAGCAGTTTCGAAACAAATATCCAAACTCTAAAAAATCCACATTGATGTCTTTAAAAAAGTAAATGTAAGGATTTTATAATAACGATAGCTTTTTTCTTCTTCTTTAAATGCATATAACGATGTAATTGCTGTAGAATTTACTGAAATATTTAATAAAAATATGTTTATTATTATTAAGTGTATTTATGTATTTTACTTCAACATTTTTGAATAAGTCTAAACTTTTAATAGCGTAGCGACCCCTAAAGTCATGCTAAAAATTTAGAAAAAAAATGCTGTAATTATTTTTAAATGAGTAAAACAAAATGGCAGGGTGCCCCGATATAAATCGTTAAAAAAAATTTTACCAACTTTTAAGGACCACCCTACGTGCCTGTAAGTGTTTGGGACTGTTTCTTTCTTGATCATTTCTTTTAGCAAAATGTATGTTATGTTTATAAATTTTTATTTAATTTCAACGATTGTATGTATGCTTTTACATTTAAAAATTTGTTCTTGATCTTTAACTCACTTTGAAATGTCCGATCAAGATTAATTTTAGATATAGGTAAATTCAGTGCTTTTTAGTGGTTACCGTGAATTTCTATTTCTTTTACAAGATAACACAAAAGATGTAGCCTGATTACTGTCAAAATGTTTAGGAAATTGTTTTGAATCAGATAACATGAGACTCCAATGGTTGTGCTTTTTAACTACTATATTTTATCACTAAATCAGAAAATTGTCTTAATTTTTAGTCGTCATGTCAGGATTTTCAGCAAATAAAAAATTGCCAAACTTAAAAAATGACAAAAATTGTTTATTTAAAAATAAAATAGATTACTGTGTTGTTTTAACTTTAGATTAGACTTTAGTTTATTTTATGTATGTACTTTCATGTTTTATCGAACTATAAATTATTCATCAGAGCAGCTTAATTTATTATGGCCAATTGAAATTAGACCAATACAGTGAATATTTATAAAAAAGTGATACATAAAATATTACTTTAAATATTTATAAAAATGCTTGAGGAAATCCAAATCTGATTTAAAATGCCATGCAAGAAGTAAAAATAAAATTTTCAGATAGTAAATTTTTATTTTTATTTTTTTCATAAACTCAGCATTACTTAGAGGAAATGTATTTCTGAGCAAAATTAATTGTAAAATAATGTAGTGGAGGAATAGGTCATACAAAATTTGATTTAGACTCTTGCGTGAATGAAATAAGTAAGCACATTACTATTTTCTTTCATTTTTACAAGACGAAAGTAAAGGATTCGTAAAATTTTCGAATTGTGTTTTTTTTTAAGATTTTTATGTTTTATGGGTCCCAAATCCCGAAAAATATAGTTTTACAAAATACCTGTCAATGTCTCTGTCATACTTTAAGTCTGCCTGTCTGGATCGCAAATTTTCTGGGTGTTCTATCAGAAAAACGGAAAATAAATCTTTAGATTCAGTTAGTCTCATTTAAAACTTGGGGCTCATTATTTTTTGGTGTCCTTCTCCCTTAAGGTGGCCCTGATTTGCTACATTATCTCAATTTACGAAGTAGCTACATCTCAACAACTAATGCATGTATTTTCATAAAATTTCAGATTCCGTTAGTACTTGATATATTTTTGTGTTGATTTTTAGTGCTAATCGCCCAATGGGCCACGTCGCACTAGTATGCAACATTATTCATCATTATCGTAATATCTTTATTTTTCGAACTAATGTACGAATATTGATCAAACTTTATATTCAGTTAGTTTTGGATATAAATTACTCTTGTTTATTTTTTGGTGCAAATCGCTAAACAGATAGTTCTGGCTATGCTGCATTTTTCACGAAATTTTGCAAGAGTTGTATTTCAAGAAATAGTGTATAACTTTTCATCAATTTTCATATTAAGTTAATCCATGATATGAATTGTTTCTAATCAGATTTTGATGTAAATCAACCAAGAGTTGGTGCTGTTTTGTAGTATGTTTATTAATCTCCGCATTTACTATATCTCAAAAGCTATGTCCCGGATAAGTTGACATAAATTTTTCCTGATTAGATTTTGATGTAAATTCTGTAACAGGTCGGACTGGTATGCTGCATTTTTTAAAAGATTAACATGTATGAAATAGAGGAAAGTTTGTTATTACGAGATCTGATTCCTTTTCATTTTATAGAAATATTTTCCTGAAATATTTCATAACGATACAACACTAAAATGCACAGATGATGCAAAATTTACTATTTTCCAGGTATTCCACAGTAAGGATGGGTTGCTCAGTAAAAAGGATTATACAATATTTTTTAAAACGCGTTTATTGACAATTATGATTTATTTGTCTATTTGATAATTCAGATGAAATATTACTATATTTATTTTATAGGTAAACTTTGCTTTGTTTCCGCTGGACATACAAAACAATCTCCAGACGAGGCAAGTTTTTTTTTTTTATCTTTCGTGTATTACGTAATTGAAACTATAATACTGAATAAACATATAATAATATTTATGCATTTTGCATTGCTGCAAAATATGGAGTTAAAATTATTAATTTCTAATGATCGTATTTCAGATACCTTACAGCACATAATAAACTCATAAGTTATCTAGAAGAATTATTATTTATTCGAAGAAACTTATTTAATTTATCACTTTAGGAAAAAAATATATATATAAATTCATTTTTCTCATTATCTTATAAAATTCCATTATTTTAAACTTTAAAAGTTGGTTATTTTCGACAAAATATTTTCAGTTTTAAATACAATACTTTTTAATACAATCGAAAAATTCCGTTATTTGCATTTATTTTATATTGAAACAAATTTTTATACTTTCAATATAGTTAAGCTTATTAAGCTTATATTTTTCTGCTGTTTATATGCATAAAAAATTTTCATATTAAATATTACAGGTATTTTATTGATAAACAAAGCTTGAGAGTACAATTTAATATTATTATTTGTTTATTTATTGTGTAATGTTTTAAACAAATACTTTTATTTTATGATCTAAATCATAACGAATGTAATAAACAGAACGCAATTTAAAACAATGTAGCTCAACAGTGCTTCATAAAAAATAAGAACAGATAATTTATCACATTTGTGCTGATAAAATGATAATAAACTATTAAAATTTATTCATAATACATTAATTAGTTTTCCTATGGTACATGTTAGGAAATACAACTTTAACAATAAAGATAAAAAATAAGATGATTTGTGTTTAAAGATTAATTTTTAACTGTTTGGAAAAATAAAACGTACTTATTTTTAAACATAAATATGAATAAAATTTTGTTTCAGATTTGTGTAGTGCAAATTATCGCTAGTTTTACGGTAATCCCAGATCCGTCCTAGAATGCCATCATAAAAATGCTTAGTTATACATTTCATTTAAAAAATTTCTTCTAAAAGAAATAGCCACTGAAAGTCCAGCAGTTTTTACCCTAAAAATTACAGTAAAATTAGATGTAATATTTTCCATTACATCTAATTTTACTAAAATTTTTAAGTGGCAGTTTTTGCCGTAAATTTAACAGATTTTTTTTTCTGTGTAGTTAGCAGCAAGAAAAAAAGAGATATAGAATTCTATAGCAATTTATACAGGGACTCTTTCTAGATAATATGCTTTTAGATTAGAATATCTTAACGATTGTTTGTGTTTAACCCTCTGAGCGTCTTGCAAATCGGTAATATTGTTGTGTTGTTTTATCTTTCTAGTGTTTGAAGTGCTAAGAAGCATCTTTAGCCGATTTTTCACAAGCATTCTTAAAGAAATAATCTTAATTTAGATTTTCTTTCCCTGTTTATTTCTAAAGTACACTTCATGTATCGTTATTTTATATACATATTTCAGTACAATTATGATTTAAAATATTTTCATTTATAACAAAATAAAACTGCTTTTGTGAAAATTATGGGTAAACCGCTCAAAGAGGAAATGCAAATGTTTTGCATTTTGCAAATGTGTAAAATTGTATGTTTTTGTTAATTTTGTTTTAGGTACACAGAAAATGTGATTATTTCAAGACTATAAAAATAATTACAAACATGAATGTAATTCTTGAGGGCATTAATTATTTAAAAATGGATTGAAAATTCATTAAATCTGTACCATTATATTATCTTAAATATTGGTTATATTGCATTTAAACTTGGAACTTAGTGAAAGGAAAATTAGGTTCTTACACACTTACACACTTAGAGTGTTAAATGTTTCCGCTATACACTGATAAAAAATACTTCATTTACCTAGAATGGATAGTTAATCATTTTATGAATTCATAAATTAGAACTATAGATCTCTGAACTATGCGAATTGGGTACAAAACAAAGCTGAATAAACTAAATGATCATTTTTTAAGACAAATATATATATATATATATATACAAGAAATCATAGTTAGAAGAGATAGTCACTTGATTTCAATAATGGGATCATAAACTATAATTATAGTTACTAAAACTGACCACCAACGTTTGCATCTATTTGCTAAGATTTTTAAAGAAGTTACACTAAGAAAATATAGGAAAACGTTCTTGAATTCTAGTAGGTGACTCAAGAATTCTCTAGCAAAAGGATCTCGTATTTATAAGGATAACACGGAACTATTTTTTCTAGATTCGCAATTTAGATTCTAGATGCTCAAAATATATTATTTTCTCGGTATATGAATGAATGGTTGCTTTGCTAATTTACTAGTTTTTAAAATAAATTGAAAACTTGTTTAATTTAATTTTCTACAATTCATGTCGTCGCAATTCTGAATTTATGTTATTTTTCTTACAAATTCAGACTACTGTTTATCTTTAAAGAATATAATGTTTATTTTGAAAGCTATTGTTAAGGGAATCGAGAAAGTCTCAATTTATATAACGCGTCTTAAAAAAATAGCTGGAATTATTTCAGGCGTTTAGGCGTAAACAGCGTAATGTATGCTATATTTTATGATTTCCCCAGGCTCATGAACGAAACAATACTAAAATTCTGATGTTTATATTAAACACTTAAGCACAATCTCAGTAAACTTTGGGATACAATTAAATTATGCAAGATTTTTCAATTAAAAAAACTATTTCAGATTCGCTTGATAGATTAAAATAAATTAGCGAATCTCCTTATACTCCCAGTTGACATAAAAGTTACAATGTTTTGACATGATGCACTTTAAGCGGATTCTAAATTAAAAAATAATCATATTATCTAATCATTCAAGTTATTTTTTAGTTTATTAAAAAGCAATACAAAATATTTGAGCAACATACAAATGAAGCTTTAAGAACTAAGCCATTAAAGTGTGAACGCAAATAAAGTCAAGCGTGTTAATAAAAGGAAAAGTAGAGGCATTGCAAATCAGTAATCGAAAATAGAATATCGTCAAACATAGAAAATTAGATTAAACGAAAACAAATTACAATGCAATTAATGTGGAAATCCTTATTTTATTTGTAATAATAATCTCCTATGTAGATGAAAGCTTTAAATATAGTTTAAAATTTAGCTGGGAATAATTTGAAAACTACATCTTCAATTAAAATTACAGTTTTTATAGAAAATTATACGAGGATGATATGGAGCAGTTGAATACTGTTCCTTCAACTTCTGCAGTTTTTATTAACAGTTTCAAAGTCACAAAAAATGTTCATCTCTATATTTAGTTAAAGGCTTAAAACAGTTAACAATTTATTTTCTTGGTATTTGAAAATATTTATTTATTTCAATAAAATAAAAGTGAAAATGTTTAATTATATTTCATAATAACATATTATTCCATCATTATACATTATAATTTGAAAAAATTAGAAATATGATACAAAAATGCAGAAATTTTTTATAAAAATTTACATATCTTCCTTTTATATTAGGGGAAGATGTGAATTTCAAATTTCGCCACAGAAAATTAAATTCATACAATAAAATTTTCACTATAGAAAATAAAAGTTTTATATTATTCAGACAATAAAATTTTTTGGAAATGCGAAAATCTCTATCAGAACCCATTGTTTGTATTTCTAAACCAAGATTTTACTGTATCAGAAATACAGGATATTTTTTCTGTTTTGTATATTGTAGTTTTAATGGTGGAGCTTTACCAATAGAACAGATTGATGGGAAAAATATGCTTTTTCTACTTTGGATTTTATTTATTTATTTAATCATTTAACTTTTAGTTTTTAATCTTACGTTCGCACACACACACACATGTAAACAGGGTGAGTCATAGATATAGAAACAATAGGCTATCTCCTTAAATATTGCCCCTATACCCATTGCAAAAATTCATAAAAAAGGGGAAATTTTTGATAGGATAAGTTGCAACTCCATGGGGGGGTGTCTATCTGAAAAAATACGAAAATTAAATTTTTATACGGCTCCCGTAGAGCAAAATTCCCAATTAGGAAACTATTCGTTATCCATTCTTAAATTGAACAAAAAAAAAAATCATCTCCGTATCTATAAACCTGACAGAGATATTAAAATCCAAAATTCTCCAAAATTCGTGACTTACACCACTTTACCATGCTTGTAAACGAAGTGTTTTTAACTCTTTTTCAAAGCAAATGAGGGGTCATCCACAAATTATACGTTATTAAATGTCGATTTAAGGCATTGCCTCTTATTTGGACATAATAAAGCAGCGTACTGATTTAAATCAAAACTTAATTTAAAATTATGTTGATCGTCAGCACTGGAGGTCTGCATGGTTTGAAATACTTAGGTCTGGTATACCGACCCATAGGAGAAAAAGTTCTGTCCGGCATGGAAAAATGTTAAAATCATAACCTAGACCGGGCTAGAAAATAGTTTAAATCAGCCCTGCTCAGCCGTGAATTTCTACATAGTTTTTTAGTTCGGTGTGGTTAAACATTCTTTCGTATGGAGGAGTTTGGAGCAAAAACACTTATTATACATTTTCTTTTTTTATATTTATACTTCTTATTATTACAAAAGCGCCAAAAGCAGTGGTAAGGAAGAGGAGGGAACCTTTAAACATTTTTTCAGAAAATCAATATATTTCTTACTTGAATTATATTTATTCAGTTTTAAATATTACATAATAAAAACAAAGCATTTCTTCATTATATAAACATTTGAAAAAATATATATTTAATTATGAATTATATAAACATTGAAAATTTTCCAATTAAATAAGTTGTGAGGATTTAAAATGTTGAAAGATTTTTGTTCAAACCTGTCCCATGTAGGGGTACCTTTGAACTAACGAATAAAACATGAAAATATTGAGAGTTTTTATAAAAAGTTCCATATGTTACAGAAATATAAAGTAATATGAATAAAATTAAATAACTACATTTTGTTGAAAATACTAATTTTTTTTATATAATCAAACTTAAATCCATCAAACTTGATGTCAAAACTCATTCTTGATAAAACACAAAGTGTCCTTTCAGACCTCCTATGGAGATGCAATTGGAAGTTTGGGTCTAGGGGCAGTATTTAAGGATATAGCCTATTGTTTCGATATCTATGATTCACCCTGTATATAATTCGATGCACAGTTTTATTTGTATTTTTAAATCAAACAGGTATACAAATTTTTGGTAATTTTAAGTATTATGGAATTTCCATGGGACATTTTGAAATTCCGAACCCGAATATATTAAATAGAAAACTAGTTTTTGTCAATACTAAATATTAATGGGAATTTTTAGAAAATAGTCATTTTCTATTCAAGCTTGTTTCATTTTAAGTGATATATAGGGTCGCCAAATTTCACAATATCATAAAGTGTATGCCATTTTAAAACAACATTATGAATAAATCAAACCAATGATCTTGGTCTAAACCTTAATTCATGGGCACATGCACACCCACATCGAAAACGATTAATATATACGAGAGATGAACGGGGAAATTGATATTTAAAAAAAAAATGTCAACCACATTAGAGATTCAAACTGCAGTATCTCAGGCGTTTATTAAGATAAAAACAAAACAAAAAATACCCAGAAAATCATCATTAAGATCAAACACTTTAGAAAGAATTTGTTTTAAATTTCTTATTTTTTGTTTGTTAACATTAAACATTTAAAAGATTTTTGACAAGGCAGCATTTTTTAAACAAGATGACGGATGAAGTTGGCCAGTGAACTCTGTCAAGACATTTGTATGTACTATGTACACAGGGAGTTCATAAATATGCGTATTATCGCGTGACAAATTTCAGACCGTTTCAGAATGTCTTAAAACAGTCACATACTAGAAATTGAAAGTTCTATAACTCAGCCATTTTTCAAGATATGAATGAAACAAAAAATGCTCTGGAATCTTTGTATCAAGGTCAAACACACAAAAGAAAAATTTTGTCAATATCTTACTTTTTACGCCTAATTTTAAAATTTAAATGTTTAAAAAATTTAATATTCCGCAATTTTTTAACAAGATCGCACATAGAACTGGCCAACAAACTCGGTCTAGACATCGGTATGTACTATGTACGTGCCAAAGTACATCCAAATCGGTTTAAAAATATGCCTGTTGTCACGTGAAGAAAATCAAATCGTTTCGAAATGTGAACAACACTAGAAATTAAAAGTGTTATAACTCAGCCATTTTATTTAAGATACAGACGAAACAAAAAATGTTCTGGAATCTTTGTGTCAAGGTCAAATGCATAAAAGAAAAATCATTTTCAATTTATCAGTTTTTTGTACGTAATTTTAAGTTTTTAATTAAAAAAATCTAAATGGCCGCCATTTTGAAACAAGATGGTGGTGGAAACTGGCAAACGAATTCGGTCCAGGCCTCAATACGTACTATATACACACCATGTTACCACGAAATCGATACATAAATACGCGTATTATCACGTGACAAAAATCAGATCATTTCAAAATGTCAGCCATACAAGAAATTCAAAAAGCTATAATTCAGTCATTTTTTAAGATGTAGACAAAATAAAAAGTATTCTGAAATCGTTTTTTAAGTTCTAACACATAAAAGAAGAATATTTCTCAACTTTTATTTTTTTCATTTAATTTTAAATTTTAAATAAAAAAAATTAAATGGCCGCCATTTTGGAACAAGATGGCGGATGATGCTGGCCAACGAACTCGGTCGAGACAGTTGTATGTAGTATTTATATACCAAGTTTCATCCAAATCGGTTCATAAATACGATAGTTACAGCATGACAAAAATGATATATATATATATATATATATATATGTCAACATTTGAACGGAGTGTGGTTTTGGTATTTGTGGGTCATAATCGGTGAAAATATACGAAAAATTTCCGGAAGTGCTTTCCTCCGGACGGCTGCAATAGGTAGCTTTTAACTTTTTTAATGAAAGCTACCTAATAATAAATAAATAAATATCGTTTGTAATAAACTTGAGAGTAAAATATTATTAATGACAACACAAAAAATAGGATAAAATACAAGTTATATTAAATGCCCAAAAATCTGTGAATATATAGATAGTTAAAACGTTTCTATCTTCAGATTTTTACTTTTACAAACATTAAACAAATCTATCTACAATTACAAATCCGTATTCAGCTGCTGTAAAATAAAGTGGAATTTATATAATCTTTGCATGAAAACCTGCATTTAAGTGTTTTTAAAAATGCATCACATAGATTTCTGTTTAATTTCAACCCTGAATTATTCTTAATTAATAGCTAACATTATTCTGCTAGCAACTAGTGCTTCTTTGGTGACATAGTATCTAAAATTATTTTTGAAATGATGCGATATAAGTCTGAAATGCTCATTCTGCGTCAAAACTTCAAAAACTGCAAATGAAAATTATAACTAGATACAATGAAGAAACACTTCTAGTTCTATTTACTATGATTTTTCTTTTTTTCAAGATTTGTGTTTTTAAATATTTGCTTTACTTGCAGGTGATAAGCCACTTGTATCAGTTTGCATCCTATAAAAATATTTTTCTATTGCCAGCTTGAAGAATACTTAACAAACAAATATTTTAGTGTAATATTCTATTCAAGAAAAGTATCCTGTGAGCTACAGAGATTTAAAAAATTGCTTCAGCACCTTGCTCCCAAATTGGTTTTTTGAAAAGAAAATATTAATATATGATCTCTTGTTCAATCTTATTATGAAGGAGTGTAGCTATGAAATGTTTAGTTTTTCAGTAAATGGCAATACTTCAATACAATAGATGAAAATGTGTATGCATAATTATCTAATCTAAAGTCTTTTGAAATCAGCTGCTGCTCATTTTGGAATGTCACTACTTTTGTTTATTTTTAAATGTCTAAGTTAGATTAATATTTAATAGTCTTGATAATTACCTAATGTGCTTATTGATTTGAATCCATATTATTTCTTGTTAATTTAAGTAAGAAAATGTATAATTCAAAAATGCCATTTTGTAGAATTGTAAAACTGATGTAAATATTTTTTTGAATATATAAACGAAATTCCATTTGTTTTATTTATTTTTAAATACATTTTTGCAATCTATTATGAATGACAAATTAGGTTTTATCAACCACTGATTTTATTAAATATGTTTTGCGTTTTCATAAATTGCTTGATTTCTACAATTATAAAGCTCTAAAAAATCAGTTATTAGTCTGATACTTTTTATTGCATCGTTAGATATGGCACTAGTCTTTTTTCCCTATATTACAAGATAAAGTTATTTTCTGAATACATTATATTAATAGATAAAACAATATGTACAAAATATGTAATTGCTATGTGATACATAAGTATAGTAACATTTTAAAGTATTAATATTTAGAAGTACATTTATTAAAGAAAACAGAATATAAGGTTTAGTTCACTTGAGAGATATTAAAATATGAACCAAAAGGATTATTATTTACTTTAAATATCTACATAGAAATGATCAACAAAGTGAAAATCATGCTTCGCACATTTTTAAAAGTCCAAATTGTTATATTTTCCTAGCCAGCAGATCCATTAGTTAAAATTGAAACGTATCATGCATTACAATTTTAAACTGAGAAATTTGACTGATATCTCCAACTTAATTCACCGTCAGTTATATGTATGATGTATATGTACATATATGTATGAAAAACGTTTCAAATTTAACGCACGCACTTTAATGGACTACAGGTGACATTTTAAAAAACAATTTTGATTTAATAAATCATGACAGCGATTCATACTTTGTTAAAAAATACTGATTGTTTTTCTCATACATTTACCAATATTATAAAAAAAATAAAGATACTTTTATAAAATTAGTACTGCTTCCGTTAAAATACTGTGAGCAGAAATCTACACTCTTTCGGTTGATGAAGCAATATGTATTATTAGTTAAATTGGAAATCAGTTTCATCTGTTTTAATGATATTTGGATGTGTATGGCAAGCCTTTTAACAATTTCACCCATATCGTTACATTTCACCAAAAAATAGGTTAGTCTGTTGGAAAATTCTTTGCAAAATCTTCACTATTGTTGTATTAAAATTATGCCGAAACTCTGGGTTTGGATTGGAATGAGATGCATGTTATTTGGACTAAATAAAAGAATAAAAAACTTGTGTTCAATACAAAATTTGTTTATTTTGTCTACCATTTCTGGAAGTTACATGAGTGTTTATTTACTTTATGTAACATAGCGACGTTTTTTCTTTTTTTTTCCACTTTAAATTAACTTAATAATTTGATACAGAAGATATAATTAATATTTTTTCTTATTTCATCTGGTTATTTATTAACTTATTTTCCTAAATATGTTTCTGGTCATTTATGATTAGCATGTTTTCAGTAGATTAGGCAATTACAGGAATATTCATAAGAATCGAAACAATAAGCAATCTGCTTAAATATTGCCCCTAAGCTCACACTTTAATTGCTAAGTTTCATAGAAAAATTTTGCAAAATTTGATCAGATTTTGTTTCGATATTTATGAATCACTCTGTATAAACGGCTTCCGTACTGATCTCTAACGATTGATTGTACATTTTCCGACAAGTTTGTTTTACTCTAAGAAATGCTCCATGGCTTTGAAACTTCCTTTTTATAGCATGTATGTGTTTAACAATATAAATTTACGTAATCTTTATATAAAATTAAAATAATTGACTTAAAGAAGTTATAAATGAAACTATATGTTTGTACACTTCCATAAAACAATTATTCAATTTTACTAATATCAACCCACTTCAAAGTTATTACTCTTAGATGTTAGTCCTTATGGTTCTCTGTCTCTAATGAAAGGTATGTATAACCATGCAAAGACACCATGCTTTATTATTACATAATATTAAAAAATATATAAAAACATTGGCTTTCGAACAAAGGGCAATCTCCCAAACAAGTTTGAGAATTTTACAATTACGGTCAAAATTCAACTTTTATTCCTTATTTTGATTATATTTGATTACATAATATACAGACAAGTAAAATTATTAATGCAATTTAAGTATATACCTATGCTTTTCATGGAACGATGTTTTTCCAGTAATAGGCTTGACTTGTTTTTCTAGTATCTAAATTATATTATACTCTTTACAAAGTGTTGAAGCACATACTTTTATCTGTCGCTTTTTTAAAAGCATCTGTTTAATTTTATAAAAAATTTTTTAGCAAGTTGACGATAATTTATTCTGTTAAAAACAAAGCTGCTATGAAAAGGCATTTTCGGAAGCAGATAAGTGTTTTTTTAAAAAAAGCCCCAAAAATGTAGACCATTTGTGGTATTGTCATAGAAGAGCATGCAATACATTTGGAATTTTAAAAAGCATCTATTTATGTAAAAACTTACTTGTCATACATCCGGTCAATATGCGGTCAGAAAATATTTATCTATGCGTATAAATAATTTATCCTACTCAATTTTCGTAGCACCTTATTTCTCATACATTCCGAAAATATGCGGCCGAAAAATATTTACCTACGTGAATCAATACATGTATTTTTCTATTAAATTTGTACCTCGATAAAAATATAAAATCTAGAATTTCGCAGTTGAACTAACATCATTGGGAAAAAAGTGAACTTTTAAGTGCATAATTTGTCGATTTTGGAGAAATCGGAAGAGTTAACCTCTTACCTGAGATTAAAAAAAGCCTCACGAATGAGGAGTGCAATGAGGATACAATATAGAGAAAAATATGAAAAAATAGGCACATAAGAGTTTTATTGTTTTAAAAAATCACATCGTCCATTAGAATTTTGGGCCTCCTGGCGCGCTTTGAGTCCACTCTAGATTACTAAGCCTTGGTCAGTAAATTGCTAGATTCCGCTTTATTCAACTAGACGAGAGTCACATCACATGGCCCAGGTTTTAAATTACCGGTCCTCTTTCGAAGTATAATCTATCAGAAGCCTCTAAAAACTTAGTTAAAAAAATTACCATCGTAAATTTTAGGAATTGGCAACAATCTATATAATAAAGGCCAAACGTATCTGTGCGTAACGCATACGTCATGTTTTGAATAGCAACACTTTCCGATGATGGAATTTTGGTTTTGCAATTTTCGCTATTGTAAATTTTTAAGCTTCTAGACATTGCACGTTTTCAATCTTTATACCATCGTTTAGAGAAAAAAATGCACTTTTAAATGCCGTTTGTTACAAAACTGTATCTCAATTTGTTTTTGAGATATTAATTTTTTTGTAGTTTTTGGTTCAATTTCTCTAATGGTGGCAACTTGAGTATCGCATTTATGTGGGAAAGAGAGGGAAAATAGCCATAGAGTAAAAAAGAAAAAAGAAATAGAGATGCAGTTTAGAGGCTAGAGGTGACGCCAAAAATGTAACCCTAAAATTCGCTGCATTGCACCAAACACAACGGCATACTTTCACAAAAAAGAAAAACTTTTAGCAATGCAATTTTAATTCATAATACAATGAAATGCTATTTTATAATGCTAAAATATATTCAGATCTTTTTCATTTAGAGAAAAAATGATGTGAAAAAGTTCGGTCTCTGTTCCATGTGATTGTTTTGTTTGGGTCGAATGAGAGACTTAAATTGGAAGAATAACGCCCATCAAACCGTTTTAATCGCATACTGCACCTCCATCTATCTCTTTTCTCCATGGGAAATAACAGATCACTGTATATTTTAGTTGTCATTTTTTTCATAGCAACTGAAAAAAATAGTAATTAAAAACCTGTTATGTCAATACATCGTCGGCTATAAAACCCGGTGAATGTTGTTGGTTTTATTTCGTTTTTATCTATGAATTTAGTGACTTTTAGTTCGTTGTAAACTTACTTTACAAAAGATATATCAATTAACCTTTACAAAAATGTATTTTAAAGAATATCTGCGCGTCACATTTTTTTAGTTGTTTTTAAAAAATGAGAATGCAATTTTATTCTTTGGCGAAATCTTTGGCTAATAACTGCTATTTTGCGTCTAATACGTAGGGTCGTAGTGAACAATAGGGAGTGCTCAAGAGAATGTAGGGGGGCTTATAGCTTTTTTTTTCTCTCTCTCTCTCTGACGCAGAAAGATAAATTAGTGCATATTCACATTGTAGGTATTCTGTTTCTTATTCAACTGTTAAAATAACTTCATTTTATGCTTAGAAAAGTATATGATGATGAAAGTTTTGAGTATATAACTGGTGCAAAATAGCCCAACATGTTAGCTTCCTATGTACAAATAGGATGAGGGAGTGTTGAAACACTTATTTTAGATACAATTTAGTAACTCTGCAAAACTGTGAAAAGGTTTCAAAACTCAATTAGATTTTTAAACAATATTTCATTTGAATTTTCGGAGCAGAAATTCATTGAGTGACCTTGGAATCTTTTCCAGGGGGGAGGGGGGGGAAGGTGAGCCGCCCATAGCGCCCCCTTAGCTACGGACCTGCTAATACGAAAGTACCGATAATTTTTAAAGCTGTATATGATTACATAAATAATATGTTCCATATAAAATTGCTATTTGGAATTAGTTGGCAGTTTAAAAAGCCTATTACGCAGAAAAAATTTATTAGACTTTCCAATTTTAAATTGTAAAAAAGTTTTTCACCTTTACTTTGTGACCCGGGAACCCCGGGTTCGGTGTACTAGTGATGATAAAAGCGTAGGAATGACAATGAAATGCACATTTCGATGGGGAAATTTGTTTTAATATGTGAGACATATTCTCAAACCTTCACAAAATGTTTAACACGACAGTAAATTTTGTAGAATCTTATGATTAGAATTTGGTGTTTCATTTTAATAATTTTGCGGTATTTGATTAAAATCAACAACAACAACAAGAAAAAAATAATATAAATTAGTAATATAAATTATTGTTAAATAGAAAATTATATATTGGTTTATGTGTAGTTTTACTAAAAATTATTTCCAAGTTAATTAAACGTAAAAGGCGTTATTTTAAAATATATATGAGAAATTTGTTAGGAAGTTGATAAAATCATTTTAAAATGCAACGTAATTCAAAGAAAATAAATTAAGGTATGGAGCTTGAGTCTGATATGCTAACTTTGATAGAAAGTCATAAAACAAAGAAACTATACACCGTAAAATGATATTTTTTCTAGATAACACGGTAAGTACGTTGAAAGGAAATTAATAAATTAGAAAATAAAATGTAATTGTTTCTGACTCAGTAATTTTCCTTTAAAAAACTAAAACTTTACCACCTTTGCAAAATTAAAAGAATAATCTCGCAATAATTTGATTCTATACAAAAGAAATAAAATATTTTATTTAAATAGCAAGTTTCAAATGGAAAAATACGTTATTATGGCGTTTTACCTTACTTATGTAATACCCAAACAGAGAAAATGCAATTTTCATAATTATCACAAACTTTTATACAACGGAAAAAATATAAATTTCAGACATTTCTGGAAGAAAGAAAAAGAACGTGTGAATTTAATTTTAAAAGATTTTATGTTTTCTGGAGCTAAAAGATTACCGAGTAATGCCTTGACATTTAATGTAATCTAATTCATGTAATTCTGCTTATTCGCTAATAGGTAACCATTCTTTATATGTTTGCTTAAATAATACTAAGATTTTAAAATTCAAGCATAACATGATTGCATTTACGAGATTTAAAAGACTAGGGTTTATTGAAAGCCTACTTTTCCGATTTCAAATTTAATTACACATTTTCTATTACTATTTACAGAATTATTAGAACTCTATTTCTCACATTAAAATATTGAAGATAAAATATGATACTTTATGCTTTAGGAGCATCAAAACTACAGATATTATTACATAGCTTTGATAATAATGTTTTAAATTTATTATTTAATCCTATTATGACAGTTTAATTATAAGAAAATAGTGATAAGCATATTTAATAAATCACTACTGATACACTTATGTCCAAAAATTAGGTCACAAACATAAAATCTGTTAAAATTGATTAACTCTTCATTGTATTAAAACAACTAAAGATTGTTCAACATCTGATGTAAAAAAAAAAAAAAATATATATATATATATATTCAAAATGTATCACAGTTTATGAGACTTACAAATTTGAAATATCACATAACTTTGTAAAAACAATAAAAATTGCGGACATTTCGGGTTAATTTTTAACCTTTGTTTGTGCAACAACATCAAATTGACCGAGATAACATATATCATAATTTCAGTTAAAATTAGTTATGTTTAAATCAAAGACTGTTTAAATAAAATTATCAAATAAATCAAAGTGAATTCACGCCGACCTCTACAAGATTCTTTAAAAGGCAAACTTTTCTTACGTGCGAACCAACCCTCCAGAAAAACTCTGCATTTAAAATTGTTGAAACTGGATCTGGTGATTGACTTACTTCTGAAATCAAAGCTACGGTTTTTATCTAAAAAAGTTAAGATTGCATATTTCAAGATTTGTAGGCACGTATATATTTGACTGGACGAATGGCACATGTACGATCCGTTTCGAAAATGCATATTCCGTGTGCACAGTTATTCTATTATTTGAGATTCTTCCCTACGCACACTTTTTTATACACACATATATACATATATATATATATATATATATATATATATATATATATATATATATATATATATATATATATATATATATATATATATATATATATATATTTCATTAAAAAGAAATAAATATATAAAATTAATATATTTTGTTTTTCCCAAATATATCCATAGTGTTACCTAAGGAAAAGAAATGTATGATTTACAAGTGAGTTACTGGCTGTGCTCTCTTCGATTTTGATAGTTTTGAACAAATAAACATATCATATTTTTTTTTCCTCCTTTATAATTGTTACATTTGATCTATAAATTTTGAAGAAGTCTTCTGAATAAATTGTCTTTGAAGAATATTTTCAAAAAGTCTATTATTCCAATTAATTAATTTTTTGTATATCATCCATTAATTTTTGAAATTGAAATTTTAAATAAGAAGTTTAATTTCAACGTTTTGCGTGTAGGCGTCGTAGCTTCGAAGTACAGAATTTTGATAGTAAATTAAAGGTCCTTTGTTCTGTCCTCGCTGCTGGAAAGTTAAATTTTCATTGTGAGAAGGGTTTAGTTAAAATATATTTTCATATTTTTTGCCATTTCAAGGGTTTATATTCTTAGGATGTTTTCATCACACGAACAAACTGATATCGACATTAATATTATTTTTAGGAATTTAGTTTTTGTTTTTATCATTCACTTCGAAAATTTATATCGTTATAATTGTTTTATCGATTGAATAATCGTGTTTGAAATTAATCTAATGTGATTGCGTATGCAGCATTTCTGCAGTTCTAAATATTCACCTTCGATTTATTCTGTTGAGCTGATCCAAACTTTCAGACCAGATTATGTGATCGTTGAGGTCATTTGGGTGAAATAGACTCCAAGCATTCGTCCTGAATGGTTCAATTGGAAAACCGTTGGCGGCTCGAACCAATACATATCTGGTTCGAATATCTTGGCCTGGACTTTTTTTCACCAACATGGAAAATTTATGCCGTTATAATTGATTTACCGATTGAATACCGATTGTTTAAAATTAGTCTAAATTAAAACATTATTCATCAGTTTTGTAACTGTTTATTCTGAGCTGTAAACTTTAAAATAGGGAAATGAATTCGTTACAAAATAATAGTTCCGTTAAATACATTAATGGTTATAAAATCTGCAAAGGAATCAATTTTATTATACATATTCATAGCTCTAAATATATAGAATAAGGAAAAATATAAGAGGAAACGGAATCCTCTCATTCTTCATTAAATTGCAAGTATTTTTTTAAATCAAAATATACATTTTTTCTAGAAGCAGAATTACAATTTCATGTTGCATAACAAAAGAAACTTCGCAATTGTAAATATTATTTAGTGTTAAGTAGAGAAAACGAAACTTAGCACTTGTAGTCTTTTCAAAATTGAAAATTTCAATAGAACAGCAAACACATTAAAGCTTCCAAATTTTCGAAATTTCATTTTTTTATGTGTTAAACTGCTATCTTTTCTGAACATTTTAATATAATTGCCGAAATTCTCATTAGAACAAAAGTTATGGATTTTAGAAATTTGCCCGCTCAATGCTTGAAGTGGAATTTCCGAAACTTGGAAGTCGTTTTTATCCAAATGACATTATTTTTCATAGCGTGCACTTAATCTCAAAATCTTATGAGTATTTTCACATAAAATTTTCGAAATGTATCTTAATGTTAATCTGTATAATCTGAACTAAATTTTCCTTTTTATTGTTCAAAAAAGATTATTTCTTAGATCATTATGTTGTTGAAATCTTCAAAAATTTGTATTAGTTAAATAAAACCTTTTATTCAACATAGAAAAATATTTTAAATATAAATTTACTTAGGTTCAAAGTATCTATTACAATCTGACATATAAGTCTGCACCTAAATTTCCATTCTAGTTGCTATATTTATTTTGTAAGCGTGCGCGTAAGCTAATATACCAATTTTCTGTTCCTTAAATATCTGACAGTTTGAAGCGTCCTGTAAACGCTAATTCTGCTCCTTGCCACTTTTTAAAGGTATAAAATGAAATACCATACTTATATCTTTCATATTAATAAAAACTGTGTTTTAATATCATACGGATTTTAAGATATTACCGTAAATTCCAGCGTATAATCCGCGGATTAAACAATTCTTTTTCGACCCTAAATTTTATTTATTAATTGAAGTCAAATATTTACCTCGATCTTAAAAGTTGTTCATTTTATTTTCAAAATTTACTCGTTCAAAAAATGATTGTTGGATCCGCGGATTATACGCGGAAAATCATGGTAAATGTTGAAGATGGTCAGCTTTTATTTATTTAATTATTTTTAGATTGTAAGAATCCTGAGACCTTTAAAGTTCTCATTAAAGTTTCCACAATGACATGTTTTGATATTAGTTAGAGTATTTTACCTGACAAGACTGATAGTAATTCAAAATTATTTGCCCATACAGAAATAAAACTACGGTAATGAAATTAGGGTAACATTTTAAAAATAACCATGATAAATAATTGAAAAAATCTATTCGAAATTTCAAACATCTTAAAATCTTCTTTACGAACCATTTTAGGACAAAACGATCAAATTTTCCACATGAGTACCGTCACCATTAATTGCCTGTGATGGCACACATGTGGAAAATGTGAATCAAAATAAAAGTTTTAGTTTCTCCGATCTGTATTGTAATCAGAGATTAGTATACTGACTCTGTGTCATACGCAAATTTTCTCCTTGCGCCCCAATCGAGTTTTTTCTATGAGGGGGAGGATTCCCAGAACGGTTTTTTGTGCGTGCATAGCATGTCCGTTTCTTGCGATACACGTACGGTTCCAACGCTCTTTAGGGTTTTCGCATGCGCTGAGCATTTTGCGATGAAAATAAAGGGTGTTGCCATCGGAAATTTTCGAGTTTTTGTAACTATAACCGTAACCGTGAGCGGTATTTTGTTGTCGTTCATAGAATCTCGAGCTCATGCCTCTGAATAGCTATATCTGAAATTTCACCTCGATCGGTTAAGCGGACTAGCCGCTAGAGCTCCATATATCAGCAAAGTTTTTTTTATGACCACCCATTATATGTATTCGCTAGAGTACCTATATAAAAGAGTAATTCATTAATTATAAAGAGTAGTTTTTGTCTTAGATCGTGAAACAATACATTTTTTACGTTTATTGTGGTTATATTTATAAAAGTCGAATTGAATTGTATTATAAAAAATATCAACAAGAATTTTAATATTTACATCTAAGATAAACCAACCTATTGTTTTTATTTTAACTAACCTATTGTTATTCTTAATGCTAAAGCATTAATGTAATGAGCTAATAAAATATATCTATTGAAATTACGTGTAATTGAAAATTATTACCAGTTCCATATTTGTCTGACCACATGCTTTTTTTCCATTGATTTAATTTCTATAAACATACGCGAATTTACAAGAAACGTACATGTTTTTGATGTTTCCTGCCGTATATCGTCTATAAAAAAAGTAACGTAGCTTACTTTCAAAATTAGTTACAGCTATATTTATCAATTTCTAGTAGTAACATTACAAGATTAAGAAAAAAAGCAAAATATAAATAAATGAAGGTATAAGATTTCTTTAATGTAAATTGTAGCTGAAGATGATTTATAAAGTAAACGAATAGAACAACCAATAGACATAATTGTTTGATAAGAATCAAAAATCAGAATGAAAAATTCATTTTGCAAACATCTTTTCTGGATTTTGAAGAATAAAAAACGAAAATGTAAATGCCATATATAAAGAAGAGTGTTTTATAAAAGCAATTTGTTAGTTTAATATATAACTCGGTTTTATCCAGGAATTCAGCTTTGGAATGGCTATTTTTTAAACATAACTTCTTATTTATTTTTTCTCATCGGAAATATATACACTGTAACAGCTATTTTTTTTAAATAAATATGTCTATTTTCAGAAATTAGTTAAATCAAAGAGCTCTTTCTAAAACATTAAAAATCGACATTTTAAACTCATTTCTGAATTATGAAAAAAATAATCCTCCTGCTATACATACATATATTTTTAATTTATCGCGTTTCAAAAAACTGAGAAGAAAAGCAAAACAATATTATTTCAGTTTTTTTAATCTTTTAAATTGTATTTACTTCTAAATTTACTAAATGCTCCTGGATAATTTCTTTTATAAATATAAATAAAAGTACTGATCCGTTTCAACCACATGATCTCCTGCCCACGAAATTTTATTCAACCAATCATAATCGATAATTTGTATCCTATATTATGAGCCTATCAGTCACAGTCAGACAAAATTGAAAGGCAAAAAATATACCTGATGTGACGTCAGTTGAAACTGACTATTGGCTGAATTTATATTTCTAAAATAACATTCCAACCAAATTCAGTATACTGTCAACATCTTTTACATATTTAAGAGCTATTTATTTTGTTTTCTAATACATTTACTATCTATCGTTTTAATCTGTTGTATGAAATAAAAGGAATGACATCAAGATTTTATATTTTATTAGACAAAAGCATTTTCAAAAAAAAAAAAAAAAAAAAAAATATGTATATATCGGTGTTGTTGTTTATAACGTCCGATTATCTCCACGATGATATAAGCCCGGAGCTGAAGTCCTTTTCGTGGGGATCTTTCTAGTAGAACTTAATAGGAACCTAAAAATAATCTTTCTAGGAAACACAAGGAAACATGAAAACTCTAAAAAATTAGGCCGAAGGGCGCGATTGGATTCGAAAAATGTACCTGCTGTCTACCAGTTTTGAAAGCAGAACGATGCTGGTGGGGGCCTGACAATATGTATTTACGCTACGAAGAACTTGCCAATATATTTTATCTTTCTTATATCAATAAATAATCCTATAATAAAAGATAATTAAAAAACAGAGGGAGCTGAAACTCATTCAGAATATCTTTTTTCTCAGACTGTATTTCTTTAGATACTGTTTACAAAAATTGACAATTAGATAACATTCATCCTGTTATTTCTTGAAAATTAAATTTTAAACTCGTTTCTAGTACTATTTTTGTGACTAAATCAAATTATCTTTTCAGTGTCGTATTTTTATTTCGTATTGTTTTTTTGTCGTATCTTTTTTTTTAATCCAAAACATTTAATTTAATTTTAATAACAATTTAATTTTTTTAAATATGTCTAGAAAACAATGACTACCTTTATAATAATAATTTCGTTTTAATGCTCACATAAATGTTACCTAAAAAATATGTAAAACCTAAAAACAAAGTTTCGTGCAATATGACACTGCTCAAAACAACTAAAGGATATTGCAGTTTTAGGTGGATTTTGTATCTGGGAAAATTTTAGCTGATTGATACATGGTCGACAGACATAGTAGGTTATATGAGAATAAATTACACATGTTTGGCAGAAAAAAATGCATTTTATTGCGCATTTGTGTACAAAAGGAAAAAAACACAATTTGTGCATATGAGAAAAAAAAATAAGAAGAGGTGTTTTCTTCAAAGAAAATCATTTTCAGTAGGGGGGTATGGTTTCCACGGGCGGCCACCAACGTTGAACACCTTTGAGGCATGGACTCAATGAGGCTATTGATGACGAGTTGGGGTATTCTGCCCCACTCTTCCAGAACAGCTCTTTCCAGTTCTTGGAGAGTTTGTGGGGGTCGTTGGTGGCCAGAAACCCGTCTTCCTAGAGCGTCCCAAACGTGCTCGATTGGATTCATGCCTGGAGAACACATTGGCCATTCCATTCGAACGATTCCTTCCTCGAAAAGGAAATCCTCCACCAGGTTTGCACGATGTGGCCTGCAGTTATCGTCCATTAAAATGAAGTTATCTCCGATTGCTGCAGCGTAAGGGACTACAATAAGTCTGAGAATCTCATCCCTATATCGGCGACCAGTCAGAGCTCCATCTCGAATGATGTAGAGGTCAGTGCGCCCGTCAATGGAGATGCCACCATACACCAACACTCCTCCACCGCCAAACCTGACACTTTCGTGCACGAACGCAGGATTATTCCTGCTGCCACGGTCCCTCCAGATGAAAATACGCCTATTATCCGGTTGCACAGAAAAATGGGACTCGTCAGAAAACAGAATATTGCTCCATTCATTTCTCCTCCAGTTGACATGCTCGGTTGCCCACTCCCTGCGGTCGCGATGATGTCTTGATGTTAATCTAGCCCATAACATCGGTCGGCGAGCATACAGACCTACAGCATGGAGCCAGTTTCGGACAGTCTGAGTTGAAATCGTGGTGCCTGTAGCCGAGCGAAGGTGTTGTTGGAGAAGAGTAGCGTTCATGTTTCGGTGTCTCCGAGCTGTTAACGCTAAATACCGATCTTCATTGGGCGTAGTTGCCCATCTACGACCTTGGCCTGGTCTTCGGCCCGCACATCCACTCTCCAAAAAACGGTTCCAGATCCTGGAAATGACACTTTGTGACATTTCAATGGCTTGCGCTACTTCGGCTTGAGTTTGGTCCCCTTCTAACCTACCAACAATTCTCCAAGCTTCTGAATCTGTTAAATGACTTCGCTGAGACATCGTATTCATCGAAACAAAGCAATCACTGAAAGCCGATCACCCTTGTCTTCATTCTCTTTTATCCAGTTGAAAGTCAAATTTCATTCGCTGCCGCTGAAGCGACGTTTTTGACGTCGAACTCAAAATTTGCATACTCCACAGTTTGAAAACCAGAAAAATCTGCATTTGTGATTCTCTTCTTCTATTTTTGGCAAAAACAAATTTCGTTTATATCTTTATTTTAGATAAAACTTCAAATATCCTTAATTTATTTTGAGCAGTGTTTTATACAAGCTTCAAAATTACTGTTACTGTAATTCATTAATATAATATGATTTTCTTAAATTGTTATATCTTCATTTTAATCGCTGCAATATAATCGTAATTCAGTTATTTGAATTTACTTCCTTGATATTTACTCGCCCTTGAAATTTTTTAGTGTGTTCATAATTATATAAATACATAGTACTTATTGTCTTTGTCTAGACCGTTCAACCGCATGTAACAGCAAAACTATCCAATCAAAAGTTTTGAAATTTTAAATACATGGATGTAACTGATGTTTGTTGAGTTGTTTCAAGTTTTATGAAGGTCACATGCATACTTCAATTACAGGGACAGTCAAATACAGTCCGTCACATTACGGTCAATGAGTAAAAAATAATTCTAACGCATTTTAATGATGCTACACGCTTTCGAGGATAACAAAATTGTTGTACATTTTTAACAAACCCTACTAAACGTGCACTAAAATGTACATTCTGGAGAATATTCAGAGCAAAGAATATTTATTATTCAGTTACAAGGCCACAGAAAAAATTGTGTCACATAGCGGTATAGGGGTGTACATTGCGGTGAACTCTAATTAAGTTAAACCATTTCACATACAATGAAACTCGTACGTTGCTGAGGTGTACTAGGATTTACATCCTATATGTGAATACTTTTGTGCAATTGAACAATGGCATATATTTGTGCAATATCCCTGTAAAAAGTATGAGTGCATACTTTTTATAGGGACATGCAAAATATATCGTATACTTTACTGTATACGAAATAAGGTATATTTACGATGAATATATTGCGTACTAGCTGGAAGTGCATTTTTAATTGTGATATGCGTTTTTAAGTTTAACTAAATTTGTGCCAATTATGTTGTGTACATAAATCACACACAGGACTATACAGAAGGTTTCGTATGCGTTAATGAATATGAACGAAAATAGCTTAAAGATGGTTTTTAATTATGATGCTTCTACATTTTTATACTGAATTACGTTTAGTATGCTTATATATGTTTGTAAATAAAAAGATAAAATTATATTCATCACCACGCAAAGTATTAGAAACATTAGCGAGTTTTAGTCTTCATTAAATTTTAGCTAATTATTTGCTCGCATATAAGAATAGTAAGTAAAATACAGGGCTGAACAAATGTATTACAAATGAAATGATACATTTAAGCATTGTGGCTTTAAATTTATGAAAGTCAGATATCACCTAATTATGCGATTTTAGCACTCTCCAATATAGTTGTATTTATGAGATCAATGTGCCTGTCAGAACTCTGAATTGCGTTAATATAGTCGGATTGCTCTGTAAAGGATATATGTTATTGTTATTTAAAATGGCACGCTCGGAATAGAAAATATTTTTAATTTGCTACATAAAAATATGTATCTTTCAAATTTCATTACAAATGTACTCAAAATTATTCTACTACATTAAGATCTATCGGATAATATTTTATTTATATAAATGCATAGCAGATATAGTAATTCTGTCCATCTGCCTATCCATTCTATTTGCGCGTAACAGCGCAAAAAATAATTAATCGAATGGTTTGAAATTTAATATGTATTTTTGTTGCAGAATTTCGTCAAGTCATTTCAAACTTTATGAAGATCAAACCAAAAAAACGGTAAACGCAAACGCAAACGCAAAAAAAAAAAAAAAAAAAAAAAAAAAAAAAAATTGATATTAATAAATGTTTTTCCAGCGTTACACTGGTAACTAATTATAGGTAATGGTGGTTCTAGGTTGCCACATTGATCACGTTTTGTTGAGATAAAATCATATTATTTCCGTTTTACTGAATTTAATAAGCAGAACAGCATTCTATTTTCTATTATGCATTTTTGCATAAAAGTGCACAGCTATAGCTACAAGATCTAATTAATTATAACATTTACTATAGTAGGAGCGTACCTTATTTGTCCCGCTCGACATAAAATTTAAAACTTGTTTTTGTTTATAATTATATTGAATTTTTGAATGCAGACTGTAGAAAAAGGTCGATCTACTAAAAAAAATTAATTTCCCTCAGTGATCCTTGCAATTACTAAAAAAGTTTTTGTAATCTTACTCAGTTACAAGAAAATCTGTAAAAATTACTAGAAAAAAGCTGGCAACGAATAGAGTTAATAGTTTTATATATTTTAATAGCAATTACTAAAGCTCATTTGCTGTGGCCGTGATAGTCTAGTAGTCATAGCACCGAACTCTAGGGTGAAAGGTCCCTGGTTCGATGCTCAACGCTACCAAAGACGCACTGAGTGTATGCAGTGTAAGTACTCGTTAAATAAAGGGTTTATGAAATTCCTGTTGTAGCAGGTGGTAATGTTTGATGCTGCCATCTATTGAGGCTTTGCCGAAAATCTTCCGCTGCAGAAGTCTGTCATCTTATCCACTGGATGCATTCCAAAGGAAGGACATGCCCTTCGGGCATACGTCAACAACAAAACTCATTTAGTGGTGCTTTCTGAAAAGTTTTAAGTTTTTTATACGAAAAATTCATTTATACAGTTTAAAAAATAAATGTTTGTATCACTTGCTAAAATTGCGTTTGGAATAGTTACCAAGAATCTGGGAGTAATGGTTACTAAAAGTTATTTTGGAGCTGTTACTAAAATTTGCTGGGTGGTTCATACTAAAAAGTTTTAAGTTAGCTATACAAAAAATTCTTTTGTTCAGTTTACAAAAGAAATGTTTGTTTCACTTGTCAAAAAAAAGTTTGGAATGGTTACTATTTGTACTGTTACTAATGGTTACTAAAGAATTCTGTGGAATACAAATTTGCTAAAAAAGTTTTAGTAACTTCATGATTTTTTTTTTTTTTACAGTGCAGAATGGATTTCTTTTATTTTAGTATATGTCTCTTGAGAAATTGAACAGAATGAAAAAAGCTTGTCATACTTATAAATATTAAAATCCAATTTAAAAAATTAAAAAAATCAGCCTTTAAAGAAACAAATGAAATAAAATTAAGGGAAAAACGAAACATATGAGGAAATATATTTATAATGAGTCAGTTGCAGTGCATTTATATTATATTTTTATTCATTTATTTTTTTTTCGTATTCTTTAATGGTCAATAATAGAAAATCTAACATACGAAAAAAAAAAAAAAAAAGAAGAAGAAGAAGAAGAAGAAGATAAAAATAGACAAAGTGGTTCATACGCATTCAAGGAAGCACATTAGTTAATATATGAATAATGCAATAGGCATTTAAACTGTATAAATATTTACGCTAAATTAGATATCTGACAGGTATATTTATGGACAGCAACATATTATCCTAGTGGAGAGGTGGCATTCGATAAGTAGGCCAGTCAAATGGTCAGAAAAAAAGGCCGATAGATGCAAAAATTCTGCTAGAAGATTTTATGTTTTTAAAATGTTTATGGGGATGCTAGTAACAAGAATTGATGGTTTTCCAACAAAATATCTCGAGGCTAAACTCTGTGGAGCCAAAAAACCACAAAATTTTCGGACTTTTTTTAATTTTTTGCTTATAACTCAAAAACCATAAAATTTTTGAGTACCATACTCAATTACGAAAAGAAAGAATATTAAATTATCTACAAATTGCATTGTAAAACTTTTTTTCTAAAGTCAATATTAAGCGCTCTACAGCTTTCTGAAAGTGACTCTTTTTTTCTAACTTTGTGGAAAATTTTCAAAAACGAAAATTTGACACAATTTTTCATAATTTTATACTCTTTAATGTAACTTATTTAAATTACAGGTATTTGCATGATAACAATCATGATGAATTACAACGGTAACATTGTAAAAAAATTAAGACGATTATAACTTTTTTGTATTAAGAGCTTTAGTAAAGAATATTAAATTAGCTATTTAACTGAATGTAAGAAAACAATGTTTTCGGTATTTTGCCTGTGACTCGAAAATTATAAAATTTTTCGGTAACATACATAGTTACAAAAAGAAAAAACATTAAATTCTCTATAATTTTGTTATAAAAACGTTTTTCTAAACCCATTACTAAGCGCGCTATGATTTTTTTGAAAATGTCACTTTTTTTTAACTTTACAGAAAGTGACCTATTTTTCGCCTCCCATCTCAAAAATTTTTTTATTATTAACAATGAAAATTAAATAGACCTATTGATTGATGAAAAATGAAAGTTTTAAGAAAGGCAGGCAGAAGATGAACAAATTCTAGAAACCATATTAGAAAACAATTACAAAGGGAGGGCCGGGGATAAAAAAAAACAGAATGCAGATGGAGTGGTCAGTGACGTTCCCGAGCCGCTTTCGTTCAGATGCAAGTGTTCTTTTTTTAAATACATACTCTTCTAATATGTTGCTATTAAGTTTATTGCATCTCTTCTCATGCAGTAATGAAAAATGAATGAGCTCTACCCAAAATTGGTTTCATTTGCTAAACGGCTTCAAATAGTGATACCCGAGTTGGGAGCCAGAAAGGACTTGCCAAGCTCTTTGAGCATAGCGTATAGCGTCAAAGTTATATTCATCAAAAGTAATATTCATCAGTTTTTTGAAAAGTGGCATGGAAGTTAGAATACAGGAGGATTGCCGAAAAACATATACGAATGAGAAAATGATAGCAGCATACGTTCGTCGACATGAAGATTCTACACAGACTATAGTCTGTCCCTCAGATCAAACACTTCTTTCAAGCTTCAAGATAATTGCTTTTTTTGTGACGAAGGTAATCCCGGTGACTTCAACGAAAAACGATATAAAAAGTCCTACGCAAAGAGAAATTTTATTTACAAAGTAATGAAATTAGAAGCGAAAATTAAATTTTTGAAAGCTTTTGAAAAAAGTGGGGATGTAGGGTCCCAAAAAGTAATTGAGCGTATTCAGCACGAACCTGATTTGCAGATGCGAGCCTGACTTTCAGATGCATTGTATTATATTTTTTGTCGCGTAAAACTAGATCAATCTGTAACAAGTGGAGAGAAAAGAGGGCGTCGACCCGCATCATCCGTTGACGAAGCCAATGACAGAAACAAGAGCCGCTTTATTTCATTGCTTAAAACAAATTAAATATTTCAAAACAAGAATTTCAAAATAACAGAATTCAAGTTAAGCAGGCAAAGGATGAAGCTGATGTCATGATAGTTACCTCAGTCATTTCAAGAGCCGAATCTTTTAAAAGTGTTTAATTATCGGAGAAGAAATTGACCTTCTCGTGATAATGACGAGCTTTGGCTATCCACAAAAATCTGTTTTTCTAAAAGCCAGGAAGAAGTAACATCGAAACCAAGTGGTTTTCAACCATGTCGTTCAAATATAGTTACAACAATGTTCTTTTCACTCATGCAATCTGCGGATGCGATACAATATACGCCCTTTTTAGGCAAAAAAAATTCAAAGTTTTGTAACATTTTGAAAAAACATGATCAGCTTAGGAAATAGCCTTCGTATTCAATAAAATATGTTCTACCCGTCAAGAAATCATCACGGTTGGAAAAAAATTCCATATTGCACTATACAGTGGATGCATAGCTACCACACAGAATTTGACCACCTTAAGGTTCCAGTTATTTGCTAAATCTGCCACAAAAAAGCAACGTCCATTTTGCAAGACTACCACCAACACAAGAGGCTGCGCAGCATCATTTTCTCCGATGTTATCATCAGGTACAAGCTATGCTAGGAAACAACACCCTCCTGAAGGATGTGGGTGGGCTCACAAGTTCTCTTTCAACCAATTCAAATGTGCCAAGACCGGGCACTTGAATCCTTGCTCCATCTTGTATCATGTAACTGTAGAAAAGTGTGCAACAAAGCATGTTCTTTTCATAAATTAAGACTCAAATGCTCGGCAATTTGTAAAACAAATGTAATGGGATTAAATACGAAAATGTCGACGACGTTATTTATCAAGAAAGATGGGATGTAAAAATGTCACTGTAAATATTTTTTACTTACATTCAGTTTATAGTCATTCAAATACCTAATATTAATGTTCTCCACTAAAGCTCTAAATACAAAAAAGTTATAATGTTCTTAATTTTTTTCACAATGTTACCGTTGTAATTCATCAAGATTGTTATCATGAAAATACCTGTAATTTAAATAAGCTATATGAAAGAGGATAAAATAATGAAAAATTGTGTCAAATTTTCGTTTTTGCAATTTTTTCACAAAGTTAGAAAAAAAGAGTCACTTTCAGAAAGCTGTAGTGCGCTTAATATTGCCTTTGGAAAAACAATTTTAGTATGAAATTTGTAGAGAATTTAATGTTCTTTCTTTTTGTAATTGAGTATGGTACGCAAAAATTTTATCATTTTTGAGTTATAGGCAAAAAACTGAGAAAAGTCCGAAAATTTTGCGGTTTTTTGGCTCCATAAAATTTAGCCTCGGGATATTTTGTTGGAAAACCATTAATTCTTGTTATTAGCATCCCCATAAACAGTTTAAAAACATAAAACCTTCTAGCAGAATTTTTGCATCTATTTATGACAATTTGACTGGCTTAAAGCTACACTGTAAAAAAAAAGGTCGATCTACTAAAAAAACATTAGTGATCCTTGTAATTACTAAAATATTTTTAGTAATCCTAGTGGGTTACAAATATATCTGTAAGAATTACTAGAAAAAAGTTAGCAACGAATAGAGTTAATAATTTTATATTTTTAATAGCTCTTACTAAAACTCAGTTGGTATGGCCTTGATAGAATAGTGGTTATAGTAACGGACTCCAGGCTAAAAGGTCCCGGGTTCGAAACTTGCCACCGCCAAATACCCCCCGAATGCATGTGGTGTCTCGTTAATAAAGGGATTATGAAAATCTTGTCGGAGCAAGTAGGAACGTTTGGTGCTGCCATCTATTGCAGTTTTGCCGAAAATCTTCCGCTTCAGAAGTCTGGATACAGCTCGAAAGAAGCTCCTGCCCTTCGCGCGCACGTAATGGTTATTAAAAATAATTTTGGAGCTATTACTAAAATTTGCTTGGTGGCTCATACTAAAAATTTTTAAGTTAGTTATACAAAAAATTCTTTTGTTCATCTTACAAAAGAAATGCTTGTTTCACTTGCAAAAAAAAGTTTGTAATGGTTACTAAAAGATTCTGTGGAATACAAATTTACTAAGAAAATTTTAATAACCTCTTGAAATTTTTTTTTTTTTTTTTTTTTTTTTTTTTTTTTTTTTTTTTTTTACAGTGTATGTTTTCCTTATTGATTGATCACAGATCTTCCAAAGGCGAACTCTTTTATATTTCATTCGCATTTATTTCATTTTTAAAACGTAAATTGTATAGTATACTAATCTTACACATCATATTAACGTGTCTGTGGAAGAGCTTTATTTGATGAATGTGTGGAAAAGAAAAAAATAGTCACTAGTTCTGATGATAAATTGAATTCATTATCATCACAAACAGTGTGTCACTACACATCCTTTCGTCTCAGAGATGCATTGCAAACACTCCCTGCAATTTTTTTCAAAAGGCTTTCTGAAGGTAAAAGAATGCAATTGACCTTATCAGAAAAGAATATCACACTTCTAATTTTTTTTTAAATAAATTAATTACAAAGCAGAAAACACATTTTCGTTCTCAAGAAATTCTAATACACACAGACGAAAATGTTGGCAAAAAAACAGCGGAGAAGAGTTGTTTTAATTCTTCTTAATATAAATTATAATCGAATAAATTATTTACAAAGCAGAAAAAATATTTTCGTACTGAATACATTCTAATACACACAGACAAAAGTGTTGGTAAAAAACAGCGGAGAAGAGTTGTTTTAATATAATAAAGCTGTTGAATACACTGTAAAAAATTTTGGTCTCGAATCACGGTGGTTATACCGTCAACTTTGTGACACTTCCTTTTACCGTAATTTTACTGGACGGTATATATACCGTAAAATACTTAAAGTACATGTACCGTAATTTAACTGAACATAAATTTAAATATTTTGTGGTATACGTACCGTAAAATATTTAAAGTATATGTACCGTAATTTAACTGGACGGTATATGTACCGTAAAGTATTTAAAGTACATGTACCTTTAAAAAAAATATAGTTACAGCATATATACCGTAAATTAAATGTAAGGTATATGTACCGTAAAAAATATTTTTACAGCACAGATACCGTAAATTAAATGTATGACATATGTACCGTAAAAAATATTTATACAACATATATACCGTAAATTAAATGTGCGGTATATGTACCGTAAAAACATTTGTAATCAGTATGTATACCGTAAATGAAATATACGGTATATATACCGTAAAAATACAGGATGATCCAAAAAAACCCTCCCACATTTGACAGGTTAAAAAAAACAAAAACGACTCTAATGAGAAACTTATTTGTTAAAAATATAGAATAGATATGACGAGAGTTTAAAATGACTATTTTTCAGGAATGACTTCTGGAAAGTGTCTTCCATTGCGAGCAATATAGATTTCAAGACGATGTCTGGAATCTATCATCACGAACGCATCGTCTTGTGGGAGAATTGCTACTTCTACTCTCTTGAGGTGAGAATGAATGTAGGTCTTGTCTCAAGATTGTCTCAAGCAGAGGTAGCCGCTTCCACAAGACATAATATGTTAGGGGATGATATATTTCAGATATTGTCTAGAAATTTATATTGCTTATAATGGATAACACTTACCAAGCATCATTTCTAAAACATAGTCAATTTAAACTCTTGTCATACCCATTGCATATTTTAAAACAAAAAAGTTTCTATTTACAGTCCTTTTTTGTTTTATATTATCCTGTCAAACATGGGATATTCTTATGTGCTATTCTGTAATCAGAATGGACGAATATACATGGTAAGCACAAGTCTCACTCTTATTATAAAAACTTACTTTGGCGAGAAATATTAGATATGTGAGGATACATTTAAATATTTTGATAAAAATTTTAATAAAACCATTTGTAGATCATCAAGTTGTGCAATGATATGCATGCTGGTAAAAAACAATACATATATATACATATATATATTATTTTTCATAAATATTAAATTTTCTGTATTGCTTAAGAAATATTTTTTTTCTTTTTGTTTTTTGTCATTACGTACAATTGTTCAAAAAAAATTATGGTAAAATGTAACTAAAAACAATGAATTTGAATTATACTTACATAGCTGCCAATTACTACACCTTTTCTACATTCATTTTTTATACCACTATTTTAAAATAGTTACTGCTGTCACATTTCAGATTTAAATATACAGCGAAAATTATTATTTTAAAATAGAGGTATAAAGATGCTGTAAAAGTAGTATGCACTTAGAGAATTAAAAATAAAAATCACAAAAAAGTGTTTACATTTGTGACCGCTATGATAATGTGAGATGATCTCTGATAAAATAAAATGCTAATATTAAATTACTTTCTTACATTTCTAAAAATTATTAAAACGGAAAATAATTAATTGATCTTATATTATTTTTATTAAATATTAACAATTTATTAAATTTTATTAAATATTAACAAATAAGTCAAGAGTACTGACTGCCGAAAAATTATTTCACACTTCTTTTGTTGTTTCACAGACATAAATATAAAAACTAAAGGATCAGAAGGACGTGAAGAGAATACAAATCACATACATTTTCAAAAAATAAAGTAAAATTAATAAAAGTGGTCAAAATTATACATAAACATTAATATTCTCGTTACTTACTTGGAAATTGGGATTTTTATTTTTATTTTCTCAACATACAAATCTAAAATTTCTTACATTCATTTAAAAATTTAAGAATGTCACTGTCTAGCAAATCACCACTTTTTAATTTTTTTCTTATGGAAATGTGCTATTATATTATTCTATATTGATATGTAATTTATAGCTTATAATCTTAATAACAAACTTTAATTCTCCCTACAGATCAAGAAAAGTAAAAATTAGTTGTCGTGGGCAAAATTGCCTATAACGCGAAAAAAGTTAATAAAAAATGAAAAATGTATTTTCCTTCCAAATATTTAAATAGTCAAGACTAAATTAATACATTCATGCTTAAAAAGAAGTTTAAAATTGTATAAAAACTTTGCATTGTTAAGGAGAGGGTTTGAGAATCATATTAAAATTACAAATATAAATATTTTAGAACATTTACAAAATAAATGAATATCATTATGATTCAGACATATTTAAAACAAGCAATTAAAATATAAAAAGATATTTATTACAACGATTAAATTACATTAATACACTGTATCATGATGCATTGTTATAATATTTATGTATACAATTTATTTTCTTCTACACATTGTGTCATTTACATTTATATAAAAATTCCAATAGTTTTGCCCACTTGCTGCATTTTGATTATCCGCCAATTGATTATTTGTAGTTTGTACCACACACAGGGTTGACCAACATCAAGTACCTTAAAGAAAAAGATTCATTCAACATGGGTATAAGCATTAAAATATATTATCGAAAAAAATACAAAAGTAATTTGTAGAAATGGTTTCACAAAATCACCTTAAGAGGTTATTTCAATATTCACAAGAAGGAACAAGAATGCTAATATTAATCCTATGGGAGCGTTATTTTCAATTTTCTCGCTTTGATTTTAATATATATATATATATATACATACAATAGATGATCTACTGGGCTACTTTTCATTTTCCTATTTTAGTTACAGATTTTTTATATATATTTGGGTAGTTTCAATTTCCAAACCAGTTCTGTAAATGAAGGAAAACTAAAGAAAAGTCTAAAACTAAGATCTAAAAATTAAAAAACTACCGCAGGTACATCGCCCTCAGTTATCCTACACAGAAATTACTAAACAATATTTATATCCATGTTAAATATTATAAAATAACGCTCCCATAGAATTTACATTAGTGTGTTCGTTTCTTCCCATGACTAGTGTGGTACTTCCCATGACTCTTAAGAACCTACACCAGTCCCGTGGCTAAATGCCAATATTTAATGTTAAATTCACGGGAAAATTTCTTAGAATTTTCTAACTTGTATTTTAATATTTTTTTTTTTACTTTTTTTTTTTTTTTTTTTTTTTTTTTTTTTTTTTGGATGTGAAATTTTAAATTAATATATATTGTTGTGTGTTTGAACTTTTTCAACCTTTGTAACCATTTCTTAAGGCGAAAATAGTTTTATTTTCAGAACTGCTTTCAAAGTAGAAGCATCTGCACATAAAAAAGTCCTTACGGCAGTGCCGGGAAGAAAAGGTAGCTTTCATATACCTTATTTATTTATTTATTTATTTTAAATTAAGTTATGTTATTCAAACATACGAAGCTCAAATTAGTGGAGTCCGATTATATAAGATTGAATACTCGTTTTCGGCAATACTGAATATTAATGGGAATTTTTATAAATTAGTCATCTTTTATTGAAGCTGGTTTTATTTTAAGCGATTTATAGGGTCTCCAAATTCCACGATATCATGAAGTATATGCCATTTTAAAACAATATAATGGATAAAACAATCCAATGAGCTTGGTCGAAATCTTAATTCATGTACAAGTGCACACTCACATCGAAATCGATTAATATATACAAGGGCTGTCGCGGGCAACTTGATAAAAAAAAAAATGTCATCCACATTAAAAATCCAAACTGCTATATCTCACGCGCTTTTTAAGGTAAAGACAAAGCAAAAAGTATTCCTTAATTCATTATTAATATCAAACACCTTAGAAAGAATCTTTCCTCAATTTCTAAATTTTTCTTTGTACATCATTATACATTTAAAAGATTTTTGATAAACTTAAATGGACACCATTTTGAAACAAGATGGCATCTGATGCTGCCCAACGAACTCGGTCGAGCCATTTCCATGTACTATGTACATACCAAGTTTCATTCAAATCGGTTCATAAATACGATAGTTACAGCGTGACAAAAATCATACATAAGGTACCCTGGGGTAATAGCGCCACGTTAAGGTTCTACCAATTTTCACGGCTTAGTTTTAGATTGTATTTTTCAAACAAATATAGTATCTGATACAGCAACTCATTGACTATCTATAGAAAATAAAATAATTTAACAGATATGTATTCATAAAATGTAATGGCGTTTTTTCTTGACCAATGCTATTTGGCGTTAATACCCACCTATATGGGTAATAACGCCATGCAAACAAAACTATAAAATAAGATGGAATAATGGCATGTAGATTGCCCAATTCTAAAAATACAAACTCTACAGCTCTAGAAATTGACAATTTGCAATCTAAGCTATTGAAAATGTACAATTTTTTTGTGACTGTGAAAGAAAAAGAAAGCTGTGGTGGTGGCTGGTGGAGGAGGCAAAAGAATATCAGATTCTAAGCTATGTTTTGCTTAAAAATGACCATTTAAATAGAATTATTAGAAACATTGCACAGATTATTTGAATCAGTATTTATATTCCCATGTATGCATTCTATGCGATAGAAAATATTGATTTTTTTGTGAAAGTGAAAGAAAAAGGAGTGAGGGGGAGCTTCAACAGATATATAACACCCTGTGTCTCTCTTTGCTTAAAAAGTCCCGCTTAAATATGATTATAAGAAACATTGCATGGTTTTAACCATTCATAATGTAATATTTTAGTCATGTGAAGTTTTATAATAACTAGAGTTATATGTAATAAATATTTTTGTTAAACCTTAACTGCTGTTAGCGTCTCACATACCGCTGAGTTTTTCAAGTTTCAGAGTTTAACTTGCAATTTTTAGTTTAACTATAGATACCGGGAAAATTTTGTTTCATTTGCAGTCCTATTACTATATCTAGAAACCTTTGAATAGCTGAATTTTATTTATAATAGTCCTATATATAAGGTTCAATACAAAAATAATATTCTAAAAGTTAATTTAACATTTTATTCATCGTTAGATTAAGGGGTCTGTCAGGCCGCTCACAGTAAGTTATGCGACAATTTTTGTCACAGCAGTTAAGGGTTAATACCATTATAGTAATCTAGTAAATAGTTTTTTACCCATAACTCCACACTAATGCGGATTCTCCAGACTTACAGTTAAATTGTCGACGTTTTAAAGAGCATGCTTTAATAAATTTTTAATAAATTGAATAAAATTTTTGATTAAAAAATATTATCCCAAAGAGATCACTTATTCAATTTTATACATAATTCATATGGTTATATTATCTCTCTATTAGCAACAAAATTAATCTTTAACTGCTGTTAGCAATCTGACTGAACATTGTACCCCCTCCCCCCCCCCCAAAAAAAAATAGCGTTTAACTTGTATTTTCCAGTTTAACTATAGTTACAACTGAAATTCTCTTTCGTTTGGAGTTTTCGTAATATTGTTAGAAATATTTGAATAGATTAAATTTAATTAGAATTAATTCTGTACAAAAAGTTTAGCGCAAGAACAGTATTCTATGATTTTTAATCATGGATCGCATTTTAATCTTTAACTAATGTTACCGGTCTCGTAGACCACTATTTTTCTTTTAATTTTTTAGTTTAACTTGTAATTATCAGTTTAACTGCAAACACTACCGAAATTTTGTTTCATTTGGAATTTTAGACTAAATAGGTGAATATTAAATATAATACTCTTGTATAAAAAGTTTAGTACAAAAACACAATCCTATGAGTTATTCCCGCCTTTTATTCATCTTTCAATTTTGTGGTCTCACAAACCGCATCACATTCATACGTTACAATTTCTGTCACATCAGTTAAAGGATAAATTTATAAAGTTTTGAAAAACCGAACGCTGAGAAAGCGGACAGTTAAAATTTCGAACTCAATGGAAATTTAATAGAAACCTGATTTATGAAGATGTTCGAATTTGAATCTCGAAAACATTTTGATATAGTTTTATTTACAAGAGTTAAAAATTATTTTTTACATTAGTAAAAAAAAAATAATAATATAATAAAAAATAAAATAGATTATTTTTAAGTATTGGGCACCCCCCCCCCCTTAATCTTACCATTTCAACAATGATGATAATGATGTCCCATATTAATATATAAACCCCTTCGGATATAGTTCGGCCACTGTTGGGAATCAACCGGGGTAATAACGCCAATCCCTGGCGTTATTACCCCGGAATACTTATTGCGCATTAAATCCTAAACTACAAATTATCTAGAGAAGATATCCAAAATATTCTACAACAATTTGAAAGTACATGAAATACACTACAAATTTATGTAATAAACAAAGTATTTCTGGATAAAAAATATAGTCTTCAGATCCGAAACCTTATCTCGCAAATTTTAGATCAAGCATTAATTTTAGTTGCTTGTAAAAACAATAAGACCTAAAAATGAAACAAATTAACTTGAAGCTGTTTTTTGCGATTTATATGATTCAAAACCCTTCTGCGCAGAGCACATGGGTGTCATTTACCTGATTATTTCATAATTATGCAAAATATAAGAACTTGGCGTTATTACCCCGCCTGGCGTTATTACCCCAGGGTACCTTATATATATATATATATATATATACAGGGTGTATCGAAACTATTGGGCAAAACTTTAAGGGGTGATAGTACACATCAAGACAAACAATAATGAACGGGAAACTAAGGGTCCCAAATGTCTTCCGAAGGAGATTGGCGCCATTAAAGTTTAGGGTCCAAAATTTCAAATAAACATAAAAAACGGAAAAATTTGTCGATTTATTTGCGGTTTTCACTAAAACTATTGTTTTTGTCAGTATTTTCATCAAAATAAATTGTAAAGATAAATTTCAAAAAAGGCCGATAGGGGGAGCTTTAGACTTTGGAGTAACGAACAATTATTTTTTGCCGTTATTTTTCGCATCTCATTAAATGTTTTCGGAAGCTTATATTTAAACTTAAATTTTGAGCTCAAAATATGAATAGTTGGGAGTGGTTAAGTAGCGCAAACTGAACTGTGTTTAGAGGTCGAATATCAAATGATTATAAAAAACGGAAAAATTGGTCGATTCGTTTGCGGTTTTCGCCAAAACTACTCTTTAAATCAGTATTTCCTCGAAAATAAGTTAGAAAGATAAATTTTAAAAAATGTCGATAGAGGGCGCTTTAGACTTTGGAGTAACGAACAACTATTTTTTACGGTTATTTTTTGCATCTCATTAATTTTTTTTAGAAGCTTAGACATAAACTTGAATTTTGAGCACAAAATGTGAATCACTGGGAGTGGTTAAGTAGCGCAAACTGAACTGAGTTCAAGGGGAGGGGCAGATTCAAATTTCAAATGATTATAAAAACTAGTCGTTGGGGGCCACCGTAATACTTACCCATCATGGATATGCATATAAAAATAAAACATGTGAAACTATTTATACAATGCATTGCAATTCATAAACAAAATTTAAATATTGTTAATATACATAGTAATGCTATATTAAAGAACTGCTGATGTACTAATTTCAACAAATTATATAAAACGCCAAACACTCAAGTAGTACCGAAATCCGTAAAAGAAACATCCTTATAACTCCAAAAATAATTATTCTATTAACTAACATTTAACTGCGTCGGATTAAGCGTCTCATTTCCAATTAAAATATACTTCTGAATTGAAATTTGAATGAAATACAGGGTCATGAAAAATCGAAGAATGTGGAAAACAAGATTACAAATATCTCGGCAACTAATAATCCGATCGATTTTGTTCTATATGCGAAATATGTGTTATTTTATTGCCTTTTACGTCCATTCCTTAGAACAAAAAAAATTCGAAAATTTTTATATACCTTTCATCAGAACGAATTTTTCGAGAGTCCGAAAAAAATAGTTCCGGATAATCGAGGTTGCTGATATTAAATAGGATTCGTCCCATTCTTACATACTAACTACATACAAAATTTCAAGTCTCTATCTCAATTTGTTCGGGAGATAGAGCGTTTACAGACAGACCGACTGACAGACAGACAGACAGACAGACGGACGGCAATTTTTTTTTCTAAAAATATGTTTTTCGCAATCTCCACTATCTAAAACGTGTAAATCCGTCAAAAAATTTTTTTTGATTTTCAAAACGATTACAAGACTTACCCTATACTACGTATGATGGGTAAGTAAAAGAAAAAATTGGTCGATCCGTTTGCGGTTTTCGCTAAAACTATTCTTTATGTCAATGTGTATGTAATATGTAAATGTTTATTTGAAAATAATTTTTTTTAAATAACTTTCAAAAAGTTTTGTTAGTAGGCGCTTTAGACTTAAGAGTAACCAACAGCTATTTAATTTTAATTTAATATTTGTATCTAATTAAATGCAAAATCTTAGACTTAAATTTTGAGCTCAAATTCTGAATCGTTGGGAGTAATTAGGTAGCGCAAAAATGAACTGTGTTTGAGGTGGGTGGGGGGTAAATTTCAACTCCTGAACACAGTTCAATTTGCGCTTCTTAACCCCTCCCAATGATTCAGAATTCGAGCTCAAAATTTAAGTCTAAGCTTTTGCAAGTATTTAATTAGATACAAAAAATAACGGCCAAACATAGCTGTTGGTTACTCTTAAGTTCAAAGCGCCCTCTAACGAAATTTTTTTTAAATTTATTTTTAAGAAAATGCTCACGGAAATACTGAAGAAAATTGCTTGCGGTTTTCTCTAAAGAAAAACCGCTAACGAATCAACCAATTTTTTCTTTTTTTTATAATCATTTGAAATTTGAATTTGCCCTCCACTTCAACTCAGTTCAGTTTGCGCTTCTTAACCACTCCCAGTGATTCAGATTTTGTGCTCAAAATTCAAGTTTATGTCTAAGCTTTAAAAAAAATTTTATGAGATGCAAAAAATAACCGCAAAAAATACTAGTTCGTTGCTCAAAAGTCTAAAGCACCCTCTATCGGCATTTTTTGAAATTTATCTTTATAATTTTTTTTTTTTAAGAAAAGACTGATTTAAAGAGTAGTTTTAGCAAAAACCACAAACGAATCGACATATTTTTCCGTTTTTTATAATCATTTGAAATTTGAACCTCTAAACACAGTTCAGTTTGCGCTACTTAAGCACTCACAACTATTCAGATTTTGAACTCAAAATTTAAGTTTAAGTCTAAGCTTCCGAAAACATTTAATGAGATGCAAAAATAACGGCAAAAAATAATTGTTTGTTACTCCAAAGTCTAAAGCGCCCTCTATTGGCATTTTTTGAAATTTATCTTTACAACTTATTGAAAATGCTGACACAAAGAGTAGTTTTAGTGAAAACCGCAAATCAATCGACAAATTTTTCCGTTTTTTAAGCTTATTTGAAATTTTAGTTCCTAAACTTTAATGGCACCTATCTCCTTCGGAAGACGTTTGGGTCCCTTAGTTTCCTATTCAATATTGTTTGCCTTGATGTGTACTATCACCTCTTAAAGTTTTACCCAATAGTTTAGATACACTCTGTATATATATATATATATATATATATATATATATATAGATATATATGTCAACATTTGAACGGAGGGTGGTTTTGGTGTCTGGGGGTCATGATCGATGAAAATATACCAAAATTTTCCGGAAGTGCTTTTCTCCGGACGGTTGCAATATAGATAGCTTTTTACTTTTTCTAATGAAAGCTACCTAAAACTGTAACAAGCAATTAAAAAAGTAGAAATGCACAATAAAATTTACGTACTGCACCCTGTGTGAAAACAAAATCATTTAAAAATATTAAAAGGGGGGGGGGCAAGAGGTCTGTAAATAACAATACCATAGAATTAATATTTAGATTGAAAATTTCTTAACGAGCCTAGTGTAGGCTATGTGTTTAAACAAAAATGGAATTGTCGGAAATGAAATCCTTAATTTAATACATTCTCTCAACAATGCACACATTATCAAGTAATTTTTATTTATTCAGTTAAAATTTGAAATTTTTTCTGATTGTTTACCATATCATTTTGAAACAAAAGCACGTGACATAATTTCTCATAATTTTTTTTAATTATTATTTAATAGTTGTTAAAAAGTGGGGTAATTTAAAATCGTTATAACTCGAAATATTATTTGTAGAATTTCTTTTCATTTATATAAACAGAAATATATAAGCTTTAATTTTGATTTAGGAATTTTAAAAGCATTAATTTGAATAAAATTAAAAAATATTTAAAGTAAAAAATTTAAAAAAAAATGTAATTTTTTAAAATCATATTTTTAAAATTAAATATTTTTTTTTAAATTTGCTGAAGCAAAATTAATATAAAACAATTGAAAAAGATTTGTTCCAAATTTAAACAAGATTTTTTTTAACCGCTATTGGGTTAAAGTAATTTAAATACAAGAAATGGTGAAAAAACTCATGAAGAAAAAAAGCATTTTCACAGAAAGTCATTTTTATGAGAACGATTGCTTTGAAAACTAGATTTTAAAAAGAAACCAAAAAGAAAAAAATAATATTTCTTGTTACAGTTAAAAAAGAAACAAGGTTTTAAACGTAATTTTAAGCAGAATTTTTAATGTAATAAAACTGTTTAATAAAATTTGATTATTTTTGTTTCCCGCAGCCCCTTAAGCACCGAAAGTTACAAGTCGGAGCATAAAATTAGCCGCGTGTGGCATCTCGCGACAGTGAATCTGTAATTATAATGAAAGGCAGGGTATGAAAAAGAAGTCAATTAAAAAACTCTGTTTATTTGGAGAAGGGAGGAGAGGTTAAAAAGTTTAAAAAAAATTCTAACTAGAAATAAGTAAAAAGCATGCGTTTAACAATGATAATACTGAGATGCTATTTTAGCTAGATTATGTGTGAGTTAAATGTACCTACAAATAAAATTATGCTATTAGTAATAACTAATAGCCATTATATTATTATTACCATTATGGGTTTGAAATATTACAAGAAATGTATCAAGCCTTTGATTTAAAAAAAATCAAATATCGACTTTGTGTTTGATTTTATTTGTTTTTCAAAAATTAAAATAAGAAACTATGATCAAGACTGTGCAATAAAAAATGCTGATACTCAGTCGTATCCACTATTTTTTGCAATCACTGTTCATATTGCAAGCCTTATAGCAGAAAGGTAAAGAATGGAGACGGGTGTTACAGATTTTCTTTTCTTCTTTGTAGATTATTTTTTCATCAAACATTTCTTTTGTTTTAAGTTATATTTAACACTTTATTACTGAATGCAAAAATGTGAGTTAGTTATTAACAGAACTGAATAAAACGCGTAAAATCGTTAAAAGTAAATGTTTAATTAACGCTGCAATTGCAAAACATTTTACCTATGGATTAGTTTCTGCCTCTGTAGTATCTGCCGCAGACAATCGAGAATTTTTTTTGATACTGGGTATCCAAGTTCCAAGGGTTTAGTTCCAAGTCTACTCCTCCATTATACTTCAAAAATGAAATTGGGTAGCCATATTCCTTCTTCATTCCAAATTTTCTGTTATTGAAAATAAACATATATTACTTCTTAACGATTTAAATATACCAAATGAAAAAAGTCTTTATACCAGCCATTTTATTAATATATATCAATATTTTTTCTGGATTGCTTGTCAAAAACTGTGAAAACATGTTTTAATTCCAAAAATTTTTGAAGAGTTTGGACGATAATGACTACGAAAATAAATAAATAAATAAAATACCAGAGGAAGACCCCTAGCTTTTCCGTCATATTAAAATTACTCAATATCAAAAAGTAAATGTTTAAAAAAAACCCGAAAATATAATAACTATATTCTTATAATTCTCTAAGCAATCAATTTGAAAAACAAAGAAATCACACAAGGTTTTGACGTGTAAGAAACTAAATAGTTATACTGTAAATCAATGATTTTTACTGTTATTAATATTTTATCACAAAAATTACGCAGGCTGATTTCGAAGATCTCAAATAGATGATAATTATAATTTACACTTCCCGTAAAACTTCTAATATTGAGAACATGTGATAAAATATGGATTGGTAGGTACACCTCTTTGTTTTAAGACAGGGGTGCAAAAGTCTTTGCGCCAGTTGCTGCTATGCTCTCACTACTAATTTTTTTTCGACTTGTATCATCTAATAATTTGTATAAATTTCTTGCTAGAATGCTATTAAATTTTACTCCGTGGTGAGTGATTGCCCCCCGCTGGTGCCTAGATTTTTACACCAATGGTCTAAAATCTAAATATGTAAAACTGTAAATTTTTAATGTAAACTTACGTAATCAGGCACAATCAAAGCGAAATTTGGGGCCTATTTAAAAAAAAATTCATTGAATAATAGGCTCTTTCACAAAATCAGACATTTCATCATTATTTTTACCATCCAAATTAAAAAAAAAAGTACACCAGAAAGTAAATTTTTAACACAAAGACTTAAATCCGATTCAATAAACACTGTGTGCAAAAAAGACAAATTAAAATAAAGAATACTGCCCAGTTAAACTGATGGCATTGAGCTCACAGGCTACAAATACTAATTGTACATTAAAGCCTTATATTTTCAAGGGTTAATTCCGTTCAAAAAAAAAAAAAAAAAAAAAAAAAAGGGAAACAGCTCTCCCCTTTCCTCTTTTTTTATACTTAATCATTGAACCTCCTATACTATCAAAGACATGCTTTATCATATAAAAAATCTATATCCAAAATTCAGAGCAAACGAGATAATTCTTAATAAAAACCCATTTAGCATTTATATAATTTAAAAGGAGTTATCCCCCTCTTTTATACTTAACCATTAAACTTCCAAAACTATTCAGAGATTTGAACGAAATCTGAAAATTCTGGTTGAAAAACTCGTTTATATAAATTAAGGGAGAGGGGCATTAGAACCCCTGTTCCTATTTATACTTATTCAATGAACACCTAATAACAGTCACGAAATCGCCTCATGAGAATGATCCTAATCTAAATTTTGAACGAACACTTAATTCTGCATGAAAATCCCATTTATATCAACTAAGGGGAGGGGCATGAGCCCCCGTTCCCCCTCTTATACATATCGAATGAACTCCAAAAACTAATCAGGGAAGCGCCTTGTCAGGATATACCTACATACAAAATTTCAAGTGAATCGGATATTTTTATCACGAGTTATCGCGTTACGCTCGAACGAACATACAGAACGGACGGGCACATAAGCTCTCAGGCTATGATAGCCTGTGAGCTAAAAAGTATCACTCCAGAAATTTGACTTTAACTGGGTGCTTTTCTTTTTCTAGAGAGGAGGGGGGGATGAAGAAACGCCGTAATTCGCATTTATTCAGCGAAGTATTTGAATTATAGGCTACACATTTTTAATTATTTTTTAATTAGTTTAATGACACTTATAATCGTATAACATGCGGAATCACAAAATACCGAATCGACTATTTAATCAAACACTAGTTTTAATGACATTTAATTGACTTAAAATTTAATAAATAACCCAGTTTCTCACTAGTGAAAACAAAAATACTGTAATAACACATAGATATGAGTTGCCAGTGAATTTTTTAAATCAGACTTGCAAATATGCCAGCTGAATTTTAAAAGGGCCATATCAACTGGTTTATTGATTTACATTGACTTAACTTCCTCCCCCCTTTTTACTGTGTTCTATAAAATAAAACAGGACGATGACTCTAATTTTAACTCGGAAGGACGCGCGCAGGGCCTAAAAGACCCTGAGTGCGTATGGTTTTTACAAATGTAACCACTAATTTTTTTAAAGTAATCTTCAACTTATTTTATCACAAAATTTGTATGAATTGTTTCCGTCTAAATAAAGTAGTTGTTATATTTTGATTTTATTGGTGACAAAGTTAAAACCATTCAAACACTGGGTAAGGGCGTGTTCTCCCGGGTTAAGAGCAATCAATGCACAAGTCTTTTTTTTATAAACATTTAAAACCAAAAAAGTCTTAATGTAAACACCATTTTCTCACTATTTTCAAAATTAGTATTATGAATGGAATATGCATGAATATGCATGCTTTTAAATAGCAACTAAGGAGCAAAACAATCATAGTTTAAAAAATATATATGTATATCTTTGTTTAAATCAGATTCTTTTTAGGTAGATTTCGTATGAAATACTACCTATTGCATTCTCTCCCATGTTGGAATTTCTGAAAAATTTTTGCGGATCTACACGAATCATGACTCCTAGACCCCAAAACCACCATCAGTAAAAAAGTTTATATATATATCTATCTATCTATCTATCGGTGTATATCACTTTCTTCTAGACACGATAACTTCCATAATTATGCTCAGATCTTCTTCAAACTTTTACATAAAATCAAGGAGCCTAAAATCTCGGTCGAGTTCGTTAATGGGCAAAATCGGACCAAGGGGGTGGAAATAGGGAGGGTTTTTGTGAAAACCGAAAAAACGCGATAACTTCTTAATAAAAATAGATATCGAATCAGTTTAAAGTTTATATTACTTCTAAAAAATGGGGTAAAAGTTTCTGTATGATAGATTTTTGATAAAGTTGAAAGTGGGCTCAAGGGGCGAAAAAAACATGGTTTTTGGGAGAAAAAAATTCATAACTTCGTCAATTCTCAAGATATCAAATCCAACTAAATTTTATATAAATGTACTCAATATTATCTAAAACATTTGTATTTACAAGTTTTTGATAGGATCAATTTTTACCGATGAAAAAAATTAAAAACGAAAAGAAAAAGGGGGGAGGGAAAAGAAAAAAACCCATAACTTACTCAATTCTTAAGCAATCAAATCTAATTAAATTTATTTTACATCTTCACAATAAGATCTACAACTTTTATATTGACAAGTTTTTCATAGAACCAATTCTTACAGCAAAAATAAATTAAACAAAAATAGGAGTTGGAGAAAAAACCTTAAATCCAAACTGCTTATATTCTGACTCATTTTAAAATTTATTTTTGATTTTAAACGCATCCAAATGACAGATCCTCTTATTTAGGAACTATATAATGCGACGTATTGGCTAATTTTTTGATAAAGGCAGAATATATTTTTAAAAAGGCTGCCAAAAAAGGTATTTTGAACAGATTTCCCGAAATTATCGTCATTAAAAATTGATTAAGTATAACAAATTGCGTTTTTTCTGAGTCATTTTTAAATTCATTTTTGTTCTCAAACCCATCCAACTTACAGGTCCTATTATTTAGGAACTATATAATGCGACGTATTGGCCAGTTTTTTGATAAAGGCAGAATATATTTCTAAAAAGGCTGCCAAAAAGGGTATTTTGAACAAAATTTTACAAAGTTATGATTGAAATTTGAGGAAATTTAAAAAATTGCGTTTTTACCGAGTCATTTTTAAATCTTTTTCGTTCTCAAACTCATCCAAATTTACAGGTTCTCTTATTTAGGAACTATATTATGTGACGGAGTGGCCAGTTTTCTGATAAAGGCAGAATATATTTCAAAAAAAGGCTGCCAAAATGGGCACTTCGCTCAAAATTTTCCAAAGCGATCATGATTAATGAACTGTGGGTATTCAAATAACAAATTGGTTATTTTATGACTCATTTTTAAATCCAATTTTGCTCTGAAACGCATTCAAGTGACAGTTTTTTGTTACTTAGGAACTATGTAATGTGAGTATTCTTCGATTTTTTGATAAACGGTGAATATATATATTTTTAAAAGCTGTCAAAGTAAGCACTTCGCAAAAAAATTTCCCAAAGCGATCATGATAAAAGAATTGGGGTTGTATTCAAATAACTAATTGTTTATTCTATGACTCATTTTTAAATTCAATTTCTCTCTCAAACGCATTCAATTGACAGTTTTTTGTTATTTAGAAACTGTGTAATGTGCCGTATTGGTCAGATTTTTGATAAAGGCTAAATATATATTTAAAAAAATCTGTCACTTCGTACAAAATTTCTCAAAGCAATCTTGATTAAAGAATTGTGGATGTATTAAAATAATAAATTGGTTATTTTATGACCCATTTTTAAATTCAATTTTGCTGTCAAACGAATTTAATTAACAGTTTTTTGTTATTTAGGAACTATATAACGAGCATATTGGTCAATTTTTTTAATAAAGTAAGAATATAATTCAAAATATGTTGCCAAAATGGGCATTTGAGTAGAATTTCGTTTAAGAGGATTTTGATAAAACCAGTTCTTACAGAAAAATGAAATTAAAAAATTTTTAAAAAGCGGTTGAATAAAGTAGTTAAACTGGGTTTATCTCTAATCATTTTTTTATTTTTATTTATTTATTTATTTTAGATGAAAACTTTTCGAAATCTACCTCCGCCTATAGGCCATGCCGAAAGGGATTTTTTATTTTTTTCGTGTGTTAATATACTATGTTTTCAAACTTTAATTAATTAATGTTATTCAAGTACGGGGTATATTAGTTAGTACTAGTTCTAATATTAGTAATAAATAGTACTAATATTTATTACAATATTAGTTAGTAATGGAGAATGGGATAGAATGGGACAGAAAATTTTCCTCATTACGTATTATTCTGAACATCAATCACAATACTAGATGGAGGCAGTGGCGTAGTTAGTGGGGGGCAGGGGGGGCGGTCCAACCCGGGTGTCACCCAATATTTATTTGAAAATAAATATGTATAATCTTACACCATTGGGAAAAAGAATTCTGAAATAAAATTAAATTTCTAGCGTACGACGAAATAGAGTTAATTTTCTTTTCTAAAAGAAGATGAAATTTTATGCAGACTGGTGTGTTTAAATAAGATATTTGCACCAGAGAACAAAAATCTAATCTATCCAACGAGTGGATAACAAAAGCAAACTTTAAAAGAAAGAATTTTCTTCGACATACAGACACCACATTGATTTAAGCGGATTATGGGTTAAGTAAAAATTCTCCCCTCTGTTTTTTTTCTCAATGCAGGGCAAAAGGTAAATGAGAAATGATATGGCCATTTGTTATAATAGCGTACAATTGTGAATGAAAAAATATAACGGATCGGTGTGTGTGTGTGGGGGGGTGGTGACACCATGGTGGCTGGCGGTAACACAATTTACATCCGCTCTGGGTATCACCTATCCTAGCTAAGCCACTGAGATGGAGCAACGACAACCAAATCTTCAGTTGAAAAAAGTTGCTTTTCAGCATAAACTTAGATTTGTATAAAAAAATTGTTTATTAAAAAATAAATTTGCTTACTATAATTTTAATATTTACTGTATATTAATGACTTATTTACCTGTAGCTGTAATAGTTCCCATCTTTAGAAAACCTAATATTATACATTATCCATAATTTTAACTAAACTTTAAAGCAGCACTGTTGTTTATATAAGTAGTTTAACATAAAAACAATAGCGGAGGGAAGTGGGACAGTCTAGCAAAAGGAGGAATGAAATAAGTCGAATTCCTTCTTTTGAATAAGATAAATGTAAATTACTAACATTACGCAAATATTCTAGTAAAAATGATTAAATCTAAAAGGAAATAGTTGAAATATTGAACAGAAAATATTCAAAATTTTATAGATGTCAGTTTGCTATTTTTAACGCAATTTAATCCAACACGCACATTTCAAAAACAAAGTAATTTATTTTCCAATTTTTATATAACTTAGCCAAAGAAATGAATAACATACTTTTAAGAAAAAACAATTTAAAACATGTATAGTTCAAATTAGTTATCTAATTATGTAAGTAAAAAGAAAACAAGAAATACAGCCGATTAACTTACTTAAATATGAATAACTGGATCTCAAGCTCCCCATTGCCCGAAATCAACAAACTGACGCCATTAGATTTGTTGGTTGGTTGGTAAATACGAAACTTATGCTGCTACCCGTAAAGAAGGCTTTTGCCTCGAAAATCTGACACCATTACTTCGGCCGAAAGCAAACTTTCACGCTCTGTATTATCTTGCCTATAATCAGACATTTTCAAAGAAAATGTTTTGCTCAGTCAATATTTACGATGGTTTTACTAGAAACAAGAATGATATATTAACTTTTTTTATTAGGTGCTGTGCATATATAACATTATTCTTTTAGGGGGGAGGGAGGGTCTGACACATGATATCGTAAGATATCTCTAGGGGAAGGGGGGGGGATTTGCCTTTTGATATCGATATCATTTTTGACCCAATTATAATTATCTCTTTTTCTCTGTAACGTGGTATTTTGTTCAAAATAGTACATTATCTCTTTTTTATTTTGTTAACTATTTTTCTTTGAATAAAGCGATATTTTATTAAATTATCTTCAATTGAATCAATAAAGTTTGCGAAAAATAAATTTAACCCGTTTTGTATGTTAATCAAAACAAAAGAACTAAATTCTAAAAAAATTTTTTACACTTTGATAACGATATCATTACCGGGCAAGGGAGTTTGATGGAAGTAACGTATGATATTTAAAGGGAGGGAAAGGGTCCAAAATTACCAAAAAGTAAATAACATTATACCGCGTTTAACATTAACCGCGTTTCTATAATTTACTTGAAATATGGTAAAGTGAGTGCAAAATCAGGGAATAGGGAATCATTATTTTACAAACATCTTTAACTGACAAGGAAGGTCTCCATTGGGGGCATACGCAGAATCTTTTGAAAAAAATACGAATTAAACTACTCATGTAGGTAATAAAAGATCAGTGAAAATTAGCGGCGGAATTACATTATTAAATATGTAAAAAAATAAAATAGTTTGGAATAATTGGCTTGAAAAGCTGAAAGCGACGCGGGATTTGGCGAGCAATGCATTTCCTCGCCAAAAGCAGACGATTTTAACGAATCTGAAAATTGATTTTAATTGACTTCACTTTTTAAAATCTGCAGCATTTACTGCAACGTCACTCCACTACTTTTATAGAATATCTCTCTTCTGACCAATGAGAATGCTCCATAGCACGGTCAATTGACTGCGTCATACACTGCTAAAAATCTGCTGCATTTTGTTGCTACGCACTCCACCGCTTGTATATAATATCTCTATTCCAACCAATGAGAAAGCTCCATTTCACGGCCAAGTAACCGTGCTGCAACAAAATGCAGCAGATTTTTAACAGTGTATTTTTCAATTTGGAACAATTTTAATCAATTTAAATTGTGTTTTAAATGAGAAAATATATTAATTTCATTTTGTTAAAAGTACATATAAACGAATATGACAAAATTACACTTAAAGTAAAGTAAAAATGCAAAACTAAAATTACTTAAACTAAACTTATTTAAATAAATTGAACATAGAAAGTTTTTTCTTTAAAAAGTATTCGAAGCGTAAAAGCGTATTTTTCAAAATTTCGTTTTTTCGCCAACCGGAGATAAATCGCCAAATAAACGAAATTTTTATTATTTTTTTACGGACGTAATAAGGAAATTCCGCCGAAATTTTTTTTATAAACATATATAACTGTATGAGAAGAACATTCTGTAATTTTTTCAGATTTTTCTGAGTATGCCCGTATGGAGACCTTCCTTGTGAGCAAGGTCGATCCATCCGATGGATCATACTGAATCGGGTAGGAGGCATCGACTATTTCTTTTAAAAACATCAGTGGTAGTGTTTTATCAAAATTCCACTGATGACCACTGAAGTAACCTGAAAATATCATTCAACATCTAGTCTGAATAATTTATCCAAGCCGGATTGAAGAGAGATCGGGGGAGGGGGGATTGTCCAAGGTTTGAAGACATATGGATGAGACTGTGAATTAACTTAAACTGTCTAAATGGTTTTTAGTGTTTAATTTTTCAAAATTTGGAGGGGAGAGATTGAGTTACCGAATGAGAGACCTTTCGTTTAACAAAAATAACAGTCTTGCCATATCAGTGTTGAATTAATGGGGTACCCCAGAGGGAACCCCCCCCCCAGTGCAATGAAATGTCCCCCCCGGAAAAATAGAGTTCTTGTGTTTTCACTGGGGAAAAAGGTTTCATTCCCCCACCCCCCGGAGCCACAGAAGTCCCTCCCGGAGTAAAGTGTCTGAATTCAATACTGAGCCGTATGGCGAAAGAGCGTCGAGTGAGATAGGTTCTAAAATTTTGATTTGCGATTTTTGGAGTTTTTGAACTTTACCACCTTTTTAAGGATTAGATCAACAGAATTGTTAATTACGAAATTCCTGAGCTCATCGAGATTGGGGTCTGAGTTCGATAAAATTCTAACAACGTAAGCGAAAAAGATTTTTGAATTTTAGTTATTTATGAGGTTGGTAGAGGAAAGAGGACTGGTGTTTGCAGTTTTACCTGTGGTTTAAGCGTAAATCTAAGCCAACTGACTGTTTGGTATTTTATTATTTTTTCTGATAAGGATGTATTTTTTTCTAGTTTTATGATAATTTTGTCTAAATTTTGAACGTGGGGATTCGCGGGGGATGGGTCTTTATAGGCCCCAAAATTTCACCATCTGAGCACACACGATACGTTATACCATATCATTTTTTTTTAACAGACAACTTACTAGCCGCCGATCTTCATTATTTGAGAGAAGCGACGTTCGATACATTAGAATTGTAGAGAACGTGAACATGCGTGTTACTTGTGTCGCTGAATAAGGAAAAAGAAAAAGGTAAAACGCTTCGTGTTGCCCAGCTTGGAGTTTTCAAAAAATAAGCAGTACCATATGTCGGTGCTTCTCTTTATTTTACTTCATGAATAGACTCCACTTTGAAATTCCACCACGGAAATTTTTCACATTGTATTAATAGATTCTTTTTTAAAGAACTTTTAATTTCAAATAATTTTTAGCTGAAAAATTTGTTATTTGTCATACCTAAAAAAATATTAATTATTAATGTCATAATCTTTAAACCCAAAATAAATTAATAAGACAAATATATAACAGTAAAGAAGAAGTTTATTAAGAACTAATGCAAGTTAAAAATGTAATAAAAATACATGCATAATAGTTACTTTCACTTAAAAATAGTTAAAATGTTACATACTTCTTTGTCCTGCACGTCCGGTATGAGGATCCAACTGAATGAAACACAAAGAGCATACACAAAGTTGAACAAACTCTTTTAACATATAAGAATATCACTGGTATATATATTCAATCGTACATAATATTACAATTTCAATTACATGACTATGAATAAGTGATTAATTAAACTAGTTTAAAATCTTAGAATTTCACTTCTATGAATTGTATAATTCTCCAATAAAAATTAAGGATGGATTTGACATCATTCAGTATGATAGATTAAAAGTTCCCACTAGAAAGACAACATCTATTCAGGCCGTCGAGAACCGTGACGGGCCCAGAATCAGTCCCCCCCTCTTTCACAGACACGCAAGACACATAAAATGCATGTGAATCTTTAATAAAGCCTCGTCTACTTTGTAGACTACTTTAGTCATCTTTCATAAATTACATTATTTATTTTCTTGTAGTTAAAGATAATAATTATATATTCTAATAATTATCTATTCTTCTTTAATACTATTTAACAAAAGTAAATACAGTCCTTTCTCTTTTTTTATTGTTACATTATGGTATCCATAAAAATTATAATAAACAGTGTGTATTGCAGGAGTTGTGACCCTTTGAGATTTTTGGATTCCAAAACAAGTTAACGGCTGCACTCCCCCCCCCCATCTCCTCAGACCTGCGCGCATTTACCTAGCAACAACAAGAACATCGCTTGAGAAAATGCCGTACACCGAGGCGAGGATACCATATTTTCCCTTACTGAAATATAATTTTTTTCAGTATAAATATCGGCTTTTTACTGAAAAACAATCATGTTATGGTATAAATACCGTTTATAATTGAAATAGCACAGAAATTGGTCATTTTATGGTATAAATACTGTTTATAATCGAAATAGCACAGAAAATGGTTTTTTTAATGCCTAATATATCTTAGAAATACGGTACTCATACAGTAAAGAATGATAACAGTAGACGTACCGTAAAATTTAGGCACATCTATTGAAATGCTACGAAAATTTTTACAATGTCGTTTTCCTTATTGAAAAATAATTATTTTGCGGTATAAATACCGAGTTTTTACGGAAAAATAATAATTTTACTGTGTAAATACCGTTTTTAATCGAAACAGTACAAAAAACTGTTTTTTACACTTAATATACCTTAGAAATACGGTATTCATACCGTAAAGAGTGAAAATGGTAGAAGTACCGTGAAATTTACGGTACATCTACTGGAATTTTACAAAAATTTTTTACAGTGTAAATAAAAAGATTGACGTTCGCTTTCCCATATTTATGTAAAAAACATAATAAAGATTGGATGGGATGTAAAATTTATATGAATGCGTTATTTATTTGTTTGTTTATTTAACCTCCTCAGTCCTGATATCGCCTGGAGGACACACTAAAAACACTCTTTAAATTAATTTAAATGCTTCTAGAATTGTTAAAATTTCATCTTTTCTTTTGAAATAGATGTGTGTATTATTAGAAGCATCAATTATATAGACTGATGGTTCTTTTGAAATGTTTTATAATTATTTTATACTGTTTTTTGTAGTTCCACGTAAAATTTGTCTCAGGACTGAGGCGATTATTCATTTTCAAACACAAGAAAACGTTATTCACAAACTAGAAAAAAAAATCATTGTTTTAAGAATTTCACAAATTCTGTTTATTGTGAATTCATTTTCATTTACCTCACTGATTTCATTATTAAAATGAAAATATAGACTAATTATTCACCGTAAAAATTCCTGTCGAGCAAATGTTAAACTTTAAGTGTGAGAACCGTTAAAAATCATTATATTCTATACTTGTTTTACAACACAGTAAATGATATATAGATGTAATAAATTTTTGTACGGAGACGGAGGGTACTTGAGAAGGAACAGTTCCAACGCGAGTGCGAAAAAGTCAGAAGATAAATTGGTGCTTAAAGTATTTACTGTGTCCGAGAGTGTTGCTATATACAAGTTTTGACAGTTTAAGTTGTGGCTTCCTTCAAACTGAGAGGTTATAAATGTCACAAATATAGTTTAACCAGATTTCTTGATACTTGCAATACGCAGAAAGAAATTTATTTTGAGAATAGTTAAAACACGTAAATCTTTATCATTTTTTAAAACATAAAGATTGTACGTAAAATATATTTATAGTCAATCATATAGCAAAAAAAAAAAATATTTATTTATTTTACTCAAATTCTTGAACTAGAAGTAAATAGGAGTGCATTGATTTTTTAAATGAATTATATATATATATGTGTGTGTGTGTGTGTATGTATATATATATATTTAAAAAATGAAAATTCAGAAAACGAGAGTTTAATTACTTAAAAAAAATGTAGATAGGTAAAATTTTATAGATTTAATATACCTTTAATGTTATACAGCACATCGAAAGGCCATATGAGGTTCAATATTATCGCTTTTTATAAATTTGATTGCTAATTTATAATACTATAAAGAATATACTTTTTAATGCCATAAAGAATTGTGTTTTAAAATGAAGAGAAAATCTTATATCCCTTAAATTATATTTAAAATTCTTTCTTAGTGTTTTAATGACAAAGAACTAGTTTTCCTTTCTTACTATATCAACATAATGAGATATGATACTTAAATATTATTATTTTTATGCTTGCTGAAAATCGTTAACATTCAAGATGGCTAATTTCTCTTTAGATTTTTATTAGAATTTTCTTCAGAATCTTAGCTTTAGTAAAACTATTATAATTGCAGTTAATTAAAGTCAAAAGTTGCATTAATTTTCCCATATCAGTACTAAAACTCTTAGTTTATATAATGTATCTATAAAAGTTGTCATATTGTACATTTGATGATAAAAACTATAAATAAAAAAATAAGATTAAAAAAGTATTACCCATTCTCTCAAAGAATTTCAAAATTTTTCGATAAGTTTTATTATAGTATTTTTTATAGTATGAATGGCACAAATTTGCATTATTATTTTTTGCACTATTTAGTACTATTGAAACCTATCTTTGGGGCCAGCATGGTACTTATCATGCATATACGAGAATAATATATAATAACGAAACATATGTAATTATTTATAAAATGCATTGCTCTTCGAAAATTTAATTTACACATACTTTTAAATGTCTTTCGTTCATAATAATGCTCTATTACTAAACTGCGGACACTACTTAACTATCCCGTCAAACCCATTTTAAATATTTTATATAATCGCCAAACTACTCGCGAAATTTTACAAATTGGCATAATTTTTATTTTAAAAAACGAAAGAACAAATAAATTAGTAAACTATTAATAAAAGTACAAACAAAACGTCAAATTAAAATCCACATGATGACGTAACAAACATGTGTAATATGTTTAATATCAATTGAATATAACCTTTATTATAAGCGATTATTGACATTTAATCTTATGATTTGACTATAGTTTGACTATAGTTTGACTATAGGCGGTATAATCGAATAGTACAGAATTGCGTAAAATTAACATTCATAAAAATCCAAAAATGATACTTTTATTAACTATTATTTTACTGCGTCGGATTAAATGTCTCTTTTCCAATTAAAATATATCTTTGAATTGAAATTTGAATAAAATACAGGACAATAAAAAATCGTAGAGTGCGAAAAAGATTACTGCAAATATCGTGGTAAGTAGTTATCAGATTGACTTTATTCTTATTGCAAAATGTATAGTTTTACTCCTTGAAACAATCAATTTCGAAATTTATTACATACATTTATCAAAACGAATATTTCGAAAGTCCGAAAAAAAAAATTCCATTATAAAGAAGCTTACTGATATTTTCTAGGTTTCTGTCTATTTTTAATTCTAAGTAAATGTCAAATTGGAAGTCTCTGTCTCTATCTATTGAAGAGCTCTATACAGTCACACAGACAGACGGACGGTAAAACTTTTTTTCTAATTTTTTTTTCAGATCTGCTGTGTATAAAACGTGTAGACATGTCAAATAAGTTTTATTTTAGAAATGAAGTTTTTATTTGTGTAAATGTGTACGAGTTTGTGATGGTTTAGAATTTACCATAATGGATAAGTAAAATTTTAATTGCTTTTTAGATTGGATAAAAAACGCTTATGAATTAGATTCGATTTTTGCGAATTATGATTTGAGAATTTCTAGGATCATAATCGCTTATTTGCGTACAGGTCTGTACATGTCGTGGTACAATGTATACGGGTATACCCGTAAATACAATGTATGCCCGTAAATATTACGGGTAGTTATACAATGTATAACTACCCGTAACGACATGTATAATATACATATTTATGAATGTAACTAATGCCAATTAAAAGAACATCCGTTTTGTTGTCATATATTAATGAGCAGAACGTTTAGTGTTTCGAAATTTTTGAATTCAAAAGTGATTCTGATCCACTCATAACAGTAATCAAAATTCTATTACATAACACTCGATGTAGTTTTTTTCACTATTTGGAAAATTGTTGTTGCCCACTGTCTAGAGATATTTGATACATATCTGAATATTTTTTATGTCTGAATTTTATTCGTTTTCTGATTGGTCCATGTTCAATGTCTAGAAATGGAATGCTTCTGTTGCCAAAATGACAAAAGCGTATTACAAACTGCAAAAAATACAAAAAAACTTAAAAAGAAATTGAGATACAGCTTTAAAACAAAATCAAATTAAAAGTACATTATTTCTCGTATAGAACAGCCTAAAAACATAAAATGTGCAGTACTTAGAATTTCAAAAATTTGCAATACCGAAAATTGTAAAAGTTAATGTTACTACTGCGACGTATGTGACGTCGCTCTCGGTATTTATTTTTCCCTTTTCTACTTTTTTCGATGTTTACATAAAATAATATATTGGATTCGTGAAGCCTTTTTATTTCCGGTTTTAGTAAAATTTATACGTTGTAGAAAGTTTTGAACATGATTTGGTGGGATTTAGGAATTTTCTGTCTGTGAGTTTAACTGTCACTCTGTGAGACTGCATTTTAATCTGCCTCTTTGTTTGTGGCAAATATTTTGTAAGAACTCTGTCTAAAAAAAAGCGTGAAATTTCACAGAACTTTATATTAACTCAGATCTTTATATAAAATGTTTAGATATTAATGAATATCGTTCAACAGCTTGCTCTGCTATAAAATATTTTTCGTGATTTTTTCAACTTATGCATTTATTAGGAAATTTAGCGATTTTCATGTAAATTTATAATAACATTCTGTTTTTTCATTTAAGTTTTTATGTAAGCATCACGGTGTTTATTCCATATTTACAAAGGGTTTTTGCTTCGGATAATAATTAAAACTTTTAAATAAAAATTTTATGTAAAGAGATTTTTTTCTTTTTTTTAGATGTTTTTCTTTTTCTTCGTTTAGAATAATTGAAAATAATAAGATTAAATAACATCCTACTGAAAAAATATATTAAATACTAATTGAATTTTTTTTTTCTCATGAAGAAAACTTTAAAAAATATATTTTTAAAATCTAACATTTATAATTGAGTATGCAGATTTCAAAAACACAACTAAAATTTTATACTTTCTTTTTTTTTTATTTGCAAACCTTTTTCCTTTTTATTTGTATAAAAATAATGATTACAATAGCTGAAAATTAAGTAGCAGATTTTTATTTTTTCAAATTAATTGATATTTTTTTATGTACTAGAAAAGTATACATCAATATTTTTATTATTATGTTTTTATCAATTTAAGGATGCTTTCTTTATTATTAAAAAAATTGAAGATAAGTTTCTGATTTTTTTTTCATTAAAACAATATCATTTTGTAGATAAATGTTCTCCATAACGTTTTTTTAGAGAATAAAAATATTTATTATTCTTTCAAAATTTACTTTCATGGGGAATGTATGGTTTTCTTCAGCATTTTTATTCCGCATTCATATTTCATTGATTTTGATGATGATAATATTTAAATGGAGGTTTTATAATTATTCATTACTAAGCAAAATAGCTTTAAGCTTCAGAGATAAAGTTAATATATATTAGTTTGGACTTTAAAATTTTGAATTTTAATTTCAAGTTTAAGTTTTATAAAGGTATAGTCTTGATCGTTTCATGTATGTACAGTGGTGGTCAAAAGTTTCCGTCCAGTTAGTTTCTTTGATTTATTTACCAGAAGGTTTTAGCGAAGAAGAAGCACAATTGCTTCAAATGTTTGGACTATGTAGATGTCCTGAGACCACGTTATCATTTTGATTGGATACTGAAGATACATCCTGACGAGGGGCTGAATTTGAAATTCGTGTGTGCAAAAATTTCAGGCCACTCATCATTTCTTTGTTTTTTCTATCGGTAAACTGCTTTTTGGTTGTTTTTATGAAAGAATCAAAGTGAATACCATGGTTTAAATACAAAAATAAAAAGTTCAACTTTTATTGTTCTTAAATGAGTAATTAGTTTGTCGTAAAGGGCCAATATTCCCGAAATATTGCAGAAAAGTTATCGATCAGTAAAAACGGACTGTAAACGATATTTTAAAATTATATAAAGATGGCTATGGCGTTCAAGACTTTCTGATGTCTGGAAGACCCCGGAAAATGACTATTTTCGTAGAGGGAATTATAAAGGGAAAAACAGTTGATGACCCGCATGAAAATGCCGCACAATATCCCGCAATTTACGGAATGAAAATATTGATGAAATAATTCAGTCTACCGCATCAAGATGCTGACGTGATGCAGGATTTTATAGAAGAGTTGATGTTAAAAAAATTTCAGAGGTAAAAAAAAAAAAAAAAAAACTAACATACCTGACTGGTGTTTTACAGGGAAGGCAATGTCTGATCAAGTGAAAACAGGACAAAAGCTCTATTTTTCCATCAATCGAATTTCAAACTTTTTTGGGGAGTGATAGCAGACACTGCGTACGATGACCTATTAACAACACATTAATTCAACATATATTTTCCCACAATGAAGCATGGTGGAGTACACGTTATAATGTGGGGAGTAATTTCTTCAAAAAGCGTTGGTCCGTTATTTGAAATCTGTGGCCAGATGAATGATGCAATGTATAAGAATATTATGCAAGAATAAATGCTATCTTATTAGAGGAAAAATTGTGGTCGCAGCTATTTGTTTTATCATGATAATGGCTTAATGAATATATGCAAGCTCGACAAGTAATGGCATTTGGGCAAAAAATTCTCTTTTGAAATGAGCAGCCTAAACGGCCGAGATTAACCCAATAGAAAATATATGGGAATAAGTTGGCAAATGTGTGTGGAACTATAAATATTCCAACTCAGCCGAAATTTCCAAAATATTGCAAGAAGTATTGAAAAAAACGTACCGTAGTCGATCTTGAACCGTTGATTTTACCAATGTCACCCTCCATCGTCTCAGTATATATTACTATGTATGGTGAAAAAATACTAATTGAAAATGTTGTTGATCATTGTTATTTTATATGGCAAAAACATTTTTTTCTAAACTTGCGAAAGTGGCCAGAAACTTTTGAGCACATGTGATTTCTATCGCACTTATTTTTGTCGATTACATTTATTGATAGTTATATGTTATTCCATAAATACGCTCCTAACTATCATGTCAATAAAATGTATAAGTATCTTTGTGAGATTCCTCTTCATATGGGTATACTTAAAAAATAACTAAAAAATTTTTGCTGGCGAGAAACTTTTGACTGCCACTGTATGTGTGTCTGTAAGTGTTTTTCTGAAACCTTTTAGATTTTTTTCTTATGTGAAATCAATATTTTACAAATTAGAATCATTAGACAAATTTCAAAATCCTATTGATATACACAGTAGACATTTAGAAATATTTTAACATATGTAAAAGACAAATTGCCAACATTTTTGTTATATTTGTTATCCATATAATTATTCTTTGCCAAATAGCATATAGTGCAGAAGATAGGTTGTAAAATGGTTATCATGTAATAATTAGAATAAACATTTGAATTATAAATTTTTCCGCAGAGTTTACGAGCTAAATTTATCATGAGAGCTAAATTTATCACGATATTAGGATCAAATCCTGCACATATATATTTTGAAAATAATGCTTTAGTATTCTTAGTTTTTATACAAACCATTTCATATTTTTGAAAAAAACAAAAGTGTCGAGATTTAAATTATGAAAGATGAATAGAAGAAAAACTAACCATTGAGACACCGGTATCTCTGACAGAAATTTTATTAGACCGACTCCAAAATTAATAAGGAGTGTTTGATTTTCTGTTATTATTGGAGCAAAAGCTAATTTTGCGAAAAGCATTGATGTCCAGTAATACTGAAGATAAGACTGAAGAAAGAATTAAGATTGTTTTGAAAACCATTAACTGCCACTTCGCAATGAAAGAGCATGTTGAAAAACATTAAGTGTGGTATTAATGGTATGTAAAGGTGAGTAAAAACAGTTATATTGCACATTTCTGCGGAGGCAAAGATATTAAAGTAGTTTTATCACACTGCCTAACTAATTTCTCTAGATTTTATATATGCATTGACTTTATTATTAAATATTTATTACTTGCATGTTTTGTTCAAACCAATTTATATTCTTGAAAAACATAAAAATTTCTTAAATTTAAATATAGGTGAATGTATGAATAATGAATTCCATGAAAAATTGTCATGTCTGTCATATACTACGGCTTTTTACTACCAGTATTTAAAAACGGAAATCTGTGACTCATTTCATCCGAGATATCTCATCAATTGAATAAGGCAAAGCAAACTTTTCTGTAATAACGGTGGCCAACAAGCATAGCGGTTTTTAGCTGTGTGACAGACATGACAAATTTCCATGGATATAGCCTACAAAGAAAAGGGGTAATAGCTCAAGTTTTTCTGATAAATATCGCTTAACTATTCCCAATAAAAGAGCGTGTTGCAAAAATCATTGTATAAAATATGCTTTTTAAAAAAATACTAACCGACTTCAAAAAAATAATTAAGCTTGACGACAATTTGACACTAATTCATATGAATGTATAGTTTTAAGATGATTATGATTTGAAAAAGGTTACAACAATGAAAGATAATTTGCGATAAATCATTGTTTTTTTTTATCAAATCATAAGCATATTTAAAACTATGCAATCATAGCGTTAAGACCAAACTGCTAGAAAAAATAAGCGTCAATCTGCTTTCGCTAACTTCGCAAAATCTATCCAGACACCGACCTTTGTTCAGTCAAGATTTCGCACTTGGAAGAAAAAAGATTTCGTATTTGTGTAAGAGAAATAGTTTCTTCTGGTAGCATCCCATTTTTCGTATTTTTTTGGTTATTGTTAATTTTATTATCCACGTTTATTTATTTTATTTTAATTCTTTTATTTTTAATTTCTCTTATCCTTATTCTTTATTTTAATTTCTCTTATCTTTATTCTTTATATTCTCTTTTCTTATCTTTTTATTTTAATTCTCTTATCTTTAATATTTAATCGTGACACATTTTCTCTATGATGTAATATGAAACGAAATTTTATTTTTTAAGGTTTGAATATATTTTATTGAAAAGAATTAAAGCTTTTAATTGGACGATTGCTTCAAAACGAATTTGAATGTTTAAAGTTTTTATTTTATAAAAGTTCTAATCATCAGAATTTATTGAAATTAAAATGGGACCACGTGGGTATCTTATACTTTCAAACAAAAAAAGAATTATCAAAATAGGTTCATATTTACGGAAGTTATGCGTGAACAAGGAATACATACAGGTCGAAATCATAACCTACTCCTTGAAGTCGGTTTAAAATTATTAGCATGAAAAAAAATGAGAATAAACAATTGAATTACAGTTTTTTGAGCAAGATTCTTGCAGTAAATTTACCACGATATTAGGTTATATTGTGCACGAAAGGATTTGGAAAATAAGTTTTTACCACATCCAGTTTTTAGACAATCCCATTTATATTCTAGCTTGAAGTAATATTGTCTAGATTTAAAATATGAGAAAATATAATAAAGAACACGAAGATTATATTAAACAACATCGATTAACTATTCCCAATGAAAGCTTTTTTAAATAGAAGATTAAGTATCAAATAAAAAGTAAATTACACACTATTTGCCACAATAAATTTCTGGTACTATATTTATTACATTGTTAAACCATTTTATCGTCGATAGAATAACTTCAAAATCCGTTGTTCCCAAAATTAAGCAAAAAGATGAGGGCTATATCCATACATCCATTGTCAATATAGCATAAACAACATTATTAGTATATATTTGGATACTAAATATGGAGAAATTGGACAATTTCTTGATAGAACGATTTTCCTTAATTAACACCTTTATTATTATCATCCCAAAAGAGCACCTTAAAATGCTTCATTTTAAAAAAAGTTCAAAGGTTAACAAGTATCTTAAAAGTAATAAATTATATGTGAAAAATATTTTAAAACTTTTTGCATTTAAAATAAAATGTAATATGACTTACATTGGCTTTTCCATTCCTTTTTTCTATCTATGCTTTTCCATTAGCTTTTTCACAGGTGGAAGAAAAACGAAAAAGATTCTCTTCATCCCATTTTAAAAAGATTTATTTTTCTTCCGAATCCCCTTTTTCATCAGAAATCCAATAGTTTTGTTTCCGTTTGTTCTTAGAATTTAGCTTTCTTACAAATATTGCAAATCTTGAATTCTAAAAAAATTATCAAAAATGATGTTTTTAGCGAAATAAATATTTTATTTTACTTATTTATTTCTTTTTTTTGCATCAATTCTGGGGACTTTCGCACGTTTTTTTTTTTTTTTATAATCTTCTGTTTTTGGGATATTTACTGCAGTTTATGATAATGATTTAGGGGTTTCTAGGTTTTAATATTCTTTTAAGATTTTGATTAACTTTCATTTAAAACAAATACTATAACATATCGTAAAAAAATTTCAAGATAGAAATTGAATGTCTAAATTTATTTCATCAACTGAAATAAATGTGGATAATTAATTTATTAATCGTAACAAAATGTAATTGTTTCATTAATTGCATTCATTAGCATGCATGTTGAAACAAAATCCCACACGCATACAAAAAAAAGCTTAAAAAGACCTTACAATTTACGAAGTGTCAATCTTTGGAAATACTCTGTCTGTTTAACTCGTGTTTATATATAGCTTACATTATAATGCGAGCAAAAATTGTGTGTGCGTGTCTGTATGTGTGTCTGTGTAAGTTTTATCTCAAAAACGGCTCCAACGGTTTTCGCAAAAATTTGGATTTTAACATTTTCGGGCACGAGAAGACCATTTGGCTAGGTCACATGTTTGAGAAAATTCGATTACTGGGTCATTTTGGGTTATAATGGGTCAATATCAAGCCATTTATATCTAGAGAACAGATGAATTGATTTTAAGGAAATTTTGTATCCAATCGTTTTTTGGCACGAGAAAGTTATTGGGCTGGGTCACATGTTCGAAAAATTTCGATTAGTGGGTCATTTTGGGTCATTATGGGTCAAACCATTTCTATCTAAAAAACGGCTTTAACGATTTTGACCAAATTTTATATTTTTTCCGTTTTGGATTACAAAAAGACCATTGGGTTAGGTAACATGAAATTTTAATGGGTCATATTGGGTCATAAATGGTCTGGGTCAAGCTATTTATATTTAAAGAACGGCAGAATCAATTTCATCGAAATTTTGCCTGTAACAGTTTTTTGACACGAGAAAGTTAATGGGCTAAGTCATACGATCGAGAGATTTCGATTATCACAGTCCTTTGTGGGTCATGATGGGTCATAATGGGTCATGGTCAAGCTATATCTAAAGAACAGGCGGATCGATTTTAACGAAATTTTCTATACAACATTTTTTGGCACGAGAAAAAATAGGGCTAGGTCTCAGTTCGAGACATTTCGATTAATGTGTCATTTTGGGTCATAAAAGGTCTGGGTCAAACTATTTATATTTAAAGTACGACAGTATCAAATTTAATGAAATTTTGTATGTAGCAGTTTTTTGACACGAGAAAACTAATGGGCTATCTCACATGTTTGAAAGATTTAGATTATAAGAGTCATTTATGGGTCACGATGGGTCATGGTCAAGCTATATCTAAAGAACGGGTGAATCGATTTTAACGAAATTTTGTATACAGCATATTTTTAGCGCGAGAAAATCAATCGGCTGAGTCACATGTTCGAGAAATTTCGATCAGTGGGTCACTTTTGGGTTATTCTAATTTTATCTAGACAATGTTTCGCGGAATTTTGACTAAATTTTATATTCTATCGTTTTCGGACACAAGAAAATCATTGGGTTAGGTCAGATGTTTGAGAAAATTTGATTAATGAGTCATTTTGGGCCATAATGTGTAAAGGTCAAACTATTTATACCTATTATCTAAATTTTGTATCTAACGTTTTTCGGCACGCAAAAGTTAATGAGCTAGGTCCTAGGTCACATTTTCGAGAGATTTCGATATAAGGGTTATTTGTGGATCATTCTTAATTTTATCTAGAAAATTGTTCTCACCATTTTGAGTATACTTTCTATTATATAGTTTTCGGGCAAGAGAAAACCATTGAGCTAGGACACATGCTCGTAACAAATCAATTAGTGGGTCGTTTTATGTCTTAATGGGTTCGGGTCATTCTAATTATATATAACAACGACTCAATCAATTTTACCTAAATTTTGCAACGAAACGTCTTTTGTCACGAGAAGACTATTAGGCTGAGTTGCATATTAAACAAAACTATATTAGTGGGCCATATTGCTTCATTGCTGAATGCTGGCAAGCTAATTCTACTTAAGAAATGGCTTAAACGATTTTGATTCATTTTATACTCTACTGCTTTTGATTACCTGAAGACCATGTTTGATCACATTTGATTAGTGGATCATTTGGGTAATAAAGATCAGGATCACGAGAATATGGCAAAAGCCAATAAGTTTGCGAAATTTGGCCGAAAAATCGACTATTATGATTACGAAACCAAAACAAGTGTTTGGCACCAAATGAAATAATTTGGCTATATTTGGCAAAAAATATTGTATTTCAGAATGTGAAGAACTTTCTTATACACTCTTAATAGTATTCGAGATGCATAGTTTAACTAATCAAAGTCGAGCTAAAAAAGTGATATGAATTGATATCCTTTCGTTGTAAATTTTAAAATAAAGTAAAATTTATGAACATGTACATGCAAACATAGTTTTCTTATTCATTGTTTTTCTAAATAACAATATTATTAATAACATGTTTTACGGTAATAATACAGAGTGAATGATACAGGGAAAATACTATATCGAGTTGAACACAAACTCAATTTTGACTGAGCTGAGCTCGGTCACCCCTGCTAGTGTATACAATGCTCAGCAAAAATTTAGACAATTATCGATTACGCTTCTATATACCGAAGTATGCACCGAATTTTTGTAATTCATCTGCCATACATTACGTTTGACTTATCCTTTATTCACAAACAATAAATTTTAAAATTTACCTTTTACATAATATATAATGACAAAAAAACGAAACTAATATTGTGGCAAAATATAGACAATTTGTATATTTACAGAAAAATAACTACAAATTAAAATCGAGTTGCATCCACATTCTCTGCAATTAGTGTAAGAATGTGACTTTTCATCGAAGAAACTAAATGCTCAGTCACCTGGGGGTCTATTTTATACCAAACATGTTCAACAGCAGCTCGAAGATCATTAACAGAAAAATATAGCAAAAATTTATTACAGAAAAGTATAGCATAACGAGCATAATTACAGAAAAGAACATAATTACAGAAAAGTATAGCATAAACCTTAGATGTTACAAAGGTTTTCGATTGGGTTAAGATCAGAGCTATACGCCAGCCAGTTGAGATCAGTAGTATTTTCAGAGTTAAATGAAGTTCATGTTTTGTAAGCAACATAAATAGACGCATTATTTTGCTAAAATCCATACTTTGAACCAGCTAAAAGTTCCCCAAATGACTAAAATTTAATCTCCAACTTACGTACATAGTCTTGTGTTGTTTGGCAACCACTGAATAACTCCAGACATTCTCGAGCATTAAAGCGAAGTGAGGACCAAATCATTAAATGTCACCTCCTTGTTGTCGACTTAAGAAAGTCCCTGGCACAACACAAGTTGTGCCAGTAGTATGCCCATCTGTTTGAGCCATTCAAATTCCACTTTTTTTTCGTTACTGAATATCATAGCGTACCACTTGGGTCCATATGACGTATGTTTGCAAGTTCATTGCATTCTCGTCAATTTGTAGCGAGATTTTAAAGCTGATTGTTTTATCATTTTCATGTAAATTCATTTGCCTGTTTCTTTAATTCATCTACGAATCATGTCCATCAACAGAGAAAGTCCTGATTTACTTTTAATGTGATTAGCAATCATAATTTGTGTAAATGCCAGTTTATGGATGCTTTTGTCATCTCATTTTCTGGTCAACCTAGGTCTTCCAGATTTATGTTTTGTTTTGAAGTCGTCATGCTTAGACTATACTTCATAGACAGACCACTTTGGACGATTTAATGCTGTTGAAATTTCTGCAATAGTCTTCCCTTTGCATTTCAGCTTTCCTACTTCAATTACCTCATCTAACTGAATATTTATAGCTCGTGGCATCTTCACTAACTGATGCTATATCGAGGTATGCTTAAATATTTCAGACATGTGACATAATAACTTAGAAATTTGTATTTTTCCATGAACAGTTGGCAAAAAATCAAAAAAGTGTCTAAACTTTTGCAATATACAAATTTTACTTTTTTTCAGTTAAATTAAATATTACCTTATATTATAACCATTATTTTTATCATAAATTGTTTAAAATATATTTAAAAATAAGTATAATCATTTGTAAAACTCAAGAGCTCATATTTTTTTTTTAAGATTAAAAAACACCCATGTCTAAACTTTTGCTGAGCACTGTATAAATATATATATATCAAAACTACTAATTTAAGGAAGATTTATTTCGCTTGGACACAATTACACATGATAAAATATTTTCTGTCAAGTTGAGTGCCGCATATATAGTTTAGTGCAATTCCATGACTTTTTGACATTTTATCATATTGAATGATTAAAGCTAAATATTTTCTAAGACCTTTTTTAAAAAAAATAATAAAAAAAACTGTAATTTGGTACGAACAGTTACCTTACGGATAAGGGCAAAATAGTTCTAATGTCAACAAAGACTTTAATTGTATGAAATATGTTTTAGAAAGATTTTAGTTAAAACAAAAGAATTGCAATTTTTATTGTTTTCAAGAATCATAAAGTACTTTATATTTTTGTTCAATTAGGAGCATATTTTCAGCTGAAAATACTCTGACTGGTTATATAAGAAGCAACCAAAGAATTCGTGTTTTCTGTTGAATTCGTATCTATACAGTATGATTTAAAACTTATGTGGACAAATTGATATGACAAATCAGGCATACGGCAAGGATAAAAAATCACATAAGAACATAGGACCGCAAACCACTTATTGACTCACATATACAGGGTGTTTCATTCTAATTACACTCGGTTTGAAAGCATTAATTTTGGAGACATTAAAAATATTGTTATGAAAATGCGACGATATGTACCTTATTTTGTGTGAAAAATGATAACGTTAAGAAAAGATCTGTAAAAACATATTGTTCAAGCAATCGATAATAACGTATAAACTGATCATCACAGTCCATAATGTGAGGTACCAAGTGCATATTTCTGACGCACATAATGCACACTTCTATCACTTTTGTTGGGTGTTACCACATTTAAAACAAAGGCGAGAATGTCTGTTAAATGTTTTGTGATAATATACTTCAGTTTTCTGAAATTTATTACCGTCAACCTAAATTCAGTTGGATGAAACACCCTGTATTTGTGACTCTTTAAGTGGTTTGTGGCCCTATGTTCCTTGTGATTTTTTATTCTTGTCGTATGCCTGATTTGTCATATCAGTTTGGCCTCATAATTTTGAATCACCCTGTATAAATACGTAGTACCTATGTCGTCGTGTGATCGACTCGTCTGTCTGTCCACATATAACACCCTAAAAACTAACCAACCGAAAGAATTTAAATTTAATGTATATGATCTTTTTAGAATTAAATCTATTTAATGCAAATTTTAGGAAAATCGAATCAAAACTTAAAAATATATTGCTAAAAGTATTCTACATTCTGTTAGATCTTATCATACGTAATTAAAGCAGTGATATCCCATAACAGGTCATTGCACTAAATGTAAGATGGTGTAACATTATTTCAGTATTACTGATTTAATACGCTCTATAATCGAAATAAATCTCGCATCGTAATGCATTTTTGCATAAGAATGCAACAGCTTTCTCACCACATAAAACTAGTTACTTTGCGAATGCACTCATTCGACAGTACTAACTTAAAATTGTGGGCATGTTATTATTAGGGGGAAATAACCATGAACGTTCAATGAAATTACATAATAGGATGTTTTCGTAGAAAATGAATTATTTTAATAACCTTATTAGATGTCGGCATTGACTTTCTTAAATACAATATATTACATACATCTATTTCACCGGTATAAAAAAAAATTAAAATTTTTTAATTTCGCAAAATTCCATAGTATTAAATTAAACTCGTGCATGGTTTGCATATTCTAGTAATTGAAAGTATGTTCTATCATCAGCGATTTAAAGTATATAAGCAACCTAACTTCTGTTTTGTATCATCTGGTTCAAAGTAACAATCAATAGAAATGAAACCAATTAAGCTAATAATTACTTTTCGAATAACACGGTGTCTGAACTTACATTTCTTGTTTCATTTATTTAATTTAATTTAATATAAAAGCTACTTTCAACTGAAAACTTTTTAAAATTTCTTTTTAGAAAAAAAAAATCTATTATTTTCTTCTATTCATGTTCTTTATTTTTTTTCTTTTAGTTGAAACAGTCTTAATTTTTTTATTTTCGAAGAGAATACACTATATTGCCATTGATTATGGGACACTTGCGATTTTAGACATTTTACTAAATATCTAGAAAAATACATGAGGAATCATCTCGAAACTCTTAGTGTATAAATATAATAGTATACGTCATACATCTACGTGAAGATTTTTTAACGAAACTCCACAGGGGACCGTCAACAAATTAAAAAAGAACGAATATCTTTTGAATAACCCTGTCAAAACTAATGTAGCAAAAGCGCTCAAACTCTAGATTATGATTGAAGGCCTTATTGTAATACACTGTGTTCATTTTTATGCAAATAGCATGCATACTCGCAGAGTAATTAAGGTTTTTATAAAAATGGCCCCAAATTTTTCCAAGTTTTTTCCTTAGAATTTTCAGAGTTCTTAATATAAAATAATATTTTTTTCAGAAAATATGACAAACAACTTTGCACACAGTACCCTGTAATCAGAATTAAAAAATAATAAAAATTGTATGAAAAATGAATAGGCTTACTAAATAATTTTTTACTGCGCATGCGTCAAAGATATTAAAATTTCATTTGCATATTATGTTAGCTAAATGTATAGAGCAACTTTTGTAAAAGTCTCAAAATTATAGCTTGAAAATTCTGAAAGTAATCGTCTGTAGAAAAAGGACAAAATCCGTTGTTTCCAAAATGAAGCAAAAAAAATGAGGGATTTTATCCAAAAGTAGTCGTAACATCCCGTATTGTGTATTCTATATTGACACTAATCAATGAATATATGGATACAACCCCTCTTGTTTTTGCTTCATTTTGAGAATAACGGATTTTCAACTTATTCAATTGACGATTATTTTCAGAATTTTCAAGTTATGATTTTGTGACTTTCACAAAAGTTGCTCTATACATTTAGCTAACATAATATGCAAATGAAATTTCGATATCGTTGACGCATGCGCAGTAAAAAATTATTTACTAAACGAACTCATTTTGTATACAATTTTCATTATTTTTTAATTCTGATTACAGGGTACTGTGTGCAATGTTGTTTGTCATATTTTCTGAAAAAAATATTATTTTATATTAAGAACTCTGAAAATTATAAGGAAAAAACTTGGAAAAATTTGGGACCATTTTTATAAAAACCTTAATTACTCTATGAGTATGCATGCTATTTGCATAAAAATGAACACAGTGCATTACAATAAGGCATTCAATCATAATCTAGAGTTTGAGTGCTTTTGCTACATTAGTTTTGACAGGGTTATTCAAAAGATATTCATTCTTTTTTAATTTGTTGACGGTCCCCTATGGAGTTTCGGTAAAAACTCTTTACGGAGATGTATGACGTATACTACTATATTTATACACTAAGAGTTTCGAGATGATTCCTTATGTATTTTTTTAGATATTTAGTAAAATGTCTAAAATCGCAAGTGTCCCATAATGAATGGCAATATAGTGTATAAAACAAAAATATCACAACAAAAATATTTAATCCTTCTAATTTGATTGAAAACAGACAAAGTAACTTCGACCCTCATATATATCTATAGAAAATAAGTAGATAAAAATGGTTTTTATAATAAACTAAAAAAAAAATGCATGAATTTATGCTGATATAACACTGTTTTATCCAAATTTATCAATAGATGTCAAATAAATCAAGCATTTTGTAAACACAGTTAAATTTTTCTGTCTGTTTGTCTTTCCTCACTCTAACTCTCGCAAATATTCTCGGATTGCTCTTTTTTTAAATGTTTTTTGCGTTTATGCTAGAACGAACTTTTTTTTCAAATAAAGTTTGTAGCATATTTAGTTTATGTATAGGGATTGTCCAAAGTATTTCTTCACATTACGGTGAAATGTGAATAAATTGCTTCAAATGGATTTTAAAGAAGTTACAATCTGCCAAATATATACACTGTAAAAAATTTTGCCGTTAAAAAATGGAAATAGTACTGGTAATCTAGACGCCAGTACTACTTCCGTTTTTTAACGGAAAAAAAAAATCCAGGAATAGTCTCGTTTTTTCACAAAATATTTCTTTTTTTTAATATTTCCGTATGTAAAAATTTTCGTTTGAAAAGTTAAAAGAATTTTTCAAGGACAAACTAACATCTTTGTGATTTTTATTCTTTACTTTACAAAGGCACGTTAATATCAGGGACACATTATATACATTTAATTTAATCAACAGAGAAGAAATGTTACTAACCTTCCATGGGGTTTGAACTCACGACCTTGTCTGTCGTAGCCGGTAGTGTAATACCATTACGCTATGATTTCATATAGCACCATTTCAAATACCTTTACTTATTTCGGATGCATTTCATGAAGTAAAGACAAGATTTTTCAACGCGGGTTTATTTTTGTAGAGATAATATTTTTTTAATGAACGGACAGTTCTAAATCAAGTTTTACAGATTTTTTTTCTACAATTTCTAATAGTTAGCTTTTTAATTTTAGCTTTATGAAAAAAAAATTAACCTTTATAATATTACATGCATAAATGAAAGTATTAAAAAAAAATTGTTTCCTTCTTTTTTGGAAGAGTTTTAAAGCTATTTTATTCACATTTATTTATTTATTTTATAAAAGGATACTAACACACTTAAAAAAGAACAAAAAAAAAACAAAAAAAAACACGTATTTTAAAAAATATTTTGTATGACGATCTATTGTAAAATCAATAAAGATAATTACTATGGGTTATGGGTTATTAAAATTAATTACATTTATTGATTTTTATAACTTAGGTAATCGCCAAAATGATAATAATTTCGGTAATATATTTAGATATATTTTAAATTTTAAGAGCGAATTTCTTAATTTGAATATATTAAAATATGTATATATTAAAATTAAAAGTAGATTTTTTTTCCACTTAAAATATCTTTCGCACTTTTTATATCATGATATAAATAAATTAAACATATTTAAAATTATACTGAAAAAAAAAATTCCTTAGCTATCTCAAGCTTAAAAAGAATTAATAAATCTTATTATTTTTTTTAATTTGTAAAAATATGCTATCATTTTAATATACGTTAAATTTTATTTGCGAACTTCTTAATTTGAATAGATTAAAAAATATATATATTAAAATTAAAAGTAGATTTTTTCCCACTTTAAATAACATACGCACTTTTTATATTATAATATAAATAAATTAAACAAAATCAAACTGAAAAAACAAAAAACTTTCCTTAACTATCTGAAACTTAAAATGAATTAATAATAATAATAATAATTATTATTATTTTAATATTGTAAAAATATGCCATCGTTTTATAATTAAAACAGAAAAAAATAAGAGGAATGTTGCTATGTTTTTTTATTTGTCATACAGATGGCGCCACGACACTTATCAGTTAAAAATACTGATAACTTGTGCTGTTTAAAACGGAAGATGTTCTGTTTGCCGTGAGATTTACGGAACAGTTACTGTATTTTAAATCTCAAAATAGCAAAAAACGGAAATACTGCTGTTTTCTTGGAAAAATCAAACTACTCCGTAAAGTTTTAGGGAAAAGTTTGTGTATATTAACGGATCTTTTTTACAGTGTATACAAAATATATGTATTTACAAAGTGCACTAAAATATGCATTTTGTAGAATATTCGGTGTAAATAATAGTTACTATTCATTTACAAAGCCCCACAAAAAATTCCAGTACACAAAGACATAAGAGAAAATTGCTGAGGCTTATTTTAAATCTGGTAAATTACTTCATAGATAATGAAATTTCCATATGTCGGTATGGCGTTCTACACTATATTGCCATTGATTATTGGACACTTGCGATTTGCGATTTTAGACATTTTACTAAATATCTAGAAAAATACATGAGGAATCATCTCGAAACTCTTAGTGTATAAATATAATAGTATACGTCATACATCTCCGGAAGATTTTTTACCGAAACTCCATAGGGGACCGTCAAAAAATTAAAAAAGAATGAGTATCTTTTGAATAACCCTCTCAAAACTAATGTAGCAAAAGCGCTCAAACTCTAGATTAGGATTGAATGCCTTATTGTAATACACTGTGTTCATTTTTATGCAAATAGCATGCATACTCGCTGAGTAATTAAGGTTTTTATAAAAATGGTCCCAAATTTGTCCAAGTTTTTTCCTTATAATTTTCAGAGTTCTTAATATAAAATAATATTTTTTTCAGAAAATATGACAAACAACATTGCACACAGTACCCTGTAATCAGAATTAAAAAAAAAATGAAAATTGTATACAAGATGAGTTGGTTTACTAAATAATATTTTACTGCGCATGCGTCAACGATATCAAAATTTCATTTGCATATTATGTTAGCTAAATGTATAGAGCAACTTTTGTGAAAGTCACAAAATCATAACTTGAAAATTCTGAAAATAATCGTCAATTGAATAAGTTGAAAATCCGTTATTCTCAAAATGAAGCAAAAACAAGAGGGGTTGTATCCATATATTCATTGATTAGTGTCAATATAGAATACACAATACGGATGTTACGACTACTTTTGGATAAAATCCCTCATTTTTTTGCTTCATTTTGGAAACAATGGATTTTGTCCTTTTTCTATAGACGATTACTTTCAGAATTTTCAAGCTATAATTTTGAGACTTTTACAAAAGTTGCTCTATACATTTAGCTAACATAATATGCAAATGAAATTTTTATATCTTTGACGCATGCGCAGTTAAAAATTATTTAGTAAACCTACTCATAGTTCATACAATTTTTATTATTTTTTAATTCTGATTACAGGGTACGGTGTGCAATGTTGTTTGTCATATTTTCTGAAAAAAATATTATTTTATATTAAGAACTCTGAAAATTATAAGGGAAAAATTTTTATAAAAACATTTTTATAAAAACCTTAATTACTCTGCGAGTATGCATGCTATTTGCATAAAAATGAACACAGTGTATTACAATAAGGTATTTAATCATAATCTAGAGTTTCAGCGCTTTTGCTACATTAGTTTTGACAGGGTAATTCAAAAGATATTCATTCTTTTTTAATTTGTTGACGGTCCCCTATGGAGTTTCGGTAAAAATTCTTCACGGAGATTTATGACGTACGCTATTATATTTATACACTAAGAGTTTCGAGATGATTCCTAATGTATTTTTCTAGATATTTAGTAAAATGTCTAAAATCGCAAGTGTCCCATAATCAATGGCAATATAGTGTATAAGTTTGTTCATGTATAATACGAAATATGTGGCACTTACAGAGCCATGGAAAAGATTTCAGATAGCATATTTTATCCGAAGTACTGTATAACAGAGATGATGTCAGGATATGTATTGTTAAGACTTCAGTTTGTCAGACCATCTGTCCATCTAACCGCGCTCTAGCTCTCGCCTAAATATACTGGCCTAAATTTTTTGATGTTATTTAAGTTTACGCTAAGACGAACCTTTTTATAAATGATGTTTGTAAGATATTTAATTTATGTACAGGGAAGGCAACATTTTCCGTTGTGTTACGACCAATGGGAAAAATCGTTGAAAATAAATTTTAAAGACGTTAAAATGGGTTGGAATATGTGATACTCACTGATCTGCAGTTTCCTTGCAACAAAATCATTATTTAAATTAAATCTACAGATGTATTACAGTTTTAAAACATCCAGTTTTCATTAATATTCTCAAAAAATATTGATTTTAATAGGGTAAACTATGGTGTATGGTTTATTTTTTCTGTTATTACATTATTCCGGTTTTAATTCATTCATTTATTTATTATTATCATGTTGACGATAATTATTTTTATTTTTATTTCCTTTTCATTTTGCTATCCAATTTAGTAATTTTGATGTGCCTTGTTTTTAATGTTTTTTCTTCATTTAATTTTGGTTTTATATGTGTTAGTAGCCCCAGATTCGTATTATTTTGCTTTTCTATGGCAAATACGAAGATGAAACCACACACTTCATTTGTAGTTCAAAAGTATTTGGGGCCTGAAGAGTCTACTTTGTCAATGTGGTATAAGTTATTAAATTCAATGGTTCGTATATTGTAATACATTTAATGGTTATATATATATATATATATATATAATTATAAAGTAATTACATCTTTATAATTCTGATATAAAGTAATTAAATCTTTTATGTCATGGAAAAATCACAATTTTCTAGATTTTTTTAGAAATTAAACAGAAAACAACATTAAAATAATTCCTTTTTTTTCGAAAACAGAGGGTTAAAAGACAAAATTAAAAGTGTATTGAATTAAAATCTTTGAAGAAAAAAAAAACAGAGTTATATGAAGGAAATTTAAGCATTTGGTGTATTTTTTAGTTCATTTCGTAACTGAGATAAAATATTATAATACCAGGATCATTAATCACGCATATGTTTAAAAAACAACATACAAATTGTTGCTTTAAAAGCTCTGTTTTTATTTTTTATCAATACATAAGGTACATCCTTTCAAACATAGCATTTACGAAGTGCAGTAAAACATGCAGTCTGTAGAATATGTGGTACAAAAGTTAGTTGCTATTTATTTATAGAACCACACAAAATAATGTCAATAAATAATGCTATTAGGGGGGGGGTTGTTTTTGGCTTATCTTAAATCTTTTAAACTATTTAAAAAATGATGATATTTTTCATAAGTAGGTGATGTATTATATAAATAATTTCATGTATAATATGAAGTGCGCTGATTTTGCAGGAACAAGAAACAGAGTTCAGATAATATATTCTACTCGATCCGAAATACAGTACAGTAGCAATGATGGCAGGAAATGTATTTTTAAGTATGCTATTGACTTTTTAGTTTAAGATTATTTAAGCGTACAATATGGTGTTTATTACACATTATAGTTTTTACACAGGGCTACACACAAGAATTTGTAAAAGTTACTGTGAATAAGAGTAATTGTTTAAATTTGTTATGTATTTTTTAGCTGAATGGCATTTAGTTTTATACGAAATATTTTTTGAATAGAGATAAACTGATACACAAGGCCACGTAAAGAATTTTGACGCACAGCCTTCTATGGATGATTATTTCTGTAGCGTTAGTAATAATTTTAGCAAAAAATTTGCGTGTAACGTAGTTAATAGCTGACCTACAGGACTTATTTAATACATTTAAGTATGTTTTCATCTACTTGTATAAAATTATGAAAGAGAAATTTCAATATTTTATAAGTTTTCTTGCTAAACTATATTTTCCCATTATAAAACATTACAATCTTAAGATGAAAAAAATTGGAGTACATATTCGCTAAGGAAGATAATTGCTGAAATCAGACTTTTAAATGCTTTATCTGTTTTCTAAAATGTTTACTTACAAGGAAGGTCTCCATTGGGGGCATACTCAGAATTTTTTGAAAAAAAAAATACGAATTAAACTACTCATGTAGGTAATAAAGGATCAGTGAAAATTTGCGGCGGAATTACATTATTAGATACGTAAAAAAATAAAATAGTTTGGAATAATTGGCGTGAAAAGCTGAAAGCGACGCGGGATTTGGCGAGCAGTGCATTTCCTCGCCAAAAGCAGACGATTTTAACGAATCTGAAAATTGATTTTAATTGACTTCACTGTTAAAAAACTGCAGCATTTACTGCAACGTCACTCCACTACTTTTATAAAATATTTCTCTTCTGACCAATGAGAATGCTCCATAGCACGGTGAATTGACCGTTTTCTATAAAAGCGGTGGAGTGAGGCTGCAGAAAATGGTACAGATTTTTAGCGGTGTTGTAGCTTGCGCAACACTGTTAAAAATAGAAAGTTTTAATTAAAATTAGAAAGTTTTTTCTTTAAAAAGTATTCGAAGCGTAAAAGCGTATTCTTCAAAATTTCGTTTTTTCGCCAACCGGAGATAAAGCGCCAAATAAATGAAATTTTTTAAATTTTTTTACGGACGTTAAAAGGAGGTTCCGCCGAAATTTTTTTGTAAACATATATAACTATATGAGAAGAACATTCTGTAATTTTTTCAGATTTTTCTGAGTATGCCCGTATGGAGACTTTCCTCTAGTATAAAATGTTTCTTGCGTAACAAAGTTTTGTTAAAAATTTCATGAACTGTGACAAAGTGTTTCATAATCTATGCTTAACGCATGATTTTTCTTTCTTGTTTATCTTATTTTTGAAAGACATGTTCGGGACACTGATCTGGTATGTGCTGTTATTGTGGTATGTATATCTATGTTTTATTGGAATTCATTTACTAATTGTGTAATACACGTTTGAGAATCTTAAAAAAATGCAACTTTTAAAATCATTTTAGTAAATATGCATTTTTTTTCAAAATCTCTTTCATGTTGAACATTGAAATGCGGTAATTCCACAATTTGAACCATATTTGAAAAAAAAAACAGACTGTTGAAAAAGTATAAGGCCCCCTTAAACATATTTTCTGAATTCTAGAAAGTTCTCAAATTTGGGGATAATAGATTTCGTAGTGTTCGTTTTTTGTTTTATGTTATTTAAAGCATGGTATTACATTTACGTTTCTGAAAACTAGTCGTTAGAGGCCACCGTATAACTTACCCATCATTTATATGCATATGAAAATAAAGTATGTGAAAACTATTTATACAATGTATTTCAATTCCAAAACTAAATTTAAATATTGTTAATACACATAGTAATGCTCTATTAATGAATTGCTGATGCACCAATTTCAACAAATTATATAAAACGCCAAACTACTCAAGAAGTACCAAACTACGTAAAAGAAACATCCTTATAACTCCAAAAATAGTAATCATATGAACTAACAGTTTGCTGCGTCAGATTAAGCGTCTTATTTTCAATTAAAATATACCTCTGAATTGAAATTTAAATTAAATACAGGATTATGAAAAATCGAAGAATGTGGAAAACAGGATTACATATATCTCGACAACTAATAATCCGATCGACTTCGTTCTTTATGCAAAATTTTTGTTTTTTTATTGCCTTTTACATGCATTCCTTAAAATAAAAAAAATCGAATATTTTTATGTACCTTTCATCAGACCGAATTTTTCGAGAATCCGGAAAAAATAGTTCCGTATAATCGAGGTTGCTGATATTCAATAGGCTTTGTCCCATTCTTACATACTAAGTACATACAAAATTGCAAGTCTCTATCTCAATTTGTTCGTGATATAGAGCGTTTACAGACAGACAGACTGACTGACAGACGGACGGCAATTATTTTTTTTTTCTAAAAATATGTTTTTTGAAATCTCCAGTGTCTAAAACGTGTAAATCCGTCAAAAAAAATTTCGATTTTCAAAACGATTGCAAGACTTACCCTATACTACGTATGATGGGTAAGTAAAATAATGTTATACATTTTAAAACTAGGACTTCCCTCAGAGGGATTAGTCTGAGCGATATTGCTGAGAATACACATTTAATAACTTGCGATAAGTAAAGAAAATAAGATGTTACCTTTAATTGGTCATTCATTGTGATAAAATATAATGATGAAAATAAGCATGTCGAATCGTAGAACTACAAAATCTTGTTACATATACTATTTTTATAAAAGAAAAGCAAACCATGCATGGATATAAAATTGGAAATATGCAAAATGTTAAAAGTAATACAGAAAATAAAACACCAAATTTTCCTATATTGGAAATATAGCTCTTTGAAATGATGTCATGAGCATAAACAGAAGCTTCGCACCGATTTGAGAAACTATAAATAACATAAACTATTATGTTTGAAGAGAAATGGAGTGTATTTTATATGGTGTGAAATCCGTCCGAATAGTTTATAATGTTGAATATCTGTTTTCCACGGATGCAATGAGGTTATCGATAAGAGTTAAGGAATCCTTTTTTAAAAATTTGTCCTAAACGAGCACTTACATCTTATAAGTTACTGTGATGCCAAAGTTATAGTTTCTGACCCCAACAGTATCCTAGAAATTGCAATATTCTTAATAAATTGGGTTTAAAACTTTTTCTAGAAAAAAGAAATGTTTAATATGTGAAATTAAATTGTCGAATGTTTTAGAAATCGTTCATAACGAGAATATTATATCTTAAAAGTTGCCACAAAAAAAAAAAAAAAAAAGATTTTAAATTATTAGTCATATCAACATCAAAGAATTCTCAATTTTAGAACTTTTTTTGCTCGTGCATTGATGGTGATTATTGTTCCTACGCAAAATATATGCAGCAAAGATGGTTACCAACATTTTTGCCCACATTATTTTTTAAATCGGCTAGGTACTCCCAATGCTAACAAAAAACACACAAACGTTAATGCTTTATAGCATAGAAATACAGAATCAAAAGCTATCTCCTATTATATACACATAAAACATAAATTATCTAATTAGTGCTAGCAGATGCATTTTTAAATATACATAGATCAATATAATGCTTCATTTTTCTTTTATTAGTATTTCTTAGTATTCATTTTTTCTTTATTTGTATTATTCAGTAAAAAACTCACTTTCTTAAGCCCGAATTACGTCAAACTTTTTATAAAAGCGCCTAAATCCATATAACAGCGAAGTATTGTGAAGAGTATTAAATACAAGGTAGTAAGACACTTACCCAAACGCAGGTAATAAATCGCCAAATATTGTCCTTTTCGCCCTCTCTCGAAATGCATTTTTTTCGTATATTTAAAAAACACGATTTTGAGTCATCTTATTTAAAATTCAAATAAATAAATGAGAGGAAGCAATAATAGCATAAGTCAAAACATTCATAAGTCAACATCAAGGAACTGTATCGTAGTTACACATGTGGAAAAAAGCTGCTTTCGGCCAAAAATCGTTGTCTTCACTAAATTTGAATCCGATTAAAAAAAGTACCGTGATTAATTAAAATGTTATAGGCAGAGCTGCCAAGTCTCCGGCATTTTGGGTACCGGTATTTTAATACAGAAAATGTTTTGTTAAATTGGAACATTCTGCGGATTTAAAAAATAACTTTTCCTATAAGAAAATTCTGCTATGCAATAAGCGAGAGTTTGGCATCTCTATATAGGAATATTTCGTAATCTACTTTTTAACCTTAAAAAAAGCAACGACCATTTTTCGGGTACAAAAAGTATTGCTAATTGTTCCATTTTGCATACAAGGTACTGATTGTAATATTGATACATCTATGGTGATTTCCAATAATTTTTCAAATCCCATTTATTTCATTAAAAATATAAATCTTTTATTCATTTAGTTTAAAATAAATGGTTTTTAATTAATTTCATAATACTTTTGAAATATCACTTTTCATTGAAATATTCATACTTAATCCATAACGTACATAATATATGACTCTGTTATTACATAAATCACCTTTTTATTATCATAAAAATTATGTTTTTACTGATTTTTATGAACTCAATAGGAAAAATTTTGTGTTTTGAGCAATAGATGTTCGCATTTCCTATTATTTATTTATTTTAACAAAATTCTTTGTATTTAGAAGAATTTTTATTTAAATAGGAAATCCAGATGTCGCTGTTAATAAAGAAGAAAGTTACAAAAAAGGGTACAAAACGAGTAGACACATACTATCAAATATGGAAAAACGACGAATCTCAAAAAGACGTCGTATGAAATATCATCTTTTAAAGCAAAAAAACGAGGTCTGATTATCGAGCCTACTGATTACAAAATGTGCATTACATTAAAAAAAATGCTGCAAATATTGATTATTTTTTCTTTTGTGCAGTTTTGGCTTCGAAAGGTGCGCTATGTTGCAAAAAGATATAAGCGCCTATGAAAACACACCTGGTAAACTTTCATGCTCAGTTTTACAAATAAATATGGCACATATATGCCCTATATACACCGAGGTACCTAATTGGTGCCAAAATGGCGTTTAGTTGCCTAACATGCTGGTTATCATATAAATGTTATAATAAATTGTTTGTTCTAAAAATATTATCATTTATTGATTGTTATATCTTCTTTAATAACAGGAAATGTTTCATTTATTCCTTTTTTTTCATTTTGAAATAAATAAATAACGTGTTGTTATAGCATGCTATATGCATCTGGTAATCAAAACGACGTTTTCGCCTAATTGGCATAAAAAAATCTCGCCAAACCCGGTGCTTATATCTCTAGTATATTATCTCAAGTATTTTATTTAGGTATACTGTAATTGTTTTTACATACCACTTACTTCTTCTGGTATATAGAAATAGGTGAGTGGCTCCTTTATGCAGTATAAATTGTATAAAACTTTAAAAAATAGCCCCGTTGCCCCTTTTTGGATCGAATTAAAAAAAATCAATGTCTAATTCCAGTATTGCTCCCAGGTATGCACACATACTCCATATTTCAAAGTTGTATGCCAACAGGAAACGGATGAAAAATGGGAAAAAATGTCACATATGCACCAGGGTACATAATTGGCGTCAAAATGGCATTATTTTACCTGAGATGGTAACCCGGCTTTATTTATTTATTATTTGTTTATTTACTCATAAAATGTTTATTTACTTTCACTTCCTTCTTTTAATTATATAAAATATTTCTTTTTATAGTTATTAATTATTATTATTATTTTATTTACTGTAAGTTCTTTTTGAAAATAGAAAATAATTTAAAAATGTGTATGTAAGCGTTATTTGAAAAGGGAGTTTTCGCCAAATGGGCTTTGAAAAAAATTACGCCAAATCTGATGCGCTTGTGGTATCCGTGCCGAAAAATTAGTGACCAGAATTGACTTCCATACACAAACAAAATATAAGTTAAAAGAAAATATGCAATGAAAATAAATATAAAGGGAAAATGATGTCATAAAAGAAACTTTTTATTTAAAAACGTAATTGTTTCTAATTTTCACACGCGAAATAGGTAAAACATTCTTTTAGCGATCAAAAAGTGCTGTTAAGAGATTATCACAAAATCTCAAAATCAAAGTTTTTATGGCATTATTTAATATAAAAAAAATAACAGTTTTATTTTCCTTCATGATTAAATTTTAAAATGTTTTATTGCATTCAATATTTCTGAGTGCGAAAATGATTACTATTTACTCCATGTACTGATTCGGTTATCTACGAAAATGTCCAGCCGGTGAAAATCACGCTCACCAAATTTCTGTGACGTATGCACATAAATTGTGCTTTTTTATCAGTTTTTTAAATATAACTTTTAAACTATTTGGAATTAATTTTTAAAAGTAGGTGCATTCACCAGATTACCTTCATAGGTACCTATTGGTACAAACAAAATCAAAATCCGACAAGTACTTTTTGAGATTTGCTTGACGAAAGAATTTTTTTGAATTTTAATATCGTTACGTATCTCTGAGTATAAAGACTTCGCTTCGCTCAGACAATTATAAACACTTTTATAATCTTTAAAATTTTACTTCTAAAATTACTTTTAAATTACTACTAAGATTTTTAATCTTTAAAACTCATAAATTTTTCATTTTTAAATAATTATTTTCTTTCAAATAATTTTAAACAGAAAGAAAAAGTTGGTATTATAGAAAGATACATAAAACAATGACACTACTCTGAAAAATATTTTCATATAGTAGAAAATATATGGATGTAATAAATATCAAAAGTAAAAAAAAAGTTTCAAAACAAGTGTGAGAATATTTCAAGATGGATTAATGTGCAAAAAATTTACTGTCTACATCAAGAGTGCTCGTAAATCCAATTCTTGTGTGATTAAATGGTTCTCTTTGCAATAAATTATAGCAAAAGAAAATAAATGCTTAAAGTACATTTTACACTTGTAGCATCGTAAATCCAAAAAAGCACGGGAAACTCTTATTCTTTCGGTCTATTAATTTATTTATTTCATTTCTTAATATAATATAAACTTAAAAATATATTTGAATGAATAAACATTAACTAAGTATGGGTTTCATTTTAAGATACAGCGAATATAAATTTTATATTACTATTTTATTAGTATACACGGTAAAAAATAAAAATCTGTAATTCTACAACTGTAAAGTTACAGAAATATGTATACTTATTGAAATTTTATCCGTACACTGTGCAAATAAAGATGTAAATCGACAAAAGTAACTTTTGTAAAGGTACAGAAATCTGTAGTCTTACAAGGAATTTACTACAGTGATTTTACTAACATTTAATCAGAAACCCAGGTCGCAGTTAAATGAAAAATTCTAGTCACCACAGTTACTTTTATAAATTTATTGAAAAAATGTGCAGCTGTTGCTTCAATTATATTTGTTGCCGTTGTGTAAGAATTTTAAGAACCCTAGTTTCCCAAAGATATTTTGGTAATGTTACATTTTTTTCTTTACAGTGTATCGCATTATAAAAATTTATGAAAGCCCTATAACTAGCGATAGTTTAGTGGAACGTCCTAAACCAAACATAAAGAGAAGTACTCTATTAGTAATTTTTATTTACGATTGTTTTTAAATAAATTTATATGATATAAAATACATTTTTAATAATATTATGTAATATTACGTATTATATATCATACATTATATTATGATTATATATTTCAACAATATTTAATAAACATAATTGGTAAATATTTTCTACCTATTTTCTCAGAATACACATAAATTTATCGAAGATTATTTGTATTTATTATGCACTAGAAGTCAAAAAATGGTTCTATATTTCCTATTAAGAAGTATTTCGAAATTTTTTATTACAAAATTGAATTGCGCAGTTTAATAAAGAAAGATCAGAACGAAAGCAAAATAATTTTTGTGGAGGTGTCAATCAAAATTATTCTTATACAACCGAAAGAAAAAAATTATCTAGAATTTGTATGTGTTCTATTAAATAATTAATAGCTTTTCAAGGTCAATTTCTAGAATATATTTATAATTTTTAAAGTTTCATATGAAAAAAAATATTAATGAGTTAACTAATGTAACTTAATTCATTTTTATAACATTCCGTTCTTTTTCTTTAATTTATCGTTTATTTTTCTCTGATTCAAGAAAAAAATGTTTTATATGTTTTTGTATGGCATACTAACATATAGAATAAAACGTTAGTGTCGCTAAAAAATGTGAAAAAAATATGTTATGAATTTAAATGATGTTTTACTTTTCAAAAGTAAAATATTAACAGTTTGTGTCGCATTACATCTGATAATTTTTAACTCGTTGCTATTAATAGTACTACAAAATGTCTAAACCTGAATATGTTTTTAAAAGAAACAGAAAAAAATAAAATAAAAAATATTTCCTTCATTTCTTAGCATTTTAAGATCTAGTTTTTGCTCAGAAATATATATTATTAATATAATTGTGTTATTTTTCGAATGCATAGATCATATTTTCTGTTCTATATTTATAAAATAATAAGAAATTTAATATTTCTTCGTAAGACTTATTTATGCTTATCTGAAATAAAAATTACTTCTATGTAAAGTAAAATATGAATTACGAGGGAAACAGTATGGTTAACAAAATATTTACCTTATATGTGCAATTAAAATTTAAAACTCCAACAAGATATTTCTCTTGATGAACTGCTGCTTTGATATAACTTCGAACTAAAGAAATCTTTAACTATTTTAGTATGCCTGAAGAATATTTAATCGTACTACTTTCAACGTAGAAACAAAAGATCCATCGCTTTGTATGAAAACATGTTCCACAATGTTAAAAATTACGAACAAATTTGTTCATCTTACGATGAAATACTTGTTAAGACATATTTGCTCAGCATTTTCTTTCTTCATATTTGTTTAATTAACTTCATATTACAATTATTGTAGCCGTTAGCTCATGCAGAACAAATGTGATTAATAAAAGAACATTCATTTTTGCTTATTGACACGAAAAAGGTTAGTCAGATAATTAATATACCTTTTATAATAAAACTTTAAGAATTATATGAGAGTTTAATTAATAAAGTAATTTGTTTAGTAGAAATTAAAAATGATTAGGGTTGAATTATTGTCTTTAATTTTGATGTATGTTGAAGGTAAAACTACATTTTTCATTAAAGTGGAAAATTTTTAATTTTAACATTTATAAACAGAATTATGAAAAATATCAATTTTAATTTTACAATATAATTAATTACGTTTCATTTCAAATAAATATTAAAATTAGTTTAATACAGCAATGGTTATGACATATAGGTAAAATAAATGGTGCTTCCGAAGGACTTTCGAACATGCAAGGGCCAAATTTCTGGTATATTTGGACTTTGCATCTCTGCCTTGAAAATATCAGAGGTGTAGGAGGGAACAATCAATTACAACTTCATGGAGCGACTTAATGTAATATGAAGTATGTTAAAATGACCTTTAATAAAAAACGCAAAGTTTATTTTTAACCGCTTCAGATCCGAGGCTAAAATAATAATGAAACTATTTATTCTTTGTTTTTATACAAACACTGTAAAACATTTGTGTTACGTTACTCCATAAAATTGGTGGCAGCTACGATTTCCACTTTATGGAGTAATTTTTCACTTATATAATGGTGTAATTTAAACATATATTACTGGTGTAACTTTGCAATCTTACACCTGTTATGTCGTTTAAAGTACTCCACAAAATTGGAAGGCTGCCACCAATTTCATGGAGTAACGTTACACAAACGTTTTACAGTGAACAAAATGACATAATAAACGGAAAAAAAATCTGAAGTTGTTAATTCAGACGCTTAGTAATTTATGCTTAAAAATATAAATCTAAAACAACATAACCATTGAAACACCAATTTAATAACCATTAATCTGTATGAATGCAATCACAAATTTGTGATCTTTAAGCAAGTAAAAGATCTACAAATCCTCAAAAAATGTTACTGAACAGGATTTAAGTTAAATACTTCAGAAATGTTATTATTTTCTTGTTCACACAATCTTTTGTAAATGTTAAGGCATTTTCAAACTCTGATGAAAATAACATTTATTTTATGAAGAATTCCACTTAGTCGCAGCTATTTAGTCATTGCTTTCAACGAAAAAAAATTTTTTTGCTGTTATGAAGTTGTGCGAAAAAGTAAAAAAGAAATTGGACATTTTAATTTTTATAAAGAAAAGAACAGAGGTTCACGTGTGGGGATCCAGAGATTGAGATGGTTAATATTCCCCCATCGTCTGAAATACGCTATAATTGTACTGAAAAGTTTGAAATTGTTCCGGAGCGGCATGTTTACTATATAAACTAAGATATTTGAGCAATATACAATTTATTTTATTCTGAAAATAACGATTCTACATTCGAATTGAATATTTCCAACTGAGCGAAAAAATTGCTCAGGCCGGGAATCGAACCCAGATACTTGGCTTACAATTCCAATGATTTACCCGTTAAGCAAACTGGGCGATAGCCAGCCAGGATCCTTTGCTCAGAAAACCTTATTGGTCATAACATCTGGTCTGTCATTTAGACAGCTCGGCAGAATAAACTGCTGTAATGGAACTCCATATAACGATATGTAAATATACGATACGTAACGATACGTAAATATACTATTATTTTAAGAAAATAAAACTAATTGGTAAATTTATCGCACGAATTGATTTTGTGTTTAGCCGGCTAACTGGTCGATAGCCGGCCGGGATCTTTCACCCAGAAAACCTTGCTGGTTTGGCAGGATAGGATATATTATTGGAAATATCCAGGCCGTCTATCATCCAGTAAGCTTAACAGGTAAAGAAATGGCCTTGTAAGTCAAGTATCTGGGTTCGATTCCCGGCCTGGGTAATTTTTCGCTCAGTTGGAAATATTCAATTGGTATGATAAATTTACCAATCAGTTTGATTGTGTTAAAATAATAGTGATTCTAGATTCGTCATGTTTAACTTAACTTATGGGAATAATTGTAATGGTTTAATATATCAGGACTTCCGGGGAAGTTAAAACTCCATCAAAGGAACCTATCTAGGAAAAATTGTAAGAATTAAAATAATAGTCAGTTCATTTTTGACCTAGTGCCATTGAGGACACACCATTGGTTCTGCTGATTTAAGTAATTTTAAGAGTATTTTTAGTTTGAACAAAATTTTAGCTAAATACTGGCATTCAATAAAGGTACTAGGTAAACTACAAGACTTTATAAAAGTATTCAAGTATATTCCTACTATTAGTATAAATTGCTGAAAGAGAAATTTCAACTTGTTCCCCCTTTTACTGCTAAATTAAATTTCCCCCACTATATAGTATATACATATATGTCAACCGTCAGATCAAATACAGGGTTGTTCAAAAACATTAGAATACATATTTTACTATAGATAGTAACATTTTATTCCCCTAAATAACGAAGTTTTGTTAATGATTTCAGGAAGTAGTGGAAAGTGTTTAATAATCTATGCTTAACGCATGATTTTCTTTCTTTCTGAAATCTATAATTTCCTTAAATTTATGACGTAATAGTTAAAATTTAAAATCATTTTCGGTTTCAGCATAAAAATATACATAATAAAAAAATCATAATAATCTATTATTAAAAATAAAACATTACAAACATCATAAACTTGTGAAATAATCATATTCAAATTTCAAATAGGTGTATCTTTAAATTTTCTCTCATTTATTAAATTCTTTATTATCTTTTTTATTCATATATTCTTTGAAATTAAATAAAATATTTAGAAATTTAAAAAGAAATTCAACGTATAAATTTAATGTGATTTTATTCTAAATATTTTTGCAGAAAATATCCTTCTGTTTTTGGAAAAAAAAATACAAAATACTTTTTGCTAGATATGAAAATTGGACAATTTCGTTGAAAATTTCTCTAAGGATTATTGATAATCCTTAGAGATCCTTAGAAATGCAAATCCTATTGTACAATAGGATTTGCATTTTCTCTTAAGCTAAATATTTCGAATTAGAAAGTTTCATTTTCTCATTAAACTGTGTTTTCAGTATATATTTCTACGCTTTTGGGAAATATTTATTTAAACTGTTCTCGAATCTTAAAAGATAGAGTGAATAAAGTTATTCAAGAAAATATAAAAAATGCAATAATATAAAATATAGTTCAATTTTCATTAAAATATTGAGTACAAACATATAATAATTTTCATTTCCGATGAAATAACGGAAATTTTTTTGGTTAAAAGAGAAAGTTAAATTTTTATGTATAGTGAAATACATTTTTAAAAAATTATGTTTAATATTTTATATATTAAAAAAAACTGAAATGGGAAAGAAAATAAACGTGTAGAATTGTAATCTATAACTTAAAATACTTGCATAGTAATACTTTTATTTATAATCTTTAAACATAAATAGATAGAAAAATATTATACGAAAAATCCTTATAAAAAACTTTTTCTTTTATATTTAGCAAAGAAAAAGTATACTTCTTAAACTTACTTACTGAAATCGAAAAAAAGTATGTTCTTTATAAAAGCTGTTTTTGGTGAAAGTTTGTATGCTGTATATTAAAAAATAATTATATTAAGCTTAAATATTTTACAGCCTGTTGCATTGAAACGGTAAACTCCTTTCATATAAAACTGATTTGAATGAGATAATGTTACTTATTCAGTATTTTTTTTATGTTAGCAGAGATTTAGTCTAGCATAGATCGGGGACTAGAAAAGGCAGGAGAAAACTCTTTAGAAATCGATCTGTTGATGTAATTTATGATAATTTCTTTTTATCATGAAAAATAATAATTTAAATGTTGTATCTTTGTTAATTAAAAAAATAATAAAAATATATTAAAAGCTTTACCTTTATTTTCCTTCCTTGGTGCGATGAGAGTAGAATTGGTAGTGTGCGTTCGAATGTGTCTCATCCCGTGATGTTTTGTGCTATAACAATATTTATGAATCTTCAATTATTACAACGTGCTTAACCGAATATGTATATAGTGTTGTAAATAGTTGTGTAACTTCTAAATTAAAAATGTGACTGTTTAAGATGTATTTAACCCGAAGAACACTCCCCCCCCCACACACAACCTTCTATATGTGTCTTTGTCCTTCAAAACGGTAGTCGAAGAGATTAAATTTGGAAGAAAAGAAAAGCAATTATCATTTATTTATCAAATGTTGCAAAGAAATCATGTAATCTGTATTCCATGTCACAAATATTAAAACTTTTTTAAAGATTATTCTATACTTTTAAGAATAAAACTATGTAAACCACGAATTTTATTGCAATAAAGTAACAAATTGTAAAATGTAAAAATATATGTATGAAAATGATAATATAATAACACGGATTAATGTCTATATTGTTTAATAAAATTTTGCTAAGCCATCTTTATAATGTTTAGTTTTAATGTTTCTGTAGGTATAATCTCTTTTTTTAATTGAATTGTTTTTTATTCATGTCTGCATATAAATATACAGATATGTTTCAAAAGGCGCATAATTTCGACTGCCCTTTTACTTTTACTACAATAAATATTCTAGAAGTTATTTAATAATTTGTGTGACACGTTACAAAAAATCATAAAATACAATAATAATCTACGCATAAAGAAGATATGCAAAATAGAAATGAAAACTATTAATTAATTTCTATTAATTGTATTAAAAAACGTTAAATGAGAATATGTTTTTAAAAAATCTCCTTCCTTTCTTAGTTTTTTAGTATTTAGTTCTTGTTCAAAATATGTATTATTAAAATAATTGCTGATAAAATACATTTGTTTTTCATTGTATGTTTTCTAGTCTTAATTTTTAAAATGATAAAAAATTTAATAATTCATTTTTTAGATCGTTATATCATTAAACTAATTTACTTGAAAGAAAAATGTGTAAAACAAAATATGAATTACGAAAGAAATCAGTATGCTTAAAAAAAATATTTACTGTATATGTGTAATTGAAATATAAAACTCCAACAAAATATTTCTTTTTGATGAACAACTGCTTTGATATCTCTTCGAACTAAAAAATACCTTCAACATTTTAGTATTCATGAAGAATATTTTATCGTATTACATTCAATGTAGAAACAAAAGATTCACCGCTTTGTATGAAAATAAGTTCCATATTGCTAAAAATTACAAATAAATTTGTTCAGCTTACGATAAAATAATTGTTACGGCAAACTTGCAAGTTCATCATTTTTCTTACTCTATATTTGCTAATTAACTTCATATTGCAACAACTGTAGCCACTATCTCATGCAGAACAAATGTAATTAATAAAAGAACATTCATTTTTCCTTACTGTCACGAAAAATGTTAGTCAGATAATTAATATACCTATTATCAGAAAACATGAAGAAACTATATGCGAGTTGGATTAATAATTTAATAGCTTTAGTAATAATTAAAAATTACTGGATTCGAAATACTGTTTTTAATTTTCATTTATGTTGCACTTAAAAGAATATTTTTATTTAAAGTTATAACTTTTAATTTTCAAGACTTATCAACAGAATTATTTAAAAAAACTGTTTTAATTTTACAATATAATTAATCCCGCTTCCTTTTAAATAATTATTGAAAGAAGTTTTTTACAACTATAAATGTGACATCTAGGAATAATAAAGTGGTTTTTTTCGGCAGTTTGTTGAAAATGTTAGGGTCAAGATTTTGATAAATGAGGACATTGCATTTCCTTTATTTATATAAATTAAATAAACTAATCTGTAAGATATGTGCTATTTTGTTTGATGACCTTTTGTCATTTTTCTGGTAAAACCATAATTCCGTCACTGTAGAACTTCTGAGAGTTTTGGGCAAAAAAAATGAACAAGGCAATTTTCACAAGCCTCTTTTGAAGCCAGATTAACACCATTAAGAGATTTCTGGAGAGAGCGGAACAAAAAGTAATCGGTCAGATTCAGGTCCGGACTATACGGTGGGTGCATCAAAATCTCCCAGCCAAGCTCTTTCAGTTTTTGACGAATGACTAAACATGTGTGTTGTTTAGCGTTGTCGTGATAGAAGACAACGTCTTTCCTATTGATCAATTTCGGTCGAGTTTTTTTAATCGCCTGCTTGAATCGCATTAGTTGTTCACAGTAGATAGTTCAATTAATGGTTTGGCCAAGTTCTAGCAGCTCACGATGGATAATCCCTTTTCATTCCCACCAAACATTGAGCATCCCCTTCCTTGGCGTCAATTCGAGCATTGCCATCGTTTGTAAAGCTTCGACCACTATCTTTTTCGCCATTGCTGTCGTACTACGTGATTCACTTTTCATCACCCGTAATTATTTGTTTAAAAAATGGCTTGATATTGTTCCGTTTCAATGACAATTCACAAATGGAAACTCTGTCCATTAAATTTTTCAGTGTAAGTTCATGGGGAACCCAAGTATCGAGTTTCTTGTGTAATCCAATTGTATATAAATGGTTTAAAAGTGTTTTATAGTCGATGTTTAGTTCCGTAGCAATGTATCGGGAAGAAATATGTCAATCTATCTCGATTAAAAAAAAAATCCATCGACTTATTCAACGATAGGCTGGCCTGGGAAAAGTTCATCTTTCACATCGAAATTTCCGAAACGAAAACGAGCAAACCAATTTTGACTTTCTCGTTTACTTAAGCAACGATCACCATAAACGCCGTACACTTTTCGGTGAACCTGCGCAGCATTTTCCCTTTAAGAAGTAAAAGAAAACGAAAATGATCTTCTGTAATCACTATTTTTAAAACTCAATAACTTTTGACTGATTAAACAGATGACGCTACCTTTATATCCAAAATTTTTTAGATACTGTTACCTTTCAAACGCTGTATGGTATGGCTTAATTGAGTAAGTATTACTCAAGATATACGACTTTACACTATCTATTAGGAAAAACGAAATTACTTTTCCCCCAACCCAATATTTAAGCCTAAGATCAAATATATATATTAACAAGTTGGAAATTGCACGTGAAGCGTAGCAAACGAGGTGCGTTCGTACGATAACGAAGTTTTAAAAATATTACTATTATATCTCAATCTCATAAAATTGTAAATAGTGAATTACAATTAAAACGCTCATCAAGCAATGTTCTCTCTATACCATTATGTAATGGAATACTTTTGTGTGGCCTTGTAAATCAATAACAAATGTTCTTTGCATCACAGATTATGTAAAATGTATATTATAATATGTACTTTATAGTTGCATATAAATTTTATTAAGTTCGAATGAGTGCAACACCATTAAAATGCATTTGAAACATTTTCCCCCATTGACCGTAATGTAACGGAATACTTTTGATTGTCCCTGTAATTGATCTATGCATCCGATTTTCATAAAATTTGAAATAACTCGACAAAATTATTTAATAACTATGTATTTTAAATTTCAAACGTATAAAATACATTTGAAACTTTTTCCCCATTGACTATAATGTAATTGAATACTTTTGATTGCCCCTGTAATTGATCTATGCACCCGATTATCAAAAAATTTGAAATAACTCGACAAAATTATGTAATAACTATGTATTTTAAATTTCAAACGATTAAAATGCATTTGAAACTTTTTTCCCCATTGACCGTAATGTAACGGAATACTTTTGATTGCCCCTGTAATTGATCTATGCATCCGATTTTCATAAAATTTGAAATGACTCGACAAAATTATGTAATAATTATGTATTTTAAATTTCAAACGATTCGGTTGGGTAGTTTTTGCGCTGTTATATGCGGACGGACAGACAGACAGACAGACGGACAGACAGACAGACAGACGGACAGACAGACAGACGGACAGACAGACAGACGGACGGACTGAGCGACAACAATAGGTGCTACGTATTTACATAATTACGAACGCACCTAAAAATGGAAAATAAACAATCACTCCCCCCCCCCCCTTTTTAACAACTTTTCGTTATTTTTGAAATCTAAAATTTTGTTAGATTATTGACATTATGGTAAAAAATGAGGATTATTTTCGAATTCAGCATAAAAAATACATAATAATAAAAAATACGTGTATACATAACAATCAATTTTCAATTATTCAAAATATTCAAATTTCAAACAGAAGAGGAATCTTTAAAATTAGTCTCATAAATTCAATATTATTTTTGAATTTCTCTGCAATTATATAAACTATTAAAATTTTTATAATGAAATTGAGCATATATATGTATGTATATACAGGGTGTATCTAAATTCTTCTGCAAAACTTTAAGGGGTGATTGTACACATCAAGACAAGCAATATTAAATAGGAAACTGATGGTGCCAAACGTCTTCTGAAGGAAATATGCGCAATTAAAGTTTAGGGTCCAAAATTTCAAATAAACACAAAAAACGAAAAAATTGGTCGATTGATTTGCGGTTTTCACTATTATTCTTTAAAAAAAAAAATATTCTTTATGTCAGTATTTTCATGAAAATAAATTATAAAGGTAAATTTCAAAAATGTCGATATAGGGCGTTTTAGACTTTGGAGTAACAAACAACTATTTTTGCCGTTTTTTTTTTTTTATCTTATTAAATGTTTTCTGAAGCTTAGACTTAAATTTTGAGCTCAAAATCTGAATAGTTAAGCATGGTTAAGTAGCGCAAACTGAACTGTGTTCAGAGGATCAAATTTCAAATTATTATAAAAAACGGAAAAATTGGTCTATTCGTTTGTGGTTTTCGCTAAAACTACTCTTTAAATCAGTATTTTCTTTAAATAAAATTTTAAAAATAAATTTCAAACAATGACGATAGAGGGCACTTTAGACTTTGGAGTAACGAACAACTACTTTTAATGTTATTTTTTTGCATCTCATTAATTTACTTAGAAGCTTATACATAAACTTAAATTTTGAGTTCAAAATCTGAATCGTTGGGAATGGCTAAGTAGCACAAACAGAACTGTGTTCAAGGGGGAGGGGGGTTCAAATTTCAAATAATTATAACAATCCGAAAAATTAGTCGATTCGTTTGCGGTTTTCGCTAAAACTATTCTTTATGTTAATATTTTCTTGAAAATAAATTTAAAAAATAAATATGAAAAAATTTCTTTAGAGGGCACTTTAAACTTAAGGATAACCGAAACCTATTTTTAACCGTTATTTTTGTGTCTAATTAAATGCTTTCAAAAGCTTAGACTTAAATTTTGAGCTCAAATTCTGAATCGTTGGGAGGGGTTAAGAAGCACAAATTTAACACTGTTCAGGAGTTCAAATTTAACCCCCCCCCACCTCGAGCAAATTTTAGTTTTTCGCTACTTAATTACCCTCAACGATTCAGATTTTAAGCTCAAAATTTAAGTCTAAGGTTTTGCAAGAACTTAATGAGATTAAAAAAACAACGGTTAAAAATAATGTACGTTACTCCAAAGTCTAAGGCGTCCTCTATCGACGTTTTTTGAAATTTATTTTTAAATTTTATTTTCAAGAAAATACTAATTTAAAGAATAGTTTTAGCGAAAACCGCGAATGAATCGGCCAATTTTTCCGTTTTTTATAATCATTTGAAATTTGAACCTTTGAACACAGTTCAGTTTGCACTACTTAACCACTCCCAACTGTTCAAATTTTGAGCTCAAAATTTAAGATTAAGTCTAAGCTTCTGAAACCTTTTAATGAGATGCAAAAAATAACGGCAAAAATAGTTGTTCGTTACTCTAACGTCTAAAGCGGCTGTTACGAAATTATTCTATTCTATTAATTATTCTCAATCAACAGTTCTAATATTGTGGTTCAGTGTAATTTAAATCTAGATCAATCACAAATCTTTAAACGAAACAAAACATTTAATTAAAGAAAACATAAAATAAAAGTTTGAGAAATATTCGACATTCTATTACATCTAAGAATCTAATATCAACCAAAACAGATTATTTCATTTCAGTTTATAAAAAAGTCTATACTTTAAAGAACGTCCAAGCTGGCTAAATACGATGCTCGCTAATTAGCCGGAACATCCCGCCCGGCGTTGGACGACTGTCCAACATCATCATAAATAGGCAATGGAACAACTCCTGTGATGTTCCTACGTAGTATACCTGTGGAGGTCTTGAGATCGACGACGCGGACATGTCCATCGTCTCCTTTGTAGGTCTTCAAAACTCTTGCTAACCTCCAGTTGTTGAACTCTTCGTTTCTATCTTTCAGTAACACGAGTTGACCATCTTGAAGATTTTGCGAGGTCTTTTTCCATTTACTTCGAACTTGCAACTCATTTAAGTATTCTCGGTTCCAGCGTCTCCAGAACTGCTCTTTTATTCGCTGAACTAAGGTCCATCTAGAAGAAAAAGGCAAAGAATCTAAAACTTCATTATTATCAGGAATATTTAGAAGAGGACCTCCAGTAAGGAAGTGACCAGGTGTCAATGGCTCTAAATCGTTAATATCTGTAGATAATGAAGTTAATGGTCTTGAGTTCATGACGGCTTCAATTTGGGTTACAAGTGTTGTCAACTCTTCAAAATTTAAGACAGAGGATTTAGTTATTTTCAAGAGTATTCTTTTCATAGCTTTAATATTCGATTCCCATAGTCCACCGAAATGTGGAGATGCAGGTGGTATGAAGTTCCATTTTATTCCCTCATCTGCACTAAATCTCTGAATTTCTTCCGAAGCACAAATTTGGTAGAAGGATTTTAAAAGAGCATAAGTACCCTTAAAATTGGTGGCATTATCACTCCATATAACAGAGGGTTTCGATCGTCGAGAAACAAATCTTCTTAAACAGGCTAAAAATGCTTCTGTGGTCAATTCTGAAACAATTTCCAGGTGTACTGCTTTAGTAGAAAAACATATGAATATAGCAATGTATGATTTTATTTTAATCTTTGATCGCTTCAAGTTAGGTTTTGTTATAATAGGACCAGCTAGATCTACACCTGTCTTCTCAAATGGTCTAGATGGTACAATTCTATCACGAGGTAAATTACCCATAATTTGTTGAATAGTTTGATGCTTGGACCGAATACATGTTATACACCTACTTATAATTTTTTTTACTTGGCTTTGACCAGATGGTATCCAATAAAACTGTCGTAATAATGATAGGGTTGTCTGAGTACCCGAAAGCAGGAATTTTCTATGAAAATGTTGAATCAAGAGTTCAGTGAAATAATGAGACTTTGGTAAAATTAACTGATGTTTCTGTGATTCCGCTAAATTCGAAAATTTCAATCTTCCGCCGACCCTCAACAGCTCATCAGCATCTAGAAATACGTTTAAACTTAAGAGTTTACTGTTGTTTGGGAGAGGACGTTTTCCCTTTAAACACTGGATTTCAGTTTGAAATGCAGAATTTTGCACAATCTTTATCAGTCTCTTGGTTGCATTTTGTAACTCAGAAGTATCTAAATAATCATATTTTCTACTTCCTGTTTCTAATTTACAGTTATTCAAAAATCTTAAACAATATGCAGTAACTCTTATTAATTTCATAAAAGACGAGTATCGATTAATTAAATCAATGTTTGCTTGATTTTTATCAACAAGTGTTGATTTTACAGTAGCATTTTTCTTTAGTTCTAACTCATCTTTAGTTTCAGCAATGTCTAATGTATCAAATGAACTAGCCAATTTTGGCCAAAGAGATCTGTCTTGCTTTAACCATTGGGGACCTTCCCACCAAAGATGGCTATTTTTCAACTCTGGAACTTTCAAGCCTCTAGTAACAAAATCGGCAGGATTATCTTGTCCAGGACAGTGAAACCAATTTGATGGATCACTAAGATTTCTGATTTCTTTTACTCTGTTTCTAACAAACATTTTGAATCTTTCTGACTCTCCCTTAATCCAATACAATGTAATAGTTGAGTCAGTCCAAAAGTAGCAACTTACGGGAAAAACTAATTCTTTAGCAATTTTATGACAAAGTCTAGTAGACAAAAGGGCTCCTAAAAGTTCAAGACGAGGTATAGAAACAGTTTTTAAAGGGGCAACTCTACTTTTTGCTGCTACAAAACTGGTAACTATGCTCTTGTTCTTTAAAACTGCTCTAAGATATACTACTGTACCATATGCCTTTTTTGAGGCATCTGAAAAACTATGTAATTCAAAACAATCAACTTCATCAGGAGCTATATCAGACAAATAATATCTGGGGATGCTAATACTATTCAGTTCCTTTATTTCTTCAAACCATGCATTCCATAAATTGTCCAAATGCTTTGGTAAATTCTCATCCCAATCGAGGCCTAAACACCAAACTTCTTGAATTAAGCATTTGATTCTAATGGTATAGGGGCTAAGAAAGCCAATTGGGTCGAAAATACGACCAACAGTTTGCAATAAATAGCGTTTAGTATTAAGTCTCTTCGAGAGGAAATTTTCCATATTATGAATTTTAAATGACAATGTATCATTATCTGGGTCCCAAGAAACCCCTAAAACTTTTGAATTCACCAAGTGCTGATTACTAAGATTAAAATTATCAGTTGCGTCATCAGTATGCAAACCATATTGTTCCCATTTTTGACGTAATTCATACGAATTAGTTTTCCATTTTCTAAATATCATTGAAGCTTCTTGGAAGATTTCATAAGCTTCCTTACTAATTTTAAAAGCTGATTCAACATTTAGTTGACTGCTGATAAAGTCATCAACATATAAGGATGAATTTAAAATATCAAAAGATTCAGGAAATGCTTCTACATACTTTCGTAGGTGATGCTTGATAGTAGCTGCAAGAAGGAAGGGGCTTGACTTCACACCGAAAAGTACTCTCTTGAGTCTAAATATTTTAAATTCCTTACCTGGATCTTCAACCCATGGCTCATCATCCCAAAAAAATCTTGTGAAGTCCCTGTCTGCTTCATCAATTTCGATCTGCAAAAAAGCTTTCTGAATGTCTGCGGTAACTGCTATTGGAAAGTTTCTAAATTTGATTAAAAGACTGAACAGATCGGGGATAAGATTTAAACCAGTATATAAACAGTCATTTAATGATAATTCACCTTTAGAATGGGCGCTTGCATCAAACACAATTCTAAGTTTAGTTGTGGACTTATCTTCTCGAATCACTGCTCTATGGGGCAAGTAAAATGTATTTACATCAGATGAGTTTTCAACAGGTTCGATGATATTCTCTGCTAAATAACTGTCCAGAACAGATTTATATTCTGAGAATAACGAAGGATCGTTTCTAAAGTTTGTTCTCAACTTCAAAAATCGTCGATGCGCCACTTCGCGATTGTTATTGAGGGACATTTTTAAATTTTTCTTCCATGGAAATTTTACCTTGTACCGATTATCTTTAAAAACAATACTAGACTCGAAGTCAGATATGACGTCATTATCTACATTAGAAATAGCTTGAGTTTCGGATTCAATTCCTAAGCTTTCCAGTTGCCAAAATTCTCTAATTTGTTCAGATAAATCCTTTTCTTCAACTATAATTTTCATGCTAAATAATTCATTGGCTGACCCCATATAACCCTGCAAACACCAGCCAAAAAGAGTTTCAGTAGCTACGAGATTATCCTTTAGTCGTTTAATTCTACCAGTTACAACATTATAATAATTATCGGTACCTATTAAAACTGCAATTTGTTGATTATTATATTCATGACTGTCAGCGAGTTGTAGACCTTTCAATTTATTATATGATTTTCGAACGTATTTATCTGGAGTGGGTAAGCAAGCAGCTGAAATCTGATCTGTTTCAAGGGCTTCGATTTCAATGTTCAAAGAGGGTTGATCCCTATTTTCTAGTTTTACTTTTACAACATTATATGTTTTCTCAGTCGCCTTTTCGGCTCCAAAAGCATAAACTGATAAGGTTTCCTTTCTAATAACTGGCAATTTTAGCTTTTGTGAAATATCGCGAATTATAAATGTTCTCATACTGCCGTTATCTAATAAAATACGAACTGGTTCATTTTTATCAGTTTTCAAATCTTTTATTATTGCTGAACAAGTTTGTAAAAATATATTGCAATGGGTGTTTTCGTCTGGTACCTTACTAGTGGAAGTGTTATCACAATGAGAAATGGATACGACACTTTTATCAACATTTACATTTGAATGATTTTCTAATTGGAAACAAATAGCCCTACTATGTTTTTTACCGCAAATATCACACATTTTGGTTTCTCCACAGTCCTTGATTCTATGTTTACATTTTAAACACAAAAAGCATCTTCCTTGCTTTTTTAGTAATTCTCTTTTCTCAGCCAAGGTAAATGATTCACAGAATTCGCTATTATGCTCAACACTATTACAAAATATACATGAATTATTGTTTACAGAAGCCATTAATTCAGCTGAAACATTATTTTGTTTATAACCTTTCGTAGTATATTGATATTTCGACTTAAATTTTGATTGTTTATCTGAAAATTTGGGTTTGTATTCATTCTTGTTATCATTAGAAAATGATTTTTTAGAATCTAAATCATGGATAGTTAATACCCTTTCTCTACTCTCAATTTCATTTTTAAGAAAACTCATAAGATTATCTATATTCCACATTTCACCATTCTTTAGATGTCTATTAAATTCTAATGTTAAATCTGGAGGTATTAACTTCAATAATATTGGGCAAAGCAACCCACTGTATGTATCAGATTTTACACCCAACGACTCTAAATTTCGAATTTGTACTAGACATTTATCATACAAACATCTTAAACCATAAGTGTCAGAAGAACTTTTCAAACATTTCATATTTAATAAATTATTTAGATGAGCGTGTACGAGCATATCATGTCTACCAAACCTTTCTTTCAAGAGCGATACAGCCGCCGCATAATTATTTTCTGTCAAACTAAATCCACTGATTGTGTTTGCAGCCGATCCTGCTACCAAACTTTTCAAATAGGTGAATTTCTCAACATCGGTAAGACTTGGATTTTTGTCTATAGCTGTTTCAAATTCATTCCAAAATTCCAGGAATTTATCTGGTTCACCAAAAAATCGACTTATTTGTAGTTTAGGCAGCTTTATTTTCTTGAATTCGGTAGAAACAGGACATGCCCGTACTGAATCAATATTATTAGCATTAACAACATTTGCATTTGTACTCAAACTTTTAATCTTGAAGTTTAATTTACATCTATACGATATCACTTTCTGATCGTATTCATCAATATTTAAAATTTCACTTTCAACATTTTTAGCATTTAATAAACTTAAAATGTTATTATCTAGCTGTTTAATAACATTAAATCTTGTATTTAATTTATCAAGTAATTCCTCAAAATATGTCACAGAATGTTCTGATTTCGAAAAATAATCATCAATATCTTCTATTAACTTATTTAAAAGATTTCGATGCGTATCACGCATCTTTCTTTCCTTATTTTCATTCATTGTATAAAATAAAATACAACAAAAAGTCAACTCACCAATCTGTCATCAAAACGAAAGCATTTTTCTAATTGCGCAATAGCTTGAAATCCCGAATTCTTCGCAGCCGATGCACCAATGTTACGAAATTATTCTATTCTATTAATTATTCTCAATCAACAGTTCTAATATTGTGGTTCAGTGTAATTTAAATCTAGATCAATCACAAATCTTTAAACGAAACAAAACATTTAATTAAAGAAAACATAAAATAAAAGTTTGAGAAATATTCGACATTCTATTACATCTAAGAATCTAATATCAACCAAAACAGATTATTTCATTTCAGTTTATAAAAAAGTCTATACTTTAAAGAACGTCCAAGCTGGCTAAATACGATGCTCGCTAATTAGCCGGAACATCGGCCACTATCTGCATTTTTGAAATTCAACTTTATAATTTATTTTCAAGAAAATACTGACATTAAGAATAGTTTCAGTGAAAACCACAAATCAATCGACCATTTTTTCCGTTTTTTATGTTTATTTTAAATTTTGGATCTTAAACTTTAATGGCGTCTATCTCCTTCGGAAAAAGTTTGAGACCTTTAATTTCCTATTTAATATTGTTTGTCTTGATGTGTACTATCACCCCTTAAAGTTTTGCCCAAGAGTTTAGATACACCCTGTATATTTATATATATAGAGGAGAAGTTTGAACTGGGGGCACCTTTGAACACTCTAAATATATTCCTTCAAATAAATTATTTTTGAAAAAATGTATATGGCAATATATTACTGCTGCTTCAAGGGAATAATTGTACAAAGCTGTACTATTTTGTATGAACAGTACTGGCTAAAAAAGATAGGTATTTTTCTCCCTCTTGAATCTAAACTAAAGAAAATAAAGTTGTAAATTTTTTTTACAAACTTCTATAGCTAAAATATTAATTTGTTGTTCAATGCTTAAACAAAGAAGTTAGCTTTAGTTTATAAGCTTTTTTTTTATTATAATTCTTCAGCCGAATTGAGTAAACAATTGTAATGTTGAGTTCCATGTCATGGGCCACCATTGAACAAAAAAGTAGGGGCATCATTGAAAACGAAAGAACACCGAATAAACTGGTGATACATAATAATTGAGATAATTTAAAGATAACACTAAAATCTATGAAGTAAAGAGTTGTTAATTTATCTAAATATTATTATTTCAGATTTTTTTATGTGAAAAGATGTTAACAAAAAATGTCAAAAAACAGGGACTTATATTGCTAACAATTCCCCTTACTGCACACATAGGTTCCAACTTCTGTATGTATCAGTGATGGAAAGTTTCAAATCTAAATTGAATCAAATCTGAATTCATTTATTGGATAATTGCAAATCCTGGATAGAAAATAATGATTCATGATTTAACAGGTTTCCAAACATTATTTATGGTTTCCGTAACGGATAAAACGAAATTTTATATTAGGTCTCTTCAAAGAAAAATAGCGAATGAAAAATTTTAATTTTCCAGAAGCATCAGATATCACATTGGTGTATTTCAAGGATATTGTTTAAAAGTTTTCACAACCAAGCACAACTGGAGGGACAAATTGTGTTTTATCAACAATGAGTTTTGACATCAACTTTGATGGATCTAAATTTGTTTAAATAACAAAAATATTAGTAATTTCAACAAAATGTAGTTATTTAATTTTATTCGCATTACTTTATATTTTTGTAACATATGCAACTTTTTTATAAAAGCTCTCAATATTTTGATAGTTTATTCATTTGTTCAAAAGCGCCCCTTTGCTTGTTCAAAGGTACCCCTACATGGGGCAGGTTTGAACAAAAATCTTTCAACTTTTTAAATCCTCACAACTTATTTAATATCTTTAGAAAATGTTTCATTTATGGTTCATATGATGAAGAAATGCGTTGTTTTTATTATGTAATATTTAAAACTCAAAAAATATAATTCAAGTAACAAATATATTGATTTTCTGAAAATTTCAAAGGTGCCCCCCTCTCGCCTACACATAATTTGATTTTGTTCTAAATATTTTCAGAAAAAAATCTTCTATTTTTTTAATTAATAAATTTATAAAATATTTTTCATCAGGTAACAAAGGTAGAAAAATTCGTTGAAATTTTCTCGAAAGATTATATACTTACGATTTGCATTTTCTCTTCGTTAAATATTTCGAATTAGAAAATTTCATTTTCTCATTAAACTGTCATTTCAGTATATGTTTCTGCCCCTCTGGGAAATATATATATTTAAACTGTTCTTTAATCTTGAGAAATAAAATGAATACTTTTATTCAAGGAAAATACAAATAATGCAATAATATAAAAAACACTTCAATTTTCATTGAAATATTGAGTATAAATATGCAAATATTTTTTATCTCGGTGAAATAACTTGAATTTTCTGTTGAAGAAGAAATTTTAATTTTTTTTAAAAATGAATTATATATGGAAAATTTATATTTTACATTTTATATATTAAAAAAACAAAAATGGAAAAGAAAATAAACCTATACAATTGTAATCAATTACTTAAAAATTTTTATAACATTATTTTTTTATAATCTTAAAACGCAAATGGATATAAAGTTACCGTACAAAAAATTTTTATAAAAGAATCTTTTTATATAATATTTAGCAAGCAAAAATATACTTACATTTTAATTAATTTTCAAGAGTGAAATTACGCTTGAAATTATTGAATATTTAATACTTGATTTATCATTGGCTAACTATGTATAGAATTAACTTGGTGAAAATGTGCAAGCCAATTCATTGAAAAATTGCAAACTGTGAAAAATCTCTTTGAAGTGAAGTGGATTATGGCCTTTAAAAGTACAGCGATATAATAAAGTCTCCTTAAACTGTGTTTATAATATCTGTATCTTTAAGAAACTTTGTATGAATATACTAGATATTATAAAGCATCAAATTTAACCCATTAACTTTTCCAGATGTTTATACGCGGCTTCAGAGAATGCCTGCATATATTACAGAAATAGGGAATTTTCATTCAAAGTTTCTGTTTTACAAGAGAACCGTGTTTTGCATAATTATAACATGAGCGTTTTCCTACTGTTATTTGAGAAAATTAATCACAACCTTATTCAAATGCAGAATTATGTTATGAACACAGACACAGGAGATCACATGTTAGACACTGGAGATCTCAATAGATTTCATTTGTATTTAAGAGGTTAAGCAAAAAATTAGAAAATCGTATTTTCTTAACTTTTCAACGAATGAAGTGCACCGTGTCCCCTTAATAAATGAAAAATTTTTATAGAGTTTCATTTGATTTATTTTGTAGTTAATGAATGTATTTTCTGAACTTACATATATGTATATATTTCTTAAAACTATAGTTTTAACCAAAAATAAAGTATTCTTAATGTCACACACACAAAAAAATATGTTTTATATCCATACAAAAAAAAATGAAATATATTTGCACATTTCGTTTCAAGGTCTTTAAAAAATTATTAATATTTTAAAGGAAGAATGAAATGTACGAAACTTTTTAAATTAAGTAATTTTCAAAATCTATCATTTTAATAAAAGTGACCAATTTTCTTTACAGTCGAAAAAAGTTTATTCACAAACCAAAAAAAAAAAAATAATAATAATGAAAATTATAGCATATTGTTTAACAAAGATCCCGTAAGGCATGGTGACGTGACTCTGCCGTCGTTGTGTCGTCACACTGTGACTTTATGACCATCGATTGTCGATGTGAAGTCACAGGGACTAAAATGTGAAGTCGTTATGACCGTTTTAGAGCTCGTTTGTGAGGTCACATTGTGATCACTTTGTGAATTCACGGTGTGATAAATTTGTGAAAAATGTGTCATTTGTGACTACATTGACATTAAAATCGTGACGAAACTGTAGCAAAAGCGACTTTGTGACAAAAGTGTTTTTTTTTTCAAGTAAATAACATGTTTTAAAGAATTTTTGTAATTTTCTAAAGATTTTAAAGAAAGTCACATCTCAGTCACAATGCGACTTGACTAAGTGGTGGCATTTTGGCCACAGATATGACGTGATTACAGTGACTCATATTGACTCACAGTGACGTCACTGTGACCATGCATGCTATGAGGAATGTAACCACCTTTATTTAAAAAAAAATACATTAAGCCTTTTTTTTTTGGTGAAATTGAACAGTTTAATAAATTACAATAGCAAATTAATGTGCATATTAAATAACATACGTTAAAATGCATATTAAAGAAAGAAATATGTATTTTGGGGGAATTTCAAATTATTACATTCTACTTATTATTGTCATTCAGATCAAACAATTAAATTTATTTTTCCCTTCTGCTATCAAAAGATCGAGTTATAATACGCGAAATGTTAATAAGGTTACAAAAATTATATTCATGCTCGATATAACTGCAGACTTCCTGATAAAATATATACATTATATTTCACTTAATACCATAAAAGTAGAATTTTAATATAAAATATATCCTTGTTAGCAATTATATATATAAAATCCCTCCGTGTATAACGATTCCGGGGTCAACCCATCCACGAGAAAAAACACTTATTGTGACCAATGACAAATTCCATTGTGAAAAGTTATCTCCGATTTTAAAGGCTATCAATTTTTTGTCCAGTGCAAACGTTCCAGAGTCATAATGGAGCGTTCTCATTTGTCAGATTTACAGTTTGAGCTGTAAATGACGTCACTACATTTTACTGTGCTTTGAAATCTTTTCCCTATTTCAAACACAATATTCACACTGTTAAAAATTTGACTCATTTGCTGCAGCATCACTCCACCGCTTTTATAGAAAACGATTAATTTGCTGTGTTATGAAGCATTCTCATTGGTCATAAAAGAGACATTCTATAAAAGCTGTGGAGTGATGCTGCAGTAAATGGGTCAAACTTTTAGCAGTAAACTGTTAAAAATTTGACCCTTTTGCTGCATCATCACTCCCCAGCTTTTATAGAATACACTGTAAGTAACACACGCAAAGTAACCGTTTTCTATAAAAGCGTTGGAGTGATGCTGCAGCAACTGTTAAAAATTTTACCCATTTGCTGCAGCATCACTCCACTGCTTTTATATAAAGCAGTTACTTTTACTGTGATATGGAGCATTCTCATTGGTCATAAAAGAGATATTCTATAAAAGCTGTGGAGTAATGCTGCAACAAATGGGTCAAATTTTTAACAGTGTAATACAGTAAAATAATCATTCTCTATAAAAGCTATGTAATGACGATGCAGGAAAACAGTCAAATTTTTAAGTGTTTAATTAAAGCTTTTTATTTAAGAAAAGCGAAGGTGCGTTTTAAATACAATATTGTTAGAATTTTTATATTCGTGTTGCTTTATTTATTTATTTATTTTATTTTTATTTTTATTTTATTTTTATTTTTTTTACAGCCGTGAATGACTTCATTGTCACATAACGAATCACGATTGTTTACACTTTATTGTTGACATTTGTTTTCGATCTTATAAAATACTAGCAGCCTTCGCCCGCTACGCTGGTCAGAACTACGCTGGTATCTCACAAACTACTGGATTTAAAAGAATTTGCTTGTACCATTCGATTCAGCATGAATAAATACACTAAAATGTGTTATCAGTTGAAAGATATCTGTAAATTCCGATTTTTATAGAATTTTTTAAAAGTTCGTTCTTTTTTTTACCCCCCTTAGGGGTGGAATTTTCGAAAATCCCTTCTTAGCGGCACTCGATGTTATAAGAAGAATTATTATTTCAGTTTCCAAGGTTTTTGGCTCTGTATATTTTTTTGTGCTATGATTAATACGAAATCCATACTTTCTTTTATATATATAGATAAATATCGAAAATTTCAGGTTTTTGCGCCGAACACTTCGCCAAATTAGGAAAATGTGAAGTATCTCACGAACTACTTGATTTAAAATAATTTGCTTAATACCATTCGATTCAGCATGAAAAATACAATAAAATATGTTATCAGTTGAAAAACATCTGTAAGTTCCGATTTTTAAGGAATTTTTTTAAAGTTCGTTCTTTTTTTTACCCACCTTAGGGGTGGAATTTTCGAAAATTCCTTCTTAGCAGCACTCGGTGTTAAAACAACTATTTGTAGTCAGATATTAAACTTGATATTCTTTCACGTATAAATAAAAATTTGTAAATGAAATCAAAATTCCCCGGGTTTTATAGCAGAAGATATTTAAATTTCAATTTTTTCCCTTTTAATGAGAAAATGGCAACATAAAGATATAGCGATCAATTTTTTCCCTTTTTTCCTTTGCTTTTAATAGAAATGAAGTACTCCTGTTGCCACGATTAGAAAAAGGGTATTAAAAGCTACAAAATATTAATATTTCAAAAACAAATTAAGATACAGGTTTAAGACAAATTTTATTTAAAAGTACATTTTTTTCCCTACACGATGGTATAAAAATTAAAAATGTGCGGCATTTAGAAGCTTAAAAATTTTTATTAGCAAAAATTACAATACTGAAATTCATTTAAAATTTGTAAGTGTTGCCATGCGCAAAATGACGTATGCGTTACGCACAGATACGTTTGGCCTTTATAATATAGATAGATAGATAAGGATTGAAAATTTCAGGTTTTTGCACCGAAGACATCACCAAATTAGGAAAATGTGAAGTATCTCACGAACTACTGGATGTAAAAGAATTTGCTTAGTACCATTCGATTCAGCATGAAAAAATACAAAAAAAAAAAAAATATGTTATCACTTGAAAAACATCTGTAAGTTCCGATTTTTAAGGATTTTTTTAAAAGTTCGTTTTTTTTTTTTTTTTACCCACCTTAGGGGTTGAATTTTCGAAAATCCCTTCTTAGCAGCACCCGGTGTTAAAAGAACTATTTTTACCCCAATTTTGAAGATTTTTGGTTCGTTTGATTTCTTTGAGCTGTGATTAATACGAAATCCAGACTTTCTTTTATATGTATAGATAAGAATTGAAAATTTCAGGTTTTTGCGCCGAAGACATCGCCAAATTAGGAAAATGTGAAGTATCTTACGAACTACTTTATTTAAAAGAATTTGCTTAGTACTATTCGATTCAGCATAAAAAAATACACTAAAATATGTTATCAGTTGAAAATTAAATACAAAATCCGATTTTTAAGGAATTTTTTAAAAATTCGTTCTTTTTTTTACCCCTCTTAAGGGTGAAATTTCCGAAAATCCCTTCTTAGCGGCACTCGATGTTATAAGAAGTATTTTTACCCCAATTTTCAAGATTTTTGGTTCGGTAGAATTTTTTTGTGCTGTGATTAATACGAAATCCAGACTTCCTTATATATAGAGAGATTTTCTTTTAAGTATTAGCTAGTGGTATAAAATAGTTAATTCACAAATGTTTTAAAATAGCATTATTAGTACATGTTTTGCATTATTAATGTATGTTAATTTGCATGTTTTTTGTGAAATAATTATTGTAATTTTATGAGTGAAATTCATTAGCGGCATATTCTATGCCATTATTTTACCCATTCAATTAATAATTTGGCTACCCTTTCATATTCGTCTGGAAATGGCCAAAATGGGAAATTTTTTTATACATTTTGGATATTTTTATTATTTTCTCTCAGTATTTTAAAATATTTTTTGGCTGTAGTTTCACAATGTATTCTTTTATAATTCATATTTTACCTTACTTTATTCTTTTAAAATTTATGCATTTACCATTTGTTCATTGCAATCCCTCCCCATTCACCAGATAGTTTTGTTATAGTTTTAAATGCAGATTTCTATTGAATTTATTTATTTATTTATTTATTTATTTATTTTTTAGATTTTCCCTCATGTTCAATCTTTGTATTTTTCAAAATTGTTTAAGCCTAAAGTGGCTATGACTGATCAAAGTTGTTGTAATGTTTTATCATCCTTTCAAAAATAGATACACTTCATTTTGACGGGCTATCTTCTTGTCTTAAAATAAATGTATATTTTAAATATCTGCAGCTAAAACTCTAATGTATTTCATTCATTTCATATTTTGAACATTCAAAAAAGTATTTTCCCCGTGAGAGAAATCTTGTTTAAATAAAACATCATCTTGCCATAAACTGCACCGGTGAGTTTATTCAAAACTTTTTTATCAATCTGATTTCACTTGGTTTAATGGAATGTAAATGCAACTTGCGTTTGCTGCACATTTACTGCACACGTTTGCTGCAATGTCTGTGCATTTTATTCTTGAACTTGTTTTCCTTTTTAAGTATTCCTACGGGGTTTCAGAAAAAGCTTTCATTCTCAACCCAAAATCTATTTTTAAATGAATCGACAAAATTATTAAGAAATAAAGTCATGTTTTCGTTTAACATATTTTAACGTAATTCCATTTTACTGAAAGATTTTAAATGTTAAAACATAAAATGGTAAATCTGATGAATTTTCCTCTTTTCCCACATCAATTTATTTTAATTTATCATAATAACATTTAATGTATTTATTTTAAAATGTCATAATTTTACTATAAAAACTTACCGATTTTCTTTACATTTTCTTTATTCCAATTAGTTATTTTTAAAAAAATGTAGCATGATGATTAAAAAATATATAACCACCTTTCTTTTGAAAAATGTTATCATACTAAGCAAGCATTTATTTATGAAATTGAACAGTTTATTAAATTAAAATAGCATGGATATTTTTTTAAAGTATTTTAGAATTTTTTTTTTGATTTTTAATATTTTTTGTATTTTTATTACCATTCAGATCAAACATTTAATTTTTTATTTTCTTTTCTTCTATCAAAAGATCCAGTTATGAAATGTGAAGTGTTAATAAGATTACAACTAGTAAGAAAAATCATGCGTTAAGCATAGATTATGAAGTACTTTCCAACCCTTAATGAAATCTTTAACAAAATTTTGCTATTTAGAGAAATAATAGTGTATAGCAAAATATACCCAAATATTTATTCCAGTACATTAGAACAGCCCTGTATTTCCTACGTCAGTTCATATAATAGGAAAATTTAGCTTAGCAAGAAAATACACAGTAGCTAGAAATTTCTTTTTCAGCAATTCATACTACTAGATGGAAGCATACTTGAATACTTTTGCTCAGCCTTGTAGTTTACATTGTACCTTTATTACACGTCAGCATTAGGCTAGAATTTATTGTAAACTAAAACACTTTTAAAACAACTGAAATCAAATTCTCATAAATCATCATTCATAGGCGTCCATGTACCGAATTCTTTGCGTGGCCCAGTATATATCCCTTTATCTATATTCTGCAAACATTTCTCAGTAAATTGAATGCAGCTCAGCTTAAAAATGCATAGCTGCATGAACCACTTTCAAATAATTTACGCTCATATTCAGTAACGTTGGTGAGCTCTTTTGGGTAGCCCTGTATATCAACTATAACACTTATACACACCATATAATGTGCATATATTTAGCGAAATATAAACGGAATATCATAATTAAAATGCATTTCATCCCTCCATCAGCCATCATCAAACACATATACGGTACTTCGGAAAGAATATACTATTTGACATCTTTTGTGTGGCCCTGTAAATGCTATGTACTTCATATTATGCAAGACAGTAGCGTATAATTTCTATTAAGCTTCAGTGACATATATCAGTTTTATTATACATGAAAAAGCTTAATATATTTAAAATATGTCACACACAATTCCCCCTTTACCATTATCTAATGGAATTCTTTTGTATGGCCCTGTAAATGAATAATAGCTACATTTTCACCTTATATTTTATAGAATGCATATTTTAATATGTTTGACAGGGTATAACATCTTTAAAATTCCTATCAAACGATTTTTCCCCATAGGCCGTAATGTAATAGGAAACTTTTGATTCGCCCTGTAGATAAACTAATCATGGTAGAAACTTCATTTTCGATAGGGTACGTGCTAGGGTAAACGTCAATAACGTCCTAAAATTTCATGGCAATCCGAGTATATTAACGATTTTTTCCCATGGGCCGTAATGTAATGGAAAACTTTTGATTCGCCCTGTAGATAAACTAATCATAATAGAAACTTCATTTTCAATAAGGTTCGTGCTGGGGTAAACCTCAATAACGTCCTAAAATTTCATGGCAATCCGAGTATATTAGCGATTTTTCCCCATAGACCGTAATGTAATGGGAAACCTTTGATTCGCCCTGTAGATAAACTAATCATGATAGAAACTTCATTTTCAATAGGACTTGTTCTAGGGTAAACCTCAATAACGTCCTAAAATTTCATGGCAATCCGAGTATATTTACGGGAGTTAGAGCGCGGACAGACGGCCAGACGGCCAGACAAACCGAATGCATAAGCACTTTTCAACTTTGTTGGAAAGTGCTAAAAATTATATTCATGCTCGATACTATTGCAGACTACTTGATAAGAAAATATGTATATGTATTAGTATTATTTTTCAATTAATACCATAAAAAAGATTTTTAATTAAAAAATATCTCTTGGCTAGCAATCTTAAAATTAATGTATATTTTAACTGTCTGCAGCTAAATCTATAATGTATTTCATTCATTTCATATTTTAAACATTCAAAAAAATATTTTCCCTGTGAGAGAAATTTTGTTTAAACGAAACATCGTCTTGCAATAAAATGCACTGGAGAGTTTATTCAAAACTTTTTATGAATCTTCTTTCACTTGCTTTAATGGAATGTAAATGCAACTTGCGTTTGCTGCATAAAATGTCTGTGCATTTTTTTCTTGAACTTGTTTCTCTTTTTAAGTATTCCTAGGGGGTTTCAGAAAAAGCTTTCATTCTCAACCCAAAATCTATTTTTACATGAATCGTCAATATTATTAAGATATAAACTCATGTTCATGTTTAACATATTTTAACCAAATTTAGTTTACTGAAATAATTATAAATATTAAAACGCAAAACAGTAGAGCTGATACATTTCCCCCTATTGCCATATCAATTTGTTTTAATGTATCATAATATTATTTAATGTATTTATTTTAATATGTCATAATATTATTTAAAAAACTGACCAATTTTCATTACATTTTCTTTATACAAATTCTATATATTTTTTTAAATGTAGCATGATGTTTAATAAAGATATAATAAACTTTCTTTTGAAAAATGTTATTATACTAAGCAAACTTTTTTCTTTTGATGAAATTGAACAATTCATTAACTTAAAATAGCGTGGATATTTTAGGAAGGAAAACGTATTTTAGAATTTTTTTGGACTTTTTACTATTCTTTGTATTATTATTATCATTCAGATCAAACATTTTATTTTTATTTTCACTTCTATCAAAAGATCCACTTATAAAATGTGAAGTGTTAATCCCAGTAGCCAAACAATATCGGGACAATATTGGCTACATCTTGTAGCTATATTGGCACATTGGCGCAATATTGCTCCAATATTGGGGTGTTTACATTTTGCTTTTATTTAGCCAATATTTGCAGCCAATGTTATGCCAATATTTGGGTTTCATTGAGATTATTGACAATAAAACGCCAATATTTTACAAAAAGTGGCATTACATTGGAAATATTTTCAATGTAACGCCAATATTTGTACAATATTAGGAATTCATTGGAAATATTTCCAATGTAATGCCAACTTTTATACAAAATTGGAAATCAGTATTTAACCAATACTAGCGTTTTATTGGCAATATTTCCAATAAAAAAATATTGGCGCAACGTTGGACCAATATTGGTTTGCTACTTTGGAGGTTACAAAATTTATATTCATGCTCGAAACTATTGCAGATTACTTGATAAGAAAATATGTATATGTATTATCTTTCAATTAAAACCATAGAAAAAAGGTTTTTAATTAAAAAATATCTCCTAGCTAGGAATTTTAAAATTAATATATGTTTTAATTGCCAGTAGCTAAATCTATAATGTATTTCATTCAATTCATATTTTAAACATTCAAAAAAGTATTTTCCCCGTGAGAGAATTCTTGTTTAAATGAAACATCATCTTGCCATAAACTGCACCGGTGAGTTTATTCAAAACTTTTTATCAATCTTATTTCACTTGTTTTAATAAAATGTAAATGCAACTTGCGTTTGCTGCATAAAATGTCTGTGCATTTTATTCTTGAACTTGTTTCTCTTTTTAAGTATTCCTACGGGGTTTCAGAAGAAGCTTTCATTCTCAACCCAAAATCTATTTTTAGATGAATCGTCAATATTACTAAGAAATAAAATCATGTTTTCGGTTAACATATTTTAACGTAATTTCAGTTAACTGAAATAATTTTAAATATTAAAACATAAAATGGTAAAGCTGAAGAATTTTCATCTTTTCCCATATCAATTTATTTTAATATATCATAATAACATTTAATGTATTTATTTTAAATGTCATAATTTTACTATAAAAAACTGGCCAATTTTCTCTACATTTTCTTTATTCCAATTCTTTATTTTTAAAAAATGTAGCATGATGATTAAAAAAGATATAACCACCTTTCTTTTGAAAAATGTTATCATACTAAGCAAGCATTTAATTATGAAATTGAACAGTTTATTAAATTAAAATAGCATCGATATTTTAGAAAAGAAATCGTATTTTAGAAAATTTTTACCATTCTTTGTATTGTTATTATCATTCAGATCAAACATTTAATTTTTATTTTAATCTTTCTTCTATCAAAAGATCCACTTATAAAATGTGAAGTGTTAATAAGGTTACAAAAATTATATTCATGCTTGAAACTATTGCAAACTACTTGATAAAAAAACATGTATATGTATTAGTATTATCTTTCAATTAATACCATAAAAATCGATTTTTACTTAAAAAATATCTCCTAGCTAGCAATCTTAAAAGTAGTGTGTATTTTAACTGCCTGCAGCTAAAACTATAATGTATTTCATTCATAGATATAAAATATATGACGGAATAAAATTTCTCCTTGCTTTTAACATAAAATGAACAATGCTTACTTAAAAGGCGATTAAATAAACAATTATAGATATTTAAGTTTTATTTTATTTAAAAATCTTAGTACTTTCGAACCTTTTCCAAACAGGTTCTTCCTCAGAAAATATTTTCATTAATAAATACAAATATGAGATTTTGCTTTGAAAAATGAACGAGACTCAAGGCTTGAAAATTGAGTTAGCAATATTTTTACGTGAACGGTAAAATTATTTGATTGTTGTACCATGATTTTTTTAATACGTCATTTTCACAATTTGTTAGGATTATATTTTTAGGATGCAAGAGCATTAAAGTATGCAGTGATACCCTATTTTATAATATACGCAATTTATAGTTTAGCATCCTAAAAGAAAAATTGTTGTTATAAATAAAATTGTTGCTATATTTGTTTATTTAATCGCCTTTTAAGTAAGCATTATTCATTTTAAGTATTTCATTCATTTCATATTTTAAACATTCAAAAAAATATTTTCCCCGTGAGAGAATTCTTGTTTAAATGAAACATCATCTTGCCGTAAAATGCACCGGAGAGTTTATTCAAAACTTTTTTATCAATCTGATTTCACTTGCTTTAATGGAATGTAAATGCAACTTGCGTTTGCTGCATAAAATGTCTGTGCATTTTATTCTTGAACTTGTTTTCCTTTTTAAATATTCCTACGGGTCTTCAAAAAAAGCTTTCTTTCTCAACCTTAATTCTATTTTTACATGAATCGTCAATATTATTAAAAAATAAAATCATGTTTTCGTTTAACATATTTTAACGAAATTTTAGTTTATTGAAATAATTTTAAATGTTAAAACATAAAATGCTAGAGCTGATAAATTTTTCTCGTTTCACATATTAATTCCCGTCGACCAAAAAAACCAACTCCAAATTATAAGATTAAATGCCAAAAATGGATGATTTGTGAATGTCATATTCAGTGATATTAAACACGATACACATGTTTAAAATGTCATTCAAGAGGTGTTTAATACCATTCTTTATTTGTATTTTTATTTACGTTTTACTTTGTTTTTCTGTTATTTAAAATAAAAATTATATCACCATATATAACTTGGCTATCAGTTTGGCGATTCTTTTAATTCGGCGAAAATGGTCGAAAGGATAATCAAATAGTACCGATTTTTCATATGCGCAAAATCTAAATTGTAATGAACAAATGTGTCCGTTATTTTGCGTTATTTATTATTTTGCGTTTTGACGTTATTTTGCGAATGACAACATCTCAGAATAAATGTCTTTTTGCAATTTTTGTTACTGCAATTTTGTAATCTTCTAAACATCCCACATTTTCAATTTTTATTTCATCATATAATAAAAGAAATCTACTTTCAAAATAAAATTTGATTGAAAACTGTATCTGATTTGACTCATTTATTGCGAACTTATATTTTTCAAGCAATTTTTTTTTTTTTTTTTTTTTTTTTTTTTTTTTTTTTTTTTTTTAAATTTCTATCATGTATTTCCATTGAAAAATAATGATACTCAATTTACTCATAAATCTATGAATATTGTTCCTGCTAATTTTCGATTATAAAATTAAAATTAGTTGAGTAATAAAATAAAAGAATGGTTAAAAACGCAGGTTAAATTATCAAAAATTTCAAATTCAACATGTAATCAAACAACTTAAAATTTTACACTGCCAAATAAGAAAAAAAAATGAAAATATTTTGAATTTGTTTGAAAACTGTATTTCAATTTACTGATTGCCTGTGGTTTAACACATTCGCTACCGATCACGCGCCAGCGCGTGATATGGTGCCAATGTTAAGGGGCGACTCACGCGCCAGTGCGTGATGTGAGGTGATGTATCAATAACCAGTCACGCGCTGGCGCGGGAAATTCTTTCACCGATTCTTTGTTATAAAAAGTAAATTGGCTTCTGGGAAAACCCTATTCTACAGTGCGCATGTTAATAAAAAAATCAGGTTCGAGTTATTTTTAAATTTCTCTCTACCGAGTGAAATTACGATAGATTAATCTATTTGTTCTTAAAAAATATGAGGAGTTCGGGATTTGTTTCCAGCTAATATACTATAGCAAAATTAAAATTTTCTTTATAAATGATAAAATAAGATAAAATAAATAAATACAAATTTAACAGACATGTAATTGAATAACGTGCTCGAAGCACTGAAATGACCAGAAACAAAATTGTTGTCGTGACGAAATCTTTGGCTAATAACTTCCGTCATGCATCTAATACCGAAATGTGACTTTTGAAAAAATTCATTGCTTTATTTGATTCCATACTTAATATTTTTCATTTAACCCTTTAACCTAACCATGTTAGCCTAACCATGTTTTTCCGGTATGTAATACTTTAATTCAAAGATTGATTTAATATAATATTGAGATTAATATTAATTTTTTAAATTGTATAAGATAAAAAAAAATATATGTAAAGTTATCAAATACAAATCTTCATACCAATACTTTTCACAGTTATTATTTTATGAATGAAACATGAATGAAAAAATCCGCAAGATACTTAACCCTTTGAAGGAAAAAGCACTTCAATTCTTAAAATGCTGAAATGATTGATTGACACCAAATTTTAAAATCAAATTTGTTTCAAATATTTTAAAAGCGTTTCTTCACGTATTTGACAAAAATAAAATTGCTATTTCAAATTACTGGCGTCAATGTGGCGTTTTTCAATTAAAATTAAGTGGGATACATTTTATCTCACCCCCTTCAAGTGGTTAAAGCGTTAAAAATGCTTTTTTGGAGTTAGTTAGCAATCTAAAACGCATATTACATGTACAAAATTCATTAAAGTTTTCAATTTAAAAAAAATGCTTTTTCTCTTTGCTATGTAACCCGGGAAGCCCGGGTTCGATCTACTAGTTAAAAATAAAAGTAAAAGTTTTTTTTTTTTTTTTTTTTGCTTTTTTATATTATTTTTCTGTCCTAGTTTCTTTTTTAACTTTGAAATTCTAATACATAGTTAATCAATTCTTTAAATTCTTCCGTACCTAAATTTTATAATAAAATCTTTAAACTAAGTTTATACTACGGCCATCAGGATAAACTAATTTCGCCAATGGCAATCTAGTTTGTCGTGAAATGTGGTTTGGTCGGTAACATGTATAAAAAACTCTTTTATTTCTTTTTTCTTGCATTAATTTTTTACATATTTTAACTTTATAATATATGAAGATTTGAAATATGTAAGTAAAAAATGCGCATCATTTTTAATAAATTGATAAAGAAACTTACGCAGCGTGGCGGTTAAAAATCTGAAACAACCATAAAAAATATACCATTGATACCTATTAGGATTATGAAAGCAAAACCTACATCTCTGAAAAAGGCATTCTATAACCTATGATATTTTGGTTCGGAAATCGCCACAATCTATATTATAAAGGCCAAACGTATCTGTGCGTAATTCATACGTCATTTTGCGAATGGCAACATTTTCCCATGCAATTAGGTTTTGTAATTTTTGCTACTTCAACTTCTATACATCTAAACATTGCAGATTCTCAATTTTTACATCGGCGTATATAGAAAATAATGCACTTTTAAGTGCAATTTGTTTGAAAGCTGTATCTCAATTTATCTTTGAGATATTAATTTTTTTATAGTTTTGTGCGAATTTTGTAATAGTGGCAACAGAAATGCGCCACTTTCTCTAAAAATTGAAAAAAAAATGAAATTAAAATTTTGTATGTAAATTTTGAGAAGATAAAAATGATGATGGGTTTGGTCTTTACATGAATTTTTATGATCTTTTCAATTTAATTTTTTTTTTCATTTTTACCAAGGATAAGAGCTTCAATTGATAATTTCATCATAACTTATCTTTATCATGTTTTACTTATTACATATGCGATTAAAGTTTAATTTTAATAATTTGGACAACTGACTTTTATATAAATGGTATTTTGTTAATTTTAGCTTAAAATAATATTTCTTTTTGAGTTAAACTGACCAATGTAGGATGCATTTTTTACTGTACCTAATTTTATGCGTTGTTATAAATCAATGAAACAGATCCTTCTAAAACATTTTCTTTCGTCGAATTTCGACGGGTTCTACTTCGTTTAGATGAACATGAATTTTGAAGTGATGGATATAACTTAGTGGATTTTAGACTCGAGCTTAGATATATCATATATGGATCGTATTATTTTTGCATATGTCAAGATAAGTATATGGACGAGAAAAGACGCATTGTAGGCGAAATAAAAGTCGATGCAAGCGAATTTTATATGTGGATAAAAATATTTTTACAGGTTTGGATATAGAGAGGACAAAATAAGGAATTAATCTGACAATTGCGGAGTTAGATAAATTTGAGTTATTATATATATATATATATAACATAATTACAAACAGTTGGAAACGAACGAATAATACATATATTGTATGTCCGAAACGAGAGAGTGTATTTAAATAAATGTCAACTTTAAATTACATTATGTGTAAATTACTTTAAAATATGATAAAATTACTTTTAAAAAATGTGTTAAATTGTTTACTCTCAACTGTAAACACAGCCGTTTTCAGAGTATATGAAAATAAAAATGTTAATATCTTAGTATTCAAATTTCATTTAACTGGTGTCAAAAATGAGTGAAAGGGAAAATCAGTTTTACGATCCGGAAAACACTGGGAAAATAAAATATAGATATTGGGGAACTTGAAATATTACTTGTACTTTGTTTTAAGAAATAAACTGATCCAAATTTTAATTATTTTACGGGATAAAACGTCATTACAAACAATATTTTCTTTAGTAATAATTTCTGCAGATTCTCGGTTGATTAACTCACTTTAATTCTTTAAGGCATGTATAAAGTTTGCATCTTTAAAATTAATTAGTTTATTTTGCTTCTGGTTGAGTCTTGACACGGCTTTTGTTGGTCAATTTTACGTTAAATATCTCAAATGTTCTTTGATACGGTCCTTAGGTTTACAAGTAGTCATTTCTATGTATTCTAGATAAATATTTTCTGTTTTAAGTGGAATTACATATACTCCAGAAATTTCGTCTTTGGAGTTCAGGATCAGCTTTTTTAAAGTTGAATTTAGCATTCTACCTGTTTCTTTGCTGAATAAATGTAGTCATCTTAATCGCATATTGTGGGATTTTACACAATTTTGAATAAATGAGAACGTTAAGTTACATGAAATGGGGAAATTCCAGGATGCCAAATACATAAAAAGGGAAATTTCATTTAAATGTGATTAAAATACCATAGTATGTTTTCAATGCATGACAATTGAAAAATATCACTCATTGCTTCTACTATATCATAGCACCAGATAAAATAAATCACACATTTTTAAAATTCTGAGAGATCGTTCTGTAAACCGCTAATGGATTTCGAAAATTTAAAAGTTTTTCCTCTAAAAAAAGTTTTTTTCTCTAATATATTGAGTATAATGAAGTATTTATTTATTGAACACATGCATGTTACTTTTGTGCTCGACATGAAATCCTGCTAAAAGTCAGGAAATACTACAGTACGAAGGAAATACAATCGGGAGCTCCACGAAGGAATGTGTGCAATGTAGCCAGAGGGATACGAATCCACAGCTTCCTGTGCTCGCAAGCGATTAGCGGCGTGGTGTCTCGACCATTCGACCATGGAGATGTTCCTGTTACGATACCTATATTTATTTACATTTTACATGCAATAAATTGTTCCTCTATAGTTATGGATTATTCTGTGTTTTACCTTATCTGGAGGTTATGTTTTAATAGAATTTATAATTTAAAAAGAAAATCCCATGTACCAGAAAAAAAAATCACAAAATTAATCTAATGCTACTAATTTTATTAGGACAGCAGAAACATATTAATAAATTGTAGAAAGCAGTAAATTGGAGAACAAATCTCTATATCTCAGTTTTAATAGTAAGTAATCTGTGTATAAAAGTTGAGGGAGACATGACTTTTTCCGTACATTTGATCTAAAGAATTTTTATACGCATTATCATTTAGCAATTTAATGTATATTCATTTTCCTGAGATTGAAATTATTATCGAAAATATATTTTCAATGCTTGTTCACAATAAATCCATTTTGGTCTACTTAAGTTTTGTCACATAATAAAAACATTATAAATTTAATAAATGATATATGTCGTTTTCTTTTTATTTCAATAATTGAAATCCGTAAACATATTTTTTATATTAACCGCAAGGATTTTATTAATTATTTGCAATAATTCCTCATTCACTAAAGTCCATATATTTTTTCAATAGGAAGATATTAAAGGAAATTCAATAAAGAATATTTAATAATTCAATTTAGAATATTAAAATTGTCATATACCTCAGATTTATATTATAAATAAAATATGTTTGTCAGAGTTATGATTTTTCTAAAGAAATATACTTTGACAAAGTGTATTTAAATCAAAAATCTATTAACATATTTTTTATTTACATACAAAACTTTTAAAGTTTCCATTTTGTTAAATATCATTTTAACGTATTAATTTTTGTTTTCGAAACTCAATACATCGAAAAGAAAAATTCTATGTGTGAAATTTTACATAGTGGAACTAGTACTGGAAAACAACTTATGCCTCAAATTCTTTCAAAATTATTCTTTTGTGCAAAAGTGTATTAGTTTGTCTGCAGCCAGATTAAAATAATTTCATTTGATGGCTAAATTTATTTTATTTTTTAGCATTGAATTAAGGTATGTTTTATTATTTAATAAATTTTTTAATGTATTAATTTTAATAATTATTATAAATCCCATTTTCATTGAATAGCAAAATTTCTTTTAATTGTTAAATCGTAAAATTACTAAATTTCGTGTGTTATTACAGTTCAAATGCTGCAATAGTATGTATTGGGTTAGAATTGAAAGAAAAAAGTAAATTTGTTAAGTTCGTATTAACATTTAATTAAAAAAATTATTTCAGAAGATATTCAATCAGTATCAAAAACCTAGTCAAATATAGATATACCGTTTTTAATAATAATTTTATATGATTTTTGATTTTCCTTTATTTGCATAAAAACACAGGTCTATAATCATGCAAATTTTCGACTTTCAATGTTTAATTGATAGCATTGTGATTTAATCCGAGTTTTACAAAATTATATTTACTATGTATTTTTTGATTTACTCGTATATCAGATCTGCCACAGGTGACTATTTTTGTATTCCTTTCGCACCAAAATAAAATCAGAATAAAGCTTTTGAAATAGATTTTTCTTGCAGATGTTTTTTGTGCAAAAGTTTGTGATAAGGCTTTTTGTTTTGAAAAATTGATATCAGTTAGCATTAAAAGAAATGTCGCCTGTGGCAGCCTTGCTATATGCATAAAACGCAGCAATGAAATCAATTAAATTTTTAACAGTCATTTTTAATTGTATAAAATCATCTTTAGGATATCCAGAACACATTTTGTCGAAACTCTATCACAACATCTTAGGCAGGAATTTTAATCATATATCATATCTTGTTTGATCCAAACGAAAACTGACGCTGAATAATTTGACGTTCATTGGATATACGGATAATCTGTAATTGCATGATCTAAATGATAGGGACATGTATATCTATCGAAATCAATAACTATTGAATTGAATTTGATTAAATGTCTGATTAAGGTATACCTTGAAACATACAGATATTGATAAGTTATTTAAATAAGATAGTGTTGATTCCAAAATGTGGCATTACTATTCTCCGTTATTCCTGATTTCCACAATAGCCACATTTCGGTATTTATGAGATATCATTTGATCAAATTTAGCATTTATTCAGAAATTGCCTGAAAGTTATACTGGTTAAGGTTGGACGCATTATCAACGATGTCGATTTAAATTTTGACTCTATGGGATAGAATATTACCATATTTAATATATTGAATATTATATTTAAAAAATTCTTGATTCATTTTTGAATCTTTTATTTAAAAAACACATTCTATGATTTTTTTTATAAACATTATAATTTTACCTCTGTTTCTATCGATCAGAAATTAACCACGCTTTATATGTGGAATTTGTGATAAAAAAATACATTATTTTTTAAATTTTATATTTAAAAACATTCGATGGAAATTTTTATTAACCACTGATGATTCTGATTTTTAGTTAAATTAAATGAAACGACTTAATTCGTAGTTTTTTGTGAGTAACAGTGTTGTATGTATGATTACGTTGATTTAACAAAAATTCACAAGAATTTTGTAATGTTTAAAGCTTAAAATGTATCTAAAGAATGCAAATCTGATATTTCTTTTCAACATTATTTCATCTACAGAAGAACAGCTGGGAGTTTGCGCTTTTATTGTTAAAATCTGAATTAAACTGTTGGACGTGTATACAACATATTTATTCTTACAATTTATATTAATATATTAATACGTAAGTAATATTTTTGATTTATCTAGCTGCATTTAATCTTAACTACTAACAAAAAGTATGAGAAAGTTATTTTGTGCAATTATAGTTTAGATAAGTTATAATAAAATATTATTCTATATGTAAACGGAAACAAAATCCCTTTTGCAGGTGTCCAGCTTACTATAAATATAATTACGCAGATTTTTTTATCACACAGTCGTTAGAAAAACAAAGAGATTTAATGACAGTTTATTTTTTAATTTCTCTTCACCTATAAATAATAATTTACTACAATTTAATTCATATGTGATACTAGTCGGATATGGCAATCCCAATCTCATACACGCTACTACTTCCAGAAAAAAGAATCATAGCAGCGTCAGATATTTGAGATAGAAACATCGCAGAAATCGTAAGAAATTGGAAAGTAGCACCATCTGTTGAGCGATTTATTCTAAATACTAAATAATACTAATTTATATAAGATACTAAATTAATTTTAAGTTTGATGAAAATTCAGGCATTAGATGCTTAGATAGAGCTATTACAGTAATCATGAATAACGCCGTATAGCAGCGTCACCTCTTCAGCGATTTACTCCAAAAACTAAAGAATAATACTTTATATTAGAGACTAGGGGATAGTGATGTACCGTGGCCTATTTCAACTTTTTGATTTTTAATTTAAAAAAAATTGCCAAAACTCAAAAAAAAGAAAAGATTTTATAAAACTTTATGATGTTATACACTACATATATTTGCCTTAACTTTTTATATAAATAATTTCCATGAAAGATTTTGAATTAAAAATAATATGAAAATAGGACCGAGGTACACACTAGTGGTTTACTTTGGTTCACTACTAAAAATGAAAAAAAAAACTTGTCTTTAGTGAATAAAATCAACATTTATTAATCAAGTAGCTACATATATAAATTTTTGATAGATTTCACTGTTTATTAGGTTTTTAAAATAACAAAGTCTAAATAGACACAAAACTTCAGAATATTTACACGTTAAAACTTTTTACATTTCAAAAGACAAAAAACATTAAAACTTATTTATATTAGTAGTTATGTTTATTTTTAGCCAAGATTGTAATTAGATAAGTCAATTTCAAATTTTAACTTCTTGAGCTGCTTTTCAGATCCATTAAATAATGTCTAGTGTACCTTGGACCCAGTCCAAGGTACACCAATTTTTTTAGGTTCAAAGTACACCACTTGACACTTAAAAACAAAACTACCAATCATGATTTTATAGTTAAGCCTAACTTTATTTAAAGCACATGGTGTAGTAGCTAGAGCATTCCTTTATTATGCATAATCCTCATTTAAAATAATTAGATATGTTTTAGTGTAAATATAATATAGCATTATCTAAGAAAAATTTACTTTTGAAAGGTGAATTTCCTTGTTTAAAAAATGTACAATTAGTTGAGCTTCTAGACAAATGCCAAGAACTTAGATGAGTCCTCTGATGACAAATATTTAACGTACAAATATTCTTGTTTAATGAACTAAACAAGTAAAGCTAGAATTGCCATAGGTCCGAGGTACACATATGTCCAAAGTACACCATTCTACGCAAACTGAAACTGAAGTTTGATAAAAATCCGTGCATTACTTCCTGTTATAGAACTATTGAGATAATCGTGAACAATGTCACATAACAGCGCTGCCTGTTGTGCGATTAACACCAAAACATAATTAGATTCATATTATATGAAGTAATAACGGAATCTGAAGTTTTATGAATATCCGTTCATTGGTTCTTAAGAGATAACTATTGGGAAAATTGTGAAAAGGGCAGCATAGCAGAGCCACCTGTTGGACGATACACACCAAAATCTCACCAGATGTATACACCAAAAACTAGTCTGATAATTCAGCAAAATTCAAGATCTAACTGAATCTAATTTTTGTAATGTTCTGTATATTAGTTCTTGAGATAGAGCGCTTACAAAATTTACATCACATCCAGATTGACTCTATAAGAGAAATTTTCTAAAAACATGTTTTTTAAATCTCACTAATTCTTAAAACGTGCAAATTCGTCAAAAAATTGAAATTGAAAATTTTCACGACTACAATACTTTTCTCTTGTAAAAGTAAAAGAAAGTAATAAATCTTGTTTAAACCATCTTTTAGAAGAAGAAATTGATGAAATTAAAATAATAATAATAATAATTGAAAATGAAATTCCCGTTTTATTGGGACAAACCTGAAATTAAAGAAGATGAGCAGTTTAAGAAGAGGTGCAGTTTTATGCAAAAGATTCCAATTTTACAATGTTAGCTACATTTGAGGGATTTTTGACAATGCGAGGCATATACTGTTTAAACATGATGTAGAATTAATCGCAGCTCCTCTCACAAAGTTAAAATTTTTGACTAAAAGACTGCAAAATACAAAAAATGATTCCATTGAAGCAATTAATAGATTAGGAGTATGCATTATATTTTTCAAAAAATATTGAAATAAAAATTTTGTTTATTTAAGTATGGCGATGAGAAATTGTTGTGATAAACGTTTAAAAATATGCTTTAAATAGGCCTCATACTGCATTATCTTGATTAGTTCAAACTCACCTAATAAAAGTAAATTTTAATAAATTCATGATTAACTTCCATACAAGTAATTACAGAAAGTCATTATAAAAGAATCAATTGATATAATTGCCTCTAAATTTATAGCTTGTAATGATGCATTATCATACAATGAACACCCACAACTAAGTATGGAAGTACCTCATCAGAATGCTCCTATATCTAAAATTCGAATGAAATCTACTAGTAATTCCGCATGAAATCACATTTATTTAAATTAAGAGGGGGAGCGAATTAACCCCCCGTTCTTCAACCCCTTTATTCTTTCTTAATAAACTCCCAAAAATAATCAGGTAATCATCTGATTAGATTAAACCTATACTCAAAATTTGATGCAAATCGGGTGTTTGTAACAAGAATTTTTGCGTTACGATCATACGTACGTACATACGTACATATATACAGAACTTGTGGCCACATTAAATCTTAGGATTTGGTAGCCTGATGAAATAAAAACACGTTAAATTACATTGGCCTAGGATAAACTAGAAAATTGGCACCGAGGCGGTATTTGGTTCAATAATATCATGCCAAATTGAATTGGCCCAGGATTTACGAGATCGGAATAGGATAAAATAGCTTATACCAAAGAATAGCAGGTTGAACTAGTTTATCCTATGAGCATTAGGCTAAATTCGTTTGGCCTAGGAAAAAGTAGTTTATCTTACGGGCCTTAGGATAGACTAGTTTGGCTTAGGAAAAACTAGTTTATCTTATGGGCGTTAGGATAAACCGGTTTGCCCTAGGAAAATATAGTTTATCCGGTGGGCGTTAGGATAAACTACTTTGACCTAAAATCGTATTTGGTTGGTATCATATGTATGTATATTTCTCTAGTTTCTATATGATATATTTAGGTAAAAGATTATAAAATGAAAGTAAGTAGATTGGAGAGGGGTTATTAGATTATTGATAAAGTATTGTTGCAATGAATAAAATAAAGAAGTAAACTTGAAAAATTAATTAAATAACGGGTGCTAACTGGTTTTTGTTTGAAGAGGATTTAAGGTAAGGTGTATTCAGGTATTGTTTGTCGGAAATCTGCCGAAATACGAAAGATTCTTATCCCTATATTTGTGTTATTTATCTCTAAATTAATTATAAAAAAGTTTTTCCGATTATAATCTCCCTCTGTTTATTTATTTAATTTTGAAAGAGATGGGGAGGGACATCTTACAATTGAAATTTTACCGTAGTTCTCGGCATTTTCTTAAAATATTTTTTTCTATATTGATAACATCAAAGAACGTAGCTGTTTTAGAAATGGGAGTAAGCTAATGCTGCAAGATTGGAACAAAATAAAATTTGCAGATAGAGTAATTTGCAAAGAATAGAAAAAATTGCAAAGTTACCTAACGTAGTACTTATTGTACTGATGATGTATAAAAGTAGCGTTTAAAACCGTTTGATTAAATAGTATATAACACTTATTGTGTTTTAGAAACATTACCTTTGTTTGAATTACAATTAAACGTAAACAAGCTTGTTTCTGTTTATCTATTTGCTAACAAATGTGTAGTAGAAGTTCGAATTCAAAATCAATTTTGAATGACGGAAATGTCTTCTGTTTCATGGAAATTATAGATATTGGAGCTGACATTATTTCTCATGAAGTTAATGGAAAGTAACAGAAACATAGAACGATCAAGAGGGACTTTATAAACGGATCACTTCTGCCCTCAAATTAGTTTGTTCACAAATGCCCCACTTAGCTTTTCCAGTAAATTGATAAATCATTAACATTTCTCCGCTTTTAAAGATTAAAATTTTATCAAAAATATTTATTTTTATTCATATTATACATTTAAAATATAAAAAGTCAAACTAATAAGTAAGTCAATAATGTTAATAGCCTATCAAATTGGAATTGGGATTTTACGTTTCAGATTTATAAACAGTGTTTTGGCTACTGAGGAGAAACGAAATGTCAAATAGCTTAAAAAATGTTTTACCATTAAGTCTACAGGTACGTCCTTGGGTCGTTTGATATTTGTGAAAACAATATATTTAAAATTTTTGAATTAGTCAATGTTCAATATTCTCATCATTTTACTTTAAACTTTTCAAAAACACACTTTTGTGTCTTTTCATTGGCTAATTCTTTTCCCTTTTTTATACATGATCTACTAGATAAAAAAGAATTTTTATGCAAAACATTTCTGCATACATTGCTGAAAATTCTTTGCTGAATGAAATGCTTTTAAATTTTTCATATTTGCGAATAAATAGAAAGTTGTTTTGACAAGCCATACTTTGATGTTTACATAAAATAATTTACCTAAATGAGTTTGTTGTGAACAAAAAACAATATCGTTTTAAAAGTAATAACAGTTTTTTTGCTTGTCTTTGTATATTTAGCTAATAATTCAATCTGAAGAGCACTCTGTATAAACTTTGAACTATTTTTTATTTAAAAATTTAGTTCTTATTTTTGAAGTTTTATTAAAATATTTTATTAAGTATTATGATTAAACAAAAAAATGCATATTCTATGACGAAAAATAAGAAGTTAAATAAAAAAGAAATTAAGCACATTTTAAAGTCATACTTCTTTTACACATTTTTGTATATGGCAGCAATTTTTGCTTCATAATTTCTTTTAAATTGTACTCAATAATTGTCGGTACCAGAATTCCAAAAAAACTTATCTGAAACAAACAGAGTAAATAGGCTTTATTAAATATAGTAATATAGTTGCTGTTTATTTAATAATTTTACTTTTTAAAACATAAATGTAAAACATTATTAATGTTATTGAAAATTGTATGATTGATATTATTATATACGCCGCAAGGCTCGTTCAGTACAACAACCTCAATAGAGTTAAAAAAGAAATATCTTTAAATCTTAGCATTTTAATTACGCGAATCTATTGTAAAACATGGGCTTAGAAAATTTAATTTAAACATTTCTTCTCTTAATTATTTAAATAGTAATAGATGCAGTAAAATATTTTTTTTTTGCATTATTTATTATATATTCAATCTGTACAAAATTTAGTCATAACACTCTGTAATAAATGCCCAAATACAGTTAAAACTAAATATTGGCAAATATATAGTTATCTCAGTTTACGAAAAATGAAAGCTGTCTGCTATCCTTTATAGTTCTAATTAAAGCTATGTTTGCAATACTTGGAAGATTGCTCTGGAGTTATCTAGAATAATTTTGTTACACGCTAAGAAATACATGCGTAGATTCACATATTAAAACTAGTAACCTGTTGATACAAAACTATTTGCCTTTATGCGTAAAAAGATGTGTAAATTGCCAAATACAGACTCTATACATTTTTCTGTGTAGCGCCTGTATAAAATTTTATCCGATAACTCAGAAATATACATTTTAACTACTAAACTGTGCATGACTACATGTGTAATAAAAAATATACATTTTGCAGGTGTAGTAAATAAGTTTTTAGTTTGGGATATAAATTTTGAACGAAATATTTTATGGCCGTAAAATAAACTTGTAGAACAAACACGAAAGTCGTAGAATAAAAACGTACGATTGTGAGTTTCCTCGCTTCCCAGCAGATTTGTTTTCAGAACCACCAAATAGTATAATCTCAAAATATTACAGTCCTAATTTATTAATAGAATTTAATAATAAATATACTCTAAATTAAAATTTTTAAAAATACAGAAATCGCCAAGCTGATATTAGTTTGTAGGGTTTTTTCCATTATCGATTTCAGTCACAAATTTTCAAAAATACATTTATAAATGACGAGAAATTCAGTATTTAATTCTTCCTCAATAAACTATCAATACTTACTGAAACGGGATTTGAAGTCGTGGCTTTTGACTTTCTAAGCAAAGTTTTTAAAAGCCTCTCTTTATTGTGTTTAGATGTGTACACATATTTCTGTGTAATATTATGTTATTACATACATTTCTGCTTCTCATTTGTTACACACAAGGCTATGTAATATCCTGTTGTTATAAATATAGTTATGAGAAAAGTATGTATTTATTACTGTTTAATATTTTGCTATTTTGCATATATCTATGTAATATTTTTACACGTGTTTCAAAGTAATATGCAAAAAAATGTAATCTTAATTTACAAAAACAGGATTCCCTGAAAGTATACATACTTAATGCAGTCTCACTTAGAAAGTTATTTTAAAGCTCAAAATAACATAATCATAATTTATGAAAAGAATTTCACTAAGCACACTGTAGAATATTTTTTTAAATATGCAAATTTCCCCTATTAATTTCAGTACCGAATTTTGAAACATACATTTATAACAAGACGAAAAATTCGCTAATTAATTTAATCTATATTAAACAAATATTAAAACGGGATTTGAACTTTTGGTCTTTAACTTTCTAAGCCTAACTACACAGCAACTATTACACAAGCCAAGTTTTCAAAAATCATTCTTTATTATGTTCAGATTGTTGTGTTTGAGCTGACGCTTTGGTCAGGGTATCAAAGAAAATATAATGTTATGTTTATTTGAAAGTGGAGAAAGCACTTTTTATTTGCTTCTACCCACAACTAGGCCAAATGATCGTGATAATGACAGCACATCGCGGAGAATGGGGGCCTGCAAACGACCCTAATTACCCTCTTCATTATTTCATTTAAAATAATAAAAATATTCTTTATCCAATGATGAAGAAAAATCAAGTATAAAGTTATAAAAATATAAAATTAAAAAGGTAAAAAGTTACCTGTTGAATCCTTGGCTTTTGATGACAAATAAATCCAGACAATAGGCACAAGAAATTAATATACGAACAATTTTCGAAGAAAAAAAAAATATATTTTATTTCATGAAGAACTTGTTGCTTTTTTCATGAATAAATATTTCTTCACAAATTTATATTTTTGGTGACTCGTACATATTAATTTCTCACTTGATAAACAACCATTTCATAACATATGTTAATCACAACTATTGCTATCTCCAAGCAATAAAAATTCTTTTCATAACATATTCTAGATATCTCAACAACATGTAATTAAACAATTTTCTTCATGACATAAAAGGAGAATAAATTATTATTTCTTTTTGAAAAAGAACACCTCTCATAATATGAACTTTCAAAACAAAATACATCATACTTCATATTGTATAGATACATGCCAATATTTTCTTTATAACGCCCCGTAAATATAAAAAAAAAATTATATATATATTGGGCCAGATAACGACATGAAGGAACTTTATGTAAATAAATATTTGCGTCTCACGAAAAGAAAAGATTTTCACCTCTGCTTGTTTGTCAGAGGACTGGCATCACATAAAACAATTATTGAAGAAGATTCGAGCACCAATAATAGCTGCAGAAAGATTATTTTTTAACGATGAGGTGATGAAAGATGAAATAGGTATTAAGTGGACTCATGATGACATTCTACATCACTTATGATGCTTCCACAAGAACACCAACCAGAAGATCTATGGAGTGCGCGTATTTACGTTGAATAATTCCAAAAGAGAAGGCACATAAAACGAATACATTCAGGAATGCATTAAACCACTTCATTGCTCCTCGCAACCTTAAAAAATCAGCCTATTCAAAAACCATGCGGGGATCACAGCAGCATAGAACGTAGCCCGTATAAAACGGCTTCAAAGGGGCGCGCACATGGCCCGAACTTCCACCCAAAACCTGCAGTCATCGGACCGCATCCATCACAGCAGGTGTTTCGTAGCGCAACTAACGCAGGTGGCCGCGAGCCCAGGGGAAAAAGAGAAAGGGTTATTGTAAATGCAAAATACGCCAATTTGGCAGATAGCAACAGAGGGGGTGAGGAAAAACTAAGCCAAATTACAATATACAGTATGAAAAGATATGTAACTAATAAGAATAAAATTGATAACCATCTTAAGAAGGAAGGCCAAAGCTGGTGGCCATGTACTTAACGGCTTGAAATACGTCACCTGTGAAATTTAATTTGATAGGTTAGGGGTGTGTCCGAATAAACGGAAGTTCCACCCAAAAGAACTAGCGAGAAAATTCTCGAACAAATTTAAAACCGGAAGGAATGATTTCAAACAGAATTTTACCGGCTTGGAACATTCGAAAGCTAAGTAAGAAAGAAAACATTACAGGCGACGAAATGAAAATAAGCGAAACCGAAATTAAATTTAAATTGAGAACATTAATAAAAAGGAAGGTGATATGAAATAAAATGGCTAATAAAATGAATTAAATTAAATATATGGGGGGGTTATGGAGTAACCACCACATATTACCCAGGGTCCCCCGAAAGAAAATATTGGTGAGATGACAAAATGAACAATTTTTCATCGAGACAATATTTTCTAACACATGTACAAATATACTAAATAGTTACACAAAATAAATGTATCAGCAATAGTTATAAGAATATACATAATTGTTGTACATGATATTTAAACAATAAAAAAAAATAATTACTGTTATGATAGTAATCCTTATGAAAATATACCAACTGTAGTAAATGTTAACATGAAAGGTATATAAAGTTTCTTCCAGAAGTATCTATCATATATATCAAAAAAATTTAAAGTCTATGTCTATGTGCAACAGTCCTTAACTTTAACGAGTCTCTTGTTAGGCTGTGCAAAATGCACTATAACAGTAGAATGCTTTAACATATGTCGCAATATGTGATTATACAATAATATGTATATTTATATTCTCAGTTGTGAACAAAAATGAAATATACTATAACTGTATATGAATCATGTTATAACTATATATAACATATATGGTTTCAAATAACACATAATAAATTAAATGAATTTGTAAGTTGAAAATTGAACAATAAAAATATATATATAAATGGTGTAGAGAGATTAGTTAGGCTCTCATAAAAAAATATTTACTTATATCACCACATAGCCTTTTAAGCTTTCAATAAATCTTAAATGAATAAACTTTAGTATTATTCAATAACACATTTTTGCAGAAAATAAAATTAATTAAGTTGCAAAAAGGATGGTAATAAAAGCATGATATTATTTTCCAATAAAAATATCTTCAAAGTGAATATAATAATTTTCAAAGAGAGAATTTTTACACTCTCATAAAGGAATATTCTTAAACATTTTCAATATAAATTGACAATAATTGCATAAATACCTTTAATACTATACTTCATTCAAAATAAACATAAAACATAAGATGTTTAATATTCTGAAAAAAAGGAAGAAACTTATATGAATATGTCAATCTTATATATGACTTGATAATGTCAACTTACAAATAAAAATCAATTGTGTCAAAATTTCTATATAGAAGATATCTAGAACATATTTACTTGTAATTTTCAAACATTTTTTTTAAAAAAAATTAAGTAAGTGATCACTTTTGCATTTGTCATAAATCAAGAATTTGCTTTATATAAATATATATAATGACTCATTAAACATCTTTGGATCCAAAGTATAAACACTCAAAAGTATACAAAAAAAATATTATATACTACTTATGGTGAGTCATTCACTTTCTATATTTCAACAAGAAGAGAAGAAATATTAGTATGAATAAGTTTATCATGCATTTTCTTTTCTCTTTTTCTTTTTTTAAAAGAGGTTAAATGTTAAAACATGCATGCATTGTAAAGAGAAGACACAATAGGGAAAATAATTTGATGAGTACTCATATTTATGTTTACCTTATATCAACTACAATTTCACCTTTCTTATTATAATGCACATTTGTCAAAAATCACCTTAAATACTGACATCATATTCTAACAAAGACAAATTCTTTCTCAAATTTTTTTTTTTTTATCAACTATTGTAATTAAAGACTTTATAAAATTTAAAAGTATGGCATACATGAGATTATGTGTAAATATTGTAAAAATTATGACTTATAGATAAATACAGTAAATAATAAAACTATTGAAAATTCATACATACATCCCGAGGATGACCGTTGAGTTGTACCAGGGAGAAGAAGACTTAAATAAAATGAAAAAAAAAAATAACAGCTGCCTGCAGCCTGGAGAAAAGAAAAAAAAAATTACATAGCGATTCTTCTTGCTGGACAATCAGTGCGGCTAGCTTCGACTGAATATATTACAAAGCAAAAGTCATCCTGTAAAAGGAAAAAGAGAGTTAGTCTATTTTTTATGTAGTTTATGATTGCGAGGACGAAGATCATAACTTCTATATTGAGTGGATTTGTTTTTAGCACCAGTATGAGTGCTATCAGGAGGAGCTTGTGACAGTACTGATTTACTGGAACATGAAGATGTTTGCTGGCATTTAGAAGAAGAAAGAATTTGAGGAGAAGTATTACAAGCTGCATCATGATTTGAAACTTGAATAGAAGAGTGTTGTCTCACAGGAGTGAAGGATGCATTATCAACAGCTGGTTGATCATGTGATGCACCTTTTGAAGAAACTGAAGGATGTTGCAGTGCTTCATTTCTCTTTTGAAGCTTCAAGATTCGATTAGTGTGAATCAACATTGGTGAAGCATGACTATTATTGGGATCTTGAATTTGAATGAGCACAGGAGAAATTATTTTCTTGACCACGTATGGGCCTTGTATCTTTTTGTTAAACACAGTAGGAAATTTTGCATAAACAATGTCATTAACATTGATGTTGGAAAACTTTAATTTTTCTCTGGATTTTTGGTACACCTTTTGTCTGGATGATTCGTTATTCTTGTAAGCTTGATAGTATATTTTTTCAATAACATCCATCAATTTATGAATTTCATATGCAGTGTTGAGAATTTTCCATGAAACTTGAGATTTATAATTGGAATAAATATCATTTATTTCTCTGCCAAAATGAAGAAGATTTGGGGAGAACTTTGTAGCTGGATGAGGTGTAGCGTTATATATGGATTGATGAATTTTTAGAGCAGTGGGTACATCACATCCTTGTGAAGCCATTGTGTTCACAGACGATTTTATTTGAGAATTGACACGTTCACTTAAACCGTTAGCTTGGGGATGGGCTACAGAACTATGTTCCAACTTAATGCCAAGCTTTTTGTTAAAATATGCAAACATATCACTAGTAAATTGAGAACCATGATCAGTAAGAGTTAATTCAGGTTTTCCATGAGTGGAAATATAATGCAATAAAGCCTTTGTAACTGACTCAGCACTGATATTATTCAAGGCATATAATTCTAAATGACGAGAAAAATGGTCTATCATTGTTAACACATATTGACGATTTCTCAATGGGCCGAGTAAATCCATAGAGACCTTTTGATTGGGAGCTGTTGGGAGTGGTGCAGGTAGGTATGGAGCAGTGTTTTTTTTATGATTCTTATTTACTAAACAAATTTCACAAGAGTTGACATAATTAATGGTATCTGAAACAAGGGTTTTCCAGGTAAATCTTTTCTTTAAATTAACAATGGTTTTATGAATTCCAGTATGAGTAATATGAGCAATTCTTAAGGCCTTTGCTCTAAGTGACACAGGTAAAACAGCTTTGTGTAGCTCGATATCTTCTGAAGAGAAATGACCATTATAACAAAGTAACTCATTACTTGGATTAATATAGTAGCCATTTAAACTTTTAGATTTTTTGTTATTTTTAAGATCTTCATAAATTTGTTTGATTTTTGGGTCCTTTTGTTGTTCAGAGAAGATGGTGTGATCAAGAATTTCTAATAAAGGATCTTGGTTATTATCATTATTAGAAGGTGAAGAATCACTCTGAAGATGACATGTATGGTGGATTTTGTCGACTAAACCACATGGAAAGTGAGGAATGTCATTATGTAAATCGTTTTGATTATCAACAATAGGTAGAGGTTCTTGTGAAGAAATAAGATCTGGATTATTATTGAGATCTTCAGTAGGAATGTGAGGAGTTCTACTTAGAAAATCTGCCAAGACATTTTCTTTGCCTGGAACATGTTGGAATGTGTACGAGTATTCAGACAGTTCTAACATCCAACGAGTAGTAATATCAGCAGGTGATGTAGCTTTTTTATAATTATTAAGTGGTTTGGCATCAGATAGTAGAATAAAGGGTCGACCAAAAATATAGTATTTAAAAGCAGTTATGCCTTTGTAAATGGCATAAAGTTCCAATTTGATGGCAGGGTAGTGTCTTTCTGATTGAGATAGAGTTTTGGAATAATAGGAGATGGGTTTTAGTTCACCATCAAATTTCTGCATAAGAACAGCTGATATTGCTGTTTTTGAGGCATCTGTATTAACATAAAACGTTTCATCCCAGTTAGGGAGATTGAGCATAGGTTTTTGAAAGAATATGTTTTGTAACTTTTTAAATGCATTTTCCTGCTCAGTTTTCCAAGAAAATTTATTTTTAGGTTTGGTGACTTCGATGAGAGGAGCAATCAATTTAGAAAAATTAGGTATAATTGATCTATAAAATGAACACAAGCCGATAAAACTCTTTGTTTGCCTCTTGGTTTTAGGCGTTGGAAAGGAAGTAATTTTTAAAATGTTACTTGTAATAGGAAGAATTTTATGATCTGTAAGTTGGAAGCCCAAAAAGTTAATACTAGTTTGCATAAATGTACATTTTTCAGGAGACAGAGTAATGTTATTAGCAATAAGGGTGTCTAATAACTTTGTGAGTTTCATGGTCATTTCTTCAAATGAATTAGCGCCCACTACTATATCATCTTGATATGCATAACAGGAGTCAATCTGAGATAATTGAATCACAGAGTCGATTAATTGTTGGAAAGTGCAGGCGGCCGTCTTCAAGCCAAATACTAAACGTAAATAGGTAAAAATTCCCCATGGAGTAGTAAAACTAAGTTTATCTTGCATATCTTTAGGTACAGCAATCTGCCAATATGCAGAGGGTAAGTCAAGAGTGGTATAATATTTAAATTTTGACAACTGCACCAATAGATTTTGAATCCTAGGAAGAGGATATGAAGATGGAATTATTATGGAATTTAACAATCTTAAATCAAGAGCCAAACGATACTTTTGAGGCTTAGACATATCAGTTCTCTTCTTTTTAACAAGAAGCATGGGACACGCCCAAGATGAATTTGACCTCTCAATAATACCAGCGTTCAACATTTGATTAATTTGGTCAAGAGCTTCTTGCTCGAGTGCTTGAGGTACAGGAAAAGGTAATGTTTTTACTGGATGAGAATTTAACATGGTAAACTGAGGATTGACCAGGTCAGTATGACCTAAAGTGTCAAGAGATTTCGAAAAGGCAAGAGCTTTACTACATAATAATTTTGTTAAAGCTTCCCTTTCATGAGGAGGTAAATGTTTAAGATCAAAGTCATTTGGAGATAATTCTTGAATACGTTTTCTCTTAATCTCTTCAGATGGCAAAATTAAAGTACAATATTCGTTTTCAAATTCTAAATCAAAAGAGTATTCTTCAATATCTTTTTCATCTACATTGATACATTCACCAATAATTGAATTTTTATTTAAATGAATATCGAGCTTTGAAACATTCTGACATACAACCAAAAATAAATCATTTTGAATGGAAGATTTTGAGTGTAATGATTCATGTAATACCAGACCCTTGTTTTTTAAATTGGGTTTAAAAAGAAAATATTCAGATGGAGGATTCAGATACTTCACATGTAAATAAACAAACGAATTAGGAGGTATTAATTCTCTATTGAGTAATTGTACCATATTGGAACTCACCAAAATTTTATTACCCATACTTAAATGAGGTTGCTTTTCACCAACATAACTACTATCACTAGTATTTTTAGATGAGGAATTCTTGTTAAGTATATTATTATCATTAGTAGACACATAATTCACCACATTAGCATAATCAGTTGGAAAATAATTAGAAAAATAAGTAAAATGACCATCAATATAAGGATTATGAAAATTCATAGCAGAATGAGCCATATTATTTGTAAACAAACCATTATTTTGAACATTATAACAATAAGGATAGGTTGTATAATTGTTGGACAACTGCAAACTTGAATTATCACAATTTGCACAAGTATTATCAATGTAAGTATCACTCGTTAGATTATTTGATATAGGCCTTTCATAAGAAGGCATTCTGTGTGCATCAAGAGAATATGGTACATTTGAATTCACATAATTATATTCAGAATTCATAAAATAGCAAGTAGGAGATTCATTATAATTTTGAAAAGGAATGTGCTTGTCTTTAAGTAATATAGACTTAAAGCTTGGTGAAATAGTAATAGAATGTTTGTTAATAAACTCAAAGCCAAGTATGGCTTGAAAGTGAACATTTTGAATTTTTGTAAGGTAAAATACATGATGAAAAAAATATTTATCAATCTTAAAAGCTATCTCTATGCATCCTTTGAAGAAGACCTTAGAATTTATGGTCGATACAGATACATTTCTGGATAAAAATTTGTAATGAAGCCTGGATTTAATGCTATTAAAGCATTCTTCATCCAAGAGAGATAAACTTGATCCAGTATCTATTAATGTGGCGATTTCATTATGTTGAACATTTATTAGGATGCATGGAAGAACATAAGAGTTGTTAAAAGAACTGCATATGACATGATTTTCTTGTATGTCATCATTATTTTCAAAATTTTGTTTAGATGTCAAATAATTATGTAAACAGGAAGATTTGTTAGACTTAGATGTCATAGGAGAAGTTTGGACAGCTGTGGATGCCACTAAAGTGACTGACGAGCGTTTGTCTAATTGTTGATGTTTGTTGTTGTTGTCAAAGTGTACTGACCCTGAATGAGAATTACGGGAGAGAAGGCGGTCAGTAGAACCAGTCTCCCTTATTTGTTTAAATGGTAAACATTATTATTTTCAGAAGAAGAAGAGGTGTGGCTTTTCTTTCTGTAAGGGTGAGACGAAACCTGAGTTGAAGAGTTTTGATTAGAATTACCAATAATGTTTTTGAATTTGTAGCATGAGTCCATACGATGATTAAATTTCCCACAGAACGCACACTGCACAACATCTCGTCTGTGATAAAAGGATGTAGAATTTTTTTTGTGAGAATATTTGTCAAAGGTTGGTTGATAAGGACGTTTCCGGTGAAAGTTTTGATGACGAAAATTATTGTTACGTTTATTTGTAGCCTCTTGTCTCGGTGGAGAAGGCGAAAATGTTCTAGTATTTCTTTGAAAATTACGAGAAGTATGAGAACTGTCCTTTTGAGTTTGTAAAGGAGAGTAGTTGGTTTGAGAATTGTGATAAATTTTATCCTTCGTATGCTTTATAGGAGTTTTATGAAGAGTATTACTAGAATTATCGTGGACATTTTCAGAATCGATACAATAGGCTTGATTAAAATTTTCATAAGATTTTTTAGGGGGAGAGTCATAAATATTTTGCAGAAAAGTTGCTCGTTCAAGAGCTAATTCGAAGGACGTAATATTTTCTTCTAAGATTTTACGTTTGATTTGTTTAGGTAAAGCCTCAAGAAAATGAGTAAACTTTAATGAATTAAGAGCAGAAAGATCCAATTTTGGATAAGCAAGTCGAAGTTGTTTATCCAACCGAAAAGCAAAATTTTTAACTGATTCATTTGAATCTAAGGTCAAGTTCTGTAAAGATTTTAGAGAAACAGACTTTTTTGTGGGTAAGAAATAGTCTATAAATGCCTTTCGAATTTCACTAAAATTAGTGTTCTTGAGCTGTGACTGAGTTTCCAGAAAGAAGAGTAAGGCGGTGCCCTCAAGTTTTGATTTAAAGAGAACAAAAAGTTCCTTGTCTGTAAAGTTATTTAGTTCCTGTAAGTCAGATAATTGATCGAAGAAAAATTCTACAGTCTGAGGGTTACCGTCGAAAGGTTGGATTGCAATATTTAGTTTGGCCTTTGGAGGCATGATGAAATAATTAATATAAGAACTCAATGTATGACATGATAAATTTGGTTATTTGGCAGGTCCTATGATGAACAATATATATATATAAATTGACTCGTTATTTAAAATATTGATGACTTTCATTTACTTCATACATCATTTTTATATGTAAAAAAAAAAGAAGAAAACGTATACTAACATATTAGTATCATATGAAGAATATAAGACCCAAATATTTTATGTAAATATTTATATATAATATGGCTCAAAACATAAATTATTATATGTATGACAAGAAGAATAATTTATCTTAGCATGAACAATAATTTTTACCAGTACCACCGTTAAATAATGCATATATTAGTTATAAATTATAATAATGCAAGAAGAAATATATTGATAAATTATGTTGTATATATAATGCACTGCTCCAGAAAAAGATAATATTTCAATACAAGATCAATATAAATATTGTATTTGATTACTGCACCATACCCAACAAAATATAATTATATAAAACATTAATCACTATATGAAGAAAAATAACTTGAAAAAAAATAATGAAGAATGTTCAAGCGTTGGTCACGGCTCCAAAAGAAAATTAAGGTGTTGTGTTTGAGCTGACGCTTTGGTCAGGGTATCAAAGAAAATATAATGTTATGTTTATTTGAAAGTGGAGAAAGCACTTTTTATTTGCTTCTACCCACAACTAGGCCAAATGATCGTGATAATGACAGCACATCGCGGAGAATGGGGGCCTGCAAACGACCCTAATTACCCTCTTCATTATTTCATTTAAAATAATAAAAATATTCTTTATCCAATGATGAAGAAAAATCAAGTATAAAGTTATAAAAATATAAAATTAAAAAGGTAAAAAGTTACCTGTTGAATCCTTGGCTTTTGATGACAAATAAATCCAGACAATAGGCACAAGAAATTAATATACGAACAATTTTCGAAGAAAAAAAAAATATATTTTATTTCATGAAGAACTTGTTGCTTTTTTCATGAATAAATATTTCTTCACAAATTTATATTTTTGGTGACTCGTACATATTAATTTCTCACTTGATAAACAACCATTTCATAACATATGTTAATCACAACTATTGCTATCTCCAAGCAATAAAAATTCTTTTCATAACATATTCTAGATATCTCAACAACATGTAATTAAACAATTTTCTTCATGACATAAAAGGAGAATAAATTATTATTTCTTTTTGAAAAAGAACACCTCTCATAATATGAACTTTCAAAACAAAATACATCATACTTCATATTGTATAGATACATGCCAATATTTTCTTTATAACGCCCCGTAAATATAAAAAAAAAATTATATATATATTGGGCCAGATAACGACATGAAGGAACTTTATGTAAATAAATATTTGCGTCTCACGAAAAGAAAAGATTTTCACCTCTGCTTGTTTGTCAGAGGACTGGCATCACATAAAACAATTATTGAAGAAGATTCGAGCACCAATAATAGCTGCAGAAAGATTATTTTTTAACGATGAGGTGATGAAAGATGAAATAGGTATTAAGTGGACTCATGATGACATTCTACATCACTTATGATGCTTCCACAAGAACACCAACCAGAAGATCTATGGAGTGCGCGTATTTACGTTGAATAATTCCAAAAGAGAAGGCACATAAAACGAATACATTCAGGAATGCATTAAACCACTTCATTGCTCCTCGCAACCTTAAAAAATCAGCCTATTCAAAAACCATGCGGGGATCACAGCAGCATAGAACGTAGCCCGTATAAAACGGCTTCAAAGGGGCGCGCACATGGCCCGAACTTCCACCCAAAACCTGCAGTCATCGGACCGCATCCATCACAGCAGGTGTTTCGTAGCGCAACTAACGCAGGTGGCCGCGAGCCCAGGGGAAAAAGAGAAAGGGTTATTGTAAATGCAAAATACGCCAATTTGGCAGATAGCAACAGAGGGGGTGAGGAAAAACTAAGCCAAATTACAATATACAGTATGAAAAGATATGTAACTAATAAGAATAAAATTGATAACCATCTTAAGAAGGAAGGCCAAAGCTGGTGGCCATGTACTTAACGGCTTGAAATACGTCACCTGTGAAATTTAATTTGATAGGTTAGGGGTGTGTCCGAATAAACGGAAGTTCCACCCAAAAGAACTAGCGAGAAAATTCTCGAACAAATTTAAAACCGGAAGGAATGATTTCAAACAGAATTTTACCGGCTTGGAACATTCGAAAGCTAAGTAAGAAAGAAAACATTACAGGCGACGAAATGAAAATAAGCGAAACCGAAATTAAATTTAAATTGAGAACATTAATAAAAAGGAAGGTGATATGAAATAAAATGGCTAATAAAATGAATTAAATTAAATATATGGGGGGGTTATGGAGTAACCACCACACAGATATGTACACATATTTCTGTGTAATATCTTGTTATTGCACATATTTCTGCGTCATGTTGTTACACATAAGTCTATGTAATAATTTGTTGTTATACATATAGCTGTGTAAAATGTGAGTACTTATTTTGTGAAATATTTTGCTATTACCCATATATCTGCATAATATTCTTACACGTATTTCTATGAAACATGCAAAAAGCCAGATATGTGTGCAATATTTCTACAATTTACACATTTGCTAGAATTTTCAAGCAATAAGAAGTTATGTACTTTGATTATGCCAATATGCACATATAAATAAAGGCTATAATTTTACAAAATGTGGATAGATTTTGTGACAAAGGTGTATTTTACAAATTTGTAAACATACATATGTGTAAGTGAGTAATTTACTGATTTATTTTTTACAGCGTAGATATTCTGAAGTTTAAAAATATACCTCAAAGCTCTCTATTGTTTTGATTGGTTTATTCATTGTAACTATACACAGGACCAGTTTTCTTCAGTCGGGAATACAATAAAAAATTAATTATATTAAACCTATTAAAACGGAACCTGTCTATATCTGAACCAGATTATAACGTGATAAGTTTATTTTACCTACGGAAGGAACAATGCACTTTTACACCTGCTTAAGCCAAAACCTGTATAATATTTGTGGTGTACCTGAGGCTGCCATGGAAATGAGAGTGAATTTTTGCAGCAGAACAATTAAAACAAGTTACATTTTCATACCGTTTTTGTAAAAGTTATAGTTGAAAAAGACATGAAACGTAGACGAGAGAAAGAGAAATTAAATAAAGTTCACATTGAAACAAAATAATAAAAACTAGAGAGACTGTATAACAGAATTACTTATTCCTTACAAACCCCTCCTGGCAATTTACAGAGAAAAACTATGGTCTATATGCATGCACCAACCTTTATCTAGAAATAAATTGCAGAACGCAAAATTTTCCTCTTAAAGAATTCGCACAAATGCCGATAGAGAAAAATATGAGCTAAATTTCCCCATAAATTCATGGATAGCCGAAAAGAAAATCTCCACTAATAAACACTATCTCAAATCTCAACCGAGCCAAAAATAATTAAAACTCTCATAAATATTGAAGATCTCCCTGCCAGTACAACATGTCGGAGACATAGGAACAGCATTTTTGCTGTGCTAGGTTCAATTGATAACTTATAAAATCATGCAACACAAAATTTGAAACGTCAGACAAAACAAAATATCCTCTGAATTATTTAAAAGAATGCAGTATCAGTGAATTTAAAAAACGTGTCTAATTGATAGAGTTGACTCCGAATATAGCTGACGTCTTACTGCATGATGGCTTTTTATCTTTATTCCAGAATCCTTAGGCAAATGATCCTTCATCGTCACTGTGGATTGCTTGGCTTGAAGGCGAGTGTCATATTGATGTCGGGGAGTCACCGTAGAGTCTACTTGACAACTCGGTCCAAGGTGGTTAGAAGTATTACCACGATGACTGAGCTTCTGACTCATAGATTAATCTATTAATATTTTAAGATTAATCTTTTCTTTAGACGCTCCTGATATTATAGAAGAAGAGAAGTCGCGTTTCAGTCATATTTTTCCATTTCTGTTTGCTATGGAAGTGTCACTACTGGAGTGATTTTTTGGATATTTATATTAATTGCATGGATTGTGGAAAGATTTCTTATTTGTGGGTTTCGATAGCAATTATGTTGAATTATGCGAGTGTTTTCATTTAACGGCATGGTTCTTAAGCAAATGTTCATTTAAAATTCTTAATTTATTTCAATATAAACGTTCCAATTCTGAACGATTATGACTTACAATCTCGTCTTTTGATGTTATGTCCATATTTCCTTGTCGTTGCATTATAAAAAATTTGGTTCTTTTTTTCGTGTGGTACAGTTTTGAAATCCATTTTCCAGGATTTTACTATAAGTCTGTGAATTATTTTTAGACACAGATAAATTAGAATCATTGGACTAATATGGCCGAGAGATTTGCGACACACCATTTAACAAGTGAGAATTATTACTTTCATTTTCTTAAAACTTAAGTACTCTCACCTGATCGAGGTTTACCGTCGTTCTTTCTCCATGTACATTTATAACCAACTTATTGTTCGGCACTTCCAATATTTTATATGGACTAACAAACTTAGGACCAAATTTAGCTACCCTTTTCTGTCGCGTAGGACTCAAACAATGTTCCTTTCAACAAAACGATATCCCCAACATTAACTTTTTACTCATTCCGACGCATATACATTGCTTGTTTTTCTCGAGGTTTCCCGAGTTCTATTTGTACCTCCTTTACCAATTTATCAATGTACTTCCACATAAACTGATTTTCAACATCAGACAGCATTACAAATCTTTGAAACGGAGTTATAATTATTCTACCTAAAAACTACTCAGCCAATGTTCATCATTCATTATTATTCATATGCTGTTGTGCGTTGAGCATAAGCGAAGCGTTGCAGAAACCGGTCCCAATTTCAATTATGAGAACAAACATACGATGATAGATTTGGATTCAAGTTCTATTAACACGTTCCGCCGTATTAAATTGTTGCCAGTAAGGTACAAAAAAGAGTGATAAATCTCCAGTTTCTCACATAGAGCCTTAAATATGTCAGAAATGAAACAAGTACCATGACCATTAACTACTTAATTGGTGAACCATATTTAGAGATGAAATTATCAAAGAGAGCATCAGGTACTGCTCCGAAGCCTTTCTAAAGGGAACAATTCCATCCATTTACTGAAATAGTCGGCTATAACTAAAACATATCTGAATTTATTAGGATTAAATAAAAGGATAAGGTCCAATTAAATCCACTCTTACACAGTCTAATGATAAGTTAATTTAATCGGAATTAATTTTTCAGCATTTTATTATTATATTGGATGCACGTGTTACAGCTGGAGAAATCAGCGCTTACTGTTAACTGAATTTTAGAGAAGCAACAGGAATCACAAGCTCTGGCATACGTTTTACTAATACTTAAGTGTCCTGCCAGAATGACATCAAACTCATTTAACATTGTTTTACGAAGTATAGCGGGATTTAATACTGTTAACTCAACTTGCGAGTTAACTGATTTTGAATAGAATAAAAGACAAGCTATTAATTTAAATGGTTAAAGCCATAAATGTAAAATATGCACATTTGCACTAGGAACTTCATATGAATTTTCCAAATATTTATATAAATTACGAGATTCCTCATTCTTCTTTTAATCGTTTATTAACTGTTATCTTGATCGTAATTCCTGAGAAGACAAAATACTAAGTTTTACTTCTTGCACTTTTTCATACTACTGAAGGTTTAGAGACAATGCATCGGCAGGAGAGACTTTGCTTAGTTATATAAACTTCCGAAAAGATTAAAAAAAAACTCGCATAATCTAATTTTTTTAATGCCTTGAATGAAAATCTCCACTAAGACAATAACTAAACAAAAACCATCCGCTTTCTTGAAAACCTGATCCAACTTAACTCTGTAACTTTTGCTTTCTGCAATATTTACATTAACTAACAAGACTTCAATTTTCATATCGTTTTTGTAAAAGTTGTAGTTAAAAAAGTATAGACGAGACGAAGAGAAGTTTTGCCTTAGTAGATTTTACTGTATTATATAACTATTGGAATAATATTACACAGAGAAATCCGTGTCAATGGAATGGCTAAGTGCCGAATTAATTTCTATTTTGGATAAGCTTCTGATTGTACAGTTATAGCTAATTGGTTCTATGACGTATGTTAGGGCAAGATTCCTTTATAAGCAAGTTCCGTTTCCACAGGTTGTAGTAAAAGCAGTACTGCACAAGCTCTGAAAATATAATTAAAAATAATAGGAAATACCATTTTCTGCATTACCTAAATATTTATATAATATTTCCATCGGCTTTATTATAAAAAAAAATTACATTATAAACTTGTTTCTGTTTTTCACTGGTTTTGTTGCGTTACATTCAATACTCTAGTTACATAAATGAAAAACATGATAATTTATGAAATTCAAAAGAATTTTGTTAGCTTACTAAGAATTACGTGTAAAAGTTCATAAATATTTTTAAAGGTGTTTCATACTGATGTAAAATATTTTATTAGGCTTATCAAGATTAAAAATACGAAAAAATAACCTTCGAAATTTAATGTATAACAAACTGTACATCTCATTCATTAATATATTTTCCCTTTTTTCAGAAGAATTTGTTTTGATTAATGACTACTCTTAATTTGGTTTATTCATAATAAAGGTGTTTAAAATATCAAGAACTTTGTAAAAAGCCAAGTGTATCTACCGGCAGTTTTTCTTCATAATCAGTAGTATCCTTTGATATATTATCCAAGCTAATTAAAACTGCCATTTATCTGAGACGTACTAATTAATTACTCTTGCGGCATGGAATAAAAAAAATTATGTTTGCTTCTCGTCTGAACATGCTTTTTCTAGATGTTGTCTAGTTTGGATAATTTGCTAATTGATTAATGATCATTGATTATGCTTCGTGTTTTAATAAATGAAACCTTTTTATGAAGTTTTATTTAATGCATTTGTTTGTTAATAAATATATTTTCTGATCTTACATATATATCTATCATGAAATTATGTTTTTATACAAATAAATTTATTTCAGTGATGAATAAAAATTAATTTCTTTTGTATCCATGAAAAATGAAATTTTTAACACGTTTCAATTCAACATATTTTAATTAATTTAAACAAAATATAATAATTGAAGTGAAAAAACTTCTTTAAACACCATAAAATAAATTAACTGCGCAAGGCCTTTCGAAAGAACTTAGTCTTTCTTCGTCATGCGCAAAAAAGACGTGCGTCTACAATGAATGTAGCGGCACGACTGAAGGGGAATGAGGGAGGGAGAGGGAGCAAGTAGAAGGAACAGCCAATAGGAAAGTAGAAGGCAACAGCCAATCACGGAAGAGCATAAACAAAACTAGATAAACAATGAAGGAGAGGAAAGGAAGAAGGGGGAAGGGAAATGGGAAAAAAGCGGGGTAAATTAAAAAATTAACTAAAAGGAGAGATTAAAATGAAATAAAATGTACGCAAAAAATATATAAATTAGTAATAATAATAAATAAGGAAAAAAATTAAAAATAAAAATAAAAATACATAAAAAAAATTGTTTACAATTATAAACATACACTTTTTTGCGCCTGACGAAGAAAGACTAAGTTCTTTCGAAAGGCCTTGCGCAGTTAACTTATTTTATGGTGTTTAAAGAAGTTTTTTCACTTCAATTGTGTATAACACCAGCTTAAATTTTTATACTTTAAAATATAATATTTTAAAAATAGAAATGTATTCACCTAGTTAAGTTTAATTAATTTTAACGAAAGTAGTAAAGTATTAATTAAATAAACTGACCAATTTTCTTCAAATTTAATGCTCTTTTATTCGAAAGCGAAACAAAGTTTCTCGAAAATGCAACATTAATCTGATAAACATTTAACCTTCTTTTATTAGAAAACGATATTATATTGAAACGCATTTGTGTTTCCGATGCAATTCATTTTATTATTCATTTTAAAGAAGGTGTATATTAAAAAAAAAAAAGAAACAAAATTGTCTTCATCGAGTTTTAGAATAATTACAATATCATTATTTTAGATCTAACAATTAAGCTTATTTTTCAACTTGTGCTATCAAAATATCGAAATATAAAATTGTGAATTATAATTAGAATTACAAAATAACTGAAGAACAAAAATATTAAATATTGTAATAATTAAATACTGTTAATTTTAACAGCATGCAAATTAGATTTAAAAAAAGAAACAGCATTTTTTAGAAGACTTTTGAATAATAATTTTTTCGTATTAATAGCTTTTTTCTTAAATCTAACAATTAAAGATAATTTAAACTTGTCAAAAGGCCTGTAAAAAGGCAAATTTACAAAATATGAATTGTTAATAATGTTACAGATATGTATATATATACATGTGTGTGTGTGTGTGTGCAATAATATGTCGTTTTATTTGAAAATATAAACATGCTTGCTTGAAAAATATTATATTGATTATCGTGGAATAACAACTGTCTTTTTATCAATGTGGGTTTAGCAGACGTAGTTAGAAGCAATGGAGTTGTGTTCTATGGGAGTTTCTCCAGTATAAAATGCAAGAAAATCAGTTTTTAGTCCTTTATTATTTTTGAGCATGACCATCAGTTATTCCACATCTCTCTAGTCTACCAAATTCCTAATAGACAACTTGCTCTAAGCCTGCATTAACTCAAACCTTCTAAATTATTTCGAAGATGAGACGGGAATCTTGGCATTTGAAAGTTACAAAGCATTCTGAACGCTCTTCCAAAACAAAATGACTCTCTCAAAATTCCAAGCCAATCTAGCCCCTCCTATTTTTACATAAGGCTTTTAAAGATCCATTAGGATCGTTTTCAACATCGAGATAATCCCACCCATTATCTACTATGGGACGCTAGCCGTGACTAGAGGTACGAACTCTTTACCTAATCGCGTAATAGCGTAATTTGCCCACTCGAAAAAGCGTATGAATCCCCTAGCAGACGATTATTTAAATAAAAAAAACAAAATTAAAGTTTCGATAAATGTTTTTTAATTCTAAAAAGGAAAATGGATTTGTGCACTGAATATAAGATTTCGCAATAAGATATTGGCATTCAATAAACATTCTAGCTCTTTTTAAGAAAATAATCAATAGATTATGCTAAGTTAAATAAAATAAAAGAACTTTAGTCATTAAAAATATTAATGCATTGCGGAAACTGAGAATAAAAGTATATTCCATAAAACGTTACAATAAAACTCATGGCGGGAAAAATGTATACATATACATGTATATATATATATATATATATATATATATATAATAATCTTATAGCAATCATTAGCAATTATTATTTTTTCCGTAATATTATTATTATTTTGATTTTACAATGAATTTATTTTTTTCATTTTTACTATCAAAAGATTGAGTTGTAAACTGTTAGTAAGGTTACTAAAAATTTATTAAAGCGCTAAATAGTTTGTGTTAAAATATAGTTTTACACCAATAAAAGCATTGTCAATCTCTATAAATAAAAGGAATTCCGAGGATAATTAATTAATTAATTAATTGAGGCACAGGGGAAAGCAAATCTTGGCAATGCGCCAACTCGGTCCAGAGGAAGCAAATCTTGGCAATGCGCCAACTCGGTCCAGAGGTATAAAAGCAAGATAGAAAAAAACGCGCAGGTCTGTGCATTCAAGTACAACCACCCATATGTATATGCTGAAAGTTTGTTCTGACGCTCACCCGACGCACGTGGAGTGCCGATGGTCCGGGAAGCGTACCATACACATAAATTATTAAATAAACCTTCAAATTAAGCCCGGCGAAGCGGGCTGGGTATGCTAGTATTAAATAAAAATTAATTTCATTTGTATCCATACAGAATGTTTTAACACGTTTCGATTCAACATCTTTTAAATAACTTTATAATGTATTAAAACATTAAAATGTGCTAGGCAATTTAAATTTAATTAATTAAATAAACTGACCAATTTTCTTCACATTGGATCGTTTTCTATTCAAAAGTCAAACAAACGTTCCTCTAAAATGCATCAAAAATTTTATAAACATTTAACCTCCTTCTATTTAAAAAAAGAATTCAAAGTAAAAAACATTTGTTTCGTTTCTATACAATTGAAATGTCATTCATTTAAACAACATGCACATTAAAAATCTGAAAAAAGAAACAAAACTGTTTCCTGGGAATTTTGGAATTATTACATTATTATTATTATTATTATTATTATTAATTAGATCTAAAATTAAGCTTCATTTTACACTAGTGCTATCAAAAAAAAATTATAAAATGTGAATTGTCATTAGGATAAAAATTAACTGAAGAACTTCACTGTTCATTAAAATAGCGTACAAATTATTGTAAGTGTACCAGTAGTGGGCCACGTACTAATAGTGGGCCACCAGTTTTTAAAGTTGAAAAACAAATTTTCTAGCCACACCTGTCAGATAACAAACTAATTGCTGATTGGCTGGAACCCTTATCTGTCATGAGGCAAAGGGACAACTTTATTATTCTCACAGTTTTTGAGTTGGAAGGGTGTTTTTACAGACTATACGAACAAACTAAATAGAAGCTAAAATTATTTTACATAATCATCAAAACTTCTAAATATGATTCAATATCGTGTATATTTAAGTGTAGAAATGTAAAACAAATTATAACTTCTGTACTGCATGCATTAAACCCAAGAATGGAGAGGTCCACTTCTAGGGGGGGGGGGCTACAGCAGCATCAGAAATTCACTTGGCCCACTACTGGAGCATAGAGGAAGGTAATATTTTTTATTTTAAATTTTTTTAGAGAATATATATTAAAAATTTGAATGTTTATTCTGATACATAAAGCTAAGGACTAGGCTAAATATATATATATATATATATATATATATATATATTTAATTCACTAATACTTTAATAATAATTAGATAAATGTCTTAAGTGGCCCAATACTGGTGCATTTACCTTACATATAAAATAAAGAAGCAGCATTTCTTAGAAAACTTTGAAATAATAAGTTATTTTTTTTCTTATATCTAACATTTAAAGTTAAAGTTCGACTTTTGCTGTCAAAATCTTATTAACAATACAAAATATGAATTGTTAATAAGATTACAAAAAATTAACGATACCCGAATTATCTGCATTATTAAAAATCTTGTTCTACTTTGAACGAAATTTTGGTGCTAAATAGATACCAGAACAATAAATCTATTTCTTTATTCCATATAACGTACGGATTCTTCTAAGTATAAGTCGAAAGGCGCATAGAATAGTGTTATGCTTCCTTTTAATACATTATTGCTTTTAATACTTAATTACCATGCTTCTATTTGCGTAAAAGTTTCATATTCAATATAAATAGATGCATATTATAAGTAACAATTCATGAGAAAAACAATTTCATTGGTAAATAATTGAAAGGTTTAACTGCGACACGAATTCGATAAAAACATAAACGAATTTGTTAGATGATTATAAAAGTAATTTTGTTTGCACTCTGCTACTTTTTTCAATGTTCAGAATTGATGCTTTATCAGACATAGTACACTGTTATAATCTTGTCCGATTTTGGAACAAATTTTAATGCTCAATAGCTGAGACTGTAAGAGCAAGATGGTGAGATTTGGAACTAATATTTGGAGTTCCTGTTGAAGCCTAGTTCTAATCGTTGAAATAGGAAGCTCCAAATGTGGCACGAGATTTGACTATTTTATTTGGCAGCTACTGAGTACCAAAATTTGATTCAAACTTGAGCAAAATTTTTTACAGTGTGTAGGATTTACCCCCACTTTTATTTTAAACAATATGTTTATTGAAATTATCTACCAAAGAAAAAAAAATATATATAAAACTTTCCAGTTAAACTGATGGCATTTTGCTCACTGGCTACGCATACTATTAGGGGCTATCAAATGAAAAGGTATGAAACACCGTAACTACCAAACCAGTTGAAATTTGAATATGCCGCTTTGGAATAAAGTAGTGAGACATCAAGAGATGCGATTGGAGTATCCAGCGTAGTTGTGAACATGCGTAGGCGCTTGTGCATGAAGGGGGAGAGAAGCAGACAGCAGAAGAGTTCCGTCCAGTTGACGTGGCTGTGCCTGTGAGGCTATCATGGCTTTCACATTGTAAAATTCGATGATTAAAGTGCAGCAAGGTGTCTGATTAAAGTCTGACGCAGTGAGAAATCTGATAACACCTAGCTTCCCTTTAATCATCGGATTTTGCAATAGGAAAGCCATGATGGCCTCACGGACGCTGCTGCGTTTATTGGCAATCGCATCTCTCATAGTCTCACTACTTTATTCCTAAGCTGCATATACAAATTTCAACCGGTTTGGTAGTTAGGGCATTTCGTACCTTTTCATTTGATCGCCCCTACTAATTGTATATTATAGCCTTATACTTTCAAGAGTTAATTCCGTTCGAAAAACAAATTAAGGAGGGCGTTCCCTTCATTTCCCAGTTTATACTTAATCATTGAACTCCTTAAACTAATCAGGCATATGATTTATCACATAAAAAGTTTGAACAAAAACTGATAATTCTGTATGAAAAACCCATTTATATCAATTAAGGGGAGTGGCATTACCCACATTTACCCTGTAATATATTTCTAAAGAACTCCAAAACAAAACTAGTTAGGGAAGCACCTTATCAGAATATGCATATATCCAAAATTTTAAGTAAATCGGATATTTTTATCATGAGTTATCGCGTTATGCACATACAGAATGGACGGGCACATAAGCTCCCAGGATTTGTAGCCTGTGAGCTAAAAAAAGAGTGTCTTAGAAAATTTTGGAATTATTATTTATTTCGTATTATCACTAGTATTCAGATTTTAGAATAAATTTATTTTTTCATTTCCGGTATCAAAAATTGAATTATAAAATGCAAATTTATAGTAAGATTACGAAAAATATTTTAATGCTCTAAATAATTTGTGGTTTCTTATTAAAAATATGTGTATTATCTTTCAGAGTATGCTACATTCTTAGTGTATTAGTGTTATTAAAAGAGATTCTTTATTTAAAAATATCTCCTAGTTAGCAATCTCTAAATTTATGTTTATTTTTAACTCCCTGCAGCTAAAACTACCATGTATTTCATTCATTTCATATTTTGAACATTCGAAAAATTATTTTTCCCGAGAGAGAAATCTTTTTTAAATGCAACATCGTCTAGCTTCAAAATACACGGGAAATTTTATTCAAAACTTTTTATCAATCTTATTTGACTTGCTTTAACGGAATGTAAATGCAACTTGCGTTTGCTGCATAAAATGTCAGTGCACTTTATTCTCGAATTTGTTTTTCTTTTAAGGCATTCCTAAGCATTCCAAAATACACGGGAAATTTTATTCAAAACTTTTTATCAATCTTATTTGACTTGCTTTAACGGAATGTAAATGCAACTTGCGTTTGCTGCATAAAATGTCAGTGCACTTTATTCTCGAATTTGTTTTTCTTTTAAGGCATTCCTAAGGGGTTTTCAGAAAAAAGTTTTTTTTTTCAACCCGAAATCTATTTTTACATGAATCAACAATTACTAAAAAAGAAATCATATTTTCGATTAACACTAGAACCTCGGGACTTTCGGTATACCTAGAACCGCGCAGCGGGTCAATTTGACCCGAGATAGAAAATCTATACATATAATAAAACAGTAGGACCCGGTGTGTCTGTACATTGAAGATAATTGACAAAAATGGAGTCAGGGCGATAAAAGAAAACCAATGAAACACAAAAAAATTTTTTTTGAATTTTTTGTCTGTCTGTCTGTCTGTCTGTCTGTCTGTCTGTTTGTTCGAGGTTATCTTCGTAACTACTGAATGGATTTTTATGCGGTTTTCACTAATGAAGAATGCACACTCCCGGGCAGTGTATAGGCTTTGTTTCATCAAAATCGGACAACAGACAAAAAAGTAACAAAAAGAAACAAAAGAAACTATTAGGTGCGCTGCTCACGTTTTTTAGTACATAACGTTTTTTAGTACATATAAAATCCAATAGATGTCACTGTGCGATTTTAAAACGCGCTATCGTTATGTTTTCGCCAGTCTACTTAAGTATGAGAAAGTTTCAAGCTGGCTGCCGTTCCATGTGGTTTAGTCGGTAGAACGTCAGTGCGCCATACTGATGGCCCGGGTTCGATTCCCAGCATGGAATTTTTTTTCACTATGTTGGCATTAACGCCTATAAGCAATTAAAAGAATTTGAAATATTGTATTCAAGGCGAATTTTCTCTCTGGGAAAATTTCCTTGCATTAATATGTCAGTGTAATTTTTTTTTCGATTTAATTTTTTTTTCGAAACTTTGTTTTTCTTAAAAAATTACAGTAAATATTTGATATTTCCCAACGTTTTTTGAATGATCGACTTGCTTTTTTTTTTTTTAATGTATGTCTGAACCTTATCTAACTACTTCTTCAAGATTTCTTTAGATAAACCGACCAGCGTAGCGGGCGAAGGCCGCTAGTGTTATATAAATATGCCCAAACACTTAATTTGGTTAGTTAAAATATTATATTTTCTTACAATAATCAATATTTCTTAGTATTTACATTAGATTTTACACATAAAGTCAACAGAAATTGCCTACATTTCAGAAAATACTATCATTCAATATTACATTTCATTAAGTAAGATGAAAATATACTTGACAAATACTGAACATATATTTTAAGCATAAATAAACTTTGACTTAATGAACAGTTATAAAAAATTGATTATCGCCTACAAATAAGTTTAGATGTAAAATCGAAGAATAATTGAAAACATTGCAAGTTACTTACTAGTTTTACTGTTATATCTAATCCAATTTATTGTATGCATTGCTTGATAAACATAAAGATTTTACACATTTACCAGAAACGTGAGGGTGCATTATATTTTGAATAATCATCTTTAGTTTTATTTTCATTTTTTTAAATTGTGATAAAAAACTCTTTTATGCTTAGTTTGTGAGTTTCTTCATGCCCAAATAATAAGGTTTTTTTTTTGTTTTTTTTTTGTTTTTTTTATGACAGAGAAATAACTTTTCTAGTACGTCTTCAACTGAGTCTTGAATAAAAAGACGTATACCAATAAATAATAGACATATGCTAACTATATTTCCGCTTACAGATTAGCATATAATCCAAGCATTGATATTAGTATAATACAAAATATTAAAAATTGCAGTCACCGGCGTCCTATAAGAAACAGGCTTGCCATATAGAGATTTCCTGCCATATGAGAAATCACACAGTTACACTGAATTCAGATGCTTTGTAGTGTATTTGGTACTTTTAAATGCATTAGTATACATAATTTTATTTTGTATTTTTTTAGGATTATCTAAACTTTCAACAGTTAGATGTATACTGCTAAGAAAAAAATCATTTTTACCCTTTTCTGCTTGGTAAAAAGATTTTGACATTTTTACAGAGACTTTTATTTGTCATCGTAGACATTTTACAGTTTTTATAAGTTTTTTTTTCAACATCTGCAAACAACTAGAACATGGTATGATACAGAATTTATCTGGTTTTGTTAGACATATACTGCGTAAACCTACTCACAGATTTTGGAAGAAATAATTGCTACTCATCTACGCTTATGTTAAGTCCTATTATATACACTGTAAAAAAATTTGGTCACAAATCACGGTGGTTATACCGTCAACTTTGTGACACTTCCTTTTACCGTAATTTAACTGCACGGTATATATACCGTAAAAAACTTAAAGTATATGTACCGTAATTTAACTGCACGGTATATGTACCGTAAAGTATTTAAAGTACATGTACCTTAAAAAAATATCGTTACAGCATATATACCGTAAATTAAATATATGGTATATGAACCGTAAAAAATATTTTTACAGCACAGATACCGTAAATTAAATGTACGACATATGTACCGTAAAAAATATTTATACAACATATATACCGTAAATTAAATGTGCGGTATATGTACCGTAAAAACATTTGTAATCAGTATGTATACCGTAAATGAAGTATACGGTATATATACCGTAAAAATACAGGATGATAAAAAAAAACCCTCCCACATTTAACAGGTTAAAAAAAACGACTCTAATGAGAAACTTATTTGTTAAAAATATAGAATAGATATGACGAAAGTTTAAAATGACTATTTTTCAGAAATGACTTCTGGAAAGTGTCTTCCATTCCGAGCAATACACAATTCAAGACAATGTCTGGAATCTATCATCAAGAACGCACCGTCTTGTGGGAGAATTGCTACTCTACCTGAATTACTCTCTTGAGGTGACAATGAGTATAGGTCTTGTCTCAAGATTGTCTCAAGCAGAGGTAGCAGCTTTCACAAGACATAATATGTTAGGTGATGATATATTTCAGATATTGTCTAGATATTTGCATCGCTTATAATGAACAACACTTACCAAGCATTATTTCTAAAACATAGTCATTTTAAACTCTTGTCATACCCATTCTATATTTTAAAACAAATAAGTTTCTCTTTACAGTCATTTTTTGTTTTATATTATCCTGTCAAACATGGGATATTCTTATGTGTTATTCTGTAATTAGAATCACCGAATATACATGGTATGCATGAAGTCTTACTTATTATAAAAATTTATTTTGGCGGAAAATATTAGATATGTAAGGATACATTTAAATATTTTGATAAAAATTTTAATAAGACCATTTGTTGGCCATCAAATTGTGCAAAGATATGTATACTGCTACAAAAACAAAAAAATACATTTTATTTTATTTTTTATAAATATTAAATTTTGTGTATTTGTTAAAGAAGTTTTTTTTTTGTCATTATGTATAGTTGTTGAAAAAAATATGGTAATATATAACTAAAAACAATGAATTGCGCAATTACACTTACATAGTTGTCAACTACTACATCTTTTTAGACATTTATTTTTTATACCTCTATTTTAAAACAGTTATTACTGTCACATTTCAGGTTTAAATATATAGCGAAAATTATTATTTTAAAATAGAGGTATAAAGATGCTACAAAAGTAGTATGCACTTAGATAATTAAAAAACAAAAACAAAAAAGTATTTACATATGACCGCTATGATAATGTGAGATGATCCCTGATAAAATAAAATGCTAATATTAAATTTCTTCCTTTCATTTCTATAAACTATTAAAACTTTAAATAATTAATAGATCTTATATTATTTTTATTAAATAGTAAAAATGTACTAAATTTTATTAAATATTAACAAATAATTCAAGAATACTAATTTCCTGAAAAAATATTTCACACTTCTTTTGTTGTTTGAAAGTCATAATTATAAAAGCTAAAGGATCAGAAGGACGTGAAGAGAATACAAACACATACAATTTCAAAAAATAAAGTAAAATTAATAAAAGTGGTCAAATTTATGTACATAAATATACATATTTTAATATCCTTGATAATTATTTGGAAATTGTTTTTTTTCTTTAATTTCTTAACATACAAATCTAAATTTTCTTACATTCAGTTAAATGTTTAAGAATATCACTGTCTAGCAAATCACCACTTTTGTATTATTTATTTATTTATTTATTTATTTTATTTTATGGAAATGTGGTATTATATTATTCTTACAAGAATTGATATATAGTTTATAGCTTATAATCTTAATAACAAACTTTAATTCTCCACACAGATCAAGAAAAGTAAAAAAACAGTTATTGTGGACAAAGTTGTTTATAACGCGAAAAATAATTAATAAAAAATGAAAAATGTATTTTCATTCCAAATTTCTAAATAATCAAGGCTAAATTTATCCATACATACTTAAAAATAAATTTAAAATTATATCAAAGCTTTGCATTTATAAGGAGATGGTTTGAGAATCACATAAAAATTCAAAATATAAATGTTTTAGAACATTTACAAAATAAATTAATATCATTATGATTCAGACATATTTAAAACAAACAATTAAAATATAAAAAAGATATTTATTACAATAATTAAATTACATTAATACACTATATCGTAATACATAATTATAATATTTATGTAAACTTTTTTTTTTTTTTTTTTTTTTTTTTTTTTTTTTTTTTTTTTTTTTACACAGTGTGTCATTTACTCTAGTATACAAATTCCTATAGCTTTGCCGACTTTATAGCATTATGATTTTCCGCCAATTGATTTGTTGTAGTTTGTACCACAAACAGGGTTCATCAACATCAAGTACCTTAAAGAAAAAGGTTCTTTCAGCATGGATATAAGCATTAAAATAAATCATCAAAGAAAATACAAAAGTAATTTGTAGAAATGGTTTCACAAATCATTTTAAGAGGTTATTTCAATATTCACAAGAAGGAACAAGAATGCTAATATTAATTCTACGGGAGCGTTATTTACAATTTTCTCGCTTTGATTTTAATATATATATATATATATATTTACATAAAATAGATAAGGATGATCTGCAACTGTGGGCTAGTTTTCTTTTTCCTATTTTAGTTATTAATTTTTTATTCAGATTTGGGTAGTTTCAATTTCAGAAACAGTTCTGTAAGTGAAAGAAAACTTTTAAAAAATCTTAAACTAAAATCTAAAAATTACCCTGGGTAGATAGTCCTCAGTTATCCTACACAAAAATAACAGGTAGTTTCTATTTCAGAACCAGTTCTGTAAATGAAGGAAAACTTTTAAAAAAATCTAAAACTAAAATCGAAAAATTAAAAATTACCCCGGATAGATCGCCTTCAGTTATCCTACACAAAAGTCATTTAAAAATATTAATATCCAAGTTAAATATTATAAAATAACACTCCCATAGAATTTACATAAGTGTTTTCGTTTCTATCCATGACTAGTGTGGGACTTTCCACGACTTTTAAGAACCTACACAAATCCCATGGCCAAATTATATATATAAAACCCCTTCGTTTATAACAATTCCGGGGTCAACCTATCCACGAGAAAAAGAAACTCATTCACCAATGAAAACGTTTCATAGTCCTAATGGAGCGTTTTCATTGGTCAGATTTATAGTGGGAGCTGGAAATGACGTCACTACATTTTATTTCGCTTTGAAATCTTTCCACGATTTCAAAAAGTACACTGTTAAAAATTTGACCCATTTGCTGCAGCGGCACTCCACAGCTTTTATAGATTATCTCTTTTATGACCAATGAGAATGCTCCATAACACAGCAAAGTAATCGTTTTCTATAAAAGCGGGGAAGTGGCGCTGTAGCCAATGAGTCAAAATTTTTATAGTGTATATTTCATTAAAACTTTTTTTTAAAGGAAAGCGAAGGTGCGTTTTAAATGCAATATTGTTACAATTTTTATATTCGGGTTGCTTTAATTTTTTTTTTCTTTACAGCCGTGAATGACTCTTGAGAATTTCAAATCTATCAAAAACATTGTGAAAAGTTACCTCCGATTTTAAAGGCAATCTATTTTCTGACCAATGAAACCGTTCCATAGTCGTAATGGAGCGTTCTCAATGGTCAGATTTACAGTGAGAGCTGTAAATGACGTCACTGCATTTTACTTCGCTTTGAAATCTTTTCACGATTTCAAAAACACTATTTAATTAAAACTTTTTATTTAAGCAAACCGCGGATGCGTTTTAAATTTCATTATAATCCCCACCCCCATCTACCAGATAGTTTTGCTATTGTTTTAAATGCAGATTTCTGTTGAATTTTTCTTTCTATCTTTCTTTTTTTCTTTTCTTTTTCTTTTCTCTCTCTTTTTTTTTTTTGTTATATTTTTTCCTTTCCAAATTTAATCGCTGTATTTATCAAAATTGTTTCACTCTAAAGTGGCTATGATTGACCACAATTGTTGTAATTTTTTATCATCCTTTAAAAAGGCAAACACGTCATTTTGACGGGCTATCTTCTAGTTTTCAATATTAATGTTAAAATAATGGGAAAATTTCTTACAAAATTCGCACTTGTATTTTAATATTTTTATACAAAGTGATTCTAATTTTTTTTTTTTTTTTTTTTTTTTTTTTTTTTTTTTACCAAAAAAAAAAAAAAAAGGGTGTTAGTACACACCAAGACAAACAATATTAAATAAACCAAGGGTCGTGCGGAGTTGTTAAGTAGCGCAAAGTGAACTGTGTTCAAAGGTGATTGGGGGGGGGGGGGTCAACTTTCAAATAATTATAGAAAACGGAAAAATTGGTCTATTCGTTTGCGGTTTAAAATAAAACTATTCTTTAAGCCAGTATCTTCTTGAAAATAAATTTTAAAGATAAATTTCAAAAAATTACGTTAGGGGGCTCCTTAAACTTCAGAGTAACCACCAACTAATTTTAACATTTATTTTTTGTATCTAATTAAATGCTTGCAAAAGCTCATTAAATGTTTTTGGAAGCTTAGATTTAATTTTAAATTTTGAGCTCAAATTCTGAATCGTTGGGAGGGGTTAAGAAGCGCAAACTGAATGCATTCAAGAGTAGAAATTTAACCCTCTCCCACCGCCTCGAACACAGTTCAATTTTGTGCTATTTAATCACTCCAAACCATTCAGAGTTTGAGATGAAAATTTAAGTCAAAGCATTTGAAAGCATTTAATAAGATAATATAACGGTAAAAAATAGTTATTCCTTGCTCCAAAGTCTAAAGCGCCTCTCTATCGGCATTTTTTGAAATTTATCTTTATAATTTATTTTCTCGAAATACCGACATAAAGAATATTTTTTTTGAAAACCGCAAATCAATTGACCAATTTTTCTGCTTTTTATGTTTATTTGAAATTTTGGACCCTTGACTTTACTGGTGGCTATCTCTTTTAGAAAACGTTCAGGACCCTTTCTTAGATGCGTTCGTAGCTATGTAAATAGATAGCACCTATTGTTGTCGCTCAGTCCATCCGCCTCTCCGTCTGTCTGTCCGCATATAACAACGCAAAAACAACCCAACCGAATCGTTTGAAACTTAAAATACATAATTATTACATAATTTTGTCGAATCATTTCAAATTTTATCAAAATCGGATGGATAGATCAATTAAAGGGTCAATCAAAAGTATTTCGTTCCATTGCGGTCAATGGGGAAAAAAGTGTCAAACGCATTTTAATCGTTTGAAATTTTAAATACATAGTTATTACAAACTTTTGTCGAGTTATTTCAAATTTTATCAAAATCGGATGCATAGTTCAACTACAGGGACAATCAAAAGTGTTCCGTTACATTACGGTTAATGGAGAAAATGTTTCAAATGCATTTTAATGGTGTTACACTCATTCGAACGTAATAAAATTGACATGCATCTATAAAGTACATATTATAATATACATTTTACATAATCTGTGGTGCAAAGAATATTTTTTATTGATTTAAAGGGCCATACAAAAGTATTCCACTACATAATGCTATACGGGGAAACATTGTTTGGGGCTTGTTTCAATTATAATAGACTATTTTACATTTTATGAATAAGATATATGTTACTGAGGTGTAATAACGTTATCGTACGAACGCACCTCTTTTGCTACGCTTCACGTGCAATTTCTAACTTGTTTTTAATGCGATACTTTAAATTGATATCTATTGTTGTGTGTATGTACTTTTTCAACTTTTGTAACAATTTCTTTATGGGAGAATAGTTTTATTTTCAGAACTGCTTTCAAAGTAGAAGCATCTGCATATCAAAAAAGTGTAACAAACAATTGAAAAGGTAGAAATGCACAGTAAAAAATAAGTACTGCATCCTGTGTGAAAAAAAAAAAAAAAAAAAAAAAAAAAAAAAAAAAAAAAAAAACATTTAAAAAAATTAAAAGGGTCCAAGAGGTCTGTAAATAACACTATTATAGGATTAATATTTAGATTGAACATTTCTTACTGAGCCGAGTGTAGGCTAAGTGTTTAAACAAAAATGGAAATGTCGGTGCTGAAATCCTTAATTTAATACATTCTCTCAACAACGCAAATATTTTCAAGTAATTGTTATTAATTGAGTTAAAATTTTGAGTTTTTTTTCTGATGGTTTATCATGTCATTTGGAAACAAAACACATGACAGAATTTCTCATAATGTTTTTTAATTTTTAAATTTAAAAGTAATTAAAAAGTGGGGTAATTTAAAACCTTCATAACTCGAAATACTATTTATAGAAATTCTTTTCATTTATGTAAACAGAAATATATAAGCTTTAATTCTGATTTAGGAATTTTAAAAACAAATAATTTGAATAAAATCTAAAAATATTTAAAGCAAAAAATTGAAAAAAAAAATTACTTTTTAAAATCATATTTTCAAAATTAAATATATATACTTATTTTAATTTGCTGAATCAAAATTAAAATAAAACAATTGAAAAAGACATGTTCCAAATTTAAACAAGTTTTCATTTATATAAACAGAACTATATAAGCTTTAATTTCTGACTTAGGAATTAAAAAAAAACATTAATTTGAATAAAATTAAAAAATATTTAAAGTAAAAAATTGAAGAAAATGTGATTTTTTAAAATTATATTATCAAAATTAAATTATATTATCAAAATTAAAAAATTAAATTAAAAATATATATATAATATTATCAATATTATTATCAAAATTAAGTTGCTGAATCAAAATTAAAATACAACAATTGAAAAGACTTGTTCCAAATTTAAACACGTTTTCATTTATATAAACAGAACTATATAAGCTTTAATTCTGACTTAGGAATTAAAAAAAAACATTAATTTGAATAAAATTAAAAAATATTTAAAGTAAAAAATTGAAGAAAATGTGATTTTTTAAAATTATATTATCAAAATTAAATTATATTATCAAAATTAAAAAATTAAATTAAAAAAATATATATAATATTATCAATATTATTATCAAAATTAAGCTGCTGAATCAAAATTAAAATACAACAATTGAAAAGACTTGTTCCAAATTTAAGCACTTTTTTTAACAGTTCTTGAGTTATAGCAATTTAAATACAAGAAATGGTGAAAAAACTCATGAAGAAAAAAGCATTTTCACAGAAAGTCATTTCTATGAGAATGATTGCTTTGACAGCTAGATTTTAAAAGAAACAAAAACGAAAACAATAATATTTCTTGTTCCAGTTAAAATCGAAACAAGGTTTTATACGTCATTAAGCAGAATTTTTTAATGCAATAGAACTGTTTAATAAAATTTTAATATTTTTGTGTCCCGCACCCTTTTAAACACCGAAAGTTACAGGTCGCAGCAAAAAATTAGCCATGTGTGGCATCTGGCGACAGTGAATCGGTAATTATAATGAAGAGCAGGGTATGAAAAAAAATCAATTAAAAAACTTGGTTTACTTGGAGAAGGGAGAAGGGGTTAAAAACCTTTTTAAAAAAAATTCTAACTAGAAATAAATAAAAGTATGCGTTTAATAATGATAATACTGAGACGCTATTTTAGCTAAATTATGTGTGAATTAAATGTACCGACAAATAAAATTATGCTATTAGTAATAGCTGAAGGTCATTATTTTATTATTAGCTATATGTGTTTGAAATATTATAAGAAATGTATCAAGCCGTTAATTAAAAAATAAAGCAAATATCGACTTTAGTTTATGTTTGATTTTATTTCTTTTTGAAAAATTAAAAAAAAAGAAACTATGATTAGTATTTGTGTAATAAAAAAATGCTGATATTCAGTCATATCCACTATTTGTTGCAATCACTATTCATATTGTAAGCCCTTTAGCAGAATGTTAAAGAATGGAGACAGGTGTTACAGATTTTCTTTTCTTCCTTACAGATTATTTTTTCATCAAACATCTATTTTGTTTTGTATTATATTTAACACTTTATTACTTAATGCAAAAACTTGAGTTAGTTATTAATAGAAGTGAATAAAACGCGTAAAATCGTTGCAAGTAAGGGTTTAGTTAACGCTGGAATTGCAAAACATTTTACCTATGGATTATTTTCTGCCTCTTTAGTATCTGTCGAAGACCATCGAGATCTTTTTTGCCACTGGGTAGTAGGTAGTTCCAAGTCTACTCTTCCACCATGTTCAAAAATTAAATTAGGTAGCCATATTCCTCCTCCATTCCAAATTTCCTGTTATTGAAAATAAACATATTATTTCTTAACTACTTAAATATACCAAATGAAAAAAAGTCTTTATAGGGTAACACCCCCAGTAAATGGCACATTAAGAATTTTTCTTTAAACTCGCTTCAATTTTCATTACAAAGAAACAAGATATTTACTTGGAAATATTTTTAAATCAAAGAATGCATATCTGTGCATCTATTTTGCCCACTAAAAGCAAACAAATTTGAAAAAAAAATTTCTAAAAATATATTTATAAAAACTTGCGGAAATCACCAGTAATTGGCACTTAGAACACCAATGTATGACACCTTGTGATCCAGTAATTGGCACAAGTTTATGTTACAAAAAAACTTTACACTTTGAATTGGGTTTAATCGCTTTAAATGAATTTACTATAGATGAAGATGCCATATTCCATGTTTTTGAGAGTAAGAAATCAGCATATTAGTCTGAAATGTGAACACTTTTAAACAATACAATATACTTATATTAATACCCAGTGATTGTCATGCTGTCCCCAGTAATTGTCATATGAAGCTTTAATGGATTCCAATTACTGATAATATTTCATATTTTCAAATAAAAACAAATGTTAAACAAAATTAGTCTATAACTTTAAAAGTACTTCCAAAATAAGTGGTTTAATCTCAAATTCCTTGTGAATTCTTTGTAAGTGGAATAGGTGCCAATTACTTGGAACTAGCAAAATTGAAGCACCATTAATTGGCATTAATCTATCATTAATTCAGAAATTCAAATATTTCTGTCGAAAATACTTTTATAAAATTAAAGTAACCCTTTTTAACCAAACAAAACTATTGTCAGTTAAAATTTAAAATATATTATAAATCAGATATTAATGAATTGAAAAGCATGTCTTCCTTAAGCCAAAGAAGAAGCATTTGCAACAAAATGGCTAATTTCATACAAGCCATAATTGTTTCTCTTTCCTAGGCACTATTGTCATCTAGTAGCATAAATCAAAATTATAATATTTAGCATAAATGAGCATATAACTGGTATATGGTCTTGCATTTTTAAAAGATTGGATATAAATCTTATTTTAGGATATGTTGTAGGATGTGCCAATCACTGGTGCATGCCAATTACTGGGGATTTTACCCTACCAGCCATTTTATTAGTAAATATCAATATTTCTTCTGGATTGCTTGTCAAAAACTGTGAAAACATGTTTTAATTTCAAAACATTTTGAAGAGTTTGGGCGATAATGACTATGAAAAGAAAAATAAATAAATAAATAAATAAAATAACAGATGAAGACCCCTCCCTTTTCCGTCATATTATAATTACTCATTATCGAAAAGCAAATGTATTTTCATAAAAAACGAAAATATAAAAACCATATTTTTTAAATTCTCTAAATAATCAATTTGAAAAAAATATATATCACACAAGGTTTTGACTTGTAAGAAACTAAATAGTTATGCTGTAAATCAATGTTTTTTACAGTTATTAATATTTATCACTTAAATTACGCAGGCTGATTTCGAAGATGTCAAATAGATGATAATTATAATTTACACTTCCCGTAAAACTTCTAATATTGAGAACATGTGATAAAATATGGATTGAAAGGTAAACCTCTTTGGTTTATGACAGGGGTGCAAAAGTCTTTGCGCAAGTTTCTTCTCTCCAGTTGCGCCTATGTTCTCACTAATAAATTTATTTCGTTTCGTATCATCTAATAATTTGTATAAATTTCTTGCTAAAATGCTATTTTAGCAAGACCGCTAACGCTGGTGAGTAGATTTTTACACCCCCGGTTTAGGATCTATATGTGTAAAACTCTAAATTTTGAGTGTAAAGTTACGCAATCAGGCTCATTCAAAGCAACATTTGGGACCCATTAAAAAAAATCATTTAATAATAGGCCCCTTCGCAAAATCAGACACTTCATTATTTTTACCATCTCAATTTTAAAAAAAAACTTTAACACAAAGACCGATTCAATAAACCGATAATCCGATTCAATAAACTCTCTATTTATGCAAAAAAGACAAATTAAAAAAATATTACTCCGGTAATTTGACTTTAACTGGCTGCTTTTTTTTCTAGAGAGGAAGGGAGGGGGTCAAAATTGGCCGTAATTCGCATTTATTCAGCGAAGTATTTGAATTATAAGTTACAATTTTTAAAATTTTCTTATTACTTTAATGACACTTATATTCTTATAACATGCCGAATCACAAAATACCGGATCGACTATTTAGTCAAACACTAGTTTTAATGAGATTTAATTGAAACTTAATATTTTAGAAATATTTAAAACCAAAGAAAGTCTTAATATAAACACCATTTCTCACTCTTTTTAAAACCAGTATTATGAATGGCATATACCGGGTGTCCAGTAAATAACTGACCCATTTTGAACTTAAATAACAAATAAATGGTCGGAGATAATAATGCGCGGTTTGCGGTATTGTTATTAGAAAATCAATAAATTTTTAAACATGTACATTGTTAATGCAGTTCAAATTTCGGAAAAAAAATATTGCGCTGGCGATAACAGGCTGTTTGAATACAGACATGACTCTAATTTTCATAAATATGAGATTTTCGGCTGGATCTGAATCTATATGTTGTCGAATCTGAATCTATATGTTGAATCGACTCTCGAATCAGCTTCAGAAATAGGGTACGTTGGTTGGAAAGTGATTTAAAATAATATTTGTGATTGAACCACCCCCCCCCCTCATTTCCCCTCCTCAGTCTTGAGACTAAGATATTATTTTAAATATTATTATATTACATTAACAAAGTTCCTATTTTAAAATTTATTTATATTCTAATAACAATACAGCAAGCCGCGCATTTTTATCTCAAATAGTTTTTTTATTTACATTCAAAATGGGTCAGTCATTTACTGGACACCCGGTACATGAATAAGCACGCTTTTAAATGGCAACTAATGTGTAAAACAGTCATGGTTTTAAAAATATATATGTATATTTTTATTTAAATCGGATTATTTTTATTTAAATCGGGCTTTACGATTTTTTTTGTGTGTTAATATACTATGTTTTCAAGTTTTAATTATTGTTATTAGTAGTACGGGATATATTAGTTAGTACTAGTTCTAATACAGTGAAACCTCCAAATAAGGGACATTTTTGGGACCGCAACTTTTGTCCCTTAAATAGAGGTGTTCCTTATTCGGAGTGTCCTTATTTGGAGGTTTCACTGTATTAGTAATAAATAGTACTAAAATTTATTACAGTATTAGTAAGTAAGGGAGAATGGGATGGTATGGGACAGAAGATTTTCCTCGTTACGTATTATTCTAAACATCAATCACATACTAGATGGACGCAGTGATGTAGCTAGTTGGGGGCGGAGGGAGCGGTCCGCCCCGGGTATCACCCAATATTTATTTCCAAATAGATATATAATAATCTAATACAATTTTGGAAAAGAATTCTGAAATAAAATTAATTTCTAGCGTAACGACGAAATGGAGTTAATTTTCTTAGAGAAGTCGAAATTTTATGCAGACTGGTGTGATTAAATAAGATATATGCACCACGGAACAAAAACTAACCTATCCAACGAGTGGGTGTCAAAAGTAAACTTTAAAAGAAAGAGGGAATCTTCTAGATACAGACACCACATAGATTTATGCGGATTATGGGTTAAGTAAAAAATCGCTCCTCTGTTTTTTTTTTTTTTTTTTTTTCTCTTAAAGCAGAGCAAAAGGTAAATGAGGAATGGTGTGGTCATTTGTTATAATAGCGTACAATTGTGAAAGAAAAATATAACAGATCGGCAGGGGGGGAATGACATCATGGGGGCTGGGGGTAACACAATTTACATCCGCCCCGGGTGTCACCCATCCTAGCTACGCCACCGAGATGGCGCAACAAAATCTTCTGTTGAAAACAGTTTCTGATGAGCATAAACTTAGATTTGTATAAAAAAATTGTGTATTAAAAAAAATAAATTTGCTTCTTTTAATTTAATGGTTTTACTGTATATTAATGACTTGTTTACGTGTAGCTGTAATAGTGTCCCTATTTAGAAAACCTAATATTATGTATTATCCATAATTTAAACTAAACTTAAAAGCAGCACTGTTGTTTATATAAGCAGTTTAACATAAAATAAGATAAGGGGAGAAATGGGACAAGCTAGCAAAAGGAGTAATGAAATAAGTCGAATTCCTTATTTTGAATAAGATAAATGTAAATTACTAATACTATTCAAATATTCTAATAAAAAGGATTAAATTTAAACAGAAATAGTTGAAATGTTGAATAGAAAATATTCTAAAACTTACAGAAGTCAGTTGCCTATTTTTAACAAAATCTAATCCAACGCGCACTTTTCATAAACTGATTTATTTTTTAATTCTTAGGTAATGTAGACAAACAAATGAATTACATATTTTTAAGACAAAGAAATTTAAAATAGATATAGTTCAAATTATTTATCTAACTATGTAAATTAAAGGAAAACATGAAATATAACCCAATAACTCACTTTAGTTTGATTAAGTGGAATCGCAAGTTCTTCCATTGCCGACAACAACAGTTTGACGTCATAATTGGTTGGTTGGCAAATACTGAAACTTATGCTACAACCCGTAAAGGAGGCTATGGTCTCGAAAATCTAACACCATTACTTTCCGTCGAAAATAACTTTTATGTGCTGCATTATCTTACCTATAATTTAGACATTTTCAAGGAAAATGTTTTGATTAGTCAATAATTACGATGGTTTTACTAGAAACAAGAATGATAATTTTTTTATTAGGTGCATATATAACATTATCATTTTAGGAATGAGGGGTTGTCTGACACATGATATCATAAGATATCTCTAGGAGGAGGGGGGATTTGCCTTTTGATATCGATATCATTTTTGACCCAATAAAAATTATCTCTTTCTTTGTAACATGGTTTTTTGTTCAAAATAGTACATTACGTTTTTTTTTCTTATTCTGTTATCTATTTTCGCGAAAATACAAAGCTATCATTAAAATCCCTAAATTCTAATGAAATTATCTAATTTTAAAATATGGTATACCCCAACTTTTCACATATCTATTCATCTTCATATGTGTATGCATATATGTATAATCATGGATCGAGAAACCTTATGTGAAATTTATTTGAAATACAGCTTGTATTTTCTAATAAATAAAAGAGAAAAAATGTTGTCCACTTGTTCTGTTGATAAGAATTTCTACGTCTCCCCCCACCCCCTTCGTTCGGAAGGAAAGTTCGAGTAACAAGAGACGCTTCTATTAACAAAAATAGCAGTCTTGCCATATCAGTGTTGGATTCATGGAGTGGCCCGGGGTAAACTCCCACCCCCCTAAACAATGAAATGCATCCCCCCCAGAAAAATAGTTTTTGTGTTTTCACTGGCGAAAAAGTGTCATTTCCCCCGGTATTCTATAATGTCCCCCCCCCCACGGAGCCACAGAAGTCACTCTCGAAGAAAAATGTTTGAATTCAACACTGCGCCGTATGGCGAAATAGCGTTATTGTCAGTACGTCGAGTGAGATAGGTTCTAAAATTTTGATTTAAGATTTTTAGAGATTTTGAACTTTACCACATTTTTAAAAATTAGAACAAAAGGATTGTTAATTACTAAATCTATGAGCTCACCAAGATTGTGGTCTGAGGTCGTTAAAATTCCAACAACGTATGCGAAAAAGATTTTTGAATTTTAGTTATTTATGAGATTGGTAGAGGAAAAGGGGCCGGTGTTTGTAGTTTTACCGATGGATTATCCGTAAATCTAAGCCAACTGACTGTTTGGTATTTTATTATATTTTTCTAATAAGCACATGTATTTTTTCTACTTTTATGATAATTTTGTCTAAATTTTGAAAGGGGGTGATTCGCGGGTGGGGGGGTATTTATAATCTCCAAAACTTCCCCATCTGCGCACACACGATACGTTATACCATTTGTTTTTTCTTAAGCAAGCAACGTACTAGACGCCAATTTTCAGTATTTGAGCGATGCGACTTTCGATGCATTAGTATTGTAAGGAAAGTTAAGAAATTGTGTTGCTGAATACGGAAAAAAGAAATGGTAAAACAGATCGTGCTGCCCAGCTTGAAATTTTCGAAAAATAAGAAATAGGTGCTTCTCTTTATTTTGCTTCATGGATTAACTCAACTTTGAACGGAAATTTTTAGCACTGTATTATTAGCTTTTTTCAATGAATTTTGAACTTTAAGTAATTTTTAGCTGACAAATTTCTTATTTGTCATAATTTAAAAAAAAATGTTTTTTAGAGTTAAAATAAGTTAATAAGACAGATATATAACATTAAAGAAAAACTTTATTAAGAATTTATGCAAGTTAAAAATGTAATAAAAATACTTGCATACTAATTACATTCACTTAAAAATAATTAAAATGTTACATACTTCTTTGTCTCGCACGTCCGGTAAAAGGATCCAACTGAATGAAACACAAAGAGCATAAAAAGATGAATAAATCCTTTTAACGTATGTCACTGGTATACAGGGTGTTTCTAAATTCATGGTACAAATTTTAAGGAGTGATAGTACACATCAAGACAAACAATATTAAATAGGAAACTAAGGTTCACAAACGTCTTCCGAAGGAGATAGGCGCCATTAAAGTTTAGGGTCCAAAATTTAAAATGATTATAAAAAACAGAAAAATTGGTCGATTCGTTTGCGGTTTACACTAAAATTATTTTTTTATGTCAGTATTGTCTTGAAAATAAATCATAAAGATAAATTTCAAAAATTGTCGATAGTGGGCGCTTTAGACTTTGGAGTAACGAACAACTATTTTTTACCGTTATTTTTTGCATCATTAATTTTTTTAGAAGCTTAGACATAAACTTAAACTTTGAGCTCAAAATCTAAATCTCTGGAAGTGGTTAAGTAGCGCAAACTGAACTGTAGGGAAAGGTTCAAATTTCAAATGATTATAAAAAAAGAAAAATTGGTCAATTGATTTCTAATTTTCACCAAAAGTATTCTTTATGTCAGTATTATTGTGAAAATAAATTATAAAGATAAAATTAAAAAAATGCAGATAGAGGACGCTTTAGACTTTGGAGTAACGTACAACTATTTTTTTACCGTTATTTTTCGCATCTCATAATTTTTTTTAGAAGCTTAGACATAAACATAAATTTTGAGATGGAAATCTGTATCGTTGGGAGTGGTTAAGTAGCGCAATCTGAACTGTGTTCAATGGGGGTGGGAAGGTTCAAATTTCAAATGATTTTAAAAAACGGAAAAATTGGTCGATTCGTTTGCCGTTTTCGCTAAAACTATTCTTTTTGTGAATATTTCCTTGAAAATAAATTTTAAAGATTAATTTCAAAAAATACCGTTAGAGGGCGCCTTAAAATTTAGAGTAACCAACAACTATTTTTAATAGTTATTTTTTGTATCTAATTAAATGCTTGAAAATGCTTAGATTTAAATTTTGAGCTCAAATTCTAAATCGATGGAAGAGGTTAAGAAGCGCAAACTGAAATGTGTTCAGGAGTGTAAATGTTATTCTCCCCACCCCTCGAACACATTTCAATTTTACGCTACTTAATTACTCACAACGATGCAGATTTTGAGCTCAAAATTTAACTTTGAAAATTTACAAGCATTTAATTATATACAGAAAATAACGGTTAAAAAAAAATGTTGGTTACTCTAAAGTTTAAGGCGCTTTCTAACGGTATTTTTTGAAATTAATCTTTAAAATTTATTTTCAAGGAAATATTGACATAAAGAATAGTTTTAGCGAAAACGGCAAACGAATCGACCAATTTTTCCATTTTTTATAATCATTTGGAATTTGAACCTCCCCACCCCCATTGAACACAGTTTGCGCTTCTTAACCACTCCCAACGATTCAGATTTTAATCTCAAAATTTAAGTTTATGTCTGAGCTTCTAAAAATATTCATGAGATGCAAAAAATAACGGTAAAAAATAGTTGTAGGTTACTCCAAAGTCTAAAACGCCCTCTATCGGCAGTTTTTGAATTTTATCTTTATAATTTATTTTCAAGATAATACTGACATAAAGAATAATTTTAGTGAAAATCGCAAATCAATTGACCAATTTTTCCGTTTTTAATAACCATTTGGAATTTGAATCTCCCCCCACAGTTCAGTTTGCGCTGTTTAACCACTCCCAACGATTTAGATTTTGAGCTCAAAATTTACGTTTATGTCTAAGCTTCTAAAAAAATTTAATGAAATGCAAAAAATAACGGTAAAAAATAGTTGTTCGTTACTCCAAAGTCTGAAGTGCCCTCTATCAGCATTTTTTGAAATTCATCTTTATAATTTATTTTCAATACTGACAATACTGACATAAAGAATTGTTTTAGTGAAAACCGCAAACGAATCGACCAATTTTTCTGTTTTTTATAATCATTTGAATTTTTGGACCCTAAACTTTAATGGCGCCTATCTTCTTCGGAAGACTTTTGGGACCCTTAGTTTCCCATTTAATATTTTTTGTCTTGATGTATACTCTCACCCATTAAAGTTTGTACTATGAATTTAGAACACCCTGTATATTCAATGGTACACAATATTATAATTTTAATTTCATGACTTTGAATAACTGATTAATTACACTAGTTTAAAATTAATTACACTAGTTTCACGTCTACCAATGCTATAATTCTTCAATAAAAATTAAGGATTGGTTGAACTCATTCATTAGATTGAAATTTCACACTAGAAAAATGACATCTATCCAGGCCGTCGAGAGTCGTGACATGCCCAGGATCAGTCACACATTCCCTTCCCTCTTATACAGACTCTGAAGATACATAAAAAGCATGTGAATCTTTAATAATACCTCCTCGACTTTGAAGATTACTTTGTTCGAATCTCATAAAATTAATTATTTATTTTCCTGATTTTAAAGATACTAATTAGATATTAATACTATTTAACAAAAGTAATTATAGACCTTTCCTTTTTTATTGTTACGTTATGGTATACGTAAAAATTATAATGTATGGATTTTTTTATTCCTAATATACCTTAAAAATACGGTACTCATATCGTAAAGAATGAAAGTAGTAGAAGCACCGTAAAATTTAGGTACACCTATTGAAATGCTACAAAAATGTTTAGAATGTCATTTATCTTACTGAAAAATAATTATTTTACGGTATAAATACCGAGTTTTTACTGAGAAACAATCATTTTACTGTGTAAATACCGTTTTCAATCGAAAGGGAACAAAATCTATTTTTTTACGCTCAATATAACTTAGAAATACGGTATTCATACCGTAAAGAGTGAAAATGGTAGTAGTACCGTGAAATTTACATTACATCTACTGGAATTTTACAAAAATTTTTTACAGTGTAGTTAGTCTTGCAGTTTTCTAGTCATTTTCTTTATTTCCATGTGTGAATGCGCAAGTTATTGCTTATTTATTTTTTTCAGATTTTCATGAGTATAAAACTCAAACTTTGTCACTTTTGTTCAAATTTTTAATTCTTCCTTTTTATATCCGATTTATTTAAATGATAACTACCAAACAAATTTCGTTCATTACTGATAGATTTTCAACTACATTCTAATGAAAAATATCCTACAATATTAAGTGTATAGGAAGAGTCGTAGTCATTTTAATTTTTATCATTAGAATTTAACTTTCTTCATTTACAGGCAGATATACACCCTGAATTATTTACATTCTCAATCATTTTCAGATAATAGGTGTAATTATTCCAAAGTTCCTTTGACAGTAATATTAACACATCGGAAATCGTATCTATACTTTCAATAAATGAAGAATAAAAGCAACTTCAGTAGTGCTTCTAAATATTTGTTGTAATTTTCCACTGCAATCATCCATTCTTCACATCATGAATATTAGATCTTGATTGGAAATTATTACTATTCCCCCTTCCAATTTATGCGTATTAAAGGAATTAGGAGATAGACAGATATACTTTCTTATTACTTCAGAAAAATGAATCTCTATTTTGTTATTTATGCGCAAAAACTTATTACGGGTCAAATTGACCCGCTTCGCGGTTCTAGGTATAAGTAGTTATAAATGAAAAAATATTTATGTCATAAGCTATTAAATACGAAAAGTTGTTGTTTACCTTAAAATATTAAAAGTCAGAAAAGGAAACATTTTTTCAATGAAAACTATTCGCGCAGCGAGAAATTAAACATCGATTTGGGTCAAATTGACCCGCTCCGCGGTTCTAGTGTTAACATATTTTAACCAAATTTCAGTTTACTAAAATTAATCGTAAATGTTAAAACATAAAATTGATAGAGCTGACGCAGTTTTTTAAATTTTCTAATATCAGTTTAGTTTAATGTTTCATATTCTTATTTACTATATAAATTTTTATCAGTAAGCAAAATAAAAATTTAAGAGGTAATTGTTTTTTATGATAATATTAAGAGGCATATTTGTATTACGTAAAAGTACTGAGCAAAAGATTAGTAGCATAAAATAGCATAGATCCAAAGCAAAGTTAAAAAATTAACATTAATGAGTGTAGATGAATTTTCGGAAACTTTGCTGACACTTTCACTTAACTACGTAGCAAAAACCAGGAATTGGTTTTTATAAAGACATAAATGACCTTTCACAGATATCATATTATTTTAAATTTAGCGAATCTTAAGTCTTTCTTTATTAATAAGTGTATTTTTAAAATCAAGTTTTAACACTGTAATCAGACATTTCAGACGAAAAACATATATTTTTATAAATAGAAACAGATACATAAGTTCATTATTATACATTTCTATTTCCACTCAGAATTTTTGTTCATTTTTAGCATCCTACAAACTTTTTTATACAATTATTATTTCATTTTTGTTATGCATATATATATGCGTGTGTGTGCATATCAGATATGCTTGTTCTATTTTCATATTAAAACTGCAAGAAGTGAACAACAACATTAAAAAATTGTGATAACTGATATATAATTAAAACCAATTTGCATAGATGGCATTTAATTCAACGATCATACGATTTTTACCTAAACTACGTAGTAACTTTATTAATAAAAAATTAAAACTTGATAATAATAGTTATCTGATATCTCACCTCAGCACGTGGGAAGCTATAGAAATTTGTTTTGCATCGATTGACCTCAGTATGGCACTGTACTCGTCAATAGTTGAAAACTAAAACGCCTAACAGGAACACTTCACATTACACTTGTAATAAAAATACGGGGAATATACAATTACGGTTATCCTGCATCTGACAAGATAGTCATGACCAGTGATGTAGTCTTTAAAAACAACAGAGTACACGCTCAAGGGCAGAGGACATATCTTAGAGTAAATATACCATAGCTTTATTGGAAAACAGAGGGTATACGGTGTTCCTTAAAAACAGAGGGTATACGGCATATACTCACGTATACCCTCCACTACATCCCTGGTCATGATGCTATACTTGAAATGTGATTGTGCTCTTTAAGTGATTGTGCGGCACATCTAGACACTAAAAAGCTTTAAAAAGCGACTCAGGAAGGATGACTGCATTTTGTTTTGAAGAAGATGATTTATAAATTCAATTCATTTGACGTAAAATTAAGGCAGAGTGAGAAAAACAAATGCTTCGACACTTCGACGTCAGTAGTGGACGCGACATCAAAATTGCAGGAAGTGTCAATCAGCACTTTGAGACTTGCAATGAATGGGAAATTTTGGGAACTTCAAACATGTCTGTCTGCACGGTTTGTAGAATTTAGCTGACCATGGAATATTTTGTGCACATGCAGTTTTTATTTCTATCTCCAATATTCTGACAATATTCAAAATTACAGAATATGGGCAAGATGAGAATCCATTTGAAATGCGTCTATTTATTTTGCAAAGTTCACTATGTGTTGCGGATATACAGGAACATTGAACACTTATCAATCCGGCAGTAGTCGGCTTCTTTTTCTTAACGGTTTCTTCAATTTCTGTTTGTCACGCATTTTTTTCTTTTGTATAGAGACATTTAAAACCGATTTTTTTTTCTATCTGGTGTTGAACAACCTAGTCGCAGTAGATATGCCCTGAACAAAGTGTTTCACAACAGCATGTCACGTTTTTTTATTTAGCACCCAATGACGAGTATCGCGTCATCTATGAGTTATTTTTCATTTACAAATTAATTCTAAATTCTACACGTGTGAGGAAGTGACCTTTGTGATAAAGACACTCTAGCATTTTTGTGAGATCCTGACGTCAATGGTTTAACATGTGTAGCGTGGAAGCGACATCTATCTCCTCTTTTACTTTAACTTTCTAGAGCGTGTGTGTCTTCCTCGGTTCTACAAGTTATGTCGTGGTTAGAATCAATATGCAAATTTATAGTATCTCAGTTTGCAGCATATAAAAGCTTTGAGTGTGAATGTGTGTGTGTGGATCTAGCGGCGCAAGCCAGCAAGTGGTGTGTAGCGACGCAGGCCCGCTAGTAGTGTGTGAAGAAGCAGTAAATTGAATTATATCGGAGTTATAGCAAGTTATTATTGAGCCTCTAGTTAGATAGCAAGGAGTTTTGCAGTAAGCCGCCAGCATCATTTGCCGACTTAGTTTATTCAGAGCAGAGCTATTCAAGGAGATTGCCGTTGGTAAGATAATTTAGTTAAGACTATTTTAGACAATAAAGAGTGTGTTACGGCCACGGGCTGTCTAATAAAGCTTTTACCTAGCAGTTTAGCTGAAGGCTAAGTGTGAAGTTGATTTGAAGTGCCCCGACTGAGTTTAGTGCCGGAGCTGTGAGTATGTTTATGAGTTAATCTTTTAGTATTGTGGCTAGTTGTTGAAATTAATGAACTGAAAGCTCCACCTCCCCTGAGCCCAAACAATTTAAATAAACTGGTTTTAACTTATATCTCGAGTTATGTATTCATTTCACCCCCACGTCGAGCATCCATCCGTTACACACGTACATTGAGATGAAATATCACATCATTCTTACCAGTGTTTATTTTTTTACAAACTTTTAAAGCTGTCACTTTAAGTATAATTACATTTTGCATCAATGTTTAAAAGAATAATGCAAAATAATTTATAATCTACAACATTTATGAGTGGTTACCGTTTGGTAAAAAGAAAACAAGAATTTAGTTTATTTTTCGGTGAAGAATAAAATAATTTCCCTCAACTCTTAAAAACTAACGTCATTTTACATCTAAACTCTTGAATACTTTCGTAATACTTTTTGTTTAGAGTCTATTCAAAGATCTGGATGAAAGAAAACTTAGAAACTTTAACATTTTTTGCTAATTATCTTTTTACTACTTTATATTACATGTTTTTAATGTTTAAAATAAAGGGCCTTTATGGTAATGCATTAAGTTTAATAAATCAAAATAAGCGCACATTCTAAAGACACTTTAAAAAATCATATAACAGTGACAAAACAGTTTTAATATATTTTCCAAAAATGTTGCTGCAAAAAAGTATCAAAACACTTTATTTGATTTCTCCTTGCGAAAATAAAAATTGATTTTCTGGGGAAAATTTTCAGATAGAGAAAATGAACAAATAAATTTTGAAGAGCCACAGTATAAATCAATAAATAAGATTATAAATCTAAATTCCATTTTTTTTTTCTTTTGGGGAAAATCGTTTGCTTTCCAACGTATAAAATAAAGGGTTTCTTGTTTCTTTCAATATATTATGTAAAAATATTATTTACATTTTTTATCAAATTAATTTATATCCCAACAACAGTAATTGAATACAAGAAATGCATTTAATGAAATTTAAGATATATAGAATTTAAAGATAAAAAATGTTATAAAAAAAAACAGATATCAAACATTTTTATCCAATGTACTTGATCGACCTTTATTTGTGACTTACATTGTGTATAGATACATATTTATTTATTTATTTATTTTTATTTTTATTTTTTAATAATATTAATTCTAAAAAACTCAACTTCGAAACAAAGCATATATATGAGAACTATAATAATGCTAAACAATAAAGAGAAGGTGGTAATACAAAACTTTTCACCATATCTATTAACCATATTAGTATAAACTATCTGTATTACAAAGGCCAAACGTATCTGTGCGTAACGCATACGTCGTTATGAGAATGGCAACAAATTGAAATTTGAAATGAAATTTCGGTTGAAAATTTGAAATCTTGACTATCGCAAATTTTTAGTTTCTACACCATCCTAAAGCAGAAAAAAATGCTTTTTGTTTAAAAACTGTATCTTAATTTATTTTTGATATTTTTTTGTGGTTTTTAATACCGCTTTTCTAATTATGGCGGCGAAAGCACTTAATTTCTACTAAAAATAAACGGAAAAAACGATAAAAGCAGATTGCGGTATCTTTTAATTGTAATTTTCTTATAAAAATGAAAGATTTGAAATTATAATGCATGCTATCTCGAAAATATCGTCTGTTATAAAACCCTGTGAATTTTGACTTTATTTTGTTTCTATCAAGTAAAAGATTTTTAGTTTATTACAAACTTACTTTACATTCGATACGATACATTCTCTTTATAAATATGTATTTAAAAAAATAATTGGGCGAGTTAATTATTTTTCGCTTTCATTTAATTCGTATCAAACAGCTGAAAGAATGCAAATTCAATAATACGTGTGTAAAACCTTTTTTCTGAAACTTCAAGAAATATAAATGAAAGATTTCTGATAAAGCATGGAACATATTGTAAACAAACAAATGAATCATAAGTTACCAATTTGCTTCAAAAATAACAACATTTTGTTGTTGTGTTTGTGTATTGTTCAGCGATAATGACGTCATATGTATACTTTTCTATAGATGTTGTTTAACAATAGATAGTAACACAGAATGCTTTAGCGAACGCATATGACTTCATTTTATTAAAAAAACGTATATTTTAATTCTTAAGAATGAAATATCTTTTGTAGGAGTGCATCATTTTGGCTCCAGCTGTTTTGCAATAATTCCCAGGTGAAAATACTTCACATTTAAAAATAATGCATTTGAAATCACACACTGATAACACGCAATGCTTTTCAAAAAAGCATAATGTCTTTATAGTAGACCCTGACATACAATGTGCATGGTGTGGTCGAAAATCTTTGTCCAAAAAATAGAAATTTATGTCATAGACCTTGATGATTGTTGACTGGATGAATTCACTTTGCCGAATTAGATAAACAAATAGAGAAGTTTTTTAAAAAAAAATTCGAGTGCGAGTCTATAAAAATTGCCATTTTACTGTATATGACATAAAAGAGTATCGTCTATGGTATTTATTGATTGCAGATTATTTTAGAAAATTTCATGTATATTTCAAAGAATATAAGCTCTTTAATATATGTTTCCAGGTAATAGCAATCGAGACATCTACTATTGAATTTAAATAATTTTAAAATGATCAAATTAGATTAAATTTTTTGAAAAATATTTGAATAAAGATATGAGAGGTGCATACGTAAATTTTGAGATAATGAAAATGATTTCGGATTTAGTCTTCATGGGGAAAACTTCTATGATTATATTTAACTGATTGCATTACGAAAAACGTTTTATTTTAATAATTTCTAAAACTGAGTTCTATGGAAATAGTAGGTTGTTAACTTAGTTTACATATTCTTTGTTTAACAGTTAGACATACCAGTATGAGGTGCATTTTTTATTTAAACTAGCTTTAAGTCTTATTATAAATCAATGAAACAGTTTCTTTCTTAAATATTTTTTTAAGTCGAAATTCAACGGGTTCTATATTGTATTAATTATAATAATAATAATGATAAGAATAAATTTGCTTCAAAAATGTTGTTATAAAATTAAATTCTAGGGAATTGTCAATTTCTTTTATCTTATAATACAATCTGTATCGACAATTATTCTTTTCAAGAACACTTTCAGAATACTTGAAAAAAGTTTATGATTTTCGATTCGTCTGTATGCGTTTTAACTTATATAAATTTAATGTGATATTCATGCAATTGGTATACATTGTAGCCATTTATCACGGAATATGTGGTACTTAAAGTGCAGAAATTAGCTTATAAAATTTGTTTAGAAATCCTTTCAAAAGAATTCATCAATGGTGAAAATCTTATGTTGCTCGATGTCAAAAATATAGAAATTGGTATACCACCGATTGGACTAAAAGAAATTTACTACAGAACAGGATATATATACAATTTCTTATTTATATACATCACCCACAAAGCAATTATTTTACCTTATCTCTCCCGTAAGCAATAACTCCTGGAAGTACAGTTTTAAATTGTGGAATGCGTTTTTGAAATTAGCTAATTTGTTCAATATTACTTAACCCCTTCATCTGCACATTAAATTACCATTACAAAATTCAGATATTTTATTGCCACAACTTTTTTGTAAAAGAAATATTCACCTTATTTAATGCCAAGCAAAATGAAACCAGAATAAAGCCAATTTCACTTTTTTATAAGACTGGTGGAAATCAAACAATTCTGAATAGATGTCGTGAAGTTCGCAGCCTATAAAATTCTCGGGAATTAAGGAGTTAATGAACAAAAAATCTATAGAACATGTTCAGCGCTGCATAAATAATTCAAATACATTTATGCTCATTTATGGACATTTATAAAAGGGAAAAAATAACAATGTTATTTGATTTTACATGCCATTTACACTTAGTCCAAGAGCCGACAGCGCAAAAACCTATGTTATCGAGCACAAGAGAAAAACCTTTATTTCATGGAAGACTAGTAATAGGGGATGTCTGCCGGAAGCGAAGTTCTGCATAAGCCAAAAATTAATACCACTAGTGGTTTACTCGTAGGTTAAATGTCGTGTCTACCGTACAATCAAAGGTATGAAAATATGCAAAACTGGGAAAAGAAATACACAATATTAAACCTAAGAGTGAGCCACTAATGGTGTTAATTTTTAACTTATGCTCCTCTACACTTCCGGCAGATATGGAGCATTAGATTCCCTTATTAGTACTCTTTCCTAGAAAAAAGATTTTTTCCTTGAGCTCTATAACATTGGTTTTTGTGCTATCAGCTCTTGGACTAACTATAAAATACACTATAATTTAGAAAGAAAATATACAAAAACTTCTCCGAATCACCGAAGATTCCAAAAAAAAAACGTTCTTTCCCCTAAGAAATCACCTGAGAAACCTATTTACTTCCAAAATTTAAGGAATAATTTATAAAAACAAATTTTTTCAATCTGCCGGTTATTTTCGAAAATGTTTTCCGAGAAGATTTCACAGTGACATAATCAGTTCTCAAATTGGAATTTAAATTTTTTGGATGCTATCATTTACAAGTAAAAAGTTTGATATTCAGAAATGTTGCTTAGCAAATTAATGTACTAAATGAAGTGCAATAAAAATAATATAAAAATAAATACTACTTTATTAGGTGTGTTCCTTATTATTATGTAAATACGTCGCACATATATTTGTCGTTCAGTCTGTCCTATCTAAAATGTGTAATTTTACCGAGATAAAAAATGTTAAAACTTGCATAGTGCTGGATTTTTTTTTTTTTGCTCATTGTGCAAAAAAGAAAAAAAAACGTAAATCTACTAAATTAATTTTTGTAAAGTTACAAACATATCTATGCTTGCTAAAATTTTATTTGTATACTGTGGAAAAAAATATATAAACCTACAAATTTAGCTTTTATAAAACTACCGAAATGCTGCTGCAGCATTACAAAAGAATCTACTAAAATTACAGTTCCTTACTAACATTTTATCTCTACCTATTCTCTTCATTTTGCCTGGAATGCAGTTACTTAAAAAACCTACGCATTCCACGCTGTTAAAAAAAGTCAGTTAAATTTACGGGGAAAACTCCTGGCAGCAATGTTGCCAGCAGTTTTGCCGTAAAAATTTCAGTAAAATAATTTATTGCATCTAATTTTACTGCAATTTTTACCAGCAGTTTTTGCCATAAATTTAACGGATTTTCTTTTTTTACTGTGCAGTTTTCTATAAGATTCTTAGTACTTTAATTTCCACTTCAAAAATCAACATTTTTTATTATTATATCAATTTTACGTAACCAAAAACAGAAGCAAAGAAAAAGGAAATTGTGAAAAACATTTACTATGAAAGTCACTTAGAAATTGAACTTGGTACCAAACGCCAAGTCTTTATTACAATTACAAAACTAAACAAAACAACTAATGTATTCTAATGCAGTCCCCACACAAATGACCAGCAAAACAGACGCTAACGTTTATATATTTTACACAAAATTATCTTATTGAATTCAGAATAATCTCAAAAAATCGCCATAATATTGACAATTTTAGCAACACTTGGTAATTTTGACGGCACAAATAACTGTCATGTTAGTGATAAATCGCTTTGGTAGTCCTATCTTGTCACAAATTATTGCAAACCACATAAAACTTTGAGGGTTTTACCGTAGTTATAGTGTGCAGACCGGTTGGACTCGTGTGATAAGAAATGAAATAAATAAAAAATGAGGAATGATTTCAAACAGTGTTTTAATTGTAACTCAATGGGAAAATAATTGAACATTTCATGAATGTCATATCAGTATAATTTTCAATAATTTTTCAAAACAATAATCATTTGCACTTAGCTATCGGGTCCACTTGACATATCAGGCAAGCATAGTGTTAAATATATTTTGATTAACTAAATTTGTTGTATTTCAAGAAACGATAGAGTAATCATATTCTTTCTATCATGCAGATGAATTCCTTAATAAAATTAGTCTTTGAACACATAGAATTGCCAAAAGTTTAAAAAAATCTTTATATTTATTCGTCTATAATATCATTTCTTTTCATGCTGCATTTTTATCAATATATGTATCATACATAAAACATAAATATATAAAATACCACATGTTCATACAGTTAAAAATTCAATAAAGTGATTTAAAAATCGTCGCATAAATGTAAATGATAAAACGTAATAACTGCTATAGATTTTTAAGAAAAAGTTCAAAAGAAATATGCTTATCTCTTAATGCAAAAGACCTTAATTAAGTTATAAAACATATGTATAAAAGAAAGAAATAGCGAAATCTTTTTTAAATCAATAGTAGCAAAAGAAAACAAATTTAAAAGCTATCATTATAATTCTACGTATTTATAAAATTCTTTCACTTAAATGGTTGTGTTTTATGTGCATCCATAAATTATCGTATTTTGTTTTCAAAAAATTATGTCTCGCCAAGATTTTTTTATTTATTCCTTAAATTGTATTTTTGCAATCATAATTTCATCACTGACATCATACAGAAATTAAAGTAAAAAATGCATTTCTTCATATATAGATATGTCTTAAAATTATTTAAACATTGCTTGAATTACTTAAATACCTCAAGTATAAATAACTTAATATAAACCGAAATAAGCCTTGTAGGTTTTTTCTATTTATTTAATTATTTTAATATTATTTAATCGATTGTTTTAAATATTCATAAAATGTACTTGATTTGTTAAAATTGTGTATAATTACAATCTTATTTTCCCAATTTGTGACAAACATTTTCTTAATATCATTTGAAATACTATCTTTGTTACGACTGATGGTTCTTGAAGATATCTTCGACGTATTACATGTATACTCCATGATATTTTGTACATGTTTGATAAACATTTACAATGCATATCCCGTTCTTTAAAATCAATTTCACATAATTACAGAAAATTACCGATATTTTACTGCAACAATTCGAAAATAATTTTTTTAGAGATGATTAGCTATAAACTGTTTACTTATAACTGCACGAAGAGTAGAATACATGGTCGTATTCATAAGTAATGAGCCTTTGCTCAAAGGGACAAATTTATTGAGTGAATTGGTATAATTGCTCATTATTCTTCAAAATAGGTACCTCCTGCATCAATACTCTTTTGTAGGTGTTTCCATGACTCGAAGGCGTACTCGTAGGCCTTTTCCGGGATGAGTTCAAGGGCTGTCTTGACATTTTCTTGGATATCCTCGATCGAGTTGAAGTGTTGATCTTTCAACATGGATTTTAAGCGCGGAAACAAGAAGCCAGGGGAAGACAAATACGGACTATAGATAGGATGCACAACAATTGGAACGTTCAGCCAATCCAGGTAAACACTCACGATGAAGGAGTTTTGGCTGAGCGGATTATTTAGGTGAGTATTCCAGACATCCTTGATGTTCCTCCATTTGCACGCGACATTCTTTTTCAGCCTTTATGTGTCAATGTCTAAGTCAACGTCTCCAACCATCTTCCCTAGCAACAATGTACGCTAGCGTCAAAAGAAAGTTAGGCTCATTATTGATGAATCCGACCATGTATATGCATACCTTAAGTGAAACAAAGCACTGGCATGTTTTATATAAAACAAAATACGCTGGCTTGCAGATTGGAATTGGAAAACGTCACTCTTCGCGCTTGCGTTGAAAGAGAGGGTAAGAGAAATGAACTTGGTTGACTAACATTTCCGCCTATACAACGTTCCCTTTTTTAATAAAACGCTATTCTCTTATTAAACAGTTATATATGCAAATTACAGAGATATAATATTAATGAAAAAATTACAAACACAAATATATGCTTTAAACTTATATGATAAATAATTTTTAAAAAATTCGTTTGTAAAGTTACAGGTTTTTGAAGCTTTACTAAAATTATTTTTGTAGATTTACACCTTTCTTGTACAGTGTACAGATAAAATATTAGTAAATATACATATTTTGTCAAATTTATGTTTGTAGGATTACAGATATTTTTTACTTTGTACTAACCCGTTCTTTATAACTAGTAATCATCACCGATCCTTGATTTTCTTTATTTAGGGTTCCAAGCTTTCTATCAGCTATTTTATTCTACGCTTAAAAAAGTTGAAGAGGCGTCACTTAAAGAGAGGGCAAGAGAAATTGACGTTGTATTCCAATTATAATTTATACATAAACAACTATTTTAATGGATTTATATATTCGCCCATTTGAAAAATAGCAGTTAATTATTTTCATCTATATTAGAAATATATATATACTACCTCTGACAATAAAGTTCGGTGAATACTCCTGTAGCACTAATGTAGAAAAATGTAGCATTAATGTAGAAATATTAACGAAAGTTTCCATACCATCCTTCAAAATAGTCATTTCCTATAACTATGCACCTCTGAGATCTGCTATACATGTCCTGAGAAATTCGTAAGAAGTCTTCTTTTGAGATGAAGTTCAAAAGCTTCATCACGCTTCGTTGCATGTCAGCAATATGGTCAAATCTCTTTCAAAGAGAGTTTGATTCGTGAAAATAGGAAGAAGTCTGGAGAATCTAGATCTGGGAAGTATGGTAGGTGTTCAATTTGCACCATCCCTTATAAATTTCTTTCGGTGTCTTGCAAAGTTTGAAACCAAACTTTAAACTGATCTTTTATTTGTTTATTTTCCTGTTCTCAGTTAAGAACCAACACACTGAACAAGCACTTAGTAAAGCACGGCTTTCACATAACATAAATGACGCTCAACTGAACAACGTTGGAAGAAGATAATCTACACTTGCTTCTATGCAGGTGCAGCGTTTTGTTTCCCCAGTGTTGCCAGATCGGTCTTTCTGAATACATTTACCGAACTTTATTGTCAGAGGTAGTATATTTAAATCTAGAAATAGTTTAAAATGTAATTAGGATATCAACCAACTTCTCGAATGACACTGCATTTCTTAAAAAATAAATTAGTAATTTAAAGACTGAATAACGGCAAACATAATTTAGTAAGGGCAAACATAATTTAGTTTTTCAAACATTCATTAAACGAAAACTTCACTTTAAATCTATTTGTGTTATTTAATATTAAAAATATATTAGATTGTTAAATATATAAATTGCAATTGAGCTATTTATTTGCATTAGTCAACAATGAGATTACTTTCTATAAAAGAATATATAAATACAAATGGCTACTGATTGAACATTTGAATTCTATTTACCTTTAAAAACAGCTTATTTACTTTTTATTATAATGAAAATCTCAAAGGTAAGCTAAGGAACGTTTCTTAGATATTAAGAAAGATCTTTTTACAAACCAGGTATATGGATTTTTATGAAATTAAAAGATAATAATGAAAAAATAATGAAAAAATAATAAAAAACAATATTTCTTTATGATATTATGTGCGGCAAAAACAGTAAAGAATTTTGAGCATTTGCTTTATTAAATAACTCATTATTGTGGAAAGTGTGTAACGCACATGCATTTTTTAATGTTTTGTGTAGGCTAAGCAAGTAAATCAATGTATGTACTTTAGAACTGTTCATAAAAATTATTTTCTAATTTCAAATTACCATTTCTCATTATTTTAGAACAAGATTGCTGAAAAGTGTTTAGGTAATTTTGTAGTACAATATAAAAACTTAATGAAGAGCCCACATTACTCACTGAAAAAGACTCGGATGATAATGTTAAATCTGTCGAAGCATTCTTTCCAAACATCTAGCATGTTTTACATGTTTTTTTTTTTTTTTTTGCGTAGGATAGTTGAGGACAATCTACAAGCAGATGAGGTTTTACTTTTTTTTTAAATTGCGGTTATATAGTTTTTATATTATGATAGTTTTAATTTACGAAACGGTTCTAACTGATTTTCAAAATTTATTTAAAAAAATCTGAAACCAAAATTTAAAAAGTAAAGACTAGCCTTCTGTATATCGTTCTCAGCTCTCCTATGCAAAAGAAATCATGTAAAAATATTAAAATTTGAGCGAGATATTTGAAAAGAACGCTCCCATAGACTTAACATTATCATACGGGTATTTTTCACTGAGTAGTGTGTGTTTCGAAGTCATGAAAACTTAAGAATATTCTAAGATTCAGAGAAGGTTACTTTTCATTCAGAATAAATACAATAATAAATAACTTTTTCTTTACAATGTACGTATATTGGAAGCCCTTTCTTCTACAAACAAAAAAATGGACATATTCAGTTTAAAAAAGCTTGATTTTGTCTATTGCTTTGTCTTGACCCTCGTCGCCTTGAAACTTATATGAGACTCCTACTTCGAATTGCAATATTTTAAAGAAAAAAAAGTCGATTTTTTTTCTTTTCGTTTAACTATATCATTAAATCATTTAGAATACATAGAAGTATTTTAAATAATTGCATTAATTGTACTTACAAGGAAGGTCTCCCTACTGGGCATACTCAGAATATGTTGAAAGAAATATTAGTTGTGCAACTTACGTATGTGATGAAGGATCAATTAAATTCAGCGGCGTAATTATAGTATAAAGTCTGTAAAAAAATAATAATAAAACACGTTCGAAAATTTGGCGCGAAAATATAAAATCTAAACAAGACTTGGCGAGCGTGATTTTTCCTTGCCAAAAGAAAAAGTTTTAATTGCATCTGAAAATTGTTTATTAATTGTCACTCAGAATTCTTCATTATTCCCATGAGTTAATTTCTATTGTAAAGTTAACCTTATTCAAGCAGGGCATTTTCTTAATTCAATTACAAAAAAATTTTCGTTAGTAAAAACTGGTGATAAAATTAAGTAAACGATTTACGTATCGAAGAGGTTAAAGAGTTATCAGTGTGAAAGACTATTTTATGAAATTCTGTTTCATTGCCAGCCGGTGACAAATTGCCAAATAAAAGAAAATTTCATTACTCTTTTACGGACGTTCTATTGAAGTTTCGCCAAACTTACTTTTATAAAAAAAATATATATATCCATATGAGAAGAGAATTCTGCATTTTTTTTTTTTTTTTTTTTTTTTTTTTTTGGTCAGATATGAAAGCGATACGAGAGTTGGTGAGCGGTATTTTTCCTCGCCAAAAGCAAACGTTTTTAATGCATGTGAAAATTGCTTTTTAATTGTCATTTAGAATTCTTTATTATTCACTCCGGTTATTTTTATTGTAAAATTTACTTTATTTAATCACAGTATTTTCGTAATATAATTACAAAACTTCTTCTGTTTACAAAATCCTGTGTTAAAGATTAAAAATTACAAGCTCTTATCGGTAAGGTAGGCTCCCTATCAGAGTTTTATACACATGCGTAGAAGGCTGTTTACTTTTATGTATTTGGCAGTTTATCGCTTATTTGGCGAGTAAAAAAAATAAATGCGTTCGCTATTTCAAAATAATAACTAATTGTGTTTAAAATAAAATAAATTTAATACAATAACATTTAATAACAGTCTATTTGAATAGCACGTGAAAGAAAACGCTTTTAAAAGTAACATAAACAAGACGAGAAAACTCTTAAATAGAGAAGGAAAGCTCCCGACAGTTATTAGGCTATTCGGAGAAATCGACGCCACAGAATCGCCAAGGGTAAAATAAACTAAGCATCAAGCATGCGCTGTAAGTGCTCAGATTGAGAGCCTACCCTCCCGATAACTTCTACTTTAAAAATTAAACAAACGACTCTTGAAATTTTGATATTTTTAGCGTTTTTAGCTTTAGTTTTCAATTAATCGAAATCTTGCATCTTTTTCTACAACTTATTTTAGCAAATGTTTTCTGGTAGTTTTTAATGTGCATCATTGAATTTTCTGAAAATGGTAAATAGATTTTTCGAATGCAAGCAATTCTCAAGCGAAGATTTATTTGTTCGGGTCAATCCATTTCAAGTGGTCCAGAAAATATTTTTTTGGTCGCTCGACCATTTTTAAAAAATCTGAAATTTTTTGTACAATAACCCTAACAAGACGGAAGTTCAAAATGACCGTATTTTAATTTTACTATTTTTTGTTTTTGCATGGCGGCCATCTTTATTTCATCGTGTTCAGCGATTTTCTCAGATACTAGGATACCCAAAATTGTAAATATCTCGTCTTTTATTTTCCCAATTGAAATGGGGTTTTCGGCATTTTGTTTAGCATAAAATAGGTTAAATATACGGTCGTAGAATAATTTTGAAAAATAAATTTTTACAGGTCAGGTGAAATTTTATCACAAAATTTAAGATTTTTTCCCAAATCTATCCGTTTGCAAGAGGAAATTTTTCATGTAAGGAAACTGTCAACCTTACACAATTTTTTCGACAAATAGGTCAAAAGTGCGAGTACTCACCACCAAGTCCCAGATCTGGGAGTTGATTTTTCTTTGCTAAAAAATTCCGAAATTCGTCAAAAATTTCAAAAATCGCACATTTTAGGCTTTGATATCTCTGGTGGGGCACGAGATAAATATCTGAAATTCTGGCCTTTGATATTATTGTGTAGTAGTGTTACGCACAAAAAATTTCAAGAAGGAGATTTGACTACAAGCTGAGATATGGCATGGACAATATGTGAAAACAATACTGCCAAACTATTGTAACCTACCATGTAATTGTTCAACAAGACTGTCAACCTTACACAATTTTTTCTACAAATAGGTCAAAAGTGCCTGTACTCATACACCAATTCCCAGATCTGGGAGCTGATTTCTCTTTGCGAAAAAAATTTCGAAATTCGTCGAAAATTTCAAAAATCGCACTTTTTAGGCTTCGATATCTCTTTTGTAGCACGAGATAAAAATCTGAAATTCTGGCCTTTGATAGTATTGTGTAGTAGTGTTATGTACAAAAAATTTCAAGAAGCAGATTTGAGTACAAGCTGAGATATGACATGGACAATATGTGAAAACAATACTGCCAAACTATTGTAACCTACTATGTAATTGTTCATACCTACAAAATATTAAACTAATGGTTGATGATGCAAAGTTACAAAGGCAATCTTCAAATTCTGATTAAATCGTGATTTAAATAATTCAGTTTGTATGCTAAGCCAATGCACTATTTGTCAGGATGAACAAAACATACTGGAAATGCTATTCGTCCATTTCAATGGCCCCGAAAATATTTTAGTTGATTGACCGTTTTTAAAAATTCTGAATTTTTTTTGTACAACAACCCTAATATGAGGGAAGTTTAGAAACACTATTATTTTAATTTTAATATTTTTCGTTTGAGCATTGTGGCCATCTTTGTTTCATCGTATGTAGCTATTGCCTCACATTAAAGTTTGATATCTCTTCTGTGGCGCGAGATAAAAATCTGGAATTCTGGCTTTTGATAGTATTTTATGGTAGTGTTACGCACAAAAAGTTCAAGAAGGAGATTTGAATATAAGCTGAGATATGGTGATTAAAGAAATTTTAAGAAATGCTATTACGAGTACATTAGGAGAAATGAGATTAGTCTCTTTTATTACAATATTTACACTGAAAATATCGTTTGTTGAAAACAGTTAAATAATAAACATTTAATTTACAAAGATACTATATTTGCTCAACAAAGAGCTTAACACTATTTACGAGAGATGTTATGAGTTCGACCAGTTACTGTTCTAAGTCCATTAGGCTGTTCTTTCTCAAAATTTTATTTGAAGCCACCCAAGTCTTGTCATCCTTTGTTAACTTGATTGAAATTCTCTAGGTTTAATAATTGAAACCATGTCAACTCGATCAGTTGCAACCCATTGTCTGTAATTTACTTTTCCTGAATTGTGTTCCGAGTAAAATTGTTGCAATAGCATTTGTAGTAGGTTGGTTCATCTGTACAAATAGTGTATTCGCTTAGCATACATTCTGAATTATTTAAATCTCACAGAGACATTTGAAGAAGATATTTGTAGTTAACATTTAACTTTGTACCATAAATATTAAAGTTAAAATTTTGGAGGTATGAACAATTACATAGTAGGTTATAATAGTTTGGCAGTATTGTTTTCACATATTGTCCATGTCATATCTCAGCTTGTACTCAAATCTGCTTCTTGAAATTTCTTGTACATTTTGTACTACTACACAATACCATCAAAGACCAGAATTTCAGATTTTTATCTCGTGCTCCATCATAGATATCAAAGCCTAAAAAGTGCGATATTTGAAATTTTCGACGAAATTCGGAATTTTTTTTCGCAAAGCGAAATTTGCTCTCAGATCTGGCACTTGGTTTATCAGTACACGCACTTTAGACCTATTTGTAGAAAAAATTGTGTAAGGTTGATAGTCTTGTTGAACAATTACATAGTAGGTTATAATAGTTTGGCAGTATTGTTTTCACATATTGTTCATGTTATATCTCAGCTTGTAGTCAAATCTCCTTCTTAAAATTTTTTATACATAACACTACTACAAAATACTATCAAAGGACATAATTTCAGATTTTTATCTTGTGTCCCACCAGAGATATCAAAGCCTAAATAGTACAATTTTTGAAATTTTTGACGAATTTCGGAATTTTTTTCGCAAAGAGAAATCAACTCCCAGATCTGGGACTTGGTGTATGAGTACACGCATTGTTGACCTATTTGTAGAAAAAATTGTGCAAGGTTGACAGTTTCATTTGCATGAAAAATGTCCTCTTACAAAAGGATAAATTTTGGAAAAAATCTTAAATTTTGTGATAAAATTTCAATTGTAAAAATTTATTTTTCAAAATTATTCCACCAACCGTATTTTTAGCCTATTTTATTCTGAACAAAATGATGCAAACCCCATTTCAATTGGGAAAATAAAAGACGAGATATTTACAATTTTATGTATCCTAGTATCTGAGAAAAACGCTGCACACGATGAAACAAAGATGGCCGCCATGCACAAACAAAAAATAGTAAAATTATAATAACGGTCATTTTGAACTTCCATCATGTTAGGGTTGTTGTACAAAAAATTTCAGATTTTTTAACAATAGTCGAGCGACCAGTGCTGGACCACTTGAAATGCATTGACACGTTCATTTTGAATGCATTGCTGATAAACCTGATAAATTAATAGCATTAAAGTAAACATAAAAATTAATATTACTTTTCAATTTTGAGCGTATGGTGTCAGTTATGCAATTAAAAATATTTAATTGTGAATTGAAATCATAAAATAGAAGAATATTTCGACTTATGAAAACTGAATAGTACACAACGAAAACTAAATGGAAATTTATTTATATGTCACTAGCAGTAAACCAAGTGCTATACTTATTAATTAAATCTCTAAAACATATAGATTTCTTTTTTTTTCTTATGTGAAAGAACGGTTCTGGGGATTCTTTCTTTACCTTTGCAGATAATTGTGCATTTTCATGCAAGGTTATATTATATCTCTTGTAGATTATTATTTTTTTCTTTTTTACTGAGTATTATTACATGTATTATAAATATGTAATTTATTTAATAGTACGAATATAAAATATAGTCTGTTGAAATTTGTTTACATTGATCCCTATATTTTAATCTATACTTTTTCATAAGCTCAGTAATTTTCCAAAATACACAATACTATGGTTAAATTCTTATGAAAATGTTTTTACTTAATATAGTTTGTGTTTCTTAATCCTATCTATTTAATTAAGGATATTAGAATGATATTTTAGTTTTTGTAAACACATAAAATATTTTCTCCCGTATTAATCAAATCCTTTATATTAAAATATTTTTTATATGCAACTTTTATTTAATAAAGTATAACATATTTGTACTATTTTGCAATGTTATATAAGAATATATTTCTTATAATATTTAATCAATTATACTTACGTTGTGGAATGGTTTGTCTTTTATTTTACTCTGCATTTGATTTATTTAATTAGAGAACCTGTAATTCCAATTGAAAATCAGTATAGTTATGGTTAATAAGATTTTATATGTTATGTTTTTCATAGAATGTCACTTATTAAAAATAGAAAAAAAATGAATGCATTCAACGTTTTATGGTATTGCAGATTACAGTTTTTCTGTGTCTTATTCTTAAATATCCGATTTGTTCAAATGAAAAAAAAAGAGAGAGAGAATAAAACTTTTATCTACATATATAATTATCTTCAATTTACTTGTGTTATTAAATTATTCCGAGAAGATTGTTGTGTCATTTAAAATCAATCTCGCAGCCATGAGTATGTTTCTTTAGTTCATCGAATTTTCAAATAGCATTACAAGTCATAACAAACATACGAACATTTTTAAAATAGGAAGTAAATTTACATAGGTCTTTCACTGTCTTTTTTTCGAAAACTACTTGTTAGTTTTAAAAGGTAATAAGAAACTATAATTGTTTAAAGACATTTTTAAATGATATATACCGGGTGTCCCATAAATGACTGATGGATTTTAAAATTCAATAACTTGCAAACGGTGACAGCTATTTAAACAATTTTTGCAGGAGGGTTATGTATAATGTCAGGAGTTTTTTACCGTAATTTTTTATTTTAGTTCGAATTTCAAACAATAGGTGGCGCTGACGGCGATTGAAGGCCAGGTCGACGCTTCACTCAGCACTGATCACCTGGCCTTCAATCGCCGTCAGCGCCGCCTATTGTTTGAAATTCGAACTAAAATAAAACATTACTTAAAAAAAAACTCTTGACAATTTACATAACCTTTCCTGCAAAAAAATTTTAAATAGCTGTCACCGTTTGCAAGTTATTGAATTTTAAAATCCATCAGTCATTTTTGGGACACCCGGTATATTTACTTATTTGCTCTATTTTATTTGTATATTAACATGAATGTAACCCTCCAGTCTGAATTTAATGAAAGGTTTTAAATAATGTAATTTAGAAAACGTTATGCTGAAATAGAACTGTATTTTATAATTCAAGAAATTTAATTTCAAAACTATTTACTCTGCTTGTTTGAATAAATTACTATGAAAAAAAAAAAAAAACAGTATCTAAAAATTGCATTTACCACTTCAATATACATAAATTTACATTCTTGCCGTACACGTCAATTTTCTAGTAAAATAGTGTAATGTATATACTCTTATTTTTTAGCATTTCCAGTATTTTTAATTTTATAAAATTTAGGAAGTTTATTTTATAACAATGGTAAATTTATCAAATGCCAAATAAAATTTTGGCAATGAAAATAAACTCAATATGATTTGCGTTTGAGAATTATATTAAATATTGCATTACATAATATTAATTTTGAGTTTCGAATTAGCAGCAGCTTATTAAATCGTTTTTTTAAAGTCCACTGCATAGGTTCATTCATTTTAAGGTATGTTTCAAATAGTAACATTGAGCTGCACAAGTCACTTGTAAAAAAAGAAAAAAAAAGTTTTAAATAAAAGCTGGATGATAGAATTATCCCCCCCCCCCCATCCCTGGGCTTTGGGATTTCTCCTGACCATAATTCTAAACTTTCCGGTTGGTACCCTTGTCTATGCCACGTATCTTTTTCTACAAACCACTGGGGTCACGTGATGCTCGAATACACCAATGCGGGTGCACGGAAAGAGAATTACGTCATTCCAGCGGTCTTTAAAAAAGGTACTTGCAACACGGTAGCCTGTCTTTTTCGTTAGCCTCGATCGGTTCGAATCTACATCACTTTCTCCAGTTTTAGCCAATCAGATTGCTGAACTCAGATGAGCCAATTTGGCGAACTCGTTAGTCATAAAAGTTAGGTCAATGTATAATAAAGTTGACATGCGCTACTGAATAAAACCGCCTACGGCTCAAACTAGTGGTAAACTACGAAGTTAGCATTCCTATTTTGAAAACGGAAAGAGATAGAGGAGAAAGAAAAAAGTGATTCATAAAGTTATAGAGCATCATGAATTTAGTACTAAAAGACAGAAGCATCCCATTGGACCAATTTCACTCAATGCTGTAGGTCAGTTTTATTGTACCTATACCACATTTTTATGACTGCAGGTTTTACCGTTGAGAAGGTATTTGGGTGACAACGGATTTTAGCGGGCACACTGTATATTTTTGAAAGAACTAGCAGTTATTGGAAATTGATGGAATTGCTATTGTATGATTTAATGAAATATATTCCAATTAACATTAAATGAAAAATATTTAAAGGGACACACTACCTTGAAATTGTTCAAGACATATATTTTCTATTTTCAATACATTTTTTATAGGGAAAATTTTGACACCTCATTTTTGCCTATACGACAATTATATCGCGAGGTAGTGTAAATTTTGTTAATAGATCCAGTGCAACTACGCATACAAATGAAAACTTATTTTTATCCCTATTCATGCTTTTATAATTTGCTTGTTCGATAAATACTAAAGCCTTTTTTTTTGCTAATTTTAATAGATGTGGGATTTTTTTTTTTTTTTTACTTTTTCTCCGTGGTATTTTTAATATTTTTGTGCATCGATTTGAAATTCAAGCTTATATTTGTTTATTTTAAATATTTAAATTGAGAGGTTGCTGAATTTCTTTTATATTTTAATATACTCGAGAAAAAAAATCATATCTCTATATGTAATACAATATATCTAAGAATCCATATGCAGTTTTGTATTTTATGTTTTAATGAACGGGGGAAAAATGAAGAAAATATACTCATATTCATAAAAGTAGTAGGGATTTTATAAATGATATATTTTTTAAATAAATAAAAGTTTTTGTAAAATAGGCAGCTTTACTACCTATATATATTTTAATTTTATTTAACTTTTAGAATGTTAGTAATGTGCTACCACATATTATTACTATATTGTACAATATTTAAGAGATAGTTTTAAAGATAATGTGTTCGCTTAAATTAATTTAATTTAATTATTTCGACTCAGGTTATACTTTAAAATTTGAAATAGGGAAAATTTGTCATAGAAAATCTTTCAATTTAAAATACAACTTCTTTTTAGGCTTAAACACAATAAAAATATCAAATAAATGCAATATAATATTAGGGGAGGGAGGGAAATGACGGATGAGAAATAAATATGCATGTTTCAATAATAGTTTTCAAGTAAAATAATATATATTTTTTAATTGTGTGTAGAAAAAGTAGGAAATACAAAAATTATTACATCTCACGAAAGTTAAATTAGAAATAACATAATTTTTTTGGCATATTTAACGAATTTTAAAAGTTTTAATAATGTGCCTCATGTGCAATTGAAAGTTGCCAAATCTACTTAACTTGCCAGTTTTCCAGAATAAATTAATTACATTGATTTTTATGAAAAGTTTTTAATAAATAGTATCTGCAATCGCTAAATAATTTTATTGCAAAAATATATAAAATTAATTAATATCATATATCAAAGAAAAACTTTATTTAGCTGAACCTCTTATATTTTCAACAAATAAATCAATAATATAACAAAAAGCCAGTATGTAAACAATTTAAAAAATGAGAAATTCTAAATTGAGTAAATTTAATATTGTTCATCGGAACATATCTATAAAAAATTATAATTTTTTATTGTGGGTTGTCTAACTATCTAGCTTATAAGATGTTAATAAATACAATTATAAATTTAAGAGGAAAAAAAGAATTCTTACAAATAAACACAATCAGATATCGTATAAAAGAAATGATTTGTAAAAAGAAATTCCTTCTTTAATAGTTGAATGAATGATAAATAAAACTTTTTCTTCCATAAATTTAAGCGTAAGAAGTAAAAAAAAGCGATAGAAATAGGATTTTAAAAAGGATTATATCTTCTTTATAAAAGAAAGCTATTTTCAGAACACTTTTTTGTTACAAAAGAAACTAAATTAAAAAAAAAAAATTCATATGTTTGTAATGTTAGTTTGAAAAATAATACTTTAATTTATCTCTAGAAAAAACAAGTAAAACTATGGTTCCAGCGATCATTGGTAAGGCGATATTTTCAACTACTGTACGCCTAAGATTATATATGAGTGGACTGTACGCCCGGGTACCTCAAGTTTGTGTTCCTCTATCTGTCCAATCAAGAGGGACACGATTAAAGTGGTGCCAGCAACATGTCAATTGGACTGTGTTTGACTAGGGCAATGTCATGTTTACTAATGATTCAGGATTTGCTCTACAGCCAGATGACAAGCATATAAGAATATGGCGTGAACAAGGAACACGCAATCAGCCCCAAAACACCACCGAACATTATGCATTCCGAGGCGGAAGCATTATGGTTTGGGCAGGAATTTCATTAGGATACCGCACCGACCTGCAAATCTTTAAGCTGGGTTCTGTAACGGCTGTCCGGTATCGAGGTGAAGTCCCAGAACCCATTGTGAGATTGTACGCTGCAGCAGCTGGACCTACTTTTGTTTTAATGGACGATAACGCACGTCCCCATAGAGCTGGCATCGTCGATGACTATCTGGAGAGTGAAGGGATTGCGCGTATGGCGTGGCCAGCTTATTCGCCCGACCTTAATTCCATTAAAAATATTTGGGATGCTGTTGTCCATGCTGTATGTTTACGTTTCCGACCTCCATCTACTGTAATTGAGCTGGAAACTGCTCTACAAGAAGAATGGCGATTGCTCTATTCTACGGTGGTTGATCACTTAATTGAAAGCATGGTCACAAGGTGTAAACTTTGTATAAAAATGAGAAGGTATCACATACCCTATTATTGTCTTTTTTATATTTTATGCTGTTTATTTTCCCTTTATGCATAATTATGTTTAAGTCTCCAGTATGTCATTATCCGATAACTTATAAGAAATTAATATTGTTTTTATTTCTGTATATAATTATTGATTTTGTTTTATGCATAAATATAGATGCAACTTTCATGCCGATTTTTGTGTCAATCAAAGCAGTATTTGTTGTTTTTTTTTTTTTTTGCATTTTACATCTTCGTCCTTAACTTTTGGAAGTGAGTGTATATACATATAAATATGTTATATAAAAAGAATCTTTTTTGGCTGAGTCTACAGACGCAGGAAGATTTCGAAGTTAAGTAATAATTTCACGAACAAAAAGTAAAATCTGATTACAGATAAATCCAGTTTAAAAACTTTTTTGGCTGCTTTTTAAGAGGTTTTAATTTCAATTTTTAGTAAGAGCTGGACAATCAATATGATAAATTGTTAAATCTATTTCTTTTTGTTAAGATAGTTAATATTTTAAAAAATATTAACTATCACTAAGTTATAATAACAATAACCTTGATTTTTCTGCCCGTCGCTGTTTATGAATTAAATAATAGAATAAGTATTTAATTTTGAAAAAGTAGTTATTCATTTTCTCCTTATATACACCAATAAATAAAATAAAAGCTTTCAAATACCTTAGTAAAATAATGAATATTTATTATAATAATAAATAATTTTTGAGACGTAAAATTCACCTTATTATTGACATTCTTCCCTTTTAAGATCTCATTAGTAGAATTTTGCTTTTAAATGCGTCTGATATAATTTTTTTCATTTTTTTCCATTTCTCTAGTAATTCCAAGTCGAATATTTGGGATGTGGCTAAGGTGCTATCGAAATGACTTCCGCGTAAGAGTAGTATATTTGGGTTAAAAATACGGCCGCGACGAAAGTAGGCCGCTCCTGCGGCGGTTTCAGAATTTTTTTCAGTTAAATTCAGTTCAAAATGCCTGCATTTACAGCATTTTTAAAAATGTATTATGCTTTTATTTAAAAAAAAAATCGACCAATACGGCTCATTTCATAAAAAGGGAAAATACCAATTTGCATACGTTTGAGAGCAAAAATGAGTTTAAAAATGAGTCAGAAAATAAGCAATTTCCTATTTGAATATTAATTTAATATTTGTATTTATTTTAAGTTTATTTATATTTCTTCGTAGAAACGTCAAACTTTGAGAGGGGTCTGGGGGAAGTATCACAGTAGAAACTATATTCTACTTCCAAATGTTGTTAGATTTGTCGTAACTTGGCGATATATTGCCAAAGTTGGGGACCAAAATTTCCATTTGACACCAACTTTGCATTATTTCCAGTATTTCGCCAAATTCTTATAGATTTCCATTGTGATTCAATAGCGTTCCTTTTTGATTTACTTTTTAATTTTATTTTTCAGCAAAAGTGAATTCTATCAAAAACTTGTCAATACAAAAGTTTTATATAAAATTAAGAAGATTCATAATTTTTTTTGGATTTGATATCTTGAAAATTTACGAAGTTATGAATTTTTTCATCTCAAAAACACAATTATTTTCGCCCTTTTGGCTCATTTTTAATTTTGTCAAAAATCTGTCATGTATAAATTTTTCCTATTTTTTTAGAAGTATTAAAATGTTCAAACTGATTGGATATCTATTTTTACTAAGAATTTATGGGCATTTTTTCGGTTTCCCTCCTTATTTCCACCACCTGGTCCGATTTTGTCCATTAATAAACTTGACTATTATTTTATGCCCTTGATTTTATGTATCAGTTTGGAATAGATTTGAGGAAAATTATTTAAGTTATTGTGTCTATAAAAAGTGATATATATATGTAGATAATTGATACTTCTGGTCGTAATTTCGAACACTTTTTCTGTTACATTAACGTGTCGCTCTTTCTTTGCTGTTTCTGCTACTTTTTCCTCTGCTTCCTTTAACCGTAACTCGCAAAAAAAGGCATTTCCAACGTTACAATCCTATGTGATTCCGAGTCGTTTTTGTATCCCTAACACTTCCTGGAAGTAAGTTGGTCTGGTAGTAAAACAGCCAGGAGTAATGCAAATGAAATGTCAGAGATGTGTCGGAAGCGCCCTCTATCAAAAAATGAAGACACCAAAGCTGTACGTCAATTTGTATAAAATAATTACCAAGAAAATGACTTCCACGCAAACCGCAACAAAATCGATTTGTGATATATTTATGATATACAATATTTATGAGCGTTTACTTTCTCCCCCTCTGTTCACAGTTCAACTTTCGCTAGTTATTCGATCCCAATGTTTCCGATTTCGGGCTTAAAATTTAAGTTAAAGTCTAAACTTTGGAATAATTTCAACCCCATGCACAAAATAACGGTAAAAAGTAGTTGTTCGTTACACTAAAGTCTAAAGCGCCCTCTATCGACAATTTTTGAACGTAACCTTTAAAAAAATTTCTAAAAAAACCGTGATATAAAGAATGATTTTAGTGAAAACCGCAAACGAATCGACCCTTTTTACCGTTTTTTATCATCGTTTGAAATTTTGGACCTTAAATTTTAATGGCCCCTAGCTCCTACAGAGGACGTTTGCGCCCCATGGCTTCCTATTTAATAATGTTTGTCTTCGTGTCTACTATCATCCCTCAAAATTTGTCGGTCTGGTAGCGAAACACCCTATAGATGTTTAAAAGTGTACTATCTGAAGAGAGTTTGAAACAATGTATTTTTGTATTTTAGAAATATATAATTACTGCTGCTACATTAAAAAAAATTCCCAGTGAAAACATTTCCAACTAGATTATATATTTGTGTATGAATGCCGGAAAAGAAAATAAAAACTTTTCAAATAAGGAAGATATTAGGCGCGAAAACAATTTCATGGAGAAAATTATTTATGCTTAAAAAAATTATAGCACACAAATTGTAATTAAAAAAACTTTAGTGAAGGTTTGATACGCTTAAAATGCGCTTAGAATACGCTTAAGAAAACACAACAAAATGTATGCATTTTCATGTATTAATGTACCTACAGATAGTGTGGATGACAGTACTTAAGAATACTTAAGAAAAGTTTTGAAATACTGAGACGTGGTTAACAAGATACTTTTATTTTTCATCTAATTTTTGTCTTCAAGATTACGTTAAACTATTATTTATTTAATTTTCATTGTAGTTATTAATCGTTTTTTTTTAGCTTGTTACTGTATGTTTTAAATACCGTAAAATGGGGTGAATCGGAACACTTTTAAACTTTAACGTTTAAAAAAAGTAACAACTGACTTTTTATTTTTTTTATTTTTCTACTAGAAACTTCGGTCTTGCTTTCTTCTTTACTTTTTAAATAAAAACGAAACATTTTTACTGTTTATATATATATTATTTATTTTTTTAGAGGTGTTCCGATTCCCCCCGGAGATAGGGGTGAATCGGAACAATTTTTATAATCTTTACTTATTCCGATTCAAACTTTAATAGGGTTAAGAGAAACGGGTAATAATGATAAGGGAGGAATAAGAACACGTAGTTACTGTGAAACCAAGAGTTTATTTTATATACAAGTAAATATATGCCTTTTTAAACATTAGAAAACAACTTTGAAAGCAAGAAAAATTAAAATTTATTTTAAGAAATTATATTCGAATTGCAGGAATATAATTTAATATAAATTCATCCCTGTTCTGTGTTATCCTTTACTAGTAGTCATTGGGTGAGTGAATCTATTGAGTAGCCTCAATCGCTGCATGTATTAATACGATCTACTAATTCGCCCACATCCCCAGCTCTTAGTACTGTTTGCATCCCTCTCTTTTTTAATTGGTTTTTCATTTTGAGATGTTTGTGTAACGTTGCGGATGTCAGAGAATAATTCTGTGCAGTGTTTCTTACTAATTTACTATTTTTAAATTCTTTTATTGTGTGTTTCATATCTGTTGGATTAGAAGTTGACTTTTTTGTTTAACCAAGTAATTTCTTGGCACTTTTAAACTCTTCAAGTAATTAGAACAAACAAAATATTGTTACAATACATATTCATACATAAGTTTTCATATATTACATGAAACTGTTACTGTATAGAAGAATAAACCATAAGAGAAAACGTGTTCCGATTCACCCCATAAATCTTAAACCTCTGATGTTACAAGCAATTTTTCATTTTTTCATTATGCAGTGTAGAAATAAGTAGAATTTAATACAGCATATCGTTTACAGCTCTATAATTAATTAAAAATCCCCTCTCTTAGGTTTAGAATACGAAAAATACTGTAGTTACATGCAAATTTTTGAACCCGTTGAAAAAATGAGGTTTTTGAGGATCCTCTTGAAGTTTTTTTATATGCCCCAGTAGTGGTGAAAACATGTCAAAACTGACATTAATTATAAATAGAAGTTTATTTATACGTCCATTAAAAACATTTAAAAAATATGCATTAAAATATTTAATTGCTATAAAGGACGTCAAATACTAATAAAAACATTAAAAGATCTTAATAATTTTTACATGTTTCGATTGAATTTACTCAATCATCATCAGAAAGACAAAATACAAATAAACACAAAGATGGAAAATGACAATAAACTATTACAAATGAAATTTAAAAATTTTATAAAAAATAAAAATCACGCGCGTTATATTTTAATTATGTATAATGTCGCATAATTTTTAAATTATTTAACAAGTCAATCCAAATATTTGGAATTTGAAATGACAAGGAATCATTGCATTTTTATTAGTATTTGACGCCCTTTATAGCAATTAAGTATTTTAATGCATATTTTTGAGATGTCAAAACTGGATTTCCCAACTCTTAATGTAATTGCCTTCTTATAAAAAAATTGGCAACTAAAAATATCATCACATATATTTATAACGAATTTATTTGTATGACCGGGAAGTTTCGTTCCTATTCACCCCGCTGTTCCTATTCACCCCATTTTACGGTAGTTTGATGAAGATGAAATAAATTTTAATAGATATACATATTTTTTACATTTTGAAACAGGAGTATATTTAGCAGATGATTTGTACGTGCATTTAAAAACCGCGAACATTAAAATTTTCCGCTGCTGATAATTATGTTACAATTAAAAGAGAATGTCAAGATAATTTAAATATTTTATAAATATTACGCAAAATAGCATAAATTCTAAAAACCTCCCCAATTGTATACAATCGGAAGATGGGGTATAATATTGTTTTAATGAACTGAAAAAAAATTATTGCTTCTAATTAGTCTCTAAATGGCTATTCGGTTTCTGAATTTATCATTTTTAGCATTTTCCAACAAAGTTGAAAAGTGCTTATGCATTCGGTTTGTCTGGCCGTCTGGCCGCACTATAACTCCCGTAAATATAGTCGGATTGCCCTGAAATTTTTGGACGTTTTTCACGTTTACCCCAGCACGAACCGTATTGAATATGAAGTTTCTACCATGATTAGTTTATCTACAGAGAGAATCAGAAGTTTCCTATTACATTACGGCCTATGGGGAAAAATTGTTAATATACTTGGATTGCCATGAAATTTTAGAACGTTATTGACGTTTACCCTAGCAGAATCCTATTGAAAATGAAGTCTCTACCATGATTAGTTTATCTACAGGGCGAATCAAAAGTTTTCCATTACATTACGGCCCATGGGGAAAAATCGTTAATATGCTCGGATTGCCATGAAATTTTAGAACGTTATTGACGTTTACCCTAGCACAAGTCCTATCGAAAATGAAGTTTCTACCATGATTAGTTTACCTACAGAGCGAATAAAAAGTTCCCTATTACATTACGGCCTATGTGGAAAAATCGTTTCAAAGGAATTTTAAAGATGTTATACCCTGTCAAACATATTAAAATATGCATTCTATAAAATATAAGGTGAAAATGTAGCTATTATTCATTTACAGAGCCACACAAAAGAATTCCATTAGATAATTGTAAAAGGAGGAATTGTGTGTGACATATTTTAAATGTATTAAGATTTTTCATGTATAATAAAATTGATATATGTCACTGAAGCTTAATATAAATTTTACGCTACTGTATATATTGCATAATATTATTAATATTAATTATGTAGTACATAGCATTTGCAGGGCCATACAAAAGATTTCAAATAGTATATTCTTTTTGAAGTACCGTACATGTGTCCGATGATGGCTGATGGAGGGATGAAGTGTATTTTAATTATGATATTCGCGTTTATATTTCGCTAAATATATGCACATTATATGGTGTGTATAAATGTTATAGTTGATATACAGGGCTACCCAAAAGAGCGCACCAACGTTCTGAATATGAGCGCAAATTATTTAAACTTGGTTCTTAAATAAGCTATGCATTTTTACGCTGAGCTTCATTCAATTTACTGAGAAATGTTTGCAGAACATAGAAAAAGGAATATACAGGGCCACGCAAAGAATTCGGTACATGGACGCCTATTAATGATGATTTATGAGAATGTGATTTCAGTTTGTTTAGTTTACAATAAATTTTAGCCTAATGCTGACGTGTAATAATGGTACAATGTAAACTACAGGGCTGAACAAAAGTATTCAAGTATGTTTCCATCTAATAGTATGAACTGCTGAAAAAAAAATTCAAGCTATGGGTATTTTCTTGCTAAACTAAATTTTCCCATTATATGAACTGACATATGAAATACAGGGCTGTTTTAAAGTACTGGAATACATATTTGGTTATATTTCGCTATACACTATTATTTCCCTAAATTACAAAGTTTTGTTAAAGAGTTTATTAAGTGTTGGAAAGTGCTTCATAATCTATGCTTAACGCATGATTTTTCTTACTTGTTTCTTTTTAAAATCAAATCAAATTAGCATCGTATTGACCGCGATGATTGACAAAGAATTGGCAAGCGTTTCTTGTAAAAAGTATCCCCGTAGCACGAAAAAAGAGTTTTTGAATTATTATATTAAAAAATAACTTTTTAAGTAATTCACATAAAATGAAACTAGTAAGCAATATTGCGTCTGTTTAAAAATTTTTATGAAATATAAATGTACGATGCAACGATAATGGCGGAATATACAAATTATGAAATATTTATGAACAAAGTTGAGTTATCATTAGCCAAAGTTATTGAAAATAGGGTATATTGTTCCTTTGCTTGTGAAATATACATGTATATATTTTTTATTATTGTTTTTTCTCAATAAGTCCCCCTAGAATGTAACGTCTTTAAAAACCGAAATTTACATCAATTATATTTTCTAGATAGGTTATTGCTTTTAATTTACTATCTACATGAAATTATTTCCTAACATCAAGTACAAAAACGTATTTTAACAGAAACATTTTTATCGTATGATAAAAAATAATACAAATTATCACCCTTTTGACTTTAAATTAGAGCAAATAATTGTGTTAAAAAGCAAACACACTTTTCGTTTTTCCAAGAGTATACATTTTACGAAAATTGTTAGAGGAAAGATAAATATTTAATTTAGAAATGAATTTTTGAACAATTCGCTCGTAAGTAAAAATGCATAAGATAAAAATAGGAAAAGATTTCTCCGAATGCAGTAACATGTAATATCAAATAAACTTTTTTATATGTATATCTACATTGCAACTTTCAAAAAATATATTTTCTGAGTAATATATATATCTATATTTTTACTTTAATTATGTACCATTCGATGTTTTAATTAGAGCTTTAAAGATATATTTCTTTGAAAAAAAAATGTGAAAAGTCGAGTGAAAATTAAAAAAAGAAAAAAAGAAACTAAAACAGAAACACACAGTAGATTACATTTGATTAAACTATTTCTAAAAAATGTTCTACGGTTTATTAAACTGCAGATTTCTGAAATTTTATAAGAAGAAAGTAAATATTCAAATATACGCTGTAGTACGTGCATTGGTATAGTGCTTTATGATGAAATCTATTTATTTTTCATTTGTTTTTAAAGAAATGTAATGTTAAATGAAATTTAGGTCATATTTTTAAATTCGAGAAGATTTGTTTCAAAATAACTGAAGTACTTTTGTGATTTTGTTTAAAAAAAATCCTATTATTTGTTTTATATTAAGAAATATCTATTTTATAGTCACGTTGTTTTAAAGAATTTTGTAAAACTACAATCATATTTAGTAATTAGTTCAAAAAAGAGAGATAACTAATATAAATTTTGATTTATATTAATATAGAAACGCTTTTATATGTGTGTCTAGGTGTGTGCGCGCTCGAAAGTATAAAAATTTAACTCACGTACAGTGTGAAAAAAACTCGTAAGGGTAGCCTAAGACCTTTTTTTGTGCAGGTGAGATTCAGGATATTTTGATGATTAGTTTTAATTTTTTTTATAATTAGCTCTGTTAATAATGAAAAACTCAATGGAAACATTTTTTTTCCTGAAAAGGGCCGTACATTCTCAGTTCGGAGTTTTTCGAAGCTAAAAGTAGAGAAAATTAAAAAAAAACTGCTAGATCAGTTTTTTTTTTCAGTTTTGATTAACAATCTAAAACCAAGTAGAAAAGGCCGAAAAATGTTGATATACACTTAATTGTTAATTATTGGCTTTTTAATATCACGAATTGTTTTCAAACAATTATTAAGATTTAGATCTTTAAAAATAAATAAATAAGTAATAAGAAGAATATATGCCAAATTTCGACTTCATGCTTTTTCATTGGCTCGTATAATATAAATGGCACGCATTGTTCAATCCACAAACTAAATCAAACATAGAATAAAAATAACAATTATACCAAATAAAAGGCTGTGCTTTGCTCTTTTGAATATATCTTTCTAGTATGATGAAAAAAAATGATATGTAAACCCTTTTACATTTTTTTTTTCTATGCCAGTTTACCATAAACACAATTTGTGCAATAATTAGGAATATGTATCAGCAATTCAGATCAAGCCATAAACAATCTAAAAACACCGCACTATACATATATTCATTTCCATTGAAAACTATGCAGTTTAAAAAAAAATACGAATATAAATTTTTAGAAAAAGAAATGTTTCCAAAACTCACTTTTGCAATTTTCTCTTTTCACTGATATCTAAAATTCATTTTCTGCTTTTTAAATGAAAATAGAAACAAACAAATGATTCTTAGCTAAATCTACATTTAAATACGGTTATAACTGTCTTTATATTAACTTTTCAAAACGTTCACTTCCCAACTAAAAATAATCTTAAGATTATTTGAAGAAATCTCCATTTTCTTCAAATTTTACAAAAGTATAAACAATTTGTGTAGATTTAGTTCTATCTTAAATTTAATTGCAGATTTTTTAAAGGTATTTATAAAAAAAATCATCAAAATGGGCCAAATAACTACAGATTTCTTACAAATTTATGGGCCAAATATCTACAGATTATTTACATATATTTTTCTAATGGGGTTCCTTAAGTTACCTTCACAATTTCTGCGTTTTCTGCAAATTATAAAACTCCGAATCTTCTTTTCTATTTGAGCAATAATAAACGAAACAACCAATTCCTATATATGTTCAACTTCATTTTATTATCTGCTGTCTGTTTAAAAAAATATTAATATTAATTATTTGAAAAATAATTCTTCCGAAAAACGCGCACGAATTTTTTATTTTGTTTTATTTTTATTTTTTACCCCTTGTTTATAAATCAGCATCGACATCGCAATTTAAAATACTAACAAAATAATGATACTAAATCATATCTACGTTTATTTTCTTTATATTTAAGCCTTCGACTTTAATTATACAAATGTTCACATTTACAAAATATTTCATTAACTTAAGTCACTTTTGTAAACTCCATATTTTAAAAAATGTTTAATGTTCTTTCCCGCAATTTTCTTCTAAATACGTAATCACAAATTGCACAAACATATTAAACGGATATTAATCTTTCAAAAGACATCTTTGATTTAAAATAATAAGATTAGAAACCTTTTGAAAATAATTCATTTCGGATACTCCTTTTGAAAATTTTCATTTTTTTTCGGTTTCTACCAGAGGATTTGCATTGCGCGTATTTTTAAAAAAAGCTTTATACAGTTGCTCTGATATTTTAAAGCGATATGCTATCCATTTAAATGATGCAGTAAAAATTTGATTTAGAAATTTTTAGATTGTTGAGTAAAACTAATCTGGAAACAAATAATTTTTGCACAAGTTTAATATGGCTCGTAAAGCTTATTTACTATCATTTTATAACATAAGTCACTGCTATGAAAATTAATTTTACCAGATAGCACATATATTTTTTGAACGTTAATTTAAAATATTTATTTCAAAATTTCTTAATTGATCCACGTTTTTTTTTTTTTGTTATTTTTGAACCTTTATCAAAATAAATATGACAAATATTTTTCGATGAGAGTCGAAAAATTTAAAATGCTTATAACTCATGATCTAATTTTCGTAGCGCGACCAAATTTCGTTTGGTAATCTTTTATCGGACAGTGTTAATTTTTGGTGACAGGAGACCCCCCCCCCCCACACACGGTGAGGGTCGAAAAATTTAAAATGCTTATAACTCGCGATCTAATTTTCGTAGCGCGGCCATATTTTGTTTGGTAATTTATAATGAGACAGTGTTACTTTTCGTGACAGCAGACCCCCCCCCCCCACGGTGAGGGTCGAAAAATTTAGAATGCTTATAACTCGCGATCTAATTTTCGTAACGCGTCCAAATTTTGTTTGGTAATTTATTATGAGACAGTGTTAATTTTTGGTGACAGGAGACCCCCCACGGTGAGAGTCGAAAAATTTAGAATGCTTATAACTCGCGATCTAATTTTCGTAGGGCGTCCAAATTTTGTTTGGTAATTTATTATGAGACAGTGTTAATTTTGGTGACAGGAGACCCCCCCCCCCACAGTGAGGGTCGAAAAATTTAAAATGCTTATAACTGGCCATCTAATTTTCGTAGCGCGGCCAAATTTTGTTTGGTAATTTATTATGAGACAATGTTAATTTTTGGTGACAGGAGACCCCCCCCCCCATTGTGAGGGTCAAAAAATTTAAAATGCTTATAACTCGCGATCGAATTTTTGTAGCGCGTCCAAATTTTGTTTGGTAATTTATTAAGCTATTGCATAGCTTTTAGCGCGGAGACCTAATCTAGAAATTCCGTGACTAGAAAAAAAAAACTAACACTCCGGCTAATGTCGTTTCATTTCGGCAGACTTGGGCATGGTATCCTTCGGTATACTTCGGCAGACATTGACGCAGTATTTTTCAGATATTTAGAGGATATCAAGTCTCAAACTTATGTTTTTTATTTCAGTTACCAAAAACCTATAGTTTCAATGATAAAAATTCCTGATTAACCTACATGTATTGTAAGATAATAAAAATATTTTAAACGATATTAACTTCTCATTTAACGCCCATATCACGCTCAAAAAGTGTAACTTGAATTAATATCAAAGAAAAAGAAAAATTTTGAATTAATATCAAAGACAAAAAAAAACTGCATAAATAAAAAATAGATATTAAGTTAAACTGTTATAAACAACCGTAACTTGGCCTTTTTTTTTTTTTTTTTTTTTTTTTTTTTTTTTTTTTTTTTTTAGTCTTTGATGCTATTTCTTTCAGACAAGCTAAAAAATGTCGTGTCGTCAGCCCTGAATTTTCTACTCAACCGATTTTGATAATTATTTTTTTAAATGAAAGCTATTTATTTGTAGTTGTGTCCATTTTAGCCATTTTTTTATTTACTTCCATTTTTATATTTTATTTTTAATTTTAAATGCTTTTTACAATATTTCTTAAATATGGTGGCAACTCAGTTTACCTTTTCTCTCGATAATAAAAATTTATTTTCCATTATCACTTTTCATGTGTCAGAAGTTTTATTTCATCAGTGAACATGTCCTTGCATTTAAAAGAAAAAAGTCAATTGTTTTCATAAAATTTAACCACAGTAAAATAATTGCGTATAATTATGCACTAATTGAGGTAAAAAAAATATATATTTACTGAGAAGTGAAAATAATATTAATGTAAATTAAAAAAAATAACAGAAAATAATTTAAGATAAAAATTAATGTCTAAAGAAAAATTTCAAATGAGGAAAATGATGCTATTCAGCAACCAGATAGATGGGAATCACAATATTATTACGGATGCCTTTTTCATATTACTAATAACAGTAACTTTTAAAAAAACATTGAGAAAATGACGTCACTATTTAAAACATCGCATTTTTATTCCTAACGATATTACATTTCAATATTTCTTTTCATTATGGACAGTGAGATTGAAATTTTACTTTCAGATGACTTCAGTCAGTGAAAATAATGTCACAATAAAAATGAAATTAGTTTTTTTTTTTTATATAAAGTTATTTTTCTGTGAGTGCATATGAAATAAAATTTCTGGATTTCCCCGGCACTCAGATTACAATTTTAACTGAAGATGCCCGAATATTTGCATGCAGAATTGTAACTGGCAAACTTGACATTAAGTTTGGAAATATATTTATTATATATTCATTCAATAATGTAATTACTTTTGCTTTTTTTAAAACCAAATCGATGGGGTCTTTTAAATATTTCATTCGTCGAATTCGATGGGATTCTACTCGTTTTATTGCTAAAATGCATTTCCCTTTTCTCGGCGTCTATGAAAAAGCGCTTAAACTAAAGAAAAAATCCGTTTTTGATGAATCTAGTCAATGAAGAAATAGCACGTCAAATTGATTCTCTTTATAAATCCGCAGTTCCAATGACTCATAGAGAAATTGCTAATCAATTGGGTATTTCACGCCGTTCTGTTTGCTATTATATTGATAAACACAAGAAAAATGAAATTAGTTCATTGCATTCTAAACGGGGTCGCTATTCTAAAAGACCCTATCTTTTTTTTTTTTTTTTTTTTTTCCTAATCGGAGGCGAAATTGAATTCTGCAATGGCAGAATCTACATTCAACTTGTTTTTTTTTTTTTTTTTTTTTTTTTTTTTTTTTACGTATTTGGAAGACTGAATCCGCTGATCGAAAAACAAAATGTATTATATTATATCTATTAAATTGCCCATTTTGAACTGTCAAATCGAAATTTTTTTTTTAATTTAACCTTTAAAGGAAATCATTTAGATCATGGATTTTGTGTTTTTGCTTTGCATTTTTTGAAGTCTGCATTCACGAAACTAATCCGAATACGGGCACAAAAGGTGAACTGCATGAACTGTTTCTTTTCTTTAAAATAAAGTCTTATTTTTTTCAATATTAATACTAATCCTTCCAACAAAATTATTTTCAAAATTCCTTTCGTGCTTTTTGCTTTTAATGAAATAATAGGAATTCTCAAAATGAATTTCAGATCAAAATGTCAAATAAATAAATAAATAAATAAATAGCAGACTTAGCCTATGTTAAAATGAGAACGCGGCTATAAAATTTTATATCTTTTCCGACTCAATCTGAGATGAAAAAAAATCGGCGCCACCAGAATTATTCTTGTATAAATGATCAATTGCAGACTTTCTCAAGCCGTTTACAGCGATCTCTCTTGTTTGATCGCGCAGTGAGGCTTCTTTAAATAGTTCCCTCTCATCATATGCTGTACCACTTTTGCCTGTAGGACTCAATACGGATTAATTTAATTAGTGTTCGGAATTTAAACAGACCCATGAAAGCTTTATTACGCACTTGTAGCTTATATGTGTAATGATGAGGTAGACAAATGATTGTCACATGGATTATTCTTGCCATATCAATAATTTTGAATTTTCGGACACAACTCTAATGCAAATCCAAAACCGCGTTTTCAGATGTGATATGCATTTTTAAATTTAACTATTTTTTTATTATTATTACTTGCTGTGTACAAATTCTCACACCCATAGTCCACAATTACAGATCACACCCAGAGATGTTCACAATAATATTTGTTTATTAGCGAAAATTGCTGAGTTAATATTTTCAACTGCGCTATTCGTTTAACTGAGCTCAATTTTATCATGCTATGTTGCAAGAAATTGTATCTTTTAATGGCTACTCATGCTTGTAGCGGAATTTTTGTTTTGAAATGCGTTATGCGTTTTCCACATGTTCATTAAACGTCATCTTTTACCATGGCAATTTTTGAAGTTTTGTTACAGTATTATGAATATGTTAGAAAGTGTTTTATAACCTATGGTGTACGCATGAATTTTAGTTCCTTTGTAAGCTATGGTGAAATTATAAGTTTTCGAAGTAGGAAACCGATAAATTCACCATGGATGCTAAGTTGCTGCTATTGTTGCTACGTTGAATGCTAAAATTTGAAAAGTAAGTATTTCTACATTTAACAAGTGTATTTTATGACAAAATGATACATAAATAACATTAACAATAAAAATTAAATAAATAATTTGTTGTTGCTCTTGCAACAAATTTGTTAAGCAGCCTGCGATATTTAATCTTTGATTCATAATAAAAATCATAATATACCGGTATTAGAAAACCGATTAAATCATCATAAAATTACATTGAAACTTGGCTAAGAGTTGAAGTCAGAAGAAGCAAAAGAGACATTAATTTTGTAAAGGCGTCTTCATTATGGTAAATCCAATGATTTTTGAGGTTTTTTAACATAAACACGATTTTTAGACTTCTGTGTAACACGGAAGGAGTTTTTGTATATTTTCTATTTCGGTTACATTTTATTTTCCTACATTAAAAAACATCTTATTAGCCACTCATTTTTAGTGTGTATAAAACTTTACTGACGTAGTTTATTGCTGCAGATTTATAATTATGAATCCATACGTTAAAATACAAATTAAAAACAGTAATATAAGTCACTTTTTACTTTAAATTAAATTATCTTTAGGTTCATTTGTATTTGGAAAAGTATCAATTCAACATGTTATTGGAAATTTTGTTTAAAAAAATTTTAATAACACACGACTTTAGTACAAGCTAACGGAATGAACACATTATTTTTTACTTTTTTGTTATACATAGTTTTTTAAGTTTGTTTACATACTTAAAGACTTTTTTTCATGTAAACAATTTTCTTGTATTTATTTAAAAAGTATCTCATTCCATTTTCTTTCTCATTATGAAAATGGCATATTCTTTTTAGGAAACCAAAATCTTCTTTTTCTTTATATTAAATAATATAATAATGATTTGTTCTGACAACTTGAAAAATATTTTCACTTTTAGTAAATTGACAATTTTATTTCGTATTTTTATTTTTTTATTAATAGAAATAAAATACATTTAAATAAAATATTCTTTTCCTACAATCATCATATTTTTATTTTTCTAATGGGAGGTTGTTTGACTAGAATGTTATAGATACTTAATTCACATATGTCCTCTAAGCTTAAAATTTGACGTTATGATTATACATAACAAATAATGTAAATTTATACGCGATATAATCATATCCAAGTTAACAACCATTAAGTGCAAACAGTATCTCGTGATATTACATTATCATAATATAAATCAAAGCACTTCAATTAATTTATATCACAGACACTTGCTCGAAAATATAGCTATTTTTGAAACGTTTCAGTTTAAAATAAAGTGAACCTGAAGGGATTTAAAACTGATGTAAAAGTTTAGCTTATTAATTTACTTCTGTTTTATTATGTAAAATATTTAAGTAAATTTATTAAATTTTATTAATAAATTATACTAAATTAATTTTGAAATAAACACACAGCTTGTATTTCAAAGAAATCTAATTTAAGCAGTTTTATTACTGCTAAATGGAAAATTAAAAATATGTAAGATAAAACTTCTTCGAGTATTAATCTTTATTATATTGTATTCAGATGTATTTTCTATAATAAACATTAACATAATCTATAAAGCAGAAAAAAATCAATGATAAACCATGCTATGTTTATGCTTCTTTTTTAATTATCAAAATAAACAAATCTTCAAATTATCAGTTCTTTGAATAGTTTGATTTTTTTAAATGTGCCTCCTTATTTCACATAACGCACGAATTCCACTTTAAAGTATAAGTAGAAAGACGCATAGAATAGTTTTATGTATCCTTCTAATACAATAATGCTTTTAATATTAAATTCCCATGATTCTATTTACAGAAAAGTTTCATATACAATGTAAATAAATGTATAGTATAAGTAACAATTCATGAGGAAAATTGTTTTATTGGTGAAATATTGAAAGAATTAACTGCGACATAAATTCGATAAAAACGTAAATGAATTTCTTAGATGCATTATAAAAGCAATTTTGTTTAATTCAGCAACTTTTTTTCCAAGCTCAGTTTAGTTTTATGGTTTATTTTTGTCGGCCGATTATCTACACTAGGGATATAGGCCCAGGAGGGGGGTGCCCTTCGTGGGGGGTTAAGGGAACCTAACCCGTATTTACGCAAGGTTCGAAGAAAACCACGAAAACTCCGAATGGTTAGGCTGACAGCCGCGATTGGGTTCGAATCCAGCACCTGCCATCTACCAGTGAAGAGGTCAGAACCTCTCGGCCACTGGTAGGGCCTTTTCCAAGATCGGAATTGATACTTTGTCAGAAATACACTGTTAAAATCCCCTGACTTTCGAGCAAAAGGGCAAAATCGTAGTGTTGTTTTTTCATCAATTATTTTTAAATATCGATAAAAGAGGGATTTTCTACCATTCCATTGTATAATTTTTTTGTTACGTACATGCTTATAAGCCTTGAAAGTATCAATCGCAACTTCATTTCTTAAAACTGGATTATATTTGTAGAATTATATTAATTTAAATAAAGCTTCAAGTACAGTGAAACCAGCAGCCTAGTGAACGGATGTATCCGATTGCGGCAGTGGGAAGGTTAAAAATCTTGTCCTAGTTTAAACTTTAATTTTAATGCTCAGTAGCTGCCACTATAAGATGGTGAAATCTTGAACCAATATTTAGAACTCCGTTGTAGCACAATTCCATTAATTTGAATGAGGTTCAAATAAACAGTTTTAAAAAAAAAGTTAAATTTTCGGCAAAAACTGCTACCAGAAATGTCGCCAGCAGTTTTTTTCCTTAAAAACTTCAGTAAAATTAGTTGTAATAAGAAATTACACCTAATTTTACTGCAATTGTTATGGCGAAAACTGCTGGCGACATTGCTGCCTGGAGTTTTTACCATAAATTTAACGGATTGGATTTGTTTTACAATGTTAATATACTTAAAAAAACACACTTTAAATATATTCCTTTCACACAACACATATACTAATTCGATGCTATAATTTAGATAAATATGGAGTGTATACATATCACTCGCATCACACGGATACTCACAAGCAATATGTTTTGTATCGCTACTTTCTCTTTTAAACGAAAGTGACAGTTAGGAGTTTTTTTCTCACTATTAAAAATATATATACAGTTATACGAAACTATTATAATTGAATATTACTGAAACAGTTTCAACCAAATAATTATTTAGATAATCACAGGTTACATAAATCATAATTAATCATTTAAATAATTTTTCTAATTACGGTATTTATTTCATAAAGAAAATAAAACGATTATTGGTTACTTCATACTATAATTATTATCTCGTAATTTTAACTGTGGAAATGAAAAAAGTTTATCGATTAGATGCTGACAAAGCTGTTTTTTTTCAAAATTTGCATTCTCAGTATTTCAATATTTTACTTTTTAAATGACTGATTGTACTTGTTTACTCTTAATATATACATCTGTATTTTGTACGCACTTACTTTCACATTATTGATGTTAAGACAAATGTTTCTTCGGTTTCTAAACTTAAAAATCTAGTAATTTAGTAATAACTTCAATCAGAGAAGCTTTTTTAAATTTCATAAAAGTGTAAATAACTAAAAAAAATGACTGCAAATTATGAATAAAAAATACATTACTAGCTTCAAACAAGTTCCATTAACTTCCAAATTTGCAGGCATATCGCGGATTTAAATCAATTGCAGTGTGACTTTTAATTATTTTTTATTAAACTCATTATTTTTCTTAATATCTTTAAAGGTATCTGTTTATGGCCGTTTTGGGTGATGATTTTCGGTTTTATTTATTGTTGTTTTATTGAACAATCTTTTACAATGATTTCAATACCGTTTTAATTTTATTCCTTCGTTTATTAGAACAGGTATTATGGCTATTTTAATAAAAAAATATTAATGGGTATATTACCAGAATTTAAGGAATTGATGAAATATTTCAAACAATGTTTCAGTACATGATTTTTTTTACGTTATTTTATAAAATCATTTTTATGTTAAACGTGAATTGAAATTTCGATATTTCTTTTACAACTAAGAAAAGATAGAGATAAACGATATTAAATGCAATTTCTAAAATATAGCTTTTTTGGACTTACAGAATTATTTTTAACAATTTTCAATGATAATTTTTCAAAATGTTTATATCACTCATTATGTTTTGAATTTCACTGGTGTCCTAAAGTTAAGCATAATTGGCAATAAAGTAATTATTTTTAAGTAATGAAAGAAATATAAATCGAAATGTGGTGAAACTCCAGGTGTGTAAACAAAATAGTACGCGTCATATATTTTCACGAAGAGTTTTCCCAGAAATCAAACAGGGGACTATCAACAAATTGAAAAAGAACGAAGATCTTGTGGATAACCCTGTAAAAACTAATATAGCAAAAGGGTTCAAACTGCACATTATGATTAATCGGCTTATTGTTATGTACTGTGTTTATTTTTATAAGGATAGCATGTACACTCGTAGAGAAATTAAGGTTTTTATAAAAACAGTCCTAAATTTTTCCAAGTTTTTTGCTTATAATTTGCAGAGTTCTTATTATAAAATAATGTTCTTTTCTGAAAATATGACAAACATCATTGTACACAATACCCTGTCATCAGAATTTAAAAATAATAAAAATTGTATGAAAAATGAGTATGTTTAGTAAATAATTTTTCACTGTGCATGCGTCAACGATATAAAAATGTCATTTGCATATTGTGTTAGCTAAATGTATAGAGCAACTTCTGTAAAAGTTTCAAAAATATAGCTTGAAAATTCTGAAAATGGTCGCCTATAGAATCAACTCAAAATCCGTTATTCCTAAAGGAAGCAAAAAAAATCAGGGGTTTTACCTAAATATAGTTGTACGTGCAATATTGTGTAGGCACTAAACAATGGAATATGGATACAGCCCCTCATCTTTTTGCTTCATTTAGGGAATAAAGGATTTTGATCTCATTCTATCAACGATAAATTTCAGAATTTTTAAGCTATGTTTTTGAGACTTTCACAAAAGTTGCTCTATACATTTAACTAACATAATATGCAATTGAAATTTTAATAGCGTTCACGCATGCGCAGTAAAAATTATTTAGTAAAACTGTTCATTTGTCATACAATTTTTATTATTTTTTAATTCTGATGACAGGGTATTATGTACAATGATGTTAGTCATTTTTTCAAAAAAGAACATTATTTTATATTAAGAACTCTGCAAATTATAAGCAAAAAACTTAGGACTGTTTTTATAAAAACCTTAATTTCTCTACGAGTATACATGCTATCCTTGTAAAAATTAACACAGTACATTACAATAAGCCAATTAATCATAATGTGCAGTTTGAACGCTTTTGCTGCATTAGTTTTGACAGGTTTATCCAAAAGATCTTCGTTCTTTTTAAATTTGTTGACGGTCCCTGTTCGATTTCGGGGAAAACTCTTCGCGAAAATATGTGACGCGTACTATTTTGTTTACACACCTGGAGTTTCAGCACATTCCGATTCATATTTCTTTCATTACTTAAAAATAATTACTTAATTACCAATTATGCTTAACTTTTGGACACCACTGTATGTGATATTATAACTATGCTACACAGTTAAAATCTGCAGCTTGCATTGCATAATCACTCATCCGTTTTTAGGTGCGTTCGTAATTATGTAAATACGTAGCACCTATTGTTGTCGTTCAGTCCGTCAGTCTGTCCGTCCGTCTGTCTGTCCCTCTATCTGTCCGTCTGTCTGTCCCTCTATCTGTCCGTCTGTCTGTCCGCCCGTCCGCATATAACAACGCAAAAACTACCCAACCGAATCGTTTGAAATTTTAAATATATTATTATTACATAATTTTGTCGAGTCATTACAAATTTTAAGAAAATCGGACGCATAGATCAATTACAGGGACAATCAAAATTATTTCGTTACATTACGGTCAATGGGGAAAAATTTCAAATGCATTTTAATCGTTTGAAATTTTTAATACAGAATTATTACGTAATTTTGTCGAGTTATTTTAAGTTTTAAGAAAATTGGATGCATAGATAAATTACAGGGATCATCAAAAGTATTCCGTTACATTACAGTTAATGGGGGAAATGTTTCAAATGAATTTTAATGATGTTACACTTATTCGAATGTGATACAATTGATATACATCTATAAAGTAGATATTATAATATACATTTTGCATAATCTGTGGGGCAAAGAATATTTGTTATTGATTTACAAGGCCACACAAAATGATAATCCATTGCATAATGGTATAGGGAGAACATTGTTTGGTGTGCATTTTTATTGTAATTATTTACAGTTTTATGAGATTGATAAATGAGAGTGATATTTTTAAAACTACGTTATCGTACGAACGCATTTCATTTGCTACGCTTCACGTGTAATTTCCAACTTGTTATAGACTATCTCTATTCTCGTCAGTAAGATTGTTTAAAGATATCGTCCCGCAATCGTTTTGTATAGAAGTAATTGTATGACTAGGCAACACAATTTACAAGTTTTTTAATAGTGTATAGGCGCACAAATATAAAAAATGATATTTGGTTTATTAAAAACATGTATTTTTGTCATACTCTGAAGTATTTCAATTTATTTTGAAGATATTGTAAAGTTTCACGTTAAGTGAATAACAATCAAGTAAGTGTAACAGTCGCATGTAGCGTAAAGGAAATAGAAATATACATGAATTGAATGTGCTCTATCCGCTTATTTTCTTTTTGATTTTTTGTTTGCATTACAAGTAAAAAGATGTTTTTTTCAGATGTAAGGGAATTATGAGAATGCATTTGTGTGACTGATTTTTTTTTTTTTTTACACTCTCTTATTCAATTAAATTTTTCTTTTAACTCCAAAGTTATGTTAAAACTTTACGATATTGATGTATACTTCTTTAATATTTATTTAATTTGTAAGAAATATGATCTTCTTTTCTATAATGCGATTGAAGGATTTAGATTGATAAGGGTTGTTATATTTTTCGCCCAGCGTATACGCGAAAAAAAAAACATGTTTCTAATTCCAACAATTTTTCAATGTCTTTGGATACTTAAATATATGTATTTTTGCATAATATGAGATGTACATGATAAATAATATAGTAAGTTATAGAAATTTTAGCTCGAAAATAGAGTGTTTTGTCCCCTTTTTTTTAACATTTTTGACTTTTTTTGTATCTTTGAATTATTTTTTTTCTAAGGAGTACTCTTTGAACCAAATTAATTTTGACATGAAATGATATTGCTCTTTATGAGCTTTTATATGAGAATTATTTTATTGTAGTTCAGTGTGTTCTTCTTTTGAGAGAAAAAATGTTCTGGGCGATAGTATCTTTTGCACCGTTATCGGAGCGCGTTCAGATTGTTTTTCCGCTTTCAAAAATTATTTACATTGTTCAAATGTCAATGTTGTTTCTCTGTTTTTTAAATATTTATTGAAGAATCTTATGATAAACATGCTTGGAAGCCAGTGTATTTGTTGTAAAACGTAGCTAAAAACGTATAGCGATTTTCCTATATGTTCTAATAGAAAAGTATATCGATACTTAAACGTTATAAAAACTGCGATCTACAGAGTGGTTCTAAGTTGTGCTCTAAATGCGGATCATATGTATTTCGTTTGCTTCTGACTCGAAATACTCACATAATTTTCTTCTGAGTTATTAGTAAGAGATTATGCGTCAGTGAGTAATGCCGACGACATCACAAATAAGAATCCTAATGTATATTTATCGACACCCCGTTGTCACAACTCTAACACTTGTTGTATAGTATATAAAGGTAAGAACTGCTTCGTCGCCGTACCAAAAGCATCTCAAACTCAAGCTTCTATAAAATCTAGAGTATAAATTTCGTCGAAAAAACTATGCTGCAAAACTCATATTACGGGATCGGTGTTCAATGTGTTTTTATGCAACATTTACGCCTTGTAAGTGAGAATACATTGATGCTTAAAAGATTTATTGAAAATCTATTAAACAATATAAAAAATGTAGCAAATAAGAGAGGCTCCGATTTGGACACATCGGGACACCTTTCCGACCTTGATTATTTTACTCTTATGGGTATATCCATATCTGATTTTAACTAATTTTTTTATTAATAAAGTCCAAAACGCGTTCCTCAAAATAAGAGATTATTTTATACTTTCTTGGCAATGTTACTTATAAAGCTTAGAGATGGTCTCTCTACTGATATTCTGTCCGCATTATTTAATATTAGAAAAAGAATATCTTAATGTGCAATATGGAGGCGAGAAATCAATTGGAAACTTTGTTCCATTACACCCTGGAATGAAGTACGTCTCCAGAAACACAGCTTATTGAAAAATATATGAAGCATTTATCGAGAAGATTATTTATTTCGGGTGACAACAATAATACTGTGATACTTGTTGAATACACTGAAGAAGTGTGTGTTGATTATAAAACACTGCAAGAACATTTTGATATGTAATAATGTGAAAAAAATGTTCAAATAAGAACGACTGATATCAGAAATTTTCTTAAATAGTTTTTTAGTCTTTATTTATGAACATCGATGATTTTAATACCTAATTAATTTATTATATTATAAAAACTTGAAAAGAATAAAGAATAATTATGTAAGTAACTATTTAAAGATGTATTTTATGGAAAAAGTTTTAAACTATGCAGAGCTGCTAACTTCTACGCCTATTTAAATCTTATAAACATGTTTGAAACCACAAAAATGTTTTAGTAAAATTTAAACCAAATATATTCAATGTTATGCATTACAGTAAATGTTCTTAATTATTTACTAAAATTTCTGTTTCTAATATGTTTATTTGACTGTAAATAGGCGTAGTAGTTGGCAGCCATGACTATGTGATTTTTTTATTTCAATAATAACTTGTAACATTTTTTTAAATAATCTAATGCTCTGAGTTCCGAAAAAAATGAAAAATCTTCTGAAATCTATCTTTATAATTTCAGAATGAATCTTAAGATAACTTAATTTTTGTTTTTATATATAACAGAAATACAAGTTATTAAAAAACAATCATTTTTACTATTAGAATCAATCTTTTGAAAAAATCCAAACTTCTTATATTATTTATTTATTTGTAATCTGTAAGTAAATAAAATTGAAAAAGGACCACTCAATTCTTTACGCTTCATTCTCTAAATAAATATCGTTGCTAGCTTCCGTGATTATTTATAAAAGTGTAAAAGAAAATAGAAACATTTTTATAAGGTATGAATACTAAGGTTTTATCGATTGTTATATCCTGGTTCTGAAGTGTTTCGTGCAATTTTATTGATGTCCTAGTCATTCTAAAATCTGAAAACCTTTGCTTTTGCTTAAAAAAAATATATCTATTCTATACTGTGTTATGCAACAAAATTATTTTATTCTTCAAATGTTTTTCATTATACATAAACGTGTTTCTTTCAGACACATTTTCAATTTAATTATTTCGCCAAAAAGATTACATACAAAATTTTGCTTAAAAGAATAAAGATTATTAATACTTCTGGTGACAATTTTTTAAAGCACATAATATATATATATATTGGATATTTAGATAGTACTAAATGATTGTACATCTTGTGGAATTTCCAAAAGTTCCTTCAAAACAAAAACATCATTTCTGATTAATTATATAATAAAATAACGCTCAATAAAAATCTGTTTTAATTAAGAAGTAAATCCCATCTAAAATAACCCGTTAAATCGACATGCAGTAAAAGATCTCGAATTATATTTTTATTGTGATTTCTTTTTCGAACACCAACATGAAATTATTTCTGTTTTCTATTCATTACTAAAGATTCTCTCTTTCATTAACTTTAACGAGGCACTTGAGAGTACTTCCCTGAGCACAGTATCGTTTAAATATTTTTTCTCCACTTGAACACTATCAAACATGAATGAAGAGATCACCTTTTTAATTTCACTTCATTAACAGAGACTCAGGTATCTCCAATTATAAATAAGTATTTGTTTACAATGATACTAATTAATATTTTAAAATAAATTTTAAAATTTAAAAAAGAATTAAATTTTCCAGCTACAAAAGATGGAATAAATTAATAATTCTTATGATAAACATATACTGTTTTAATTATAAAAGTTTCGTTAACTTTAATAAAGGAATTGGTAAGATACTAGAATTTTCGTTTTTCACTTGCGTTTTAATTTTATGTTTGATTTATCATGTTTTTATTATATAATACATTTGACTCTCGTTAACTCGAAATCGTCGGGAGGACAAAAATTATCCAGAGTTCGAAGTAAGTATGAGAGTAAGTTTGAGAGTAAGTATGAGAGGAAACTATGTTTAAAGAGGCACTATTACAAATAAATCAATGTTATAGTTCTGTAATTTTTTTAAATTTATGCTCGGCATTTATCAATTGAATATGACTTAATATTGAACTAAAAAGTCTAAATACATAGATTAATTTAGAGATTAGGAACAAACACAATGGGAGAAGCGGTGGAGATGTCGTTTATATACAGACAAGGGCACTAAGAAAGCGGATGTCAAATGCATAGTATTATAGTATGTTTATTAGTTCAAAATAATTCAGACAAAAATGAAAGAGAGAAAGTTATTTAAAGGATCTGAAGTCCTTGCGAAAGAAAAGAAAAATGAAAAGTTGGAATTATTGTTAGTTCGAATTAAACGAATTCATATAAATGAAAATTTATAGCGTTTTTCTGCTAATGAAAAGTTTGGTAGCTCATAATAAGTTCGAATTAAGCAAAGATTCGATTTATCCGATTAGGAATTAATGAGAGCTGACTGTACATTGTAAATGATTCCCCGCCAAGTGTAAAACTTTTGTGTATTGTTGTGTAGTGACTCAATTTTATGTATTGAAGTTACCTCTTGTACATTGGGGGGGGGGTCATACCGGTATTTATTTTAAAGTAAAATATTTATAGCTAGTGTTTGACATATGAGGACGTATGTTTCAAAGCTCGCTTCATCCATATATTCCAATTTTGGAATATCACGAAAAACATCTGACAGGATCCATTGGTTTTCATTGTTAATCGACAAAATTTACGGTGCAAGAAATAAAACTTTTTGTTTCTTGCAGACTGTAATATTTTTTAGGTGCAAGTAAATCAATAGAATATATTGATTGAGAAAGCTCAATTGATACATTTTGGATAAGACGAGTTTTGTAAATTACGTCTGCATATGAACTGTATTTTCCTTCACTTATGTCTATTGCGCAACATAATGATATAATATATAGTTTGGTATTTAATTAATAATTGCAATCGCAACATGAAAATATTTGTTAGCTAGTTTAAATATAATTATACGCTCGCTTGCATAAAAGTTGTATATTTATTTAAAATGTTATTTTAAAACAAAAATAAGAATTTTTAAGGTCATATTAAAATGACTTTGTGATTAATTAAAATATTTGTTTCCTTTTAACTCTCCGAATACCCCCAAAATGGTTATAGAACCAACCAACCATATTACCAATTGGAATCATTTTACCCCTATATAATTTAATTGTTAACAAAAAATATTTATAATAAGTGCACTAATTAATTATACATAATTATCTACACAAGCAAAATTCAAAATACAATTATTAGAGACATGTTTTCTTAACTTTAATTACTCTGTACATAGCCTGAATATCTAAAAGAAATAGCTTGCGTCCCCGATGAACCCGCCTTTAATTTCGAAAGATTAAACGATTCATTTTGTGATATTACTAAGACGGGAAATATTTATCGCCGTGCACACACATCATATACAAGCATATGTACATATGGATTTAAAAGATTAAAGCAAAACCGCAAAATACTTTGTGTCTGTAATAAACCAGTCTTTGTAGCCGGAAAATTCAAGGATTCATAATGAATTTCCGTGAAAGTAAATGCACACACCAGATATAAGCATATTAGCACACGGATTTATAACATTAAAGAAAAAACGCCAAATATCTCGCACCTCCAATAAACCCGTCTTTGTAGCCGGAAGATTCAAGAAACCATAATAAAATTCTGTGAATGTAAATATTTGCCCCCACCACGCACACACTTCATACAAGCATATTAGAACACGGATTTAAAAGATTAAAGCAAAAACGCAAAATATCTTGCGCCTTTAATAAACGCGTTTTTGTAGCCAAAAAATTCGAGGAACCATATTGTAATTCTGTGAAAATAAATATTTGTCCGGGCCACGCTCACACCACATACAAGCATATTAGCACACGGATATAAAAAATTAAAGTAAAAACGAAAAATATCTTGAGCTTCGAACAAAGCCATCTTTGCAGCCGGAACATTCGGAGAATCATATTGTAATTCTGCAAAAGTAAAATTTTTGTCCCTGTCACGCACACACCACATACAAGCATATTAGCACATTGACTGAAATGATTTAGATAAATTAAATTAGTGATACTAAATTTTTATATGCAACACGGGTTGAATGCAAAAAGCTCTAGGCATCCCAGTTCGAATAAAAAAGTTTTAGTAACCTTATAGATATTTTTATTGACACTTCAAATGTGTATCTGCTATATGAATTTTTGTTATTGCCGTTAAACTAAAAGTTCTAGGAGTCCCAGTTTCTTAAAAAAATGTTAGTAACTTAATAGAATATTTTTACAGTGTATGTAAAAAAGTTATCTAGTTAATTCAAATATTTTTAAATTTTTCTAAGTGTATTAGTCGTATTAGTATATACTTTAGAATTTTAGTACATACTTTAATAACCAGTTATAATGAAAAATAGGAATTTCACAATGATAAAGAGGAAGAATGTAACTTAAAATATATTCTGTTATGTTACTTTCCACGTATTATCTGAATCTAATTTTTTTATCAAAAACTAATTCATTAAAAAAACTAATTCATAAAAAAACCTAAAATATTAAATTATCTTTTTTTTTATATTTTTAAAAAGAAAGTGTTTTTTCGAGTAAGTTTATAGTAAATAAATATTTTCCTTGTAATATTTTCATCATAATTAGCATGGTATATTCATATTTCTATTAAATTCCTGGTAAGTTCCATGATAATTATTAAAACATCATTTCAGTTAAATCTTATGTATAACACCTAAAGAAATGCTTCTAGGAACTTTCTTTCGATTTGCTTTTAAGTAATTCTACTTACATGAATTCAATATATTTTCACTTTATAAATAACAGCATTGTGTTTAATTTCGCAAATTTTTTTTTGTAAAAAGTTTAGCAAAAATAGTTAAGATTCATTCATCTTTCAAAAACCTTGATCCTAAAACTTATTTTAAAAAATCTATCAAAGACTGCTTTGTTTTTAACATAAACAGCTTTAACTAAAAAAATGTAATCGAAAAAATGTTTATTTTGTAGAAGTTATAAACAAATATTAGTTTTCTCAGAATTATACTAATAGAAATTTATATCGGATTTCCTGGAAGTGGATAATAAAATTAAAATTGTGATAAGAACTTTATGAAGATTACCTAATAGATAAATTTATGTTTTTGTAAAGAATATAAACATCCCTACGATACTTCTTAAAGTATAGTTAAGGTATCACAAACTGTTGATGTATATTTATGTTTTTGTAAAGAATATAAACATCTCTACGATACTTTTAAAAGTATAGTTAAGGTATCACAAACTGTTAATATATATATATTTTTTAATTAAGTATGAAAAAATCTGTTTACATTATATTTTTGTAAATAAAAAAAATATCGTTGTATATAAAAATTGCAGTAAAAGTTATTTTAACTATAGATTAGATAATGAATTTTTGAACTACTTTTATAAAATTTGCAGTTACAACTAAATTTTTATAACAAAGAAAAACTCCAGAAATATCAAATATGCTATTTTTATTAATATATTAATATATTAATATTCTGTGAAAAGAAACATATTTTATGCGCTCTATTATTTCTATAGTTTTATAATGTGTACGCCTTCATATATGATGAATATGTCTTTAAAATAATGAGTTATAAAGCATTAAAAATATATATAAACTAAAGTTTTTTTCTTTCCGTATCCAATTAATAATGAGACCAGAAATGTTATCTTCAGATCTTTTTGAGAGAAAAAAATCAGAAAATTGTTAAATGATAATATACTGAGTTCAATTAACAAATAATTTTTGTTTTACAATCACATAAAAATGAACAATACAAATTAGGCTTATTTAATGAATATTTAAGGATATTATTTTTTATGTTTATACAATATATATCTGTATTGTAAAAACTAGTTTTAATACGAATCATTTCTGCAGAATCTACAGATAAAATCTGAAAAAAAAGATCTTGACTAAAATATAAAATATTTTTTATGTAAATGTAGACAATAAATGTCTTCCAACGTGACTAAACGGAATTCAGAATTTTAAAATGTTTGGGAAGAAAATATTTATGAAGTGTTCTTAGATGTCTATGAAATGTTTTTTTTAGAATATTAAATTCTTTATGAAGTGATCATATAGATACGTTGAGTAATAGTAAAATTTATGTTCCAAACGACAATTTTTATGTTCTATTCTCACCAGTATTTTGCGTAGTCTCTTGCAAATGTTCTCTAGGCTAATGTAGGAGATTTTTGTTTTCAAAACGTGGTGAGAGGTAACATTGAAAAATAATCGTCTGCAATGGTAACCCTATGATCACCCCTCGTAATTTCAATATTTTTTCAAAAGTTTTTCAAATAAAGAGGGAGAATGCAGTGGTGAATATTAATATACTGTTATTAAAACTGTTCGAGTTGCTAAAATTTCAATGTCTTTGTATTCATTTTTAAAGTACATATGTCTGAAAGTCATTAAATTAAATTTAAAACAATTGTGCATTTCATTTCCAGAAAATATGATCAATTTGAGAATTAATTAAATATTTTAAATAAAGCTGAGATAAAATTTCTTAAATCTCTTTAAAGTATTGTTTTAGAATTACTTTGAAGTTAAGTTTAACTCTAAGAGCAGTTAAGTATTTACGTAAAGAACAACTTTCAGAAATGTTAATATTTAAGTTAGTTTTACACAAATATTTATTTAATCTTGTATCTTCAGAATATTTAAAGTTGAAATTTTAATTGTTGAAAGTTTAATTTGAATAAATCAAAGCTCAAAGTTATAAATCATACTTAATCATTCTTTTGCAGAATGCTTGCTGATATTTAATTACTAAATTCAGTATATAGATTTTAAGTAATATTCAATCATTGCTTCCGCCTTTCTTTTTGAGTTCTAAATATGTTATTCAGAATGTCGAGAATGACATTACATTTGAAATTTCCCGTGAACGGATGTAATTTCAACATATTAAATATAATTTTAAGATAAAAAAACACAAAATCATTTTAAAAAAGTGTAAATAACGATTGAAATTTTAATGTAAAAAATTATGTTTTAAGTTGTGCCAAGTGTAATCAAGTTTTGTCGTATGAGTATCAAAATAAACATATGAAATGCAAATTTGATAAATTATACCGTAAGACCTATAAAGTTAGGCCAACACTGTGAAAGAGAAAAAATGGTCGTTTCTTAGAGATGATCGATGTACAGTTGTTTTTAATCCAAATTTTTACAAAAATCAGAGAAAATTGTTCAACACAATAAATTATTTCGAAATGCGCAATTTTTTTAAAAATTATTTCCCATATTAAAATAACCTGATATGCTTTCTTTTGTTTTGTACATTTCAAACTGGATTTTTGTGTTCTGTCGATACGATGATATATATATGTCGTGTCCAACACCCGGAGCCTGGCCAATTTTAGAACTGGCCATTCAATACCCGAACTAGCTAAGCTGTATGGCCGAAACCAGAAATTCATGAAATGTATAGCGTATTTTGGGTTTTGGCCGGCCAATTCACAAACTGGCCGGGAAACCTTGGCCAACATCGAAACTGGAGATTTAAGGAGATTTATAGCTTTTAGATGCAGGGTCGTCCTGAAACATCTCTTAGATTTTTTTTTTTATTTAGAGAGGATTTTCTATATTTCGTACACTGTAATAGACTGTTTGTTATCCATCTTAATGATGCATAGGTATCAATTTTATTCTAAGTGATATAATGTAACAACATTAAAATGCACAGTAAAAGTGATTCCCGTTGATTATATTGCAACGAAATATTTTTGTCTATCTCAGTAAATTAACCAAAAATGCTACACAATTCCCTTTCAATACCGAAATTAATCGATAAACCAAACAAGATAACAATTACCAGTTAACCGAGCTTTTACTCGAGTTAAAGCACAGGAAGGCAGACGGCTGAACTATTTCAATTCATAGACACTTTCAAATTTGTTACAAAGGATTAAGCCGAGTATCTATATCTATTTCGTGAACTGGTCAATCACGTCTGGCCAGTTCGCGAATTGGACAATTTCGGGTTTTTGCTGTAACACACACACACACATACATATATGTTTATATATTTGGTACCAATCGTTGTTATTATGAAGCGCAAAATATTGAATGTCTCGGGAATTTACAAATATGTCTGCATAAAACATTGTTTTTTTTCTTTTCAATTTAACGGTTTAGTGTTATCTTTCTTCATCATATCCTCTCACCGGTCTCTGAATTAATAGTTCTGAGTACCGACACAAAAATGGCGGCTGTATGAAGCGAAATCATTTCAGCGTGTGTGCGACTCTACATTTTAGGACTAATACATTTTAAAGATTTTTTATGTTTATCTTTTCCTAAAATTAAAAGACTCAAAGAAATATTTTGTAAAATAGTGGTATTTAAATGTAAGGCGTCGTACGTTAAAAAAATCTTCGTCGGAGCAGCCGTATTTTTTCTGTCAGCGTCCAGGCATAATACACCGGAGGCGATAACCATTTCCTCTATGCTCTGCTAAGAGGTAGATACAGACAAATGATTATCGACAGAAATAAATTCATGTTGCATTATTATGTAGGTAATTTTGGCTGTTTTAAATAATGCGCCTAATATTTGTTATCGCTAAGTTTGTTATTTGATTGCTTTTCAGACTTGTTACTGACACTTGAAAGTTTCTGAAAGGCAAAGAAAACTTTTACATTTTGAAAATTTGATATTTCATATATCGTTTATTAAAGACAAAAAAAAAAGCAAAGATTTACACGGAACCTAGTTTTTGAGAAAAACTTTTCTATTCTATTTCTGTTCAATCCCCTTACCAACATCGATATCCAATTAACAGCATCTCGAATAATTAATGATTTGGAAAGGGTAGTTGGTGATGGAGATTATGTCATTTCTTAGATGAATTTCTTCACCATTCACCAACGTATTTCTGTATCCTACTTTTAATGCTTGTAGGATTCCATGATTCAGAGAGTGATATATCGAAGTTTTATTAAGTTCAAAAATATACACTATTACATTGCAAAATGTAATGTCACTTACACTGTAAAAAAAGTGTCGATCTACTAAAAAAATTTTAGTGATCCTTATAATTACTAAAAAATTTTTAGTAATCTTATTCGGTTACAAGGAATCTGTAAGAATTACTAGAAAAAAACTAGCAACGAATAGAGTTAATAGTTTTACATTTTTAATAGCTATTACTAAAACTCACTTGGTGTGGCCGTGATAACCTAGTGGTCATAGCACCGAACTCTAGGCTGAAAGTACCTGGGTTCGATGCTGGCCGCCACCAAATATGTACCGAATGTGTGCAATGTAAGTACTTGTTAAATAAAGTGATTATAAAAATCCTGTCGTAGCAGTTACCATGGGTAATGATCTCTGAACTTTCCCTCCTCTTTAGAAACATGTCAAAATAGAGCAGGTAGCAATGTTTGGTGCTGCCATCTATTGCGGTTTTGCCGAAATTCTTCCGTTTCAGAAGTCTGTCTTTTTACCCACTGGATGCAGCTCGAAAAAGGCTTCTGCCCTTCGGGCACACGTAATGGTTACTAAAACTAATTTTTGAACTATTACTAAAATTTGCTTGGTGGCTCATACTAAAAAGTTTTAAGTTAGTTATACAAAAAATTCTTTTGTTCAGTTTACAAAAGAAATGTTTGTTTCACTCGCAAAAAAAATTGTAATGGTTACTAAAAAATTCTGTGGAATACAAATTTACTAAGAAATTTTTAGTAACCTCTTGAATTTTTTTTTACCGTGTAGAAGTCTGGTAGCGTTATCCATAAAAAGCAGAATTTTTTATATTTGTATCTTTACCTTTTCTAGGAACATTGTCATACATCAGAAGAGAATTTTTAAAGTCATCCAAAACATACTATTGTTTGGCAACTTATGTCTACATTTATGAAGATACGGGACTTAGCTGATTTTCTATAAATAACTGGTTTTTAAATCTCCTTTTTTTGAACGTTTATCGCCTTAATATTAATGATTTTTCAAACACGGGGTTTTAAGTAGAAAAAAATACAAACAAAAATCACGGTTTTATAGAGCACTTCTTCAGAAAATGTTCTAAGAATTTTTTTTTTACTACCACATATTTGTTGGCCAGTCACCAGATTGTCTGTGTTTACAAGCAATGCGAAACAGGATATTAATTTTCAAGCCAAAACTTCCAAACATACCATTAGAAATTTCAAATCCTTTAATACCAAGTTCTTTGGCAATTTGCATGAAGCTTTCTTGAAAATTTGTCCTGAAATCAGTAAATGTTTCAATCTGCAACTTTTAAATCATTCTATTAGCATTTCTTAATTACATCATTTGAAGTGTTTTGGAGTTTTCTTCTCCAACAGGTTTCTAAAAATGAATTCCTCATTCTTTAAAATTCCATTTATTTTAGTTTTTCAATGTGCATAATTTTTTACTGACTCTCACGAACTAATTACCTTCACAAATTCATCGATAACTTTAAATTTTTCACAGCTTGATAAAAATTTCTTTCGTAATTTTTAATTGTGTTTGAGTTTAAAAACCACTAAAACATTATTGTACTTAAGAATCTAACTTGAAAATGGAGTACCGTAAATAATAATAATAGTAATAATAATAATAATAATAATAATAATAATAATAATAATAATAATAATAATAATAATATATTGTTTGAAGCAACCAATTCCTGGAATTCTACTTTTCGAAATTATTTCTAGTATGCTTTGTCGCACATTGCACATTTTTATGTAACGTAGTAAGTCCAGGAAATAACAACTGTAGGAATTATTAGGAATCTTGTTGATAACCTGTTGATAATCCATTCCAAATTCTGTTACTACTAATCGATGTATGTAATGACTTTTTTAAATAGTCATAATTTTTATGATAAAGTACCGTCGGGATTTTTGATTTAACATTGCTTTGAGGCCTATAGCTGCTATGGCTGTTGCCTCGATTGATCCATTATACGCAGAAACAAAGGCAAGAAAGAACAACTTTTATTACACATATCCATTACATATTTTTATCACACTACAAAAAGATAACATACCATCCATGTCAGTACTCGGACTCGAACCAGGACCGCTCGGCGTGTCAGCAGCTGCCGCTACTGACCACGCTAAAAGGGCGACTACCGTCGGGAAATAAAGGTGTAAAAAATGAATAAACAAATATAAAAAAGAAGTACTTATTTTTAAATAATGTAACAGGTGTCCTATCCGATCAGGACTTCATTAGATTTTCTTCATTTTAAAAATTCGTGTTCAATCAAGTACTTTATTTATTAAGAAATTTAGTTAATGAAATAATAAGTTATAGAACGGAGCATCCTATTATATCAGAAAACGTCTAACTCAACGTAAGGAATCTAAGTCTCTCAGTGCATGTAAAAATTGTATGTAAATATGTTAATAAAGGGTATGTACATTGTCAACCTCTTATTTCATTAATGGTAAAAATTTCCCATTGAAACTTCCTTACTTTTCTTTTATTCGGTCCACGACGTCAACTTGTTGTTCCATCAATGGGGGATATTTTATAATTTATTTAATATTTCTCGAAAGAATTCTATGGCTGCATTAATAATTTATGGCGAGTTTTCAATCAATTTTTACTAACTCCAAAATTTTTAAACTCACTCAAGAACGCGCATACACAAATACGTACATACAATATATATATATATATATATGTATATTGAATGTGGCTTTGTGTTGTATAATATATATGCGAATAATTTATGTGATAAATTATACATGTATGCCAACGAATTGCACAAATATAAAATAATTTGTTTTCAGATGTTGTATCTTATGGATTTTTTTTTAGATTATTATATCAAATTACAGTGTGACATCAGTAATACAAAATATTTTAATTTCCTACATCAAACAACACTACATAATTAATTTTTCTTGTTCCTACCTCCTTATCATTAAACTTCTATCTGATTTCAAGAACTATGTTCAGTGTTCTATATTATTCAAACATTCAGTTTCGGCTGATATCTCATATTATTTCTAAAGTCATTTAATGAAGGAAAAATGTAATTGTTTAAATTATAGCGAAGGAAACTACACAATATTTGTTTTTATATCAGATGATATCAGTCACTAATCTATCACACTTTTATTACTGAAAGGGTTATTTTAGTTACTAAACAAATCTCATATCTATATATGAATTTTTTTCTTTATGAGTAGATTTTTCGGTCATTTAAAACGCAATACTAGGCACAGAAAAAGACCCGGATGATAATGTAAAGTCTATGGGGGCGTTCTTTTCAAATATTTCGCTCAAATTTTAATATTTTTAAATGATTCTTTTGTACAAGATAGCTGAGAACGATCCACAACCGGCTTAGTTTTTACTTTTTCTATTTTGGCTTCATATGCTTTTTTAATTACTTTAACTTTCAAAACCGGCATAAACCGGCTTTCAAAACCGGTTTAAACCGGTTCTGAAATTGAAACTATCGTAATATGAAAAATATATAAGCAAAATCGAAAAAGTAAAAACTAGGCCGGTTGTGGATCGTCCTCAGTCCTAGCTTGTGCAAAAGAATCATGTAAAAATATTAAAATTTGAGCGAGATATTTGAAAAGAACGCTCCCATAGATTTTACATTATCATCCGGGTCTTTTTATGCGCCTAGTGTGGGGCCTCAAGATAGTTTGACTGCAAGAGAACACTACCGTACAAAAATGTAAGCGTAAAGTTGAATTTGTAAAAAGTAAAATAAAATAAAACGAAATGAAATTAGAAGTCGAATGCATAATGGCAGAGACTATTAAGACTTAAAATAACATAAGACTTATAATAATTTAAAAGATCGTAAACAAAGAGTCGTTTAAAATTGTACTTCAACTGAAAAGTTTCAATTATCGTAAAAAATATATATATATACCTTCAACCATTTTTCTATAACCTGAAATTTTATATTAATAGTAAACAGAAACTAAAATTCGCGTAAGACGTTAAAGGATTTCTAATTATACTGTAAAACAATATTTTAATGTGGAGAATTAAATAAAACAAAAATTACAACAGGTATAATAGGAATATTTATGATTCAAGAACGTTATTTTATAAATTTGTTGATAGCGATGTCAAAAATTTTTAAGTGGAATATATTTTCCACTAAACAAAATTTTTAAAAAATTATTTTTAAAAACATTATTAACTGATTGTTTAACCCCCTGACTGTCCAGCCAAAGGGTAATATTGTAATGTTGTTTTCACTGTAATTTATTAAAAATATTAAAAAAAAAAAGATGTTTTTTTCCAACCTGATACAAAATATGTTATTAGTATCGGTGTATACACTCTAAAAAATAAAAGTGTAAAGTAGACAAATTTACATATATATGTGTGTAAATTCCTAAAATTACACACCTGACATAAAAATTACCCACTTTTTGCAAAGTTTTACCAGTTGTTATGTGTATTTTAGCTTATAATACTAAGTATGTATTTTGTTATTAGTTGAAAGATACAAACAAATGTTTAAATGCTGAAAAATTCCTGAATTTACTCAAATTGATATGTTATTGTAATTTACACATATTGCTATATACATAGGTAAGTGTGTAAATTTCTAAAATCACCCACTTGGCATGACGAAATGGATGGGAGGTTTAAATATTATTCAAAGCTACACTTTTTATTTCATTAACCCCATTCTATAAATATCATGATTTTTATTGCATTGCTATAACAGCACTTTTAAATAATAGACCAATATATTTATTTATTTTTATTAGATAGTCTGACTACCTCTCTCACTTTCCCCGTTTCAGCAGCATATGAATATTTAAAAGAAGCTAAAAAAATTAATCTCGATAAATGTAACAATATTTCGTTACATATAACGTAAAATTTTATTCATTTAAATTGTTAATTTCGTTTTCCGAATTATTTTTTGAAATTTGTACATCAAATATAAGAATGTTTGATTTTATAATTCTAGGTTTTGGTTAAATCGTAATTTCTTTCAGCCGTCTCGCTGACCGCTGTTTTTTCACAATTTTACATGTAATTTTTAATAATAGTGTTAGATTTCATTCTTAAAGCGAAATTAGGAAGACTTCATACAGAGGCATTATAATAGAGATATAATCCCACTTTATGCATATTCATAAATTTAAATTATATTTTTGTACTGTTGGTAATTTTTCTGCTGCCCTTCCCCCCAATTTAATTTAAAGGACAGTAGTTTATCCTTCAGTAGAATCTAAAAACTATTTTGAATTCATTTTATATGTAACATAAAATATAACCATGTAATAAAGATAATTCTAAATTCGTATCCTGAGTTATTTTTACATATCGCATTACATTTACATGCATATATTATTTTAGCATATCGAATATAAGTATGCTTGATTTTACCCTAAATTATTAAATCCAAATTATAAAGTCTCATATCTTATAACCATTTACCCATTTCAAAGTTTAACTTGTAATTTTAGTTTAACTTCAGTTCGCAGTACAATTTATGGTCCTATTCATGAACTACGCGAATCTAGCATCAAAAACTAAAATCACAATCATCGCCGACTTGGCTTCATCAGGTTTTAGTTGAAAACTAATAATGGGTCCAGTAACTTGACCTTGATGACGCCGGGATCGAAAATGAAACTTCTCAACCAAGAGAGCACATAGAGAGCAAATCACGTAAAATGTGGTGGCCAAAGAGGCAAACTGAATGCAAGCACTCGCGTTGAGAAAAATATAGAAGTTATTCTCCTGTAAAATATAAGGTATACCATGTAATCTCATACGTTCGTATTACCTCCATTTCTTTTTATCTTATTTGTTTATACTTACGTATAAATGTATATTCTATATGTTGGATTGTTTTTTTACATATAAGAATTTTTTTCACGAGTAATTTACTTGCCTTAAAAAATGTCAACATTACCTAACTCCTGAAACTTACTCCTTAAAATAACAACTGTTGTATCTAAAGTTATTTATTTCTTGAACAAGTTTCATCTTAAAAAGAATTTATAAATGTATTTTAACAGTAGCAAAATAAACGTTAACATCATTTTTTTGTGTGTGCGGGGGGGGGGGGTTAAATTTCGGGTCGGATTATGTGAAAGATATAGTTTATTTATAAACTATTATACAAATGTATATTACATCTATAAATTATATATTCGATTTATAAGCTAAACAGTTCATTTGAGTTTTATTTTTTTATCGAAATTTCTTTGTAAGTTTTTTATTATGAAACTCATAATGTTAACTAAGTTCATCATCGATTAAAACTATAGCGTTGTTCTTGAATTTCTACGTTACATTTTCCAATTTTGAGAAATTTGAAATAATTATTTATCTTAATTACATTTATTTTTCAGCTGTGTTTTAATTTGAAAATATTATATCAGAAGAACTATGTTCCACTAAAATAATCATAGTAAAAACATATAATTTTGCTTGTTAATTATATATTTAATAAAAATACAGAGAAGTAAATTGCAAAAGGGCACAAATACGTTGATTTAAAATATCCTTAGACCAAACATTCTGAAGAAAATTTTTATTAAAGTAATGGTTTTTTCTTCAAATAAACATTTTCCCATTGCAATTTTGCCTATCATTATAGAATTAATATGATCTAAAACGTATGATTGCATGTATATAAAAATTATAACAGTTGTGTCATAATGAATATTCAAAATGGAACATATTAGTCCCCCCCAACTACATAAATATTCCCCGACGGGTGAGTTTAATACACTTAAGACACAAATGTAATTGTCAAATAAATTCTACGAGCATTAATTTGATAAATTTATAAGCGTCAATTGATATTTGGATATAATCACAGTATTTCTTATTTTTTACTTTAGTTGATAAATAAAAATACTAATTAGTTTGCTATCTAAAATTTTAATTAGAATATCTGAAATTTTCATTTATGCAAATACGAATCATTTCATTAATGTTAAAATATATTTGTATTTTTTTAAAGACACAAATTTCTAAATATAATCTTAAATGCAAAAGATGTTATTTTAATGATTCAACAGCCTTTTTGATAGTCTTGATAATTTTTTAAGGTAAATTCTTTGTAATGATGAATATTTATAAAAAGAAAACAATTCAACATATAATATAGGTGATTCATGTATATATAAACAAATCAGCTATAATTTTTGCAGGTAATATGTGTGTGTGTGTGAAATGAAGATTACATACCTTTTTTTATTTTTTATAGTATTTTAAATTTTACTTTTATAACTGTATGTAACACAGTATCTTTAGTATAATTGACTTTGTATTTTGAGTCTGAAAAAAAAGTGAAAATTTAATTAAATCCAATTGATTTTTTAAATCATCAGATTTTAAAACATTCACCTTTTATATAAACATTTTAATAAAAATTTTAATTTTTCTTTAGAAAGGTGTTATAATAGAAATAAAATACGTTGACATGCTTCGGAACCGTCAAATAAGTTCCATAGTCATAATATAAATAAAAAAAATTCAAAATATTTCTCGGTCAATACAAATGACACGCGACAATGAGATATAAATAACAAAAAATAGCAATAGAGCGCGTGTTTTTTGTTATTTATATCTCATTGTCGCGTGTCATTTGTATTGACCGAGAAATATTTTGAAATTTTGTTTTATTTATGTTACGACTATGGAACTTATTTGACGGTTCCGAAACATGTCAATGTATTTTATTTTTATTATAACACCTTTCTTAAGAAAAATTAAAATTTTTAGTAAAAAAAAAGTGAAAAATTTAGTCTGAACTATGAAAATAAAAACTGCGAAGATTGCAAGTTTACCAACTATCATTATTCCATCTGACTTGTCTAAAATCTATCATTAATTTTTTTTTCTTTATCTTAATTTTTAATTGCATGTACTAAAAAATATCTAACTGAAGGGAAAATAAAATTAAGACGCAAGGAAGAATATAGAAAATAAAACAGCAGTTTTTATGTGTATATTTAGAGGAGAGTGGGGAGGAATGGGATGCTTTTTACAAAAATAATAAAATCAGTTTTATTTGACACAAATACAAAAATTTTGATTTATAGAATACAAAATGAAACACTTTCTAATGTCCTTGAACAATATAGAAAAATAATTTGAAAAATCAATTTTATAATTAAAGAAATTGTAAATTTCAAAATGTGTTCCATACTTTCCCATTAACACAGATGTAAAATTTGTACTACGATGGTTGATGAGGAACATCGAAAACTAATGTCTTAAATGGCAGTATGCTGACTTTTAGAACCGTAGCTGCTGTAATAACAGAGTTTTAGAGGGAGGGGTGAAGTTCTAAAAACCTATTTAGAGGGAGTTTTCAAGAAGGCCGGGCGGTGAATGTGATAGGCTGATTTGGAGCTTATGAGGATGCACTTGTGACAGTAGATGAGAAGTGGGTACATCACTATGATCCCGAGTCCAAACAACAGTAATTTTATCTCATCCACTGTCACAAATCAAGCCCCATAAGCTAAAAATCAGGCTTTCAACTACCCCCCCCATTTCACTCCTCCATCCAAAACTATATAAATAATGCAGCCACGGTTCTGAAACTAAGCATAAAATCAACTAAGACATTAGACTTCGATATTATGCATAACCCATTGCAATACAGATATTCTATATACACTAAGCACAATAGTTATTGAACCCCCATGGAATATGCGCATTTTACATACACTGTTCAAAACAATTAAAGGATATTGCAGTTTTAGGTGGATTTTGTATCTGGGAAACTCTTTAGCTGATTGATACATGGTCGACAGACATAGTAGGTTATATGAGAATAAATTACACATGTTTGGCAGAAAAAAATTCATTATATAGCGCATTTGTGTACAAAAGGAAAAAAACACAATTTGTGCATATGAGAAAAAAAGAATAAGAAAAGGTGTTTTCTTCAAAGAAAATCATTTTCAGTAGGGGGTATGGTTTCCACGGGCGTCCAGCAACGTTGAACACCTTTGAGGCATGGACTCAATGAGGCTATTAATAACGAGTTAGGGTATTCTGCCCCACTCTTCCAGAAGAGCTCTGTCCAGTTCTTGAAGAGTTTGTGGGGGTTGTTGGCGGCCAGAAACTCGTCTTCCTAGAGCGTCCCAAACGTGCTCGATTGGATTCATATCTGGAGAACACGCTGGCCATTCCATTCGAACGATTCCTTCCTCGAAAAGGAAATCCTCCACCAGGTTTGCACGATGTGGCCTGCAGTTATCGTCCATTAAAATGAAGTTATTTCCGATTGCTGCAGCGTAAGGGACTACAATAGGTCTGAGGATCTCATCCCTATATCGGCGACCAGTCAAAGCTCCATCTCGAATGATGTAGAGGTCAGTGCGCCCGTCAATAGAGATGCCACCATACACCAACACTCCTCCACCGACAAATCTGACACTTTCGTGCACGAACGCAGGATTATTCCTACTGCCACGGTCCTTTCAGATGAAATACGCCTATAATCCGGATGCACAGAAAAACGGGACTCGTCAGAAAACAGAATATTGCTCCATTCATTTCTCCTCCAGTTGACATGCTCGGTTGCCCACTCCCTGCGGTCGCGACGATGCCTTGATGTTAATCTAACACATACCATCGGTCGGCGAGCATACAGACCTACAGCATGGAGCCGGTTTCGGACAATCTGTGTTGAAATCGTGGTGCCTGTAGCCGAGCAAAGGTGTTGTTGGAGAAGAGTAGCGTTCATGTTTCGGTATCTCCGAGCTGTTAACGCTAAATACCGATCTTCATTGGGCGTTGTTGCCCGTCTACGACCTTGCCCTGGTCTTCGGCCTGCACATCCACTCTCCAAAAAACGGTTTCAGATCCTGGAAATGACACATTTGGGACACTCCAATGGCTTGCGCTACTTCGGCTTGAGGTTGGCCCCCTTCTAACCTACCAACAATTCTCCAAGCTTCTGAATCTGTCACATGACTTCGCTGAGATATCGTACTCATCGAAACAAAGCAGTCACTGAATGCCGATCATCCTTGTCTTCATTCTCTTTTATCCAGTTGAAAGTCAAATTTCATTCGATGCGGCTGAAGCGACGTTTTTGACGTTGAACTCAAAATTTGCATACTCCACAGTTTGAAAACCAGAAAAATTTGCATTTGTGATTCTCTTCTTCTATTTTCGACAAAAAAAAATTGTTTATACCTTTATTTTATATAAAACTTCAAATATCCTTTAATTGTTTTGAGCAGTGTATTACGCAAAGAACTGTGTAAATTACAATAACACAATAATACGTGTTTTTTGCATAATACGCATTTATCCGTGTGATCACTGAAGACTACACAGATAAATGAGTAAGAATATTACGCAGATATATGTGTATTCTTGCGCAATTTACACATTAATGTGGGTATTTCTTAAGTGATCACTATAACTTTTACACACTTAGTGTTATCATCAAATTACACACTGAAATGTGTATTTTGAAATTTACACATTAGGCGTGTATTTTGGCAATTTACACACAAATTTACACATTTAAACAAATCGTTTTTGTATCATTGATTTACACATTTTTGTGTGTAAATTTACACTTTTATTTTTTAGAGTGTAATCTTTGATAGCATCAATCCTAACTTAATTTTTCAGAACTGGGTTTTATTTGTGGAATTATACTAATTTAAATATTGCTTATGTTGCAGTGAAACCTGCAGCTTAGTGTGTGAAAAAATCAGCCGGCGGCAGTCAGGAAGTTAAGTAGTGTTAAATATACTTTTAAAATATAAGTCGAAAAACCCCTTTTTTCAATATTTATTTGTTTTACTTAATTTTTATATGCAATTATATTTTTATGTTACATTTATTTTACAGAAAAATGCTTTTAGATACTTTATAAAATTCTTTTAAAGACTATTATTAGTACATAAGATAATTCTATTAGATTTTCATAGTTTAATGAGTACTTTTCTTTTTTTATTTTCTTTTGTAGAACACGTCCTGATAAACTAGGAAACATTTACTCTCCCACTGGAACGCTGAATGTCGTCTTTAGGAAAGAATATATACCAGAAAATTGCTGAATATTTCTTATTTTTTATCATTTCTAAATGACAAGTACATTGCCTTCTTCTATTAAATTGTCAGTCGAAAACAGTGAAAACAAGCTTTAAAAAATTTTTTTGCAAACAAAAAACTTTTGTATTAAACCGGTAAGTGATCGCAATTTTCTGCTTTAATAGTTTCACCTTTCTAAAACAATACTCTGTTTCAAAAGCTAAAAGATATTATGAGGTAATAAAATTTGTTTTTGAATTTATTCTTAAATTTTAAAAGAAAATTCAAACATTTCTGAAATACTTATTTTTTTGTATTTTGTTTGATTGTTTATTTTCATATTTTTTTATGCATCAAAACAATTTTAAATTCACACTGTAGATGTAACTATTTTATTATTTTAATTATATACATACATATGAAATAGAAAATATATTAAATAATCTTTAAATAAAAAGCTTTCCAAGTCATGTCGCCTAATTTTGGATACAATGTGCTCAACTACTTTTATTTTGATGCAATATCAAATGAACATCCACGTAGATCCTTAATGGACATTCGATATTTGGTAGCTTTAGTAATAGTTTTGTTAGGTTACCAAGAATCAATCTGTAATGGACGCTATTTCACTATTTGTCTAAAGTCGTGCAGGAGTGCGCGCTGGATAACAGTACACAGAACCATTGTCTAATCTCAAAACAGAGTTTTTCATTTAGCTACAATTCTAAACCATATGTTGTAATGATCAGTTTGTGATGGGGAAAACTGCGTATTTAGATGAAATTTTAATGATTTAGAAACTGAAAACTGATTTTTTCATTCTCATTAAAATATTTATAGTTTTTGAAAACTGAATAATAACAAAAATTACCCACCATTTTTTGGTTAAATTATTATTGGATTGCTTGTCATCGAATACAATTGAATTTCTTTATCAATAGATGATATTATTGAAGTTACAAAAATATTTGGAGACGATATTGCAAAAATATATATTACAAATTTTAAAAATTTTTCGCCAAAACTAACCTTTATACTATCTTAATTTTCTTATAATAATATTCCGTACTTACTCCAAATTATTAAATTGAAATCTTGTTTCTAAATCTAATCTGTTAATATTTATGCAGACGATATAAATTCTTAATTTGCCTTAAAAAACATTATTCCAGTATGCGTAAATTTAAAAAGATGGCTCTAAATTAAAAATATTCTTAATTAAAACTTTATTTCTTAATATTCCAAATAAAACTGATTTCTTCTATGTTTTTATCAACCCTTTTTAAGAAAGTCTTACTAAATTTATTCCAAACCCATACCTTTCAAAAATATCATTATTTTATTTTATTTATTTATTTATTTTTCCTACGTCAACCTTTGATGTGTGCATATTAATAAATTCATTTCTTTTCTTTTTCTCTTAAAATTAATCATTTATAAAAATCGTCTGCCTAAGAAATTCTGAGTCTATTATAAATTGGTTAAATAATTTTTTTTTTAAATAAATTTATCGTCTGTGGAAAATAGCCTCGTAGCTGGACAAAAATTCTGTTTACATAAAAGAATGATGGTTTGAGGTTACAGAATGTTCCAGAACTTTCTTTTTAGTTTAAAAGGTGGAAGTCTCGAGATGAGAAAGAAGATTCTTGGGTTGCTTCTTGGATGAGGACGACTCGCGGAAATAATGATGGAATGTTTGCAAAAGGAGCTTTTCCCGTTCTCATTATTACGAATTAAATAAATGAACTTACAGCAGCCAATGACTAATTATTGGATCTTCTACATTTATTTATTTGTTTTGTTTTTTACCTCGCTTGCCATGACTGTGTGTTTGTTTTTAACCAGTGGAAATAATTCGAGTTTCTACTTAAATCGTCACATATATATACTTCCAAACTCTACAAGTATGCACAGCTATTCTTTAAAAAATGTTATCGATGTTAAAGTAGAAATGAAAATAACGTTTTATAGCGTTTCAATAATTACTTTATTTTATATGATATTTCAGAAGGTAGTTATACTGGAAAATTATTGGAATCTAAATTTCTTGAACCACATACATTAGTTAGATCACATAAGACTGATAATTAGTAGGAAAGACAATTGCCTTCGACAGAAAATGATATTTTAGAAAAGGCAAAGACTATGTTGAAAAAACATTCACGTCCAATGTGAAATAAACCGTAATTTGGTTTTACAAGCTATTGTAATAGTATAGGTCATATATTTCCGTCAAGATCTTTTCCCGAAACTCTAGAGGGGATTGTCAACAAATTGAAAAAGAACGAATATCTTTTGGATAACCTTATCAAAATCAATGTAACAAAAGCGTTCAAACTGTAGATTATGATTAAGTGGTTTAATGTTATAAACTGTATTCATTTTTATGCGGCTAGCATACATATACGCATAGAAATTTAGGTTTTTAAAAAATAGTCCAAAAAGTTTTCACTTTTTTTTTCTTATAATTTGCAGAGTTCTTAATATAAAACAACGTTCTTATCGTAAAATATGACAAGCAACTATGTAAAAACTTTGTAAACCCTGAAATCAAAATTAAAAAATAATAAAAAATGTATGAAAAAATAGCAGATACACGAAACAATTTTGCATTGCGCATGTGGTAAGGTTATAAAAACTTCATTTGCATATTGCATTAGCTAAATATAGTGAGCAACATTTGTGAAAGTCTCAGAAGCATCAATTGAAAGTTCTAAAAGTGATTGTCTATAGAATAAGTCCGGAATTCGTTTTTCCCAAACTGAAGCAAAAAGATGAGAGCTTGTATCCATTTATTCATTGATTAGTGTCAATTTAGAATACACAATATGGCGCATTCCATATTTGGATTCAACCCATCACTTTTTAGCTTCATTTTGGGGATAACGGATTTTGAACTTATTCTATAGATGGCCACTTTTAAAATTTTGAACACATGATTTTGACATTCTTAATAAAGTAGCTCTATACATTTAGCTAACACAATACGCCAATGAAATTTTAATAGTCTTCACGCAAGAGTAATGAAAAAAAATTAGTAAACGTGCTCATTTTCATATAATTTTATTATTTTTTTAAAAATTCTGACTACAGGGTTTTGTGTACAATGTTATTTATTATATTTTCCGAAAAGAGCGTTATTTTGTATTAAGAACTTTGCAAATTATAAACAACAAACTTGGAAAAAATTGGGACTGTTTTTATAAAAACCTTAATTTTTCTACGTGTGAAATCTTCAGAAAATGACACTAGTTATTATTTCTGAAAGAAGATACTAGATTGCAGCACTAAACTTTTTTCCTGACAAGACGAGACTATTTTGACTTTAATTAATTATTATATTTCATTATTTGTAATTTAAAATTTGTAATTTAAATGTAATTTAAAATTCCTAATTCCTTCCTCCTCCACTCATTTGTAATTTAAAATTCCTAATATGTTTTTCATACATATTTTTTGCATTTAATCATCTGTATTTCATCTTTGTAGATATATTGTATTTTTATCCTGCTATTTTGTTGCTGATTGCGGGATGATTGGTGAGAACGAAATGTTTTGATTCTAAGGATGTTTTAAAAAAATCTCAATTCTATAGTTATGTTATTAAATATCTCTTCAAATCCCAATCAAATAATTTTTTTGCGTGTGAAAACCTCATCATTAAAAGCTTTATAAGCATCAAGTCAAAATATAAAGTAGTTATTTCAAGAAATCAATATTTTATAAAATCGAAGACTGTCACTAAAATAACGAAAATGATACTGGTGAATGCCATCAACGACGAATGGTCCACAGGTGAAAGCTCTCTTCTGATTAAGATAAATAAAATTTCTGTTAATTCATTGTAAATCCCAACACTACGATTATACATGCTATCCACATAAAAATGAACACAGTTTATTACAATAAGCCACTTAACCATTATGTAGAAATTGAACGCTTTTGATACTTTAGTTTAACCAATGCTATCCAAAAGATATTCTTTCTTTTCAAATTGTTGATATGGAGTGAATTTTTGGAGGAATTCCTCATGACACGATTCAATACATCGACTTTTCAATAAAATTTTCATTGACATTTCAAATGCCAGCAAACGAATTCCACTATGTTACGGCTGCGACTACGTGTGAATAAATAATCAGCATAAACGATGTAAAAAAGGCAATGAAGTTTCACCAAATAGTAACTTATTTCTTCCCTCAATGGCTAATGGAAAAGTCAGGCACAAAAAAAGGTTTTCCATGAAGCCAACACAAACGGCCTTATATAGCCTCATTACGCGGCAAAAACTGATTTTACGACAATCTCCTAATTTACCAATAAAATTTTGAGAATTTACATTTAACCAATGAAAGTTAAACCACCGACACAAACTTAAAATAGCTCTCATTCACGGTTACATATAGTCAATTGTGAACCTGCATTTAAACAAAAACCACTGAATGGGAATTCAGGGTATTTGAACGATTTGAGAGAAGAAGTAAATAGATATTGCGCAAAAGATACAGAATGAATTAAGTAATCGGATTTTCTTTTTAAGAAAGGAAATTTTTTTTGAAAGATTAATGTTTTTTAGAATAAAGTAAAATAAAACGGGTTTATTAAAGCTATGGAATTAAGAATAATACATTAAAGTATTATTAAAAGAAAGGAAATAATTCATTGTTAAAAGAATTCGGAAGTAATTAATTTAAGATTAAGGTAAAAAAAAAATATTTTTGCATACATTTTTGTAAGTTATTTTTCTCATACTCGAATTAGCGTTGTTTATTTATTTATTTTAGGTAAATCAAATAAAACATATGTTTTTAAAACCAAATGTTGTCTTACTGTTGCACATTTAAATTTACGAATTAATCATTATTGATAACATCGTTTGAGATAAGCAATCTGATTTGGGATGTAATAAATCTAATGTTTTATTTATATAAGCCCAAAAACGACCACGGTCATAATATCGATCGCACTTTATTCTCTATCATCGAACATTATGCCAAAAAATTACGGAGCAGGAATAAAGTCAGTTTTGCCTACATTTTCCAGTAATAGTCAAAGGATAACTACTGTCTGCTTATCTTATCTGATCATGGCAACGTGTAATTGCTATCCAAACTATCATCATTTAGAGTTAGTGTTGCATTGCGAAAAAAAAAAAAAAGATTTATGTCGTTTTTTTTAATCCTCAATGAACTTGCTAGTGTTTAGGAAGTTCTTTTTTTACCTTCAAAATAAACATTTTTATCATTTTTCTGTCTCTTTCGTAACATTTTATAAAACAATATATATCAGAGAAGAAAAGAAACAACTACTTTGCATGCAAACAACTGAAGTGATAAAGCCTGCAATAAATTTGCTCGCTTCCCTAATGTGTAATATTACAGAAACTTTTTCTAAACTTCTACGCATTTTCTTATTTATACAAATTAATTTCCTATTTCATCTAGTTGTACCCAGTAGCTCATGCATAACAATTTCATATAATTATGATTAATAAAAAAACATTCTATTTTGTGTACTGACATGCAAAACTTTATTTATAGGAAGAATAAATCTTTTGTTATGAAATTCTAGGGAAACTGTTACGCAATATGTTTATTTAAATACGCAGTGCCTCATTGTATAATTGGAGATAACGAGAAAATGGTATATTAAAGAGTTATATCAAGAAGTAATTATACCTGCTCATAAATTATTTTGCTTAAGAAAGAGATTTCTTGCACACCAAAATGTATATGATATAAGAATTACAAAATATTAATGTTAAAGACGAAGTGAAAAATTAAAATAATGTAATTCTCGTATTTTGTATTTTAAGAGATTTAATGAGTTCAACTAAATTTAGTTTGACAGTAGAATAAAGATATAAAACAATATATGGTTAAATAAATATGTCAAAATTAAAAATTCAAGATTCCACTGGAATTTACTGATTCATACTCTTAAATGTACTTAATTTGTTAATCTTCTTAAGAGCATTTTACTCCGTGAATAATTTAATTTGCTATTTGAATTTATTTCAGACGATGATACTTGATAATTGTCCTCCAAACTAACGTCAGTTACAGTTAATACTGTATAGAGAAAAGAAAATAATATTTATTCCATCGTCAATTTTTTCATCGTCAAGGAATTTGATAGTAGTTAACATGATTTACCTTCAAAATAAACATTTTAATCATTTTTCTTCCACTTCCATACCATTTAATTGTAAAAAATGGTATCAGAGATGCAAAGAAACAACTACTTTGTAAGCAAACAACTGAGGTGAAAAAGTCTCCAATAAATTTGCTCACTTTTCTAGTATGTAATATTCCATAAAACCTTTTCTAAACTTCCACGCATTTCCTTATTTATATCAATTAATTTCCTATTTCATCTAGTTTATCCAGTAGCTCATGCATAACAATTTCATATAATTATGATTAATACAAGAACATTCTCAGCTATGTACTAACATGCAAAACTTTATGTAGAGGAAGAATAAATCCTTTATTATGAAATTCTGGGAATATTGTTAGACGATATGTTTATTTAAATATGCAGTGCGTCATGCGATAATTGGAGATAACGAGAAAATGGTTTATTAAAGAGATATTTCAAGGAATAATTATACCTGTTCATAAATTATTTTGCTTTCGAAATAGAGTTTTTGTATGCCAAATTTTATATGCTATAAATAATAATAATAATAATAAAATAGTTATTGAAGATATAAAGGAAATTATTTTTATAAATATGATTTTCGTACCTTGTGTATTCAGAAATTCAATACATTAAACCAAATTGAGTTTCACTGTAGAAAAAAAAGATTTAGAATGATACATTGTTTAATTAAAAATATCAAAATTAAAAACGCCAGATGCCACAAGGAATTTCTGATTCATACTTAATTGGTTAATCTTCTAAGCGGCATTTTAATTTTCAAAAATAGTGAATAAATAAATTTTCAGTGAATGTCAAAGAATTTTATTATTTCGAGGAAAGTTGAAGTGTTGTATCGTTTGATTTTTCTAGAATTTATTCTTAACCGTCCCGGGATTTGAATGCTAGACAGCTTTGATTAAAATCAATATAAAAAGAGATTTGATTTTGGTTACATAAATATGATTTTCATAAATATAATTAAATCATTTTTCTTGTGTATTTATTTCATATTTTTAATAAAATATTTTTTAAAAATCTAAAATCTATTATTTTTTCGCTGTCATTTTTTCTTTATTCAGTTATACTTTTCTCAAATATCACGTTCATTTCCAGCTCAAAATTTCTTATAACTCGATACAACACTTGACTGTTTTTTTTCCAAGATGGCCTCCAAACAAGTTGCGCTAAAGTACGACTGTATATTTTTAGTATGTTTACTAGGAGTGTGTTAAGTATAATTTAGAACAAGAATATTTTTTTTAGTCAGTTCTATCTACAGGTGATTGTTCCCTAATTTCTGCTGCACTAAGGAGCATTGGGCCAATCTAGTGTGACCTTGGAAAACTATTTCATTCTGTAAGCGTTAATATAAACTAGTTTGGCGTGAGAAAAAATCGTTTATCCTATAGCGTTAGGATAAACTAGTTTGGCCTAAAATAGGATTTGGCCAGTAATATATACATACATTCTCTTTAATAAAAAGCTACGCGTTGTTGACATCTGGCTTTTTCGCTTATCTACTCATAACGCGAAAATTATCATATTGACTTATAAAGCCTGTTCCCATGTCTAATACGTACCCACAAATGTGATTTCTTACGTATTTAACAGTATAGAGTAGCAACTTTGTTTAGATTACTGTTATGTTTAGTTTCGTAATCTCCGCAAAATTCGAGAAACCGTGAAAATTTTATTAATTTTTAAAATATATCAATTTAACTTAAAAATGCTTGGAAATTAAACTATGTGTAAATAATTTATAATAAAATTTAGAAACAAGGCCAAATTCCAAAGAGTATTTGGTAAAGTTGAATAAAATATTAATGCTTGAGGACTTTTCAAGTATATTTTTATTGATAAAAAGTGCGAGAAAAATGTTATAAAAGTTGAATAGGATTTAAAAATATGTCCTGCATAAGCACTGCTAATTTGAGCTGTATTTTGTTTAAATAGTAAAGATTATGTTAAATATATATATGTATGTGTGTATGTGTATGTGCGTACAAATTAGAATATCTAGAAAGGTTCCAATATATATCCGTATATTGTTAAATATTTTGAAAAAGAAATTATACAATAATACTTAATACCTAATTTTAAAACAGATATTTAATGTAAGGTGTGCAATGCTAATGTATGGTAATTTAAGGAAGTTTTATCACAGAAGATTTTTAATAATTATTAATAATTTATACAATAATAATCTTAGAATGAAATAATTAGAGATGTGAAATAAAAATGTATTTATTTGCTTTGATATTAATTTATATTTTATATGTTTCTATGACAACTAAAATTTAGATCAGTTCCAAACACCCCTGCGATTTTTTATTTTTTTATTTTTTATTTTAGAGGATATTTGCTTCAAATATTTTCTAAATGCTAAAGAATTATCTATAAAATATATATTCTAAAAAATAAAGATGTCTTTTCGTGTATCTGTATGTTTGTTTGCGATGTTTAAATAAATTTACCGCATTTTCAAGTTTGAAAATTTGATTGAGGATAGTCTCACACCGTTTCAACAGCACCTGAGGCTTAGATTACTCCTTTTTGTTGAATAATAGAGATATTAATTGAAAATCACAATGAAAAATGGTGAATAGCCACCAACAACGAATTTTTTTATGTCTACTTACGATTTAGATATTCTCTAAACAAGAAAGCTTAAAAGGGAGGAAATAGTTCTTAATTCTTTCGCCTGTTTTCAACCCTGCATCAACTAAACTATTTAAAATACTACAAGAAAAAAGCACATTTTAAACTTTATTTTTCTAACAGCGTTTTCCGTATTAAAAATATACTTAATATCGCTTCAAAATAACATTTTGAAAAATAATTTAAAATTTCATCTTTTCCACGCGCATGATCGCATATTCACATGAGCTGAAATATCTGAAATAAGATAAAATGAATGTTTACGAACTTATAATTAAATGTAAATTGCGCATTGTGATAAAAAATATTCATTTTAGCCATTTGAAAAAAATTCTGACGATCGTTTGAAAATTTCGCTTTCTTCTCCAATATTTTAAATTCTTCATTCGCTCTAGTAAACAAAATACAGGAAAAAAAGAAAAATATCAAACAATGCCTATGTACAGTTTATTTTTCAATGACAATTTTCGAATATTAGATCTTTTAACAATAAATTTTCGTTTTCTCTAAAATGAAATAAAAATATCAATTATGCATACACATAACAAAAAAAGGTATACAAATTAACCAATATACATTTAACTTTACAACGGCATGGATTGGTTTTAAAAAAATGTAAAATCAAAATAATTTCCGATTTATTGCGACATTTTGACAGCTTTTTTTTCTTTCATTGAAAATACATATTTTCCCTGCATCTCAACTGTTATGATGTTCCGTAAACCTGATTTGCCTTTAAACTACAACTCATCCTTTATAATTTGAAAATAAGGTTTGAGAAAATTTAGATAAAGAAACAAAATTATTTTTTAGAAAGCTGCCTTTTGTTAGAGTCTAAAACTATTTTGGGTAGGATGGTTGATATCAATTTCTGTCCAAAAGGACTATTTTGACTCAGCAACTGTGCAAATTACTCTAAAACCTGAGATATGATCAAGCCTTCTTAAAGTGTTAGAATGCACAGTGCCTTCTTTCTGTTTTGAGCTGTGATAGTCGGTTTAGTGCATCGATATTTGAAATTTTAATTATTAACGTTTAGCAGGATTCTATCTGTTCCTACCTCCTCTATTTTCTTTTATGAAGAAAACCTCTTCAGTTTCACTATCTAATCTTCTGCTTATGGAATCAAAATCATCTAAGAAATGCAGTCATTTTTGCTTTTAGTAAGCTGTATTTTACCACGTGTTTATAATCTCTTTCATAAAAATGTTTTGCCTTAAAACAAATCAAAATTATCAGACTAGTTAAAGCGGAGTTAAACCTAATTCGTTTTATGTAAGGATTCATATTTTCACAAACAGTTATTTCAGTTATGGCGCACAGTAGACGACAGCTGAAAAAAATCAATTGTTCATTTATCTCAACGATAAATGGTTATTGGAGTGATTAATTGTTTAACATTAACAATAATTTCAATAATTTGTTCCTCTTCTCATTATTAAATTAATAAAAAAAGGTTTGTATTCGCATAAAAATGTATTTACAATAGAAAAATGAATTCATATAATTGATAGCAATGAATGTTTTTCTCCTTTAGAATTATGACATCGATTAATTCCCTTTTCGATTTGTATGGTCAAAAATCAACCTCCCTTGAAATTTCGCCCTATCCCAGTTTATCTAAATGTGAAAATTAAACTTAAATTAGGTCTTAATTTTGAAACTTAATGTGAGCGTGTTTTTCTGTTATTTTTACTTTCAAAAAGAAATATTGGCCAACAAGGAAAGTGTAATATAATTTACTCTCAGGAATGAAAGTGTAGTATAACTTAAAGAGAAAAAGGAAGGGTTATTTAACTGAAGGTCATAAACTAAATTAGATGTCGTTATAACAAGGGCTAAAATTTTTTATCGATACAGGCCAGAAGTTCTTTTTCAGTTGTGTGAAACTTGTTTTTGCTAAATACAATTTAAAATGCCAAACTGCTTTATGCAATAGATTTTTCATGTTTTCCAAACTTTTATTTATTTTTGCTCAAATATTTAAAAAAAAATACTGCAGTTAAATATGCGATAATCATAATAGGAGAGAAATGCGGTAGTGACTTTTTAACAGGAATCCATAATTATTAAGAGAATTAATTTTTGTAAAGCTACAGAAATCTCTAACTTAACAAACGAATCCATTAAAATTACAGTAACCCTACTAAAATTTTATCTGTAAGATGGGTTGTAGTTACATCAAAAATTCTGGGAATCCCAGTTTCCCCATAAATTCTCAGTAACCTTACAGAATTTTTTTTTCAGTGCAAATCTGTACTGTTACATGCACTTTTGCTGTTGCCGTGACATAAAAAGTTCTTGGAATCCCAGTTTTCTAGAAAACTGTTGGTTAATTTACAGATTATTTTTAAAGTGTATGTACTTCTCAACAAAAGGTGCTGGCACCTGAGCTGCCAAATAATTCCTATAAAATTTACAAGCTGCTGTATTTAAGAATAGTATTAAATTTTGTCATACCTGGTAAAATTTGTGTTCCCATTGGCTGCGTTCAATTTTTACCAAACTGACCGCTTGAAATTGTGTTCATAGCATTGGCGTTGGATTTCCATTTCATACCAACTGTACTTGGAAAATTAAAACATTAATAAAAATCACAACTTTTTTTTTTTTTTTTTTTTTTTTTTTTTTTAACAAAGTTTTTGCATTTTTTATAAAATTTACCGTTACTAATAAACAGGGAGTCAGCAGCACAGACAATCACCTCATCGAGCTCATGGATGAAAATTTAGGATTAGTTAAATTTCCATTAGCATTATACAAAGCATTCAGTCTGCCAAGTGTTATCTTGTTTACACCTTAAAACCCGATTTTAGCGAGTGAATCCTAGGTTGACAATTGTGTTCTTCTGCACCCAAAAACATGAACAGGTGCAGGACTAGGAGCAGGAAAACATAACTGTAAATCTATAAGTCCACCGTTAAAATCGGGTTTTTAGGTCTTTTTAAGCAAGATTTGACTTGCAGATCAATTGCGTTTTAATATGCTAATCGAGGTTTATCTAATCCATGGTTTTCATCCGTGAACTCGATTAGCTAATTACCAGTACTGCCGCCTACTGTCCAATAATATTAAACTATCTTAAATAAAATATGCCAATTTTCATTTGAAATTAAACACGAAAAGCATAATAGTATAATTAATGTATATTTTTTAACAAATGAAAAAATTCATTAGTTTTTAAATTAATAATACAAAATTAAAATCCGTATTGAATATACAATCAAAAATTACAAGTAAAAGATTGTTGTATAAAAAAATTATCAAAAATTCCCCCTAATATTGTGTGATAAATGTAAATATAATTAAAAAATGCTCTAATAAATCTTCCTCGTAATGTTCTTCATTCATTAATGCTTTTTCACCTTCTATCAAGAAACATTTACTTGATTAATGACTACGCCTAATTTTATTTATTCATAATTGAGATGCTTAAAATGTCGGGAAGTGCTGCAAAAAGTAAAGTGTAATGCAGGAAGCTTTTTTGGTAGAGTTCATGGAATATTTTGATGTATTAATAATGCTAATAAAAGGATCGTTTTACTAATTAATCACTCTATATTATATACAAAACTTTTATATTTGTTGAGATTTTAAAATATTATTAATTTGATTAATTTTATCCGTAATAAATCGTTATTGTACACCTTTGTTTAAAAAAGTGAAGCATTTAAATTTCGGATTTTTCATGTTTACTTCTGAATACATATTTTATTTCTATTATTTTTATTTCTTAAATTAAAAGGCTTTTAAATAAATTAATGACGCATTGCGAATAGAATTGCTAAAATTGTTTTACAAAAAAGTATTCGTTTGTCAATCAGAATGAAATAGAAATTTTTACTTTTGCGAATTGATTGTTTACACTGTAAAAAAAAAAAAAAAAAATCTGTAATGGTACTACACTTTATCTAGGAAACTGGGATTCCAAGAACTTTTCCTGTAACGGTAACAACAAAAACTCAAGTTTTAGAATCGGTTACATGGATTTTTCCTGTTATCGTTACATGAAAAGTTCTTGGAATCCCAGCTTCCTAGAAAATCTTTAGTACCTTTACAGATTTTTTTTTTTTTTTTTTTTACAGTGTACTAAATATAGTTAAAATTTGTTGGACTGCTTTATTTACCAATAGAGTAAAATTACTAATAATATTAATGCTTAAAAGATAATGAAATATTTGTTTAAAGAGTTGTGTTAAGTTTAAAGAGTTGTGTATAGGAAAAATTGAAATGTTATACAACTTAAGTGTTAGAAATAATATTCAAAATATTGATTTTTGGGTTCATACAGATTGTTTTAAATTGCATAGTGACATTAAAATTGTAATTTACTTCAACATAGAGTTTTTTGTAAAAAAAAAAATTTAAAGTATTCTTTCCTATATTGATGTTATGCTGCAACTGAGATGGAAAAAATATAGAGATATAGCATTCTGTTGGGATAAATACGAATAAATACAAATATTTTATTAATGTTTTTTCTAGAATTTTAATAAAAAGATTACTTTTTCTTAAACAAACATTGTTCACTTAAAAGACACAACAATAAATGAAAAACTGCAAATTTCTTGCTTTTTACCTTTTTTGTATAAGTAAAAAGCTCCCTAATCTAATTAGGCTTTGACCAATGACCAATGACCAATGCAGAGTTCTTGAATTCCCACGCAAGTCGCGCTGCTTGCATTTACTTTTTTTCGGATTCAATGATTCGATTTAGGAATGCATAGGTGAATTAGCAAGAATGAACTTTAACAAAGTTCTTGCAGAGACGATGGCTGACACATCACATTCGGGGAAGTTTGGATAGGCCAACTGGGCAATACAATTAAGAGAAATATAAGTATAAATTTAAAGCCAAATAATAAAACGATGATTAAATAATAAAATATAATAAATAAAGAGAAGGTGAATTAGTACTGGTGTGAAATGAAAGGGCTGGATTGCACTAATCAGAATAAGCAGTTTCTAGAAATTGCTGGAACGCCATTAGCCGCTGTGTTTTCGTAATTGTCTTTATCATTTTATGTTTTGCTGTTATTATTATCATTGTTTATATAATAGTAACAATCTCGCCTTTTGTCACATTTACCAAGGAGGTTTACATACAGTCCTTTGGCTGATTTTTTTTAGTTTTTTAAATACCTTTATAAAAGAGACCTGGAAGATATGTATACTCTATAAACTTTGTAGCCTATTTTGAGGAGTTTCTTTCAGTCAGTAATGACAAGTGTAGGGTTTAATTTATTTCAACTTCACTACATATTTCACTCAAAACTTCGTTATTTTGAATTTTTTTATTTAATTTTTATTAGCTTACCTACATTGTAAAAAAATCTGCAAAGGTACTATAAATTTTCTAGGAAACTGGGATTCCAAGAACTTTTCATGTAACGATATCAGGAAAAATTCATGTAACCGATTCTGAAACTTGAATTTTTGCTGTTACCGTTAAAGGAAAAGTTCTAGGCATCCCAGTTTCCTAGAAAATGTGTACTACCTTTGCAGATTTTTTTACAGTGTAATACGTGAAAACAAGCGCAATTTTACGGATGCATTTACAAACTACTCGGATGTGGTTACCCATAAGTTGTTTCATCTATGTTAATATTTCAAAACTCGTTATCACATGGAAAAATTAAATGGCAATCAATACCTATCAAGGAAATTGTAATGGAATGAAATTCAGTGCATTATTCACGAGATATGATTATCGCTAAAATTACGTAATCTTACAAAATGCAGAATAGCAGAATAGCAGTATTTATGTCGAAACCTAATTTTCAATAACTTATGTGAACATCGAACTGAATCTAAAGTTAGATGAATGTTTTTGAGATAGTGCTAAGGGGGAAATCAGAAAAAAATGAAAAATGTCAGTGCGACCTCTTGCATGGTTTCTCCATAATGGAAAAAAGTCATATTAAGGAATAACTGAACCTAAAGTTTTATGAAAATCCATGCATTATTTCAAAAGTTACAGTTATTTACAAAATCTAACAAATGCAGCATAGCAGCGCCATCTGTTAAATGATTTACACCAAAATATAGAAAACGTTAATTCATGTCAATAACTATTGGAATCTGAAATTCAATGAATATCCGTACATTAGTTCTAGCGATAAAGTCATTGCAGATATCGTGAAATTTTTTTCGTAACAGCGCCACTTCTTGAATGATTTACCCCAAAAACTAATCACCACCAACTTTTTCGTGGACTAATTGAATAAAAATTTATAGTAAAATCCATTCATTAATTCTTTAGACAAAATTTGGGACACATACATACAGACAAACAGAGTCACAGATTTAGAGAGTCACAGACAGACATTTAAAAAAAAAAATTCGCATTTCTGACAACTAAAAAGTATAAAGCCGTCGAAAAAACGTATGAAAGGAACTATACGAATCCAATAGTTTCTTTTTGTAAAGATAGAAGAAACGAAAAATGAAATAGTTGGTCAGTTTTGAAAAATCACTGTTTACATCATTTTTCATCAAATCACACATTCGTAAGCATAGATTGCATTTTCTAAATGTGAAATTCAATTTACTATTGAAATTACAAACTAATACTAACAAAATACTACAATACTAACGAAAATAATAATACTAATAAATAATAATACTAATAAATTTTAATACTAACAAAATTTACAATACATAGTGATACAACAGTCGTATGGGTAAAAATAAGATGTCAAAATATTCACAATTAAAGAATATGTTAGTTTATATATATAAAATAAAGGAAATTGATTTATGACCAATTTCATGGTACTGTGTCTACTTAAGTGACTCACCATCATTCACAATTGAAGTTATTATAACAATTTTCAAGCAATTCTTATTTTTTATTGGTAAATCGGGGTCAATGTCCTTGATAAATAATTCATCATCGACCCAACCTTCTTCAAAATGCAAAAACTTAAGATCCACGTGGAATTTGTGTTTATTTTTCATTTCTCTCTTACACACTTCATCGCATTGTCTATGATATAGTTTTGTAGTGTATATGGCGCGTAGCGCCATGCATACTAACATAATCTGTATGCAGTTTTTACCGTATCCTTGGTCTGCTAGTATCACAGTCTACAGGGATTGAGATGATATTAAAATTTAAATACATATAGGTTTGACACGCAGTATGAAGTATGTGTAGAAATTTTGCTAAGTGTATCATGAAATTTTTATTTGTAGCCGCCTTTTCGAACAGTTCGTCTTATGAACAATCCAGTAATATGTCAAAATCTCTCCAAAGTTGGTTCCTAGAACCAGAAAACATGCGGCACTGAAAGAGTAAATGATCCTCCGTTTGTTTACAACCTGTGCAAGAACGGCAATCTGAATTTGTCATGTGTTTAAACTTGCTTAATCTGTCCTTGGTTAGAACAGTTCATGTTAAAAATCTACTGTAGATAGTGACTATTCGTCGAGGTAATTTATGGTGATTATAATCCTTAAAGTAACCTCCATAACGTCTATTCTTGTCGGATTTATACATATCCCAATCTTTTAATTGATCTGACTTAGATTCATATTTTATTTTCTGAATCCAGTCTTCTGGTTTTTCATTTTCCATTCTTGAGATTGCTTTTCATTTAGTGCGAAATTATGAGTAATTCACTTGGTCAGAAAAATTAATGATTTTTAACCCTTTCGGATCTAGTGTACTATTAATAGTACATGGCATTTAAATGAGTAATATACTGTCTTAAAAATTACTTTTGTTGCTATCGACATGTAGTATCAGTAGTACACTGTAAAAAAAATTCTGTGAAGGTACTAAACATTTTCTAGGAAACTGAGATTCCAAGAACTTTTCATGTAACGGTAAAAAGAAAAACCCATGTAACTGATTCTAAAACTTGAATTTTTGCTGTTACCGGTACAGGAAAAGTTCTAGGAATCCCAGTTTCCAAGAAAAAGTTTAGTACCTTTACAGATTTTTTTTTTACAGTGTAGGTGTCTATGCGTTTCTTATTAAGAATTAATTTATACTTCGGCACGTGGTAATGATAATAATTATAATAATGCTAGTATATTCCTTAAATCTCTTTGCACCGTTGGTGATACCTTTGTTTTAAACATATATTTCATTCTTTAAACTTAAATATAGGATATTTTTCTGAACGTATGATGTATAAGGAAAACAAACAAATAAAAAAAATATTAGAAATTTGTAATATTTATCAGAGCATGTTGGTATAAGATATATTCTAAACGTCTCCAAAGACTCTTCCTTAGCTTATTGTCCATAAATATGAATTGAATAGTACGCAAACTAACTATATCTCTTATATGAGAGACAGTGGCATAGTTGTTAAATGTCATTCAATCTACTTGGAGAGCTACTATTATCATTATTAACATAAATGTTATTTTTTTCTCAAAAGTAAAAAAACAAATACCGGATCTGAAAGGTTTAATTTGCTACCGTATTTTTAGTCGTAAGTTTTAGCTGTTACTTGAAGTAGTAGAGAAGTAGATAACCAAAAGTTTTTGTAAAAGTAGAAACCTTGGTTTTGTGAACGTACAAGTTAGAACAGGATTAGCGTATACACAAACACAATTAAATAGATTTGGAAGCGTATCAAGACAGAATAGAAGAGATCAATTATATCAGAGAGCGCATTTTATTATATAATGTTTTCTTCCGGGAATTTTTCTTCCCCTTTTTTCAACATCGGCTTATAAACGATTCCTATTTAAACAATTTTCACTAAAAAGTCATTTGTTTTTTTTATATACGGGCCATTTTATGCATAAAAGTACACTGTACCGTAAAGCAATATCACAATATTAATTGTAACTGTCAAGGGAATATTTGTCTAGCAGTAAATACATATTTTTTTTACTTGTTTAATGATGTACGAGTATAATTTATTCGATTACTTTTTTTTTCTTATTTAATGAACAGACTTGTCACCAATGTACTATTAAAACTTAGGTGAATAACACCTCATGACAACGAAATAACAAGACGTAGAATAAAAGAAACATTTCAGTTAATATAAGTATAAATTTTCATAAAAAATGCTAAAAAACTACAATGCCTAAAACATATAGGATACTAAAATAGTGAAGAAACATAAACCAATATAATGATAATCATATCGTATTTTTCCTATTTAATTTAAGACTAATTTTAACTTGTGAAACATTTATTTTATGCTATAAAGGTTACGCTGTTTTTAATGAGTACTAAAAGAATAACACAACTTTGTATAATGCTTCGTTCCTTGCGATTTAAGAAATTTTCAATTACAGTAAACTCATGCAAGTAAAATATTTAAAAATATATCAATGTGACCTAGAGGGAAAATGCAGAGTTAGTCGTTGTATCTCAAAAACGGAGATAGTTAGGGAAAATGTTATCTACCAATATATTAAAGTATCATCGATTTATTTAGAAATGCACCTTGTGAATATTAATTCAAACAATTAAACGGTTGAAAGGGGCATTTTTTTGTAATCCCCTACACTCTCTTGACACAAAACTAGAACCTAATGAAAAATAATTATTTTTTGAACAAATCACGATGGCGTAATGTGGCAATGTGGTGTCACTTATTATTTCCCATGAAAAGAATGTCTATTTAAACCACGAGCTACATTCCTGTTCTGATTGTCTTTATAAGGAGACAATAATATAAGTAAAACATACATAGATCATGTGAAATTGTGTCTCATAAACTCAACAGAACTTGCGCTTGGCGTTCGAAATTTTGGTAGCATTGAAATACGGAAAAAATGTCACAACAGTTCAGTCAGCTATACGAGAGACAGTGAGAGAGTTATAAAATAGACAGTGATACAGTTATAAAAGATACGCCTTCTTGAGGATGTATATTGCTGCTCATGGTCATGGTGAAATTTTCCAGAAATAACTGTTGTAAGATGGTTTTACTTTACGATGAATTTGGACGCAACTCACGATCAGTAGCAAGGTTGTACAGGAAACGTTTTCCTTCAAGCCCTTAATCCTTTTTAGCAAACCATCCTAACTGCTGTAAAACGTTTAAAAGACACATGCTGCATGACTATTTGAGCTTGATATTGTTGACCAGCTAAAGCAAGTTCAACTGGATGAGGGATAAGAATATACACTCGCATATCCGAAACAGAACTTCAAACAAATTATTAATAATGTGATATGTGAAAAGTCAGGTTTGGAAAATCCTAAGCAAAATAACCGCTCATCTGTACGGACTAACACCTCAATAGGTTTTGCTAGACGAGTAAGCCGAGAGACGCTATGCAAGGTGCACTTTGTCATGAAACAGATTCAAGTCCAGCAAGTATTTAATCATAGTGTACACGGATGATACATGATTTTCACGGAATGGCATGTACAACAGGCAGACCACTCATTTTTAGGTTCCTTAAGCTCCTAGATTTTTTTTTATTTATTTATCTATTTATTTATTTTTACCGACGTTTAACATCTAATTCGGCTGTAAATTAGCACTTGATTTACAATTGTGTATGAAAAAGTTCCTTGTTAAATAATTCAGGAACTATATAATTGGATATGTTAGTTTCGTGAATTGGCCTCTACGTTCATTTAATTTAAATCCACTGATCTTTTTTCCTGAGAGGATACCTAAAAAATTAAATGCAACGTGTCATCCTCTATTCCAATGTGTGCAACGCGAAATTCAAACGAGGATCTCAGTCTACACTGTAAAAAAATCTGTGAAGGTACTAAACATTTTCTAGGAAACTGGGATTCCAAGAACTTTTCATGTAACGATAACAGGAAAAATTCATGTAATCGATTCTGAAACTTGAATTTTTGCTGTTACCGTTACAGAAAAAGTTCTTGGAATCCCAGTTTCCTAGAAAAGAGTTAGTACCTTTGCAGATTTTTTTTAGTGTACATTGTAGCTCACGGTGAGAAGTTTGTTATCCTAAATGAAGATATATTCTTATAATCAGATATTTTTCTTTATAAGTTCATTTGTCTCCTCACAGTGAAGGAAATCACGGAAAAACAAATGCGCGTTTCAACAGTTTTATTCTTCGCATTAATGTACACAAGGTGTTTTTTTTTTCATACACTGTAAAAAAAATTCTGTAAAGGTACTAAACATTTTCTAGGAAACTGGGATTCCAAGAACTTTTCATGTAACGATAACAGGAAAAAATCATGTAATCGATTCTAAAACTTGAGTTTTTGCTGTTACCGTTACAGGAAAAGTTCTCGGAATCCCAGTTTCCTAGATAAAGGGTAGTACCTTTGTGAGGGAGTGACCTTTAGTCATAAAGGCACTCTAGTGTTTCTGAGATCGTGACGTCAATAATTTAACATTTTGTAGGCGTAAAAGTGACATCTATCCTCTCTTTTACTTTAACTTTCTAGAGTGTGTGTGCTCTTTCGAATTCCGCAGTTAGCTCGCGGTTATTAGTATTATGTTAATGAGGAGTATCTCAGTTTGTCGCGTATAAAAGCTTGGGTGTGAGTTTGTGGTGTGTGTGTTTCTGGCCTTAGCCAGCAGCCAGCGTCTGTGTTTCTGGTAGCAGCCAGCAGCCTCTGTGTGTATTCCGCCATTAGACAACGAAGTTGATGATTGTTTATTAAGGTGCTGACGATTAGAGAATAGCTACGGCCTCCAGGAAAGCGGAAAGGAGTTCAGATAGTGGATTAAAGATTCGGCCTTGGTAAGAAAGTTTAGAATCGTTCCGTTTTGATCATTTGAGAAATAAAGAAATATCCACAGCCACGGGCTGTGAAATTAAGATTTGTTTAGTAGGTCAGCCAGGAAATAGTGTCAAGTGCTAGACGGTGCCCCGGCTGAGCTAGACCGACGCCTGTGAGTATGATTTAGCTTTTCATAGTGTTCTCAGTGAGTGAAATTATAGACTGGCTCCACTTTCCTTTAGCCCTTATCATTTTAATAAACTGTGTTGTTTTAACCTAAATTAATGAGTATGTCTGCATATAACGTGACAAAAGACACCCAGCACGAATATACCGTCACAAATGGCGCCCAACGAAATGTCGGACATTTTGAGATTGTGCCACGAGTGTATTTCACCGGTGAGGGTGATATTAGTGAATTTTTAGTGAAATTAGATGATTATATTTTGTTCAATAATATACCTGAGAAAAACAGGTACGTAGTGCTTAAATGCTCGTTAAAGGGCGAAGCACTTTTGTGGTTAGAAAATATAGGAAAGTTTTTGATTACTGAGGAAGCGAAAAGATTTGAACAAACTGTAATTGAGTTAAAGAAGGCATTTCCTCCCGTTAAAGATAAAAGTATTTTGAGAAAAGAGTTCTATTGTAATAAGCAGAATATTTATGAGTCGGCGTCAAAATTTTATCTTCGTAAGCTGGAACTAAAAAATAAATTAGATTTGGATATTACATTTGAGGAATTGTTGGACATTGTCTTTCCTCTTTTTAATCCAAATATACAGGACTTTATTGAAGTTAGAGCACCGAAGAATTTTGCAGAAATGCACCAGATATTATCGAAGTATGAGTCTCGGCATAGCTCGGATCAACGGGATTTGCGTAACCCTCGGCAGAGACCTGCCACGGATAGTAGTTTGAGAAATGAGGGGGAACGTAATTTTGTGAGGGGGAGACAGCGATTTCCGGATAGTAATGTGCGTAATAGAAGTGATGGATTTGGTCGTAATATGTCGAATACGAGTAATGGTAATAGGAATGGTGGTGGTGCTAATAATTTTAGAAGTGGTGAGAGAAATATGCATGGAAATAGACAGAATAGTGGTTATGATCGTAGTGGGGGAGTACGGGACAGGAATGTTTCTTCGCAAGTAAGGAGGTTAACTTCGGATGAGAATGTTGAAAATAGGTCAATGCAAAAGAGATGTGTTCAGAGGTTAGAAAAGTCGTCTTTGAGGTTGAATAAAATTACTATTAATCCGGTTGAGTTACCTGAAGTGTTAATTGTGTTAGATGGTATTGTCGTTAAAAGTGTCTTCGATACAGGGGCAGATAAGTCGTTCATTTCTTTTGATTGTTATCGGAAATATTTTTCATATAAGAAGTTGAAAAGGTCAAGTCTTGTGGTTCAGTCAGCACAGGGAGTAGCTTGCGATAATAAAGGTTCAGTAGAATTGGAAATTGAAATTCGTTCGGTTAAGACATGTTGGGAGTTTTGTGTGTTAGATGGATTAACAGTGCATTGTATAGTTGGTGTGGATTATATGAGGGATAGAGGAATTAGTTTGGATTTCTTTAAAAAGTCGTTAATCGTGAATAATGATGAGAATGTGAGTAAGAAAGAGCCTGTTTCAGTGTCAGTTAATTTGGAGGAGTCGGGTTTAAGTGTGGTTAAGAAAATGGAGGTTAATAAGTCTTTAGCCGATTGTGGTAAAGTTTTTTCAGATAAACCGAGTTTAACTAATGAAATTTATATTGGTTTTGACGCACTAGTTGCTAGTAAACCATTTCGTTATGATTTTATATTCAATATTTTTAAGTCTTTGTGTGAAAAGTTGCAGACTGAGGACGGTAGGGAACTTCCTCAGTCTAATATGGCTGAACGTGTAAATCGTACATTAATTCAAATGATTTCTTCTTATGTTGGTTCTCATCATGCAAATTGGGACCAGTTTCTTCAGCATTTTGCGTACGCACTTCGTACGGCAGTTCACGAGTCAACGGGGAAAACGCCTGCTGAATTGTTTTTGGGTAGAAAAGTTATTACTCCATTCCAAAGGTTAGTTATGGTGTCAGATGCGGAAAGTCAGTACATGTGTCAGGATATTGAGAGGTTGGTTAAGGAAGCTCAGGTTCAAATGGGAAAAGCGCAAGAAAAGCAAGCTCAGTATTATAATATGCGTAGAAGGGAGTTAGAAGTGAAAGTTGGAGATTTTGTGTTAGTAGAAAAGCATTGGTTAAGTTCAAGTCGTCAAAAGAGAGTAGCTAAGTTTGGTCCGAAGTTTGTAGGTCCGTTCGAGGTTTTGGAAGTTCGAAATAATAATTTGGTTGTTGATGTCAATGGTGAAAGAATGACTGTTAATCTGGATCAGGTTAGAGTGTATAAGTTTAGAGAAAATGGTAGTGAAGGTTCTCATATGTCGAGTGGTGTTTCGCGAAATTCCCGATCCAATGAGTGTCCCGAGTCCAGCACTTCTTCGTCTAATTCTTTTCATCAATATTCAAGAAGAAAATTTGGTCAAACAGCTCCAAAAACTGTTATTGAAAGTCGACAGCCTAACAATCCGAGAGCAAAGTATAATAAAAATAAGAGAACTGTGTCAAATACATCGGACTCTGTGTGTCATAAAAGACAAAAAATTATAAATTGTCCAGTTCCTCCATCTATTAGACAACAACCTCACAAGCATAAATTAACTAATAGTTCACCATCTTCAGTGATTAATCCCCAGAAAAGATTTCGTTTGGACACTCGGAAAACTGTTAAGCGAAGTTTAAATTCTGAATTTTTGCCTAACAAGAAACTACATAGGTCCGGAAAGAAACGTGGCCTTGGATCTTCGGTAACTTCGGGTGCATCTAGGAAAAGGAGACAACTCTCAGATTACCGGCAACAACAGTGTGAACCTCGCCATGGAGTGAACCCAGCGAACCGGCCAGAGCAGAGTCGTCGAGTGGAACCTACGAGTATTCCACGGCATCCATTCAGAACCAGGCTCCAGGCACGACAGTCAACTGTGGCTTCACCGTACAGTTCTGATGACGAGAGATCCTTCGTACAAGCCTTCTGGGACAGGAGGAGAAAGCCATCTTGCAGTATGAAGCCTGCCAGCAGCGAATCGTCTCTATGATTGGGTGATAATGTTCTTTATTAAATTTCTATTAGAGTGCATATATGTGGTAGCAATGTGAAGGAATAGAAAGCAGAGAGACTTTTGTACTTTTGGCCATTTTTGGAATTTTTTGACGGACTCACGTTTAGTGCTTAATTGTGTTCAAAATTTGTTTGCAAAATTGTTAGTTTTATGTATGTTGAAAATTTTGGTCTTAACTGCTTTTTAAAAATTCTGGATCTATTGTTAAATTGTTATATTATTTGTTTAAAATGTTACTATATTGTTATTGTTCATGTGTTATAAAATGTATGTTAATGTATGTTTAAATTTTCAGAAAGTACAGATAGTAATTTGAGTTATTTTGTACACGCGCCGCGGTTCAGGCGCGCACGTGTTTTGCGGTCAAGAAGTCCTTGACACGCGTTTCTATCTCTTATACTAACATTTAATGAATTAACTTTCTACTTATCGTTCGTGTTTTATGAGTTGCGTTTTGTACTTTAGTTGGGAATGGTTTCCGCAAGTTGCGAAGTTTTAAGCTGCATTTGAATTTGAAATTGTGTTGTATTAAAATTGAATGTTAATGTGATTTTCTTGCAGGGAAGTATACTTTTTGTTATGTATTGATTCTGCTATTTTTCTTTTAGTTAATACAGATGAAGAGATTGATGACGTCATTTTGTAAATTTTTGATATTTTTTGATTGTTGCATAAGCACAGCGATATGCCGCTGTACGTATGTGCCCCAATTATTGTTCAAGTGAAGTTAAGTCTGAAGAAGTTTGGGAGTTAGTTCATTGGCTAATGGGGATGTAGGTATTACGTAGTAGCAGAGTTAGTTTAGTATGAAGTAAATGTAATTTTAGATGAAGTCGGAATTTGGATGAGGAAAGTTTTTGCGCATTGGGTTTTTTTTGGACTTGGTGCGAATTCTAGTATATTAAAAGTTATGGAGAAATTTTTGGGTAAAGTTATAGTTGCATTGCAATATTGAGGAAAATTTCGGAAGGTTAGTGTTTTGAGAAATTTTAGCACTCCCAGTGGAGTGGGTTGTTTTGAGAGAAGAAGTAATTAGTTTTGAAAGTTTTACGAGTTTTTGGAAGTTTTACGGAGGCTATTTGTAAGATAGAAGAATGGTTGGATTGGATATGTGATTATTTGAGGCAAACTGAGTTTTTTTTGGTTGTGATGGGTTAAAGTTAATATTTTAAAAGTTATGTTTCGGCGTTAAATTTCACCCATCACTGTGTTTTATTACGGCTCTAAATTTATAACAAGAAAAAGTTCTGGGCATGCATTTAGCCCAGCCCTTTTTCTCTGCGGAGTTCTAGGGGGGGTTGTGAGGGAGTGACCTTTAGTCATAAAGGCACTCTAGTGTTTCTGAGATCGTGACGTCAATAATTTAACATTTTGTAGGCGTAAAAGTGACATCTATCCTCTCTTTTACTTTAACTTTCTAGAGTGTGTGTGCTCTTTCGAATTCCGCAGTTAGCTCGCGGTTATTAGTATTATGTTAATGAGAAGTATCTCAGTTTGTCGCGTATAAAAGCTTGGGTGTGAGTTTGTGGTGTGTGTGTTTCTGGCCTTAGCCAGCAGCCAGTGTCTGTGTTTCTGGTAGCAGCCAGCAGCCTCTGTGTGTATTCCGCCATTAGACAACGAAGTTGATGATTGTTTATTAAGGTGCTGACGATTAGAGAATAGCTACGGCCTCCAGGAAAGCGGAAAGGAGTTCAGATAGTGGATTAAAGATTCGGCCTTGGTAAGAAAGTTTAGAATCGTTCCGTTTTGATCATTTGAGAAATAAAGAAATATCCACAGCCACGGGCTGTGAAATTAAGATTTGTTTAGTAGGTCAGCCAGGAAATAGTGTCAAGTGCTAGACGGTGCCCGGCTGAGCTAGACCGACGCCTGTGAGTATGATTTAGCTTTTCATAGTGTTCTCAGTGAGTGAAATTATAGACTGGCTCCACTTTCCTTTAGCCCTTATCATTTTAATAAACTGTGTTGTTTTAACCTAAATTAATGAGTATGTCTGCATATAACGTGACAAAAGACACCCAGCACGAATATACCGTCACACCTTTACAGATTTTTTTTACAGTGTGCTACTTCCGTGTTTCTCTATTTTTTTTAATTTCTTTTTTTCCATTTCTCTTTCAATTTTCCCTACTGGAATGCTAACTCCAACATTGTTTACCAGGTGACACCGCAGGCAGTACATTCAACAGCCCAATGCTCCTTTTCTCTGCCTAGACACCACTTACAAGAATACAACAACAGCCCTTTCGACGTTAAGAAGTGGTAAGGAGCTTTAATGGGCATACTGTATATGCATATCAAATGTTTACTCTTGCGGTATTTATTTTTTTTCTAAAGCCACAGTCAATAAAAGAAGACAGTCAAATGCAAAATATCTTTTTAAGTAGAAAACAAATCATAAAAAAGAACTTTAGAATTCCCTTAAACATGTTTTTAACAATAGTGGTCCTTTTTCATTCAAAAATTACTTACTATACACTGTAAAAAAAATTCAAGAGGTTACTAAAAAATTCTTTAGTAAATTTGTATTCCACAGTATTTTTTAATAACCATTACAAACTTTTTTTTTGCAAGTGAAACAAGCATTTCTTTTGTAAACTGAACAAAATAATTTTTTGTATAACTTACTTAAAAATTTTTAGTATGAGCCACCAAGAGAATTTTAGTAATAGCTCCAAAATTGTTTTTAATAACCTTTACGTGCGCCCGAAGGATAGGAGCTGCATCGAAACTTCTGAAGGGATAGATTTTCGGCAAAACCGCAATAGATGGCAGCACCAAAAATTCTACCTGCTTTGACAGGATTTTCATAATCCCTTCATTAACGAGTACTCACACTACATACATTCGGGACGTACTTGACGGCGCCCGGCATCGAACCCGGGACCTCTTAGCCTGGAATCCGTTACTATAACAAAGTTTTAGTAAAGTAAGTTTTATTAAAGAACCGAATATTATAAATACAGTTCAACGCGATTTTATTGCATACACCAGTGTCCCTTTAAATGCGACAATCCATTTGACTTAAAAGTACTTTTTCCCAGTTTCTGTTTTTTCGGTGAATTTGCATGTTCATAGTGATAAAACGTTTATGTATATTAATTAATTAACTTACTTTTTTGTTGCTTCTTAAGTTTTGTTTTGTGTGTGTTAAAGCTAAGTATCGAATTTACAAAAAGCAAACCTTTTTTTACGCATTAAAATGTATATTAAATTTAGTTTTCCTGTACTTTCACACGCATTTACATATTTTACTTTTTTTCGGAAAGTAAATAACTTATGATAAATCTGGTAAATAAAATTATACAGTGAATTTCCGCAAGTTATTTTATTATTTCGAATTTCGCCACGGAAATTGAACAATTTCTTGAAAGAATCATTTTGCTTCTTATTATGCCTAAAATATACTTTAAAATTCGTAAAAGAAAATTAAGTTCAAGGAACTCCGAGTTCTCTTAATCTGTGGATAATTCCCCCGAACATTATATATGAACTTAATTGTAGAAAATAACAGAAGACTTATTCGCAGTCGATTAATAAGTATATTTTTTAGAAGATTATTTAAAAAAAAATTGAGGCTTATTTTTCTTTTTTTTTTAACTGCTTTATTAGAATTACAAAGTTTTAAAAATCTACACATTTAAATAACAAAGCTGTTTTTAATCTTCTGACTTGAATATCTATGCGGAATAGATTTAATTATTATTATTTTTTTTAGTTGAAGCATTTTATTTGTAAATTTGCCTGCACTGGTTATTTATATATATATATTAAATTTTAAAACATAAAATGGTATTATGATTTAAAAATATTAAGTATATTTTTTAAGTATAATTATAATAAAAATAATTATATAATTATAATAATAATAAGTATACTTATAATATTTTATAAGTATTTTTTTTAAGTAACAGCTCTCACACTTTAATATATTTTTGCATTTTGCAGATAGTTAGATTCGGACGCTCTAATCTCAAGAAATTTCGATGAAAGAAAATGATGTCATAGTAGAAATGAATTGCGTATTTTCCTTAACGAAGGAACATATTTTAAAATGAATGCGTCTGAAAGTACCTTTTTGGATTTTTCCGACACACACGTAATAAACCTCCATCAAAGTGCGAATGTTTTTTTTTTTTTTTTTTTTTTTTTTTTTTTGCAAAATTAAATTTGGCAAACGGTGCACTAAGTTTCATACTATCTTTATTGATAATCTATTCCAGTTTAAAATATTTTTAAATCTGTATATGGATATGAGCTGTACACATGTACATTTTGTAACTGTGGAAAATCAATTGTTTTAAAAGATAATTGCGTATGTGCCACAGTGATACGATTCTTGATGATTTTTTAGTAAGCAAATACAAAAATTAAAGGCTCCCTTCATAACTTCATAATTTTGTTAACTTTATTGAACCTTACTTATTTTGCATACGATAAAAGTTTATTTTTTCATTTATTTCAAAATTGATCCGTATTTAAAAATAATATTTGTTTTAAAAATTAGGCGGGCCAAAATAGTACCTATTGATTTGTTTTTGTAATTCTAATCATTCAAAAATAGTGAAATATTTTGTTAAGCTTTTTCATTCGCTGAAATCCGCGGCTTTGTACTCCTTTAATTTAATTGGAAAGTATGCAATATATGTAGAAAAACTGCTCGATAATTAAAATTTCTGTCAGTACCTGTATGGCCATCTTCCACAATGGTGTCCTATTTTTAAAAGAAAAAAAATATATAAATCACAACATTTTTTCTCAGTAATATTTCAAAAACAAACTTTTTACATAAAAATGTAGTTATCTACATTTAAGACTGTAATGCCTAGATTTAAAGATTTCTGTTCTTATCAGTGTTAAATTCAAACATTTTTCCGGGGAGGAACTTTTGTGGCTCCGGGGGGGGGGACATTATAGCGTTCCGGGGAGGATTGTCCTTTTTGCATATTGGAAACCAAAAATCTCAGATTTTCCGGGGGGACATTTTATTGCTCCGGGGAGGGGTCCCCCCCGGGCCACAGCCTGAATTCAACACTGGTTCTTATACCAATTCAAGGCTTTAACTTTTACTCAAAACACACTTTTACTCTCCTTACACATAGGTACTGAGGATGTTCCAGGAAGAGCGGTATCGTTATTGCAAAAAAAAAAAAAAATAAATAAATAAAATAAATAAATAAATAGATTTTTATATGGTGCGTCTAATATGTTATTTTAAATGTTTTGTTTCTATATTTTTTAGAAATAGACCTGTGTGTATAACAGCGAAAATAAAATTGTTTTTAGAGTAGGAATTAATCTGTTGAATTTGTACAAAAACAGAAATTTACAAATTTTTATTTTGTATATAATTAATTAAAGTAAATAAACTAAAGACAAACCTTAAAGAAACTACAGGAAAAATTGCATATCATGGCATTTTAAGCATTTTCGAAATAAACATCTCTATGTTGTTTTGGTATAAGTCACAAATAACAAGAAACCGTGTTTATTTATCTAACGCATTATTTGAATAAATATGTCAATAATAACGTCTATTATGGTATTTTAAATTGAAAGAAAGATGTTTCCTTTATGTAAATTACATTACATTTTGGCTTTGTGTGCAGAGTTTTAAAATAAGCAGACGCTCATTATCATGCATCACCGGAGACACGTATTTACATACAATTAAATAGAGAAAAAGGAGACCAACAAAACGGATTTCAAAATACATGATTGTAAATTTGATTTTAAACAACACAACAGATTTTCTAGATTTCTCGAAAGACTGAAAATATTACTTGAAAAAAAAAAAAAAAGGGTTCCGTAAGATTTGAAATAAAATTTGCATCGAAGAGTCATATAAAAACTCTGAAAAGAATTTTCATTTATTTATTTATTTATTTACTTGAACACCGAAAATAAATAAACTTCAAAAACTTAAATCGTTGACTTTTAAACGCACATAAATTTTTGTTGGTAAAAAACGTTTCAAGTGTAAATCAAGGGTATTGTTTTTTCTTTCAAATATTTGCATTATGTTCAAAAAGACGATATTTTAACAGTTTTTAGTGATTTAGTTTTAATTATAATATATAAGAGAACGTGTCGTTTATGTTACAAAATTTTGAATTATAATATTAGAGATTCAGGAAAGATTTCAGGCAATCATTATATTTAAGAAATTTTTCGATTAAAATAAATTGACACTCTGTGTTCCATAGATTTAAGATTATCGAGGATGTACGGTATCTTGTATTTAATTATCTGTAATCATGTTCGATCCCAAATTACTCAAAGTATTCATCAAAATACTTAACGGCATTCATGCGCTTTTAAAGTTCTTTTAATTCTGTTATTTTAAGCTATTCCTTTTAAACTGTTAGTTTAAGCTACTTTTAAAGCTATTATTTTATTCTATTTTTAAAGCTATTATTTTAAGTTACTTTAACACTATTATTTAAAACTATTTTTGTGGGATGTTGCATTTTTTTACTGCGCAATTTCATGAACAAAACAGAAAACCAGTTCTCTCTACCGGGCAGTTTTTTAATAGGTCTGTCTAATAGAATGTATTTCACATGCTTTATTTTTAGACATGAACTGAGTGCTATTAACGTTTTCAGGATTGCTTTTGCAAATAAAACTTACATACCCTGAAATGAAATAAAATGAGTTATATTGTTAAAATATTCTAAAGTTTATTTATTGCATCACAATTAAAAATCAAGTAGATTCAGAAACTATTATCCAGCAAAACCAAATGCTCGAAATAAGCAGTGGCTGTATTAATACCATTTTTTGAATGTGTCATCTAGCCTAATTTTTAAAGGCAACTTATATTTAAAAAGATTTTTTGAAAGTTACATGTTAGTAGAAGATGTAAATAAAAAATATAATTTATTCTCTTATAATACATTTTTACATGAGAATAAATATATTATTAAAGAAAAAATTTTCATTCAACATTTGTTACCTAATATTACTGCCGCATTTGCTCAAGTCCATTAGTGTAACTTAACAACTCAAAATTTTACAAATTAATGTAAGATTAAATAAAAGAAGAAATTTAAACACCTGTATAAAATGATTAAAGTATGTGCTATAAATGCGCACTTACATTTTTCATTATATCACCTCTTATTTACACAAAAAACAAGTTTTATAAGAAAAACTCTATTAACAATTCTTGAGTAAATTTACATATAAATGTGAAAAATATTTGATTTTAAATATATCGCTGTAAATAATCAAAATTCAGTGAAACAATAAAGTTAATTCAGATTTTATTATTTGTATATGCTAATTATTTTAACGAAATCCTATTACATCTTCTGTACATTTCGAAACGTAATTTCATCAAATAACTCAGTCAACTAATTTTATTTATAAAACTTCTGTATTAGTATTGAAAACCTAGAGAAAAACTACCAAAGGAACTTTCTTGATTTTTTAACTGTAGCAATAAATATTACATATTATAGATGAACTTTTCAGACGATGTTACTCCTTCTACTTAAGATGCAGGTATAGTGTATTTGAAAATTTGTTGGGATAAACATGTTAGAAAAAGGATCTGTAATGTTCGAAATTAAACAGAAATTTTAAATTACATAATTATATTTTTATTTCAAAGAGTACGTCAAGAAAATTATGTAAACGGCAATAATAGCAATTAATATTAATAAAGGCTTTATTAATATGCAATCATTTTGTTCATTTGCTGACGTTGATGGCTTTAGCTATTATTATTTAATTTATTTATTATAACTTATTGTTATCTATTTTTTTAAAAATTCTGTGTTTTACAATAGCTTTCAGATAAAACATAATATTTGGATACAAAAGTTATCATTAATTGCGGAAGATTATTTTTTTTAATTTTATTTCAGAATATTTTATAAACAAAATACAATAAAATATCTATTTATTTTGATTCAACAATGCCGGCTTGTTTGTGTTTTCTTTTTATAAACTTAAAGATCTTTTTATAAACTTAAAGATCTTTTTATAAACTTAAAATTTACTTATATCTGCAAAATAAATCCTACTTATCTAGAGGGAAATGTTGCTCGATTAGCTAACTGAGACTGTATAGAAATCTAAAAAAAAGACTTTTTCACTTTTTTCCATTTAAATTTTGTTTAAAGAAACTTTAGAAAATTTCATTCTAGTTTTATAATCCTAGTTAAACTTTAAAAGACTTTATGTTTGATTTCTAACTGAAAAAAAATATTTATATTTATTATTAGAAGCATTTTTTAAATCTTTATGTATGGTTATTTTGTCACCTGACTAAATATATATATATACCATATTTACCGCGCATACCGCGCACGCGTGTATAGCGCACACCCCGTACTTAATAAGAAACAAGTTGGAAATTGCACATGAACGTAGCAAATGAGATGCTTTCGTACGATAATGAAGTTTTAAAAATATTCAGATCTTGCTAATATAGTAGAGCGTACTCCGGATACAGTATAGTAGTCGAAATCTTTACGTTTCTGTAAATATGCAGAAAGTAATTTTTATTACACCTCAGCAACGTATATCTTATTCATAAAATGTGAAATAGTTGAATATAATTAAAACACCTACCAAACCATGTTTCCCTGTATAGCATTATATAGTGGAATACTTTTGTGTGGCCCTGTAATTTAATAATAAAAATTCTTTGCATCACAGATTATACAGAATGCATATTTCAATATATATTTCATAGATTCATGCCAATTCTATTATGTTCGAATGAGTATAACATCATTAAAATGCATTTGAACCTTTTTCCCCATTGACCGTAATGTAACGGAATCCTTTCGATTGTCCCTGTAATTGATCTATGCATCCGATTTTCATAACATTTGAAATGACTCGACAAAATTACGCAATAATTATATGTTTTAAATTTCAAACGAGTAAAATGCATTTAAAACTTTTTTCCCTATTGACCGTAATGTAACGGAATCCTTTTGAATGTCCCTGTAATTGATCTATCCATCCGATTTTCATAAAATTTGAAATGACTCGACAAAATTATGTTATAATTATGTATTTTAAATTTCAAACGATTCGGTTAGGTAGTTTTTGCGTTGTTATATGCGGACAGACGGACAGACGGACAGATGGACAGACAGACGGACGGACGGACTGAGCGACAACAATATGTGCTACGTATTTACATAATTACGAACGTACCTAAAAATGACGATTTTTTAAAATCTCGTATATAACATGCACCCTAAATTTGATTTGCAAATGAATGAATGACTAAATGGATTTCTGTAAAAAAATTGAAACAAGCATTACATGAGGCCAAAAAACAAGGCGAAAATACATTTTTAGACCTCGGGTAGGGCGTGAATAACGGGGGGGGGGGGGGTTGGAGTAAATGATGGCAGTGAGAAATTCTAAATAGCGTTTATATAATTTTAATGCATAAAAAGTGCAAGGAGTGAAGTCAGTGATACTTCAATTAAATAAGATTTTCTTAATGATTATGTCTTCTTTGAATGCATTTCTTGTTTCATATGTATATCCTGTGATTACATCCATCAGTAAAAAGGTATTCCGTGTATAAGGCGCACCTAGGAGTTTTGCCCATTTTTTTGCAAAAAAAGTGCGCGTTATACAGGAGTAAATACGGTATAACTTAAATACTGTTATAAAGCGAGGTAAGAGATTTATATCGTTCTATTTATAACATATGTTTTCATGAAATCAAGTCTACGATTAAATTGCATCAAATTTAGGAAGAAATAAGTAAAATTTCAGATATATTGTTAAAATAAAAAATGGAAAGATTATACTCGGATGTAAAACTTTACATTTCTTAATTAACAGAAATAAATTAATTTGCGTAACTAATTCCAGTTATATAAACGGATTAATAATTTCCCGACTCTAAATTTTCTAAAAAGATAATCTGCCTTAAAGTAATAGAATGTCGTAAATGCATTATTTCAATACCAGAGTAATTAATGAAATTTAAGTAATAATACGTGTTCCGTTTATGTTTTTTTCTTTCCTTTATTTGACAAGAAGACACTTATTTTAGTTGCTTCTGAAAGTTGTGCAGGTGCATGAATAATCTGTTAGTTATAAACTTAGTAAAAGTATAAAATACTTTTGAAAATTAATTGTGGTAGATTGCGTTACTTAAATAACGCAATAATGAAAAAGAATGAAGTAAGCATGTATGTTTAATTTACATATTTTCTTTTTTTCCTTCAAATGGGCGAAATTTACATCACAAGCAGATTTTTTTCCTAAATGTTTCATTGATATAAAATTAGATACATTTACACATTTTAAAATGACTATTTTTAGAACTTTTTTTTTAATGTCGCAATTAAAAGAGCTTCCAATAAAACATCTTATTTTATGTATATGATTTTTCTAAAAAAAAAATTAAATGTTTATGTTCTATCTTTAAGTGTACTTATAATTTGAATTTAATTTTTATCATTTTTTAAAAAACAATACGTATGTTTGACTAAATAATTATTGATTATGCAAAATATTATTTTTCTTCATTGAAAGTATATATATTAGTCAGACTAATAAAGAAATCTATTACTTATTTTAATAAACTTGTACCTTGTAATGATTAAAAAATATACTAAAAGTTACAATATTTTATGTAACAGGAAATTCAATTGAATAAGTGTTTTTTTCTATGAATCTGAATTTGAATTGAACTGCAGTTTTTGTTTATAGTATTTATTTTTTCTTTAAAAATTATTTTTATGCAATTCATTTCTTTTCACTCTAAAAAATATTTAAGTTACACTTAAAATCACCTTATTTCATCAAAACACCGAATTAAAAAACAATACGTATGTTTGACTAAATAATTATTGATTATGCAAAATATTATTTTTCTTCATTGAAAGTATATATATTAGTCAGACTAATAAAGAAATATATTACTTATTTTAATAAACTTGTACCTTGTAATGATTAAAAAGTACACTATAAGTTACAATTTTTTATGTAACAGGAAATTCAATTGAATAAGTGTTTTTTTCTATGAATCTGAATTTGAATTGAACTGCAGTTTTTGTTTATAGTATATATTTTTTCTTTAAAAATTATTTTTATGTAATGCATTTCTTACTCTAAAAAATATTTAAATTACACTTAAAATCACCTTATTTCATCAAAACACCGAATTTATATAATGCACTAAAATTGTGTAATATTTTTTTAATTGTTTCCACATTCGAAAATACAGTTAGACAGAGTTTAGGAGAATTAATTTATTGATTTATAAGACTTCATTAATAAGATAAGAGTAAAAGATAGTGAATCATATGTAGAAAGCAAATTGCACAGAAGTGCACCTTTTAACGTTCTTAATAAAAATAATCTTGAATTACAGTAGCCTCATTCAATTAAAGTATAGGTGATTTTGTGTCTAACAGATAAACAAATATCTGAAAACTTTGAAACGTTGACAAGTCATTCGTAAACAATTCTTCATTTATTTTACACTATTTCATATCATAGCGAAGTTGCTGGCAACAAATTGAAAAATCTTGATTCAGAAATATTGAGAAAGAAATCTGCTTCTGAAGAAATCTTAAAAATATTCAAAAAGAAAAAGTTAAAAGTTGTGAAAAATTGTTTTATACAATTTGATTGTGATATAAATATTATGCTTACACCAGAGTAAATATTTTACGTCAGAATTTTCTAATAATTTACTTGTCAGTTAACGAAATCCGATGCAGAGTCTTCTCATATTACATACTTTATCCATATAAGTTTAATAACAGATCTGTTAAAATAATGTAAATTTTATAAGTACAAAATTTACATACTCGGTAACGTTAATCTATATTTGAACGAAACTAATAAGAGAACCTTTATAAGTTAAATACTCAAATATAATGTACCATTTTTATGAACGCATATGGACATTTCTGTGCAATATTTCAAAAAATTGTATTCTAACCTCTTCATTCATGTAATTAAAGAATTATAACAGAGATTATCAGATTGATTTCCATCATATGAAATATAATTGATCGAACAGATAAAATAATTTTCTGCGCCAAAATAATAAAAAATACTTAACATAATGTTTATAATCTGTCTTCTTATTCAATACAGACTTTAAATTATATTGCAATCCTTCCGGCGATTGGCTTTAATCTTGCTGATTAATAATTTGTTATTTAAATAAGAGTATAAACAAATAAATACCATATCAGAGAAATTTATAAGTTTATATGACTAATGTTAAAATTTATGTAGGGAGTTGTAACTTAAAAAAAATAATAATTAAAAAAAGGTAGGGAACTGAATCTATGAAATACATAGGACGCTACTCTTCTGGTATCACTTTGACTTTTGACCAAGTTTTTTTTTTCAGAAATAATATTCATAAATATAAAATATTAAATAGCATATTTATGTGAGATACTTTTATATAAAATGACGTGTAGATTTCAGTGTAGTTGTTGCATTTTAAAGTTTATCAAGCATAAATATCATATATGTGCCTTTGTTGTTTATTTTTGCTATGTAAGCAATAATATCCTTAACAGATACAGAAAAGAACAATACAAAAAAATTGAAGAATGTACTTAATAATATATGTCATTGAGGTAATATTTTTCGCACTAAAAAGTAAAATTTCTTTTTCAAAGTTTTATACTATTGTTACAAGAAATCATATTTCAAAATTTTTCTGTTTTATATTCTTCAACAATAAAGAAAAACAATTACGCGTCAAGACCAGATTATGAAAAACTTTCCAATAAATTCAGAATAATGTAAAAAAACTGTCCCATTTTATTAGTTAAAATTATATATATACACGTCCAGTTGGAACTATGTCCAAGCGTACAGTTCAACTGACTCTGTTGAATGTAAAACTACGTGACTAATGCGTCACTCATGTGCCATAGTCGAGCAAACACCCTCGCCAAATATTCCTACACTAAGCACAGGAACATCATGACTGGATTATGGAACATAAGAAAAGAGTAGTTTCGTTGAATGAAAAATGATTCATTCTTCAATAAGACAATGGCCGTACTTTGTACGCCGTCTTCTAGGGGAACGGTTACTTCCTTTTATACAACAGGTCATACACAGACCAGTTGTGGTGGTATCAATTATGGGAAATGTTCTCACGAGCGTCCCTGGGACCTGCGATTGTTGTAAAACAGACTATTAATTCAAAAGACTATATTAACATTATTGTGGATCATTTTCACCATTACATTGTGTCAGACTTCCTAAATGGACAAGACAATATTCTATACAAAATAATATTTAATGTCACATGACTCGAATGTACTCGATTGGTTCTAGGAACACAGCACTAAATTCCAGTTATTAACCTCATTACCTAAATCGATGGATCTTAATCCAACAGAGAATATTTCAGATGTCATTAATGGCAACCCTGAGCTCAAAAACAACAATTTTGAAATATCCTGAATATGCACGACCACTGCTTGAACAACTAATACACTTTATATCTGGTCATTTATAAGAAATTGTGGAATTCATGCAAGGGCAATTTTTAGCTGTTTTGTGGGTCAAAGGTGGTTCGAGACGTTATTTGGTAGGTGGTCATAATGTTTTGGCTCTTTAGCGTACATATATATATGTGCGTGTGTATACAATTTACGTATACCAATATTCTTTTTATCGAAATTTCCTATAAAAATGCATGTTAAATTATTTTCTTTTCTTTTCTTTCAAAACGTACTATTTAGCATGATATATTATGATTTTGAATAAATGAGGTTTTCAATGCGACTTGAAAAATTTTATGTTATTTAATAAATATTTAAAAGTAAAAAGTATAATTGAGTATTTTTTTTCACTGACGAAATATTTAAAAGACATATGAAGTAAATGTTCGTTCCTTAAGTGCTAAAATATGCATAAATATAGTAAAGTTTAATCTGGAGCTTAAAAATAAGAGAAGAAATTAAAAAAATTAAAAAATCAATATAGAATATTAAGAAACAGAAAGGGATTCGAAGGTAATTAACTGAATTTTTCGAGAATATATTAACTAAAAGTAAGAAAGTTCTTATAATTTATTAAGGCTGATTTACATAATATAATAATTTTCACTAGGCGTTTTGGCTAAGATAATCATCAAAGCTTTATAATAAGAGACAAAATTATTAAAATAACAAATAAAATATTCATGCATTTGTACGTAAATTTCTACATAAAATTTAAAATTTCTATCCATAGAGGTGTTCTTCTAAAAGCACTAAAATAACTAAAAAATAAATATTTAATAAAATTTTTATCATTTTGTAAAACTGTTTTGCATTTACGAAAGAGTTTAATAGTTTTAATGTAAAAGAAAAAAAATGTGAATTACAAGTCATATGATTTTTTAAAATCTCTTATTAGAATAAGAAAGAGAAACACAGTATATAAACATAAAAATAAAAATTTTTACTATATATTGCATTCTAAAAGGCCTATTATAAAAAATAATGCTATATAAGGATATTTTTGTATTTTAGCAAACTATTGTTTTAGTAACCGATCATAATAATCAACAAAATATGATGCATTTATAATTCGACGCGGAGGATACAGGACAACAATGCGTTTAATCTGTACAATAATAACATTTCCATTTCCATCTGGTAATAAAACGTATAAAATGTGAACTCTTTGAAAATATTTACTAAATAAACTTGAAAAAAGTTATAAATCATAACAAAAATATGCTTTTATAAGAGAAAGTTATGCTAGATTTATCAAGAGTTTTTTGCAAATTCAAAGGAGAGCAATTTTAAATGTTCATAGATTTTAATTGCTGATTCATAAATTTCGTACTAAAAAGTCATTTATATTTTTTACAATTTTTTTCAAAAGTATTTGCTTATAATTATCTCTATAGAACTTCAAATATTCATAATCAAGATTTTAAAAATCTAACAATCGATTGAAAAAGCAAAAGTAACTACAATGAACATTTTCCATAATGTCATCTGTATATTTTAGTTATTTATAAAAAAGATTTATATATTATACAAATTAATTAAACTCGTGCTTCAATCGAAAAAGAACGAAGCAAAAATTTTTTTTAAACTGTTATTTACAAATCAACAATTGATTAATGATTCTTCTTTGTAGTTCATCATACAGGGTGTCCGAAAAGTCTGGAAACGGTCGAATAACTCGAAAAATACATATGAGATTGAAAAACGTAAATATACGTGTTAAATATTTTTAAATAAGCTACTCAGTGATACCAAATTTGACCTTCGCAACGACCCCCTGGGGGTCAGAGGGGGTCCAACTTTGAAATCTTAAGTTATAACCCCATTTTCTGTTGCAGATTCGGATTCTACGGACAAAAATACGTAACTTTTGTATTTGATGTTTATTTCGAATCTTCGTTTATCACGGTGTAATTGAGCATATTAAATCGATACATATTTCGGCTTTTCCAACGGGATTTTCCCTAATCGAAACTAATTGGGGAGAATTTATGACATCAAATTCCTCGTCTTTTGTAATAATAGCGTTTCCTGAAAATAACCCGTGCCGATTATTTCGGTAGTGCTACACAGTTAAAAATTTGATCCATTTGCTGTAGCGTCACTCCACAGCTTTTATAGAATATCTCTTTCATGACCAATGAGAATGTTCCATAACACAGTAAAGTACACTGTAAAAAAACTGACCCATTTGCTGCATCGTCACTCCACCGCTTTTATAGAAAACGATTATTTTACTGTGTTATGGAGCATTCTCATTGGTCACAAAAGAGATATTCTATAATAGCTGTGGAGTGACGCTGCAGCAAATGGGTCAAATTTTTAACAGTGTAGCACTATTGAAATAATCGCCACGGGTAATTTTCAGGAAACGCTATATATATATATATATATATATATATATATATATATATATATATATATATATATATATACAAGGTGTCTGAAAAGTCTGGAAACGGCCGAATAATTCGAGAAATACATATGAGATTGAAAAACGTAAATATACGCGTTAAATATTTTTAAATAAGCTACTCAGTGATACCAAATTTGACCTTCGCAACCAACCCCCTGGGGGTCAGAGGGGGTCCATCTTTGAAATCTTAAGTTATAACCCCCATTTTCTGTTGCAGATTCGGATTCTACGGACAAAAATACGTAACTTTTGTATTTGATGTTTATTTCAAATCCTCGTTTATCACGGTGTATTCGAGCATATTAAATCGATACATATTTCGGCTTTTCCAATGGGATTTTCCCTAATCGAAACTGATTGGGCAGAATTTTTGACGCCAAATTCCCCGTCTTTTGCAGAAATAGCGTGGCGATTATTTCAAAAGTGCTACACTGTTAAAAATCTGACCCATTTGCTGCAGCGTCACTCCACAGCTATTATAGAATATCTCTTTTGTGACCAATGAGAGTGCTCCATAACACAATAAAGTAATCGTTTTCTATAAAAGTGGTGGAGTGTCGATGCAGCAAAAGTGTCAATTTTTTACAGCGTAATTTACTATGTTATGGAACATTCTCATTGGTCATGAAACAGATATTCTATAAAAGCTGTGGAGTGACGCTACAGCAAATGGGTCAAATTTTTAACTGATTGTAGTACTATCGAAATAATCGGCACCGGTGATTTTCAGGAAACGCTATTCTTGCAAAAGACGAGGAATTTGATGTCATAAATTCTCTCCAATTAGTTTCGATTAGGGAAAATCCCGTTGTGAAAGCCGAAAAATGTATCGATTTACTATGCTCGAATACACCGTGATAAACGAGGATTCGAAATAAACATCAGATACAAAAATTGCGTATTTTTGTCCGTAGAATCCTAATCTGCAATAAAAAATGGTGGTTATAATTTAAGATTTCAAAGTTGGACCCCCTCTGACCCCCAGAGGGTCGGTTACGAAGGTCAAATTTGGTATCACTGAGTAGCTTATTTAAAAATATTTAACACGTATATTTACGTTTTTCAATTTCATATGTATTTCTCGAGTTATTCGACCGTTTCCAGACTTTTCGGACACCCTGTATATACACTATATTGCCATTGATTATGGGACACTTGCGATTTTAGACATTTTACTAAATATCTAGAAAAATACATGAGGAATCATCTCAAAACTCTTAGTGTATAAATATAATAGTATAAGTCATACATCTCCGTGAAGAGTTTTTCCCGAAACTCCAAAGGGGACCGTCAACAAATTTAAAAAGAATGAATATCTTTTGAATAACCCTGTCAAAACTAATGTAGCAAAAGCGCTCAAACTCTAGATTGTGATTGAATGCCTTATTGTAATAAGCCTTGTTCATTTTTATGCAAGTAGAATTCATACTCGCAGAGTAATTAAGGTTTTTATAAAAATGATCCCAAATTTTTCCAAGTTTTTTCCTTATAATTTTCAGAGTTCTTAATATGAAATATTATTTTTTCAGAAAATATGACAAATAACATTGCACACAGTACCCTGTAATCAGAATTAAAAAATAATGAAAATTGTATACAAAATAAGTTGGTTTACTAAATAATTTTTTTCTGCGCATGCGTCAACGATATCAAAATTTCATTTGCATATTATGTTAGCTAAATGTATAGAGCAACTTTTGTGAAAGTCACAAAATCATAACTTGAAAATTCTGACAATAATCGTCAATTGAATAAGTCGAAAATCCGCTATTCTCAAAAATGAAGCAAAAACAAGAGGGGTTGTATCCATATATTCATTGATTAGTGTCAATATAGAATACACAATATGGGATGTACTACTGCATTTGGATAAAATCCCTCATTTTTTTGCTTCATTTTGGAAACAACGGATTTTGTCCTTTTTCTATAGACGATTACTTTCAGAATTTTCAAGCTATGATTTTGAGACTTTTACAAAAGTTGCTCTATACATTTAGCTAACATAATATGCAAATGAAATTTTGATATCTTTGACGCATGCGCAGTAAAAAATTATATAGTAAACTTACTCATTTTTCATACAATTTTTATTATTTTTTAATTCTGATTACAGGGTACTGTGTGCAATGTTGTTTGTCATATTTTCTGAAAAAAATATTATTTTATATTAAGAACTCTGAAAATTATAATGAAAAAACTTGGAAAAATTTGGGACCATTTTTATAAAAACCTTAATTACTCTGCGAGTGTGCATGCTATTTGCATAAAAATGAACACAGTGTATTACAATAAGGCATTCAATCATAATCTAGAGTTTGAGGACTTTTGCTACATTAGTTTTGACAGGGTTATTCAAAAGATATTCATTTTTTTTAATTTGTTGACTGTCCCCTATGGCGTTTCGGTAAAAAATCTTCACGGAGGTGTATGACGTATACTATTATATTTATACACTAAGAGTTTCGAGATAATTCCTCATGTATTTTTCTAGATATTTAGTAAAATGTCTAAAATCGCAAGTGTCCCATAATCAATGGCAATATAGTGTATAATATGTACTTTTGATCTAATATCTATTTATTTGATATTGAAGGATTAAATGAAAATTATGATAATGAATAATTGATAATGAAAGGATTATAATAACGTGACATAATAAAATTTTCAGAAAAAATACTGTTAGAAAAGGTAATATTTACATTAAAATAGGTTCTTTCAGTATCTAATGTTTATTTTTTCAGCTTTTAAGAATTTTATTAAAGACATCCTTCGACCGTTAGAAAAGAAATCAATATATTTGGCAGTATAAAAGTTCTTGGCGTATTTGAAAATTCAATGTAAAATCAGGTAAATTTTATACAGAAATGTGGTTTTTAATAAATTTTTTCTTATGATGAAAAGTTTTCTTGAAGTGAATTAAACATTTGGCTCAAAACATCAACCATAGATGGTATTGTACCATAAATTGTTACAATAAAAAAATAAAACCTCAAGACCATAATGTAATGAAGACTATATAACGTCTTATATTTATCTAAGATTTATTTTCACTTAAAATTTTACTAAGTCCATTATCATGATTCATTCATTATTATTTACTAAAGTTACTGATCGTTTTACTTTGTCACACGCAGTTACACCACATTCTAATATGACGTTTGCTTGATTTTATATTAAATTTTGAAATGTGGTAAGTTGAACTTTTGGGTTATCTTATATATGTATGTGTGTTCATTCATATTTAACCCTTTAAGACCCGAAACATTTTCATCATTAAATATTATATTCAACTGGTTATTAACTCTATACTAACCCTAATGACACCTAAAAAAATAATTAAAAAAATTTTCTCGCCCCCCTAGTGCGTGAAGAGTACCCGCACGAACGTGCGGGTTGGGCTTTTTCTGTGAAAGCCGCACCAGCACGATTGTGCGGGTTGAGCTTTTCCACTGAAATCATTACTTATTACATGTTAAGATTTTATACATTATCTGGCTCTAAATGGATAGAAGAGATAAACAGAACCAAAACAAATTTTACAAATATGGTAATTATTGATGTATTATTTTTTATTTTATGGATTCGTTACTTTTTTACAGTAAAAATCTTTAAAACTTTTTTTTTTTTTTTTTTTTTGACATACACAAATAAACGTTGCATTTTTCACAACGTGTTTTTGAACTTTTTTCGCAGTTTTCAAACCTGCACTTGCGCAGACTTGAAATGTCATCAACACATGGGATATGGTTCGCTCTAAAGCCTAAAAAAGAAGGAAAAAAATAATATTGGAGAAGTACTTATCGACTTAAAAAAACGTTTTAATTGATTTAAAAATGTTTGTTATATTTTTAAAGTTTTTATTTATGATATCGATTTAATTTCTTCTATAAGTCTATAACTTTTTTTGTTACAATTTAAGAAATGAAAAACATAATTGCAGTTGCGTGAAATCTAATGTTCCAGGATAAAGTACAGAAATGAACTTTTTAACAGTCCACTTGTATTCCTTTTTTTCTTTTTTCATTCTTTTAGTATTTTCCGAAAACGCCTTGGAGGTAAAACTTTGGAAGATGAATTCAGAAGACTTTGAAGAGGAAGAATGATCTAAAATTGTCATTTTTTCTTCATCGAGCTCATCTGAACTTGACTGTCCTTCTAATAAATCTGCTTCAAATGTTTTGTCCGTAACATCGTCATCATCCAAGAGATCACTAAACTCAGAATCTGATTTATTCATCAGTTAAAATATTTCTTCTTGACTGAGAATTCTTTTCCGCTTAGACATCTGAAAAAATATTTTATTTTGCTTTATTAAAAGTTAACAAAGTATTGCATAAAAAAATTAAAAAAAGTATTTGAAAAATTTATTAATTAAAAACAAAAAAAGTAAAAATTATTTAAAAAAAGGGGGGGTTATCTATGACAACACCCAAGAAAATAATATAGTATTAATTATGAAACAGCATATTTCGTTTTATTTTGGCTGTCATCAAAATTGTTGAAACAGAAATCAAAATGAACATTGAAAAACACTTACCTTTACTGTAGCACTGACTAACGTAACGCCCAAGTTGCACGATCGTGCGGGTGATGAAATCTTGAGTCCTAAGAGCAAAATAAATAGTCTATAATTAATGTTTTTTATTATATTATACTTATTTATACATTAAAGCAAAAATATTTATCTAAGCAATTAAAAATATATTGATAATTACCTTTTTACGACAGATAAAATGATGAGCTATATCCGTTGTATTTGTAAACAAAGCTAGACATGCCACCTGAAAGTAAAACATGGACTACTACCGCAATCTGTTGATAGAAAAAGATACTTTACTCTTTCTGCTAACCGGAACAATCGTTCAATTTGGGTTTATATTACATACAACTGTTTCAGAAGCAAAAATTTAAATGTATGTCTAACCCGCACGATCGTGCGAGCTGGGTCTTAAAGGGATAAAGCACACTATATTTGTATTTTTTAATAAAAATAATAATGATGAAATCTTGAAAAGAAAACTAAATATATATTCTTAAGGTAACAGAAATTTTGTATTTTGCATTAAAATGCAAAGAAATACATATTTTTTAATTTGTTTATCAAATAATAATGAAGAAATCTTGAAAAGAAAACTAAAATGTATATACTTAAGGTCATAGAAATTCTGTATTTTGAATTACAAAGCATTACAGAGCAAAGACATATCTTTTTTTCAAAGGAGAAATTATTAAGAAAATGTAAAAAAAAATATTATTAAGAAAAATGTAAATTAAAACATTTAAGGTTTTTGAAAAATATTTTCGAAACAATGAGTAATGATAATATAACTTTCAAAATAAATAGTGGTTAGTATCGTATCTGACACCTACCTCAAAAAATTCAAGCATTTGACATGCTGATAAATATATATACAGGGTGTCCAGCAAATAAGATTTCGATTTTGAAATTAAAGTTCTCAAAAACAAAGATCGATAGAGTTATGCGGTAAACGGTTTGTTTGTTAGGCAAGCAGTAAAAGTCCAATACAGAACTTTCGAACGGTAAAAAGCTTGTGCTCTGATTGTAAAGAATGCTTGATTTGAATTTACATAATAAACAAACCGTTTACTGCATAATTCTATTGATCTTTGTTTTTGGGAAATTAAATTTTGAAATCGGAGTCTTATTTGCTAGACACCCTGTATAAACAGTGTTTACATGAGTAACCCTGTTTATACAGGGTTACTCATGTAAACAGAGTAACCATGAGTAACCTGTTTACATGATTACTCATGGTAACAGGTTACTTGTGTTATATGCAGAGGGCAGCTATGGTTTTAATCTTGTTTTGCGTTGTTATAGCAGCATTTATATTACATTGTTCAGAAAACTTTTGGTTGTTGTTTTTTAACTACCACCAATTACCATTAATATTTTCGAAGATAACAAAGAATAGAATACATGTTTAATACAACTATTATATAATAATTAAAACAGCAAATTGTATCTTAGAAAGTATTTATATTTTCAAAATATCATTTTCTTTCACGCTTCTTTATTTACATTCACCATACAACAAGTTGATAGTTTGCTTTTACTTCGTAAATTGATGTTTTAAATAAGGAGTATTTTTCGTTTAAATAGTGATTAGCATAATTATTATTATTTTTTTAACCCGTTGCGTCTGATTTCAGTCCACTATTAGTTACGCTCGATCTTTTTGTCAGAGGACTCTCGCAGATAGAAAATGTAAAATAATAAGCATTTTTAACTTAATATTCGAATATTATATTTCAATGAATTAATAAGCATGATTTTGTTTAATTGTTTCTTTTTAATAATGAGATAGGGAATAATGGGAAAAAGTAAAAATGAACTAACATTGAAGATCATTCCATAGACAATGCCAGAAGTTTTAACTTTGTTTTTAAAAATGTACCTAAAGGAAAACGGAGATGTCTTGTTAATTCATTATAGTGGTGAAGAAATTTATAAAATCAGCCACATATTAGTTCTCCATTGTACTGATAAAGGGAAATGTGTTAGAAAAAAATTATTTATATGGGCGGCAAAACACCAACAAGCGACTACTGACCGGTTAATGAATAATAATAATTAGGAACAATAATTGTGCACCTTACTGAAATTAACTAGCACCTTACTAAAATTTTCATAGACCTTTGTGAAAGATACAAGCTGAAGAAAGGAAATTTAAAAAACGTTTGAATTTTTAAAAAGAGATTTAATATGAAACATTGATAAGATTTTCACATTTTTGCACACCAGTACTTTTTTAGAGAAAATGTATTCCTGTCAATCTGAATATTTTCGTGATTTAAGAGAACAATCTTATTCCTAAGAATATACTGGTGAGCAAGACGCGGAAATCTCATCGCTAATTATATGAGTCTACAATTAAAAGATTACGCGCTATTAAATGAGAGTGCTTCCAAAGCCAAAAATTAACACTGTTTGTGTTCTGTAGAAAAGGTTATAAAATAATCAAATATTTGTTAAGAAATTATGGCACATCAACCTTGAACCCTAATGCTAAAGAGTTCGTTCAAAAAACTTTTATTAGTGGCTATTATAATAAAAAAGTTCCTCTATTAATTGTGACATGTTTTCTAATTAATAAAATAGGATGGACATTAATTGCAAAGTGTTCGTTAGATGTGCAGCCAGGTTAATTTTTTATCCAGTCATTTAATAGAAATGACACATTTGAAAAAAAGAAAAAACAGCGAACAACAAGCAAACAGCTAGCATCAGGTCTGAATGATGCTACCATTGCAATAAATAAAACATTTTAGGCATCAAACCTCAATAGAGATAAAAGTTATATATATATATATATATATATATATATATAAATATATATAAAAGTTATATATATATATATAATATATATAAAAGTTATATATATATATATATATATATATATATATAAAGATTTCTTGGTAGTTTCAAAAACAACTGCAGATCTAACATCTTCGAGTTTAATTGAAATCTCAGTGCAGAACTTTCCTAATATAATATTAGCAGATTATAGATTCAGTATCTCAAAACATGTCGATACGTTTTTAGGAACAGAATTTTTTTTATAAATTTTTGATACCGGGACGTATTCGTGTTCATAATTCTGATCTTATTCTGCAAGTCACAGTTTTCAGATTTGTTCTATCGGAAAGTTTTTCAATAGATAATGAAAGTAAAATCCATGGTTGCTTTATAATGAAAGAAACTAACTTAGACAAGGCACTAGAAAAATTCCTTGTAAAAAAATAAAGAGATTAAAAAAGTAAAGAGACTTTAATTTGTCATAGACATATTTCAGAAAATTTTAAATGACCAAAAAAAAAGAGGTAGGGTCACCCGGGGTAAAATGGGTAGCCGGGGTAAAATGGGTATATTTTATTTATTTATTTTATTATTTTACCAGACAAATTTTTAAAATAAATTAAAATTATGAACAAAGTGCTTACATATCTGGCAATACTTAAACCTTTTAAAAACAAACTGGCGATGCATATAATGGGCTTAGCAACCATTTTGTTTTTCAGAAGATAGAACAAAGTGTTTTTAGTGGTTGAAAAACTTCTTTCCAGAAAAATATACACGAAGAATTTTAGGAATAAACTGTTTGATATTTACAGAAGAAGGATTCTTCTAACTGAAAACTGTTAAATTAAGTAAATTTATTTACTCACAAAAATTTTATAGCGTTTTTTGTCATATGGGGTAAAATGGGTATAGGTCAAGATATGAATGTATGAAGATTGATCAAAGTTGAAAGACCTTTTGAGGGCAAATTGTTATTGATCCTATGTTTTAAACTGAAATTATGCTTTGTTATATGAAATTAGACTATTACTTATATCATCAATTTATCATTTATATTATAAATTAGGCTATTTCGGGTGACATTATAATACATGCAAATTGATTAAATGTACAGGAACACAAGGTAAGAAAAATATCGCAAAATTAAATTAAAACACATTTTCTAGTACTGGCAAGGCTATAAATAAACTCAGAGAAAACGCAAGAGAGTACAAGCAAAGGTAAGAGAAGTTTTAACTACAGAGCAGGTAGCTGCAAGTCTTTGCACTAGGAACACAAAAAAGTACAAACAGTTAAAAGAATCGAAGCAACCCATGAAATAGAAATTAAACCAAAGGTTTTCACTGCAATGAATCCAGTGATTGGTAATTGAGTCCCTGTAAAAGTTAATGTAAAGAAGTCTAGGTTCAAGAATCCACAGGTCTTATTGATATCCCTGATGAAGGTGAAAGTTTGCAACAAAGTCATCTGCTGGATTATTTTATATCTTTCCTGAGAAAGACTATGTTGCTGATGTGAACGCTTCCTAATTGCCAGAAAGCTATCTCAACAGAGCTGCAATAGTCCTTGCCAATATACACTTTGCATGCAAATTTTTATTATGTTATACCTATCTGCATAAATTGCTTTTGATTACACATTGATTTTCCAGTGTAATTTAATTTCTAATTTTTTCCCAACAGATATTCATGCTGATATCTATCTGCTTTTGAATTTCATTAAATAAAAAAATACTTTTAAAGAGAAACACGATTCACAGCATGTGCGTAAACTGATGTGGTGAAGGATAGGATTTGTCAGTACTCTCATCTTATTTACATTAGTTTCATAACAGTGTTGTTTTTAAATGTCAAGAAAAAAATGTCAGCAAATTGAACTGGGGAGATTTTGAAGCCCTTTCCCCTCACCTTCCAAGTTTACACATGATTCAGAGGATGAAAGTACAAAACTTTTAAATGGTTTACATATTAATTATAGTGTATTTAAGTATATTTAATTTATTATTCAACTTTAACCAGCATATACCCATTTTACCCCGGTGCGTACCCATTTTACCCCGAACCACGGGGTAAAATGGGTGTACGTTGGGGTAAAATAGGTATAGTATTTTACACAAAAATTTTAAAAAAAAGTAAACACAAATTATGTTTAATTTAGACCTAAGATACACAATGTCAAAAATATTGAACAAAAACATGAATTTATTTCATAATATTTCTGTTATGAAACATTAAAATTAAAAAAGCTGATTTTTATACCCATTTTACCCCGGGTGACCCTAAAGATATTGCTAAAATGCCCTTAAAAGAGAAAATAACTACTTTGGAAAAATCTAAACAAGTCGCATTGAATAAATTTAGTTTTTATGGAAATGACTATCAAAATACTCTGAATTTTAAAGATTATATTCAGGTTTTTCTTAAAGAACTGTGTTGTCAAAAGAAAAATAATTTTTATTTAGTGCAATATTGTAACTGGCAAATATGCAAAAGTGTGGGATTATAATTATAAATAGTTAATTGCTCGTTAAAATATATTTAAAATAACAAATATGAATATGAAAAGTATGCATATATATTTTGTGATGGTGAAAAAGTTATTTTTAGATTTCGTTGAATTATAATTGAGTTATAATGACGTGATTTTCGTTGATGTTTCATTACTTATAGCTAAAGGTCAAGGCCTTACTTAATAACATAGTAATTTCATTATCTTAATAACGAATTACTGATGATGTACGGAATATGTTTATGTACGGATGTTTAATTTTTTTCATTAAGTTCTTTTAATCATTTTCAAACCTCAAATGTGAATTAAAAGCTTAAATTGAAATTAATTACGTCAGATTTAAAATGGCCAACTTATACTGCAAAACAGTCAAAATTTAAAAATATATTTAAATTACTTTACACAAGATAATTACTTTATATATTGATATAATCTTTTAAACCATCGTTGTGAATTCTAAGACAGCACAAGCAATAATTCCATTCAAGCAACAAAAATGTTTTTACGTTAGCATTAAACAGAGAAAGAAAAATTAATTGTTACACTATTTTTAAACAATACATTTAAAGTACTTTACATATTTTTTTATATACTACAGCTCCAAAAAAAACCCGAGATGTAAATATTCTGTATATTTTACTGCTTTATTGAATTTGTTTAACCAAACTCGGAAATAATTTAAAAGCAGCTGATTCAATCTCAAATTTCCCCCAATCGAAGTGAAATGAATGGAAACGCGTTTACATGGATACTGCCCCATTTTTACAAGAAATATAGTCCAATCGTTTGCAACCTTTTAAAAGCCGGTCATATTAGCGTGATTTTAGAGTTTATGGTATACCAACGGGGGTTGACAAGAGTAGATTGGAGTGCTATTACTTAACTGGTGCAGTAATGCTCCACAATTTTGTCAAACAATTGACAAGATACACCTGTTTGGTGATTCAGAAGAATCTAAAGTGTTAGGTGTTTATTGAAATTAGAAAAAAGATTTTTAAGTTTCGATGATAAATTTCATAGTGATGTCTATGTCATATGAGACAAGTGTTATCAGTTATATCAAGTATATTCGATGCCCTAGGTTTAGTATATATTTTTTTATAATTAAATCAAAAATATTTATGTAGAAGTTATGGTTATTGCAATTAAATTGGAATGATTTGTGATCGTAAAAATAGGCAAAGGAATAGAGAGTGTTTTCTGATACCATTCAATTAATTAATAAAATTGATATTAGTAGGTATATTTTATAGAAAAATGCAAATATTAATGAGTTACATGGTTGCAGTGATGCATCTGAAGCAGTCTATGTTGTGGTAATTCATTGCAAATCAGTATCATAATCTGTCAAGTGTCCGAAAAATTAGTGACTAAAAAATCCAGAGTTTCTCCCTTAATCCCTTAGGGAAAATGACCCGTATACGTCGCACAAAAGCGCTCAGAATCGTTATTTTTCCTCACCAGTAAAATTTTTGTGTTAAATTTGCTTACTTTTAATTAGAGCATTTTCTCGATTCAAGAATGACCCGAGATGCAAAATTTTTGTTTTTTTAAAAAAGGTCACAAAAGATTAAAAATTACGAAAAAGGATTCCGTCCCAAAGGAGTTAAAGAAATTGGTTATTCCAAATTTTGAGATAATTAAACGTGTGATTTCTGCACTCAAGATCAGTGTAAAGAAGTATTCTTGAGGTCCGATTTCATCATAGTGTTATCTTGGATTAAAGTAGGACCACACATACTAAAAAAAGTTTTTTCTGATAGGATATCTACAATACAAGACGTAATTGAAGGGATTTAGTTGCCACATGTTCCACCTCAGAATAACCATGCTGAACTTCTAACAACAGCAGTTGATCATGTTAAGATAATCTTGAGAGAATTATGATGGAATGGTCCATTGTTAGTAAAGGATAAAGGACTAATCCAATGCAAATGCACCTGAAGCAATAAATTGCAACAATTTTTCAAACGATTTTCAAAACTTTAGCAATAGAAAGAACATTTTTAAAGAGAATTTTAGGAGCATTTTAAGAGCTTTGTTTTTTTTAAATTTTCTATAAATTTCTTTGTGTATGATATGATTCCTTATCCCTTTCCGGCACGGGCAAAGTCTGTTAATAAAATGAGAAATTATCGAATGACACTGGAATTCACGAACGAATTTTTTAGATAGTTTGAAATCCTAATTCAGGTTTTTATTGAAAAAGCAAAATTTCACTAATATATTGTTGTTGCCGTTTGCAAGTTTGGAATTAAAATTAATTATCCCAGAATAGCGCCACAGTGTGCCGGAAAGGGTTCAGCAATAGTTACAGTTTGATAATTTGTATTTTATGATTTATTTTCAAGTTTCTCAGTAAATGAAAAAAGAAAAAAAAAATGTTTTCTATAACTCAAAAAACTCAACAAAGCAAAAACATTTTTTGTTAAATGTATTGAACGTGAATTTTTTAACAAGAAAATAAAACCCTAGTAAAGATCAGGTAAAACTATTTATAATAGTCAGATAAAAACCCTCGTCCATTTCTTGATAAAGGCGATCTTCATAAAGTAAGAATTAGGTTGACAAATAGTAACTTCAGTGCCAACCAAAAATTTCTAATTTTACTACATAATAAAAATAAACTTGGTCAAACTATAAAAGAATACCTTCTTAAACAATATTTACATTTAGATCCCCAAGATTTAATTTTCAGTTCAAGCAGGCGTTTTATTCTTTAAAACGTCGTGCAATATAAAGAAAAACAATAAATGATTATCGTATGTTTCATGTTCGAATTATTGTAAACTGTTCTCTTATCTTCTTAGTACTGAAGTTTTTATAAGGTATTTCGAATTTACATATGAAATTTTTTGTTTGATTGAATGTATTATGTGTTATCAAAGAAAATATTCAGACAAAATGTGCACTATGAGTTTATAGTTTGAGTTTTTTAAATGACATTTATTTTATTCAGAAGATTTGAGTTTAATTTTCATAAAAGCGAAATTGTTAACCTTTAAATACATTTAAATAAAGTATTTTACACTATTTATTGAAAAAAATGAAAAAAGAAGCAAATTGTTGCGTTTTTTAAAACAAATTTAATTTGAGTGTTAAATGCTATGAGTGTATATTAGTATGAACTGTAGGTATAAGATAGAAAAGAAAGAAATCAGTTTAATATGTAATATTGTTTTTTTTCCTGTTTGGCTACATAAACTTTCGGCTGAAAAGGTATTTTAAAATTAATTTTTTTTTCCAGTTCCTCAATAATGTCAATTTTTCACTATTTCAGTATAAAGTAACTGAAAGTAAACAACATAGCTATCGACTCCTATCAGCTTGTATTAAGAAAATACTACTCAGAAGTCACTACGAGGAATTAATTACGTATCGTCTTCCACCCTCTTCTTCTCCCTTTGTTAGATTAGCTGTTCAACGCATTGACATATAAACCTTCCGGGTAGTAAACTTTGCCATTATATTTCAGAATTTCAACTTTCTCAAGATACATATCATATCCAGAGAGGTTTGATATGGATTCCATGTTCACACCTTTCCATTGTTTTAGAAAGACCGGAATAAATTTAAAAAATCCCTGTCGACTTGGCCTATAGGCGGAGGCAGATTTCCAAGAGCGCTCATTTCAAAAATTAGTTGGATTTTATATCTTGAGGATTCACCAAGTTGTGAATTTTTTTCTCCCAAAACCCCTTTTTTTTCGCCCCTTGAGCCCACTTTTAACTTTATCAAAAACCTGTCATGCATAAACTTTTGGCCCATTTTTTAAGTAATATAAACTTTAAACCAATTCTATATCTATTCTATATCTATTTTAATAAAAAGTTGTAGAATTTTTTTCGGTTTTACAAAAACCCTCTCTATTTCCCTTCCCTTGGTCCGATTTTGTCCATTAGCGAACATGACCGAGATTTTATGCCCCTTTATTTTATGTATCAGTTTGGAAGATATCTGAGCAGAATTAAAGAAGTTATCGTGTGCATAAAAAAGTGATATACATCGATAGATAGATACATAGATATAAAATCCCTGTCGGCTTGGCCTGTAGGCGGAGGTAGATTTCGAAGAGTTCTCATTTCAACAACAAAAAATAAAGTATGATTAGAGATAAACCCAGTTTAATAATTTGGCCGCTTATGAAAAATTCTTAACTTCATTTTTCTACAAGAACTGGTTTTATCAGAATCATCTTAAGCGAAATTCACCTCAAATGCCCATTTTGACAACATATTTTGAAATATATTCTGAATTTATTAAAAAATCAACCAAAACAGTACATTATATAGTTCCTAAGTAACAAAAAACTGTCAATTGAATGCGTCTGAGAGCAAAATTGAATATAAAACTGAGTCATAAAATAACTGATTTGTTATTTAAATAAATCCTCCATTCTTTAAACATAATCGCATCGGGAAATTTTGTGCGAAATGCCCCTTTGACAGCATTTTTAAAAATATATTCTATCTTTATCAAGAAACTGGCCAATGCCTCACATTATACAGTTCCTAAATAAGAGGGTCTGTAAATTGGATGCGTTTGAGAGCGAAAATGGATTTTAAAATGTCTAAAAGATAACGCAATTTTTTATTTGAATACTTCCATAAATTTTCACTCTCGATGACTTCGGGAAATTTTGTTCAAAATACCCTTTTTGGAAACCTTTTTTGAAATATATTCTGTCTGTATCAAAAAACTAACCAATGCGTTGCATTATATAGCTCCTAAATAAGGGGATCTATAAAATGGATGTATTTGAGAGTAAAAATGCATTTAAAAACGAGTCAGAAAATAACGCAATTTTTTATTTGAATACTGCCTTATATTTCCAGTCTCGATGACTTCGGGAAATTCTGTCCAAAATACCCTTTTTAGTAGTCTTTTTTTAAATATATTCTGTCTTTATAAAAAAAAATGACCAATGCGTCACTTTATACAGTTTCTACATAAGAGGATCTACTATTTGGATGCGTTTAAAATCAAAAATGAATTTAAAAATGAGTCAGAATACAAACAGTTTGGATTTGAAGTTTTTTCTCCAACTCCTATTTTTGTTTAATTTATTTTTATTATACGAATTGGTCCTATGAAAAACTTGTCAGTATAAAAGTTGTAGATATTATTAAGAAGATGTAAAATCACTTTAATTAGATTTTATAGCTTAAAAATTGATGGAGATATGAATTTTTTTCTTTTTTCACCACCCTTTTTCTTTTAGTTTTTAATTTTTTTCATCGGTAAAAGTTGGTGCTATCAAAAACTTGTAAAAACAAAAGTTTTAGATAATTTTAAGAACATTTATAAAAAATTTAGTTGGACTTATATCTTGAGAATTGACGAAGGTATGAATTTTTTTCTCCCATAAACCCTGTTTTTTCGTCTCTTGAGCCCATTTCTAAATTTAACAAAAATCTGTCACGCATAAACTTTTGGCCCATTTTTAAGAAGTAATATAAACTTTAAACCGATTCGATATCTATTTTATTTAAGAAGTTATGGCGTTTTATCGATTTTCACAAAAACCCACCCTATTTCCACCTCCTTGGACCGATTTTTCCCATTAACGAACTTAGCCGAGATTTTATACCCCTTGATTTTATGTATCAGTTTGGTAGAGATTGAAGCAAAACTGTAGAAGTTATCGTGTCCATAAGAAAGTGAATATATATATATATATATATAAACTTTTTTACTGATGGTAGTTTTGGGATCTGGGGGTCATGATCGACGTAGATCTGCAAGAATGTTTCAGAAATTCCTACATAGGAGCGACCTTAATAGGTAGTATTTCATACAAGATGTACCTAAAATCAAATGTTTTCCATGTGTGTCTTATTTTTTTAAGTTCTTCCACTGATAAGTCCGTTAAAACACACGAGGCTCATTTAGCTATCACTGATTCCAATTAATTAAATCTATTTAATATTTCTAATGCATTGTTATATTTTGTACAAACTTTGTAATTAAATAAATATACTTTACATTTACTATACATTTACGTATACATTTACCAAAACTATTATGTTGTAGTATTGCTTTAGTTAAATTTAAATATTATAGGACATAACCAGAAATTTTCTCATCCGATTCCGATTATTATATACAAATAGTTTTATCTGAGCGAGGAAAATCCTGTTAAACTAAAAGGCAGCTTCGTAATATAATCCACCAGAGACGATATAGAAATCTGTTTAAAATCTTTTCAGTTCTATTTTCGGTCATCTTTTATTTAAATGAACAGTAGTTGTAAGTTGTATACGAGCTTTTAATCCTATTAAACACATGAAATCATTCCATGTACTTGTTTAAAAAAAAGTTATGTGTTTTCGTTAAGTTTTAGTATATAATTATATCGTTCGAGATTTAATAGGATTATTGTTGTATATTTAGGACTTTTTATTTCAATAACAAAGCTGACTCTATTTTTATTAAAAGTTGTTTTTCATTTGGTAAATTCCATTTGTAGAGCCGGATGCTTTCATTTAATTTATTTTTCAAAAACGTAACATTTGAAACTTTAGATTGTATATGAAAGTGAATTTATAGAATTATCTCAGAAAGGAAATTTTATAACGTAATTTACATTTAAAGGAATCGTTATAAAACATGAGAATGCAATGTGATAATTTTTTGCTATGAAAGTATTATCTTTTTGACATTATGCATTTTTTATCCAAATTTTGCATCTCACGGCACATGACATTTTCATGAAATAAAATATAAGAACGGAAATAAGCATAGGGTGTGAACATTTTCCATGATAAATTAACTTTCGCAAGAAATTTTCATATAATTTTGCGGTTGAATCGATTATTTAAAGAAGCTCATTTCCCAAAAATATGTACTTCTACATTAATGGTGTTTTCAGTTGCTCCGCTCAACAAGCGCAAAACGTTTTGACCCAGTTACAAATTCATTTTTTTAACAGAAAGATATGAAATTGGAACACCTGACTATGGAAGCGATTTCGAATCGAACTTAGTTTTCCATTTTATGATAATTAAATTACCTACCCAGTTCTCAGCTATTTCGATCATGTGATCACCCGTTTTCTTCCTGCTTTTAGACCGGTTTTTCTGCTTTCGTCGGGAAATGTATTTATTATATTTCCTTTCTTTTAAGTTTTAGAAATATACTAACATGGTAGCTACAATCCTTAATTAATATCCCATCATGGGCAAAAATAAAATCAGCTGAAATTAAACAGCAACAAAAAACTTTTTTACTGTAACAGTTTCTTTGAATTTCCATGATGAAAATTTGAATCAGGTTGCAAACACATGCTCAGTTTACTGAGATGTGGAGTAGAAATGTGACCTGTTGTGTCTTGACACTATTACTTCTGAAACGTGATACTAGATGGCAGCACCAAAATCTTTGATGTCGATAGAACGAAGCTCTAATGACTTTATTAATTAATTATTTCTCATTATTTCTTGTCCATTTGTAATTTAAAAATTCATAATATGTTTTTTCATACATATATTTTGTATTTATTCATTTGTAATTCATCTTTTTAGATTATTCTTTATTCCGCAGATTGACTGCGTGACAGTTCAGAACATGTTAAGTTCAAAGTATGTTTACGAATTCGGAAGTTTATTAAATCTCTTTAAAATCCCTTTAAATCATTTTTTTTTGTGTGTGAAGAACCAGACGTAAAAAGGTATAATATTGCCAGTGGGCAAAATTCCTCAATAGCTATTTTCAAGACATCAGAAATCATAAAATCGAAGACTGTCATTCAAGTTACGAAAAAGATACCTGTGACCAGCAAGATGCCGTCTACGATGAATTATTCTTCAAGTAATACATCTCTTTTGACTATAAGAAATAAATCTCCCCTGTGTTAATTCGATTTAAATCTCAACAGGACCCAAAAGTAGCTTTCATAATAGTGGGATGTTCACAATAGTGAGTGTTCGGAGTACAGAGAGTACATATTTTGTTAAGCTTATAGAGCTTCGCCGGGATCGTCAAAATGTCATAATATTGGGGTGTTCACATTAGAGAGTGTTCAGACAGATCGAGTCCACTGTATTCTGCATTTTTTAATCTGTCAAATTATAGAGAAGTATCAAATTGTAAAGAAGAAGAAAGAAGTATATTTTAAGCTTAGTTGATATTTAACTCAGAAAACTGTCACTGAACCAGAATTTCTGTATAATTTTTTAATGACAGATATTTGTTACTTAAGTAAAACAAGCAATTTTTAACAGTATTTTGGGTAGAAATGGCTGTTTTTATAAATGAAATTAGAGATTATGATGCTAGCACTTTCATTGTTTTGCCGAGAAAATCATCGAAGTTCGCCAAGATAAATCGAAAACTTTTCTTGTGCATTACTTTATTGTTTATTTTTTTTACTTATTTTTCTTGGTAAATTACTAAAACGAAATGTCTTTTGAAATTGAAAATAGCGTGAAAATAGATAGTTTGTATCAGATCATAAATTCCGTCCAAATGAAAAATACAGACTTTTTTGTTACTTTTTTATGAGATAAATCAAATATTATCAATATATTTTATTTGCATTCAATTTTGAAATTTTGTAAATATAATACCTACTAAACATAATCTCATGTATGTCTAAAAGTTTTGCCCTCTGTATAAATGTTTTCTGTATTTGCTGAAATAAAATACTTTAAAAACTTAAACGTGTATGGTTCGTTTGAAATTTGTTATACACTTAAATTTATTAATCTTTTAAAAAATTAGATTTTCAATTAACAAATTGTTATTTCACTAATATTCTTCTTTTCTCGTGAAGCTTTACTTTTTATTAACTACAACAATTAATAAATACATTACATAATATAAAACAATCCACATATTGATTTTTTTTCTTAAAGTTTTATTATTGCTACTATTTTGTTTGGAAGTTAAATCTATCTTCAATTATATATATTTATATATATTTACCTTTGCATTTTCTATTATTTACATAATACCTCTTGTTGATAATTTAAATTTTTACCTTCATGATGATGAAAAATGTTTTCCTTTATATGAAAAATAAAAATGTATAACATGCATATGTTATGTATATTTACCTATATAACACTAAGTATTTGTGTACAGCGAACTGCAGCAAGCTAAACACTAAACACCACTAAACCTTTATAGTAATTATTGCCTTATCTAATCATCGAATGTCTGCGATTCAAGAAATCGGTTTTTTTTCGGGAAAATTAGTGGCATTTGGTGCTCTACATTTGATCATACCCTGCTATACACTGACAGTAATTTAATACTTCATCTGAATTACTGCCATGTGCTAATAAATATTTTTATAGATATTCAAAACATAAGGGAAATTTTTTTTCGGATTAGTTTATGATCATTTCAAATAATATTATGAACAATTACTATATTTGTGGCATATTGTCTTATAAAATACCAGATTTGTCTGTGAAAATCCCATACATTATCATAGTAAAAGAATAATGACATTAGCTGATACTTTTACTTTAGCAGACAAAAGTATTGACATATATTGACAATACCTACCTCGTACAAATAAACTAATGGAAGAAAATGATCTTTCTATTTATTTTGCGAAAACATTCATCCCATTTCACTAAAAGTTCTGAAGTAATTGATTTATGTACCAATGTATTCATCTATGTGATTTGTGCAAACATATAATTTCACCTTCGACAATTAAATGATTTAAGCTTTTTTTTTAAATACCGACTGGTAATATAATAAACATAAAATTTAAAATTTAAAAATTCACATTGAGTAAAACTTCCGTTGTAAAAACAAATGTTCTTAGAAACACAAATTAAGAAAATTCCAAAAAGCTAGTTCAGAAGTACTCAAAAATTTCTTTTCAATTATTTTTCGATTATTTGTTTTAAGAGTAACACTTTCTTAAAGACTATTGTATAACTAATTATTTTTAATGAAAGCATAATAACATGTCAAGTATAACTTGTTATTCAGTCGTATTTTTAATTTCTTTTTTCACATGAAATAAAAATGTGTTTTACTAAATTATTATTTTGTTTACAGAACAAGTTTCAAAATATTTTATTTCAAAAACTATAGCAAAATATTTCTTTAGGTGATATAACAATATATATATTCGAGTTATAAAACGAAACTATTTAGAATTTTAAACAGAATGAATGAATAAAAATGATACACGTTCATATAAGTTTTTTGAATGCATTTTTCCAGCCTAAATATAAATTTTGAAACTACTATGCTGTATAAGAATTTCGAAAGTTACAGATTATGAATAATTGCTAGTAAATTCCGATATCGTTATTGAAATATTAAAAAAAAATAAAGTTTTATCGTCACAATACTTGTCACATTAAAAAGGTTCAGTGGGCAAAATCGTAAGCTTTTGTTGTATATTACTTTGTAATTTTTTTCTTCTAATTTCTCTTGGTAAATTAGTAAAATAAAATATATCTTTTGATTATGAAAATAGTGTGAAAATAGAGAACTTAATAGATTTTAACTGATAATTTTTCTTCAGCAGACAAAAGTGTTGACATACATTGAAAATACCTACCTCGTGCAAGTAAACTAATAGAAGAAAATGATCCTTCTTTTTATATTGACACTATGAAATTAACATTAATCCCATTTCATTGAAACTTCTGAAGCAATATACACCAAAGCATTATCAATGTGATTTTTGCAAACATATAATTTTACCTTCAATATTTAAAATATTTACGCTTCATTTAATAACGCCTGGGAATGAAATAAATATCAAGCATAAAATGCAAGAATTCACATAGAATAAAACTTGAATCATAAAAATGCATATTGCTAGGAAATATAAATTAAGAAAATTCCCAATAGCTACTTCAAAAAAACTCAAAAAAATTGTTTGCTGCTACAAATGTCTTAATTATTTGTTGGGATGTTCACAATATTGAACTAACTTTCGATATGTTTTAAAAATAACCTTTTTGTTTAAACACTATTGCATATTTTTTTAATGCATAACATAGCAATATGCCAAAAGTAACTTAGGTGAGTTTGTAATTATATGACCTCCTCAGTCCTGATGTCGCCTGGAGGAGACACTAAACAGTACTTATTAAAACTTTTACCTCATTCAAAATTTCTATTCCAGATTTTCAAAAATTGGTTCCTAGTATTTTTAATAGGTGACAGCATATTACAGAATGTGTTTTTGTTACCAAAATAAATTTTTTCGTTCATTTAGATGTATGCAAAAATGGCGTCGCCAAAAAGACGGAAAATTACTCACTTGCGTACAAGTAAAATCTTTTATGTATTAGTAATATTTTTGTTAAAATTTATTCGTTTTAGGATTTTATAATATAAAGATCGTACGTTTTATTGGTACCATTTGTGTTAAGCTTTAAGTGCTCTAAGCGTAAAAAAAGCATAATCATTTTAGTGTCTCCTGTAGGAGACATCCGGCCATGCTCCAATAAAACTGTGTTTTCTGAAGTTATTGCTGGAGCTAATTTTTCTGAATTCAAATTCAGTATTTTTTATACAGATTTTCTTACTGTAAGATGGGGTTACATTGTGACAGATGGGGTAACGTTGTAAAACGTGGTATAGTTTTGGTATTTCAAATCTCCCACCCTGTATTGTGTGGTAGGAAAGCAAACAGCCATAATAACTCCCAGTACAGAATGCCACATAACCTAATGATTTTTTTCAGAAACAATAACATGAAATAAGCAAAATACACCAGGTATCACAAAGTAATCCTAACATTCACGAAGTAGGTATATTACAATTTCAAACAGTATATTATGATTTCAAACATACCAGCTCATTATTTACTTTATTATTCAGTGTGAGAACAGTTTTAAATTAAATGTGGATTTTTTTAATTATTATTTTGAGATAGTTTGAATATGTTTTGAGATTCATTATTTTTTTTAATCTGAGAATGTGCAGTTTAAAAAAATATTATAGCTTTTATATAAAACAATAAAAAGCAATTATGTAAAAATAAATCTATTTTATATTAAATTTTGGTTTTATTCTAAAAATTTTATAAAGTTTGTATCTGAGTGTATTTATAATAATGTTTATAAATATATACATAATTTTATGTATACATTTATATGTATCTGTATACATATATGCTCAAGGAATACGCTGTGCACATTTCTAGTAAAATGTAATATATATATATATATATATATATACATAAGGTAAAAATTAAATCTTAAAATTATTCATGCTTAATTCTATGCATTTTAGTAACAGTATTCAAATTGAATAAATAAATATATAAACAAATATATACATTTTTATTTTCAGATAATCCTAATTTTCAGAGCTGGTTTGAAGAAATTTGGAATGACGAAACGTCCGATCTTGATATCTGAGATGACCAAGATGGTGCAACAGATCCTTTATTTTGTCCTGTAAACGATAAATATGTTTCATCATTTGAAGAGGAAGCTATGATCTTGTGTTCCGAGTTGCTAAAACTTAAAAAATCAATTGAGAAAACTCCAGTAAGCACTAAACAGAAAAACATAAATCCAAAAAAAGATTTTCCAGATCCGTCGTTCTCCCCTTCAACAATTCAGGCTATCTCCTCTGCATCTGACGTCTCAAAAGATTCAAGAATATCTTATTGAAAGATGTAAATGATGAATTTATTCCTCTGATCCCTGTTCCACCCTATGTAGAGAGCAACAGTGTAAATTTTTCTCCCCAGAACTACTTTCATGAATATATACCGAATGTGCTAATTAATATTATGAATAAATTTACAAATCGCAGGTATTTAGTTGAGATTTGAAAAAGCCTTTAACTTAAAAAATCTTAAATGATTTTTTCCCTATTACAATTTTAATTACCTATCTAAAATATCCTTGAATGCTGATGTAATTCTTGAAAGACACAGACGTTCCAGATAACTTGTCGCGCGATAGGTATTTTTCAATTAGAAATAATTTAAATCTAAGAGTTGATCTCATGGAAACCGATGAAGAAAAGGGTGATCATACATTTTGGAAGGCCAGATGTATTCTCAAAACTATTGTATCAGGATGTCTGTTGAATAAAAAATTCTCTACCGTAGCTATAGATGAACACAATATTCCTTTTTATGGCCGTGCACCAGGAAGACAATTCATCAAAGGAAAAACCGATCCCTGTTTCTTTCAATAAACAGGGATCTGGTTTATTTTGGCTTTTTATCCGCAGCTTCAGATGGTCTCCCATTAGACTTTTTTATATATCAAGGTACAAGAGACAAAATAATTAGTGATATAAATGAGAATAATGGAAAATATTTAGATACTGGTGGAAAAGTAGTGCTTTAACTTACAGAGAATTTACCTCCTGACTGCAAGTTGTATATTGGCAGATATTTTACATCAATACTTTTGTTGGATATCCTCCAATATAAAGCTGCCAGGGAACAGATACTTTATGAAGGAATAATATACCTACAAATGTGAATTGTAAATCGTACACTGATGTAAAAAAAAAACTTGATCGGGGTTCAGTTGATCTAGATATTCGAAATGATGGATAAATTTGCATCCTGAAATGGTTTGTTAACAAACCAGTTATACTTTCTTCTTCAGTTGACAGTAAGCATCCTAAAGATATATTCAAGCAATGATCGAAAAAAGATAAAGAATATTTTTCAGGGAGTCATTATAAAAAAATATGATGAATTTATGGGATGTTGATTTCTTTGACCGTGCTCTAAGCTATTCTAGATTACATTATTTTTACATACAAGGACAAAAAAAGGAATTATAAGAGTCATCATATATATATATTTTAAATTTTGGTATAGCTGCCAGTTGGACAAAGCCTCGGGTCACCAAACGGTGCTCAACATAGCAAAGAAATAAACATTAGGCTATCTCGCATAAAGAGCTCATCTACACCTACACTAATATCTTTTCTATGGCACAGAATAATGCAGTGGCTCAGAGTATACTGTTCTGAGCCACACAACCTGTAAGCCATCAACGCTGGAAAAAAAAAAAAAAAAAAAAAAAAAAAAAAACATATACAATCCTCCACTCTTTTGCAAAAAAGAAAAATTTCACACCCATGAGATTCCCAAACCATGAGATTCCCAAATTGAAGTAAGATTCCTGGTTGCAAATCCAATTCTGCAAGGATTTGATGCACTGCATGTAAAGTTTTTAGGTAGATTTCGTAAGAAATACTACCTATTGTTGCAATCGCACCAGTTTATCTATATATATATATATATATATATATGTATCTCACTTTTTTATGGACACGATAACTTCCATAATTCTTCATCAATCTCTACCAAACTGGTACATAAAATCAAAGGGGTTAAAATCTTGGCTAAGTTCGTTAATGGGCAAAATCGGACCAAGGGGGTCGGAATAGGGGGCGTTTTTATGAAAACCGAAAAACCGCCATAACTTCTTAATTAAAGTAGATATCGAATCGGTTTAAAGTTTATATTACTTCTTAAAAATGGGCCAAAAGTATATGCATGACAAATTTTTGATAAATTTAGAAGTGGGCTCAAGGGGAGAAAAAAACAGGGATTTTGAGAAAAAAAATCATAACTTTGTCAATTTTTAAGATATCAAGTCCAACTAAATTTTTTGTAAATGTTCTTAAAATTATCTAAAACTTTTGTATTTACAAGTTTTTGATAGCTCCAACTTTTATCGATGAAAAAAATTAAAAACTAAAAGAAAAAGGGCGCTGAAAAAAGAGAAAAATCCATAACTCCGTCAATTTTTAAAATATCAAATCTGATTAAATTTATTTTACATCTTCTCAAAAATATCTACAACTTTTATACTAACAAGTTTTTCATAGAACCAAATCGTATAGCAAAAAGAAATTAAACAAAAATAGGAGTTGTAGAAAAAAACTCAAATAAAAACTGCTTATATTCTGACTCATTTTTAAATTCATTTTTGATTTTAAACGCATCCAAATGGTAGATCCTCTTATTTAGAAACTGTATAAAGTGACGCACGGGTCAATTTTCTGATAAAGACAGAATATATTTCAAAAAAGGCTACCAAAAAGGGTATTTTGAACAGAATTTCCGAAAGTCATCGGGACTGAAAATTGAAGGAAGTATTCAAATAAGAAATTGAATTTTTTTCTGACTCGTTTTTAAATCCATTTTTGTTCTCAAACGCATCCAATTTACAGATCCTCTTACTTAGGAACTATATAATGTGATGCATTGATCGTTTTTTTGATAAAGACAGAATATATTTTGAAAAAGGCTACCAAAAAGGGTATTTTGAACAGAATTTCCCGAAGTCTTCGTGATTCGAAAATTTAATGAAGTTTTCACATAGCAAATTGCGTTTTTTATGACTCGTTTTAAAATCCATTTTCGCTCTCAAACGCATCCAATTTACAGACCCTCTTATTTAGGAACTATATACTGTGACGCATTGGCCAGTTTTTTGATAAAGATGGAATATATTTTTTAAAATGCTGTCAAGGTGAGTATATCGCACAAAATTTTCCGAAACAATCATGATTAAAGAATTAAGGATGTATTCAAACAACAAGTTGGTTATTTTGTGACTCATTTTTAAATTCAGTTTTTTTCTCAAATGCATTCAACTGACAGTTTTTGTTATTTAGGAACTGTAAAATGTACTGTTTTGGTCGATTTTTTAATAAATTCAGAATCTATTTCAAAATATGTTGTCAAAATGGGCATTTGAGCTGAATTTTTCTTAAGATGATTGTGATAAAAGCAGTTTTTACAGAAAAATGAAATTAAATTTTTTTTATAAACCGCCAAATGAAGTTATTAAACTGGGTTTATCTCTAAACATATATATATATATATATATATATATATATATATATATATATATATATATATATATATATTTTTGAAATGAGCACTTTTCGAAATCTACCTCCGCCTGTAGGCCCAGCCGACGGGGATTTTTTTTTATCTTTACAAGAAGACAGACAATGTTTCAAATTGTTTTGCAAAAATTATTGTTTTAAAAATTGATTTAAATATTTTTACTGATATTTAAGAAAGTATCTGCAGTAACTATTTTTTTTTCAACTTAAGTTTCGGTCATTATTAAAAAACTAGATAATTACCAATTTAATTTTCAAACAAACTATGAATGTTGTTTCCGCACAATTAAATAATTTAAACTTAGGAATGTATTCTACATTATTATAAATGTGTACTATAGCATTAAAATGCTGTTTGGTCGTAAAATATTTTAAAATATATTTATAAATTTATACTTCGTTTTTAACATATCGTACATCTAACATATCGTACATCTGTGACCGGATGTCTCCTGACGGCAACATGAATTTTCTAATTTAATAAAAGTAATATTTTTTTCAGTATTTTTCCATTGTATTTGAGTGTATTTAAAACCCATTTGAAAAGAAATCAATAAAATTAAAGACGCAAAGTTGGTCTCAGGACTGAGGAGGATAAATACGTTGCACCTAAAGTCGCGGTTCAGTCCATCTGTCCGTCCGCATATAACATAGCAGAAACTACTCAAGCGAATCATTTGAAATTTAAAATATATAGCTATTGCATAATTCCGTCGATTCATTTCAAATTTTATGAAAATCGAATGCGTAGTTTAATTACATGGACATTTAAAAGTATTCCGTTACTTTACGGCCAATGGAAAAAAAAAGTTTCAAGTGCGTTATAAAGGTGTTACACTCCTTTGAATGTAATAAAATAGATATGCATGTATAAAGTATATGCTAAAATATGCATTCTGTACAAACTGTCTTGCAAAGAAAATTTGTTATTAGTTTACAGGGCAACACAAAAGTGTTCCATTGCATAATGTTATAAGGAGAAACATTGTTTGGAGCGCGTTTTAATAATATTAAACTAGTTCACATTTTATGAAATTGATATACGTTACTGAGGTTTACTATAAATTACTTGCTGTTCAATAAAAAGCCGATAGTAATTACAAGGATAAAAAAAAACGATTTCGGAAATTCTACTGTATTCTACTCTATGCTATTACACCAAGATCTGAATATATTTTTTAATTATCTTATTGCACGAACACACCTCATTTCCTACACTAAACGTGCAGTTTACAACTTGTTTTTAATATGAAATATAATACTATACTTTTAACGTCACAATTCTTACCGCTTTACAAGTGTGTCTAAAAACACAGAGTTATGTATCTCGAAGTTTTCAAAATTGACTCACGGTTTCATGCATTATAAGAGTTCTTCAACCTACAAAAATGACTTATTCAAAAAGAGAATTTTATTTTGAATAACAATTAAATTTGTATTTCAATAAACAATTAACTGTCATTAAATATATTGTTATATTTATTATTAATATATTTGTAATAAAAATTATTATTTGCAAAAAAATTAATAAAATCATATAAATATATATAAAATTAATAACTTTATATACATAACAAAATATATTTTACAACATAAGCAATCATGCTTGTATTTCGGTGAAAACTATAAATAAAAACAAGTAATGTAGTAAAATAGTCTTTTGAGATTGTGAGTTAAAAAAAAAAATATGTCAAATGTAACTTGTTATTCAATGTTGTTATTCATTTTCTTGTTACATAGAAATTAAAATTTATTTTACTAAATTATCGTTTGGTTTACATGATTAGTTTAAGTATATTTTATTTCAAAAAATGTATCAAAATTTTTCTTTAGATGATGTAATAAGAAAAAAATATTTATCCCAGTTAGAAAACTAAACAATTTAGAAGTTTAAAAATATTGAATGCTGCAAGTTGATACAAGTTCCTGTAAGTAATTTTTAATATCGTTTCCCAGCATAATTGAAATTTTTGACAAACTATAAAGGTGCTTGACGTGACAAATTATGAATAACTGAAAGTAAAATCCCATATCGTTATTATTATTTTTTCGAATTTTAACTTTTAACGTCACCATTCTTACCGTTTTACAAGTGTGACTGAAACATAGAGATATGTATCTCGAAGTTTTAAAAACTTGACTTCAGGTGACTTTCATGCATTATAAGAGTTTTTCTACCTATAAAAATGACTTATTCAAAAAAAGAGTTTTATATTGAATAACATTAAATTTGTATTTCAGTAAACAATTAACTGTCATTAAATATATTGTTATATTTATTATATTTGTAATAAAAATTAATATTTGAAAAAAAAATTAATAAAGTCATACAAATATATTTAAAATTAAAAACTTTATATACATAACAAAATATCATTTTACAACATAACCAATCACGCTTGTATTTCGATGAAAACTATAAATAAAAACAATACATTTGTAGTAAAATAGTCTTTCGAGATTTTGAATTAAAAAAAATATTCAATATATATATATATATATATATATATATATATATATATATTATAAAATCTTTAAATCATAATAGACTTTTTACATTATAAAAGTTATTTTAATTTATATGTTATTTTTATATCTTTTATAGTTTTTTGTTTTGTTATGTTTAAGTATTTTTGTTTTTTATGTTTATTAAAAGGTTTTCAGTTTGCTTTGCTTATTAAAAAACTGGCATTTTTGTTATTATATATTATTTTTGAATGCAGGTTTAGCAGGCGTTCAGAAACCTGAAACAATTCAATTTTTTGAAAAAAAGGGGTGGGGGTGGGGTTAAGTCTCCTCTGTCCTCCTTCTGATGAGAACGGACTGCTTTTTCTTGCCTGTATATGTTGTTTATAGTTAATTATTTATTGTTAATTGTTCACTTTTTAGATATGCATTTTATCCTTGAGATTTTAAACTTACATTTTATGATATGAAATATAATTTATAGCATTATATATGAGCTGATTTAGCGCCAATGGGGCTGCAATTTTTCATGTTGAATTGAAACTATATATATATAGGTATATATATATGTGTGTGTGTGTGTAATAAAAAAAAATTGCGCCATTTTGCCCTCTCTGAGCTTTTGATTCTAACTTTATCGAATATACTTTTAATCTTAGTTTCGCAATGTATTAATATTTTAACAGCTAAAGTTCTTTTTCTTATTCTATTTAACTTAGTAATAATGTATTGCTTGTTTCTCAAAAAGAGCGGGAAACTATTTCGAAATCTTCTTTCAATGTAGAGTCTATTTTTTCTTTTTAGAATAATTATCGAGATTTTAACTTTATTTTGTATTAAGATCGTCTGCCGGTGTGTTCCTGCGCATATGTGAACAGGTTATTCTATTACGCAACAGAATTAATATCCTACGGGAGTTCACGCCACCGTCTCCCAATAGGAGATGGTGATGACTGACGTCATAGCCTTGAAGTTAATCCTAATTGGATCTTTAATTTGCTGACGCGGACTGGGGAGGGGCTAGTTTTTTCGTGGAGTCTCGGAAATCCATTCTAGATTTGGAAGTACGTCAGAATGCAACTGACTAATAAGACGCCCGTTTCATTTTTCCGATAAATTGGAATATCGAATGATGTAGCTTGGTTCGCGAAGGTTGTAATATTCGATGTGTGCAAAGCTGACTATTGGAATAACTTCACTTATCTTATGTGTTCTAACAAATATGAATTCTAAGCCTCAGTGACTTAATTTTTTTACGGGAAAATACCCAAAGACCCCAATCCACTGCTTGGTAAATTACCATTACGGCTGCTTTAACCTTCTGTTAGTGCTTAAGGGAATGGACGTATTGTACAATGGATGGAATACCGCCAGTTTTCCTTTTTCTTTACATATATATATATATATATTGCATGGGTATACAGCGAAACGACAATGTTCCAACGTTTATATCTCAGTAAACCCCCCAATGTTTGCTTTTTAAATGACGTTCTGTATGCCCGTCTTACTCTCATAATGTCTATTTTATAACAGTTATCCCCTTTATTTATGAACATGGTTAAATTAAATTATGAGTAGAGGGTCAGCTTTGATACTCAGAGATTTGGATTATTTTACTAGGTGCCCCAGCTGAAAATAAACTGCTTTTTTTGGTAGAAGTAAAGTATTTTTGAAGTTTTCAAAATTAACTGTAGATTTTCGATAGTGCAGTCTCAACTATAAAAACACTTCAGTTATTTTGTAGTTTCTTTGATAAAATGCTATTTAATTTTATACTGACGGTGTCGCCTAGCAACCAAAATGTACCAAATTATATCAAAATATAAAAAGTTTTCTGTGCAAACGATAATTTGTGAGTGAAATATATTATCTGTTTATTTCTATAGCTTTTACTTAAGCTGTGTAAAAAAAAAAAAAAAAAAAAAAAAAAAAAAAAAAAAAAAATTCTTTTTGCTTTTGAGTTGCGATTCAATTTTTTTTTTTTTTTTTTTTTTTCCCTATGAATATGTGTAAAAATATCACGGTTTTTAATGAAGTTGTTTTTTGTTAAGTTATCTATGTTCGAAAGAAACTGAGATACGTTTTTCCATGAGAATAAACTGTTTAAAATGAGAGATGTGTATTCAATTTAGAGTTGAGTAGAAAAATGATAGTAATTTCGAACATTTGATAAATCATATGGTCCGTCGAATCAGCGAGTTGTTATTCTATGTCTATGAGTGAAGGATAACTGATGAATTTTTTGTGCTGTTTTGATATTTCTTCGATGTTAGAATAATCTTTTAAAGAGTCAAAAGGGTAAGTGCACCCATTTAATTTTTATTCGTTAAAAATGAGTATGAAAGAGTTAAAAGCGAAAAAGAAAATATACAAAATAAATTTGATAAAAGTAAAAGAAAATATATTGAATTCTGAGCTAGAATTAAATGAATTAATTCTCATAAAGGAGAAACGGAATAAATTAGAGCAAAACTTTTCTGAGTTATTTGAGTCCATTTATAAAATAAGTAAAGAAGATGAAATTGAGGATTTTATTAAGGAAAACAAGGAAATTAATGAAAAATTAGAAATAATGGAATTTGAACTTAGCAAAAAGTTATCAAAAATGAAATTGCAAATTGCTTAATTAGAAAACGTCTCGAAGGCTGAAAATAACATAAAATTGCCGAAATTAAGTCTTCCCGTATTTACGGGAAATTTGCATGAGTAGCTTTCTTTTAAGGATATATTTAAGGCTGCTGTACATGAAAATTCAAATTTGCCAGGGGAAATGAAATTGCAATATTTGACGTCTTCAGCGGGATGAGATGCTTTTCGAATAATTCAGTCTATTTCAATAGTGGATTCCAATTATGAAGTTGTATGGTAGCTTTGGAAAGAACGGTTTTCAAATTCGAGAGAACAAGTTTACGCGCATTTAAAATGTTTTTTACACATTCCCGTTATTTGGAATGAGCCCCAACAGCATTAATAAATCTAATAGATATAACAAATGAATGCATTAGGTCCTTTGAGATTTTAGAACGAAAAGTTGAGGGGTTTTCTACTAATGTGTTTGCTTATATTTTGGCACAAAAATTAGTTGCAAATACAAAAATGTGGTGAAAAAGACATCTAGACATTAGCGGGATAATTTACCGAGTCTAACTGAATTACTAGAATTTTTGAGAGAACACACGCGTACACCAACTGCGTCCAAATATGTAAATACAAAAGGAAAGCCAAACAAAGCATAGCTTCTTGAAGGTAACTTCCATGGTTGCGAGTTTAAATGAGAAAAATATGCGCAAACATGTTGTATGTAACCAGAAAAATCACAGTATTTTTAAAAGTCCCAAATTTCAAAACTTTTATGTACAGAATAGATTTTGTTAAAAACATAATTTGTGTTTCAATTGTCTGTCAGAACTCCACTGCGTCAAAAAATGTAACTCAGGATTTTCGTGCTCAAAATGCCATAACGCCACAATATACTTCTTTGTTTTGATAGGCGTAAGAGAAATTCCAGTGCGATGGGATACACAAAAATATATAGTGATAACAAAATGCCAAAGGCATTGGCAACGAATGTAAATAAACAAACATTAAATGCTGATGCCGTACCTTTGAGTTAAATTACCAAATTCCAAATTTCACTGGTTTGCGAATATGAGATCGAGTAATGTTAAAAGAGCTCTTCCTTCCACTGTGATTTTTTATATGAGAAATAAATACGGAAATAAAGTTCTGGTGCATGCTTTATTGGAATTATATCAATGAGAATTTTTTTTAACCTTTCAGTTAGTTGAAAGATTAGCAATTCAAAAAGAAAAAAGTAATGTTTCGATATCGTTTTTAAGTGAATCCTCTGTAGTTGTAAAAAAGAAAACTACTGCCCTGATCAATAATAATTCGGCAGATTATAGTCGGGAATTAGATTTCCTTATCATACCAAAGATTTCGCAAATTATGCCCTAGAAATATACTAATATTTCAGAGCTAGAAATTCCAGAGTCTGTTATTCTTGCTGATCCCGAATTTAATAGGCCAGGAGCTTTTGCTAGGAGCTGAAGTATTTCTAGAATTGATATAGGTGGCTCGTATGAAGTTACTAAATTCTAAATTAATAGTGCAAAATACGATGTTCGGTTGCATATTAAGTGGGAGTGTTTACGATTGTAACGATCAGGAACAAATACATTGTGGGTTAATTACTGAAACAGATTTAAATTTCGAAATGAAGAAATTTTGGGAAATTGAAAGATTAGAAGAAAGTACACCATTAAGAAATACAGAAAACATGTGACACCCACTTTATAAGCACACATCAGAAAGACATAACAGGCAAATTCATAGAACAAACTCCATTGAAAAAGGATACTAGTTCGAAGATCCTAAATCCAAAGGAATTTGCGGAAAATATATTAAATTCGCTTTGGGATAGACTAGTCAAAAATCCAAATCTGTTAGAGTTATATTGCGCATTTATGACAGAGTATAGAGAATTAGGCCATATGGAGGAAGTAGGGAAAACAAAAGAGTCGAGCCATGCGAATTATCTACCTCACCATGCTGTTTCTCGCCCAGATAAAAGTTCTACAAAATTGAGAGTTGTCTTTAATGGCTCGCGTGCAACTTCATCAGGAGAATCCCTAAATTCCATAAAGCTGAATCTTCAGCAAATCTTTCAAGATGACTTGTTTAGCATAATACTTAAATTTCGTACACACCGCTATGCATTTACGCCAGATGTAAAAATGATGTATCGCATGATCCTTATCGGCAAAAGTCAATGTGATTTACAGCGCATAGTTTGCAAAGATGCTGTAAATGGTGAGATGAAATATTACAGACTATGTATAGTCACATATGGCACAACTAGTGCCCCTTATTTAGTCATGCACTGCCTTAAACAGCTTGGTATGGGTGGTGAATCTCAATTTCCGTATGCTTCAGGTGTGGTACTGTCAGACTTTTACATGGACGATGTTCCGAATGGAGTATTTGACTTAAAATCGGCTAAGAGATTGCAAATTGAGTTTATTTAACTATTAAATACGTGCGGCATAAAGTTACATAAATGGTTTATTAACCATCCAGAATTAATGGAGCCAGCCTTTAAAAATGAGAAATACACTTTTGAAAAAATGAGTGAAAGTAAGGCGCTAGGATTTTCTTGGAATGCCAATGATGATACGTTTACTTTTAGTGTATCATTCAGTGAGCAAACCAAGGTAACTAAAAGAAGTGTTCTGTCAAATATTGCTCACATTTTCGATCCCTGCGTCTATTATGTCCAGTCGTGACGAATGCAAAAATTTTTCTACAAAGACTGTGGAGACTGCAAATTGGTTGGGAGGAAAATCTCCCTACAGCTGAGCTTGATTATTGGTTGCAGTTCCTAGAATCATTGAGAGCTTCAACACTGTAAGTGCTATTAGGTACATTTTTACAAATAATCCAGTACAAATTAAAATTTGTGGATTTTCAGATGCATGAGAGAAAGCCTACGGTGTGGCATTGTATGTTAAGTCTGCACATTCTTCAGGTGAGCAAACTTCTCAGTTGCTTTGCTGTAAAAGTCGAGGTGCACCGATCAAAACAAACACTATTCCTCGACTAGAGCTCTGTGGTGCAGTTTTATTAGCCAAATTTATGAATAAGGCTGCCAAAACCTTAAAAGTTTCTAAAGAAGCTGTCTACTATTATTCGGATAGTACTATCTTATTATGTTGGATGCGAAAACAGCCATATGACTTAAAAACCTTTGTGGAATCACGTGTGTGTACAATTGAGAATCTTTCTAATATCAGCCATTGGGGACATGTGTCTTCTTCTGACAATCCTGCTGATAAAACTTCTCCAGAGCAGCTTATGAAGAAAGGGTCCACTATTCCTAACACAACAAACTGATCCTTCTTCAAATACTGTCGAACTTGAACAAAATGACAAGGATCTATACATAAGCAAACTTAAAAATTCAGCTTCAAAGACTTTTTCTGAAACTTCATTTTTGATGTCAGGTTGCCCATCTTTTATTGAATATATTTTGCAATTGAGTAATGATTATGCTAAATTAATAAGAATTCTTAGCTACTATTTCAGGATCTTTCGGAATCTCAAGAAGCCAAAAGAAATGTGTTCAGACAGGTTAACATCTGTTGAAATGAAGAAAGCTGAGCAATATTTCATAAAATCTGTGCAAGAAAAAGAGTTCATTTCTGAATTCACATTGTTATCTAAAGGTAAGGAATTATCAAAAAATAGTAGATTACTTTTATTAAATCCTTTCTTGGATAAAAATAATTGTTGGTTGTCGTCTCCAAAATAGCATGGTAAATTATGCACAAAAACATCTAATTGTACTGCCCTCTAAATACAAATTAGCAGAATTAATTATTGAGTTTTATCACAAAAAATATCTACATGTAGGACCACAAAATTTACTTTATTGTATTCGAAGAGAATTTTGGCTTGTAAACGGAAGGGTTATTTGCAGAAAAATAGCATATATATGTATTACATGCTTTAGGGCCAAACTTAAATTGTTAGAGCAAATTATGGAAGAGCTTCCTAAAGAAAGAATAAATGCAGACTTTGTTTTTAATTACACAGGAACTGATTTCTGTAGTCCGTTTTTGATTAGATATAAAGGTCAACATAAAGGTATTTTTCATAAAGTTTATGTTTGTATTTTTATTTGTACGGTGACGAAGGTAGTGCATTTGGAAATAGTTAGTGATTTACCGTCTGAGGTTTTATTGCCACATTAAAGATGTTTTTTGCCAGACGAGATAAACCTCGAAAAACTTTCAGTGATAACGCAGGCAATTTTGTGAAAACTAATGTAGAGCTTAAAAAGATGCATGAATTAGTAAACAAACAGACCAGAACCTTACTAATTACTTGTTATCTGAAAGTATTACTTGGGGATTTATTCTTCCAAGAACTTTGGAGAACCAAGAATTTTGGAGGTTTATGGGAGTCGGGAGGCAAGTCTTTCAAGTATCAATTTAAACGCGTTGTGGACAACTCTAAATTAAGTTATGAAGAAATGTTAACTATAATTGTCCAAATTGAAGGTATCTTGAATTCGCGCCCGCTTACTCAAGTATTGATGACTTGGAGGTCTTGACTCCTGGACATTTTCATATTGGTCACCCACTTTATGCCATTGCTGAATCTGACTTGAGTAATATTGAAGATAACAGACTGAACTTAGAGCAAAAGACCACTAAAATTGTTTAGATCATCTTAGTGGTCTTTTTGTTAGTGGTATTTTGGACCATTTAGTTCCAGATCTAGAAAAGGTGAAAAAATAGTTATTTAAGTACATTGCAGCAAAGGCAGAAGTGGATGCTATAAAAAAAACCCCTCAAAATAGGAGATTTTGGTTGTAATAAAGGAAGATGATCTTCCAGTGTCTAAATGGTTATTGGGGAGAATTGTAGAGGTATATTTTGGTAACTATAATAGAGTAAGAGTTGTAAATATAAAACCCCAAATGGAGTATACAAAAGAGCAGTTTCCAAAATTACCGTATAACCTCTTAAAAATTAATTCAATTTTTATGAGTAAGTGTACTTTGTTGCAAAATTGATTTATTATTATGTATTATGTAAAATTGTTTAGATATATTTGTTTAAATTTAACTTAACTGTGACTCATTTATATTGTATTTAATTGTATTGTTAATTATATTTTTTACAATGGTTGTAATTGCAGTGTTTTAGTTTGAAACCCTTTCAGAGGTTTCAAGAGGGGCGGTATGTTTGATAAAATGCTATGTAATTTTATACTGGCGGTGTCGCGTAGCAACCAAGATGTACCAAATTATATCAAAATGTAAAAAAGTTTTCTGTGCAAACGATATTTTGTGAGTGAAATACATTATATGTTTATTTCTATAGCTTTTACCTAAGCTGTGTGAAAAAATATTCTTTTTGTTTTGGTTGATTTGTTTTGAGTTGTGATACGAATATTTTTTATGAGAATATGTGTTAAAATATTACGGTTTTTAATGGAATTGTTATTTGTTAAGTTACCTATGTTCGAAATAAACTGAGATGCGTTTTTCCATGATAATAAACTGCTTAAAATGAGAGATGTGTATTTAATTTTGAATTGAGTAAAGAATTGATAGTAATTTCAAACATTGGATATTCATAGTTAATTTGAAGTAATTTTGCTGTAATTTATTTTAAATATATTGTGATTTATGAACTTTTAGAAACACTGTAATTTTTATGAAGTCATTTTATAACATAAAATTCTATTGTTTAGAACTTAAAAAAATTCGCAGCATTAAAAATTGTAAAACTGAAATTCCATTTAAAATTTGTTTATGATTAGTCTAGAAATATTAATGGTTAATCCATTGCGTACGTAATATATGACTCTGATATTATGTAAGCCATGTTTTAATAATAATGATAAACGTCCAAACATTTGTCTCCCCCATTCAATGCGAACACAATATACGGCCTGCAGCTAATGTTACTGAATTTTTTAACTCTTTTTGTATCTGTGAGAATGCAGCGCCATGTATGAGCAAAATTTAGAACTATACCTCCATATTCTCAAACGGCGTTTTCGATCAAAGTACGCATTGTCTTTTAAACCAATTCTCATGTGAATATGATAAAATAAAGAAAGAGAATTTTATGTTTTTTGCACTAACCAAACACGATTTATAAGAGATCGGGGAAATCATTATGAAACAGTATAAGTCACGAATTCTTGAAAAAGGATAAAATTTTTGGTGTCTGAGAATTGCTTTAAAAGACAATGCGTCTTATGATCTCATATAAATAATTATCTACCAACTACAGTAAAATTTAAGATCAACTTGGAGTTTTATGCTCCTTTTTTAGCTCACAGGCTATCACAGCCTGAGAGCTTATGCGCCCGTCCATTCTGTAAGTACGTTCGTTCGTGCGTAACGCGATAACTCATGATAAAAATATCGGATCCACTTGAAATTTTGTATGTAGGTATATCCTTATAAGGGGCTTCCCTGATTAGTTTTTGGAGTTAATTCGATATGTATAAGAGGGGAAACAGGGGGCTCATACCCCTCCCCTTAATTGATATAAACGGGATTTTCATGCAGAATTAACAGTTTTCGTTCAAAATTTAGATATAGGATCATTCTGATGAGGCGAGTCCGTGGCTGTTATTAGGTGTTCATTTGAATAATTATAAACAGGGGGAATGGGGGTTCTAATGACCCTCCCCTTAACTTGTATAAATGAATTATTCAAGCAGAATTGTCAGATTTCGTTCAAATCTCTGAATAGTTTTGGAAGTTTAATGGTTAAGTATAAAAGAGGGGAATAACTCCTCTTAAATTATATAAACGCTAAATGAGTTTTTATTGAGAATTATCCGATTTGCTCTGAATTTTGGATATAGATTTTTATATGATAAAGCATGTCATTGATAGTTTAGGAGGCGCAATGATTAAGTATAAAAAAGGAGAAAGGGGAGAGCTGTTTCCCTTTCTTATTTTTTTTCGAACGGAATTAACGAAAATACAAGGCTGTAATGTACAATTAGTATGCGTAGCCTGTGAGCTCAATGCCATCAGTTTAATTGAGCAATATTCTTTTTATATAATACATCAGTCTTTGTATTTCATTTATTCCCTTGAGGGATAGCGACTTTGGGATACATTTTATCTCACCTAATTTAAACAGGATTCTCACCAGAATCTTTTAACGAAATTTCATGCTTTTTTAACATTAGGAAGGTATAAAATGTTTTTAAAAAATGCTTTTCCTTGTTTTAAATTACATTTTATTCGATTATTTTGGTGAGCGTTCGATATTGCTCGACATTCGTGCGAGCCCCTCCGGGGCTTTTAAACAGGGGTCTATTTTGATTTTCGTCTTTTTAAACTTTTATATCAGTACTAATATTTTATTCTAAAAAAGCACATTTTTTTCTAATTCACTTTATTTATATCTATCCTTTATTTATTCGAATTTAAGAAACTGAAAAACTCGAAAGTGGTTTCAGTCGTCTTATGGTATGTCGTAAATAACAGTAGAGTCAGGAAGTGCAATAGTGCAAAAGAAAGAAAATCCTCTTTCTCTATTTTATCACATTCACATGGAGTAAATTTTCCAAGGCGTAAAATCTCTAAGCATAAAAGAAAAAGATAAAAAAAAACTTTTTTGTATAAAAACAATTTCATGCCTCAGAAAGTTACAATAATTTACTCAAAGTAAAATCCAGTTAGATTTTTGAATGTCACGAATCGAAATTTTCTCACTCTAACGGTGTAAAGTTAAAATGCATAGAACAGATTTCTATAGCCATTTAAAGTAAGTATTTTATTTTGAAAATTTGTTTTAATTATGTTAATATTAATATTTTTATGTTTGCAAATTTCCGGATTATACTTTTCTAGATTTTATCTTTATCCAAACACATAATAAATTTTATTGAAATTTATTTTCTAATATAACGTATTCAAATATATTTAAATATTATTATGCTGCTGAGAGAATGCAGCGACATCAGCAAAAATTAGAACAATACTTTTACATTATCCAACGGTGTTTTCCATTAAAGGATACACCCTGTTTTAAACTCATTCTAGAAATCCAAACATCCTTATCCTTTGTACAGGATTTATGACACATAGGCGGAACTGGCGCACACTGATACAGTTTTTTTCTAAAAATTTTTTTGGTGTCTAGAAAGCAGAAATTTCAAGTTATTTTTCCATATGATGTCAGTAAAACTTGTGTAGTGTGTTTTAAAAATATACAATCGCTGTTTTATATATTGTTTTTGCATGTAATTAAAAAAAAAACCCAAAAAAACAAAAAAAGTCATTTATATCAACGTGCCTCATCTCCGGGGCACATTGATGCACATCATGGGCACTTCGATACGTCTGGGAAAAATGGAGATAAAATAACACCAATGCATATTTTTCATAGAAAAATAGTTAGCAAACCAATTTATATTTATTTATAGAAATTCAAATCACCCACAACATTCTGTAAGCAATATAAAACCAATCAAAATGAAATGTATAATGACCTAATATTCTGGCTGTTCCTGGTCTGATTGTTTGCTGTGGTAAGTTTGTCATATCTGGCACTTCAGCACCAGCATTATCTTCTTTCTTAGGAAGATAAAAAAATACCAGTTTTTCTGTTTATAAACCGGCATATAAACAAAAAAATAAAGGATAATTATATTAAAAATTCTGTTTATAATATAATTATACTGTGCTGTTCTGCAGCTTGTTTCTCTTACTTAACATTTCTCATGTCGAAAATACTTTTCCTCTCGAGAATCGATATAAATTTGAGAATTTCCGGGCTGCCGTCTTTTTCTTTTATTAGTTTTACTACGTTCGGTAAGTTCATACGTCTTCTGTTTGCAAAAATGTTCTAATATAAAGAAATTAGAGCTATTTCACTTCAATAAAAACTAATATTATAATTTTTGACAAAAAAGGTTTGGATTAAGGAGTGTATGGTAAAAAATAGTATAAAGTAATTAAAAAATGAACTACAAAAGGATTTAGGTTGTATAAATGTGCCCCGACATAGACTGTATCAATGTGTCACATACTGCTATTTAAAAAAAAACGAGTCTCAAATCCAACACTTCATATTTTATCTAACAATAAAGAATGAGGAACTGATTAGAATGAGGGGTCCTATCAATGTGCCCCATGTATCAATGTGCCCTAGTCCTCCCTACGGTTTATATTATGATTTTTTTCCACTTGTTATTGGATGATTAGCTTTACTTTCCAGGGAGAGTATTTTTTTCGTTCGAAAACACTGGAACATTTTTATAATACTATTTCAATTGTACAACTCAAATTTACTTTTGACCTACAAAAACAATAAATACCCGTCCCATTTCATAAAACTGCTGAATCATTCCAAGTCTTTCTGTATGTAGTTGAGTGCACTAGCATCACCTTCTGGATCTGTTGTGAAACTTCTTGTAATGACCCTGTAAGCAGTAGAGGGGTCCTATCAATGTGCCCCATGTATCAATGTGCCCTAGTCCTCCCTACGGTTTATATTATGATTTTTTTCCACTTGTTATTGGATGCCAACTACATAAAGTTTAATTCCAATTTGGAGTTCGGTGCTATATTTTAGAATCTATTGTTTTTTGTATTTCTTTCATCTGAACTGATTTATTTCTTGATTAGTGCCAGTTTTAACTTTTATATCAATACTAACATTTTATTTTCAAAAATAACACTACTTTTATTCCACTTTATATATCTATACATTATTTATTCGAATTTAAGAAACTGCAAAAATCGAAAGCGGTTTTAGTCGTCTTAAGGTATGTCGTAAATAACAATAGAGTCAGCATTTACTTAAAGTGCAACAGTGCAAAAGATAGAAAATCCTCTTTTTTTATTTTATCACTTTCACATGGAGTAAATTTTCCAAGGCGTAAAATCTCTAAACATAAAGGAAAAAGATCAAAAAGCGTTTTTGTATAAAAACAATTTCATGCTTCAGAAAGTTACAATAATTTACTCAAAGGAAAATCCAGTTAGATTTTTGAATGTCATGAATCGAAGTTTTCTCACTCTAAAGGTATAAAGTTAAACATGCATAGAACAGATTTCTCTAGAAAAAATTCTATCTTAAATAAATGTTTTGTTTTAAGAATTTGTTTTAATTATGTAAACATTAATGATTTTGTTATGTTTAACGAATTTTCTTATTGTACCTTTTTAGCTTTTGTCTTCTCTGAGATATTTCTAATAAATTTTATTGAATTAAATTTTCTAATATAATGTTTTCAAATATATTTAGATTACTATGTAACGGTGAGAATGCAGCGCCATCTATAACTAAAATTTATAACTATTCATCTATATTATCAAAAGGCGTTTTCCATCATGGGATGCATTCTCTTATAAGCCCATTCCCAAATTCCAAAAGTTATTATCAAGGATTTATCACAAATACTGTTTTTATAATGTTTTTCCTCATTTCTTATAATTATTTAGCTACCAACGATGGTAATTTTTGATTCGATCGTGGAATTGGGTGCTACACTTTAAAATCCATTATTTTTTGTATTTCTTTTAAAAGATCAGATTTCTTTCTTGATTTGTGCAATTTTAAACTTTTATATGACTACTAACATTTTATTATAAAAAAGAACACTATTCATTTATTCCACTTTATGTGTTTATACTTTATTTATTCGAAATTAAGGAACTGCAAAAATCGAAAGCGGTTTTAGTCGTCTTATGATATGTCATAAATAACAGTAGAGTCAGCATTTTCTTAAAGTGCAATAGTGCAAAAGATAGAAAATCCTCTTTATTTATTTTATCAAATTCACATGGAGTAAATTTTCCAAGGCGTAAAATCTCTAAACATAAAAAAGGAAGGTCAAAGGCTTTTTTGTATAAAAACAATTTCATGCTTCAGAAAGTTACAATAATTTACTCAAAGGAAAATCCTATTAGATTTTTGAATGTCATGAATCGAAGTATTCTCACTTTACAGGTATAAAGTTAAAAATGCACAGAAAAGATTTCTATAGAAATCTTCCCGTTTAAAGTAAGTATTTTATTTTGAAAATTTGTTTTAGTTATGTAAATATGAATGTTTTTATGTTTTGTGAATTTCCTTATTCTAGCTTTTATCAATATTGAAATGTTTGTAATAAATTTTATTGAAAGTTATTATCTCATAGATTGTTTTCAATTATATTTAAAGATTATTCTATATTGCTTTTTGTGATATTTTATTATTTGTGATATTTGCTTTTGTGATATTTTAATACGATTGTAACTCATTCTGTGATGGTTAAAAAATTATAAAAGTAAATAAAATATTCATAAGTTTTGATACATGGGCTAACTCATGCACATTTCACTTTATTCAATAACCATATTTATCATTATTTATTCTCTATAATTCTAGACAACCAATCTTAATCTGAAATGCTTTCGGCTTATGCGTAGACTTTTAAGAAAAAACTGTTGGATTTCATTTGTGGATATATAATTTGGCACGTGTTTTAATTTTTCAAATGGGTGAAAAATATCCTGGACCGGGCTTCGAACCTCAGCTCTAATGGCTGGCTCAGACATTCCTATGCATACTGAGCTATCTAGGATGAATATGGAGGACATAATTTATCCAACTAACTTTATTCATCATAGCATCTGGTCTGTTATATCAATCAGCATTAAAGTATTTATGGCAAATAATGAAACTCCATTAAATAGTAGAAATAGAACTCTAGAAATTGTTTGATATTTTTTACCCAATTGTAGAATTAAAATACATGGGATTTATTTATCAATTAGGATAAATGTATTAAATTAATCTAGTATAATTTTGAAATTAAAAATTTAAAAAACTTTGTTTTCGTTTATACATATACAAAAAAGGAAGAAATAGCTACGAAATAACAAATGTGATGAATCACCAAGTGAATAATTAAAAATTAATCACCTTGATGATATATATATATATCTATATTATATATATATATATATATATATATGACACTTATCTTTCAGTGTTTCGAATATTAAACCATATCTTTTAAAACATATTTGTAAAATACAAGTTACGAATTAATTAATTATGAACTGAAACCACAAATATGTTTTTTACATTTTGTTTATTTATAGATAACTGTGCACATATTTTATATATTAAATTACTCTTGCACAATATTTTAATTTATAGAAATAAACAAAATTTAAAAGATTGTAAAAGAACACTTTCAATGCTTCATTTTTAAGACATATTTTACTACTTATAAATGACGCAGCAAATCCACTCTAAGCGTCAAATTAAAAATAATAAGTCTGTAATCCTTTGTATAGAAGGTGGTATATAAGAAGACATAAAAAGAAATACAATACTTAATGGAAGAACATGAAGTGATACATAAGAATACACGAAATAAATACAATATTTATAAATGACGCAGCTAATCCACTCTAAGCGTCAAATTAAAAATAATAAGTTGATATCTGCAATCCTTTGTAAAGGAGGTGATATATAAGAAGGCATAAAAAGAAATACAATACTTAAGAGAAGAACACGAAGGGACACATAAGAATACATAAAAGAAATACAATATTTATAAATGACGAAGCTAAACCACTCTACGCGTCAATCTTAAAAATAATAAGTTGATATTTGTAGCCATTTGTACTAGGAGGTGAAGAAGACAAGAAAGAAATACAAAAAGACATCCAAAAATAAAAGTAACTACTTTGAATAAATACACTAGAACTAATTCAGTAGATTAGCCACACCATGCAGTTTAAGAATAAAATTTGCGAATTAATTTGTTTTAAATTAATTAACTTTCGATATTACTAATATATTTATTTTCTTTTCATGAACACAAAAGTATAATTTTAATTAATGAAAATTTATATTATAATAAATATTTTAATAATTATTAAATTATATTTTAATTAATTTAATTAATTAAATTAAATTAAATCAATCATTAATTAAATATATATATGTATTCACCAATGCTGGATTCATTTGTGTCTCATGTTATGCTCAAGTTTTGTGTGCTCATGTTAGACGTCAGCGTCTTGTGCTGTTCCTTACCAACATAAGTGAGTGAGAAATGAAAAGCTGGGCATCATTCTCATAACTTAGGTAAAGTACTTGGAGTACTGTTCAAGGGTTTTGGGTTCGATCGCCGATTAGGACAATTTTCACTTTCTTGGTACCATGCTTAGCTAGCAATGTGATAATTCACTTATTAAATACTCAATATAATATCTATTAAATATACGTAAACTTATGCGCTTTTGTAATAGGAAAATGTTACTTGCTAAGTTATTTTTATATTGAATTGAACTACCTTCATATTTAACAGTTTATTTACTAAAGATAAGAATTTTTGAAATTAACCCTCCAATCTAAATTTGAAGTAAAAGTAGTATAATAAGAAAGTATTTCTATATTTCAGTTAATTTTATACATAGGAATACATTAAGGATGTTGAACATTTTGACAAATTATAGACTCCATTATGGACTAAATGTCAAATCAGTTTAAAATGGCTCTAAAACTTTACTGTACCATATTTCGTAAAATAGACCAGCATTTCTAAAGTATGTTTTAAAATTATTGGCATTATCTTTCCATTATAGGATAGATTTTTTTTATTTAAGTGAACTATTTAATAAATTACGGGATCAGAAATTATCTTGTAGTATTGAAATATTAGAATGTAATTGATATAATTATTAATACAAGCAAAATAGAAATTAGATTAATTTTAAACACGATTATTCAATCGGAAAACTAATGATAACAGATTCATTTTTTGGGTGAAAAAAGTCCGCGCCAGGATTTGAACCAGGAATGTATTGGCTGAAGCCGCCAATCCTCTTCCAACTGAAATGTTGGAATTGTTCGGTCAATGGTTTGAGTTAATCTAATGTATTGTTATTTTCAACACAATCTAACTGATTGGTAAAGGAATCATACGAATTGAATATTTCCAACTGAGCGAAAAATTGTCCAGGCTGGGAATCGAACCCAGATACTTGGCTTACAAGACCAGTGCTTTACCTGTTAAGCTACGTGGGCGATAGCCAATTGGGATTTCTCGCTCAGACAACCTTATAGGTCATAACATCTGGTCTGTCATTTAGAGCGCTCAACAGAATATACCGCAGGTAATGGAACTCCATATGACGATGGGTACGTAGATATATTATTATTTTCAACACAATCTAACTGATTGGTAATCATAGTTATTTAGGTAAAGGTAGCTTAACAGGTAAAGCATTGGCCTTGTAAGCCAAGTATCTGGGTTCGATTCCCAGCCTGGACAATTTTTCGCTCAGTTGGAAATATTCAATTCGTATGATTACTTTACCAATCAGTTAGATTGTGTTGAAAATAATAATATGTCTACGTACCCATCGTCATATGGCGTTCCATTACCCGCGGTCTATTCTGTTGAGCTGTCTAAATGACAGACCAGATGTTATGACCTATAAGGTTATCTGGGCGAGAAATTCCAGCTGGCTATCACACAGGTAGCTTAACAGGTAAAGCATTGGCCTTATAAGCCAAGTATCTGGGTTCGATTCCCAGCCTGGACAATTTTTCGCTCAGTTGGAAATATTCAATTCGTAATCTAATGTAATTTCGTATGCAGCGATTTTCTGCAGTTCCGTATATTGACCTTCGATTTATTCTGTTAATCTGATCCGGATTATCAGACCAGATTAAGTGATCGTTGAGGTTATTTGGGTGAAATAATCCTCCAGTGTTCGTGTCCGGGATGACTGAGTTGGAAGAGCATTGCGGCTTCGATGACAGTACATCTCTGGTTCGAGTCTTGGCCCGGACGTTTTTCACCAAAAAAAAATGGAAAATGTACATTTATTAAAATAGAAATTGTTTGATCACTTACGTTATTCTATTTACTGTTTTCTTTGTAATAAAAAGAGAGTGCTTCCCGTTATTGATTTTATTTCTATATTTTACGGCTAAATTTCTCAATATCATGTACTGGAAATTTCTTGTAAAATACATATACACATAAACATGTTTTCTTTGTGCCCTTTGGAAAGAATCTAACATGGATTCTATAAAAGGAAGTTTTCTCTAGGGGCATGATTTTACTGTTCTGATGCTACTAAATATAAAACATTTTTCGATTATCAAATAGAAATAAATGTTTCCACATCTTTACTTAAAAAATGATCTTTTTTACAATTTTTTTCTTTTGTGTGATTTTTACAGTAAAATATAACTGTTGAATATAATCTGTAAATACAATATAATATGTTCATTTTTTATGATTTATCCTTTTTTAAATCTTAACCCCTTGGGGACGAGCGACCACTATAGATGCCGGCACCGATTGTACTCAGATCCCACGAGACTACAATTGATGCCGGCGTTGTTTGTACTCACATCCCGCGAGACTACCATTGATGCCGATCAAACGGAACGTTTTGTTTTTCACAGTTTAGCATATAAAAAATTTATCCTAATTCTATTTGAATGTATATTAAGGAAGAAGACTTTTCCTTGAAACTAGGAAAGCTAATGAAAACTTTTTTTTTTTTTTTTTAATCCACGCGAATTTAGTTTTTTATGGAAATACTACAATGGGAAAAAGATTATTTTTTCATCACGTCTTTGTGTTTCATAAATCTTTTTACGCGTCTAATAAAACTGTATTTTTCTTTATTAGAAATAATGCTACTGAACTTCAGAAGGAAAAATTTGCGGTTAACGTAAGTAAGTGTATTATTAAGCATATTTAAGGTTACGAATGATAACATGAACATCTGATTCATTGCTTTTTTTCCCGCTCTTGTATCTCGATCAGATCGTAGTGGCAAAAACCGACGTCATTAATATAATCATTCTTGTAGAAGGAAAGACTTATCTTTTTTATATTTTTATTTTATTTCAGGAGTGCTTCGCAATTAAAAAATAAAAAATAATAAGAAAGAAAAAAGGTTACATACTGATTGTGAGAGCTGATACGCTCATAACATTCTTTCTCAGTGCAGCTAAATTAAGAATATTTTTCTGCGTTACTGACCAGTTTTTTTTTTCCTATAATTCTATATATTTATCTAATATGTTTTAGATTACATGTTTGCATATATATACATTTCATTTTAAAAATTACTAGTAACATGAACAAAAGTTTTTAAAGAGTGTTTTAAAGAGTATTTTAAAGTATTATTGTGCTTTATTCATTATTATTCAAGATTTTTTTCTTACTTATATATTAGATTATATGTTAACATAGATTTTAAAAGATAATTTTAACATCAACGAAAGTTTTGAAAGTTTCAAATCATTATTAAATTTTATTCATAATTATCCAATAATTTTTATTTGAGATACCTTATTATACGATATACCATATGGAAATATATTTTCTTTTTCTGAAATAATTTTAACATAAACATATTTTGGAAAGGTACATTTTTAATTTTTACTCTGATTTGCATATCATTACTGATTATTATTCAAGACTGTTTGTTTGTTTTTAATTATGTGTTATATATATATTTTTTTTATTTCAAAAATATTATAAAATTAAACTAAGATTTTTTTTTAAATCCAATCTTACACACACACACACACACATATATATATATATATAAGTGTTACAAAGCAACAGTAGCAGGTTGTTTGTATGTTTTATTTAATATTTTTCATTTCTAAATAAATCGTTTTTTGTAAAACATTTATTTTATTTACTGAAAGTGTTAAAAATTATTAAATATCATGATGGTTAGGCTTGTTTTTCTATTATAGCAAAATGTTTCATAGGTTGATATTTAACAGCCTGGTAAGTATTTTTCTGTCATGTTATATCATTTTAAAAGCTAAAAACAGGATTTAACTATTCATTATTTACATTTAAACATTTTTTTCCAATTAAAATATCACACAATATACATCATTTTTTGAATAAATATGTAAAATAACATCAAATTCCATGTATGTGAATTTCAAAAAGTTTCATGCGAAAGTTATTTTTTTTATTAATTTTTAAAGAATTTTTGACATGCGTTAGGCTTAACTGCGCGAAATCCTCCGGCCCAGAAGGTGAAATCGAATTTCCCCGCTCCGTCCTCAGATGCGCACTTCAAAATGCGCGCGCCGTCGCGAACGGGTTAACGTTACCTGTACATATGTCATTTTCCACATACGTCTCTAGTTTTGGAAGGAATTTGGGACGTAATTCGAGGTATTTTTGTCTAGCAAAAAGTATTAAATCGTAAATCAGAGTTAAAACATTTATCTCGTGGAAAGTCTGATATAGATTCTTATTCCCATTCTCTACTACACTACACAAGTCTCCATACGAGCTTTCATACTGTTTCAGAGGGCTTCAATAAATGTTTGTGGCAACAAAGCTCTAAAAGCGCGGATTTTAACTCGTGCTGATCATTGAAGGAATGTTATACTGTGCTATGGTTTTCCTAGACATCCCATGTATTTTCAGTATGATGTGTAGTTCAGAAACCTCAAGGGACAATTCATACGGTAAATATTCCCTTCTTCAAAAAATTATCAACATTGTGAAATGCGTCTGATTTCGTATTATCGTCCATAAACATGATGTCCGTGTATATAGCACTGCGGAACAACCTTTCATAAGTGTCTTGGAACTCATTCCTATAGCGATGGATGTTAATTCACCGGCACTAAAGATGCACAGTAATGGACTGTCCCACATTATTATGCCCCAAATAATAATCCCTTTGCTACCAAATCTGTCGATACAATTTTTATAAAAGGGATGATAACGAGCTCCACGTCTTCTCAGAGTAATATTGGAGGATAATCGCTCTGCATGGTGAATCTCGAACAACCACTGAAAAGAATACGCCCCTATTTCTATTGCATCCAAGACCAAGAAGCCTTTGGCTTCAAACAACCGGGTTCTGTTGGATGCAGTGAAAAAGATACACACGATTCGACGCAGCCGGGTCAAAACTGTCCCAGAAGTCTATACACTGTTTAACTGGAAAATCTTATTCAAAACTCAGCAATAAGGTCACGAGTAAGCTGAGAAGCCACTGCCAGCCTATGTCTACGTTCACTTAATGCTAAGTAGCAATCCTTTTCGAGCGACGTTGCTGTGTGGTGGACTGCCTGGCCTTCCTGATGATAGTACAACTTTTATGTAATCGACTCCACCGCCTGGATATCATTTTCGGTTTCACTTTTAACAATCAAGTTTTCCCATCTGGCCAGCTTGAAGACTGGCAACCGCTCTCTATTACAATGAATCATCTTAATTAGCATTTCCAAACCTGAAGTATTCATACTCTCTCAAGATTCGTGGTGGGAAAGCTGTGCTATCTGAAAATAATGTCGAGAATGACGGAAATTAGATTAAAAAGTTAGAAAAGGCACAATAATTTTAGAAAAATCAATAACATTTAAATTGATTTACTATACATAACAACTGTGATAAAACGATTACTAATAAAAATGAAACTTTTTAGTGTGTCTTCAGCTGGAAGAGAAGAAAAAGGAGCTTTTTTATGAGAAATATGAACACTCTGAAAGGAAAAGAATAAAAAGAAATACGTGAAAAAAATGGTTGGGGAGCGTTAATCTAAACGATTATGAGAACTCATTCTGATTGAAATAAGTTAACTTGTCCGTTTATTCACAAGATTGCACTCAAAATTTCCAGCTGCTTAAACGGTCTAGTTCCTGTAGTTCTGTAAATACTAACGCTAAGAACCTTCCTTTTCTACACCAATGATTTTTATTGTATTACCGTCCTTCAATATATATAAGATCTGCTGGTGAAATAACGCCAGGTGGGATAATAAGCCAAGTGCTAATATTATACCTAATTATGAAATAATCCGGTAAATGGCCCCCATGGTTTCTGCGCAAAAGGGCTCTGAGTCATATAAAACAAAAATGACATCTTAAAGTTAATTTGTCTTATTGTAGGCCTTATCGCTTATAGAAGCAACTAAAATTAATGACTGATCTAAAATTTGCAAAGGTAAATTCTGTGATGTGAAGAATATATATTTTTCAGGAAATATTTGTTTATTACATAAATTTGCCGTGGATTTCATTTACTTTCAAAATGTCGCAGCAGATTTTGGATATATTCGCGAGAGAGTTTGTAATTTACAATGTACTGCGCAATAAGTAAACCGGGGTAATAACGCCAAGGAATGGTGTTATCATCTCGGTTGATTCCTTACAGTGGCGGAACTACATCCGAAGGGGGGTTATTTTTACTTTATGTATGAGACAGCATTATTGTCATTGTTGAAGTGCATAGATTAAAAGGGAGGGAGTATTCCGGTACCAAAAAAACTGATCTTTTTTAAATACCAATGTAAAAATAATTTTAAAATCTTATAAATAAGACGATATCAAAATGTTTTCGCATTTCTAAGTAATTCCAACAAGTAATTTCTCAATTTCTAAGTAATTCAAAATCAGATTTTTATTAAATCCCCACTTAATTGTTCAAATGAGTTCTAATTTTTAAGTGCCCATTTTATCAGCATTTTGTTTTTCAAAATTGTCCAAATTTAACCTTTAAATGATGTGACAAATTGTAGCGTAACTAGTCTGAAGCAGTCCGTGAGACCGCAATATCGAAAGAGTGAATATTTGATAGGATGATGTTTTTGTACAAGAGTATTATAATTAATAGCATTCATCTATTAAAAGTCTTCGGTGATAGTACTAAAGCTCCAAATGAAACAAAGCTTTGGTTGTGTTTATAGTTAAACTGAAAATTACAAGTTAAAATATTAAAATTGACAAAAAACAGCGACCTATGAGACCGGTAACATTAGTTAAAGGTTAAAAGGCGATCAATGATTGAAAAACTCATAGAGCACTGTTTCTGCACTAAACTTTTTGTGCAGGATTAAATCTAATTAAATTTGATCTTATCAAATATTTCTAACACATGTACGAGGACTCGAAACAAAAGAGAATTTGAGTTGTAGCTATAGTTAAACTGAAAATTACAAGTTAAACTCTAAATTCGAAAAAAAACAGCGTTTAGTGAAATTGCTAACAGCAGTTGAAGGTTAATTTTGTTGCTTATATAGAGATAAATAAATATAACCACAGTAATCATGTATAAAATTTAATAAGGGAGATCACAGGGATATTAATTTTACAACTACTTGATTTTACAACTCATATATAGAGATAATTAAATATAACCACAGGAATAATATATAAAGTTTAATAAGGGATCTTACAGGGATATTAATTTTAAAACCGTGCAATGTTTCTAATTATTCCATTCAAGCGGTTCTTTTTAAGCAAAACGAAGCTCAAGTTCTGATATTCTTTTGCCTGTGCCTTCCCCCTCTTCTTTTTCTTACACTTTCACAAAAAACTGAACATTTGTTTAATTCTTAGAATGCAATTTGCCAATTTCTAGGGTTGTAGATTTTGTATTTTTAGAATTGAACAATCTACATGGGATTATTCCATCTTATTTTATAGTTTTGTTTCCATGACGTTATTACCCACATAGTTTGGTAATAATGCCAAATATCATTGGTCAAGATATCCTGCCATTACATTTTATGAATACATATTTGTTAAATATTTTTTATATATAGATAGTCAAGTAATTACTGTATCAAATACTATATTGTTTGAAAAATACAATCTAAAACTAAGCCGTAAAAATTGGTAGAACCTTAACGTGGCGTTATTACCCCAGGATACCTTATTTTAGAAATTCCATCATTTTTTCTAGTAGATTTTTAGAATTATTTTGAAACACAAGTTTTTTATCTTAATTTTGGACATGCGTATATTTAAATAATCATAAATTCGATACTAAAGATGACTATCTTAAAATAATTCTTTTGTATTGCGTTCATAGCTGCTATTTTTCATTGATAATTAAGGACAGAGTCCTTTTTAAATTGTAAGATTTATTAATACGAAATTACGAAAAATTTGAAGAAACATAGTCATGGCAAAAAAGTAATAGCAGGTGGCAACTTTGGTTGTACTGTGTTAATAAAGATCCTAATACCCACAAATTGCTCAAATGTAATAAATCATGTACTAAAATGAATCTCAAAATATATCAATGCTTATCTTATTTGATGCCAACTATCTAAATCTTGTCAATAAACTTTAAAAGATAAAATACTACTAAATGTTCTAATGTACTACTTTTGTTCACATCAAAGACAATAAAAAAGTTAAAGCAATAATAATAATAATAAAACTCTTCTAGATACAAATGTAAAAATAATGGTTACATTTCAATTATAAATATAAATATATTAAAATATGATTAAGGTTAGAACATGGAATACGAACCTCTTTTTTAAGCTTAAAATTATGCGGAGTTATTTGTCATCATTTATTAATTCCGTTTTAGCCTTAATTCGTGAGAATAACAAGTAATTTTAATAAGAATTACATGTTATAGATGGAGGGGTGTATATTCATTTGATAGACGCGGTGGTTGGGCATCGTGAGAAAAATGGGTTAAAGATAAATCAAACGTCAGTCAGAAATACGCAAACTACGCAGAAAAGTACAAATAACTTTATTTATTATACACTTACGAATTTACTGTGTTTAGAAAATGTTAAATGTTTTATTAATATTTCAACTAATGCTTTAAATTTTTAAGTGTCTATGATAATGAATTTAATCTTTACAATATAACATGAGTTAATACGAAATAGTTTAATTGGACAATAAAGTATTATTTCTGGTATTTGTAGATTTTGATGATTTCTACTAATTTTGCCGACGTTAGATCCAAACACATTATGCATCAACATCTGTATTACCTATTGGAAATCAATAAATGAAATGTCGGATAACATAGAGCGATAGTACAAATGATATTCATGCCACATTTCCAAATTATTAAATTTAAATTTCTATTACTATGAACATACGAACTACCTTTTTATTCATTTATGAAAATATAAATTTATACAAAATCGCATTTCGCAATAACTATGATTGCAGGAAAGCATATGATACAAATATTAATGCTACTAAGCGGTACAGCTCTTAGTTTAACTTCACATATATATCTTAAAATATCTTTTTAATATATAATTTAAGCGTTTTTGGTTCTTCAGTGTCTAATCAAATACATCTTCCGTATACAACCTCCCTATAAATTTATTTTATTTTTACCTTTGTTTAAAATTTATGTATATAAATTAAATACAACGGGAAATCATTAAAAATAAAAAGTAAATACATGACATGTAGAATTAAAATAAAAGAAAAACCGAAACTTTTCAGTTATTTTTTACTTTTTACAGATTTTTATCCTTAATATATAAAGACAATAAAATAAAAATGCTTTCAAAACCGCAATATTTTTTTTTTCTTGTACATTTTTACAGACATCGTCGCACTCAATTGTATACCGAAGATGTTTGGTAAAATTAATGTTTTTTCTTTGTGTCCTGTGGGAACCATTTAATATACATTCGATATAAAGAAATGTTTCCCAAGAGAAAAAAACTTATTTTTCCATACTTCCTAAATAAAAAACGTTTTTCGGCCTTGAAAGAAGAGAAAAACATCTTAGGAAATTCAAAAAACCATTTACTATTCTTTCTGACTGAAGAATATTTCATTTTTTAACAATTAAAAGTAAAAATATATATGGAATCGCTTTTAAAGAAAAATTGGACATCGTAATAATTGTGATTGAAGAATATAATATAATATAAATATTAATGCTCCTGCGCAGTGCAGCTCTTAGTTTAGCATCACTTATTTTTTAACATGTGTTTTTAAATATTTTTTAATTACTTTTGTATCATCCATGTTTAGTCAAGTAAATCTTCTCTAAACATGTTTAAAAATTTATTTTCCCTTTAGGTACATTTATTTTTGTATATAAACGAAAACACATCAAGAAAACATTAAATATAGCACAGGCCTACAACTTTTTGTTTGGGGTTTTGATGAATTTATGTAATTTTTTATAAATCTGCTATGCGTATTTAAAAAATAATCCATTTTTATGTTTCCGTAAGGATTTTTTACAATTAGGAAACTAAGAATTCGATATTTGATAAAGTACAGTTTACACAAAATTAATTAAGAACTACATTAAAAAAATCAGATAAATAAATAAAATCACATATCATACATAAATGTATATGCATTTTTTATAAGGAATTATATTTGAATATATACAGTAAAAATACTTTTCTTTGTTATCAGAAAAAACAATTGAGTCTTTTAAATTTTAAAGCTGGTTTAGTGTTTTTTTTTTTTTTTTCACAGCAATAATCTGCTAACATCTTGACATTCCAGTGTCCTTGACATCATTTTTCCATGTATTTTATGTCATGCTGTAATCTTCCACTTTATTCTTCATTCATTTCATGAAGTGTTTCAGAAAAATATTCAAGATGGGAGTAGAAAAAATGTACTTTTAAACTCGTGTTACAACCTAGTTTTTAAATATTTGAATTTTTTTCAATGATCATTGCACAATTAGGATCTTTGTAATTTTGTAAACATTCCTGTATAACAACGTCTTTGAAACAAATCCATGCATCTTTCTCAAATGATTTTATATTTTCCTCAATTTCTCTGTCTTCGTTAACCGTCTTATATCTGGGTCGATAAACATACCTTCATTCATTTTATCTTCCGGTAAATGTGCAAATTTTCATTTAAATATTGAAAATATTTCCCAATTTTACCTAAGGTTTTTTCGAATTGTTTTATTAAACCCAATTTAATGTGTAGGGGAAGCAAGAAGACTTCTTTTGTGTCAATTAAGTACTGCCGAATCACATTTTTTTAATTCTGGATTTAGATCTTTTCTTGCATAGGCCATTCTTTCCTTATCTAGTGTTGGTGTTTAACTCGACTGTTCTATTCGAATAAAAGACATGGCGTTTTGATATAGTTCGCTTTATCAGCTTAATAACATTGATAAAATTTTAAAATCCCCGAAGATTTGCCACTTAAATTCCTGATATTTAATAATACTGAGGAGAAAATGAGGGTTATCATATGATTTTTTAAAAATTACTGAATGAACTAGAAGATTTGAACTTAGAACATTATCATTACTAATGTATGACACCTTTTTTATTTCTTTACCATAATTAATAAATAATCTGTACTGATATTTTTCATTATCAGGGGTGGAAAAGTGTCAAGTTCAGGAATATCTGTACAGTATGCAAGAGAGTTTTCATGGGAAATCATTTCTCTTGATTTCTATAACAGGAATATGTTCTTCCTCAAGATATTTTATTCTTACGAAATTCAAAAAATAAACGTAAGACACCAATAAGCGAATAAAAAAATATATGTTCTCACTACAAATGCATGGGAAAAAATTGCATCTTTTCAGGCACATATCAACACATAACGCGATGCTATTTACATTTATATTTCGCATTCTACAGTGCAGCATTGTATTTTACATTTATTAATGCCATTTTACTAGGAAATTAATTTTTGTTTTTATTAAGAATGCATTTTTTTAAATAAATGTTACACATTCATTTCATTATGAGGCATCCCCTCCTTTTTTGTTTTGTGAAAAAACTGTGGGTGATAGCAAAAAATAATGTCATATCGGTGATCAGTGTGTCTGGTTTACTAAGAAAAAAGTGTTATTTTACAAACCCCAGATTTGTGTTGACCTGTGTAATTAGTAAATACATGAGATGTAAAATTAAAATAAAAGCTAAACACAAACTTTTTTTTTACTGCATAAAGACAAAGAAATAAAAGCGTCTTAAAAACTACAACATTTTTTTATTGTATATCTTAACAGACATCGTTGCTTTCACTTGTATACCTAAGATGTTTGGTAATATTGATGTTTTATCGCTGTGCCCTGTGGGAAGCATTTAATATACATTCGACATAAAGAAACCCAAGAGAAGATAAAAAGTTTATTCTTCTACACATTCTAAATATAAAACGTTCTTCGGCCTTGAAAGAAGCGGTAAACGTTTCAGGAAGATTAAAAAACTATTTACTATTCTTCCTGATTGAACAATAAATCTTTTTTTAAGTTTCAAAAAGTAAAAAAAAGAGCTGTAGCGAGAGCTGTAATCATAATCAAGACATGTTCTATTTTATGAGTAGTTGAATCAAATACACTATTCATACAATTTATGATTTATTAAATTATTATAATATGCTAAATTAAATATAATATAGCCAATTAAATATTGATTAAAATAAAGGGTTTGTATATGCACAGATAGGGTCAATAAGCATCATTAAAATGTTTCATTTCTTAACATTTGATAATTAATAATACATATAATAATCAAACATACAATAATTAATGATATCAGAACACTTGAGGCAAATAAAATTGTTTTAGTGTCTAATGTAATCTTTTTCTCTCTTTTTTCTCCGATACTTCCACGCTAATTCGTATATTTCTTAGGTGTTTCGGGAATTGTTTTTGTTTGTAGTTCCTTGGCAAGTCGTAAAATATATTTCGATTCTGAGAGATGTTTCCCACAGTACTCTGAAATTAATTCTATGAAAGTCCTTAGTTTTGAAATACTTACATTACGGTAAATGAAAGATTTCTGCATCTTGAACAGTTGAGGAAAATATACAATAATTTATTACATTGCATATTTACTTTTATTAAACTATGTCATTTGTTTAGGATAAGTGTGTTTACTATTACACAATATCTTGTCTATCAATGATTTAATAAACCGAAAATAAATACCTTTCATTGATGGATTTTTTTCAAAAAAAAAAAGTATAAATTATATTATTGAATTAGTAATATCTGTCATTTTCATCAATCATAAAATCCTTCAAAACTTTTTCCATTCTAAAGTTGCCTTAGATATTTCCGAAAATTACACAAGTAAATTAAAATTAAAATTTATCTCACTTATAAAAAAAAAATTAAAGGTTTAACTTTTATGCTAAAATGTGGTCATATTAAAGGTGACATCAATTCAAACCAGGATAAAATGATGATGATTGATGTCACTAATAATAATAATAATAATAATAATAATAATAATAATAATAATAATAATAATAATTAGAATGGCGTTTAATGTCTTTAGCAAAAAGAAACTCTTTATGTAATAATTTAAGCTAAATTAATCTCAAAGAGGTGCAGTCATTACTAAGGATCACAAAGTATATAGTATAATAACTATACTAGTCGTTACTAAGCACAATACTATTTGAAATATCGTTTTATATGTGGAATTTTGTAAGAATATTATAATGTAAGAGTGCCCATTATTTTCAAACAAGTTAGCGGTATCTGTATGAAAAAAATAGTCATTTATTCTGACAAGAAAAAATGAGTATTTGCTGGTGTTTAAATTTGCAGTATATATCACTTTTGATTATTAATTATTTTAATAATGTATAAAATAATCTTTAAAAAAAATTTTAATTTTGAAATAACCACAGTTCTATTAATTGTGAATATGTTAGTCCATATTTTGGTTATATCTCTAAAAAACATCTTGTACAAAATCTCAATGTAAAAAAAAATGGGTTTTATATAATTCACTTTGAAGAACAGTAGTCTCCGAAAGGAATATGCACTTCGTCGACTCAGACATACTCTCCGAGTATGTGAACCATTGTTTTAAGTAGTTGTAATAAAAAAAAATTGACAGTTAAATTCTAATAAAAATATGTGACTACTTCTAATCCTTATTCTCCAACGGAAATACTAAATACATCCCTTGAGATACGTCTTAATATTTTTTCCAGAACTCAACAAATCTATTGGTAAAATGCATATTAATATAATATTAATGACACAATATTAATTATGATATAGATGCCCACACAAGCATACATATCTGTCTATCTATCTATCTATCGATCGATCTCTCTCTCTCTATATATATATATGTGTGTACATTCATGTCAAATTTAAAATTGCAAACATGTTTTTGGTGGAAACTGATGAACTATTCGTAAGTTACGACAAAATTTGGCACAAAGGTATGTTATAATGGGAGGAATAATATTACAATAAAGAATATGGAATAGATTTTAATTGCGAATTAAAATACAAAATACATCAAAAAGTGCTGAATCCTGAATTAAAGTTAAAACATTTATCTCGGGAAATATATCTAATATGGAGCGTAACCCTCGTGCACTGCTATATAAGCCACACACAATCAGCTCTCATACTGTTTGTGAAATGTCAATAAAAGTTTGTGACAGCAAAGATCATTCTTACAAAAGCGCGGCTTTTAAGTTTAGGCGAGTCCTCGGAGGTAGATTACGCTGTACAATGGCTCTTCCTAGATCATCCCAAAGATGAGAAATATGATTGATTTCCGGGAACCTCGAGTGCCAATTCATACAGTTAATATCTTCTTCTTCTTCTTCTTTCCTTAAAATAAATAAATAAATAAAAAATCAACAATGTGAGAGCTGTGTGGTTTCGCATTGTTTTTCAAAGACATGATGTCCGGGCTAACAACACGTGAACAACTTCAGTTAGGCTTCAAGAATCTCATCCAGAATGCTCGATGTCTAGTCGTGTGTTTCCTCTTTACAAGATCAAGCAGGAGAGTCTAGTTGTTGTGGAATCGAAGTAATCAGTTTTAATAGCAACACGAATGGTGGCGTGTTCTTTTTAATGGTGACTCGAGATTAACCACGCAGAGGAATTCTCGTCGAATCTTCATCTAGAGTGAACGTGGAACTCACTATCGTCACTCCTATGTATAAAAAAATGGCAGATATGGTAGTAATAGAATCTTAGTCTAGGACGGCATAATGTTGAGCAATCGTGTACGAGTATGTATCTTTGACGCAAGTATGTCTGTCAACGCTGACAATAATGTTATCAACTATATGTCCGTCAACGTACATTACTATGGGTATGAGATCCTTTGGACACTATATGAATTTGTTCCGGATGTTGTAGGCCCAGACTTTCTTTCTTATGGGCGATAATGCAAAATTACACAAAATTCCCATTGTTGACTGTTTTCTTTGAAGAAGAAGGTATTCACTGTATGAAATTGTGTTTTAGGTTTCCAGAATTCAATACTATTGCCCATGTTTGCGGTGGTCTAGGAAGAACCGTTGCATAGCGTAACAACCCTCCATTGATCATTCAGGATTTAAAATCCTTGCTTTTTTGTAGATTGGACTACGTTGCAACAAACGTTTATTGCACGCTCACAAACAGCATGCGATATCATTGTGACACTTTTATAGCAGTGTGCGGCATCACACTCTATGTTAGATTGACTTTTTCCCGAGTTAAATACTGTATCTCTCTTACATGCTGTAACACTTTCTGATGTGTCCTGTTTCATAATTCATAATTCAAATCTTTTCCACATTTTTAAGTCAATGTATTGTTATTCCCATTGTAATGTACATCTTTGTGATGTTTCATGCAACGCAGTGAATAATTCTTCAGTTTTCGAAAAAAATATGTTTGTGACCTTAGTTTTGACATGAGTGTATATATATAAATATATACATGTATATTATCAACAAGCTTCATTTACTAAACACTGTTACGGAAGAATGTATGTATTTTTTCGATTAATATATATTTTAAATTGTGCTTTTGAGATATAAAATAATCTGAAATAATATGCGGGTTTTCGATAGATCAGGCAGAATTTTTGAGTAAGAAAATATTCAACTAGAGTAGTAACATAAGTTTTTTTTCTAAAAAACGTACGAATGTAAATTATTCAAAATATAATAACATTTCATCGAAATAACAATTAATGAAATTCGAGAAGGACTTGTCTTACAAGCAACATTTCAGATTTTTTAATGGGCATTTTTAATGGCGCGTTTCACAAATTAATGAAAAAACTGTGATACGTCAGCAAAAGAAAATGCTATATATTTTTTTAAATATCGTTAAATGACATACTTTTTTAAATTTTGCTTTATGTAAGGGAAAAAATAATGCATTTAATAAAAATTTAGTTCGCAGGAAAAAGTTAAAAATAGATGCGTTATATTTGAAATTTTGACGTTTGTTTAAATATTTATGCTATAGAGAGTTTTTTTTATGATTGTAATAACGAAACAACGCAATAAAAAATAATGTCGGAGTCAATCATAAGGAGTATTTTTTTTAACAAATAGATTTTTACAGTTTAATATTTGTTTATTTTTGCAAAAATAAATTATTCATTGAATATGTTTTTAATTTTAATATTTTATTCGTACTAATTCTTATCCTACATAGTTTTAAATCCTAAAGTCATTTTCTCCATTTATTTAAATCACTGTTAAACGAAATAAACAATTTGTTTCAGACAGATAAAGAAAATAAATGAAATTTAAAATTATTTTCGATCAAACAGTAATAAAAAATATAAAACAACAGACATGAATATATTTTTTCAATTTCCTCTAAATAACAGACATATCGCATCGTATTTTATACATTTAAAATAATTGTCGAATTTGATAAGAAAAAGACACTTAACGAAAAGATAAATTAAGCATATTTAATAATTTAAGGTGCATTATAGATAAGTAGCATATGTAGTTTCTATTATTATGTATTTAATAATCAAATTTCCAATAACCATTGTACAAATTCATATTTAAAGAAATATTTTTCAAAGGCTTCCCTACTATTAAAATTGGTATACGTCTGCATGCGTATATGTTAGTAGCCATTTGAAGCTTCACTCTCAGACGTCGCGTCGCAGAGATCCACAAGGGAAGTCGAAATCACTATAAATTTTCCTCCAAAGCAAGTTTAGTTTTGCGTAAATGTCCCCGAAAATTAATGCCAGATTTTAAATAAAAAATCCAAATAAAAAATGCTCGAAGAAAGCACTCAATGTGTTCTTCATCAATAAGGAAGAAATAATCACTTAAATTCTTCAAAAAGCTGTCGAGTGGTTGCCAGAAAGACAGCGCTGGCAGATGCCATAAAAGTCAGCGGGCTTTTTTGAAGAGGGGGCCTAAAAATTTCTCTTGTCCGAAATTCTATCAATTATTCCTGTACTCATATTATAAGTTTAAAAATCGATTTATAAAAATACATAGATTTTGAAGGAATATTTAAAAGATTTGTAATAAGAGGTGCAAAAGAATTTTTATAAGAAACACATTTTTATTTAAAAAAGAACTAATACAAATTTAACAACTTAAGAAGTATATATAAAAATAATTGTCAAATAGATGTAGAACGAATCCAGATTTAAAGAAATCTTTTCTTTAATGTAGTCTATTAATGGAATTTTTTTTGCATACAAAATAGATTATCCATTTCAATTGATTTGAAGTTTATGTAATGACAAATATCTGTTAAATGGAGTACGCAAATCAGACAGATCTTTCCCATTGTCATGGCATTTTCCCTACAAATGTTTTTGTATAAGTATAAGAATATGAATTCTACATTATAATAGATTATAATTTATATATTACCCCCTTTTTAGTTAAACTATATCTAGAACATTGTTGCACGCGTCTAAGAATAATTTAAAAAATATATATCTATTATTACCAAGATTTACCCAGTTAAAATATTTAGAATGTTATAAATTTTCAGTATTTCTAGGGACGGAAATTGAATTTTTCAGTTTTAAATCACATTGAAAAAATGCTGGAATTATGTTGGTTGAATTTGAGAATTAAGCGTAAAAAATTCCAAAACTATAAATCAGATAACAATAAAACAAATTAAAATATCTTTACACATAGCTTAATATCGTTACATACATAATGTATAATATATAATATTTCAATTTTAATGTTCTTAAATTTGTTATGATTCCAAAAGACATTTCATAAATTCTTTTATTGCATTTAACTTTAAAACAACAATGAAAAACATAAAATAATTTCATAGGCATCCTTATGCTTTTACCAATTTTAATATTGAAAACACTAATGATATTTTTTTAATCTTGTGATGCTGAATTTTTCACGATTTTGCTTTCTTTTTGTCATACAACAGAACATATTTTTTCAGTTGTTAAATTCATATAGTTTACAGATGTAAAAATCCGCTTTTCTAGTATTTGTATGCAAAAGCGAAAGTTTTATCATTTTAAATAAATGCTATTAAAAGTAAGAATTTTTGAGAAATTATAATTATTTCACAAATTTTATCACATTCTTTAAGAAATCAAAATAGTAACATTTTAAAAGTCTGCTTTGCACTTTTTTTATTTTAAAACATTTTGTTATCATTTTGTCTTGCCATTTTATTTTTACTTATTTATCAAATAAAATTATATAACGAAACATTTATTTCTACGGCAAAAATTAAATAAATATGAAAAGAATATTTGTTCCTTTCCGAGTATATTTTAAAAAATGTTAATGAAGGTTATTTATTTATTTTATTTATTTTATTTTTACTGTAATTAATTGTATTGACAAAAAATGGACATTTCTATTAAAATTCCACCTAAATTCATCTCAATTGTTTTTTATTTTTAAATTTAATAATTAAGGAAACTGAAATGTAATTAAACGTTAATTCTTGTTTTTGGACTATTTTTTAATAACCTTATCAGATATGTAATTTCATAGCTTTCCAATATATTTTTTTACATAACAAATAATTACTTTTCTGTTTAAATTTATCTCTATTTAAAGTTAGGTATCAAAAAACATTAACAAAATGTTAGTCCGTTCTTCATGTGGTAGGAATATGTTGTAAAAACGTTTTAAAAATTCCTATAAAGGTGGTAAAATTGAAAAATCCCTTTCAAAACAGAAAGGTTTTCAATAATAAAATCTTTACCGGCTACAGGTGCTGGAAATTTTCAAAATTTAAGTAAAGGGTGTAGGGGAGGTGTGATACACTTTTTAAAAAATAATAATTATTTATAACCCTTAACAAGCTTCTTTTCAACTATTTTTTTGTCTTTTCCGATAAAACGATCTTTTAGTTATTAATTAAAAGTGCAGTGATTTTATAAAATAAACATTAAAAAAATATTTTCCAATTAATTTCAATGGCTACTATTGTGTCAAAGCTGCCCACTACTGAAGAGAATCTTGCAAGGGAGATTTGATGAATTGTTATTTAAACTGAAAAAAGAAATAAAGACAGTCCAATTTGTGTCATAATTTTTTAATGATAAATTTTGAAATGTTTTATAAAATTTAAAGAGAAATAAGATTAACACTTTTTTTAAAGTTATAAGTTTATTATTAGTTTTTTGTAAAAGTACTATTAAGGCATTTTTTAGAAAATAGATAATGAAAAAAAAACATAGTAATTTTGCTGCAAGAAAATAAATACAATGAATATTGCTGATTTACAAACAATTTAACATCAATTTAGTATATTTAAGCTTTCATTAAAATAATATAAAAAACATAACTTTATCATTTTTTTAAGTAAAGTTGGGTGAATTAATGTGTTTTCACTTTGTCTATGCTAAATTAGTGAGAAAAACCTTTTCAGTTATTTTCACTTACTGTTAAATGATTGCCTCTAACACGGTGCACAAAGCGAACTAATCATACATCACCGCACTGCTTTTCTGTGTAACCTGGATTATGTTTAATAGCATTTTTAGAAAAAAAAGACGCGATAATTCTGAAATTACAATTAAATAGATTAGATTATATAAGTCAGTATCCTCATTCTCAGAATTATCTGATGAATATTCTATTTTTTCTACTGCTTCTATTATTAAAATAATAAAAAAAACATAACTTTATCATTTTCCTAAGTAAAGTTGGGTGAATTAATGTGTTTTCACTTTGTCTATGCTAAATTAGTGAGAAAAACCTTTTTAGTTCATTTCACCTACTTTTAAATGATTGCCTCTAACACGGTGCACAAGGCGAACTAATCATACATCACCACACTGCTTTTCTGTGTAACCTACATTATGTTTAATAGCATTTTTAGAAAAAAAAGACGCAACAATTCTGAAATCACCACTAAATAGATCAGTCAGCATAATCATTCTCAAAATTATCTCATGAATATTCTATTTCTTCTACTTCTTTAAAAAAATTCACAGCCCTTTTTTTGCTGCTATGCTTTTCGTTATTTATCTCTAAATTTAAATTATACATCAAGCTTCTTTTTTTTTTTAATCGACAGGCATATCGATCATTATTGAAGTTTTACTGTGCGTTTTCCATCATTTGTAGTTAAAGCTGTTTTCTTGGAATAAGATCTCATATGCTCGGGAGTCTTGTAAACTTGACAGTAGATAATGTGTATATTCATGTAGAAATTTTTGGTGTCGTATCAGTTGATAACTGATGCATATTTAACTCACAGGATTTGTGTAGATGCTGAGTGCTACTCAGCACCAAAAGATGCTAAGTGTGATAAAATAGGTAAAATCTAAACAGTTAAGATCAAAAGGAGAAATTCCAGTCTTTTTCAATCCAGAAAAATTTAAATATTTGTTTCACTAAATTATGTCAGAAAAGCTTTATTATTTAAACCTCCTCACCAATTACTGTAGCTTTTGGTGTAAAACAATAATAAATATTACAGTCATATATTAGTTTAAGATTAAAAAAAAAAACATTAAATTTGAAATATACAAGTGTATCGTTTCTTCCCAGTAATAATATAGCATTTCTCCTTCTCATGCCTTACAGAAATTCCATTACTTTGTATAAATACATTTTAAAAATGAAAATCTACTTTATAAAAAGCTTTATGAGCTTTATAAATAAATAAAAAATAATACAACGTAGTAGCTACACAGTCATATTAGTTATGGAAGAAAACCTGTATTTGAAAAAAAATTACAATGACATTCTTTTTCAATCCAGAAAAATTTAAATATTTGTTTCACTAAATTATGTCAGAAAAGCTTTATCAATTAAACCTCCTCACCAATTACAGTAGCTTTTGGTGTATAACAATAATAAATATTACAGTCACATATTAGCTTAAGATTTAAAAAAACGTTAAATTTGAAATATACAAGTGTATCGTTTCTTCCCAGTAATAATATAACATTTCTCCTTCACACGCCTTATCAGAAATTCCATTACCTTATATAAATACACTTTTAAAATAGAAATCTACTTTATAAAAAGATTTATGAGCTTTATAAATAAATAAAAAATAATACAACGTAGTAGTTACGCACTCATATTAGTTATGAAAGAAAACCTGTATTTGAAAAAAAATTACATCGACATTCTAAAATTCTTTAAATTTAAAGGAATACTGAAGTTGGGGGGGGGGTCACCTGTCATCAAAAGTAACACTGTCTCATAATAAATTACCAAAAAAAATTGGCCGCGCTACGAAAATTAGACCGAGAGTTATAAGCATTTTATCTTTTTTGACCCTCACCGTGGGGGTCTCCTGTCACCAAAAATTAACACTGTTTCATAATAAATTACCAAACAAAATTTGGTGGCGTTACGAAAATTAGATCGCCAGTTATAAGCATTTTAAATTTTTCGATCCTCACCATTGGGCGGGTTTCCCATCACCAAAAGCTACATTATCCTACCTTGTTTTATCTTAAGACCATTCTTTTCTATACACATTCTCTCAGGAATTTTTATTATTGAAGCTATAGATTTATAGTAACTGAAATATGAAATATAAGTTTGAGACTTGATATCTTCTAAATATCTGAAAAATACCGCGTTAATGTCTACCGAAGTCTACCGAAGGATACCATGCCAAAGTCTGCCGAACTAAAACGATGGTTAGCCGAGTGTTAGGTTTTTTTCGTTACGGAATTTCTAAATGTTTCTCGTTACGGAATTTCTACATTCGGTCGCTGCGCTCAAAGCCCGCGATAAAAGCTATGCAATAGCTTAAAATGCCATATTCTTAAAATCTGCTCATCACTTTTCTCTCGACTTTGTGCGATTATCTCTAGTCATTATATCAATTCCCATTATTTTATTTTATTTACAACAATTGTAATCTTATCGAAGAAACTTCTTTCAAATCATTAAAATTTAAAATAAAATAAAAATCTTAAAAAAAAAAAATACACATATATGTGGTCTCCAACAAACTGATTGTCTTTATCCATTTTTCGAACTAGCCGATCGCAGCTGGTCAGTTAGTTTACAACATTCTTAACCCATTCTATAAATGGCTTATTTCGAGTTCTGGATATTTTTAAATCATCAATAAAAGGGTCAATTGTATTACCTACAATATAGTATGACGATGAATACCATGAGGACCATGGATCCTAATATATTCTTTAATTTTTTACCTAAAGCACTTCCTATATAAAAAAAATATGTTAAATTAATGAATAATATAATGATAAAAACCAACATAAAGTTGTTTTCGAAATGCATTAAATTCAGTGAAATACTAAATAAGTTGTGATAAATTTTATAACTAAGTTTTGATAAATTTTATATCACAATTTATATTAATATTCCTGTGTGATTATACACTGGTGTGTAAAATTTAAGGACGAGTCCCAAAATGCCGATTTTCAAGGGATTTTCAAGCGATAATTTTCACGCGAATATTCAAAAGGAAGTAATATAATTCGAATAGTTACTATCCATGCATAACAGCTAGTCAATATAACATCTCATTCAGGCCACACATGGTCACAAGAGTCACAGTCTCTACGGCGAAACAAAAAATAGGAAATTCCATACTTCTCTTTTATGAGTCACAAATGACTACTATATGTGACTCCCATGACAGGTCATTGCGACTGCTGCTTTTTATCGAGTCACCAGGTGACTTTACAATATCGTTTTATTGAGACTCTCGTGTGGCCTGTCACATGGAGACTCAATTGCAAAGTCATTGTGAACGTTGCATTATGATAAATCACCAAATAAAGTCCCTTTAAAGTCACATGGGGACTTTTTGCAACTTTTTACAATGGTTACTTCACAGTAGGTTCTCCGTCACCATTTGACAAAGTCATGTGACAGAAAGTTATCAAGTGACTTTAATGTGACATTATTTAGTGATTTATCATAATGCAACATTCACAATGACTTTGAAATAGAGTCTCCAAATGACAGTCACGTGAGAGTATTAATAAAATAACATTATAATGTCAAATTGTGACTCGACACAGTGACAGTGACCTGTCAGTGGACTCACATATAGTAGTCATTTGAGAGTCATAAAAGAGACGTATGGAATTTCCAATTTTTTGTTTCGCCGTAGTGACCGCGACTCTTGTGATCATGTGTGACATGAATGATATATTATATGGACTAGAAGATGCAAAGATATTAATTATTCGATCATATTACTTCCTTTTGAATATTTACATGAAAATTATCGCTTGAAAATCCCTTGAAAATTGGCATTTTGGGACTCGTCCTTAAATTTTGCACACCAGTGTATATGCGTCTCTGCATGTATATATATATATTATACAGGGTGATTCAGCTCGTCGGTGACAAACTTTAAGGATCGATAGAGCACACCTAGACGAACATTTTTGAATAGGGAATGTAGGGTCCCTGACGCGATGGTAAGGCGCTAGGCGCTTTCGAAAATTTGGGTGCCGAAATTCGAAACGTCATAAAAACTAGGGAAATGGTTAGATTTTCTTGCTTGTTGCGTCGAAATGATTCTGTTTGTTTAGACTTTCTTCAGTACCAATTTGATAAGCGTATCTCTTAAAACATGGATAGGGGGCGCTGCAGACTTTGGAGAGCTAGACAACAACTTTAAGCCCGTTATTTTGATAATTTAACACATGCTCGCCAAAGTTTATACTCTAACTTAAAGTTTGAACCCAAAAGTAGAGCCCTGCAAAAAGCGTAAGAGCCGGAATAAAATGTCAAAGTACAGGGTTGTCGAAACTCGAAGGCTCCTAAGAGATAAACAAACAGATTTCTTGACTTATGGCATGCATTTTCATGATTCTGTTTGCTGGGGCTCTCTGAAACTCAGTTGAACGGTACAAAAAGAAACATCGATAGGGGGCGCTTTGGGCAAAAAACATAATTCGTTGACATTTCGGACGCTAACTGGAAACGGGGCGCTACGATCAGTTAGTAATAATGAAAACACATTTTCTACCTCTGCTCAACACTTCTGAATAAATTTAGACCAAAAACATCAATGATACTGGAAATTTATTTACAAAAAATAACACTACAGAAGATGCTCGAAATTTCGACCTTGGGCCATGATGCAGGCTTCGCACCTCCGTCGCATTGAGGAGTGTGTGTTTCCAACAATGCCAGGAGTATCTCTGATCTGCCCTGCAGCTGCCACAATGCGCGCCACAAGTTCTTCAGCACTGCTGACAGGTGTATGGTATACCTCGGCCTTCAGGTAACCCCAAAGGAAGAAATCCAAGCAGGTGAGGTCTGGTGATCGGGCAGGCCAGTGAACTGGACCCCCACGCCCGATCCACCGCTGGCCATACCTTGCGTTTAGATGGAGACGCACGTCGTTCGTGTAATGGGCCGGAGCTCCATCGTGCTGGAACCACATCTGGCGACGCGAACCTTCGGGTACGTGCGCCTCCTCCAGAAGCTGCGGCAGCACTTGATCCAGGAAAATCAGGTAATTTCCACCTGTCAGCCGTTCAGGTAACAAATAAGGGCCAATGAGGCAATCCCCCAGTATGCCGGCCCACACATTTACTGAGAAACGCTCCTGGGCTGCTCGGCTTCTGGTTTCATGTGGATTTTCATCACACCACACATGACTGTTGTGGGCGTTCCACATTCCCTCCCGGCTGAAGGTGGACTCGTCCGTAAACAAAATGCTGTTTACAAAACGGGGATCCCTGGATCTCATCGCCAAGTACCATCTTGAGGATTCCACTCGAGGGCCAAAATCCTGCTCTCTGAGCAACTGCACCCGCTGGATGTGGTAGGGGTGCAGATTCCGGGAACGTAAGATGCGCCACGCAGTTGCTTGCGAAATGCCAACATGTCTGGCGATATCTCTCATGCTAAGACCTGGGTTGTCCTCAACCAGGTTAAGCATAGCCTCTTCGTTGTCGGGGGTGCTCACTGATCGCTCCCGTTCAGGCCTGCCTCCGTCGAAAGATCCCGTTGTGGACAACCTCTGGTGTACTCGAGCGAAGAAGGCATGGCAGGGGATTTGCCTGTTGGGGTAACGCTCGGCGTACAACCGCTGAGCGGCTCGTCCATTACAACCAGCAGCGCCATACACCAAATGCATGTCAGCCAATTCAGAGTTTGTGTACCGTTCCATCCTACTTCCGATCTGCAGACAAGTAACCCGAAGCTTAAGTAGGTACCGCACGTTCAAAAGACGTGTCTGCGCATACAACTACGTCATCTCGCGTTGTCGTCTACGCATTACGTATCTTTTGCATATCGATATGGTACGATATCTTTTGCATAAATCAGCAAAAAGCACCTTATGTAAATTTTATTGCGCGCATTGTGCATGATTGAAACCAGCTATGTTTGTTAAAAAAAAAAAAAAAAACTGCAGTTTTAATAGCTTCTTATGATAAGTAAATTACTCTCTTGTTTTGTTTCTAACTGATCGTAGCGCCCCGTTTCCAGTTAGCGTCCGAAATGTCAACGAATTATGTTTTTTGCCCAAAGCTCCCCCTATCGATGTTTCTTTTTGTACCGTTCAACTGAGTTTCAGAGAGCCCCAGCAAACAGAATCATGAAAATGCATGCCATAAGTCAAGAAATCTGTTTGTTTATCTCTTAGGAGCCTTCGAGTTTCGACCACCCTGTACTTTGACATTTTATTCCGGCTCTTACGCTTTTTGCAGGGCTCTACTTTTGGGTTCAAACTTTAAGTTAGAGTATAAACTTTGGCGAGCATGTGTTAAATTGTCAAAATAACGGGCTTAAAGTTGTTGTCTAGCTCTCCAAAGTCTGCAGCGCCCCCTATCCATGTTTTAAGAGATACGCTTATCAAATTGGTACTGAAGAAAGTCTAAACAAACAGAATCATTTCGACGCAACAAGCAAGAAAATCTAACCATTTCCCTAGTTTTTATGACGTTTCGAATTTCGGCACCCAAATTTTCGAAAGCGCCTAGCGCCTTACCATCGCGTCAGGGACCCTACATTCCCTATTCAAAAATGTTCGTCTAGGTGTGCTCTATCGATCCTTAAAGTTTGTCACCGACGAGCTGAATCACCCTGTATATATATATGTGTGTGTATTCAAAAAATGCGTGAAAAGTACCCTAAAGTATTAATAGAGATTTCAATACTATATTTCCAAAAAATTTAAAAAGAATTTTTGGATTTCTTAAATGTAAATTTAAAAATAATAGCCATTTTTGTTCAATAGACAACAGTTTTGAAATTTTAAACAAAAAGTATTTTAATCCTCTTTTTATGAAAGTATTTAATATTAAAAATCTGTTTAACAAGAAAGTATTGACTGATTGCATGAAATTTTGAAAAAAAAATGTATTTTATGTGTTAAAAAAAGTTTTAATATTAATAGTGATGTTTCGTAAACTTATGTCATTTTTGTTTCTATAGAATTTTGTTACTTTCAGAAATAGCATTTTCAATCAATCATATGGAATTGGAAAGAGAAACAATTACTCTAGTGCATCAGCAAATTTGTTCCTATTCTATTATCAATATAATTATTCTTTAAATATAATAAGCAATTGAATATTCACAGATATATTGATTACATTTGAATTTATAACTTCGATTTTAGCACTGATTCTAATAAAATTTACCAATGCTTTTTTCAAATTAAATAATGCTCATGCTAATAATAACAGTGCAAATTTTCTTGACCTTTTTTTTTTTTTTTTTTTTTTTTTTTTTTTTTTTTTTGCATTTCATAAAATAGCTATTGGCATTGATCTTTACGTTAAAAGAAATAGCTTTGATTTCAATACATTTAGTTTTGATAAATTTAGTTCTGATTGGTTCTTCAATGTACAAAAGTTTTTTTTTAATACAATTTAAATCAATCTATTAGCTTTAGAAAAATAAGTAAGAATGTGTTTCCATTAAATAAACATATTTATAAGTTTTTGACTAATCTTCCTTACTAAAAATAGTTACTCATGTAAATTTCAAGCTGTTTTATAAATTTACCGTTTAAGAATTGCCAGGACTTTAGTTTGGAGGCGTAAACTAAAATGGTGGTAGTTTTTGGAGCTTATTGTATGATGTGGTTATCTCAAAGGACAGCGATAGATGTTGTAACGTTGTGAAAAAAATACAGACTTATATATGATTAGTATCAATATTTGACTGATGAAATGGAATTGTTGTGTAAAATTTCAAATTTTTGTCAAGTCACTTGTGAATGCATATTTCCAAATACAAACTTTGAGTTTTTAGTGTTATCTGTGTATGAAAGGTTGGTATAGTTGGAGATGGGGCACTCGTTTGCATTTTACTTTTTAAATTCTTTTAGATTTCTTAAAATGCTTAAAATATTGAAACATATAAACCTTTATTTCATTCGTTATGTCTTACATTGGTTTGTTTTTGATTTGTAATAGATTTTGGTAATTTTATTAATTGACAAAAATATTTTTCATTTTTAACTCTTATGAGTTATGTAAGGATGTCTTATCAGGAGATATCAGACTATAGCACTTTATAACTCAATGTGAAATAATGGGAGGAATATATAAAACCTTTCCGTCTGATGATAAATAAGGGCATATTGTTTAGCTATTGACATTGATATGTTGTTATGCTAAAATTTTTATTTTCTTGTTCTTTTTTTAATTTCATATTTTATACACCTGCTATTTAAGATATTTTTCATACAATTTATGAATATTTATGTTCGCATTTTTGAGAGCTACTTTAGTGCCCACATTTTCAATAAATAACATATTTAAAATTGATGTATATGGATACATATCTTAAAAATAGCTTTATATATATAAGTGTATGAGCATAAATTTGTAAAATTATATATATATATATATGATCATTTAATAACATTAAATATAACTTGTTATCATAAAAAATGCTTTTATTGTCAAAAAATATGATAAATAATAAATTTATAAAAACTCTTGCATGGTTCAATAAAAATATTCTTTGCATACTTTTCTTTCTCATAATATTCTATATTTTACTTTTTCTGAAACAATTTCTGCTTTCTTCATTTGAGTTCTACTACCTTATTTTTTCCAATAATATTGATAATGATACAGAGAAATAAAAAGATTCAAAATAATAGTACAATTCGATGCGAAGAAAGACTGAGTCAGCACAGTTTTGAGCATCTCTCTCTCTAGCTTTGTTAGAATGCCACGGATTAACGAACGCAAATATCAAACAAGTTAGAATCAGCTTTGAAGGAATTTCGAATGAAAATCATTTTCTTTATTCCTGATCATACTGAATTTACATTCCAGTATTGCTTCGTAGTCAGATTTTAAATTAGCCTGTATTCATAAAGAATTTTCCTTTTAATCTTTCGGAAGATTTAATATTTCAATTGATTTCCTTTGTGAGCTAATTCATTTTTTATTTTGCAGATAGTCTGATCTTTTTGAGTTATCCGATTACGATTGGAGTCATTTTTCTAATCTGCTTTTCGCACATTTTTTTTTTTTTTTTTTGTATTTACGGTGTAATATAACATATAATAATTTAAATAGATATATGTATATGTGTGTGTGTGTAACATCTATGCATATTTTTTAAAATTTTTGAAGAATTTTGCTAATTTTTTAGCATTTTTTTATGGAAATGGCCAGGTTTCTAAAAAAACAAGAAATGCATACATCTTTTTTCAATATATGCGAGTTAGACACTTTTGAGGGTAATGAACTAAAAAATATATCAAATTTTAATATACTAAAATGTACAAGAGATACAACTGATTACATATTATATATATAAAACCCCTCCGTGTACGACGATTCCGGGGACAACCCATCCACGAGAAAAAGAAACTTATTGCAACTGCGTCCACATTAGGCTTAACTATTCCGAGCTGTTCACAAATATTCTAATTGTTCAACTTATGAAAATATACATGTGAAAGATTTATTCATTACTCACTTTCTTTAAAACCTACAAAAACTTTTTAATTATAATGTTTAAGTTCTAAATAAAACAACCAGCAATTACGGAAAAAAGAAACCAAACAAACAATGTAAGCAAATCAATACTGTTGCCATTCAAGAATGACAAATTCCGTGATTGAATCTTTAGAATGACTCCTTTGTAACATCACCACTCAGGAATGATCGGGCGCTCTCGGGATCTATGCGCGCTGAGCGCGCACGCTCAGGAGTCAGGTACATGGAGTGAAACTTACAGCGGAATAGTACTCGGTAAAACACCTGAGCTTGCGCGCGAAGCACGTGTATCTCCCGAACACGTTCATTGTTTACTCTTTATTGTTGACATTTGCTTTCGATCTTATAGAGTGTTTTCTTTTAAGTATTAGCTAAAAAATTGGCCACAATAGGAAATTTTTTTATACATTTTAGATATTTTTATTATTTTCTCTCAGTATTTCTCGATATTTTTTGGCTGCAGTTTCAGAATATAATCTTTTATAATTGATTTTTTTGCCTTACTTTATTCTTTTAAAATTTATGTATTTACGATTTGTTCATTGCAAACCCCATCATCCACCAGACAGTTTTGTTATAGTTTTAAATGCAAATTTCTATTAAAATTTTCTTTTTTTTTTAAATAGATTTTTTTCTCCATGTTTAATCGCTGTATTTTTTTAAATTGTTTAAGCCTATAGTGACTGATTGACCACAGTTGTAATTTTTTATCATCCCTTTAAAAATGGAGACACGTCATTTTGACGGGCTGTCTTCTAGTAATTAATAGAATTAATAAAATTAATAGAAAATTTCAGTAATTTTACGTGTAATTCTTTAATAAAAAGCTATATATCAACAAATAATTCTCTTAAAGCTAATTTTTTAGTTCATTACACTCTAAAAGTTATGGAAAAGCTCAATGAAACATTTTATGATTATAGGGTGATAAAATTTTGAGTTAGAGCAATAGTTGTTTATCTTTCTCGATAAAAATCCATTATCTAAGAATAGTTTAAAGTTTACAATTTCAGTTTAAACTACGTCTTCTGCTTTTTTTAACACGTTCGCTGCCGCTTACGTGAAGATGTGATGATCGTCAATGCCGCACTATAGAGGTGGGTTTTTCCCAGAAGCCGATTTACTTTTAAAAACAAAGAATCAGTGAAAGATTTTCCCGCGCCTGCGCGTGACTGGCTATTGGACATCACCCCACATCACGCGCTGGCTCGTGAGCGGCAGCGAACGTGTTAAAAAAAGCTCTAATAGGTGTGCTCTTGATTTCTAATAGTAGTACAGAAAAAAAAAGGTTTAGAAAAAGAAATTTTCATTCTATAAGAAATTCAAATAAAACAAATTGCGCATTTTCTTCTAGTTGACGTTTCAAACGTTCGCAGATACCTTAAACAATGGAAGAATTTGGAAATCCCGTGATCGCAGAGTTAGAAAAAAATATGTAAATCAATAGTAAAAAATCATACAAAAAAAAATGAACTTGATGTGACTAGACTTGGCAAGCCGAAAATATGATTAATTAAAATAACTATTTTTTTAACTATAATGTTTTAACGCTATTGCAGATATTGACCACTCTCAGAGTACTTTATAAAAATCATCTTTAACTTTTGGGGGAGGAGCGACCGGTAGCCATGCTACGTGAGGTGCTTGCAAATATTTATTATTAGAACAAGTTTTAATTAATGGGAATTTTACCTTATTTAATTGAAGCATTTTCGTTATTCTACTGCGGAAAACAACTTATTTTGGAAAACTGGCGGTAAAGTGAAAAAAAAAGGAAAAGTACTCTTGTCACAAAAGGGTTAAGATAAAATTTTTATCTCAAACTGCATTCTGCCAAAAATATCTCTCATATCTATTTTAATCCGCACTGATGTAGTGTATTATTTTTTATATTTTCATCAAGTATTTCATCATCTCAGCAGTTACTTTTGTTATAATCTACATGTGGAAATGATAGTATAGGTCCATGCACTTCATGTTATATTTTCATTATTATTGTTTCTATTTCTTGTATTTAATAATGAGAAGTTTGTTAATTATCATTGCACCGTTGGCGATTTTTTTATTATTTTAAACACATATTCTACGTTTTACATTTCCAACCAAATTTGTGTATTAAAATAAAATAATACTAAAAAAAAATAAAATGTTTTAACATACTTTGTGATGAAGTGTACCTAATAAAGGCACTCAGGTGTTTTGAGTGAGATCGCAATGTTCTAACATGTGTGGTGTAATCGACCTAAAGTTAACTGCGGTTTTCTGAGTTTTTATGCAAATTTCTTGCTCCGTCTAGAGTTTGCAATGTATAAAAGCTGTAAGTTGTGAGTTGGAGGGTGTGTGTGGTGAGGTGAGCTGGGAAGAGCATCCAGCGACGAGTAGTAGAGCTGACCTGTGAATAATGACAGTAGAGAGCCTCAGTACCAGAGTTCGGTAGGAGTTATTTCTGAGTAATTTTGCTCTGTGGTTGTTTAAAATAAAGTAATTTGTGTTGCCACGGGCTGTTCATTTACGGGTTAGTAAAAGTAATCAGCGACCTGAACAGAAGAGCCGAATTAGTGATTTGAGCCGGACTTAGTTGTAATGTAAGTACAAGCTAAAATTTATTCTCATAGTAGTGTGCATAATTGTCCAAAATACCGAACTTTGTTCCACTCCCCGTTCCCCAATTACAGTAAATAAAAGTTTTGCGTTTTTAATACCACCCAGAATATGTCTTCATTAGACCGACACATCACAACTTTCGAAGTGTTCTAATACGACATTTTCCAAACTTCTCCGAAAACTCTTCCTTACCTTATTTTTATAGAAATATGAATTGAATTGTATGCAAAATTACTGCTTTTGTTAGATTACAGAAAATGACATTTCTTTAAATTTAATCTAAATTTATTAGTATCGGTACTTTTAACATTATTAACTTAAAAGAAGTTTTTTCTCAAAATTAGCAAGAAAACATGGTTGAAAAGGAATGTGGAAATTGGTAAAATTTCACATTTATTTTCCTATAAATTTATAGCGGTAGCTATTTTATTTCTCTTCTATATCTTGGTCAAGTGTCGGTTTTTCGCGAAAACAGTAAATCTTTACAGAATTTCAATAAGAAATAATTTAACCTTTTGCTGCACAATGTGCCATAATTTTCATACACCTAAAAACTCTACAATTCCCATTATATGCCATGAATTTTGCCAATATGATCCCTATAACTGATCTAGAACAATCCAAAGTTTGTCGTAAAGCTTATTTTATCCATTTCAGAAGGCTGCATTTGACAAAAAATTTGAATTCGTCTTTCGGAAACAAAATAATAATAATAATATTAATAATAATAACACAATTGTAATTTCACAAATTAAATGAACTATTTGGAAAATGATATTTTCAAAGACTAAAATTTTAAAGACTTGTCAATAAATTCGATATTTAAATTAATAATAATAATAAACATCATTTTTATGATGATGATAACGAGTTATACAGGGTGGTCATAGAAAAATGTGCCGATATATCGAACTCTAGCTGCCGGACCATTCAACCGATCGAGATAAGATTTTAGATATAGTTATTCACAGGTATGACCTCGATATTCTATGGCAACAAACAGGCGCTCGTGGTTACGGTTATAGCGACAGAAACTCGAAATTTTCAAATGGCGATGCCCATTTTTTCCCTCGCGAAATACTCTGCGCATGCTAAAACCTTAAAGAGCGTTGGAACGTTGCGCGTATCGCAATAAACGGACTCGTTATGCTCGCTCAAAAACACCTCTGCGAACGACCAAAACAAACACGATTACGGCACACGAAGGAAGTTTGCATATGACAGAAGCAAAATACCAATTACGGAACGCCGTTTGCAAGATAGTCAGCGTAAAAAAAGCATAAAAGTGGGATAGGAATGTTAGGTTTTCAGTCAGGAGCTTGCACATGCCGACGAAATGATTCTTCCAGCGAAAGTTCATGGTGAATTTGTGAAACACTATTATCAGAAAGGAATGAATGCTGCTAAAACCTTGCGTGTTTACCGTCTAAACCATTGCCAAATGCTTTGCCCATGTAGCCCGGAAGCTCTTTGTGATTTCATAAATAATTTCGAAGAATCTGGCAGCAGTTGTGGTAGAACGCGATGCAGACGACCAACTCTACCTGAGAATACTGTTATGGAAGTGCATCACCTAGTGATTGCAGGACACACGCAAAACTGTAAGAGGTGCATCTCTTGTATTGGATACACAGAAATAAATGGTGCTAAAGCTAGTGTGCTCTTTAATTCGCATGTTTCTTTACCTGTACCAGCGCCTCCAAATGATGAAAGTATGCGATCATCAACAACGTATAGGTTTTGCTAATCAATTTCTTATCAAAGATGATGGAGGTAAGGACTGCCCTCTTCACTTATTATGGACAGACGGGGCACATTTCACCTTAACTGACAATTTCAACGCGAAAAAATGTGCAGTGGAGAGACATGAATTCCCACGCTGTGGCGCTCCTACCTTTACACGACATGAAAGTTACTGCGTGGTGCGGCATTGCATGCACAATCATTAACAAGCCGTATTTTTTTAGGAAGTGATACCAAAGGGATTTGTAGCTTGTTCTGTAACAGGCTCCCGCTATACGGCAATGCTGCAAAATTATGTCATACCAGAATTATTGCAGTGAACTGGCTTGGAGTGTTGTAAACAGTGTTTGGTTAATGAATCTGCGTCATATGCAAATTTCTTCTGCGTGCTCCGATCGCATTTTTTTTTTCGGGAGGACGGCGTTTAAAGAGCTGTTTTTTTGTGTGTATAACGAGTCCGTTTCTGGCGACACACGTACGGTTCCAACACTCTTTAGGTTATTCGCATGCGCTGATCATATTTCGACGGGAAAAATTACCGTTGCCATTGGAAAATTTCGAGTTTCTGTACCTATAATTGTAACCGTAAGCACCACTTTTTTGCCGTTCACAGGATCGCGAGCTCATATCTTATAACTATATCTGAAATCTCACCTCGATCGGTTGAACGGACTAGTCGCTAGAGCTTCATATATCGGCAAAGTTTTTTTTATGACCACCCTGTATATTGCGTACGTCATGCATATTAAACTTTTATATTCTCACGCCAATGCTTAAAAAACAGTAATTTATAACAGTAATAAAACTTTAAATTATTAAAATGTGCATTTTTATTTCATAGAGTTAATCAGACTGACTTCTGAACGCATCATAATGCATACAACATGGATTGAACATTAATATTCCTTGACTCATCCTAAACAAATTTTAAATGAAATTTCAATTCTACATTTTTTTGAACGGCAATTTTTTTAAACTTCTAAAGATCGCACATTTAAAATTTTTACACCGTTGTGTAAAGAAAAAATGCATTTTTATCGCGGAAACGGAAGTATTCCAATTTTGGACATTAAAAATGGACCAATCAGAAAACGAATAAAATAAAATATAGAAAAGTTCCATTTTTGGACATTAAACATAGACCAATGTGAAAACGAATAAAATAAAATAAGTTGCGCTATTCAATCAATAAAAAGATTCGCATATACTACAGAGGACAACAACTATTTTCCAAATCATTACAAAAATCGAAGAAACAATTAAGACAACATTTACCGTTGTTATTTTTATTGAATACTTAAACTATTGTTATAAAGAAAGTTACAGATTGTTAAAGAAGGTAAAATTATTTAATTGAAGCCTATTTAATAGTAAAATATAGCGAAACAATATTTAAAATTCCCGACATTTTATATTTTATGTATATATTGATAAGTATATTTGGTATTTTTTGTGTATAAGGTATATAAAATACCAAATGTTAGCAGAAAAATTTATTTATTTTACTATTTTCCCATTATCAGACTGATATATGAATTTCAAATATTTCTTTTTCCATAAAAGTAATAAAAAATGCATTGAAGGATTAATTATGTCAAACTTAATTATACCTAGTTTATTTTGTTCATATCTTTTTTTTTTTTTTTTTTTTTTTTTTTTTTTTACTATTGATTTACGTAAAAATTTTCAGTTTCGCAATGACGAGATTTTAAGTGTCATTGGCTGACGTACTATTAAAAGCACATTATAAACGATTATGTCAGTATTATTCTAATTTTAATACTGCATATTAGGCTAATTTATTTTCAGAGATTTTTTTAATGATTATATTTTGCCACCAACTTTTTCTTCCTTTTTTAAACCTTTCAGATGCGATTTGTTATCCGTATTGATAACAATATTACTTTTACATTAATGATTATAATAGCATCGATCCTAGTAGACTCATTTTAGTTTAAAAATTACCTCATGGTCTGAAATCTAATGAATGTACTTATGTTTTGTACTATTGAATTTATATTTATATGATAATGGGCTGACGAATAGTTTTTCGAGACGTTTGAAAACTACCATATTACAGCAGGTTTTAACAGATATTGAAACTTAATATTGTTTTATTAGTTTTATCGACATGATTCATTCAGAAAAAAACTGTATTTTAAATTTGAAGAATAAAATGTATGTTTTTAAAAATGGAATTGCAAAGGGGGCAAAGAGAATTAAGCAAACGTATTAGTATTGCTATTACTAAATGTATATTTTTAATAAATTTATTATAAGAAAGGCATAGCTTTATACTATCATTTCTTTATGTAGAAAATAATTAAGTAATTGGTAAGATAAAATGCCACAGATGAAATAACATGTATATATGTGTACTGTAGTATTTGATAGTACACTATACACGAAAGGGTTAAAAATCGGAAGAATTATTGAACGAGAATAAATTACACAAATTATAATCCTCTGAAAAAAAATTTACGTTTTTTTTTTTTTTTTTTTTTTTTTTTTTTTTTTTTCCCTTTCAGCTTAATAACTTAAGAAAATAAAATAAATTTCATGCTTTATTTCAATTTTGCCTCATCAGCAATGTTCCAAATTTAGATTCCAGATAAACAAAATGTATAATTATTTCGGAAAATAGCCTGATTGAGCTGTTTTAGCTTGCTCGAATATATTTTTTCATTTTTGCATAAATTTAGATTGAAATATGTAGCGTATTTGTTTCGTTTCAATATATTCATTTTTTAAGTATGAAAAAGGAAAAAAAATAGAGGGTTTTTTTTATTTATTTAATTTTTCGAAACGACACACTTTACTGTATGGAAATTTCTTCTTCTCTCTTTTTTCATTAAAGATACTTCCTTTTCAATAAACTTTTGACAAAAATATATAAAATAATATAAACGAAAAATAAATTCAGATGCAAATGAAAACAAAAAAAGGTCCGAAGTATTTTTCTTTTAACCCTGAAATCTTCTTCATTTGTTACAACGACACAAATTAATGAATACAAATATCAAACTCGTTGTAAAAATCTTGGAAAGAATTTTGAATGCAAATCGTTTTTTTTTTTTCTTGTTGATTGTACTGATTTGTATTCTAGTTTTTTCTTCTAAGATTCTTGATTTGTCTGATTTTGATCGTAAATTTATTCTATTTGCATGTAGAATTTACAATTTAATCTTGAGGAAGATTGTAAAAGACCGTGTTTCATATGCATTTTAAACAGGATAAAGTATTTTAATCGCATTGAACACAAATCATAAACAATGTTAATTATTAAATACTAAAGTAGTAAAGTAATAAAAACTTATAAAAATTTAAATTAAATGTAAAAATATTAAAACCAAAACTAGAATAATACTCAAATATTCCTTTTAATGCTTTGAATTCTAGACATATGAACAAAATAATCATACATATATTCACATATTAGTGTCACATTAGAGTGAAAACATTACTGTCTTTAAGTTTTCAAACAGACTACGTAGAAAGTCACTCTGAAAAAGTCACAAGGAAAGGGCGTAATGATGGCGTAATGGCGTAAATAAGACTCTCAAATTTCATTGTAAATTCAATGGTCCAAGTTCACATACCACTGAGAACTTCTGTGGTATTTAAATTGTGCAGTATAACTCGAAGGAGGAATTGAGATATGGCATTTGCGAGGCATAATGCATTTTGTCTCCTTGGCAAGTTCCAAATCACATAAATTCTTTACGACAATGTTGCAACGAAATCAATAAATCAATAGAAACTTAATCGACAGGTTACATTTTAATTTACAAAAAATCTTCCCTGCTCTTATCATTTTCTCCCAGTACACATGAATAAAAAATCAACAGATTATATTACAAGTAGAATAATTTTAGAACATTCCATTTATGTATATATTAACCATTTAATTAGATAAAATAAATATATTATTATTTATGAGTGGTTACATATTTTATTTAGACAATTCCAATATCATTCCTGTCATTTTGTGCAATGGTGTGTACATTAATTTGGGAAAAAAATACATAAATTGATAAAAACTCTTTTTCAAGTTTATTGACTGCAAAAATCTCTCACTAAAAAGATTACGGAAAATCTTCGTGCACATCTTTCTCTGGAATCGTTTTTAATTTAATTCTTACAAAAATGTATGCATGAAGTTACGCATTCGAACAGGGAAAATTCATGGCTTTCTATAGTGATTTATACAATTACCATCATTTTGTAGTGTTTTTGATCATGTTACTCTCACTGTATCCAATTCTGACAACTTTGATTTAGTTTGTTTCATAAAGAAGATATTGCAGTAACATTTTATGATTTCTTTGGCAATATAGTAATACATATCTGGTGCATATTTTTCTATATTTCGATTTTATATATTACTGTTATAGATGGAATTTTTCATTTCTCTAGATAAAATTGTGTTTATCATATGATATATTTCTGTACTTTCCTATATTTTTTATATAAAATAAATGAAAATATTGAAAAAAATTTCTCACAATATGTTAATGAAAATCTGTAATTTAATTTAGTGTGATTTTTAAAAAGACCATTTTAATGAATTGAAACGTAATAAATAAATTTTTAAATAAAACTCCACTGCATTTAATTTGATTAAAGTTTTATTAAGTTTCCAGAAGACATTGAAACATTTATGCATATACACATGTATATATAAAGGTAATAATAAAAAAAAACTTCGCTTTATTCTAGATTAATTATTTCCAATATGTTTCTTAATATATAACTTATAGCCTGTACTTTGATAACATCTTAAGAAAGCAATTAAATTCAATGCCTCTAATATACACTATCTATAATTTCTTCTAGAAAACCTGTGAGGGAGTGACCTTTGTGATAAAGGCACTCTAGAATTTTTGTGAGATCGTGACGTCAATGATTTAACATGTGTAGCGTGGAAGCGACATCTATCATATCTTTTACTTTTACTTTCTTGAGCGTGTGTGTCTTCCTCGGTTTCTGCAGTTATGTCGCGGTTAGAAGAAATATGCAAATTTATAGTATCTCAATTTGCAGCATATAAAAGCTTTGAGTGTGAAGGAAAGTGGGCCTAGCGGCGCAACCCAGCTAGTGGTGTGTGTAGCGGCATAAGCTCGCTAATAGTGTGTGAAGAAGCAGTAAATTGAATTAGATTGGAGTTATAGCAAGTTATTATTGAGCCTCCAGTGAGATAGAAAGGAGATTTGCAGTGAGCCGCCAGCAGCATTTGCCGACTAAGTTCATTCAGAGCGGAGCTATTCGAGAAGTTCGCCGTTGGTAAGAGATAATTTGGTTACGTTGAGTATTTAAGACAATAAAGAGTGTGTTACAGCCACGGGCTGTCTAATAAAGCTTTTATGTAGCAGTTTAGCTGAAGTTTAAGTGAGGAGTTGATTCGAAGTGCCCCGACTGAGTCTAGTGCCGGAGCTGTGAGTATATTTATGAATTTAATCCTTTAGTATTGTGACTAGTGTTGAAATTAATGAACTGAACGCTCCACCTCCCCCTGACCCCTAACAGTATAAAAAAACTGGTTTTAACTTATATCTCGAGTTATGTATTCATTTCACCCCAACGTGCACCCGTTCGTTACAAATGGCGCCCAACAAAAAGTCGGACATTTTGAGCTTGTGCCACGAGTTTATTTTATGGGTGAAGGTAACATAAATGAATTTTTAATCAAATTGGATGATTATATTGTGTTTAATAATATAACTGAGAAGAATATATATATAGTACTTAAATGCTCACTCAAGGGCGAAGCATTTTTATGGTTAGCAAATATAGGAAAATTTTTGGTTAATGATGAAGCTAAAAGATTTGAGTAGACTGTTATTGAGCTAAAAAAGGCATTTCCTCCCGTTAAAGATAAGAGTATTTTAAGGAAAGGATTTTATTGCAATAAGCAGAATTTTTATGAATCAGCATCAAAATTTTAGCTGCGTAAGCTTGAATCGAAAAATAAGTTAGATTTAGATATCACATTTGACGAATTATTGGACATAGTTCTTCCTGTCTTTAATACGAATATACAGGACTATATCAAGATTAGAGCACCTAACAACTTTTCTGAACTGCACCAAATTTTATCGTCGTATGAGGTTCGGCATAGCTCGGATCAATGGGGTCACGGATAATTATTTGAGAAATGAGGGGGGATATGAATTTGAGAGGGGGACAGCGATTTATGCGGAATGATACGAGTAATGGTAGTTATAGATTTCGTAGAAATGTGTCTAATACTGGTAATGGTAATAGGAATTTTGGTGGTGTTATTAAGTTTAGAAGTGGTGATAAATATTAGGTAGCTTTCATTACAAAAAGTAAAAAGCTACCTATTGCAGCCGTCCGGAGGAAAGCACTTCCGGAAAATTTTGGTATATTTTCACCGATCATGACCCCCAGACCCCAAAACCACCCTCCGTTCAAATGTTGACATATATATATATATATATATATATAACCATATATATATATATATATATATATATATATATATATATATCTGATTTTTGTCATGCGATAACTAACGTATTTATGAACCGATTTGAATGAAACTTGGTATGTACGTAGTACATACAAATGTCTCGACCGAGTTCGTTGGTCAGCATCATCCGCCATTTTGTTTCAAAATGGCGGCCATTTAAAAATTTTTAAAAAATTTAAAATTTAAAATTAAATGCGAAAAAATTAAAAGTTGAAAAATATTTTTCTTTTACGTGTTAGAACTTAAAACAAAGATTCCAGAACACTTTTTTTTTGTCTATATCTTAAAAAATGATTGAGTTATAGCACTTTGAATTTTTCTTATGGCTGACATTTTGAAACGATCTGATTTTTGTCACGTGATAACACGTGTATTTATGAACCGATTTCAATGAAACTTGGTATATACATAGTACATACAAATGTCTCGACCGAGTTCGTTGGCCATCATCATCCGCCATTTTGTTTCAAAATGGTGGCCATTTTAAAATTTTTAAAATTTTTAAAATTTTAAATTAAATGCGAAAAAATCAAAATATGAAAAACATTTTTCTTTTACGTGTTAGAACTTAAAACAAAGATTCCAGAACACTTTTTATTTTGTCTATATCTTAAAAAATGATTGAGTTATAGCACTTTGAATTTTTCTTATGGCTGACATTTTGAAACGATCTGATTTTTGTCACGTGATAACACGCGTATTTATCAACCGATTTCAATGAAACTTGATATATACATAGTACATACAAATGTCTCGACCGAGTTCGTTGGCCATCATCATCCGCCATTTTGTTTCAAAATGGTGGCCATTTAAAAAAATTTTAAATTTTTTAAATTTTAAATTAAATGCGAAAAAAATCAAAATTTGAAAAACATTTTTCTTTTACGTGTTAGAACTTAAAACAAAGATTCCAGAACACTTTTTATTTTGTCTATATCTTAAAAAATGATTGAGTTATAGCACTTTGAATTTTTCTTATGGCTGACATTTTGAAACGGTCTGATCTGAACGATCCACAAGGTTGCTTTAAAATGGCATACACTTTATGATATCGTGGAATTTGGTGACTCTCTAAATCGCTTAAAATAAAACCAGGTTGAATAAAAGATGACTAATTTCTAAAAATTTCTATTAATATTCAGTCTTGACAAAAACTAGTATTCAATCTTATAAAATCACTAATTTTATAAGATTTTTTCCACTAATTTCAGCTTAGTATTTTTGAACAATATAACTTACCGTAAAATAAATAAATAAATATATAAGTATATGAAAGCTACCTCTTCCTCCCGGCATTGCCGGAAGGACTTTATGTATGGAAATAGGCAGAATAGCGATTATGGTCGGAAAGGGGCAGTACAGGACAAGAATGTTTCTTCGCAAGTAAGAAGGTTAACTTTGGATGAGAATTTTGAAGGTAGGTCAATGCAAAGGAGATGTGTTAAGAGGTCGGATCAGTTAAACTGGTAGGTAGCTGTATTTTGGAAGGTATGCAGTCACAGGTTAAAGTGGAAAAGCCTTCTGTGAGTTTGAATAAGGTTACTATTAATCCGGTTGAGTTACCTAAAGTGTTAATCGTGTTAGATGGTATTGTCGTTAAGAGTGTCTTCGATACAGGGGCAGATAAGTCGTTCATTTCTTATGATTGTTATCGGAAATATTTTTCGTATAAGAAGTTGAAGAGGTTAAGTCTGGTTGTTCAGTCGGCGCAGGGAGTAGCATGTGATAATAAGGGTTCAGTGGTTTTAGAAGTTGAGATTCGTGTTGTTGATCAGGTTTTGTGTGTTAAATGGATTAACAGGGTATTGTATAGTTGGTGTGGATTCTATGAAGGATAGAGGAATTAGTCTGGAATTCTTTAAAAAGTCGCTGATCGTGAATAAAAATGAGAATGTGAATAAGAAAGAGCCTGTTTCAGTGTCAATTTATTTGGGGGAGTCGTGTAAGTGAAGTTGAGAAAGAGGAATTTAATAAGTTTTTGAATGAGTTTGGTGAGGTTTTTTTTCAGATAAACCGGAGTTAACGCATGTTGCGTGGCATGAAATTGATACTGGTTTGATAGCACCTGTGGCTAGTAAACCATATAGTTATGACAAGTTTAAACAAGGTATAATTGATTATCTTATTCAAAAAATGCTAGCGGACGATATTATAATGCCAAATATGTCTCTTTTTGCATCGCCAGTAGTGTTATGTCGTAAGAATAACGGGAAAAGTTTAGATGATCCAGAGGCATATAGATTTGCAGTAGGTTATAGGAAGTTAAATGCAGTAACGCAATACCCTCAGTATCCTATTCCAGTAATTGATGGCATTTTGGCTAATATAAGGAGTACGAATTATATGTCAACATTAGATCTTACGTCAGGTTGTTTGCCAAGTTCATTCCACGTTTTCCAGAATTATGTGAACCTTTGAATAATTTAAAAAGGAAAGGTGAAGTTTACATGGTCATCGGTGGCTCAGAAGTCTTTTGAATTATTAAAAGAGGCAGTAGTTTCTCCACCTGTTTTGGCTCTCCCCGATTATAATTCTCAATTTGAAGTGTATTGCGATGCGAGTGCAGTGGGGGTTGGAGCAATGTTAGCACAGAAAGATCGCCGATAGCGTTTGCTTCTAGGATTTTAAATGCGGCAGAAAGGAACTATTCGATTACAGAAAGGGAGTGTCTGGCAGTAATCTGAGCTTTGAATAAATTTCGTTGTTTTTTCACTAATATACCAGTTAAAATCATCACGGATCATTCAGCTTTGACAAAGTTAACGAATGGAAAGGGGGTTATCTTCGCGTATTGTCCGATGGTGTTTGAAGTTGGAGGAGTATAATGTTGTTATAGAACATTGGGCAGGCAAGGAGAATGCGGTAGCGGACGCTTTGTCTCGAAACCCGCATGGTGGTTTAGAGGTCACGGAGGAAGTTAAGTGTTGTGCATTGTCTTCGTTGGTGTTAAGGTCACGAGAGCAGTTGATAAGGGAACAGAAGCAAGATGAGGAGTTTGGTAGTTTACGTTACTTGGAAAATCCTGATGATGTGCCGAGCGCAAATGTGCCTATGTTTGAGAAATAGTCCCAATCTTTTAAGCTTATCGATTGTCTTCTTTTCTATTCTAAAATTGTAAATTCACGTGGTGAATTAAGAGCTTTAATTCCGGCTAGTCTTCGTAAGGCCATTTTGAAAGAATTTCATGATAATCCATTAGCAGGTCACTTAGGATGATCTGGATGGATCACTGTTACTTCCCTAAAATGCGGGAAGCAGTGCGCGCTTAAATCTCCAGCTGTAGCACATGCCAACGTTATAATTATAAATACGTAAGTCCAGCTGGCAAATTAATTCCTATTAAAGTAAATTTTCCTAATGAATGTGTAGGTGTAGATTTAATTGGTCCTTATCCATTGTCTAATCCTAAAAAATATAGGTTTGTACTAGTTATAGTTGATTATTTTAGTAAGTGGGTAGAGTTAGTCCCCCTCAGGAAGGCTTCTGCACCTGCAGTTGCCAATGCATTTTTCGATAATTATATTTCTAAATATGGTGTACCAATTAGGGTTGTTAGCAATCATGGCCCTTGTTTTATTTCTGATTTATTTAAGGCTCTGTGTGAAAAGATGGAGATCGTGTTTATTTAAAAATGTCATAAGAATCTTATACATAAATCAGAAAATTTAGTTAAAAATAGCGCTCATAGACGGAGCTGAGAGCGATAGGCGCTCTGTACAGGCTGATACTAACCTCATTTAGCACTGATACGATTTAAGGAGTTTTATGCGGAGTGGGTCCTGTTCGAAAATGCACTTTTGCTTTTACGACCCGATTTTGAATTTAATCCGTATAATTTTGATTTTGTTTGCGTCAGCACTATAATAGACAAAAATAGTGTTTCCATATGAACTCCTTTAAAATTGAAACAACAACGTATATAAAAGACGGTATTTCCAATGTTGTTGTTCCTCGCATTTCAGTTTTAAAGCAGTCGTTTCTATGGAAACACTATTTTTGTCTATCATTGTGCTGATGCCAACTAATTCAAAATTATATGGATTGAATTCAAAATAGGATCGTAAAAGCAAAAGTGCATTTTCGAAAAAGACCCACTCCGCATAAAACTCTTTAATTAGAATCAGTGCTAAGTGACGTCCATATCAGCCTCAATAGAGAGTCTATTGCTCTCCGCGCCATCTATTAACTACATTTTTTATTTATGTATAAGATTCTTACGATTTTTTTAATAAACATACCACTTGGTTCATGCTTCTATCTATCACTGTTTCCAAATTATAGATTTTTAAAGTTAGGGGTCCTTTGTGAAACACCCTGTATATACATATATATATATATATATATATATGTGTGTGTGTGCTATATATACATTGTGTTCATAAATTATTGTCTGGGTTTCTTCACAACTGTTGATTTAATAATATGGAGAAATAAAATCTTTACTATCCGTAAGAATAAATCAGAATTTTTTTTTATAATAGAAATATTGTTGCGAAAAGTTACAATAAATATGTATTTTAAAATGTTATTAATCAAATAACGATTATTAAAATTTTAATCAAGTTGAACACAAAGTTCGTAACTGTCAATGTTATGCAATCAGTTAATAACTTTTTTACGAGTTTCAGAATTTTTTTAATTTCATCTTATTATTTAAAAATAATTGTAGGAAGACTTTTTCACATACAATTAAAAAAAAATTATAAAGTTATAACACTTTTTACAGGAAATAGCGATTCCCAGAACAAGTTGCTCCAAACTAGTTGTACCGTTTTTGTGGAGTAACTAGATCTATAAAAAAAGAAAGATGAAATCAAGGAGTTTTTTTATATTATTAGATATTAAAATGCAATTATGAAAATTTCCGTCTGCTAGAGTAAACTTAGCTGAACACATTTCCAAAGGTTCAGACTTCAATTGAAATAAAGATTATTAAAACACACATACACACACAAATTACGCCTGCATTTGATACTGGTTTCGATTCCTGGCTCTGGCTAATTTTTCACTCCATTTGGGTTTATTGTATTTATTGTTTGTATGTCTGTATATTATTTGTGTGTACATACAATGCAAAAAAATTATAAAGTTATAACACTTTTTACAGGAAATAGCGATTCCTAGAACAAGTTGCTCCAAACTAGTTGTACCATTTTTGTGGAGTAACTAGATCTATAAAAAAAGAAAGATGAAATCAAGGAGTTTTTTTTTATATTATTAGATATTAAAATGCAATTATGAAAATTTCCGTCTGCTAGAGTAAACTTAGCTGAAGACATTTCCAAAGGTACAGACTTTAATTGAAATGAAGATTATTAAAACACACATACACACACAAATTACGCCTGCATTTAATACTGGTTTCGATTCCTGGCTCTGGCTAATTTTTCACTCCATTTGGGTTTATTGTATTTATTGTTTGTATGTCTGTATATTATTTGTGTGCACATACAATGCAAAAAAATATATAAAGTTATAACACTTTTACAGGAAATAGCGATTCCTAGAACAAGTTGCTCCAAACTAGTTGTACCATTTTTCTGGAGTAACTAGATCTATAAAAAAAAAGATGAAATCAAGGAGTTTTTTTATATTGTTAGATATTAAAATGCAATTATGAAAATTTCCGTCTGCTAGAGTAAACTTAGCTGAACACATTTCCAAAGGTTCAGACTTCAATTGAAATGAAGTTTATTAAAACGCACATACACACACAAATTACGCTTGCATTTGATACTGGTTTCGATTCCAGTCTCTGGCTAATTTTTCACTCCAATTGGGTTTATTGTATTTATTGTTTGTATGTCTGTATATTATTTGTGTGTACATACAATGCAAAAAAATTATAAAGTTATAACACTTTTTACAGGAAATAGCGATTCCTAGAACAAGTTGCTCCAAACTAGTTGTACCATTTTTGTGGAGTAACTAGATCTATAAAAAACGAAAGATGAAATCAAGGAGTTTTTTTTATATTATTAGATATTAAAATGCAATTATGAAAATTTCCGTCTGCTAGAGTAAACTTAGCTGAAGACATTTCGAAAGGTTCAGACTTCAATTGAAATGAAGATTATTAAAACACACATACACACACAAATTACGCCTGCATTTAATACTGGTTTCGATTCCTGGCTCTGGCTAATTTTTCACTCCATTTGGGTTTATTGTATTTATTGTTTGTATGTCTGTATATTATTTGTGTGCACATACAATGCAAAAAAAATATAAAGTTATAACACTTTTACAGGAAATAGCGATTCCTAGAACAAGTTGCTCCAAACTAGTTGTACCATTTTTCTGGAGTAACTAGATCTATAAAAAAAAAGATGAAATCAAGGAGTTTTTTTATATTGTTAGATATTAAAATGCAATTATGAAAATTTCCGTCTGCTAGAGTAAACTTAGCTGAACACATTTCCAAAGGTTCAGACTTCAATTGAAATGAAGTTTATTAAAACGCACATACACACACAAATTACGCCTGCATTTGATACTGGTTTCGTTTCCAGGCTCTGGCTAATTTTTCACTCCAATTGGGTTTATTGTATTTATTGTTTGTATGTCTGTATATTATTTGTGTGTACATACAATGCAAAAAAATTATAAAGTTATAACACTTTTTACAGGAAATAGCGATTCCTAGAACAAGTTGCTCCAAACTAGTTGTACCATTTTTGTGGATTAACTAGATCTATAAAAAACGAAAGATGAAATCAAGGAGTTTTTTTATATTATTGGATATTAAAATGCAATTATGAAAATTACCGTCTGCTAGAGTAAACTTAGCTGAACCCATTTCCAAAGGTTCAGACTTCAATTGAAATGCAGATTATTAAAACACACATACACACACAAATTTCGCCTGCATTTAATACTGGTTTCGATTCCTGGCTCTGGCTAATTTTTCACTCCATTTGGGTTTATTGTATTTATTGTTTGTATGTCTGTATATTATTTGTGTGCCCATACAATGCAAAAAAAATATAAAGTTATAACACTTTTACAGGAAATAGCGATTCCTAGAACAAGTTGCTCCAAACTAGTTGTACCATTTCTGTGGAGTAACTAGATCTATAAAAAAAGAAAGATGAAATCAAGGAGGTTTTTTTTATATTATTAGATATTAAAATGCAATTATGAAAATTTCCGTCTGCTAGAGTAAACTTAGCTGAAGACATTTCCAAAGGTTCAGACTTCAATTGAAATGAAGATTATTAAAACACACATACACACACAAATTACGCCTTCATTTGATACTGGTTTCGATTCCAGGCTCTGGCTAATTTTTCACTCCATTTGGGTTTATTGTATTTATTGTTTGTATGTCTGCATATTATTTGTGTGTACCTTTATAATTTATATGCAAGCTTTAATTGTGTATGTGTGTTTTAATATATATCGCAGTTCGATGTAATATTAAATTAATTTCATCGTTATCCCATCATCTTATATCTTAATAATGAAAGATGACTTTCTCCAACTTGGTTTATTATTGAAAATTGCATAGTCAGGCATCGGCCGGAGTAGCTCCGTGGTTAGAGCAACAACCTGGAATGCTGTGGTGCCAGGTCGATTCCTTGCCCTGGGAATTTTTTAACTCCAGTTGGTTTTATTGTATTTATTAGTTGTATGACTGTATATTGTTTGTGTGTACCGAAATAAAGATTAGTTTTTGGAAACAGAATTTCTAGAATTCCCAGGGTCACACTTTAAAATCATGACTCATTTGCCCCACGTAAACTTACTGCAAGGATGTGCTTCATAATCCATGTAAGTGGTTTGCTAACATATTGTTGAATGAAAAAGTGAAATGATGTGGATAGATTTTGTCATAGAAGGTTTAACATTAATGCAATTATTTGCTAAAATTTGATTAATATTGCCTAATTTTAAAAAGTTGATTAACCTCCCATTAAAAATTTATTTCAATTCGTATTTTTATTATTTGTTTTAACTAAAAACGCATTTTCTTATTAAAAATATCTTATTTTCCAAAATAAAGTTCTTCTGAGTTATACATTGTGTAAAATATTGATTTTTACAGATTATAATTCACTTTTCTTATCCATATTCAAATAGGGTAACTCATTGGGATAGATGGCCATATAAAATAGATACGTAGCCTAAATATTTTAAAACTTGATCATAGACAGCTGTAAAAAATTTGTTTGTAGGAAATAGTTAAAAAAAATAATATATTGCGACGTGCAGCTGTATTTTTCCACTATAAAATTCCCTTATAAAAAGTAACACGAAATTAATCCCTTATAAAAAGTAACATGGAATCTTTATGTAATTTAGGGGTTGAATATTTTTGTGAATTCAGGTATACTTCAAATTTTGTTTATTCGTATTGTATTTAATCATTTTAAATGATATAGTTACATCTTTACATATCATTATTTTTTTATGATTAACTGCATGGAATCTGTTATTTTTTTGCTTATTTAACTTAACTTTTTTCTTTCTTGTATGAATCGAAGTCTCTCCTTGATTTTTAAGAGAGATGTTAATCTGGGATTTTAATTTCAATTTTGTTTTCCATTTTCTGTTCTCAATATCAAAATTGATTCTCTAAAATATGACGAGAATATGTAAACGAATGTGAAAAGTGCAAATATACTTCTTACATTTCTTTTTGAAAATTTTCGTTTCAACCTTTAAATCTATGACCATATATCCTACAGTTTCCTGTCATTACGTTATTGCAATTAGCCTCGCATTTTATGAAAGCAAAGTCATATGACAGTAAATGAATAATTTATATAAACTCATGAGTTACTTAAATCCAATAGGGCATTTGCATTAATTATTTTCAAGATTTTGTTACTTAAATACAGAAAGATATGTTACAAATGGTTAAAGTTGTCTGAATTAAAACAGATTCTTTTTCAAAACATTATTAAACACTCTGGAGGCTGTAGCATTTGCATAAGATTACAAATATGCCTGTTTTAATCTGTGTATTAAATTTATGAAAACTCAATTAAAGAGCTGTAATAAATTATACAGAATGTGTTATGAAAGGTCATTGAATAATTTAGCTGTAAAGTAGTTGTAAAATAATTAAAATATTATTTCGTACATCTTGCTTACGAAATATTTGTTAAATAAACAATGAAAAAAACAGCTAAATAAAAAAAAAAACAGCATGTAATTGAAATTTGAAATTTATACTTTTTTGGATATTCCAATTTTTATTAACTAATTTTTTTTAAGAAAGCAGTTTTATCAATGATGTTAAAGAACTCTCGAAAAAGCAAACGTAGAGGGAAATTATTTGACATTCAAATGTAGTGTTGTGACATTCTAAAAATATTGAAAAAAACATATTCTATGTGGAAAACAAAATACAGTAAAACCACCCTGAAAGAAAACTTCTGTAACAAGACCATCTCTCATAAAGTCCATTTATCTGTGATTTATAATTTTTTGTCTATAAACCTAATGTTTATTTTCTTCAATCAATGAACCAAGGTTTCCCCCTCCTCCCTTCTTGAAAAACCTTTTTCGACTTTTCAGTCGAAGACCTATGCATGGGAGAATCTCGAAATTCCACCGCTTTCCGAAAAATTTGCTCAGCTAGCACTAGATTGGCTTGCACACAGCACAAGCAAATTGTTTGCTATGTACGTTGCTAAAATCTGCAATTGTTATATAGTTTTTGTACAAAATAATTACATAACAATATTTTACCGCTGTTATGCTTAAAAGCTTAAAAAATTAAATAAATAATAAATTAAAACCCTTTATAATATGGCTAAGTAACCCTTGTCTATGAAACCCTGAAACAGTTAAATTTGCTTCATATTTTAAAAAATATTGGCAAAAAAGATATAAATTACTCATATAATAATCGTTTCCTATTTTAACAAACAGTCGAAAATTAAGACACACTGTACATTATTTGATCCAAACTGCTCAATCGTTCAGCGCATTTTATACGAAATCATTACAAAACCACAATTATAATGCCGATATTGACTAATGACAATGCTTCAAAAAGCGGTTAGTTAATTGAAGTCTATGAAAACATTTAAAAGACAGGACAGATTGTTTAGGATTTTTAATAATATTGATAAGGATCGAATCAAATTACACGTAAGTAATCACTACAATGAAAATGACTGTACCGTTTGTTGCAAATTTAAACATTATATATGATGATCACATGTAGCAAATCTGCAAACGCCTGACTGGAATTTTACTTATCATGAAATGGTTGATACCCCCTGATTAAAACAAATACACAGAAGAAACCAGGAATAAAAATCATTAGATTTCTGCCAAATAAATATCTCAATAATTCATACGATAAAAATATTTTGTTTGTAAATTGCATTTTAGATCTGCTAGAAATAAAATAATATTACATATTCAATATATTGTATCATATTTTAAAGTTATTGAGCATTTTTAGATATATTTTTTTGCATAAAAACATTCATATAGAACATTACTATATTCATACAGAATACTTTTATACTTAATATCATACTTTTCAAAATGCGTAACAAATTTAGCCTTTATACTCTTTAGCTTTAAAGGGTTTTTTCTTTTTTCTTTGTTTTGAAATGCTATATTTTAAATCTGATAAGACAATTACTCTTCTTTTCCAAAAGTTATAAACTATTTAGAAGTTTTGGGAAAAAAAGAAATTCGATAATAATATCTTATAACTTTTTTTTCATTTTCTAATTTTTTATAACATTGTATTTTGATTAAATTCTTTGCTAGTATATTAAAGAAGGAATTGGAATTGAAATATTAAAGGAGTATAATTGTGTCTCGATGGACTAACAAAAAAATCTTTTGTGGATGAAGCAAGGAAAAAAAGTAAGCATGCATAAACTGACTTCGAAATGCTTATTAAGAATTTTTTTTTTTTTCGAATAAGAGTTTCAAATATAACGAAAATGTACTGAATATTTCGTTTATTTCATTAATGCAGAGCACATGATTAACAATAAAAATTTAATGCACAGATCACTTGTTTTCAATTATTTCTAAAAATAGGTATAAAGATTAAATATAAATCGTGCTTTTAATAGTATTCTCTGCAGAATATTTTTAAAAGTGTTAGTTATTCTATAATTTTCATCTTGATTTTGAATCATTCACAATAATCATAAGATAAATTAGAATTTTTTTTTTCTGCAGTCAAAATCACAAAAATGTATATACCTTTATAATTTTTGTAATTTTTTTAATGTCAAGGAAAGAACGTTACATCATAACATTCCTATTACATAGTTTTTATAGAATATGTAAAAATTCATTATATCATATTCAACAAAAGAAAGAATGTTTAAAATTAACGTTGGAATTTTGCTTTCATATCAGGAAAAAATATTGAATTATCATGCCATTTAATATGAGCCAGGAATATACGATTTTAAAAAAATTTCGAAAACAGTACAGTTATTCAACCATTTTTTATCGAAGATGGTTACAAAACAGCAAATGCAAACGCTATTCTGATCTATGAGAGCGCTTCAAGTTCTAGTTAGTTGTCGTTGATTAGTTTACAAATACACTAGTTTACAAATTTCAACTTTTTTTATATACCCGAAAGAAATGTATATAAATGTATTAGTCTACCATCCTTAAACCTAAAAGTGTCAGCAGAAATATTCTATCACGTCACAATTTTCTTTCTGCCTTAAATTGTTTTTTTAACTACCCAACGTGGTGAGGACAGTTTAATGTTTATTTGTTCGCTTTAAACAACAAGTATTTTGTTTCGAGTTGAATTAAAATGTCTAGTAGGAAGTGTAAACAAAGTTCTGATCGTTATTCCTATGTTTGTGGACAGTTTATATTTTCAAAAAAAAAAAAAAAAAAGACCCATTGTAGATTCGTTAAAAAGTGCATATCTTCATTATTTTGGATTTCCTGTTGCAAACCAAGATAAAAATTGGGTGCCTTATGTGTATTGCGAAAGATGTAGAATCGTTTTACCCCAGTGGTCATCAGGAGAAAACGTACACTTTCCATTAGGTTCACGAGTGCTATGGAGAGAACCTAGGAATCATGAAAATGATTGTTACTTTTATGTTACAAAGACAGTGGGCTATAATACAAAAAATAAGGCGAGTATTGTATATGCCGAAATTCCGTCTGTCACTAAGCCCATTTTACACTCGAAAGATCTACCACGTCCTGTTTGTCTTTAAATCGAGTGTAAATATACAAGGAGATGGCAATGAAAGTGATGTTGAATGATTTCTAGTGATTCTGACGAGTTCTCTATTCAAGAAAAGGCTCTACATTTAATTAACCAAGCCTAACTAAATGATCTTATAAGAGATTTACAATTATCTAAATCTAAAGCAGAGCTTCTTGGTTCTCGCCTACAACAATGTAATTTATTAACACCAAACACAAAAGTTACGTTGTCTAGAAACAGAAGCAAAGTTTACTCAGAATTTTTCAAAAAAAAAAAAAAAAAAAAAAAAAAGAAGAAGAAGAAGAAGAAGAAGAAGGTGAATATTGTTATTGTACTGATACCCCGGAACTTTTTGAAGCAATGAATCAAAACTATGATAAAACAGATAGGCGCTTATTCGTAGACTCCTCGAAATATAGTCTAAAAGCTTTTTTATTACATAATGGAAATAAGAAGACGTCTATACCAATAGAACACACCGTAAATTGTAAAGAAAGCTATGAAACGATGTGTATTTTAATTAATTTAATAAATTATAAAGAAAACTTATGGAAAGTGTGTGCGACCTCAAAATCATCGGTTTGTTATTGGGATTGCAGGGTGGTTAAATAAAATTTTCTTGTTTCCTTTCATTGTGCGACAGCCGAGCAAAACATCATCATTATGTAAGAAAAGAATGGCCAATTTGGAACTAGTATATTCCGGGTAAAGTGAATATCAAACACGAGCTATTGATAGATCCAAATAACATTACTGTATCCCCTTTACACATTAAATTGGGACTCATGAAAAACTCTGTGAAGGCGCTAGACAAAAACAGTGATACTTTCCGGTATTTACAAAAAATCTTTCCAAGCATTACAGATGTAAAACTGAAAGGAGGGATATTTGTTGGCCCATAGATCCATAAAATTATGAAAGATTCTCAGTTTGAAAGCCTTTTATCTGTTAATGAAAAATTTGCTTGGAAGTTATTCAAAATGGTTGTGGAAGAATTTTTGGGAAATAAAAAAAGGGAAAATTACAAAGAAATTGTCGATTTATTGAAAACTTTTCAAAAGATGGGAGTAAACATGTTATTAAAAATTTATTTCCTGCATTCGCATCTGAGTTTTTTCCTGGAAAACTTAGGAAGTATGAGTGACGAACTAGGGGAACGTTTTCACCAAGATTTAAAGGTTTTTGAAGAACGACATCAAGGATTTTGGGATGAAAACATGCTAGGAGATCACTGTTGGTCCATTATAAGAGTAATTGATCCAAATAACTATAAAAAGAAGACAAAAATTAGCCATTATGATTTTTTTTAAATATAAACCAAAATTATGTAATCCAGTTAAGTAAATAAATATTTCTTAAACCAAACGTGACAGAATTTTTTTATTATTCTTTATGAATAACTCTATCTAAATAAAATTCAGATGGGGTATAAAAACCGTGTAAACTAGTGTTATTGATGTCTAAAAAAACAAATCACAGGGACATTTCTACAATGTATCTTAGATTCACATATGACCAAAGTACGCTTCTTTAACAGAAATGCTAGGCAGCTTTAAAGAGATCATGGACTTTTAAAAAAATCTCTTTTTATTTTCATAATAGAGATTTAAAAATTGGGCAAGTATATATTTTATCATAATGATGTATGACACTTAAAAATTTTAATCGTATTATAATTTTAAAGTTATTAAAAATTTTGAAATTTTAAAAGATAATTTTAAAATACCTCTTTTGTGTTAATATTTTGAACATTTTCTCCATTTTGGATTTTAATCTCTTTAAACTATATTACAAATCAATCTGTAGATCGATTTTTTATTCCCACAAATAGTCAATTTTTAGAGATATTTTTCTGAATTCCATATCAATTTTCATTTAAAATCTGACTTATGCTGTGTTAAAAATCAAATTTAATTGTCCAATTTTAAAATGCGTACACTATTTCTGTTGTTGCAATATCAGGATTCATCCTTATCAGTTTCGTGAATTTTGATCAAAATTCATGTTTCAAGGAGCATATCGAAAGTTTTTAAAAATGTCAAAACATTAGTACTGAAAAAAAATAAATATATTAAAAGGCAAAAAAAGTGAGTAAAATTGAATCGCTGGTACAATAATCATGTCTGCATGCTGGTTTCTACAAATGGCGTAGTAGAATTTGGAGAAAAGGGATACACACAACAGGAAATGCCAATTTTGAGGTACATATTTTATATAAAAGGCTACACAAATGGCAAAAAAGAAAATTATTTATATTTATGTCGAATAAATATCTCAATAATTCATATATTAAAAATATTTTCTTGTAAAATTATATTTACTTCTGTGTGAAAAAACAAATTGTATTTTAAATTCAATTTAAATCTGCATGTTTTAACATTATTAGATACTTTTAGAGATACGACTTTTTTGTATGAAAAATATTCATATAGAAGATTTTTATATTTAATATGATATCTTATTAAGAGCATAAGTAGTTGAGCCTTTTTGAAAGTTTTTGATTAAAGTTATTTCGATTTGGAATTGCTATATATTAAACCTGATAGATATCAGTCATTCTTCATTTCAAAAAATTTAAAAACTACTTAAAAGTTTTTGCAAAAAAAAAAAAAAAAAAAAAAAAAAAAATCAATAATGATGTTAAATTCTTTCGTCTTAATGTATTTTTCATTTAGTTATTCTTATAAGAGGGTATTTCGATTAAATTCTTGTTAGGAAGTTGCATGAGGTTTTGGAGTAGATATTGTAAAAGAACATTACGGTGTCTCTTAGAACGAAAAAAAAATTCTTTTGTAGATCGAGAAAGGAAAAAAAAGCAACCATGCATAAAAGTCACTTCAAGGTACTTAATAAAACTCTTTTTTTCTGTTTGAGAAATTAGAATTTGAAATAAAATGAAAAATTCTTGAGTTTGTCACTTATAAAATTAATAAAGACTACATGACTCCCAGTATAAATTTATTGCATGAGTTGTTTTATTTCAAAAAAAAAAAAAAAAAAAAAAAAAAGAGGGAGAGAGATAGATAGAAAGAGAAAGAGAGAAATACGTTTTATAGAAAATATTGCTTCTATTTAGTTTTCATAATTATTAAGGCAATTCTTAGATGTAATAACAGATCTTTTAATTCCCAAGATTAAAAAAAAAAGTTACATTTTCATAGAAATTTTAATAAAAATTTCCTATTAAAAAAAATGTTACTAATTACATTAAAAAATATAACATTTTTGATATGTTTAGCTTCCTATCTTTCCAGCTAGTGTTAAATTTGAATAGAAAAAGCCATATTAGTAAATAGTTTTAGATCATAGTCTTTTCAATTTAATGCTTCACAGTAGAGCGCGTATTTTTGTGTACATCTCATTGTCGCATATTATTTATATTGACCGTGATACGATTTGCATCTTTACTTTATGATTACGGTTCTTATCTTGATTGGAACCGAAACATGTAAAAAATTTTTGTTTTAAATATACTTTGTGGCATCTTTCTTGAATGTTCATTAAAAACCTTTTAGATATTCTATGATTTTGATGATGATTATAAAGAACTCATAAACTTAACCCTCTCACTGACAAGCCCGTCTATAGACGAACCTAAGCTCCAGGTTTCACTGCAATGCAAGCAATAATTAAAATCATATAACTCAGTTGGTTTAATGGATCTTTAATACATTGTGCAATAATTAACGCACTATAATATTCATATTCGTAAATAAGATTTTTCTATAATTTTGTAAGAATCATAGTTTTTTAGCAATTAAAACAAAATGCTGAGAAAACAACATTACAATTTTGCCCTTTTGCAAGACTGTCAAAGGGTTGATGATTGCGTAAAATGGCTATTTTGTAATATAAAATATATATTAATTATTATTTTTATAGTCATTTTTTGCAACCCCTAATGATTGCTTTAATGGTTTTTTTTATGTTTTAAAATCATGTTGAATGCTTATCACTATTTATATTTGAATGTTGTGGTGAATGTAATTTTACATATATCATTAAAATTATTTCATCCTAGCATATGTGCTTCTTTAAAATAATTATTCCCAATGAGTAGATCTGTACATGACCTTTAGGACTACAATTTTTGATATCATTATCTGAAACTTTTTAATTAATATAAATTAACATCAATTTTTATGAAACAATGCATTATAACGATATGAATCCAAACAAAAAGAATAGCATCTGATAATTTTCCCCCTAGAAAATTCATGAATATCCCATGTAGGGAAAGAATCATATACAATGATATCCGTTGATCTCTGAATAACATTTGAGACAATAGAAAGCAACAGGAATAATTTGTATGATTTTTAATTTTTTAGTCATAAATAAGCGCTCATCTATTTAATCTGCTGACAGGATTCTTCCTTGCTACGTTACAGCATAGCAAATTTGTAGGTGCTTGCGCAAACACCTTTTCTTTTAAGTGATTTGTTATTTAAAAAATCGTATTCTTTCAAGTACGAATTAAAACCATTGTCAAAAGTTTTGCACTAGTGTACTAAGGTGTTCTGGTGTAATAACGCCAAGTGCTAATATTACACATAATTATAAAGTAATCCGATATACGTCACTTATGGGCTCTGTACAGAAGGGCTCAGAGTTATATATATATATATATATATATATATATATATATATATATATATATATATATATATATATATATATAAACAGATTAAAGTTATTTGTTCTATTTGTAGGCTATATCACTTTTAGAAGCAACTGAAGTTAACGCTTGATCTAAAATTTGCGGGATAAGTTCTGTGATGTGAAGACTTATATATTTATAAGGTAATACTTTTTTTATTACATAAATTTGTATAACACATTTGTTGTCATGAATAATTTACACAAATTGTTCATGTACTTTATAATGTTGGAAAAGATTTTGGATATGTTCGTGAGATAGTTTGTAGTTTAAAATGTACTGTGCAATAAATGTACCGGGTTAATAACGCCAAGGAATGGCGTTATTTTCCCAGTTCGTTCCTTACAGTGACGGAACTACATCCGAAGGGGGGGGGGGTATATTTTATTTTATGTATGAGGGAGCATTATTGTCATTGTTGAAGTAATTAGATTAAGGGGAGTCCCATATCCAAAACTGTTTTTTAATACTTATATAAACACAATTTTAAATTCTCTTAGATAAAATGACTTTACAATGTTTTCGATATTCTAATTTCAACATTTTAAAATAAGGTTTTTGTTAAATTCTCAATTGATTGTTCAATTAAGTTCTAAATTTTAACTGACCGCTTTCGCATATTTTTTTCAAAAGTTTACAAATTTAACCTATAACTGAAATGACAGTAATAACTTTAACGTAACTAGTATGAAGCGGTCTGTAAGACAGCAACATGGAATGATGAATAAAAGGCACAATTAACTCATTAGATGGTACTAATGCCCAAAATGAAACAAAATGTTGGTAGTGTTTGTACTTAAACTGAAAATTTCAAGTTAAACTATAAAAATTTAAAGAAAAAACAGCAGTTATCTTTGATACATGTAACATTAGTTAAAGGTTAAAGGTTAAAAGGATTAAAACTTATAGTGTAGGGGAGAGTGGGGATACTTGAGCATAGGGGATACTTGAGCCACCCCTATTATCTCTACAGTTGGTTAATTTTTCTTTCTAAAACTGCCAATATGGTAACATATTTATAGGTCTGAACATGTAAAAATGAAATCACACATCTTGGTACCATTTTGAAAGTATAGTGATTAATAGTTGTCTTTTCCCTGTCTGAAGTAAATATTTGGGTGCATGGTTTTTTTGTTTTTTTGTAATCAAAGTTTTGTTTAAAGTTGCAACTATATACATACATTCAATAAGCATAATTTCAATTGTATTTTGAGTCTAAAATAGTTCTAATTGCTGCATGCTTTATTTAGTAAAACTCTGGGAAACAAAAATAGTGATAGTGGGGATACTTGAGCCAATGAGAGTGGGGATACTTGAGCCATGTCTTAACCATCCCCACTAGAAATTAAATATGGGTGAAACAAACAAAAAATAAAATTCCATCCTTATATTCACTAATAGATATTTTTCTGGAGAAAAGGGAGAATAATTTTTCATTTTATTTTTTTTTTCTTAAAAAAATAACGACCTAAAAAATGTTTAAAAATGTATATTTTTTAAATGAAAATGTCTATTTTATTTTTCGATTTGACTAACAAAATAGCCTGTCTAGATAAATGTAAACATAGTTTTCAATTTAACTTTCATTAAATGAAAATAACTTTTTAAAACGGTTTTACAGGCTATAATCTCTAATACTTTAATTAGTTAAGTCCAACATATTAAAATATTTATTTTTTAATATAACATATTAAGATTATTATTTTATATTGAAATCGTAACCTCTGTTGCTGTAACTTTTTTTTAACTAAGAAAATTGAAGAAAAATTGGTAAAAAGAGCGCACAAAAACAAGAAAAGCAACAAAAATCCCAGTTCAAACTTACCTACATGGAGCCAAAGAGGAAGACAAAATCTTTTCCTGTGAAATCAAAAAAGTGTTTGAAATAGTAGAATGATACATCTGGCTTAAATTCCGACAGCTACTGAACTAAAAGCATGAGTTCGACAATATCATTAGAGAAAAATTCTGTCAATGATGGTGATGATGTGAAAGAAAATCTTCTATTGATGGTTGGTTACTAATAAAATATGCCAGAAAGAAAACTGTAAAAATATTTGTTGGATAAATGCTTAATATTTTGAAAATGAAATTTGCCCGAAGAATTGCAGATTCCAAATTTAAATGGCTCTGAACTGAGGATGTTTCTACCGTCGTTATAACTCAAGTTCAAATTATCCTTCGACAACCAGTTTTAACGACAAAAAATGATCGTATTACTAGCTTTGTTTTCTCAATTGGTTTTGAAAGATCTTACGTTTCATAATTTATCATTCTGTAAAATGTTTGTGCAAAAATAAAGCGAAAAAATTACTTTTGTAGGTATTTTTCCGTAGTGGCTCAAGTATCCCTTCACTATGGTTCAAGTATCCCCGCCATGGGGATACTTGAGCCATGATGTAAAACAAAAAATAAACATTTATTATACATAGAAAAATAGTTTAAAATTTATTGAAAGTGGTTTTTAGTTGAAGGAAAGATATCAAATTTTCATTTTCAATATTTAATTTTATTCTAAAAAAATATAAAAAATTTAAAAAAATTAAAATTCAAAAAATGGCTCAAGTATCCCCTTCTTCCCCTACTGTTTCAGCACTAAACTTTTGTAATAATTAATTCTAATGAAATTTAAACTATTCAAGTATTTCTATAAATAAGAACTCCAAACGAAAGAGAATTTCAATTGTAGCTATAGCAAAACTGGAAATTCCAAGCTAAACTCTGAAATTTGAGGAAAAAAAGACAGCGCGTTTAGTGAGACTGCAGTAAAAGGTTAATTTTGTTGCTATTATAGATGTAATGAAATATAACCAGATGAATCATGTATAAAATTTAATAAGAAATCTCACAGGGACATTGATTTTTTTCAAAAATAATATTTAATTAATTAAAAATACAAATTATTAAAGCATGTTTTATGTAATGCCGACATTTTAATTTAGGTTTGAGCGAATCCGCAATAGTGTGAAGTTTATGGGTAAAAAGTATTTACAAGACTTCTACAACAGCGTTAACAAAATATGTTTATTACACATAATTCTAGTTATTATTAAATTTCACATTATAAATGTATTACATTAAAAATGGTTGAAACAGTGCAATTGTTCATATAATTATATTTAAGTAGAACTTTTTAAGCAAAGAGAAGCTCAAGGTGTTATATTCTATTAAAATTCTACCTCCCTCCTTTTTTTTTCATTTTCACAAAAAAATTTAATATTTTCGATCGCATATATGAAAATTGCATATTCGAAAGCATATATGGAAACATAAATACTAATTTAGATAAACACAGATTAAACCGTGTAATTTATATATTTAAAAGACGTAGCTGTTTCTTTAGTCATCAGCCCTGAGCAATCTACTGGCTCGGTTTGATAATTATTTTTTTAAATGAATTTTGTTTATGTATAGATGTGCCCATTCTGGCTAATTTTTAATTTATTTCCATTTTTATATTTTATTTTTAATTTTAAAAGCTTTTTCATGACATTTCTTCAAAACAGTGACAACAGGTTAAGCTTTTTTTCACTATAATAAAAATTTAGTTTGCTTTATTACTTTCCACCAATCAGTAGCTTGATCTCTTCGGTGAATGGGTAATCGCATTTCAAAGAAAAAAGGTAATAGTTTTAGTAAAATTTAATTCTAATAAAATGATTGTATTAATATTAATGATAGTCATAATCATTCACTAATCGCGGTACAATGCACAGATTATTTACTGAGTAATATTGTTAAGTATTATGTAAATGAAATAACAGAAAATAAACTTTAATAAAATATAATATCTAAAACGAAATTTTGTCGATGGAGAAAATGTCGTCATTCAGAAATCAGATAAATTTGTTCCCTGAATATAATAAACATTATTATAGCTGTGTCAGTCATGATGTCATATTCATTGAAAAAACCGTGGTGAGCACAAATGAAAATATTTCTATAAATTGTGCCATTTCTATTTAATTATAATAAATATTTTATGAAACTAAAGAATTTTTAAGTAACTGCATAAATCACTCTTTTATTTCGGAAAAGATGAGTGTTTCTGAAGGTGTAAATATAGTCATATTAAAAAAATAATAATAAATAATTAAATAAGTAAAACTTGTGATACGCCGGTATTACGATATTTCTATTTTACATAATATCAAAAACTAATTAAAATCCTTTCGTTATATTAAGTTATTATTTAAAATAAAAATAAATAAAATATTTACTGTGTGTCAGCAACAAACACAAAAATTTTATTCTTTTTAATAACAAAGATATCGTTTTTCTTTTCGTTGCCATAAAAATAAAATTAATTTTGACAAGTTTATGGAGACTACAAACCAATAAATAAATTAAATTTATTGCAAGTGCTGTAAATGTGTAATTGGTTGGTTATGCAGTTTACCAACTCTATGTTTCTATTATAAATAAAATGTGTTATTGATATTATAATTATTGTACAGTTATCAAACGATATTTAAACGGAGAAAAAAAAACTATGTAGATATTTTTGAATTTCGAGTTATTATATTAACTTCCTATAAAATTTGACAATTAATAATATTTAAGGTTTAGAAACCGCATTAAAAAAGATTTGTAGCTGAAGTTATGTCCAACATAATGATTTATGAGTTGTTTTCCTATTTTTTTTCTGAAGTTTGTGTATCTTTATCATGAAAAGTTATGTTATCCCTATTTTAAGATTTGGCAGTTGTTTATTCCGCTCAGTATCTTTTTGTGTATATGACTGATATATATAATATCTAATATATATTCTTTTCCGTCGAATTTCGGCGGGTGTAGCTCGTGATTCTAGTAATTCTATTTAAGTAGACCTTTTTACGAAAAAGATCAGGATCTGATATTCTTTTGCCTCTGCTCTGATATTCTTGTGCCTCTGCCCCTCCTTTTTTTTTCTTACACTTCCACAAAAATTTAATATTTTCTATAGCTTAGAATGCAATTTGTCAATTTATAGGGCTGTAGAGTTTGTATTTTTAGAATCGGTCAACCTACATGGAATTATTCTGCCTTATTTTACAGTTTTGTTTGCATGGAGTTACCGCATAGGTGGGTAATAACACCAAATAGCTTTTGTCAAAAAACCCTGCCATTACATTTTCTGAACACATCTTTGTTAAATTATGTTTTTTTTTATATAGATAGCTAATGAAATGCTGCATGAAATTCTATATTTGTTTGAAAAATACAATCTAAAACTGAGCCGCGAAAATTGGTAGAACCTTAACATGGCGTTACTACCCAGGGATACATTATATCAAAGTCTGTTGAAATATATATATATATCGATGTATTTCGAATAGTATAATATCAATATATTTAAAATATATATATATATCGTCCATATTTCGACAACCGCTTTAATTGTGCCCTGCAATTCTGCAGTTACTTACAGACAGAAATGCCATCTAGCGGTGAAATCATACTTATCTGAATGCTGTCATTTTTGATTAGAAGAAGCACTGCCTTCCGCATGCTGTTTTCAGACAATTTTTTAGAAAACTTAACCCATTCCCTGCCGTGATCCCCATTTGGGGATCATTAATATTTTGATCTTGCTCTCCCCTAATTTCAAAGTTTTTGTTTATTTTTCATGGTATATGTTTACAGAATAGTTGTTTCTTAATGTATGGTCAAAATGTTAGGTGTGATTAAAATATTTATTAGTATATTTAATTTTTCTTTCAAAGTTTGCTCGAAAGTAACTCTTTTTCACTTTTATGGATTTACCTTATGAATATCTAATATGCAAATTTGAAATGAAATATTTTTTACCATAGGATTTATTTGTACATGTGTCCTAAATAGCATAATATCAAAACGGAGTATTTTTTTTTCTTTTTTGATTTTTTATATCCAAAATACACTGATCCCCATTTGGGCTCACGGTTGTTGCAATGTAAAAGGACTTACTATTCACACTGCAAGCAGGATATGTTTTTCCACTAATGCAATACGTTCCTGGAATTTTTTTTAAAGGTTCATTATCAGTAAGTGTGGAATGTACCCTCTGATAACAGAAGAAAATATATACAATGGGTCACGTGGGGGGGGGGGAGGGAAGGTTGGGAAGAAATACCAGGTGTTAGGAGCAGGTGCTTTGATAAACAAATTCTTTTTACTGTTCTAATGACATCTTCAATCCTTTTTTTTTTCTTTTCTTTACTTTTCTTTGGGCAGCAAAAGTTTAGACTTTTTTTAGAGCATATAGCTATGAACTTTGACTCGAGAAGTTGCTTCACTTAGAGATAATGTTATCAGCTTTGAACTAGTGAAAACTAACTTGGTTGGATTTTGATTTTTAACGAAATTATTGTTCTGCTAGTATTTTTGTGAATGATTTTGAATTTTTTAAGTGGATAATTATGAGTCGAAAAAAATTTAAAACACTCAGAGAACTTGAAGAATATTGGGACAATGATATTGATATAGATGAGGAAGAACCTGATGGTACAATAGATATAGTTGAACTGCCCCCAGACAAAGCGGATGAAGTTTCTGATTTGGAAGATATAGATGATAATATACTAGAAGATACCATTCCAAATGATGTTCCAGGTTCTTTAGAAATACATGGTGGTAAGTGTAATGAAGAATTTATAGTTCCGAGAAAAAAGAAAAACCCATATCAAAGTGGAACAGAAAAAGTGCATCATATAACATTTCTACCCATGGAGAAGAAGAATGCAAGCAACGTGAAATGAATATGATAAATGCAATTAAAGATAAAACGCCAGTAGAAGTTTTTGAGATGTTCTTTACAGATGAATTAGTAAACTATATCGTACAACAGAGTGTATCTTATGCTGCTCAAAATAATCGTCACCAGTTTACACTTTCAGCAGACTGTATAAAAAAATTTTTGGGATTTTTACTCTTAACTGGATATCACTCTTTACCCCAAGAACAGATGTACTGGTCTGAAGATGAAGATATAAATCTTGAAATTGTGAGAAAATGCATGACAAAAAATCGTTTTATAGATATAAAAAGAAACCTACACTTCTGTAACAATGCAAGTATTCCAAACATAAATGGAAACAAGAACAGACTGTTCAAAATACGACCAATTCTTGATGAACTAAATAAAAGATTTATGCAATTTGGAGTATTCTCATATAATTTGTGTATTGATGAACAAATGGTGCGTTATTATGGTCATCATTATATGAAGCAATTTATTAGAGGCAAGCCCATTCGCTTCGGCTTCAAACAATGGGCAATGTGTTGCGGTGTGACAGGATATTGCTATAATGCTGAAATATATGAAGGGCAGCAAACGAATAATTTAGAAAAAGATACGCATGGATTAGGGATGTCTGTTATATTGAATAAAATTGCCACCATACACAAACCGGAAGAACACAGCTTTTATTTTGATAATTTTTTCACTAGTTTTGATTTGATGAAAAATTTAAAAGAGAGGAATATACCTGCAACAGGAACGGTCAGATGTAATAGGATGAATAAATGCCCTATAAAAACAGATAAGGAAATGAAGAAAGAATTTCGTGGGGCTTTTGATTACAGATATGATGAAATAAATGAAATATTTTGCCTTGTATGGAAAGATAATAGCATTGTGAAAATGTTATCAAATCATCTGGAAGTTTTACCTTTGGGACGTGTGCAAAGGTGGTCTAGAACTGAGAAAAAACAAGTGCTGATTCCGCAACCTAATGCTATTGCAAATTACAATAAGAACATGGGTGGTGTCGACAAACTTGACTGGAATATTCAAAAATATAGGACGAAAATTAGAGGCAAGAAGTGGTACTTTCCAATTTTTACCAATGCTGTGGATATGGCTCTAGTTAATGCTCATACAATATACAACATTGCTAACAAAAAAATGCCACTACTAAACTTCAGGAGAGAAGTTGCAAGATTTTACTTGAGTTTACATTCTCTATCGGATCCAAAAAATAGTGGAAGACCATCATATAGTATAAGTTCCCAGAGAAGAGTACCAGATGAGGTAAGAAAAAATTCTAAAGGACATTATTTAGAAAGAACTTTAGAAGGTAAACAAAGAAAGTGTGCTGTTTGTAAAAAAAAAATGTTAGAAAACAATGTGTAAAATGTGATGTAGGGTTGCATGTTGAATGTGTAATACAATGGCACTCATAAAAAAATTACGCATTTCTTTCACATGCGATCTACCGTGATCCCCAAATGGGGATTGATTTTCAATTTAATAAATTTCATGAATTTTTCTATTATATTGTAAAATTTACTTGTTTGTGTTTGTTTACATGCAAAAAAGTTACTTTATATGAAAAAAAAATCTGGCAGTTAATGGGTTAAATAAGCTTGTATAATCTTTTTTTTTTTCTACTAATGGTAAGATCATTCCTTAAAACTAAGACAAGATGTTAAGTTTTCTTATACTATCTAAATTTATGTGTTTATTGAACGTATTTTTCACGCGGATTTGTTTGCATTGGTTTTTGTTCTTAGTTTTAAGATTACTTATTTTAAAAAAAAAAGGCAGTTATATTATCTGAACCAATTTAAATTGCTTGATTTAGACCGGCTATACGACTCTAAATTTGAATAATAAGTATTGAGTTTTCGAAAAGTCTCTTGCCAAACTTTGTTACCAAACTTACCAAAAACTACTGTATAAACATCTTCGACACATAATGTATATTTTGATACGTAAAATAGGAAAAAATATAAAAAAGTTTTTCTCAAAGCACAAAAGGAATTGAAACTTCAAAATCTAAAAAATAAGCCAGATTGAATTGGAGAAAAAACATGGAAGTAAAAAACTGCAGACATTAGGTAATGAAAACTTCGATTGTACGAAAAGAAAATGTCGAATGGTTCAGAATCTAAAAAGAAAAAAAAATACCAAAAATGGTTCAATAGATATGTTGCCAAATATGGTTGCTACCCGTAAGACATGGTGACGTCACTGCAACGTCGTTGTGAAGTCACACTGTGACTTTGTGACCATCGATTGTCGATGTGACGTCACGTGACGTCGATGTGAAGTCACAGTGACTGAAATGTGAAATCGTTATGGCCGTTTTAGAGCTTTTTTGTGATGTCACATTGTGACCACTTTGTGACGTCACAATGTGACCAATTTGTGAAAAGTGTGTCATTTGTGACTACTTTGACATTAACATTGTGACGAACTGTGAAATTTTTTTTAGAAAGTCACATCTTAGTCACATTGTGATGTCACTGAGTGGTGGCATTTTCGTCACAGATGTGATGTGACCAAAGTGACTCACAGTGACGTCATTGGGACGTCACTGTGAACATGCATGCTATGAGGGTAGTTATCGCGTTGGAATAAAAAATAAATAAAAGTGATTCAAGTTTAAGTCTTGCATACTGAAAAAGCACCAACTTCTCCTAGAAAGAATATTTAGTCGCTTTCTGAATCTCTAAACTAGCAATATAGATGTCCAAATTTGGTAAATAGGGTTAAAAGTTAAGCTGAATAGTTGAGATGATGAAGAATTTCTGCTCTCTTGTTTTCTAGATGACGAAACTATATTAAATATTTTCTGTATCGAGAAAAAATCAAATTTGACTTCGGGTATGATTTCATTAAATATAATTATAGTTATCAAAACTAGTTTTTCGTGTTAGGATCTATCGCAGAGGTTTTCAATTAAGTTTAACAACCAGAATGCAGGAAAAAGCTCTTAAATTCTACTAGTAGTCCCGAAAAACCTCCAGCAAAGTGAAAAGTTATTGGGCTGTTCGAAAAGTCCTTTTCGTTTGTAAAAATCAATTCATACCGGAAAATTTTGTCCATTAATATCTAATTACTAGATATCGGAAACAATATCTAATAATTAAATAACAAAATTTTCCCGTATTAATTGATTTTCCCAAACGGAAAGGACTTTCCGAACAGCCTAATATAAGGATGACAGGGAATTGTTTTTTAGAGCCACAATTTAGATTTTAGATGCCAGAATCATATTTTTTTCTCAGTGCATGATTTCTTAAATTATCTTCAAATAACTGGCCACTAGTTCCAAGATTTTTATTGTTAATTACTTATGACTGATTTTAATTTTGAACACAGTTTCTCATCCTTTTAAATATTTCGTTTCATTATATTTCATTGTTGTGGTTTTGATAATAGTTTCGTTGATCGTAAAACTGGTCTCTTATTAAAACTATGTATATCCCTACTCATGAAAACAGACTAATATCCGTAAAGCATGGTGACGTCACTGTGACATCGTTGTGAAGTCACACTGTGACTTTGTGACCATCGATTGTCGACATGACGTCACGTGACGTTGATGTCAAGTCACAGTGACTAAAATGTGAAGTCGTTATGGCCGTTCTAGAGCTTTTTTGTGACGTTTCACAAAGTGGTCACAATGTGACAAATTTGTGAAAATTGTGTCATTTGTGACTAATTTGACATTAACATTGTGACGAAACTGTGACAAAAGCAACGATATTTAAATTGCCAGAAACATGTTTTTTAAAGTAAATAACATGTTTTGAAGGATATTTATAATTTTCTAAAAATTTTTAATAAAGTCACATCTCAGTCACAATATGACGTCACTCTGTAGTGGCAGTTTGGTCACAGATGTTATGTGACCAAAGTGATGTCACTGTGACCTTGCATGCTATGAGGGTAATATAGGGTTCCCCCATAACATGCATAGTCACAGTGACGTCACTGTGAGTCACTTTTGTCACATCACATCCGTAACCAAAATGCCACCAATCAGTGACGTCACATTGTGACTAAGATGTGACTTTTTTAAAAATCTTTAGAAAATTTACTAAAAATCATCAAAATATGTTATTTACTTTAAAAAACATGTTTCTGGCAATTTAAGTATCGTCGCTTTTGTCACAGTTTCGTCACAATGTTAATGTCAAAGTAGTCACAAATGACAAATTTTTCACAAATTTGTCACATTGTGACCACTTTGTGAAGTGGTCACTAACGAGCTCTAAAATGGCCATAACGACTTCACATTTTAGTCACTCTGACTTCACATCGACGATCGATGGTCACATGTCAAAATGTGACTTCACAACGACGTCACAGTGACGTCACCATGTCTTACGGGTTATTACAAAAGAATCATCGAGTTAATACGTTACTATGTGCGAACCTGGAAACGTATATATTTGCATGATAATTAAACGATAGGGCGTTAACTACTCTTTTGTATACGTGTGTGTCGTACGCGTTTGGTTTTCATGGGTACAGTGCGAACGTCATATTCAAAATTACGATTGGATTTCAGAAAGCGTTTTGCGAGTTAGAATTTTCAAGCGGTTGTTTTTGTAAAGGCAATAGTCCCGGTCGATTTCTTTGAACTGACGATACCAGCGCAGAATACTTTGTTGGGTTGGTGATTTGCATTTGTGTGTCTTCCTGAAATGCTCTCTGTTCGGTTATAAACGATTCACACTTAACAAATCTATAGTTCGGTAAACGCTTTCTGTGGTCCAGTCGCCATTTTGAATATGACGCTCGCGGCAACCATACGCGCATAACACATACACAGCGCGAAACTGTTGTTAAAGCCCTCTGGTTTCAGTTGTCATACAAACATATACGATTCCTAGTTCTAAAGTCGTAATGTATCAAAACCCGATGATTCATTTGTAATAACTCTGTATTTTGTTGAATTTAAGAGATAAGGTATCCAATCCAGGCGACCAATCGCTGATTTTGCAGCACTTTGACATTATATTCGAATTAATATAAATTTTAAGATTTTTAAAAAGAAATTCTTCTAAAGATTTTTTTTCTATTTTGTAGATGAATAAATTTACCACGTGATATTTTGCAAATATTCCAAAAATACAGAGAGTCACTGATGAAAATAAGTGAAATGGTCAAATTTCGGCTATTCTTCTCTATTTATAATATTTTTCGAAACAAATATTTAGGATAAAATAATATACAACTAGGTCATTCGTCAATTTAAGATAACATGATGATTGGATAATGATAGAATGAAGGAAACACTATGGAAAAATCACAAACAATTACCACCAAGAAAAAATATTGATGTTAAGAGCCAATTAATTTATAACTGTACACATTTTTACGGGGAATTTGCAGAAAAAGTTGAGTGGCTATAATAGTCTTTGGTTCAAAGGAAACAAATTTTAATGGATTTTCATTTAATAGTGTTCATCAAAAATCATTTTCCTGAATAGACATAAAACATAATGGAGCACGTTTCCTAAATGAGTTTTGAATGCTGAGATATCAGGATACCACATGTGGGCTAAAATCATTATAAAAATATCTCGCTCATCGTATTATGCTACCTATTGGTTAAATTTAACTGCTGAACGGTTAAATTTATGCTGAGGAAAGCAGGAGTTAACAAAACAAATAATATGTGTAATGCGCTTGGCACACATAGAGTTTGTATTATTTTGGGATTTATTATCTATCGATTTATTTCTAAATGTACATGTGTGTGTACTGATTTAGAACACAGCTTTTTACAGGAGAAGTGAAAACATTTTAGTGAAAAAAAAGGTACAACGGATCATGGAATATATAGATTTTGTTATAAATGATTTAGAAGCATTTTTAAATTCTTATACATGCAAAATCCTACGTGTTATTAGCGTACCCTTCCCAGACAGATTTCTAATATCAAGTATACATTAAAGCCATTCTAGAGAAAGTTTAATGTTTAAGGTCTATTTACTCTTTAAAGCCGCTGAAAGCGTTTGAAAGGAATTTACTTTAATCTCAACCCCTGCAAATAATTTCGTTTGAAGATTTTAATTTAATTTTAATGTAGTAAATTTTGAATTAAATTGGAAGAAATTCAGGTATTAAAGGATTTAAGAGAAGAGAAAAAAATATGCATATACAGTACTTATTTTAATTGTTTATATGTGATGTCTTCTCGGTTTGATTATGAATTTTTAAAATTTTTACATGATCGTATTTAAGCGTAGATTAATTTGAAGCAGTTCTCAATTTAAATAAATTTATTAAGAACCCAAATGAAGCGTATATATATAAAATTTGAAATCGTTCAATTAAAATATCCTGTGCTTTTTTTTATTTAAAAGATAGCTAAATCGATATAGTAGCAAAATATATAACTAATCAATTTAAATTTATGAATAACTATATATAAATAAATAATGACTTGCTTAAGAAAAGAAAAGCAAAGATATAAGTTGTGGCTAAAAAATTATGTGACAACAAATTTTCAAGTATATACGGTATTCAATCAATATTTTTAATTAAAATATTTACCAACTGTAAGTCGAGAACCTACGTATATGTTAATAGAAATCCTTTTCTCCTATAATAATTACATTGTAACGTGTTTCTGAAAATTCAAATATATTAAAGGTCTGCATGATAGGATTGGCGGACACATTTTCATATTTTATCTAGATTTCTTAATACATAATCCTTTGTTTAAAAGCAGAATTGAAAATTGTTACTAAAACTGACATTGTGAATTTTTTTTTCCTTCATCTGTATCATATTTTGTATGAAGAAAATAATTATACTCTGAAAAAAATATTTTACTGTTGAAACAGTTTTTATTTTACTCCCTTATTTTTAACTGACTTCAAAGAAGAAGTTATGATTTCGACCTGTATGTATTTGTTGTTCAGCATAACTTTCGTAAATATGAACCGAATTTAATAATTCTTTTTTTGTTTCAAAGCGTATGGGGCCCATGTAGTCCCATTCGAATTTCATAAAAATCTGATGATTAGAACTTTTTTAAAAATAAAAACTTTAAAATTCAAATTCTTTTTGAAGCAATCTACCAATTAGAAGTGTTCATTTTTCATGCTATTATGTTACACTGTAAAATATTTTACCTTTTTGCTGCATCGTCACTCCCTCGCTTTTATAGAATATCTCTCTTTGGACCCACGAGAAAGTAAAGAAGAATCGTTTGAGTAATCGAAGTAATGCTGAAGTAATCGTTTTCTATAAAAACGGTGGAGTGACGATGCACTAAAAGGGTCAATTTTTTTACTGTGTATACTTACATAAACACACAATTTTTTCAAAGTGTGAAATCCTAACTGGACAAAGGCCCGGATTCACATAAATGTTGCGCTGTTTGCGAAACGAGATTGATTAATAAAAAAAAAATACTTAAAACAGTGAAAATTTTGCAAACATTCTGATTAGTTAAACTGGTTTTGCTAACAGCGCAAATTTCACCTGGATTCCGGCCAAGTTCTCTTATCCGCCAAACCGGAAGAATAGCATCTAGGGTGTATAAACTGTTAAAAAAATTGAAACTTTTGATGCATCGTCACTCCACTGCTTTTATAGGGAACGATTACTTCACTGTATTATGGATCATTCTCATTGATCAAAATAGAGATACTCTATAAAAGCGTTTGGAATGATGATGCAATAAAATTTTCAAATTTTTAACAGTTTAGTGTGGAAATCGACTATCTCAGGGCGTGTTCAGCACAACTTACCGGTGACTTGCCGGTTACTTACCGATTGTAGACAAGTACGAGATGAAAATCAAGGCGAAGTGTGAAGTTAGCTCAATTCAACAGGATAGTTTTCATTGGTGCCACAGTTCGCTTTCGTATTGCCCTACAATCGGTCGGTAACCTTGATTACTTTGGTAAGTTGAGCGGAACACGCTCTCAGTGGCACTTAAAAAAGTGCTAAAATGTTGTATCCCTTAAATATGCAACGATGCTGATGAAATCTAAAGATAGCAGCGACATCTGCAGGGAATTTTCTCAAATTGCAAGAATTATTGGCGTAATTTTTTTTCCAACCACCTTCATCGTTCCAAGCCCAAGCTCGCACTCTGATTGGTTGTTGCTCTCGGCTCTGTTTTCATGTAACTTGGCGATAATCATACTTGGCGTAGCGATAGATGCTTCCGTCGAGGAGTTTGATTTCCTTCCGAACCGAGTACAAATTAACTTTTCTCTTGCAGCATTGGATTGGATGGAACGTGTCTTACTGAAAGCTGTACTCTTTAAAAGTTTTTAAACACAAATTTTTACTTTATACTCGGTTTATTTTGTACTCGGCTCCGACGGAAATCAAACTCGACGGAAGCACCTATCGCTACGCCAAATATGATCATCGCTAAGTTACGTGAAAACAGTGCCGAGAGCAAGAACCAATCAGAGTGCGAGCTTGGGCTTGGAACGACGAAGGTGGTTGGAAAAAAAATTATGCGAATTATTGATAGATTAGACAATGTAATACGAAAATCTCGCAGATGTTGCTGTGATCGACACTGTGGAATTCAGTAGCATCATTGCACATTTAAAGAATACACATTTTTAGCACTGTTTCGATACCAGATTTCCACTCCATGTATTCCAGACACTGTACTTCAAACAATGAAAATTTCTCAAAAAAAAAGACTTATGATTGATCAATCTTGTTTTGCTAATCGGCGAATAATCCTTCTGGATCCTAACCACTGTTGCAAAGATGGGAATTTTTTCCAAAGTACAAAATTTTAGCGGGGACAATTCTCGTATCCACCAAAATGTAAGATCCACATCGATACCTACACTGTAAAAAATTTGACCCTTTTGCTACATCTTCACTCCGTCGCTTTTATAGAATATCTCTGTTTTGACCAATGAGAATGCTCCATAATACAACGAAGTAATCGTTTCTTATAAAAGCGATCGAGTGACGATGCAGCAAAAGGGTCAATTTTTTTACAGTGTATCGATATGAGAAATAGGTATCAAAAAGCTGAAAATTCATCTTTAAAGAACCTTATACGTCAAACATGTTACATTTTCAAACTTTTGCTGCACCATCACTCCACGCTTTTATAGAAAATGATTACTTCACTCCGTTATGGAGCATTCTCATTTGTCAAAATACAGATGATCTGTAAAAGCGGTGGAGAGACGATGCAGCAAAAGTTTCAAATTTTTAACCGTGAAGCACAAGTGTCTATGTATCAGGGTGCTTGTTATGAAGGATTCACAAAGTGATTAAAGTGCATTGCTATATATATGCATATTGTCTTTGGATACATTTAGACAAATGTAAATGACGAAAAATTTTGATAAGCTTACCATTAAAATTAAGCTAGTTAACTTCTTGCATTCAAAAAACGAAGGCGTTCAGGCGACTATCGCCATGTTCTGGAACAGAAATTCTTAAATTTTCTGTAATTTCGAAAACCCCGTCTGTCAAAGAACAGTTTTAACTTCGTATGTTGCCATTTTTATATAGAGGCATGGTGAATTATAGATTTTGATAATATCTTGTTTTTTAGTTTTTATGACTGAAAGGGGAAAAAACTGAAAGGGGAAAGAGGAAAAAATACGTAAATTAATCTCTTGTAAAAAATATTCTCTGGAAAACCTATGTTTGGTGAATATTCAATTCTATATATTAACTTTTTGTATGCCTTTACATGATATCCGATCTGTGGTTATTGGAAACGATTTGTCATTAGAGAATTTTTTAAAAAAAATATTTAATTCTTTTTAGTGCGTTTTCTGAAATCGGTTATATTTTTTTGAAAAAAGTTAATTTTTATTAGTTTTTTATTTGTTAATTTCCGTGAGGAAAAATTAATTACTCCACATTTAGAAGACATGTAGAATGTATGTCACTATTGCTTCATATCTAGCACAATATGATATACAATTGTCCAATTTACTTGAAAATTATGAAATATTTAAAATACTGAATTGTTTATTGAGGTTTTTTGAATTCGGTGATAAGATTAAATTTAAATTAAATTTGAGTAAATATTTTTATAAAAAACTGTTGGAGGTCTGCATCGTTTACTGTAAACTTTTACAGCTCATCATAAACACATGTAACCAATTTCCAACTATTTGATATGAATATTGCGAAGCATGAAATCTTTGACACATCCTGGTTAAAACAATACACAGAAAAATATAGGCATAAATTTCCTCCCGTTTATGCAAAATAAATATCTGAATAACTAATAAGTTGAAATATTTTGTTGTTAAATTTAATTTAATTCAGTGTGAAAAAATACATATTCAATTTATTGTATCAAATTTAAAATTATCGGTTAATTTTATACATATAATTTTCTTGCATAAACAATTCATACATAACATTTTTATATTTAATCTCACATTTTACAAAGTGTGTAAAAAAAATTAGACTTTTTTTATCCCTAGATTTGGATTATAGTTATTTCGATATCGAAATGCTATATTTTAAATCTGTTAAAACAATCACTCTTCTTTTCAAAAGTTAAAAACTATTTAAAAGTTTTTAAAATAAAGAATTTCGAAATGATGTCTTATAATTTTTATTTCATTTTCCTAATTTTTTATAACATCGTATTTCGATTAAAATTCTGTGCTAAGATATTGAAGGAGGACTTAGAATAGAAATATTAAAAAGGTATAATTGTGTTTTTAATGATTAAAAAATTCTTTTGTATATGAAGGGGGAAAAGGTAAAGGGAAAAAACACCTCGAAGTACTTAATAAGATTCTGTTTTTCGAATAAAAGCTTCAAATAAATTGAAAATTTACTGAATTTGACGTTTATTATTTTAGTGTAAAATACAGGCTTAACAATAAAAAAAATAATTCATGTATCGTTCTTTTTTCATTTATTTGTAGACACGTACAGATCTGGAAATATTATTGAAATACTATGCAATTTAAGATGACCTAGGAGTATACGCTTTAAAAAAATTCCAAAACTGTGTAATTATTCAATTATTTTTATAGAAAATGATTACACATTAGTAAATACAATCTTTGTTCTTATCGATGAGAACACTTCAGTTTATATTTAGTTGCCATTTATTACCGATGTCCATACAAACAGCCTAATCTGTCGCCATTTGCATGTCGCGAATTTTCGGAGTGTATCTTTTGTTCACATATGACCAATGTGCGGCTTTCTTACACCAATGCTACGAAGCATGAAGTGATAGATATCTCCTTGATCAGAAAATTACATACAAGGAAAACTTCTTCATTTTTAGGTCAGATAAATATCTCAACAGTTCATACATCAAAAACAACTTCTGTTAATTACAGTTAATTCTGAGTGAAAAAAAAATTATAATACTACAAACTTAAGCTATTTGTGATTTTTAAATATTGTACTTCTAGAAATGTATAGTTTTTTTTTCAGAGAAAATATTCAGGCAGAGCCATTTTTTATATTTGATCCCATATCTTATAAACTGTATAAGAAGTTGAACTTTTTTCAAGTTCGTGATTAAAGTTATATCGATTTAGAAATGCTATGTATTAAATCTGATAGAATAGAAATACTCTTCATTTCAAAAAGTTAAAAAACTACTTAAAAGTTTTTGGAAAAAATTCAATAATGATGTTAAACTCTTTCGTCTTGATATTTTTTTTTACATATACTTATCTTTGTAAGAGGGTATTTCGATTAAATTATATTCTCACAAATTGAATAAGGTTTTAGAGTAGGAATAGTAAAAAGAATAACTGTGTCTCATAGGATTAAAAAAAAATATTTTGTAAATCCAGGAAAGAAATAAAAGAAACCATGCATAAAAGTCCCTTCAAGATACTTAATACCGCACTTTTTTACAAATTTGCACAGGAAATAAATAACTTTAATAATAGTAACTTTATAAACTTTTATAACAGTTATTTCAATTATTTAAGCAGGCCTTTGATATTCTACGGTCTCGATTAATATAAAATATATAAGACATGGTGTTAAACACAGACAGTTACTTTGTAATATGAAATATATTAATAAAATTTTTGACACGATATTTATTTTTATATTATGATTGTGGTTCTAACCCTGATTGGGCCCGAAACACGTCAAAAATAATTTATTTTTAATATACTTTGTAACATCTTTCTTAAGTAATAGAAAATGTTTAGTAAAATCTCTTAGATATTTTATGATTTTGATTATCATTATAAAGAATTAATAAGCTTAATGATTACGTAGTCTATTGTTATGTAAGATATAAGATATATTAATAAGATAAAAGATATATTAATAAACTGTTTTGTAGTCAATTTTTACTTTATTATTTCTTTGCAAGAAGAAAGTATTGAATTCGTGAAAATTATCGAAATTCAGCTATTGACAAATTTACAAGGTTTCAAGGATCGAGAACTCGAAAAACAAGTTTTTTACAAATTGTCTGCTTGTGAGCCTGTGAGTGTGTCTGTCAATAAGTGATAAAATTTTTTGGGCATTCTATCTAAAGAAAATATTTACGAAATTTTACAAAATTTTGGATTCTGTTTAACCACAATACAAACTAGACCTGATTAGTTTTTGTGTATATCACTCGAAAGGTGGCGCTGCTATGCTGATTTATTTACAATTTCCACAATTGCCGTATCGCAAGAACTAGCGGATGTTTTTTCATAAATCGTTAGATTTAGTTAGATCATGACATAACATGTTATCGATTATGTTTTGGTGCAAATCGCTTAACAGGTGGCGCTAATATATTGCATTATTCGTGCAATATTTCTGTCTCAAAAATTAATTCACGTAATTTCAGAAAACTTTAGATTCTGTGAGTCCTTTTTATAAACTTAATCGGATTAGTGATTGGTGTGTATCACTCAACAAATCGCATTGCTATGCTGTGTTATTTACAATTTCCACAATACAGGGTGATTAAAGAAAAATGAACAAAATGAAATGACAAATCAAGCATACAATAAGGATCAAAAATCGCATAGGAACATAGGGTCGCAAACTACTTATAGAGTCACAAATACAGGGTGTCTCATTCCAGCTACACCCGGTTTGAAAGTGATAATGTCGAGGAAAATAAAAATATTGTAATGAAAATGCAACGATATGTACACTATTTTGTGTGAAATGTGATAACTTTACGAAAAGATCTCGAAAAGCGTATTTTTCAAGCAATCGATGATGCCACATAAACTAATTATGATAGTCGAAAATGTGAGGTGCCAAGTGCATATTGCGGGTGCGAATAATGCAAACTTCTAACACTTTTGTTTGTGTTATCACACTTAAAACAAAGGTGAGAATGTCTGTTAAATGTTTTATTATATTATACTTCAGTTTTCTGAAATTTATTACCATCATCCCAAATTGAGTTAGGATGGAACACCCTGTATTTGTGCTTCAATAAGTGGTTTGCGGCCTTAAGTTCCTATGTGATATTTTATCCTTGTCGTATGCTTGATTTGTCATATCAATTTTGTCCACGTTTTTTTTAGTCGCCCTGTAGATCTATCTCAAGAACTATAGCATGGATTATCACAAAAGATTATGTTTATGTAATAACTGATACAACATGTTGCTGATTGCTTTTTGGTGCAAATTGCTCCACAGGTGGCATTGTCACGGCGCATTATTCATGATTATTGCCATTGCTCTGACTCAAGAACTAATGCATGGCATTTTCTAAACTTCAGATTCAGTTAGTCTTGGATATAAATGAGTGTTGTTTAGTTTTTCGTGCGATTTTGGGCATTCTATTTCGTGTAAATTGCCCTATAGAAGGTGCAGTACTGTTGTATTTTTCACGATTTCGCAATAAATGTGTCTCATGAACATGGTGCCATAAGTGCATTGGAATCTATTAGTAGAAATCCATAAGTGTATAGATTTTCATCAAACTTCAGATTTAATAATAAGTTAATCGAAACAGATTAATGTATTAGCGGATTTAAGAAAAGCAAATATATATAGGTACTAGGGGGTCTCCGCCCCCCTGCTCACTACGCTCGCCGATCTCCCGCGTAATCGCTTCGCGATACCTTATTTTCCATACACTGTTAAAAATCTGCTACATTTTGTTGCAACGCATTCACCTGCTTGTATAGGAAACGGTTACTTGACCGCTAAATGGAGCTTTCTCATTGGTTGGAATAGAGATATTATATACAAGCGGTGGAGTGCGTTGCAACAAAATGCAGCAGATTTTTAACAGTGTACACTCAATTTTGGAATTCATCCCTCTCCTCATTGGTGGAAGCATAGACGAAGCCCTTTCCTGATTGGTCTATTCGACTCATGGAAGGTGTGGTCCACCCAGACGCGTTATTTCCGGAAACTTTACACATCAGCATCATTCCAGGAGTCATTCGTGGAGATTTGTTTAAGGCTAGTTTTTTTACTATAGAAGGATATATATATATATATATATATATATATATATATATATATATAAAATTCTACAATTTTATTTTGAACTTGTAAAATGTCTTATTAAATTTGTTTAATTATTAACAAATACTTAGTAACTAAATGCAAATCTAAAATTTATTATGTAATCTCCTGTTAAAATGGAAGTTCTGAAATCGGCATGATTTTAATTTTCATGCTGACATACTTCCAAGATGCCTAATGTTCGAAGTGAATAAACATAAAATATAGATTGCACAAAAGTATGTCTTTTCTAAAGACTAACTTATTTAATGCTTCATTCTGGGATTATGTTTGGTAGACTCAAGTATTTTAACTGCATTGCCTAACATATATATGTATGCATAATATTTATTTAACAAAATGTATGCGTTTACATATTTTGCGATCAGTTAAGATTCCAAGAAGTGTACCATTTGTTCGATTATACATTCACCTAAATTGATAAAAAGTAATAAAAAAATTTATTATACTGGAAAATTATTGCTTTATTTAACATCTTTTAACAAGTAAAGTATGGATTTTTTTTTTTTTCAAAGTGAAGAATACAATTTAACAAGACATTAAAAAATTTTAAATAAAATTTATATTTCCGCATGTAGTAACAAAAATGCCCAAATGTACGTAATATATAATCATTAGCAAAGCTTTAAATAAAAATAAAATTTGATATTTATGAAAGAAAAACAAACCCTAGATTTTTAACAAAGTTTTTAAAACGAAAAAAGCAAATGATATTAAATCTTGAGTAAATATATACCTTTTCTAATACGTTCTTATAAATATTTTTTCAACGTCTTTCAAGAGCATTTTCTAAATAAATTACTCTACTAATTTCCATTTAATTACCATGAAGGTACTTAAAATGTCAAAAACTGCTTCAAAAAACAACTGCATCTATTTTCAACATTTCCCATGAAATTAACAGTAGAAAATGTGAGATAATTATAACGAATAATTATCTCAGGCGTAGTAAATAATTATTTTTTAGGCATGGTCAAAGATAAGCTTTAGACTCCATAAGTAAGTGTTTTAGCAGTTAGGTTGAATAGATAAATAGATAATTGATTAATGATTCTTGATTTCACGAAGAAACATTTACGTGTTTTTAATATAATATATTTCTTTTCTTCTTGGAAATTTAAATATTGTCTTTAAAGAAATGACGACACATAAAAATATATTAAGGAATAAATTATGCTTAAAAACAGTGATGTATTTGTATATTTCACTTTGAAAATCTTTTTTCAGATTTTTTTTGGACATTTTGAATAACATTTTACTCATACATGTTTAATATAATATATTCTATATGTGTTGCATGAAGATCTTTGTTAACGTTGAAACATTAATACAAAAACTAGAAAATATATGAAATGTTGCGAAAAATATTGTACACACTAATTTAAATATTACAACCCCTTCCAACTAAAATTAAACTAAATCAATTGAAATCATATTAAAAAATTACAGATTTCTGAAGCAAAGCGTTCAATCATTAACTAATAATCCTTTAATATTGATAACAAAAAATCAGTTTTTCCATTCAACAACAGACAAAAACTTAAAATCTTTAGACGAAAATTTGCTTTGTTATTTTCTTCTATACAGCAGGGACGTAGTGGAGGGTTTACGAGGTATACTACGTGTACCCTCTGGACTTTTTAAGAAACTTCGTTTAACCTATCTATAAACATTCATGACGTCAGTGTATACCTGCTGTTTATACCGTATACTCTCTGCTATTTTTACGACTATAAAACTGCTGTACAGAGTAGAGAAATAAAATAGTTCAGTGAAAGTTTTCTTCTGAAATTAAAATGATTTATTTCACATTCAACATAAAAAATTTTCACAGCAATTATGATTATTTTTCCATGATTAATGATACTAATTGGAGATTCAAATTTATTACATTAAATTTTAACCGATTACTTCTCTTTTTTATTGTGCAAAATAATCATGGTTTATTAACATATAATTTACAAAACTCTTCTTATCAATAAAAATATAAGTCTTATGATTATTTAAGAAGTTAAAAAGCATGTTTTAGAACACACATCATTGAGTAAACAAAATCTTGTAAACAAAATTATATCACGAGCAGTAAAACATTTGAAATACACAATCAAAAATCAGAAGTATTTTACATTAACAAATTTCTTGCATGACATGTATCTAAAAATAAAAGATGTAGCTTATTATTTATTCAACTATTTATTTGAATATGATAAGAAATTATATTTTAAAGATTAATATTTCCATTTTTTCCGACTCATAAAATCATTTTGAAACATGCATCATTTCATGCATAATAAAATAATAGATTTTATACAACCTTTGTCATTCAAGAAATTAAATTCTTGTTTAATAAAATTTACAATGCTATAGTATGTCTTAATTTAAATTTAAATACTACAAAACACAAGAAGATATTTTCTTTTCTCGTGTTTATTACGTAAAAATAGCTTTATCTAAGCGAGGAAAATCCTGTTAAGCTAAAAGGCAGCTACGTAAAACAATCCACTAGAGACCATATACAAATATGTTTAAAATCTTTTCAGTTCCTCTTGCAGCTTTTTTACTTAAAAGAATGGAAGACATATGTTGTTTGTAAACTTTTGATCCTTTCAAATTTTTAAAATCATTAGTTTGGACTAGTTACAGAAAAAAAGACACGTTAAGTTTTAATGTAGAATTATTTCATTGAAGAACTAATAAGATTATAGTTGAATATATGTATTTTCTTATTAAAAAATAATAATAATGTATAAAGTATTAAAAGACCTTTTCATAGGATAAATTCCAGTTGTAAGTTTTCATATAATATGGTTATTGAATGTAGGTTTTAAATCATATCACGTGTTTATACCAATAATATATTTAAATTTTCAGAATCTTTCTTTGAAAAGAATCCTTGTGATGTAATTTTCTTATAAAAGAATCGTTAATGATCTTGAAATAAGAGAATAAACCATGACAGTAGTTGTCGTATAGAAAATTGTTTCATTTCCAATCCAAGCTTTTGGTCGAAGACTACTATATTTTATTTTCTAAACAACGGAAAACTTCTAAAAATTGTCGCATTACGAAATGGGCGGCATAATTCGTAAAAATTATGTTTCATAATATTTTCTTTCGGAATCATCTAAAAAGCACAGGTGATAGAAAAAATTAATTACTAAACTTAACATTGATGATTACATAATTAATCAGAAGAGAAATTCACATCAAGCATAATCTATGGAACATTTTCCAGTGTTATTAGGATGTCGTAACGAAATTAAAATTTTAAAAACATATATTTGTTTTCTGTTAAATGAAGTATGCATACTTATATGTATTATTTTATTTACCTATTTATTGATAGGAAAAATTTTCATTTTGTTTTGGTACAGTAGGCAGGGCAAAATGCTTATTTTTTAAGTCCAAAGTGGTTAATCTGCTATAATCGAATACAGTTAGGTTTAACAAAAATACATGCTTGAAATTTATTTTATATTCGATTAAAAAAATAGTATATAGAGATACAATATTCAAACACAATGCTTTTGAGCATATGCATTTCCCCAAACCCCATACTTTAAATTTTGTGATTGTACGATAATTAGGAATTCAGCAATTTCCAGTAACAGCGAAATATACTGGTAAACTCGATGTTATTTAAAAAAATTACAGCGTTGCTCATGGATTTATTGTTTAATATGCATTAATAATTTTTTAATTAAAAATAATTACTTAACTGTAAGAGCAGACTGTATAAATTCAAATGCATTGAAACTACATGTATGTATAAATTCAAATGCATGAGTAGACTGTATGAATTCAAATGCAAAATTGATTTATAAACTAGCAATTGTCCCGAAGGGGAAATAATTCAGATTGACATCATTGCATAAACTAAGGTTGGAACATATAAAAATTTCGTTTTGCTGTCAACAGAAACATAGTTATTTGTTAAGTAAACTAAAAGTTAAAAAAAAATAGTTTTTGCATTTATTTAATTTTTTAAAACGACATATTTTACTACATGAAAATTATTTTTTCTTTATTTCTTTTAATAAAGATGCTATTGTTTTTCACACAACATTGATAAAATTATATAAAAAAATTTACAAAAGAGAAATAAATTCAGATGCAAATAAAAAATGAATCAAGATATCAATTTTAGTCCTTCAAATATCTTGATTTCTTACAGATACATTATTTAATGAATACAAAGATCAAACTCGTTGTAAAGAACTTGGAAAGAATTTTAAATTCAAATCAATTCTTTTATTCTTGATTGTATGCTTGATTGAAGTTTATATTCTAGATTTTTCTCGTACGAATTTAGATTTGTCTTGTTTTGATTCTAAATTTGTTTTATTTGCAAGTAGAATTATCATTTTAATATTTCGATAGATTGTAAAAGACTCTGTTTCATACATATTTTAAAAACAATATAAACTATCTTAATCACAATAAAAACAAATCTTAATCACAATAAAAACAAATCTTAATCCGTGTATTTTTTAAATTCCTAAATAACTACTAAAATACTAAACGAAACATAAAAATAATAAATATTTAAATTAAAATATATATAAAAAAACAAATAAAATTAAAATGCTCTCAAATATTTCTGATAGAGTCTTGAATTTCTTTTCTAGATGGATAAACAAAGTAGACTTATTTATAGTGAAATGTTAGAATGCCATTTGTTGAAACAGAGTGAAAAAATTATTAGCTTTCATTAAATTTTCAACAATACTATGTTTAAATACACTCTGAAAAAGAGACAATTAAGTTGTTAGAAGATAGGTAAGACTGTCGAAATAGGTAAGACTGTTGTTAATTCAATGGTTCATATCCTAATACGATGAAGAACGTTTGGTATATTATGGTGCGCATCATATAAAGAAAAATGTGTACATTGGGAATTATAACTCGAAAAAGAATGCAAATTTGTTATTTTTTTGGGGGTAGGATATGTTTTCTCATCTTGACAAATCCGAGACCATGTAAATTTTATACTTTAAAACAGCATTGAAAATATTAAATCTAAAGGAGTCTAGCTGACAAGTAATATTTCAATTAACAAAAATCTTTCCTTTTCTTATGATTTTGCTCCGATCGCGAGTAAAAACTTAATGGATTATATTATATTCATAACAACATTAGAATAAATTCTTTATGTTTATATTAACCATTTAACTAGATAAAAAAAATTTATATGGTTTATATGTGGATTAATAAGTTATCTTTTTTATTTAAACAAATCCAAGATCATTTCTACCATTTTGTACCGCAGTTTGTGTTCAGATGGGAAACGAGATTAAAATACACATGTATTCATTAAAATACACATGTGTGTGTTCATACACACACTCCTTTTCAAATTTATTGAATCGAAAAATTATGTTTCTCACTAAAAAGATTATGGAAAATATCAATGAATTTTCTTCACGCACATCTTTCTGTAGAATCGTTTTCCATTTCATTCTTATATAAAAGTATATGTATGGCATTACGCATTCTAACAGGGAAAATGCATGGCTTTCGACAGTGATTTATACAACCTAACATCATTTTGTAGTGTTTTCGATTATGTTACTGTCACTATATCCAATTCTGATATGTTTGATTTAGTTTGTTTCATAAAGAATATATTGCAGTAATATTTTATGATTTAATCGGATGTATAGTTACACATATCTGATATACGTAGTTCTTTATATTTTGATTTTAGACGATATAGGTTTATAAGGGATTGTTGTTTTATTCTTGTTTCTCTAGATAAAATTGTGTTAAACATAGGCTTTGTTCCTGTATTTTCATTTTTTTTTGCATAAAGTAAATGAAAATGTCTATGTATCCCGCAACCTTTTAAAATCTAACTGTAATTTGATTTACTATGCGTTTTAAAAATATCATTATTATATTTGAAAAGTAATAAATATATAAAAAAAGACGCTACACTGAGTTTACTTTAATTAAAATTAGGTAGTTACTTGCGTAAACACTCAGCCAATTAAATGTTGATATATATATATATATATATATATATATATATATATATATATATATATATATATATATATATATATATATATATATATATATATATATATATATTAATATATATGCTATTGCATGGTGTTCACAAATTATTTTCTGGATTTTTTTTTTTATATTATAACTGTTGACTTAAGAATATGAAGAAATACAGGGTGGTCATAAAAAAAACTTTGCCGATATATGGAACTCTAGCGGCCGGTCCGTTCAACCGATCAAAGTGAGATTTCAGATATAGTTATTATGAGGAATAAGCTCGGGATTCTGTTAATGGCAACAAAGTGATGCTCACGAATACAGTTTTAGGTACAGAAACTCGAAATTTTCCAATGGCATCGCCCATCTTTTTCCGTCGTAACCGCGAGCACCAATTTGTCGCCGTTCACAGAATATTGAGCTCATACCTGTGAATATCTATATTAAAATCTCATCTCGATCGGTTGAATGTGTCGGCAGCTAGAGTTCAATTTATCGGCAAAGTTTTTTTATGACCACCCCGTATATTGTATGTCGTGTGTAAAGTGTATTTCAGAGATTTTATTAATAATACAAATAATGTTACGCAAAGTTACAGTAAATTTGGAACTAAAAATTCTATTAATCAAATAACGATTATATTAAAATTACATTAAAATTTTACCAATTTTTTTTTAATTTTTTTAATGATTTGCGAATGCAAATTTCGTAATTGTCATTATTGCATAATCAATTAGCAGCTTTTTTTTCTTTATAAATGTCATGATTTTTATATCGTCTTATTATTTAAAGAGAATTGGATGGAAAAAAAAAGCATTTCTATATACAAGCAAATAGCGAATCCTAAAGCAATTTGCCCTATTTTCTTGGGACAACTAGATACATGAAAAAATAAAAAGATAAAACATAGATTTTTCAAAATTTTTTATATTGAAATGCAATTATGAAAATATTTGTCTGCTCGATCTAACATAACACTTTTCCAAAGCGCCAGACTTAATTGACATACATTGTCGAAAATCTGCAACAATTGTTGCACAGTCACTCCACCATTTTTATAGAATATGTGTATTCTGACCAATGGGAATGCTCCATGATACTGTCCCCCCCCCCCCCAAGTAATCCTTTTCTATATAACCGGACTGACAGGAATGACTATGTAACAAATTTTGCAAATTTTTAACAGTGTAATTCAAATGAAGATTAGCTTTTGTAATCTTAATTACCAGACTCTCCACAGTCACACTGTAAAATCATGGTCCATTTGAGATGTAATTTTACTGTAAACGTTTTTTCGTCATAATACATGCAAGGGGTTTGCTAACATATTGTTGAAAAAAAGGGAAATAATTTGAATAAATTTCGTTATAGACGGTTTCTTATTCACGGAGTTCGTTACTAAATTTCGAATAAATAATACCTAATTTTCTGTTTTGACTAAAAAAGCATTTTACTAAAAACACGTTATAAAGTATGTACATACCTTGCATAAATTACTATATATATATATATATATTTTTTTTTTTACAGATTTTAACACTTTTCTCATATTTATATTCAATTAGCTTAACTCTTGGGTGGATGGCCATAGAGAAGAAATACCCATTCTAAATACTTTAAAATTTGATTATAGACTGCATCTTAAAATTTCTTCGTAAGAAAGGGTTCAACGAGTTGATGTACAGCAAAGTGCAGCTCTATTTTTTCATTTTAAAAAGTAACTGAAATCTTAATTTTTATTTAATTTAGGAGTTGAATAATTTTGTCCAGTCAGGTATTCTTCAACTTTTTTTATTTGAAATTATTTCAATCATTACAAGTGATGTAATTGCATCTTTACAAATTGTTATTTTTTCAATAATTGCGTTATTTTTTTCCTATTTTAACCCTACCTTTTCTTTCGTGTATGAAAATTTATCTCTCCTCGATTTATAAAAAATATGTTAATATTGAATTTTAAATTTCCTCTTTTTATTCTTAATATTTGGTCTTTTGTGCGCTTTTTTAAAATATGATGAATATATGTAAAAGAATGTCGAATCTGCATAAATAGTTCTTGCATTTGCATTCTAAGATTTTTTTTCAATCTTTAAAGAGAACAGCTATGCAATCTAGAGTTATCCTATCATTATGTTATAGCATTTAGTATCACATTTCATGTAATTTAAATCATAGCGTAGTAAAAGAATATTTAATACAAATTCATGAGTTACACAAAACAACACGGCATTTGCATTAATTATTTTCGTCATTTAGTTTCCTAAATCCAGAAAAGTTTTTTAAAAAATGTTAAAGTTATTGTTGTGTTTAAAAAGGAAGAGAAGAGAAACACTTGTTTATTTTGTTTCACACTCAGAAGTAGGCAAAGTGATCGTACATATTGATAACGTACATTGCGAAGAATGAGGGCCGGCAAAAGACCCAAAAGGCTACCATTATCGTTTCTCTTAAAAAATAATGGAATATTCTTTAATCAAGATGACAATAATTTCAAAAGGCTAAATTATAAAATATAAAATTGATAAAAATAAGAGTTACCTGTGAAGTCCTTGGCTGCTGACGAATAATAATCCAGACAGACACATGCACAAGAATTAAAATGCAAACAGATTGAAGGTAAATAAACTTTTTATTTATGAAGAACTTGTTTATTTCTTCACGAATATTGAATATTTCTTATAGATATATATTTATTCTTGTTTTTCGTAAACAACAATCATCTATTTTATAGCAACATTTTCACAAATGAAGATAATTTATAAATTGATATATTCGAGCAACAAATTCTTCTTCTTAACACATTTTATATATCTAAATAGCTTGAATTAGAAAATTCTCTTGATCGAAAAAACAAAGATATTATTATTATTTTTCAAAAGACAACACTTAGGTACTTGTATTTTCAAACATATATATTAGAAGAAAAATTTACACAGAGGTGTACCCATATTTTCTCCTGGAGCGCCCTTTGATATTCAAAACTTATATATATATATTCGTGGGCCAAATAACAATATAATGAAGAACGAATTATGAGATAAATATTTTATGTATGAAAATACCTTCATTTTTCTTGAAAGAGAGTCTTCACCTCAGCATTTTATTCAGAGGACGGAGAACTCATAAAAAACGATATTGGAGAACTGAGAACATGAAATGGTGAAAAGAACTTTTGATGAGAGGATGACGAATAAAATTGATGATGATTGACACCTTACTTAAATTTGTGTAACCAGAGAAAAAAAAGGCACAAAACCAAAATAATTTCTGGATGCTTTTGAATACGGCCTTACTTCTCGCCGCCTTAAAAAATCAACTTCAAGTAATCCTGGCATGGACGTTTTGTAGAATAAAAACTTGCTCCATCCAACGGTCTCGGGGGGCGCACACTTGCCCCGGAATTCCGCTAAATTTTCTGATCATCCAGCAGCATCCATCACGGCAGGTGTCTAACAGCGCGACTGCTCTGACCGCGGGGAGTCAGGAGGGAAAAAGAACAAGGTTTACAGTAAACCAGGCATACGCCAAATTGGCGACGCACGAAAGAGGGGAGCGAGGAAAAATTAAGCCAAGTTATGATACCAAGTATGGTGACAAATGAATTTAATAAGGAAAGAATTGATAAACACTTAAAGAAGGAAGGCCAAAGCAGGTGGCCAGGCACTCAACGGCTTAAAACACGTCACCTGCGGAATTTAATTTGATAGGCCAAGGGGCGGGCCAGATTAACCGGAAATACCACCCATAGAACAAACTAGATTGTTCTAGAAAGACTTCTAAACCGGAAGGAATGATTTCAAAATAAGATATTACCGGTTTGGAACATTCGAAAGCTAAGTAAGAAAGAAAAGACTACAGGCGACGATATGAAAAGAAACGAAATCGAAATAAAATTTAAATTAAGAACATTAATAAAAAGGAGGTGATAGGAAATAAAATGGCTAATAAAATTGAATTAAACTAAACATATGGGGGGGTTATCGAGTAACCACCACATATTTACCCGGGGTTCCCCAAAAGAAAATATTGGTGAGATGACAAAAATGAACAATTTTTTCATCGAGACAATATTTTCTAACACATGTACAAATATACAAAATAATTACACAAAATAAATGTATCAGAAATAGTTATATGAATATAAATAATTGTTTTACATGATGTTTAAATAATAAAAAAGAATAATTATTGTTATGATAGTAAACCTTATGTAAATATACCAACTACAGTAAATGTTAAAATGGAAGGTATACAAAATTTCTTCCAGAAGTGTCTATCATATATCAAAAAAAATTTAAAGTCTATGTCTATGTGCAGAACAACAGTCCTTAACTTTGACGAGTCTCTTGTTAGGCTGTGCAAAATGCACTATAATAGTAGAATGCTTTAGCATATGTCAAAATATTTGATTATACAATAATATGTATATTTATATTCTTAGTTGTCAACAAAATGAAACATTCTATAACTGTATATCAATCATACTATAACTATATATGAAATATATGGTTTCAAATAACACATGATAAATTGAATGAATTTGTAAGTTGACAATTGAACAATAAAAAAATATATAAATGGTGCAGAGAGATTAGTTAGGCTCTCATAAAAAATTTACTTATATCACCACATAGCCTTTTAAGCTTTCAATAAATCTTAAATGAATAACCTTAGCATTATTCAATAACACATTTTCACAGAAAATAAAATAATAAGTTGCAAAAAGAATGGCATATGTTAAAATTGGTAGCAAAAGTATGATAATATATTTTAATAAAAACATCTTCAAAATGAATATAACAATTTTCACAGAGAGAATCTTTACACTCTCAGAAAGGAATATTCTTGAACACTTTCAATATAGATTGACAATAATTGCATAAATACTTTTAATACTATACTTCATCCAAAATAAACATAAAAGCTAAGATATTTAATATTCTGAAAAAAAAAAGGAAGAAACTTATATGAATATGTCAATCTTATATATGACTTGATAATGTCACCTTACAAAAAAAAAAAAAAAAAAAAAAAAAAAAAACAATTATGTCAAAATTTTATATATAGAAGATATCTTGGACATATTTACTTGTAATTTTCAAACATTTTTTAAAAATTAAGTAAGTGATCACTTTTGCATTTGTCATATATCAAGTATTTGCTTTATATAGATATATATAATGACTCAATCAACATCTTTGGATCCAAAGTATAAATACTCAAAAGTATATAAAAAAAATATACTACTTATTGTGAGTCATTCACCTTCTATATTTCAATAAGAAGAGAAGAAATATTAGTATGTATAAGTTTATCATGCACTTTCTTTTTTTTTTTTTTTTAAAAAAAGAGGTTAAATGTCAAAGCATGCATGCATTGTAAAGAGAAGTCACAATAGAGAAAATAATTTGAGGAGTACTCCAATTTATGTTTACCTTATATCAATTACAATTTCACTTTTCTTATTAGAATGAAACATTTGTCAAAAAAAATAATTTTAAATAATGACATAATATTATAACAAGAATATAACAGGACAAATTCTTTCTCAATTTTTTTTAGCACCAACTATTGTAATTAAAGACTTTATAAGATTTAAAAATATGGCATACATGAGATTATATATATATTTATTGTAATAATTATGACTTAGAGATAAATGCATTAAATAATAAAACTATTGAAAACCATACATACATCATGAGGATGACTGTTGTATTGTATCAGGGAGAAGAAGACTTAGATAATGAAGAAGAAAAAAAAATATAATAACAGCTGCCTGCAGCTTGGAGAAAAGAAAAAAAAATTACACAGTGATTCTTCTTACTGGAATATCAGTCTAGCTAGCATTGACTGATTATACTACAACTCAAGAGTCATCCTGAAAAAGGAAAAAGAAGGTTAGTTTATTTTTTATACAATTTATGATTGCGAGGGCGAAGATCATAATTTTTATATTGAGTGGACTTGTTTTTAACACCAGTATGAGTGCTATCAGGAGGAGCTTGTGACAGTACTGATTTACTTGAACAAGAAGATGTTTGTTGACACTTAGAAGAAGAAAGAATTGGAGGAGATGTGTTACAAGCAGCATCATGATTTGAAACTTGAGTAGGAGAGTGTTGTCTCACAGGAGTAGAAGATGCATTATCAACAGGAGCTTGATCATGTGATACACTTTTAGAAGAAAGTGAAGGATATTGCAATGCTTCATTTCTCTTTTGAAGTTTCAAGATTCGATTAGTGTGAATCAACATGGGTGAAGCGTGACTATTATTAGAATCTTGAATTTGAATGAGTACAGGAGAAATTATCTTCTTCACCAGGTATGGGCCTTGTATTTTTTTGTTAAACACAGTGGGAAATTTTACGTAAACAATGTCATTAACATTGATGTTGGAAAACTTTAATTTTTCTCTGGATTTTTGGTACACCTTTTGTCTAGACGATTCGTTATTCTTGTAAGCTTGATAGTATATTTTTTCAATAACATCCATCAATTTATGAATTTCATATGTAGTATTGAGAATTTTCCATGAAACTTGAGTTTTATAATTGGAATAAATGTCGTTTATTTCTCTTCCAAAATGAAGAAGATTTGGAGTGAATTTTGTGGCTGGATGAGGTGTAGCATTATATATGGATTGGTGAATTTTTAGAGCAGTTGGTATATCACATCCTTGTGAAGCCATTGTATTCACAGACGATTTTATTTGAGAATTGACTCGTTCACTTAATCCGTTGGCCTGGGGATGCGCTACAGAACTGTGTTCTAATTTAATGCCAAGCTTTTTATTAAAGAAAGAAAACATGTCACTAGTAAATTGAGAGCCATGATCAGTGAGCGTTAATTCAGGCTTACCATGAGTGGAAATGTAATGTAATAAAGCTTTTGTAACAGACTCAGCGCTGATATTATTCAAGGCATATAATTCTAAATGACGAGAAAAATGATCTATGACCGTCATCACATATTGACGATTCCTCAATGGGCCGAGTAAATCCATAGAGACTTTTTGATTGGGAGCTGTTGGAAGTGGTGCTGGCAAGTATGGAGCAGTATTTTTTTTATGATTTTTGTTTACTAAACAAATTTCACAAGAGTTAACATAATTAATGGTATCAGAAACAAGGGTTTTCTAGGTAAATCTTTTCTTTAAATTAACAATAGTTTTATGAATTCCAGTATGAGTAATATGAGCAATTCTTAAGGCTTTTGCTCTAAGTGACAAAGGTAAAACAGCTTTGTGTAGCTCAATATCTTCAGAAGAAAAATGACCATTGTAGCAAAGTAACTCATTACTTGGATTAATATAGTAGCCATTTAAACTTTTAGATTTCTTATTATTTTTAAGATCTTCATAAATTTGCTTAATTTTTGGGTCTTTTTGTTGTTCAGAGACGATGGTGTGATCAAGAATTTCTAATAATGGATCTTGATTATTATCATTATTTGGAGGTGAAGAGTCACTTTGAAGATGACATGTGTGGTGGATTTTGTCAATTAAACCGCATAAAAAGTGAGGAATGTCATTATGTAAATCGTTTTGATTATCAACAATAGGTAGAGGTTCTTGTGAAGAAATAAGATCTGGATTATTATTGAGATCTTCAGTAGGAATGTGAGGTGTTCTACTCAGAAAATCTGCTAACACATTCTCTTTGCCTGGTACATGCTGGAATGTGTACGAGTATTCTGACAGTTCTAACATCCATCGAGTAGTAATATCAGCAGGAGATGTAGCCTTTTTATAATTATTAAGAGGTTTGGCATCGGATAGTAGAATAAAGGGTCGACCAAAAATATAGTATTTAAAAGCTGTTATGCCTTTGTAAATGGCATAAAGTTCCAATTTGATGGCAGGGTAGTGTCTTTCTGATTGAGATAGAGTTTTGGAATAATAGGAGATGGGTTTTAGTTCACCATCAAATTTCTGCATAAGAACAGCTGAAATTGCTGTCTTTGATGCATCTGTATTAACATAGAACGTTTCATTCCAATTAGGAAGATTGAGCATAGGTTTTTGGAAGAATATGTCTTGTAATTTTTTAAATGCATTTTCCTGCTCAGTTTTCCAAGAAAATTTATTTTTAGGTTTGGTGACATCAATGAGAGGAGTAATCAATTTAGCAAAATTTGGAATAATTGACCTATTAAATGAACACAAACCTATAAAACTTTTCGTTTGCCTCTTGGTTTTAGGCGTTGGAAAAGAAGTGACTTTTAAAATGTTACTCGTAATAGGAAGAATTTTATGATCTGTGAGTTGGAATCCTAAAAAGTTAATGCTTGTTTGCATGAAAGTACACTTTTCAGGAGACAAGGTAATGTTGTTAGCAATAAGAGTGTCTAATAGCTTAGTGAGTTTCATAGACATTTCTTCAAATGAATTAGCACCCACTACAATATCGTCTTGATATGCATAACAGGAATCAATTTGAGATAATTGAATAACAGAGTCGATTAATTGTTGGAAGGTGCTGGCGGCTGTCTTCAGGCCAAATACTAAACGTAAATAGGTAAAAATTCCCCATGGAGTAGTAAAACTGAGTTTATCTTGCATATCTTTAGGTACCGCAATCTGCCAGTATGCAGAGGGCAAGTCAAGAGTAGTATAATACTTAAATTTTGATAACTGCACCAATAGATTTTGAATTCTAGGAAGAGGATATGAGGATGGAATAATAATCGAATTTAGCAATCTTAAATCTAGAGCCAAACGATACTTTTGAGGCTTTGACATATCAGTTCTCTTCTTTTTAACAAGAAGCATGGGACACGCCCAAGATGAATTTGATCTCTCAATAATGCCAGCATTTAACATTTGATTAATTTGGTCAAGAGCTTCTTGCTCAAGTGCCTGTGGCACAGGAAAAGGTAGAATTTTGACTGGATGAGAATTTAGCATAGTGAATTGAGGATTGACCAGGTCCGTATGACCTAAAGTGTCAAGAGATTTTGAAAAAGCTAAAGCTTTACTACATAATAATTTGGTCAAAGATTCCTTTTCATGAGGAGGTAAATGTTTAAGATCAAAGTCATTTGGGGATAATTCTTGAATACGTTTTCTTTTAATGTCTTCAGATGGTAAAATTAGATTACAATAGTCATCTTCAAAGTCTAAATCAAAAGAGTATTCCTCAATGTCTTTCTCATCTACATTGATACATTCGCCAATAATTGAATTTTTATTTAAATGAATATCCAGCTTTGATATATTCTGACATACAACCAAAAATAAATCATTTTGAATTGAAGATTTTGAGTGCAATGATTCATGTAACACAAGACCTTTGTTTTTTAAATTGGGTTTGAAAACAAAATATTCAGATGGAGGATTGAGATACTTAACATGTAAATAAACAAAAGAATTAGGAGGGATTAATTCTCTATTGAGTAATTGTACCATATTGGAATTCACCAAAATTTTATTACCAATATTTAAATGGGTTTGCTTTTCACCAACATAACTAAGATCATTAGTATTTTCAGATGAGAAATTCTTGCCAGGTATATTATCATTAGTAGATACATAATTCACCACATTACCATAATCAGTTGGAAAATAGTTAGAAAAATAAGTAAAATTACCATCAATATAAGGATTATGACAAATCATAGCAGTGTTAGCAACATTATTTGTAAACAAACCATTATTTTGAAAATTATAATTGTAAGGGTAGGTTGTATAATTGTTGACTAATTGTAAATTTGTATCATCATAATTTGCACATATATTATCAGTATAAATACCATTACTTAGATTATTTGACATAGAATCTTCATAACAAGGCATCTTGTGTACATCTAAAGAATATGGTACATTTGAATTATCATAATTATATTCAGAATTCATGAAATAGCAAGTAGGAGATTCGTTATAACCGTGAAAAGGAATATGTTTATCTTTAATTAAAATAGACTTAAAGCTGGGTGATATGGTAATAGAATGTTTGTTGATAAACTCAAATCCAAGTATGGCTTGAAAATGAACATTTTGTATTTTTGTAAGGTAAAAGACATGATGAAAGAAGAATTTATCAATTTTAAATGCTATCTCTATGCATCCCTTGAAAAAAACCTTGGAATTTATGGTAGACACAGATACATTACGGGATAAGAATTTATAGTGAAGCTTGGATTTAATGCTATTAAAGCATTCCTGATCTAACAGAGACAAACTTGATCCCGTATCAATTAACGTTGAAATCTCATTATGTTGAATGTTTATGAGTATGCATGGAAGAACATATGAATTATTAAATGAACTGCAGATGACATGTCTTTCTTGTACATCATCATCAATTTCAGGATTTTGTTTGGATGTCAACGAATTATATGAACAGGGAGATTTGTTAAATTTAGCTGTCATAGGAGAAGTTTGGACAGCTGTGGATGACACTAAGGTAACTGAAGAGCGTTTGTCAAATTGTTGATGTTTGTTTTTGTTGTCAAAGAGTACTGACCCTGAATGAGAATTACGGGAGAGAAGGCGGTCAGTAGAACCAGTCTCCCTTATGTGTTTAAATGGTAAACATTGTTTTTATTTTCAGAAGAAGAGGTGTGGCCTTTTCTTCTGTGAGGGTGAGACGAAAAATGAGATGACGAGCTTTGATTAGAATTACTAATAATATTTTTAAATTTGTAGCATGAGTCCATACGATGATTAAATTTCCCACAGAACGCACACTGCACAACATCTCGTCTGTGATAAAAGGATGTAGAATTTTTTTGTGAGAAAATTTGTCAAAGGTGGGTTGATAAGGACGTTTCCGGTAAAAATTACGTTGATGAAAATTATTGTTACGTTTATTTGTAGCCTCTTGTCTCGGTGGAGAAGGCGAATATGTTCTAGGTTTTCTTTGAAAATTACGAGAAGCATGAGAATTGTCTTTTGGAGTTTGCAAAGTAGAGTAGTTGGTTTGAGAATTGTGATAAACTTTATCCTTCGTATGCTTTATAGGAGTTTTATGAAGAACATTATTAGAATTATCGTGGACTTTTTCAGTATCCAAACAATAGGCTTGATTATAATTTTCATAAGATTTTTTAGGGGGAGAGTCGTATATGTTTTGAAGAAAAGTTGCTCGTTCAAGAGCTAACTCGAAAGATGTAATATTTTCTTCTAAAATTTTGCGTTTGATTTGTTTAGGCAAAGCCTCAAGAAAATGAGTGAACTTTAATGAATTGAGAGCAGAAAAATCCAATTTTGGGTAAGCAAGTCGAAGTTGTTTATCCAGTCGAAAAGCAAAATTTTTGACTGATTCATTTGAATCTAAACTTAAGTTCTGCAAGGACTTAAGAGAAACAGACTTTTTTGAGGGTAAGAAATAGTCTATAAAAGTTTTTCGAATGTCCTGGAAATTAGAGTTCTTGAGCTGAGACTGAATTTCAAGAAAGAAGAGTAAGGCAGTGCCTTCAAGTTTGGATTTGAAGAGAACAAAAAGTTCTTTATCTGTGAAATTATTTAACTCTTGTATATCAGATAATTGATCAAAGAAGAATTCCACAGTCTGAGGGTTGCCGTCGAATAGCTGAATGGCAATATTTAATTTAGACTTGGGAGGCATTATGAGATAATTAAAGTGAGAGCTCAATAAATGACATAAGTTTGGTTATAGACTGGTCTTGTAATGAATAATAATATATATATATAAATTGACCCATTATTTAGAAAAAAAATGACGAATTTCATTTACGTGATATACCATTTTTATATATTAAAAAGAATAACAAATATATGACGAAGAGAAGAAAATGCAAAAATATCTTTCTTATCATGCGATCAAAATAACATGGCCCAAAAACTTATGTAAATATCTATTATATGGCTCAAAACATATATTGTTATATTTATGAGAAGAGAATAATTTATGTCAGCATTATCATTTATATTTACCTGCACCTCCGTTAAATAATATATATATTAGTTACAAATTATATCATGGCAAGAAAATATATTGATAAATTATGTGATATTGATACTATACTACTGAAAATACCTTCATTTTTCTTGAAAGAGAGTCTTCACCTCAGCATTTTATTCAGAGGACGGAGAACTCATAAAAAACGATATTGGAGAACTGAGAACATGAAATGGTGAAAAGAACTTTTGATGAGAGGATGACGAATAAAATTGATGATGATTGACACCTTACTTAAATTTGTGTAACCAGAGAAAAAAAAAGGCACAAAACCAAAATAATTTCTGGATGCTTTTGAATACGGCCTTACTTCTCGCCGCCTTAAAAAATCAACTTCAAGTAATCCTGGCATGGACATTTTGTAGAATAAAAACTTGCTCCATCCAACGGTCTCGGGGGGCGCACACTTGCCCCGGAATTCCGCTAAATTTTCTGATCATCCAGCAGCATCCATCACGGCAGGTGTCTAACAGCGCGACTGCTCTGACCGCGGGGAGTCAGGAGGGAAAAAGAACAAGGTTTACAGTAAACCAGGCATACGCCAAATTGGCGACGCACGAAAGAGGGGAGCGAGGAAAAATTAAGCCAAGTTATGATACCAAGTATGGTGACAAATGAATTTAATAAGGAAAGAATTGATAAACACTTAAAGAAGGAAGGCCAAAGCAGGTGGCCAGGCACTCAACGGCTTAAAACACGTCACCTGCGGAATTTAATTTGATAGGCCAAGGGGCGGGCCAGATTAACCGGAAATACCACCCATAGAACAAACTAGATTGTTCTAGAAAGACTTCTAAACCGGAAGGAATGATTTCAAAATAAGATATTACCGGTTTGGAACATTCGAAAGCTAAGTAAGAAAGAAAAGACTACAGGCGACGATATGAAAAGAAACGAAATCGAAATAAAATTTAAATTAAGAACATTAATAAAAAGGAGGTGATAGGAAATAAAATGGCTAATAAAATTGAATTAAACTAAACATATGGGGGGGTTATCGAGTAACCACCACAGTTATCTGAATTAAAACAGGTTCTGTTTCAAAACATTATTAAACACTCTAAGGCTGTAGCATTTGTATAAGATTACAAATACGTCTAGTTTAATCAATCTATTTATAACAACTGAATTAAAGAACTAAAATCAATTATATAGAATATGTTTTTAAAGGTCACTGATTGTTTTAGTTGAAAATAGTTATAATACAATATACAATTTATTTTATACATTTTGGTTACGAAATTTGGGCAATAAAGAATAATTAATAACAAAAAACAGCTTGTTTATTCGTAATCATTAATAGAAATCGAGATGTATATTCTTTTAACTATACCAATTTATATAACTAAATGTTTTAAGAAGGCAGTTCCCTAAATAATATTAAAAAATTCTCCAAAACGTGAACGTAGAGGGAATTTAATTGACATTCAAGTGAGATATTATGGCATTCTAGGAACATTGCAAAGTACCTACTTGTTCTATGTAGAAGATGAAATACCATGAAACATAACTGAAATATCACCTCTTTTGCGAGACCACTTCTAATGATGGTCGTTAATTTATGGTCGTTAATATCGCTATAGACTATACTTCCTGTCCCGAATTTATTCAAGGGCCTATATTTCTCGTCTCTTTTCCTGAAAAACCATTTTCATCTTTTAAGTAAAAAAAAGGATTATTTTCCTTTGTATGAGGCAATCTCAAAATTCCATTTCTCTCCGAAAAACATGCTCAGCTAAATCTACTCTCCTAGACCTGGTGAAAAAAGGACATCTCCCTCCTTCTCATACGTTTTGGAAGAAAAAACTCGCTCTCGTACATCATTGTGTTTAATATCACTATTGTTGCAGAGGGATAGTTGGTGTTAGTGGAAGAAGAACTATTGTCTTATTTCCTGAAATTTACGGAATAACAAACGCCTGTAAAGCACAGGAGTCTTTTTTAAGATGGCGAATGTATTTTCCAGATTATCTAAACTATGATGCTTTTCTTGGAAATATTGGCAAAACTTTTTCTAACTTTAGTTTTGTACAACATGGAAGTTGTAACAGAATGCACATTTACTTCGAAGTACAGTTTTTTCTTCTTGCATGCTTATTATAAAAATTCATATGATGTATAAGAGGATTTTGTAAACTTAGGAAAATAGAGTAAAAGTTTAAAGGCCATACTATAATGGAATATTAAACAGCAAATTGGCGAAACAATTTAATCATAGCAAAACAAATAAGATTTCCTGTTAAAATGTAATAAGGAATTGGATTTTAGCGGAATTTAAAAATAAAAGAGAACTTTAGCGAGTTTCATAGAACTTCAGTGTAATTGTTTAAGTGAGGAAGGTAAAAAATTGCTCTTTAATGAAAAACTTTTATTTTCCCATCACCTTGTATTCAGAGACCATCTCTCTGAAAGACCGTTTTTTTATATCTAATGTATGGTCTTCTAAGAGAGATTTTACTGTATCCATTTTCAAAGTTTATTAATTTTCAAATATGTGTTTTAGTAAACAGCCACACAGATTTAGAAAGTAAAAAAATAGCCAATTATTTGCTATGCACATTGCTAAAAATGCTGTAAAATGACCAAACATAAGGCAGTTTTTAGTAAACAAAACTAGTAAATAACAATAATTTTTCTCTGTTTTGAAGAAAAAAAACATTTATAATATGGTTAAGTAAACGTTGAATATAAATCCCCCCAACCGAAAAAAATGCTACATATTTTTAACAATTTTTGTAAGAAAAGTAATAAATTACGCCTATGTAATCGTTTTCTGTTTTATTAAATGTCGAATACTAAAACACACTGTAAACAGTTTGCATCAAACTGCTCTGACTTTCAGCGGTTTTTATACAAAATCGTTGCAAATCTGTAATTATTATGCCAATATTGACATCAAACTATGGTCAATTAATTGAAATATATGAAAATATTTAAAAGAACGGACAGTTTTTTTAGTTATTTTTAGCAATGTCGATAAGGATCGTGTCAAATTACAGTTTATTAACCGTTTCTATTAAAAACAATTGAATGACTGTATCCTTTGCTGCAAATCTTTAAAGTGCATCTAAGGATCACATGTAACGAATTTGTAATCATTTGACATGGATTTTACTAATCATGAAATGATTGATACCCCCTGATTAAAAAAATATACAGAAGAAGAAAGGAAGAAAATTCACTATAAATATCTCAATAATTCATGCGTTAAAAAATATTTTGTTGTTAAATTGCATTTAATTCTGTGTGAAAAAAAAAATATATATTCAATTTATTACATCGTATTTTAAAAGTATTAAGTACATTTAGAGATGTATTTTTTGTATAAAAAGATTCATAAATAATATCCTATACAGAACATTTTTATATTTAACATCATATTTTTCTGAATGCGTAAAAAGTTATCCTTTGTTCCTCTTACATTTATTTTTTTTCCGATTTCGAAAAGCTCTATTTTTTAATATCTAATAAGACAATTACTCTTATTTTCCAAAAGTTAAAAACTATTTAAATGTTTTGGAAAAATAAAAATTCGATTATAATGTTTTATAACTTTTTTTCATTTTCCTAATTTTTTATATCAATGTATTTTGATTAAATTCTGTGCTAAGTAAGATGATAAATACGGGTTTGTAATATAAATATTAAAATGATATAATTGTGTCTCTAAGGACTGAAAAAACACATTGTTGCTTAAGAATACAAAAAAGTACCCATGCATAAATAAACTTCCAGGTACTTAATAAATTTTTTTTTTATGACTAAGCATTTCAAATTCAATGAAAATTTATGAATTCGTCGGTCACTAAAGTATTGTAAAGTGCATGATTAACGATAAAAAAATAACAAATGAATCGCTTTTTTTAATTATCTCTAAAAAAGAACATAATATTTAAATGAAAATAATGCATTTAATAGTAGTTTGCAAAATGTCTTAAAAAATTTTAGATATTCTATGATTTTTATTGTAATTTTAAATCATTCACAAACTTAATAATATACATTTATAACTATTTTTTGCATCCAAAACCTAAAAACAAATAAATAAATATTTATACCTTGAACTGAATGAAAGTTCTAGAAATATTGAAAAGATATAAGTTAAAACACTACTTAAAAATTATGGCGAAAATTCAATAATGATGTTAAACTCTTTCGTCTTAATATTTTTTTCTTTTACTTATTTTTATAAAAAAGTATTTCGATTAAATTCTTGTTCAAAATTTGAATGAAGTTTTGGAGTAGAAATAGTAAAGGAGCATAATTGTGTCTCATAAGAAGAAAAAATATTTTGTAGGTCAACGGTGAAAAAAAAAAAAGCAACCACGCATAAATGTCACTTCAAGGTAATTAATAAAATTCTTTTCTTCATTTTTAGAAATTAGAACTTGAAACAAAATGAAAAAGTTCTGAGTTTGGCACTTATTAAATTACTATAGACTACATGACCCACAGTATAAATTTATTGCATGTGTCGTTTTTTGTTCGACGAATTCTGTTAAAAATAGATACGTTTAAAAGTACTTATCCTACGCAACATAAAATGCATCTTTAATAGCGACAACAAAGTGACGAAAAAATATTTTTTTATAATTTAATTTTATAAATTCTTTTTTATTACATTGTTTTAAAAATTCTCAATGAGCTTCTCAATCAAATGCTGAAATTTTCATTAATTTAAGCAGCTGCATGCAATCTGACAAGACAATTGTACAACCTAAGGTGTCTATCAAAGGTAAGATCGCTTTAAATATGTGTATGAAAACTCAGCTAAACAGATATAGTAAGTTATATAATTAGTCTTCTGTTTACTACGTACATTGCTAAAAATCTGCAGCAAATTGTCGAACTATAGAATTGTTTTTAGGCAAAACGATTATATAACCGTAATTTATCTGTATTATGACAAAAAATTTAAAAAGAAAGAAACAAACGAAAATAAATGGGAAAAAAGAAAAAAAAAACTTCATAAGATAATTAAATAACTTTTGTATATAAATTTTGTTCGCAAAAAGATGGAGTTTATCGCATTCTTTAACAGCGTTAATAAGTAAAATCAATTACGATTATGCAAATATTTTTCTATTTAGATAATCTCGAATAGCATCCATAATAGCGACTTTCTATCCTATCGCACATTAAGGTGTTTGCATCAAACTATTTTTATAAAAAGAAATATTGAAAAACAGTAATTATAATGCCAATTTTGAGGTAAGGCAATGCCTGAAACTATGGTCAAGTAATCAAAGTTTATGAAAATGTTTAAAAGATTGGATAGGTTTTTCAGGATTTTTTACAGTGTTAATAAGTCTAAATTCAAAATAAAGTTAAGTAATTGTTTCTATAAAAACAGTTGAGTGTTTGTATAGTTTACTTCATTTTTTACAGTGTATCTGATAAACAACTGGCCATCTGATAAACAAATGGCCATCGTTTCATATTTTCACAAATTTCTAAACATTCAAGCTCTTAAAGGAAATACATAAAAATTTGTTTTCATAACAGTTTAGAACTTATTATTTTAGTCAAATAAATTAAAACTTTTATCTTGAAAAAAGAAGTTGGTTTTCACTACTTTTAAGTGATTAATCACTGTAAAAAAAATCACAAGATCTGTACCCAAACTACAGTGTATCTGATAATCCATAATTAACCTACAACTACTTAACATGAATGTTCCAAATCATGAAATGATTGTCATCTTCTGATTAAGATCTAACACAGAAAAAAACAGGGAGAAAGTTCACCAAGTTTATGTCAAATAAATATCTGAATAACTGATAAGTTAAAAATAGTTTGTTATTAAATTACATTGTGTGGTCAATATATATATATTATATATTCAATGTATATATTCAATATTCAGATATAGATATAATTTTTTGAATAAAAAATGCAGAACCTTTTTATATTTAATTTCATATTTTACAAAGTGCCTAAAAATTTATCCTTTTTTATCCTTAGATTTTGATTACAGTTACTACGTTTTCTAAATGTTGTATATCAAATCTGATAAGGCAATAACTCTTTTTTTCAGAAGTTTAAAAACTATTAAAAAATTTGTAAAAAAAAGAAGAAATTATTAATATTGCCATATATTTTTCATTTATTTATTTTCCTTATTTTTAAAAAATTGTATTTTGATTAAACTCTATGCAAAGATACTAAAGGATGATTTGGTATAGAAAAATTAAAGGGATGTAATTGTGTTTCTTATGACTAAACAAATTCTTTTGTGGATGAAAGAAGGGAAAAAAGTAATCACGCATAAAAACATTTAAAAAGTACATTTTTTAAATTTAAACTTGCTGAAATGTGATTAAATGAAAATGTGCTGAATTTGTCGCTTATTAAATTAGTGTAGAGTACATGATTACAATAGAAATTTAATGAATACATCGCATTTCTTTCAATTATTTCTAGAAAACGGCATAAATTAAATGAAAATTGTGCATTTAATAATAGCTTTTGTACAATAATTTTACAAATTCTTAGACTTCTTATGATTTTCATGAAGATTATTATTTATTCACAAAATTACTAAAATACATTCATATATTTTCTGTAGTTAAAATCTAAAAAAAAAGTAAAATGTTTATACTTTCATGATTTTTTGTTTAAATATATTTTTTTTAATATGTGAAGAAAGGGATGCTATATCACAAAATTATATCATTACTTTCATACTACATTGTTCCAAACAATAAGAAGAAATTCCTTATCTTATTCAATAAAACACTGTATGATTAATTTTAACATTAGAATTTTACGTCCATATCAGGAAAAATTATTAAAATATTATGGCATTTAAGAAGAGCTATGAATATACGCTTAAAAAACGAAAACATTTTGATTATTCGATTATTTTTATAGAAAATTATTTCAAAATTGGAAATATAATCTCTGTTTTGATCTATCAGAACGCTTCAATTTACGATTAGTTGCCGTTCATTACCAATGTCTATAACAACAACCTAATCATTCGTTATTTGCTAAAAATATTTACAGTGTATTTTACGTTCACGTATGACCAAAATGCGCCTGTTTTACACAAATGCTACGAAGCATGAAATTTTCATATTTCATACATTAAAATATCTTATGGTAAAATTAATTCTGTGTGAAAAAAAATATTTCAAATTCAAGATTTTTTTCCATAGTTTAATATTATAAGGATTAAAATATTATTTTTTTAATTGAAAATATTCATGTAGAACAAATTTTATTTTTTATCTCATATCTTATAAACTGTGTAGGAAGTTCAACTTTTTTAGGTAGATTTCGTATGAAATACTACCTATTGCATTGTCTCCCATGTTGGAATTTCTGAAAAATTTTTGCGGATCTACACGAATCATGACTCCTAGACCCCAAAACCACCATCAGTAAAAAAGTTTATATATATATATATCTATCTATCTATCTATCTATCTATCTATCTATCGGTGTATATCACTTTCTTCTAGACACGATAACTTCCATAATTATGCTCAGATCTTCTTCAAACTTTTACATAAAATCAAGGAGCCTAAAATCTCGGTCGAGTTCGTTAATGGGCAAAATCGGACCAAGGGGGTGGAAATAGGGAGGGTTTTTGTGAAAACAGAAAAAACGCGATAACTTCTTAATTAAAATAGATATCGAATCAGTTTAAAGTTTATATTACTTCTAAGAAATGGGCAAAAAGTTTATGCATGACAGATATTTGATAAAGTTAAAAATGGGCTCAAGGGGCGAAAAAAACATGGTTTTTGGGAGAAAAAAATTCATAACTTCGTCAATTCTCAAGATATTAAATCCAACTAAATTTTATATAAATGTACTCAATATTATCTAAAACTTTTGTATTTACAAGTTTTTGATAGGACCAATTTTTACCGAGGAAAAAAATTAAAAACGAAAAGAAAAAGGGGGGAGGAAAAAGAAAAAAACCCATAACTTACTCAATTCTTAAGCAATCAAATCTAATTAAATTTATTTTACATCTTCACAATAAGATCTACAACTTTTATATTGACAAGTTTTTCATAGAACCCATTCTTATAGCAAAAATAAATTAAACAAAAATAGGAGTTGGAGTAAAAACCTTAAATCCAAACTGCTTATATTCTGACTCATTTTAAAATTCATTTTTGATTTTAAACGCATCCAAATGACAGATCCTCTTATTTAGGAACTATATAATGCGACGTTTTGGCCAATTTTTTGATAAAGGCAGAATATATTTTTAAAAAGACTGCCAAAAAAGGTATTTTGAACAGATTTCCCGAAATTTTCGTCATTAAAAATTGATTAAGTATAACAAATTGCGTTTTTCCTGAGTCATTTTTAAATTCATTTTTGTTCTCAAACCCATCCAATTTACAGGTCCTATTATTTAGGAACTATATAATGCGACGTATTGGCCAGTTTTTTGATAAAGGCAGAATATATTTTTTAAAAGGCTGCCAAATAGGGTATTTTGAACAGAATTTCACGAAATTATCATGATTGAAATTTGAGGAAATTAAAAAAATTGCGTTTTTACCGAGTCATTTTTAAACCTTTTTTTGTTCTCAAACGCATCCAATTTACAGGTTCTCTTACTTAGGAACTATATTATGTGACGGAGTGGCCAGTTTTTTGATAAAGGCAGAATATATTTCAAAAAAAGGCTGCCAAAATGGGCACTTCGCACAAAATTTCCCAAAGCGACCATGATTAATGAACTGTGGGTATTCAAATAACAAATTGTTTATTTTATGACTCATTTTTAAATCCAATTTTGCTCTGAAACGCATTCAAATGACAGTTTTTTGTTACTTAGGAACTATATAATGTGCGTATTCTTTGATTTTTTGATAAAGGGTGAATATACATATTTTTAAAAGCTGTCAAAGTAAGCACTTCGCAAAAAAATTTCAAAAAGCGATCATGATAAAAGAATTGAGGTTGTATTCAAATAAAAAAATTTTTATTTTATGACTCATTTTTAAATTCAAATTTGCTCTCAAACGCATTCAATTGACAGTTTTTCGTTATTTAGGAACTGTGTAATGTGCCGTATTGGTCAGATTTTTGATAAAGGCTAAATATATATTTAAAAAAATCTGTCAAAGTGGGCACTTCGTGCAAAATTTCTCAAAGCAATCTTGATTAAAGAATTGTGGATGTATTAAAATAATAAATTGGTTATTTTATTACTCATTTTTAAATTCAATTTTGCTGTCAAACGAATTTAATTAACAGTTTTTTGTTATTTAGGAACTATATAATGAGCATATTGGTCAATTTTTTTAATAAAGTAAGAATATAATTCAAAATATGTTGCCAAAATGGGCATTTGAGTAGAATTTCGTTTAAGAGGATTGCGATAAAACCAGTTCTTACAGAAAAATGAAATTAAAAAAATTTTAAAAGCGGTTGAATAAAGTAGTTAAACTGGGTTTATCTCTAATCATTTAATTTTTTTTTTTTTTTTTTTTTTTTTTTTTTTGAGATGAAAACTTTTCGAAATCTACCTCCGCCTATAGGCCATGCCGAAAGGGATTTTTAAGGTTTGTAATTAAAGTTGTATCGATTTAGAAATGCTATGTATTAAATTTGATAGAATGCAATCATTCTTCATTTCAAAAAGTTAAAAAACTACTTAAAAGTTTGTGGAAAAAATCCAATAATGATGTTAAACTCTTTCGCTCCTTAATATTTCTTTTTAATTTACTTACCTTTATAACAGGATATTTCGATTAAATTATATGCTCAGAAATTGAATAAGGTTTTTTAGTAGAAATGATAAAATAATATAATTGAGTTTCCTCGGACAAAAAATATCTTTTGTAAATCAAGCAAGAAAATGCAAAGCAGCCATCCATAAAAATCACATCAAGATGCATAATATGACTTTTTTTATTTGAAAATAGAATTTAAAATAAATAAAAAAATTCCTGATTTTGTCACATATTAAATTAGTATAGAGTACTTGAATTACATTAAAAATTCAAGGCATAAATAGTTTTGTTTCAAAGAATTCTGTAAAAAAAAGAAAAAAAAGAAAAAAAAGAAAACAAAGATTAATTTAAAAGAAAATAATTGTGTTAAAATGTACTTAATAACAGTTTTCCTAATTTTTAATATAATACATAAATATTAGCTAATTTTGATAATTAAAAATATTGAAAATTTAGCATTCAACATGCACAGTTATTATGTAATAGTTATTTTTTTTTTTCATGTTTTAAGAAGAGTTATAGCTTTATTATCATCTGCTTAACAGTGTTCGAAAGCTCATCAATAAAAAACATAATGTCATAGCATTCATATTAAAATTCTACCAATTAATAATAAGACATTCATTTTTCTATTTAATAAAACAATGAAAAACTTTAATATTGGAATTCTACGTCGAAAAAAAATCTTTTAAATATTCTACCATGCTGGACCACACATACCGGGTGTCCCAAAAATGATTGATGAATTTTAAAATTCAATAGGTTGCAAACGGTGACAACTATTTAAAATTTTTTTGAAGGAGGGTTATGTATAATGTTAGGAGTTTTTTTACCGTAATTTTTTATTTTAGTTCGAATTTGAAACAATAGGTAGCGCTGACGGCGATTGAAGGCCAGGTCGACCAGGCGAAATATTTTTTGTTCAAAGGTGCCCCCTTCTCCCCTATATACTAGTTAAGAAAAAGGGTTTTAACGAAAGAGATTATACTCATAATGCGCATTTGTACCGCAATTTGAATTATTTGGTCCTTTTTTTTATATAGTTCTGTACATTTACTTATAAATATATGTGTGTGTGGATTTAGAGCACAAATATTATTAAAGAAAGTAAAAATATTTTAGTAAGAAAAGTAATAATGAATCATGACGTATTTAGATATCATAATAGAAGATTTAGAAATATATTTATTTTTTTTTACTGTATGCAATTCTATGCTTTATTAGCGTAAAATTTCCAGAAAGTTTTGGAATATGAGGTCAATATTAAAGCCATTATTAAAGCCAGAGAAAAGGATTTATTTATGGGCTATTTGTTTCTTAAAGCTGCAATAAGTCTGTGAAAGGAATTTACATTAATCTCAGCCATGAAAATAATTTCCTTCAAAGATTTTAATTTGATCTTAATTTAATAGATGCGAAATGAATTTCGGAATAAAGTAAATTATTATTGGAGATTTAGGAAAAGTAATAATACAATATATAATTCTAACTTATATTTTAACTTTTAAAATGTTTCTCTTTCTGATTGTAAATTTAAAAAAAAATATTACAAAATCATATTAAATCGTTGACTAATTTAAAGCATTTCTCAATTGGAAGAGATTTGAGAAGATACCCGGTGAAGCATAGTTATAAAATCAGAAATATTTCAGTTAATATTTTCTGTGATAATTATTATTTAAAAACTTATCTAAAACAGAAACAGTTTTGAAATGTGTAATTAGTTGTTTCAAGTTTCTAAATAGCTATATATTAAAAAATACCGATTTATTCTTAATTTGCATTAATTTATTTTTTTCATGTCTTTTTTTACTATATTTTACTTTTAAATATAGTAGAAAATTTACTATTCAGCATCTTGTTATGCGACACATTTGTTCACCAGACACTTTTTAATGTGTAATTCTGGTGTCGCTAGTGTCAGATTAATTACGTATCCTATACGTATTTCTTATTATCCGACGAATTAAGTCTTCAGATGTATTCCTGTTCCCGTAAATACAGTGAAATCGAGAGTCTATTCTTTACGTAGTTAATATAGTCATACAAATTGCTTTCCCATTAAACGTACGCAAATCTTTTTTTTTTTTTTTTTTTTTTTTTTTTTTTATTCTGACTTATTACAAAATCCATATATAAAATGGGAGTTCAAAAACCATTGTGCTTTCTACAACTTCATTTTTTTTCTTGCATATTCCTAAGGTTTCCAATGTTAGGATTTTATGTACAAACATAAAACCTAAGAATGCAGAAAACTTTATGTCTTTACCACCCGCTCACCACGAAGTACCTTATTCGTATTGTCTAATATTTGAACGTATTAATAATATTTTATGTAGCAAAAATATGTATTTACATATTTTACCATTTGTTAACATTCCCAGAAGAGTACTACTTGTACCATTATTAATTCAGATAAATTTTAAAAAGCACTTAATTAAGAATTTTCAATTATTCGTAAAAATTATTACTTTAGTTTACAATCCTTTTAAAAAAATAAAATATCTCAGATTTATTTTTTAAATTGAAGAACACAAGATCAGAAAAACATTATAAGAAGAAATAAGAAATAAGAAATATATTTCCGCAACAGTAAGAAAAACAAAATATAGTAACAAAAACATAGCTAACATATAATCATGAACAGAGCTTTAAATAAATATAAAATTTTGATTGGTATGAAAGAAATCTAAATCCTAGATTATGAACAATGTGTCTGAAACGAAAAAAAATCAAAGAATGTTTAATGTTCAGTGACTAATACTTTTTGTACTGCATTCTCATTAATATTTTTTCCACCATCTATCAGAAGCACTTTCTTGATAAGCAAGTCTGCTTATTTCCATTTATTACCATAAAGGTAATTAGAATGTGAAAAACCGCTTAAAAAACTGCTGAAAGTGCATTTTCTTTCAGCATTTACCATGAGATCAATAGTAGTAAATTCGAGATAATTATCACTAACAATTATCTCAACTTTACTTTTAATTAATCTTATGGCATAGTCAAAGAAAAGTGACATGCTCCATAAGCAAATGTTTCAGAATTTAGCTTGAATCGAAATATAAGTAATTGATTAATGATTCTTTATTTCACAAAGGAATATTTACGTGTTTTTAAGATAATGCTTTTCTATTCTTCTTGGAAATTTAAATACGAAATTATAATTTGAAGTACGATTAATTTATGGGTAAAAATGGAGATGTATTTCTATATTTACCTTTAAGAATCTCGTTTAATGATATTTTAGATCATTCTAAAACAAATTTAATATATTTATATTTAATAGAACACCCATCATTAAACTTGTAAACAAGATTATAATTACACAAGCTGTAAAACATTTGTGAATCAAAAATCAAAAGTATTTTAACAGTAACATACATGTGTTACATGACAATTATCTAAAAATAAAAAACGTAGCTCATTTATTATTAAGTTATATATGTAAATATATTCAGAAATTATATTTTAAATCATTATATTCCGTATTTTTCTTTGTTATCGATTGATTAAAAAAATATTGAAACATGTTTTACTTCATGCATAATAATATTGGGTGAGTGCAAAAGTTCATGCGGAGTTTGGGAGTAAAAGTCACACATTGATTAGGCAAACAAAGTTCTCTATTCAATCGATGATATATGCTTCATTGTTTTTTATAATCTGTTTCCAACGTTCTGGCAGCATACGGATGCCCCGATCATAAAATTTGAGCGGTCTCGATTCGAAGGACGAAGACACGACGTTTTTTAAGGCATCGGTGGACCAATGTTTTTTTTCCATTTAAATGATTTTGAAATAACCAGAACAAGTGATAATCAGGTGGTGCAATATCAGAGGCATACGGTGGATGAGTTAGGATATCCCATTTCAGGCTGTTGAGTTTGCGCAGCGTCTGTCTCGAAACGTGAGGTCTGGCGTCGTCATAATGAAAGATTACACCCTTGCGATTTGACACTATCGGACGTTTCTGTTTGATTTTTCGATTCAGATTGGTTAATTGGCGACAGTACTTGACTGAATCAATCGTCTCGCCAGAGAGGAGAAACTCAAAATAAATTTTGCCCTTGCAATCCTATCAAACATAGAGCATCACCTTCTTGGGTGCAAACTGGCCTTTGCCTTAGCATCATCATGTTCACATTGCTGAATATTGTTGTAAAGGACCCATTTCTCATTGTCGGTCACTTATCGATCCAAAAACGGCTCGGTTTTGAAACGCCGGAGTGAAGAAATGGCAGCAGAAATTCGCTTGATTTTGTTTCTCTCGGTCAGCAAATGGGACACCCATATATCGAGCGTCAAATCTAGTCTTACATTTTTTAAACGCGAAAAGCGGCGTTAAAAAGAGTGCTGTAGCAACTTCCCCTCTTGAAATTCGTGGAGCATATTGAACTAAAGTACGCACAATATCAAGACCAATTTGTGAAGGTCGGCCGAATTGTGGTTCTTCTTCAAGGTTACACTCTTCGCAGCGAAATTTTGCAAAAAAAATTTCCACAGTTCGTTCAGCTGGTGCTTGATCTTAATAAACATCTTTGTTGTTTTTTACGACTTCAACGTTTATTCCCTTCCTAAACTCGTAAAGCATAACATGCCATAAATGCACCTTACCGGCACTCATTTTGAAAGTAAATTTTCTTGAAAGAGTTTGTGTCTACACAAATTATTTTGTTTGAAACGAAAGCTGCACACGTCACCTTTACAACGATGTCTTACGAAGATGGTAGTATTAATGATAACACTTTATGCCGCTTCTAAAGACATCTATCGCATCTCCGCGCGACATTTTGCACTCTCCCAATATAATAGATTTTATTCATTCTTCGTAATTAAAGGAATGTAAATCTCGTTTAATAAAATATATTGTGCTATAGTATGCGTTTTTGTATATTTAAATACTACAAAACAGAAGAACATACTTCCTTTTCTCATCTTTACTACGTACAAATGTTTTTATATGAGCAAGGAAAATCATTTTAAGCTAAAAGGCAGTTTCGTAATACAATCCACCAGAGGTCATATACAAATCTGTTTAAAATCTTATCAATTCCTCTTGCAGCTATTTCTTTATTTAACCCTTTGATTACGGGCTTGGGACATATGTCGTCCCAGAGAATATTACTTTAATCTATTAGCACCACTTTTTGAAAACTATTCTATTTCATAGATATATACCAGAATAATTTTAAAAGAAATCTATCACAAAGAATTTTTTCTAAAAATTTTGGTTTGAATAAATTTAAAAATAGCCATCGTTCTAGCCCGTAATCAAAAGGTTAAAGAAATAGAAGACGTATGTTGTTTGTAAACTTTTGATCTATTTAACTCTTGAAATCATTAGTTTGCACTAGTTACAGAAAAAAAGACACGTTAGATTTTAATATAGAATTATTTTATTAAAGAGCTAATAAGATTATAGTTGAAATACGACACTTCTTATTTCAATGACAAATAATAAAAAAAATAAATATCTTCTCACATGATGAATTCCAATTTTAAATTTTTATGTAATATTCTTCTTGAAATTATGTTTTTAATCATATCACGTTCTTACACCGTTGTAAAGTTTTTCAAATTTCATAATATTTCTCTGAAAGGAACCTTTGGAATGTAATTTTTTTTATAGAAGAATTGTTAATGATTTTAAACATAAGAATAAACCATGTCATCTGCTCTATAGAAAAATGTTATATTTTGTCGTAATGTATTTTCTATCTACGCTTTAAAATTCATTAATTATTCGATATCTATTATATTTTATTTTTTAGTCAACAGGAAACTTTTAGAATATTTACATTACAAAATGTGTGGCATAATTCATACAAATTATGCTTCATAAGTCATTTTTTCTGGATCACCAGCGAAGCACAAATGATAGGAAAAAATAAATATTATATGTTTACTATGTGACTATATGCTAAACTATGTGATCTAGGGTAATCGCTATAGCTTTCCTTCCACTATCTCTATTATTTATCATTTTAGTCTCGATAGATTCGGAATAAGATGCAAAGAAACATATTTTTGCGCTATATGTTTGATGGTACTTCTGATATTATAATACCTAAAATTTAAGAAAAAGGTATTTATTTATTCAGAGTCATGAAAGCTTATACATAAAACCTGAAGATATGCAAAAAAAAAAAAAAAAAAGTTTTTTTCCAATGACCTAATTAGCCCCTCCCCCTCCTAAATATATTTGTAAATGTTTAAAAATTGGTAAATATGTGTGTCAATTAGGCTTTATTATTTTACCACATTTGAACTTGTCACATTCCATAGTTATTGTGACCAAATGACTGTGACAGACAGATAGATACCTGGCTGATCTTATAATGGTTCCGTTTTATCTTTATAAGAGCGGAACGTTAAACTTTTAATATTAAACTAAATATTGCTGAACACATTAATAATCAGAAGACAAATTTACATCAAGTATAGGCTATGGAACATTATCAGTGTTACTATCTATCTTAATGAAATCTATCTTTCGTACTTATCTATCTTAATGAAATTAAAATTTTCATTGCGCATTTAAATAGAATTTGCTAACACGGTTAATTATTTTCTATACACATCTATATTATCTTAATTAAATGAAGTTTATCCTCCGTGTTTGTCTGTAAAATTTTATTTGTTTGGGGATTATATGATAACAAGTGAAATCTATCAAACGTGCAGGTCTGCATGTTTGTTTAAAAATTGCCCTTATATTTCCGAAATTTCAATTAAAATTTTTCTTAGTTTACTTAATCAGACTTTAATGTGAACAGCGATTTTTGAATTTTAAAACGAGTTTAAAAAATAAAAAGTTTCGGAAATTTTAAATTATTTGTTGTTTTAACCAATTTTTTATTTAATACTGTAGTCATCTACGGATAAATGATTTACGAATATTTTCCCTAGAATTATTTAAACAATCTGTTGTATTATGGTGCTTATTTGATCAAGTTTAACTTTTATATGTTTTTTATCTATCAGGAATGTTTTTTCATTGCTTATAAACTAACATTTCTCTGATCCATAAGTAAAAAAACATTTTCGTTTTTACATATCAAAAGCAATTTTTCATTTTACCGTGTAATATTTTAACCCAAGTTGCCAATATTATTTGTACTATGTAATAATGTACCCAAATTTTAGTACATTTTTTATGTCATTTCCGCAACCTATTCATCATATCAATTGTAATTAATTTGAGATGCAATTAGTAAATTTTTATAATTTTCTTTTTGCAATTACACAATTATTTAAAGCAAAATAAATTTTATATTACCAAACATTTTAGAAGCAAGGTAATTAATTCTTCCAGTTCTAAGCAAAATTAATTTCTCAAACAGTATTTAAAAAAAACAATTAACAACAATCAATGATTAAAATAATTTATATTATCCTAGTTATGGAAGTTGAAAAATGTGTTCAAAAGTTTCAGGAACTATACGAGGGAAAAAAAGAAAAAACCTACAACGTCTTGCCATCTAAAATATATACATTTAAAAAAAATTAGGAAAAAATTGCAAAGCATTTTTGCAAATAAAAAAATACTCAGAGTTTGTTTTGTAAGATTATTTTGTAAATTTGAAATAAAATTATTCATTGGTTTTTAAACATGCAATTAAATATACCATCTCTTTTATTTTTTATTTTAATGCATAACTGACATTTCATGTCATCATGTATCAGTACATTTTTTATAGCAGAAGAAAATGTATTTAACTAAAATTAAAAATTATAGTAATGATTGTTAGATTAGTATATTCTGTAACATGTGTAGCTCTAATTGAGCCTTTTGATAAATTTAAAGGAAAATATTTTGAGCAATTCAATAAATTACACAAATAATGATTTAAGTGCATTTTTCCATATCCAATGTTAATGCGATAAACCAAAAGCGATATTTCATGAATCTCTTACACTAATCAATTTACATTAATTATTTGAAGGTACAGTGCCATAATAATATCTGTCTTGACATTTTCTATACTTTTCTATTCAGCATTTCTGCCTACCGTTTCTTTTGTTATTTTCTTCATGTATGAAATGATAATGGAAGTATTTACATTCACTACTAATTTTTTTTTTAAATACGCTTCTTACTATCTATGTATTGGTAAATGAAAGTAGGCACTATGTCTTATTTTCTGCTTAGTATTTCATTTGTTATTATTTGTGTGTTTGTAATGATCATAGGTGACCATTATTTATTAGCTTTTTCCCTCTATCATTATTTTTTTTTACTATCTGTGCTTAGATAATGACAGAATTATGTAAATTATATTTGCTTTTATTACTTTTTTTATCTTTCAGTATTACTAATGAAACAAAATATATTGTTTAAACGTATGATTCTTGCTGTTTAACGAGTGTATAACTGCAAAACTCTGGCAGTTATATTTTGTATCGAGCGACAAAATCACACTGTCTGGGAAGCTCTTCTATAAAATTTGAAATTTTGTGGAATATTAAACGACGACCGTTGCTAAGTTTATAGAAAAAGGCTAAAACTATCACTAGACCTTCTAGCTGTAATGTTTAAAGGGACGTTGCATTTTGTTACACAAATACATTTGGGTACTGTGCTGAATCGGTTAGATATTTTTATTATTACTTTTACATTAGTTTAGAATACTTGTAACAAATATTTCATTTTTTTCGATCCTCCTCTACATATAAATCTATCCAGGACATCACAATGATTTTTGCTGTAATGATCTACAAAATCGCAAAATATACTTCAGTAACTGAATAATCAGCAAGGAAAAGCGTCTATAACACTCTGAATTATTCTTCGAAGTCTTGTTCTATAATGAAAACAAGAGCAGAAAGAGAGTTTGTTTTCTCAATCAGCTTCGTCAGATGAACGAAAATCTAAAAATCACAAAATAAGTATTACATAGTGATTCATTTTTTTTTAAATTCCACTGTTAAATTTCAAGATATCCTGTGTGCTTCCAGACGCTACATAGTAGCATTCTACATTTTGAAAAATTATAATAAATTAATTGAGTACGAATTTTAGTCTAGTCTTATTAGTATTGAGCTTTTGTTTTTTTACAGCTGTAATGCTGCAAAACGTTTCATAAACAGAACTTTTTTTTTTTTTTACATTTTATGATACGTTTTTCTAACAGTTTTTTTTGACCGAATTTTTTCCTGAACCGCGTTCTCAGACACCAAATATTGAATTTCAAAGTGTGTCAACTATATTTGGATTCATACTTTAAAGCTATCTATACTCTACCCATTATGATAAAGTTTAACCCTAAACTGAAATTCTGAACTGCAGTATATTTTAATTACTTTTTCATAAATTTAACCAATCTCTAACCAATGTAACTAAACTTCCTTGATATTTAGCATTTTAAATAATTTTATATGTATACATAAAAAAATTCTACCTTACTTTATATATAGATTTACTCTATTTATTCGAATTTAAGAAACTGTAAAAATTGAAAACAGTTTCAACTTTCTTATGGTATGTCGTAAATAACAGTAGAGTCAGCATTTACTTCAAGTGCAATAGTGCAAGAGATAGAAAATCCTCTTTCTTTATTTTATCACATTCACATGGGGTAAATTTTCAAGGCGGAAAATCTCTAACCATAAAAAAAAAACGTTTTTGTAAAAAAACAATTTCATGCTTCAGAAAACTACAATAATTTACTCAAACGAAAATACATTTCGATTTTTGAATGTCATGAATCGATGTTTTCTCACTCTAAAGTTTATGGGCTAAAAAATTCCGTGAATAGAAAACTTTCCATTTCAAATAAGCATTTTATTTTTAGATTTTTTTTGTATATGTTCAGTATTAATGTATTTCACAATTGATATGTTAACGGAAATTTTTAAAATATATTTATTTAAATTTTGATTTTTTAGTGTTTGTAAATCTAGTAAGTAGTAAGTTTGTAGTTTGTAAGCTAGTTTGTAAGTTTTTTATATGTTACACATACAAAAGTAGCACTTTCGTCAATTCATGAAAAGTTTTCTGGCATTTGTATTTTCAGTTTTTTTCCATTAATTGAAAAAATTCCGTTTTTTTCTGTTGCAGTGGGTAAAATATACGTAAATATGAGAAAGTGAGAAAAAAAGTTCTTGACTTCGAAGTCTAACCATTTATTTTAGTATCATTCGGCGAGCACGTTAACTACTGGATACAGTTGTGCAGTAGTATAACACTTTGGTATAAATATGTTTTCTTCAGATGGGTAAGGCATAATTGATTTATTTAAAAAGTTTTTAATTGTGAAATTAATTTCAGATTGGAAGATTTCGTATTTAGTGAGATAGTAACTGGAGCTTTAATATCATTTTACACTATGTTTGCTCTGTATTACTAATATATATGATAAATATATTTAAGTAGATTGCTAAATGTAAAATATGAATATTTTTTTCGATATTTGTTTTGAGTAAAATAATTTTTTCTATTTAACATTTCAATTAGAATGCCTTTTCAATGAGTCATTTAATATTTATTTTAAATGCGAATTTAATTTGTAAGTAACTTTATAATATCATTTGTTTTAATTTTATCTCAACTTACATAAGTTTTAAAAAAATAGTGATATTTTTGAAAGAATAAGGTAAGTAATTGTTGTTCACTTTTAAATTCAAAAAAGGAAATTAAATTTTAATTACTTTCAAATTGTTATCTATTTTCAATTTTATTTTATTATTATTTAATTGAATTAGAATTAAATTTAATTTCAGATTGGAAGATTTCATATTTAGTGAGATAGTAACTGGAGCTTTAATATCATTTTACACTATGTTTGCTCTGTATTACTAATATATATGATAAATATATTTAAGTAGATTGCTAAATGTAAAATATGAATATTTTTTTCGATATTTGTTTTGAGTAAAATAATTTTTTCTATTTAACATTTCAATTAGAATGCCTTTTCAATGAGTCATTTAATATTTATTTTAAATGCGAATTTAATTTGTAAGTAACTTTATAATATCATTTGTTTTAATTTTATCTCAACTTACATAAGTTTTAAAAAAATAGTGATATTTTTGAAAGAATAAGGTAAGTAATTGTTGTTCACTTTTAAATTCAAAAAAGGAAATTAAATTTTAATTACTTTTAAATTGTTATCTATTTTTCAATTTTATTTTATTATTTTTTAATTGAATTAGAATTATTAAGTTATAAAATTTTTGTATATTCATTTTTAAAATAAACTCTTAAGTTTTGAGACAGTAATATGATGAAAAAAATCATTATATATTTTCAAAAATAGAGAAAGGAAAAATAGACGGAATAGTTGTAGCTCCAGTTCCCCAATATTACCATTTAATTAAAAAAAATGAAAAAATCGCCACATTTTGGGCTTATATATGCCTTTTTGTTACTATCCTGTGAAACAATTACATTAAAAAAGTAGAAAATTGAATTGATGGCATTGAGCTTACAGGCTATTCGAACTAATTTTAATACTTTTATTTCAAAGAATATTGTCCCTTAAAACATTAAGAGGAAATAGCTCTCATTTCCCTTTTTAATATTTAATCATTGACCATTTAAATCTAACCAGGGACGCGCCTTATCAGAAGAAATTTGAAGAAAATCTGAGAGTTCTCCATGAAAATCCATTTTGCTATATGAAAGGGAATATTAGCTCCATCATTTTTCTTTTTTTCATTTCACCAGTGTAGCTGGTGATGTTTCTAATCAGGAAAGCTCTTTATCAAAGAGAGCGTAGAAAAAATCGAAACAACTTGCATACTTCTGCATAAAAACCCATTCATCTCAATTGAAGAAGAAAACTTGCCTCTCTTATCTAATTAACCAATGAACTGCCAAAATGTAATTAAGAAGTTCCAAATTGGAATAAAACAGTACATAGAATTTGAAGCAAATCGAAAAATTCTGTATGATAAAACCATTTATCTTAGTTATCAGGGATGGTCTAACCCCCGCCCCACCATTTACACCTAGTAGTGAGTCTCCAAATCTACCTGTGTAAAACTCCTTATCATAACACCCGGTATACCATATTTGAAGCAAGTCAAATAATTCTATATGAGAAACCCATTTATCTAAATTAAAGGAAATTAGTACCCCGTTAAACCTTTTAAAACTTTACAAATGAACACTAAAAACCAGTCAGAGAAGTGCCTTATCCAATTGAACCTAGACAACAGTTGAAGCCAATATGATGTTTCTATCGAGTTCTCCCGTTACGTTACATACATACTTACATACGTAGATATATATATGCATACGTACATATATACGTACATATAGAACCGTCAGGCATATTAACTCTCTGGCTTTAATAGCATTTCCAGCGAAAAATTTGCTTTAATACACGACCTCTTACAAAGCTGGAGCCAATAATCTAATTTCTTTCATAACCCATGTTGGCATAAATTTTCAATTGAAATGTTTTATAAAAATATTGATAGTACAATTTACAATACGATGGTTTTTATTTGAAACAAGGTAGAACCCGTCGAATTTCGACGAAAGAGAATATTTACGAAGGAACTGTTTTATTGACTTGTAATAAACCTACGAAATTAGTTACAATAAAAAAGGCATCTAATATTGGTTTGTCTAACTCTCATACACATATTATTTTAATCTAAAGTTAACAAAATAATATTTCTATGAAACTCAGTTGTCTGAATTATTGAAATTAAACTTTAATCGTAATGTAAGCAGTAAAATATAACAAAAGTCTGTTATTATGACGAAGTTATTCATTAAGGCTTCATATTCCAAAATGAAAAACTGCAAAATTTATTCCACTTTCACTTAATACAAAATTTTTTCCCCGTGAAATCTAAATCCAACATGTGAAAAGGCAAAGTTTAATGAGAAAATGGAAACATAAAAATACAGTTATCTGTTTTTTTTTCGGCTTTTTCCTTTTTTTAAAATAGAAATGTAGTTCTTCTGTTGCCACAATTAAGAAAACGGTATTAAAAACTACAAAAAAATTAATGTCTCAAAAGTAAATTAAGATACAGTTTTCAAATAAATTACATTTTAAAGCACATTTTTCCTCCTGTACGATGGTGTGAAATTTAAAAATGTGGGACGTTTAGGAATTTAAAAATTTCCAGCAGCAAAAATTGCAAACTGAAATTTCATTTCAAATTTCAAGTTGCCATTCGTAAAATGACGTATGCGTTACGCAGAGATACGTTTGGCCTTTATAATATAGATATATACAAACTGAATTTTACACTTCGACCGTAAAGTAAAATTTCTAAACAGAAAAATTCCCTATACATTCATGAAGGAAGCACAAAATATCTTGATAGTTGAAAAACTCATACATATATTAAAATCGAAAATTCATGATCTACCCCACTTAAACATATCTCTGCGCGATGCATGGTGCATCTTTAAGGCAGTATCCGGTTCATGCAGAAAATCATATGTTATACAAACGGACATATCTCTGTGCGTTTCACAGACATTGAGATTTAGTTTTTTATGTTGTACTCAGGTATGACAAATAAAAACTTTTGTAAATTGAAATTTTATCCTGCGTACCCGTATCAAAGTTAGTTTGTGTATTTTATTAAACAGATTCTCCTTATTATTGAAACTTATACCATTTTTTCACTATATATGTATATATATATATATATATATTTACTTATTTATTATGGAATTCTTCAGCTGGAAGTATGTGGGTAGCAATATTTAAGAAGACTGGCTATTTGTTCCATTGTTATGAATAGTTTTGTATATAACAGTTACTTCCTTTTGAAAATGATATTATATAATATCAATAGCAAAATATCATAAATGCTTTCTAACTATATTTTTACAATACATAAATAGCCATATTATTATTTGATTAAAAATTTAAATAATTACTGTTTATTACAACTTTTTTCCTTGCAATAAAAACTCACATTAATTTATGCAGGCTATAATTACTAACTGATAATTATAATCTCAGGTTAGAAAAAGTTAATTAATTATATGTTACAAACTCTTCAAGTTTTATTTTTCTTCATTTCTTAGAATTTATTTGAAGGTTAACTATTAAATGAACAATTACTATATTTTATTTTCTTACACATCTTTTAAGAAAAGAGTTTTAGGGTAAATTTTCGATCGTGTGATTACTCGTTGTAAGATGTATATTATATTCTAGATAAAATTTCTCAAAAATGAATGTTGATGCATGTTTTCTTTAAGAAACATAAGATAAATTTGTTATCACATGCGACATACGTTATTAATTATATTTTTTATCACATTTAAAAAGAGATGGTGATATGTTTATATTTTATACCAACATAAACAAATTTCAGAGGAAGCATTGTAAATAAAAGAAATATTTCCGAAAATGTTTGCGAAAATATATAAAATGAAAATATAAAATAAGCTTTTTTTGAATTACCCATGTTTCCAAAAGACTTTTATCTTTTCAAATAGCAAACATTATTATAAATTTGAAGAAAAAGTATTTATAAAATCAATGCTTCTTTTCCTGCCACTAATTTTCAGAACCATATGCTATTCAATTTTATTTTTAATTAATTTTCGAAATTCGAATTATAGATATTTTTTGAATACATTTAATTTACATATATGCATTTTCATCTTCAGTAAACGTGTTTCTGTACAAACGTGACAAATAAACAGAATGACTTATTAATAATGATATTACTATTCCGTCAATATTGTAGGTACAAATATTATTGCCCGGCTGAAAATATTTAATGGAGAATTCATAGCATCCTAGAACCAATATTTTAGTTTGAAAAAAAAATCAATACACACACACACACACACAAAAAAAAAAAAAAAAAAAAAAAAAAAAGAAAGAAAAAAAAGTTACCGACAATTAGTGGAAGCAAATGAAAAAAAAAATCTTTTTTAATAAATATTTCATGAAATCATAGAAACATATTAGTTTCTGACGTTCCTGAAAGTTAGAAAAAAAGGTTTCTGATTTGTGGAAGGGAATTCGTAAAGGAGTCTGAAGTGATTTTTCGGTACTACTAGGTTATCCCGTCGACCAAAAAATTATCGCCAAACTATAAGATTAAATGCCAATAATGGATGATCCTAAATGTCACATTCAATGACATTAAATACGATTCACGTGTTTAAAACGTCATAAAGTAATTTTTATTTCGACTTTTTATTAATATTTTTATTCATATTCTACTAATTATTTGTTTTTTCGTTATTTAAAACAAAAATTGTGTAATTTGGCTATTAGTAATAATGGCTATTAGCAATGTATAATTTGGCTATTAGTTTGGCAATTTGTATAATTTGGCTATTAATTTGGCGATTTGTATAATTTGGCAAAATTGGTCGACGGGATAACAGAGTAGTACCGATTTTTCTTAATTTTCGTTTGTGGTTACAAAATATTTCCATAGATTTTAAGAAATTTTTTTTATTATTTTTTTTAATTTATTTTTAAATTAAAATTTTTTTTTAATTTTAATTTGTTATTATTTTTTTGTTTTTTATTATTTTTTTGGTTATAAAATGATTCCAACATATTCAAAATACTATAACAGAACAACTGCACTGTTTAGTAAGTTGAAATATGATGTCTATACTGATATTTGTCACGTGATAACACGTGTATTTATGATTCAATTTTGATGTAATTTTATATTTACATAGTATATAGTGTTTTATCGACTGAGTTCGTTGGCCATGATCATTTGTCATCTTGTTTCAAAATGGTAGACACTTTAATTTAAAAAAAATAATAAAATAAAATGACTTACCAAAAAAAAAAAAAAATTGACAGCGAAATTTTTATGCGTTTTATCTGGATACAAAGATTTCGGAGCATTTTTTGTTTCGTCTATATCGTAAAAAACTGTTGAGTTATAAAAATTTGAATTTCTATATTTGCTTACATTTTGAAGCGATCTGATTTTTGCCACGTAATAATAAGCATATTAATGAATCGATTTCGATATAACTTGTTATATATATAGTACAAACTAGTTTCTTGCCGAGTTCGTTGGCCAACTTCATCCGACATCTTGTTTGTGAATGGGGGCTAATATTTTTATTTTATTTTTTTTAAAGTAATAAATTTGAAAATGAAAAATATTTTCTTCTTAGATGTGTGACTTTCATACAAAGCATTTCTTAGTTTTTTTTTTTTTTTTTTTTTTTTTTTTTTTTTTTTTTTTTTTGTCTATAATTAAAAACGATTGATTCAGTTATAGCAGTTTGAAATTCTAGTGTGGATAACATTTTGAAACGTTTTGTTATTTGTCAGACGATAACGGGTATATTTATGAAACGATTTGGATGTAATTTTTGTGCAGTCGTAATACATACCAATATTTTGAACGAGTTCATTGGCCAAGTTCATCCACCATATTTTTTCACATTGGCGGTTACTTAAAAATTTCGCAAATAAATAAATAAATAAATAAATAAAAATTGTAAAAAGGTTCTCGTTTGACTTTGGTACAAAAATTTCTGAGCATTTTTTATTTTGTCCTTATCTTAAAAAAATGTAAACATATAACAGTTTAAAATTCTAATGTAGTTGACATTTTGAAAAATTCATTTGCCTGTGACAGGAGTTGAATATATTATCGATTGAGCATGTCCGCAATAATTACTGACATCTCGAGAAAGTCCATTGAATAACTTCACCCATTATGAGGTTTTTAAATTGCAGGTACTTTAAAATCTTGCTAGCTTGGCAACGAAATATTACTTTTAATAAAACCAGTTTGTATAAAAATGCCTCATTTCGCGAAATTTCCATTCATATTTAGTTTTGACAAAAAAATATTACCCAGACTTCCATAATCGTGTTCGACTATTTTGAGCTTCGTATGTTTAAAAAATATATATCTATATATAATAAGGAATATGAAAGCTACCTTCTTCTCATGTGCCTTTCCGGAAAGGACTTTTTTTCTAAAAATCTGGTTTGTAGCAGATGTTGGATGGATAAATGATCTTTTCTCGAATCCCTTTTTTTAGATGCGTCTAAAAAAAATAGGAATGATTGCAGAAAATATACTGAAATCTACTCTTGTGAAATCTCCTTGTATTTGATAGAAACATGGCTTTTTCTGGATGATGACAAGTAATAATTTTTTAACACAATTTCGGTTATATTCATCATGTAAAATAAATGTTACAATCAGTGCAACTCCGTATCCAGGTATAACAAACGTTAAACTGGGCCGATGACACATTTTTTAATTTTGCGCACATTTTTTAATTCTGAGTTATTTTAATCGATATAATCGGTGTAACATTGCAATGTTGCACCAGTAATACATGTATTTATTACACCATTATGTAAGTGAAAAATTACTCGATGAAGTGTAAATCTTAGCTGCCACCAATTTTATGGAGTAACGTTATCACAAATGTTTTACAGTGTGGTAATGAAACATTCTAGCCAGATTAAGAAATCTTCGGAGATTTTAAATATTAAATATACATTAAATAAATATTTTCTATAGATATGCCTTTCCTATAAATACTATATAATGCAAGCCAGATAAGAGAAATTTCAAAATAAACAATATGAAAAATTACCTTTAGAATACAAGTTGTTTAATATCTGACTGAGACTTTTGCAGAAAATTTAAAATGTTTGATTGATTATGTGTCTTATATAATGTATGTCATACAAAATTTTATAAATTCTAGCTTTAAAATAGAGTTATACTACGTAAACATATATTCTCCAGAAATTACAAACTGCCTAAAGTAATTTATGAAAAACATTTTGAAACAGTGCTAACGTCAAAGTATAGTTATTTACTAACTATTATATTTCAGAGAAAGTTGAAGGTTATACAAAAAGTTTCAGATAAGAAAAATCTAACAAAGACTCTAATTTTGTAGTTTTGAAAATTGTTGTTTAATCTACTATTACGAAAGATTATTTTTAACTATTAATTCGCAATAAGAGAATTAAAATAACACAAAAGCATTTTTTAAGAAAGCCTGTTTTTGTAATAATTTAATTTTTTTAATAATGAAAGTCATTTAACATTTCAAATAAATATTTTTTAATTCTCTCATGGACACATTATTTTCCATTATTATTCATTATTATCTTTTTGTGATAAATCAGAATTCATTTATCATAATGGATTAAAAAATTATAATAGATTTCTTTACTGTCCTTCATACTAGTTATTTTGTGTCAACAAATCTGATCTTCATAAATAAACGTTGATTTTTTTTTCTTTCTTTTATTTATAAAACAGTTTTTTCTTTTCTCATATGAGGGCCGTTCGAATGATAGTTTTAATTTAAAAATAAAGATGCAGTCAACCAGTATAGAGATAAAAACATGTATGCTACTTTATGGAAAGTTCTGAACTCCTTCTTTTAATTCAGTGTTAGAATAACACTATGAAATAAATTCGGAACTTTTAAAAAAGAAATATTTATAGGTTTCCTGAAAATAAACATTAAATATTTTCATTAAATCACTATACACAAGTTATACACTGCAGCGTAAACAAATATAGATATATATCAAACTTCAAATATAATTTTAAAATTTATAATGTAATTTAAGATTTTATTTTTTTCAATATGTGTTCTTTGAAACTTTTTTTTAAATCAAGTTTTTACTTTTGTTAAAAAATCAGTTATACGCTTTTCAATATTATTGTGTTTGAATATGTTATATAACATGATATTTTTAGATAATAAAAAACTCAATAATTTTAAGTGAGTACATTAAATTTTTATAAATTTAAAAGCAGAGATTTTTGGTAATCTATTTCACAGAATGGACCACTCTCATTCATTATAAATAAATATATACTAGTTAAAATTTGCTATAGTATGGAGGTATTTAACTTTTTTTTTTATCATAAAATGTATTGCATTTTTTCTCGAATTAAAATCACTTCACAATTTATAAAATAAGCATGAGGTCTAAAAATTATGAAAAAATACGCATAAACTAGAAATTCCTTATTTGAAGACTGTCTCTGATTTAAATTAGCATTTCAAATGGAAATAATTTAGACTTTTTTTTTTGTCTTTTGTATAATTTAATTATTTTCTCCAATTAACTTTCAGCATTGAAATTATGGAATATTTAATACGTGATTTATCACTTGCTTACGAATCGTAGAAATCAACAACGTGAAAAAATGCCCAAGACGGGGATCGAACCCGGAACTCGTCTTGTCACAGCGCTCCAAGAGCTCTACCATTTAAGCAACGAGGACGACGCCGAGCTTAGCATTTTTCACACTCTTATGTCGATAAGGCAAGTATAGACTTTATGAGCACATATTCTTGGGGAATAAAATTAGACACAAACAAAACAAGTAACCCTTCAATGACAAATCCCTACCTATGAGGCGGAATCTTTCCATTTTCTTATGAGGTGGTGGAAGGTATATATACCTTCTTGATTCTACAAACAATTGTTTTGATTGCGATCACTCCCGGGAGTGATCGTGATCAAAATAATTCGAAAGTTCCTAAATAAAGTTGGCCGATTATTAATTTATCTACATATTTTTGAGGAGAGGGGGAGAGGAGGCACAAATGGCACAATTTTTAGATAGTTTAAAGTTAAAGAATTAAGAAATCTAATACAAAAAAGAATTCAGTAACATGGCTTTAGATACGTTACATATTTTAATTTTTCGCCAATTTTAAGAAAGTTTAAAATTAAAGAATTATGAAATCGAATATGAAAAAATTTAGTAATCTGCTTTAGATACGTTACTTACTTTTATTTTTCGCCAGAAAAGCAACACTTAGCTAAATCTTGCCACAGTTGCTTTTCTGTTATATACTTTTAGCAAAGAGATGATATCACTGCCGCTAAACTAGATAAAATTAGTGAGATTTGAATTTTGAAAATCTGATTTCAATAATAATAAAAATATGTTTTTTCTTATTTTAATAATAACCAAATAATAAATAAAATATAAGACAAAAATGATATCTTCAATGCTCCGCTAATGTATTTTAATTTGAAATTGATAGATGGATCCAACATTTCAATTGACTGCTCTACTTTTCCTTATCTGCTAAAAAAAATGGAATGATCCCGCCTCAGAGGTAAAGAGTTTGTCATTGAAGGACTAGTAACAAAACCAGCATCGGTGATCTCGTATATATAATTTAATTAATTTTCAACAATGAAATTACGCTTGAGATTATTAAACTATTACAGTTAAAACTATTGAATTATACATTATTATCATTCAATAATTTCAAGTTTAATTTCATTCTAGAAAATTTACTGGAAAAATTAAGTAAATTATAAGTACGAGTTCACTGATGCTGAGTACGTTTGTGCCTCATGTTATGCCTCAAGATTGTGTGTTCATAAAGACTAGTCTATCTTGCACTGCAGTTGTCTTACCAACAAATGAGCGAGAAAAATGCTGAGCTGCCCATCGCCATCGTCCTCGTAGTTTAAATAGTAGAGAACTTTAATCGCCGTTCTAAGGTTTTCGAGTTCAATCACCGGCTTGGACATTTTTCAAAATATTGGTTCTACGCTTAGATAGCAAGTGAAAATGCACATATTAAATATTTAGCTACTAAACCTTTTTCTAGTAAATTAGGTTTGGTTTATTTAATGTCGACCGATTATCTACACGTGGGATATAGGCCCTAGAGGAAGGATGCCCACCGTGGGGGTCTTTCTAAGGGAACCTAGCCCGTATTTACGTAAGGAAATCTAAGGTTCGAAGAAAACCACGGAAAACGGTTAGGCCGACGCCCGAGATTGAGTTCGAACCCAGCACCCGCCGTCTACCAGTTGATAGGTCAGAACCTCTCGACCACTGGTGGGGCTCTAGTAAATTGGGATTCCCAGAACTTTTCAAGTAACGGCAACACTAATAATCCATGTAATAGAATCGTTTACGTGTTTTTTGCTGTTACCGTTACTTGATAATTTCTAGGAATCCCAGTTTCCTTGACAAAGTTTTTTAAGTTAACATTTTTTATTTTTTATTTTTTATTTTTTACTTTATTTTTATTTTTATTATTATTATTTTTTTTTTTTACAGTGCAACAAAAATATACTACAGAAAACTAAAATATATGAATGAATGATTGACTAAAATAAAATACTATCAGATATTCGCTATTTTTTACATTTTAAATTTGAAAATTCAGGTTTGCGAAACTTACTTACAAGATGGTAAAAATTACTGGTTTCTATGGTTACAAGGAAGATCTCCATACGGACAAACTCAGAAAATTCTGAAATCTTCGCGTTCGAAAATTCTTCGCGTGTGGATATATATGTTTACAAAAAAACTTCGGCGGAATCCCTTTAAAACGTTCGTAATAAAATAATGCACATTTCCTTTATTCGGCGGTTTATCACCTGTTGGCGAAAATTTCAAAAAATACTTTTTATGCCAAATACTTTTTAAGGTAATATTTTTTCATGTTGAACTTATATTTAAAAAATATGTAAATAACTTTAGTTTTGTCAGTTCTAGTTTGTTTAAACTGTAGTGTTATATAAATATACTGAAAGTTAACTATGAAATATTATGAAATAAATATATATATATATATTAAAATCGTTTTCAATCTCAAAATTAAGTCCAAATGTGATATGTCAATTCAACTTTGTTGCTAAGGAAACAAAAAATTCTCCGATATTGAAATGTATTACTGCAGCATTCTTCATCTGGTCTTTATTTTGGAATAAGTTTAAATATATAAAAAAAAATGTGTTTTTCCAAAATTATTTCTATAGTGATAAAATTAAATAACTGCAGAAACAGACACCATAAATATGTTATGCAAAAAAAAAATATCTGTATCAAACCCCTTAAATTGTTTAAATTTAAATTCATAAATACCACTTACATGCATTGTAAAATGTATTGATTAAGAATTTTCAGTTACACTAAAATCGTTTGCTTTTGGCAAAGAAATATGCTTCTTGCCACATCGAGTGACACTTTCGTCTTTCCATGCCAAATATTCAAAATATATATATATATTACAGATTTTCCACTGTAATTCCACCGCTATTCTTTATTACATACATAAGTAGTTTAATTAGTATTTTTTTTTTCAAAACATTCTAAGTATGTTCAATATGGAGACCTTCCTTGTTAGTAAGCAAGTGATAAATAACGTATTAAATAAATGTTTAATTTTCTTGCTTACAGTGAATGTATTTATATAAAGACATGCAAAAATATTTGAAACTTAAAAAAAATTACCGAATTTTTTTACTTCTTTACTTCTTTATTATTATTATTATTATTATTATTATTATTATTATTATTATTATTATTATTATTATTATACATTTGAGCAGTTGCACGCTCGTAGATAATATTTTTCCTGCCTATGGAATAAAATATGATGTTCTAAAGTAATATTTAAAAATTTCCCTACCGCTTGAAAAGATAGTCACTTATAGAAAGAATTTTAAAATTTGCTACAGTTTGGAAAAATTTAGTATATTTCTTTCAAAATTTATCATATTATGTAGATACATCACATTTTATATGGATGGATTGAGAAAATTCATAAATATATAAGTATAAGCTTCAGATTCTTTAAGTAAAACTGTTTCTGATTTAAAAGATTTCAAATGAAAATTACTTAAATAAAATTTTCTTTTGTTTTCTCGTAGTAAATATGAAATAAATTCTTAACATATTATTTATGCTTAATACAACTAAGCAAAATAGGCAATGTATCACAAGAAAGAAAATAAATTGCATAAAGAAATAGATGAATTCTTCCATATTTTAGTCCATAATCGCACAATTTATTGACTTTTTTTTTCAATTTATTATTTTTTCAGACACATTGGAATCATAGACGATAATGTATAATCCGATCCAATAAAGACATGTCGCACTTACTAAAAAACAGCCTCTAGAATCAAACTTGTAGATATATAATAAAGAATAACAAAAAACTGACTAAACTATCTACTGAATATTTTAAGAACAAACATAATTCAGATTAGATAATTCGCCTTCATAAATCTTCTAAACTTCGCATTTTTTCTACTCACATTAAAATGAGTGTCTTTCAAAAATTCGCATTCCTATTAAAAATAATATTAATAAACTAAAACAATTTGTAACAATTCAACTAAATTTGTAATATCTAATCTTACTGAAATTTCAAGAAAATAAATATTTCAACCTCACAGTTTATTTTAAATGTGAAGTATTTTTGTGTGTGTGTGTGTAATTGAAATAAAAAAATATTACCTGTTAAAACTTCAATATTTGATTTACATATTTTCTGCGATAGTTACCAGAATGTATTTTGCAGTTATTCTATTTGTCATAACTATGGCCAACATTTCATACCGTAATATAAATATAAAGTTTTTTATATTAAAAAAAATGTTGTCTTTATTTAATATCTCTTAATTTATTCTTTCAATTTTCCAGCGATAACAAATATAAATAAATTTATATTTACAAAGTTTTGAACATTATTCAAATACAAGCTTTAATATACCCCAATAAATGATAAATGATCAGGATAAATGATAAATGATTAAAGGATAAATGAGCTTGTGATCGAACCACATTAACAATCTTGTCTTCACTTATTTTGCTATTTTCTTAACCTAATGGTATTGGAATGTGCAATACTTTTAATATTTCCTTTATAAAATATTCTAACCTCTAAGATTTATTTTTCCATAACGTTCGTTATCTGTTGGCTAAACATTACTTTCCTTATTTATTTAATTGTAGACGTTATCAAAATATTATCCACGATATTAGATATTTGCTGTAATTAATGAACATTTATATATTACGCTGACGCATTTATTAACATATAAAATAAACATCAATCTGATATCAGAAAATTGCATCTGCATAAATAAAAGCATGTTTCATGAATGTGAAGTTTCGTACAAACTTACTTTGACAACAGCTTTTCAGGAACGTTTTAGATCCTTTTTCTCCTGGAAATCTTATCTCTAGAGATTTCTAAATATTGAAAGCTCTAAGTAATTTTATTTTCTGACTTCATATAATATGATTTTCTTGCTTACAATTTATATATAAAATAATTTATCAAGGTATAGCAATAACTGTTGTCATTTAAATAATTGTGTCTAAAACCATTGCATTCCAAATGTGTAGCTAAAAGAATGGAATAATAAGGTTATAAAGTTACGGAATTTTATTCGCAAATTATTTTCAAATAATACATATATTAATGTATCAAATACAAGGTTTTACATGACATCAGTTTGAAATATAAGTCTTCCTTGAATAAACTTTATGAAAACTAGTCTCTTTGTTGAAATATGATATGTTTACTGCTAAGAGTGAAAATGAAATGACAATTTTTCGATACGAGTAGTAAGCTAATGCTGGCACATTCTAATTGGAAGTTGCTTACATCACGCCTTTGAAAACAAAAATACAAAGTATTTCAGTATCACTGCATGTCTGAAAAAGTATAATATAATTAATACGCATTCTAAACGAAGTTTTACCCCATGCCATTATATAAGTGAATACATTTGTCAGAAATGTAAATTAATAACTAATATTCATTGCACCAGAAATTGCACAGAATGTATATTTTAGTACATATTTTATTATGCTCGAAAGAGTGTGCCATCATCCAAATGCACTTGAAATTATTTTTCCCATTAACCGTAATGTAACGGAATAGTTTGGATTATCCCTATAATTGTATTATACATCCAATTTTCATAAAATATGAAATGACTTGACAAAATTTTCTAACAATTATACGTTTTACATTTCAAATAATTCGGTTGGGTAGTTTTTGCGTTCTTATATGCGGATAGACGGATGGACGGACGTACTGAACGACGATTATAGATGTTATGTATTCATATGGAGTTACGAACCTAACGCACCGAAACTTATGCATCTAAAAAGGACATTCATTAAAAATAAAAACATAAGATACATCTGGTACACGCATTAAACACTATGCAGCTGATTGCCTGTATTGTGCAATGTACAGTTAAAAGAAGCATTAACTACCTTCTTTTTTGAATAAAGTGGTATTTGAAGATAATGTACGCCTGTTATTTAATAATCACAAAAATGTAATACCAATTATATATTCATAAATTTGTATATTTTTTTATCTTTTGAAAGTTTTGTTGTTCTATTTACTTGAATGGTTATAAATTAATATTATAGTTTTTTTGTTTAAAAAGATTAAGAAAATGTTACAGTTAATGTCTGAAATTCAACTTCGAACAAAAAATGTAACTTTCACAGGAAAATTGATCAAAAAATATTAACATGTACCAGTTTTTTGCTTACATATTGGCAAAATAATTATAGGGATCATATGGTTAAATTATGAGCCATATAATTGAATAAATTATCAAATCTGTACATTTTTAATTTTTTTATCACTTTAAAAAATTAACTATTTCCTGATTTGTAAAACAGTCTGTCGTTTCTCATATGTGTTATAAGATAATTTGCATTAATTATCAGATTAAACCAGTTGGATGTGCCAATCACAAATGTTTCTGCTATCTCATACTAACATCATAATATTTAAAAAAATATTTGTACATATTAATACTTCAATGTTATTTCTTCAATACTATATAAATTTTGATTTTCATCTTAAATTTCAGTTTCATAAATTAATAGGAGTAAAAAAATGATGAGGTAGTTCATTATATTTATTAAAATTTTATCATCAGCTGTTGGCAAATAGCTGGTTTAGCAAGATCCGAGATCCTGCTTCTGCACGAACTGATGAGAAATTGAATTTCCAAGAATAAAGAAAATGATACAAAAATCTCTATCACAGCGTTCCTTCCCTCGGATTGGAAATCAATTTCAATGAAGATTTGCAAGCTATAAGCAAAAATACGCACTGAAAATTTGGTTCAATTCTATGTATAACTTCATACAATTTTCGAAGGTACAATAATGAAAATGTCACAGACAGCTATTGCTGCGTCCCGTTCTGACAGATTATTTTCCAATTGAGGGAGAATTTACTAGACATAGCCAAACATTTACACAAAATTCAATTTTATGCATAGCTTCTTGCAGTGGTACAATATTGAAAATAACGCAAAAGTAGAAATTACAGCATCCCTTTTCGGCGGATTTTTTTTAAATAAAAGAGAACTTATTAGCCATGGCAAAAACACGTACACAAAAAAGTTGGTTCCGTTCATAATTTTATGTACTTTTTGATAATACAATAATGAAAATGACACAGACATTGATATTACAGTACCCCATTCTGGTGGATTTTTATTTCAATTTCAAGGGGGACCTGCTAGCCATAGCCCAATACTTAAACAAAAATATTATATATATTTATATATTTGTTATATTCTTACACTTTTCAATGTTACAATGTTGAAAATCGCTCAAAATCCGCTATTACAGCACTCCGGAATATGTAAAAATTGACGGTGAACCTGCTTGCCACTGCCAGAAACATACATAAAAAAATTTGGTTCAATTATCTGCATATATTCATGCCCTTTTCGATGGTATAATGGTGACACACGGACATAAGGACAGACAAAAATTTTGTAAAAAAAAATGTTTTTTGGAATCTCTGATCTTTAAAATGGGTAAATTCGTCGAAAAGTGGCAGTAAAAAAATTTGATTACAATACTTTCTTCTATTGATAATAGAGGAAAGTAAAAATGAATCTGCAAAAACCTATTATTTAATAAACTGTAGAATCCGAAAACTCCATTAGGTATATAAATAAATTATACAGTTAAAATATTTAATGAAAATACCATACTTAGTAATGGAATCACACCTATATATATATATATATATATATGTACGTTTTTACGTTATTCTATTTATTGTACTTCTTAAAAGTCCTGGCTAAAGAAAAATGCTTTAAAAAACTAAAATTTATGTTTCTTTTTTATCTGACTAGGTTTCACCCAATTCTATTTTTTAGGTGTTTGGTAAAAAATTATGTTTTCTTTGTACACCGTGAAAAGTATGTAATATGGATTCCATAAGAAGAAATTTTACTCCAGGGACAAGCATTTACTGTTGTTTTTCGGTCTTCAAATAAAAATAAATATTTCCACAGCTATAAACAAAACATATATATTTCTTTTAAGTTTGATTTTTCTTTTTTCATTAGAGGAATCTTACCTCAAAATAAGAATGTGCAATTTTTATTAACCTCTTAAAGATTTCGCTTTCGTTTTCACTCTGTATTCTCTGTACTTGAAATTGACGTAAAATTTATTGTTAAAACAAAAAATGCTTATCTATGTACATATAAAAAAACTCTGAAGAGTATTATAGATATTGAAAGAAACCTTTTAGAATATTTAAAAAATCTGTAAAATTATTGTTAATCAGTTAATAATTTTCTAAGCTTTTCCATCAGCATATTTTTCTAAAATGCTATAAGTGATATATTAAAAATACCTTATAGTTTTACATGTTTCATTGCTCTTACGGCAACTATTTCAAAAACAAATGAATGATTAAAAATAACTTTTTATCATTCATTTATATATTTATATTCAGAATATTTGCTGTGGCAACATTTGTGTGTGCATTTTATTTTACACAGTGAACAAAAATTGTGCTAACACCAAACTATCCTCTTCAATCATATCGACATTCATAAATATGACATTAAACACAAACTTTATAATCCAGAAGAACTCATCAAGTATATTTTTATCTCTTTATACCGTTATTTTATCTCTTTTCATATTAAAAATAAAGTAAAATAATCAGGGTTCGTCATGTTCCCGTTATTTTCCATGTGAGATAACAGTATTTTTCATTAAAAAATAAATCTAGTTTAAATATATTAAATTTCACATTATTTAACCTTCTCATGCATTAAAACCCCATATGAGATGTTATGAGATTTAAAAAAAAATCATTATTTATTATTATTTGGCGTTTTCAATTGCATAATAGACTTATATGAGACCCAAATTAGCTTTTCAAAAGAATCAAATTATGGCAGTACATGCCTTTCATTTTTCTTGTATGGTTTTAAAATCCCATTGTAGTCAAAAGTCAAGTATGTTAAAACAACGGATTTATGAAGTATTTCCCACTACTAAGAATAACAAGTAAATAAAAATATATTTTTAGCTTCTTACATTATTATGAATGCAAAATTTGAAATATATAACATCTAAAAATTTTTTGGAAGAATGAAGGGTGTGTCAGTGCGAAACCTCAAATATGGCCTCCTTGCAGTTATAGTATTTACAGTTATCTCGGCATGCAAACCTCATTTGAGGCAATTAATTATATCATGCAGATTTCAAAACCATAAAAATATAAAGAAAACGCAATGCTAATTCATATTACTATTCGAATTACAGATATATGTGTGTCCGTGTATGATTTAAGGAACAAGATAGCTTACTTATATGCAAAATTGGAAAAACCTATATACAGTAAATTTTTCTTGAGAATGTTTTCAACATTTTCAACAAAACTTTTTTCTTTTTCTGAAGAAAATAAACGAATTGTAAAGAGAGTAACATTACAGACTACCGTTTAAAATGTAACATTTCTGCATACAATTCTCATATGAGGCTGCTTATGCAACTTCCTAAAGAAGTAAAAATAGTTAAAATTAAGTTACTTGTTTTATCCTCATTTATTTAAAGATAATTTCCCAGCGATATATATATATTTGACAATTTCAAAATAATTCATGCATGAGAGGGTTAAGGAGAGATTACCTAAATACTGATATCGGATAAGTTCTTGATATGAAAGTTGCAGAACCCGCATAAAATCTATAATATAAATTATAAATAAAACAAAAAAATAATAATCATGAAATATATAAAAGGTTTTTAATATAATTAATAGCATGGCACCACTTAAACTTTGATATCACCAATTTTAAAATACTTGTTTCAAATTCTTGGAACTGTAAAATAAAAGTCACATATTTTAAATTTTATTTAAATTTTATTGAGTCACATATTTTAAAATTCATCAGGTGCTTTGAACTTCTATCATTACTTTTTTGTGGTTAGTGGTGAAGAGATTAAAAAAATAGTTAAAGATCACTGCAGTGAGTTCATAGAATGATTTTCATTCACTTTTTTCCCAACTACTCCATATCAAACAAATCTTATACTTTAAATTTAAAATATCTTTTAATTTGAAATCTTTTTTTAAAATAATTTTTTTATTACTATATGGAAATAACCTATAAGATTTATGTTTTGTTTATTTCCCAGAGATAAAAAAGTATAAATTTTTAAAATGTAAATGTTTTCTTTTTGAGGAGAAATAGCAAGAAATATTATTTCTTAAAAAATTTTATTTTAAAAAAACAAACTACGATAATCCTTGATCACTAATATAAAAAATAACTTACCTTTCTTATTTCCCACATTTACGTTTAGCCTATTATTCAGCATATAAAGACATTTAAAACCTTTATTTTAAATTAAAATTCTTCAATCTTCATTAATTCTGCTTACTGATAATAAATAATCAAATTTATAAATTATTTCTATAAAATGCACTACATTATATGCACAGAGATGGATTTGTCCAGTTTTTCTTCCAACCAATTTAATTTTAGAAAAAATTATTTTCTAAGAAATCGCAATTTTTTCCGTTTAAAAAAAAATAAATAAATATTTCTCTAAGATTATACTACTGTGCAAAAAGCGGAGAAATCTCATTCCTGTATATATATATATTAATTTATTTGGAGTTTTTTTTCTCCTTGACAGAAAACTAACTTAGCTGTTACAAGATGTTATTTGATATTGCATTCTTTTTAATTTTTTTATGAGATGAAATGTGAATGCCCTATTCGTTAATAAAAGAATATTTTTAACTTTAGATACAAATACATATTGTATCTATTGGAAAAATTACAGCGATATGAGGTTTCTTTTCCTAAGGGACATAATTACTTTGGATTCAAGCGATGCATTGTATTTTTTTTCTTTTGAAAAGATGAATGCCTGAAGAGAACTAAAAATATCAGTGTTCTTTCCTGAATTTAGTAAATAATTTTTTTCAGTAGAAAAAGTGAAATGTATCTTTTGCAATGGGTCAGATATAAAACAATATTTAGTCTGACGTATAAAGAGTAAATACTATGAATAATCCGTCAAATGGGACAAATAATTTTTTTTTCTTAACATTAGGGGGGAACTGGGGCACATTGACGCAGTTTTTTTCTAAGAATTTTTTGGTGTAAAGAAAGTAGAAATTTCAAGTTTTTTTTCAATGTAGTGACAGAAAAACTTGTGTAGTATGTAACAATGTAATAAAATGTACAATCATTATTTTATTTAGTATTTTTGCATATAATTTTAAGAAAATAAACAAAAGTCATTTGTATCAATGTGCCCCATCCCCGGGGCAGATTGATACACTTCATGGGACAGTTTGATACGTTTTAGAAAAATGGCGACAAAATAACACCATTGCATATTTTTCATAGAAAATGAGTTAGAAAATCATTTAATACTTTTTACAGAAATTCAAATCACCCACAATTTATTTTTAATAAATATTAAAGCAATCAAAATTAAATGTATAATGACCTGATGTTCTGGCTGTTCCTTGTCTGATTGTTGGCTGTAGTAACTTTTTCAGTTCTAGAAATTCAATCCCAGCATTATCTTCTTAGGAAATATGAAAAAATTACCAGGTTTTCTGTTTATAAATAAATTTATAAACAGAATATAAAGGATAATTATAGTAAAAATTTTGTTTTTAATATAATTATCCTCTTTTTTTGTACTGCAGTTTGCTTCTCTTACTTAACATTTCTCATGTCAAAAATACTTTTTTCTCTGGAGAATCGATATAAATTCGAGATTTGCCAGTCTGCCATCCTTTTCTTTTATTAGTTCTACTAGTACTAGCTTCTGGGTAAGTTCGTAGGTTTTCTGTTTGCAAAAATGCTATAAAATGCTCTAATATAAAAAAATTAGAGCTACTTCACTTCAATAAAAATTAATATTAGAATTTTTTGGTGAAAAGTGGTTGGATTAAGGAGTGTATGGTAAAAAAAATAACAAAAGGTAATGAAAAAATGAGCTAAAAAAGAATTTAGGTTGTACCAATGTGCCCCATACAGCCATTTTGAATAAAATGAGTCTCAAATCCAACTCTTCATAATTTACCTAACAATAAAGAATGAGGAACTGATAAACAGTTGTTTTACTTGCCAGGGAGCGTAATATTTTCTGTTGAAAATACTGGAACAGTTGTATAATACAATTGCAATTTTACAGCTTAAATTTACTTTTGACCTACAAAAACAATAAATCACCCGTCCCATTTCATCAAACTACTGAATAATGCCAAGACATTCTGTATGTAGTTGTGTACACTATTATCACCTTTTGGAGCTGTTTTGAAACTATCACGTAATGACCCTGTGAGCTGTAGAGGGGGTGTATCAATGTGCCCCAGTTCCCCTTATACCTATGAAAATCTCCAAATGACTAAGTGCAAAAAGTCTTTTAAAATATAATATTAATGCAATAAAAATGATATAAATATTCAAACAATTCAAGAATTCTGTTTTTTAAGTTAACAATACTGATCTTTTTTCTCTTTCGTTAAATATTGATACGATTAGTCCTAACTGATGTTCGACTTTTTCCCATATAGCGACAAGTAGAATAAGAAGCGGAAACCTACTGAAATCACTAAATAAGCAAAAATATTTTTCAGAAAATTCAGACAATGAAGCGTTTTCTCAAAGATACATTCCTTAATTATTTGATTGCAGTTTGCAATTAGGCTCTTTCGTATGGAAGATTTAAATAGCACATTCAAACTGGAATTATGTTAATTGAGGTGTTTACATTTCTGTAGGCTTTAATTATGACAATTTACCGATATAAGGTGAAATATTTCAAATTTTGACAAATTTTAATGCAAGCGTGCAAATATGTCAACACAAATGTATACACACAAATATCGCTGTAGATAAGTATATATTGTATAGTATATAAACAATAAACTGTTACTTTTTGTTGTCATATATCAATTGTCATAGGTAAAATAGCATCAAAACATCACATGATAAATGTCAGTCCCGCTTTCAGTTTTTAGCATTTGATAATAGTGAATTATCTATCAATAATTTGTTTAAATGGTATATTATTAATATTTATGAATTCAAAAAACAAATTATGTTTATAATGTGCACATATATCGTTATATTAGCATAAAACAGTAATGTTGAAACAATCTATTATATTTATACATTAATTTAGTTTCATTAATGCTTATCACAAGAAAATTTGACATTGTTTAGAATGCTTATGTATTCTCTACGATGCCGAAAATCAGACTTTTAAAGTATAAAAAAATAATATTTCCCACAAATCTTAGGAATTAAATCTAATGCCAAAATTCAAACTGGTTAAAAATAACATTTTCCTTTTAATGTTATTTCAGTTGTCATGTAGAAAAGTGCATGACGTGCGACGCTTACCTAAGGCAGCATTTATTAAAACGTACTGAGCGGTCACCTTAATGATTAATTTAGCTTTTTCTGATAGAAAAATTTCGAGAGATTTTTATTTTTTATTTCTAAACACTTACCTTTAAATGTTTAAAAACTGGCATTCTAAAAACAAAATGAGCATAAGTATCCAGAAGATGACTAGTAAGTCATATATCATCGTCATGAAAAGATGCTACACAAACTGAGATAAGATATTTTTTGTGATAAGATATGTTAGTTATAAAACGAAGTTTCACGTTTGTTATCTTTAACTGTTCATTCTTTTACACGATTTAAAGAATAATAATAAGCGTTTACAATTCCATGCAATCTATTTCAAGGATATTGAACAAATAAATTCCTTTTTTTATCGAAAACCCGTCAACTAGTAACGTCAACAAAGCCTTTGTATAGAAAGTTAAGGATAATCCAACAATGACATTTTTTTATAGAATTTTCTATTATTATTAATCTAGAGAAATGTAGCATTGTTTATGTTAAGTTAACATGTCTAAGTTCAAAGCAGCCCTTATGAGTTCCATGTAAAACCAGACAATCCTGAGCTAGTTCGATGTTCTCATGAAGTATGTTTTAGGCGAGAAGAACATCGCCCAACGCGTTTCGCTCTTCATGTGCTCTTAATACACATTTTTGCGCTATTATCAGATGGATAATAAAATTAAAATATTTGTGAGAAAAGCTGACTTTTTCGGAAAGCCTCCGAGACCCTTCGAGAGCTTTGCTTGTATAGGGCACTCAAAGTAGCGTTGAGCACTTGGATCTGTTTTTCCATTTGTTCTATTGTTATAGGAACAGCTTCTAAACGTAGAATTCTACATAGAATCACATTGAAGGGAGATTCTGATATGACACAAATAATGAAGGTAACGCTTTTGAGACTGAGAGGACACGTAGATCACCTCTCCGAGTGCTTGCACAAGCCCTCACTAAGTTTTAAAAATTCATTATTAAATTGAAACATTCGGGTTGCCCGTTTAAGAAATGCTAATCATTGATATTTTTAAAGCTCATGCCAGAAAAGTTTTAAAATATATACGAAATAGATATTTTCTGTACTTATTCCTATGATTTTTAATATATTTACGGAAATAAGACGCAATACGAAATGGCAGTTTTTTTTTTACGTCAGATTTCGTTGGCTTTTCGTTTTGTTCATATCCAAAATCGAGCTGCAAACACATTTTTCACTTTGGTTAGATACACTAGACTAGAATTATTTTATTGAAGGACTCTTTTCTACACACAATTACTTTTTCTAGAATATTTGTGGAAACGAGTACAACGGAGAGAAAACGTCTAGTAAATAACTCTTTCGATGCAGTATTAATTTTACATGGTATAAAAGCCTGAAATAAAAGAAACATGATACTGTCCTGACTTAAATAAAATTAAAAGTAATCAAATATTTTATTTTTTTTTTCTCCAAAACTCCAGGAATACTATAAAGATTATTGCCAATTTATACTATAACAACTTTCACTACAGTGCAAGTAATATATGCATTAAAATATAATTGAAACAATGGTACACAAATATATTTAAGTATAGAAATGACTTATATTTTTTCAACTTTCAAATAATAACGAAAATAAAAATTCAAAATAAACTTTAATTTCCTTAAAGATCTAAACAAATTATCCTCGCAGTTTTCTCTATCAAAAATTATGTACTCAATCGTATATCTTATATTTTTCTGAAAAGAACTCATTACATTCATCAAGAAATCATTTAGAGTTTTTTGATATGAAGATATTTTTCTCTCTTTATGGTGATTGTATGTTTAGATATTTATAGATATAAAAAATTGTACTCTTCAAAAATACAAAAAAATTTCTTCGCACTAATTAAAAACTAAAACCAAAGATATTAAATTAAATGCAGTCAGAATTTATCGGTTGTGTTTTTAAAGAAGTTCGATCATTTTTAATTTTATTACATTTCTAATAAATGATATTGCAGAAATTGTATGTTTTATAATTCCATCATGCAATCATAATATGAAAAATATTTTACACCATGTAATTAATTGCTTTGCACCATGCTAGAATGTCAAAGGAAAAAATTTAATTTAATTCATTATAAATGTTTTAATTCACTTTGAAATTAAAAAATAAAACACTTTCAGTAAAAGTTGAATGATCTTTATAAAATAAAAGAAAATAATAATATTTTCTTTCTGTTTGAAAGAAATGTCGATTTTTTTATATTTTACACATCTATCATTTTGTATAAATTGCAGTTAATAGCCAACTTTTAATAACTGCATTTTTAAATAAATTGTGTAACCTATAAAAAATATATGCATTTCGGTAAATAAATGAATTGAAAGTTTTTATGTTTTAATAAAGATTCCAATTACATCATAAATATGTAACAACAAAAAGAACTTAAAGAATTGAAATTTCTTTTTTAAAGCATATTTTTTGCACTTAAAAGTACCTCATTAATACTCTCTTTAACATTATTTTTATTTTTATTTTTATCATGTTTTTTATCATGTTTTATCAATTTTATCGGATGTAGTTAAAGGTCTAAACATAGTATCTCTCGTGATACTACATTTTTTTTTGTAGTTTTTTAGAAATATCAATGGTTTTTTCGCTGCGGAATAGTACCACTATGTTTAAAAGTATTTTGCCATTTCTTATTTATTTATTTACTTATTTATTTATTTGAAAAATGACATTTTTAGTAACGATTATAGCTAGAAACGATAAAAGAATGGTACTTTATTTCGCTGTCAGTAAAATTCTATTTAATTAGGGAATTTCTTACGTGTGTAAAATTAATAACTATATACTTATTTAAACTAGGTGAATAAAGAAAATATATAAAATAGCTAAAATACGATTAGAGAAATTCTATTAATTACTAACATATCTCTAGTTCGCTCCTTTTAAATTCCAAAAATGTACTACTTACTTCCATGTAAGAATAAATAAAATTCTGCGCTACTTTAAATCGCATACAACCTGTTAAAATCTTACAATTTTTTTTATTTATAAGCACTTAAGACGTTCTAAAATTTATTTTAATTATTAAGAAACATTATCTGCATTTTAAGCAAAAAAAAAAATGCTTTATGTTTTTTTATTTAAGCTAATTACGCGAGATTTAATACAAAATAAGCAAATTAGTCTCATTTGTTCTAAATATAATACTTCGGCAGAAAGATATTTTGAAAAAAATTTTTGCTTATAAATATAATTTAATAGAAATAAGCCAATTACACAAAAAAATGTAAAATTTTGTTGAAATCTTAGCTATAAAAACGCCTATATGTTGTAATATGATTGAAAATAAGGAATGAATGCAATACAGATATACCGATAAATAGACTAAAACACTTTGTTAAATCACCATAAAATAAAAATTACGCAGGACGCGTTTCGAGCTACAACAATAATACCTCGTCATCAGCTAAACCCAACACGTGTTCGTAAGGCACAGCGTCGAGATAAGACTTAATGTTCATTAAAATTTTCTTCTTCAATTAATTGCATAGAAAAAACATTTTAATAAAGATTTTGGCCCTAATGTTTGTAACTGAAAACGATGTAAAACAATCTGCGATAGTTTAATCTGTGCAATATTTTACAGTGTTGTAATAATGCTTGTTGCAGAGAAAATGTTACTTTTGATACTGTTAGCGTTCATTTCTACTAATTTTCTGACAATAGATGCTATTACAGTCTAAATCAACATCTAAATCACTTACTTGAAATCTATAAATCACAAATAAAATGCCATCACATTGATAGTACTATAACTATTACTCTTGCCACATTTCGTGATAATTATTTTAAATTCTAATAAAATGAATATGTGAAGCAGGTTTTATTTTTTTTCTTTTGTAAAAGAAAAATATTATTACATACGAAACTGCATTATAAGTAAATTGTAGACTGCCAAAACTATGCTTTCAAGAATGTATATCACAAATCTTATTGCTATTAAGTAGTAGGGCTCGAAGTTTTACATCGTGCATTATTATAAGTGTGTGCTGTTTTAAATATATTTTTAGGTGCGTTCGTAGTTATATAAATACGTAGCACCTATAGTTGTCGTTCAGTCCGTCCATCTGTCAGTCTGTCTGTCCGTCCGTCTGTCTGTCCGCATATAACAGAAGCAAAAACTGCCCAACCGAATCATTTGAAATTTAAAATATATAATTATCATATAATTTTGTCGCGTCATTTCAAATTTTATGAAATTATTTATGCATAGATCAATTAAAGGGACAATCAAAAGTATTCCGTTTCATTACGGTTAAATGCAAAAAAGTTTCAAATGCATTTTAATCGTTTGAAATTTAAAAAGTATATAAATGTTACTTAATTTTATCGAGTCATTTCAAATTTTATCAATATTGGATCCATACATCAATTACAGGAACAATCAAAAGTATTCCGTTGCATTACGGCTAATGGGTAAAATAGTTTCAAATGCATTTTATAGGTGTTAAACTTTTTCGAATGTAATAGAATTGACATGAACCTAAGAAGTATTGTATACGACTAAAATATACATTCTGTACAATCTATGACGCAAAGAATATTTATTATTAAATTACAGGACCACACAAAAGTATTCCACTACATAGCGCTGTACGGGGAAAATTCCTTGGGGCGTGTTTTAATTATATTAAGCTATTTCACATTTTATGAATATGATATACGTTACTGAGGTTTACTGCAAGTTTCTTCATGTATATTTACAGCAACACAAAGAAGATTTCGACCATTATACTGTACCCAAAGTACTATCTACTATTACAGCAAGATTTGATTTTTTTTTAACTTCGCTATCGTACGAACGCACCTCATTTGCTAAGCTTTACGTGCAATTTCCAAGGTTTCTTCTAAGGTACTTCAATGTCTATTCAGTTTTTTTTCTCAAGCAATCACAAAATAAACTTATTTTTCGTTTAGATTAGTTTTCAAACTATTTTACATAAACAAAAATAAATGAGAAAATCCTTAAGGATGAAAAATAAATACACAAAACGTAGAATTAAAATAATAGATAAACCAAAAAATCTTTTTTATTAATTTCTCTTTTTTGCTGTATAAAGACCATAAAAATAAAATAAAAGCATTTTCAATCCTGCAACTTTTTTTTTCCTTCTATACCATAACAAATATAGTTTCACTCAATTGTATCACTAAAATTTTGGTAAAACTAATGTTTTTTTCCTCCGTGTCCTGTGGGAAACATCTAATATACACTCAATGTAAAGAAATTTTTCCCAAGAGACACAAGTTTATTCTTCTAGACTCCCTAAATATAAAACGTTTGTCATCCTTGAAAGAAGAGGTAAACGTTTCAGAAACTTCAAAAAACTATTTACGTTACTCCTCTTTCTGATTGTCGAATATAACATTTTTTTAAGCTTCAAAATTTAATACAAATGCTGTAAGATTTAGTCTGTATTAATTCATTATTCTATTTTATTAGTAGTTAAAGCATAACTACATAAAATGTAATTACATATTTCTTAAATACACATGTGTAATATTTACCGTAATTTTGGGTGTATAAGCCGCGGATCAAAAATTCTTTTTGGACCCAGAAATTTTATTTAGTGATTGAAGACAAATATTTACGACGATCTAAATAGTTATATTTGTTTCTTAAAAAATTCTGGGTCGAAAAAGAATTGTTTGATCTGCGGCTTATACACCCAAAATTACGGTAATTGAAATCATTGTTTAACCTCTTCAGACCTGACCATAAAATAACTCTACAAATATGTATATATTGCTTTTGCATAATCGAAAGGACACCATAGATGACAGAAAGAGTCATTTTTATCAAATCAGTACTTTAGGGGACTGGTAATTTAGGTTTAGAAATAGGGATATGAAATTCCCTTAGAACATCAGTTTAACTATCAGTAATATAAATTTACGCAATAACAAAATTAAAGTCTTTAAACAAGTAAACGATCAGCAAATTCTCAAAAAAATTATTGTAAAGCACTTTAGTTAAATAATCATGAATATTTCTTACTTTTTTGGCCACAATGTCTTGAAGGTATTTTCGAAAATTGGATGAAAATAATATTTGTTTTATGATGTAATATTCATCAGTGTTGATATTATTTGGTTTTGTTTTAAAGCAAAAAACATTCAGCTTTATAAAAGTAAAAGAAAAATGCAAAAAAAAATTGAACAGTTTAGTTTTAATGAGTAAAAGAATGGAGGTACACATTTGTGTACCTCAAGTCTGAAGAGGATAAATGAGAATTGCTGATCATATCATAGAGATAACATAAATATATGCAGTGTCCACATCTCCTGTTGATTAATCTTATTCTTTTATATCTCTAACTCTGAGAACTAAACCAGCGTTTAATTACTTAAAGAAAAGAATAATGTATAAGTAATTACTTTTTAAGCAAAACAAAAGACTTAAATATGTATGTTTCCAGAGTGTATATATATATCAATATTAATGATGTTACACCTTTTAGATTCACATCGATCATCTATTTTAATGCATGCTTATATGTTCTTTTATATTAACTGCTTCAGCCTTTACAGCGTCCATCCAAACATATGTTCATAAAATAAAATTATTTTTTTGTTTACATTAAAAAAATACATTTCTACATAAAACAAAAAAATCGAGATAATAAATATTGGGAATGAAAAGTAAATACATAAACATGTAGAATTAAATTAAATGGTTAATTGAAGGTTTTTCTTAAACTCCGCCTTTTTAGAATTTTCTATTTTTTACTATAGGGGAAAACTACAAGTTTTGTTTTACTTTTAAATTTTTAGAGGCATCATTGCTCTTGTTTCCGTATGTTGTTTTGCAAAATTAATGTTTTCCCTCTGTGACCAGTAGAAAGTATTTAATATACACTCGATATAAAGAAATGTTTCCCAAGAGAACGAACTTTATTCTCACGGACTTCCTAAATTTAAAACGTCTTTCCAGCCTTGAAAAGAGAATTTAACGTTTCAAGAACTTTAAATAACGATTTACATTGCACCTTTTTTTGGACTGTTAAGTACTTTGTAATGTTTTAAAAATTTTAAATGCTGTAAAATTTCATATAATTTAGTTTATTTACTATCTTATTTTTGTATTATATTTTCATTCTTATAAAAGTTTTACATAGGAACCAGCATGTGTCTGCACTTGCGCATAAAGAGCATTGAAACGCATTCTTATCCATTCAAATTTATATATTGCTGTGTTTTCTTATTAACAGTTAATAAAAAGCTATTTTTAATGTTATTTTTATAACTAGGCACAACTAAGAAATTTTTATACTGAGTAAATTGTTTCTTAAGTAATTCTTTTACTTTTTTAAATATCTTAAAATATTGAGAACATTAGAGTAAATATACACTGATAAACAAATTTTAACAAATTTTCGATTTCTCTACATACGTTGGGTGTTTCTTATAGATTTCAAGCTGCTGAAAAAGAATATGTTTGTAAAAATTTTCTATCACCCTCCAATTTTGAGATATTTCATTTATACGTTTTGGAGTATGTAGGCATCGTATAGGCATTATAATTATATTACATTATTTTTTTTCATGTATTTGATTCACACAAAAATTCCTTTTTCTTGTTACAACGATAGAAGATATAGCAAGAGAAAAGAAACAGATGTCCCCCTAATAAATTTTATGTTAGCGACCTTGAACAGACAGCTCTAGCCACCCCAACAGTATTTGACTTTAACGCAAATCCATGATAGTTGTAACTTTCGGGACGAGTGTACTACAATTTCTTTGTTCTGTAAGACTTTTTAATTAAATTTTTATTATAATTATCTTATTTTTCTCTACAATATGTGAAACATGTCTAAAGAATGCGTTAATGAACCCGATTATTTTTGCTATGCGTGCGGGGAGCTAACTTTGAAAAAGCATCGATGCAGTTTCACGCCGTTAATAAAGACTTCCTATCATATGTAATTTGGATATAAAGTAGGTGAATAAGATAAGAAATGGGACCTCATTCTTGTTGTACACAATGTGCTACAAATCTCCAGGCGTGGATAAAAGGAACAAAAAAGTGTATGTTCTTTGCTGTGCCCATGATATGGTGCATGCCGAAGGATCATACAACTGACTGCTACTAATGTATTACAAAAATTAAAGGATTCTCTGCAAGAAGTAAACATAAAATTAAGTACCCGAACTTAGATTCAGTAATGTGACCAGCATTTCATAATGATGATTTACAAATTCCGAAACCTCCGGAGAATTTTACATATGACGCTGCTGCAGTAGAAATGGAAATTGATGAAACTTAAACTTCCTCTACATCTGATATGAACTATTCTCCTGGCATAAATGAAAAACCACACTTAATTACTCAAAAAGAATTAAATGATTTTGTGAGAGACTTAAATTTATCAAAGAAAAACTCAGAATTACTTAACTTGGATAAAGATTGCAAGGTTGGAATCTCCTGAAAAACAATACAAAGATATCTATGTATCGAGATTGACATAAGAAATATTCAATTTTTTTTTTTCAAGAAAAGATGATTTATGCTATTTTAATGATATAAATGACTTAATGTCTGCTTTAAATTGTCAGTATAACTCAGAACAATGGCCTATAAGAGAGCAGCCACAGGTAAGACATTTACCCCTACATAAAGTATGAAATTTCTTTTTAATATCATTTCTTTTTACAAAAATTCTTCTATATTTTTCTGAAGTTTTATAAACAATGCACCCTTTCAATGTTTTAAATATTAATATTAAGCTTTATAAGTGTTTATTTTAAAGTTTGTCATTACTAAAATACCAAATGATAGATTTCATAAGATATATGTGTTGAATAAATACTACAAATTTCAGATTTTCAAGATTTTGAATTTTTTAAAAATTTGTGGGTGATGGAAACTTTTTAATGGCATATTATTTCACAGCACTACCTAAAATATAAAAGTCACCACATACTTAGTTAGAAACAGAAACCTTGTTTATCAGTGTATATTTGCAAATCAAATTTCTTTTGTTATGCTTGATACATTTTGCAATTTAAAAAAACACTATGTGCCAACAGAGCTCCTGTAAAATTCAGAAGTTACTCTTTTTTTTTACAGAAATTTTACAGTACTCATGTATTTTAAAACTACTGAAGTTTAGGGAATATCGCTTTACTACTGACTACGTTTTGCACGTGACAAAAATAATTCTGCTTTTATTCCAATTGTTGTTTGAGTTAACTTTTACAGCATCGGTCTTGAATTCATTTTTACAATATCGCTGTTTCAGAATTGACAATATAAAGTCATTAATTTTACAACTGAAAATGTTGCCGCTCGGCTGCTGACCGATTTTCTGGAAAACTTACAAATGCTGTCATTAAGAACGCTGTAAATTTTATCAAATGCAGGGAAAATCGCGTTGATTTTTGTTGCATAGTGCATATGACATAAACAATTCAATTTTTTCTTCACTTATTACTTGAATTTATTTTCAAAGCTCTGGTGCTCGAAAAATAGCGTCTTAAAAACAGGAAAAATAACTTTTAATTTTTTACAGCGTACAATAATTTGTATCTACTGACACTGATAAACATTGATGGAATTTTAATCTCAAGAGTTCATTTACAATTTTAACGCATGTTATAATAAAATTGTGTTACAGTTCAATTATTCATTGGAAAATAATATATTTTACAATTGTTATTATCCTTATATTAAATAATTTTTCCCTATATAAAACGTTACTTTCACGTTAGCTTCAAAATTAATTACATTATGCATTTTCTGATATTATAGATTTTTATCTTATATAATTCCGAAAATTAAATAATTGACATCATGAGCTCTGGAAGTTTAACATGTGAAATCTAAATTTATTCAAATATTTTATACGATTAAAACAAACGTAATAACCAATTTTCTATGTATAAATACATTTATTGTGCCGATCTAAATGCATTTAAAAATTAACAAATCCAATCAGATGTCTTCATGGATGATTAAGCTAACATACGCGTCTTAGACGTGATTCATTTTAAATTTAAATTTTGTACACTATATCGAATAATATGTTAGATTGTAATTCATAAAATAATTATAGCAGAAAATGAGGCACTCCAAAAGATTTATTCATTTAATATTGCATTGAAGCTCATTTTTTAGAAACAATCCAAGTTTCCTAATATTTTAACTATAGATTACGAGGTGAAGTTACCCATTCAACTTAAAATAAATATTTAGTACAATAATAAGCCTAGTATACCAGACATGAAATGAATATAGTTAATGTTGTATATTTTACGTATACTGCATTTGTGATTTATTAAAATATAATAATGAACAGTAAATTATATTACTTTTATTCAATATATAAAAATTCAAGCAGTAAACTTTTAGAAAATTTTTTGTATTATTTATATACAGACTCGGAAACATGTATAGATAATGCTAAAATATTCCATCTTTAAATATCTTAATTTCTTTTTTGCATATTAATCAATATTCATATGATAGATATTATATCAAATTAAAATATTAAACAAAGCATGTTTATGTACAGAAAATGAAATTTTTAAGATTTGATAAAATATATATTTAGCAAATCAACATCCCCTGTTCGTTCATCTTAAAAATAGAAACTCTTTGTTTTCTTTTCAGATTTTTCTGGTTAATAGTGCTACAAAACCTACTTGCTTGCTAAATGTCATAATTCTATGGATTTCAGAAGTAGCTTAGTTACTTGATGATCATCAATGAGTGAATCAGTGATAAAAAGTCCTTTTTCGCATTTTTCGGAATCTAATATTTCGAAAAATACTAAATACGGTAATATGAAAACATGGAATCTAGTTCAGTTTGATAATACAAATATGTGTATGTAAATATATATGTATGTATATCCTTCCAAAAAATGTATGTGTGTCGAAAGGGTTAATGAAAACGTAGCTTATTGCTTGTGCGACCTTGGCGAGCACACTGCGGTGCTCCCAGATGCAATTTAGTCAATCTTTTTAACACAAATTTACATTACCACCATTAATGTAGAAAGTAGATATATGTCAATATCAAAATGTTTAAAATTTTGATTTTTATCAAATAAAAAAGTTATGCAGGAAGATTAAAAATATATTAATATTGTGTATTTGAAGTAATATAATATTTACTTGAATATAAAAAAATACACGCAAAATTACATTGTTGCTATTGCTTTAGAAAGTAGAAATGTGTAAACATAAAATTGTTTCAATATTTCATATTACCAGATTTAAAATCTTGTTGCATGTAGATTAAAACATATATATTGTTCGAGCATGTGACGGGGAATAATATTTATTTACTTAATCATCGCAAAAAAATGCAAAATTGCCCCAAAAATGAAGATTAATAACATAAAAACAGTTCTATTACATGTTTGGTATTAACACAAAAAAGAATGTTTTTTATAACCAATTTTTTTAATAGAAAAATTTCTTAATCTTGCAAAAAATAATATAAAAAAATTTATTTTATAATAAATATCATAATTCAATTATGCTTATTATAATTCAATATGAGACATTTATTTAACAATCATAGACGTTCATTGCATAAATGTTTTTATTTTACGTATAAAAACATTTCATATTTATTTACTTAGAAGGTGTCACAAATAAAAATTAAATTAAAGAGTTGACATGTTTCGGTTCATTAATAAGAACCGTATTCATAACATATAAAATCAGTAGAAAATTAAATGACACTGGATATAAAATAATTAATAATAAATAATTAATAAATAATAAATAATAATAAATAAATAATAAATAATAATGGTCATTTAATTTTCTGCTGATTTTATATGTTATGAATACGGTTCTTATTAATGAACCGAAACATGTCAACTCTTTAATTTAATTTTTATTTGTGACACCTTCTAAGTAAATAAATATGAAATGTTTTTATACGTGAATGAAAAAAGGTGAAGTGATTTTGTTTTAGTTTTTGAAAAAACGAAAGCTAACAACAGTTTTAACATTGTTTTTATTTTAGTTTTCGTTTCACATAACCAATTTTTCGTACACACATGAAAGGATATGTATTATGTTTATTCGTTTTATAAATGGGGCATTTGTTCATGTTTATTTCATTATTGGTTTAATCCGATTTTATATTTACCTAATTATGATTATTTTATTTATTTTATTTTTTATTAGCATTTTTATATTTTGTACTAAGTGTGAAAATTTTTGCATATCCTGAAAATAATATGTATTATGATTTTTCTATGTAAAGTAATCGATTCATTTTAGTAGAATAAACAGCTTCTGTGTTAGTGATACGCACATTAATGTGTAAAATTTGACGTTTCCATCATTCATAAGATGATTTTTTTAATAGTGCATACAATAAAATACCGGAAAATCCGAATACTATATAATTAAATTAGAGGATAAAACTACTTCCAATTTTCTTCATTTGTTGTCGCTTCTACACTAAATTGCCTTTCTTATATGACTATTTAAACAAGTTGTAAATTGCACGTGAAGCGTAGCAAATGAGGTGCGTTCGTACTATAAGTTTTAAAATATTCATATCTTGCTGATATAGTAGAGCGTACTTTGGATACAGTACAGTGGTCGAAATCTTTGTGTTCCTGTAAATATGCAGGGAGTAAATTTTATTATACTTCATTAAAGTATATCTTATTCATAAAATATAAAGTAGTTTAATATAATGCATTTTAAATTTTTTTCCCCATTGATTGTAATGTAACGAAATATTTTTGATTGTCCCTGTAACTGATCTATGCATCCGATTTTCATAACATTTGAAATGACTCGACAAAATTATGTAATAAATATACATTTTAAATTTCGAACGATTAAAATGCATTTGACACTTTTTTCCCCATTGACGTAATGTAACGGAATCCCTTTGATTGTAACTGTAATTGATCTATCTACCCTATTTTCATAAAATTTGAAATGAGTCGAAAAAATTATGTAATAATGATGTATTTTAAATTTCAAACGATTCGGTTGGATAATTTTTGCGTTGTTACATGCGGACGGACAGACGGACAGACAGATAGATGGACAGACAGACGGACAGACGGACGGACTGAGCGACAACAATAGGTGATACGTATTTACATAATTACGAACGCACCTAAAAATGTTTCCTCTACTGGCTCTATAAAACATCATAAGATATATTTCGATTCAGAGGAATGTTTTGCAGTTATTTTTAACGGAGCTCTTAGATTTTCAAAAGCTTTCCATTCTTGGACAATTAAGAAACATTTCCAGTTACATAGGAAAAAAGATTAGTGGAAAATGTTAGATTTCTTTCTTTGAGACTGAATGCGATTACTTTTATACGTAAAGTTTTCAATCTGTATAATTACATTAAAAGGTGGCACGATTATTAAATCTTTAAAATTTTCGAAATTTAAATTTTTTTAACATTTATGATATACTTTTTTCCTTGAATTTATTATTAAAACATGAGTTATATTTTTTAGAGACAATCAATAGCTGATACACGTTTCCTAAACTTTGAAGTCATTTTTCTCCAAAGGACGATTTTGAGCATAGCGTTCACGATATCTCAAAAACTTCTGAATATTTTATTCGTGAAATTTTCCAAACATATGCTTAATGTAAATCAGTATAAACTGTTAATAAAGTTCCTTTTTATTGTAATAAAAAGAAAGGTACTGTATTATTGAAACATTGGACCTTACGAACATAACATATTGAACTTAGGTTCAAGGCAACTAGTATAATCTGAAGTGTAAGTCAGCTAAATTTTAGAGCCCCATTATATCTTTTATCCCAATAAAAATTACCTTAAAATCAACTACGTTTTAAGATATTATTATTATTTTTCTTTTTTTCAACTTTAAGAGTACTCAGATCATTTAATAGTACAATATATTTCTTTTCTCTTCAAAAAAAAAAAAGAAAATATATATATGAATGCGTGGCGCAATTATTTATATTAAATGTATAAAGACTGACATTAAGTAAAATCCAAATTTTCATGAATTTCTATCGTTCTTTTAAAGAATCAAACATTTTACTATTCGAGTAAATTGTAATTACAATTTTTGCGAAATAGACAAAAATTTTGATAAAACAAGAGCATTGTTTTAGTACGAATACATAGTTGTAGAACGAGAAACATGCAAATTAATATGTAAAACGTAAAGTAGTGAAAACACTTATGGTTGGATAGATGTGACTTTCACCTAATCCAAAAGAAAAAAAAATAGAATTTTTGCTATTATTAGTTCAATCACTAAACCTGCATCGAAAAAACAATACAAACTGCAAACAGAGAAAAAAAGCAGATTTCTCCTGCATTTCTGTTATTGTAAAATATTAGACTGCTATTGTAATCTTCAGTTGTTGTAAAAACGTATTGTAGAATCTTACTTTTTACTACGAAAACCATTGGATGCAATTAGACGTTTTTCACGATTTCTCCAAACTTGAATCTCTGAATAAGACTATTTTTGAAATTCATCTACCCATGTTTAAAACACTCATAAAAATTTTAGATTTCTTTGAAACATTCGTATAAGAAACTCTGAACGAAATAAGATTATTTTGAGCCTAAATCTTTATTTTCATCTCTGCTCACAATCGTATTTCTTATATGCAGAGGAAAAATATTGTTTTCTCTATAGACTAGTTAGGAAATCAATACAGAGAAATGTTTCCCATAGGACGATAAACTTATTTCTATAGGAGCTCTTAGATTTGAAACTCTTCTTATTAAAAAAATGACGAAGTATTCCAGTATGTTTAAATGAGTAAGAAATATATCTGATGAAATTTTATAATATAATATTATATTGTTTATTTGGTTATAAACATATATTTACTGTAAATATTGCTACAATGCATTGTCTGCATCTCAATAATTAAATTACTTTATATAGACACCATTCATTGATTAAAATATTTCAATTAAAAGGGATAAATGCTATTTTTGTATTCTTAATGTCTCCCGTTAATAAAATATTTCATGATATTTCAAATTCATATAATCATGAAAACTTACAATCAAACCCATTCTAGTAATTCGTAATAGCTATTTCGAAAAGCCACGGAAACAATTTGCAATATTTCTAACTTATAAAAATAAATTCAATCTTTAGCCTTTTCAAGATGTTCTTCATGCTCTTCATGAATTTCTATCGTTCTTTTAAAAAATCAATAATTTTACGATTCGGGTAAGTTTTATAAATATTTTTTGCGAATCTGGCAAAAGTGTTGAAAAAAAAATAACAATTAGTAAGAATACATAGCTGTAATATTAAAAATATGCACATAATTGTGTAAAATGTAAAAAAAAAAAAATATATGGGAGGACGTCACTTTTAATACTTGCCTTATCCAAAATTTAAAAAAAAAATCGAATTCTAACAATAATTTGATTACTGAACCTTCATAAAAAAATACAAATTGGAAAAAAACTATTTTTATTGTGTATTTAATCATATGATAATGTAAAATCTTGAAGGAGGTTTTTAGCGATTTCTCAAAATTTTATTTTCAGTATAAGACGAGTTTTGAAACTTACCTTCTCAAGATTAAAACAGTGATAAAAAATTTAGATTTCTTTGAAACGTTATTATAAGAGAATCTGAATCATATAAAATTACTTTTGAGCCTAAATCTTTATTTTCGTATCTTTGCACACGATCGTATTTCTTATGTGCTGCAGAAAAATATTGTTTTCTCTACAGACTCGTTAGGAAGTCGATACAGAGAAATCTTCTTCATAGCACGATAAACTTATTTCTGTTGGAGCTGTTAGATTTCAAACTCTTCTTATACTAAAAATATCACAAAACATTCTAGCATGCGTAAATGACTGAGAAATATATCGGATTAAATATTATAATACATCATCTTATTGTTTATCTCATTATACACATTTTTTTACCATCAATATGATTGATTCATTACATTATCTGTATCTCAATGATTAAATTACTTTTTACGGACATCTTTCATTGGTTGAAATTTTTCAATTAAAAATCATAAAATCTAATTTTGTATTCCTAATGCTTCCCGTTAATAAAATGTTCAAAGATATTTCAAACAACCCTAAAATCCGTCAATTAAATCCATTCTAGTAATTTGCAATAGCTATTTTGAAAAATCACGCAAATAATTTGCAATAATTCCAACTTATATAAAAGTAATAATAATAATCGTTAGCCTTTTCTAAAAGGCATGATTTCATCTAAACATAATAGGATGATCACATTAAATAATTAAATATCATTTAATAGGAGATTTACTGATTTTAATAAAAAAACATTTTCTTTGAGAATATGTTGATGATCAGACAAGCTCGATGATATTTTGTAATCGGATATATTTCTAACTTTTCTAACTTTTCTTGAGAGTATATCCAAATGCATTCAACTAGGGGCTATGTATGAAACTATGCATCCAACTAGGGGCTATGTATGAAACTATGCATTCAACTAGGGGCTATGTATGAAACTATGCAGCCGAACGTAGATTTTTTATTTTTTAAATGCAACTTGTAATCATTTGCTGGAGAAAATGACAATAGTATATATTGTATGTATTTTTTTGCATAGTATACTTAAATTTAAAAATGAACTATTTTGAAATGACCGATTTTCTGTTAGAAGCATTATAAATTAAATGGTTTACAATTTAGCAAATCTGATAATGCGTCGGAGTGTATCTCGGAATATTTTGTAATTTCATTTCGATAGACTTTAAGAATTATACTTGTTCTTTTTTTCATTATCCTTAAAATATAAATAAGCAAATTAAAAAAGAAAATCATTCCGATTTTTAATCTTGAAATATAATTTAAATCTTGGCACAGATGTCATATATGTACCACATTGCTTTTTTCCCCCGCCAATTTGGCATTGGACATCTGTGCCAAGGAGAAGATCCGTTTAATAAGTTTATAACAACTAAGAATGTATTTTTTAAAAATACAAGTTTATAACAATTGTCAGGATAATAAAATGGGAAAAGTTAAAGATTTCAGTAAAATGCGTTGATTAAATATACAGCTGCATGCATTCAACATTGCTATAAGTACTATTATTTACGATTTATTGTGAAAATTATATATGCTGTTTTGTTACTTACTAAGTTTATTATTTATAATTGTTAATTTATTGTTTCCTTTTTTATTGAATTCATGTTTATTTCCTGTTATTTTTTATTTTAATTATTTAAATTATTTTTATTATATACTATATCAATAATTATTTATGTCAAACTATCATTTATTTGTTTTTATTTCTTTTTTGAAAATACCAGAATCTCTTTCATTTTTTCAAGTTATTTTATTTTTATATCGCAATAAAAATGGAACCTCGTTATTGCATGTAGTTTTTAACTTACATTTAAAAGAAAATTCGCCGAATTGGCGGGTGGAAAAAGCACGTGCAAATGTGGTGCGTATATGGCATATGTGCCTAGATTTTTTAGCATTTTGTTGTCTTCGTTAAGCGTAAGTGTAAAATAAAATCTTGAATTTGCCTATAAAATGAAATAAAAAATAAAGCAATGTATTTTCTTTTCAGTTTTAGTTTTTTTTTTAACTAAGCAATGTTTAATTTTTTTAGTTATTCACTATTTCTACCAAAGTTTTTATTCTTATGAAATTTCCTATTGTACTGAGGCAAGGTACTAAATTCATATCAATCTCGTATAAATTCATCTGAAATATCAAAGGAAAAATCCTTTTAATTATTAAAAATTCAAGTGTATTTAAAAAAACCTAATTTTGACAAAAATTTATTTTTATATTATTATAAGAACAAGATGAAATATAAAAATTTTCAGAATCTCCCAAAACAGCTTTTTTATGTAACTGATCATTTTGCATTAAAAGTTAGCTTTCGACAAATCCTTTTATGATTGAGTATGTCTCTGTACGGAACTCAGATGGAAAATATTTTAATTTACTTAATACTGTCGGAACATGTTATATAACTTTAAAAAAATCTTTTAAAAGTTATCGAAAGTCCATATGTATTTAAAAATTTTGATTGACAGATAAAGACTTTCCCTTTTGTGTATTAACCATTTGAGTAGTATGTTGTAGCATATTTTAAAATGTATTTTTTGTAAGTAAAATATTTAATTAAAGCTACTTTCCTGATATTAATTCGATATATTATCTATTTTATTAAACAATTCATAATTTATATCATTTACTTAATATAAGTGTAATTTCTATAAATAATTTCTCAGAAATTATTCAAACAATTTTCAGTTTATTTTCTCACTCTTTGACGAATTTAAAGTGTTATAAGGAACGTTTCATTAAAGAAAAATCTCACATGTCAAGCATAGATTATAAAACACTTTTCAGACATATAGGTTAATGCAATAGAACTGCATCATTTGTTTTTCTTTGATATTTTTGTCGCCTCTTTCCTAATTGCCATCCTTATCCAGTAGATGTTGATAAGAAGTCAAACATAATCTTCATAATCCTGAATATCCAGAAGAATCCGACAAGTATATCTTTAAATATTTCTTATTAATGCTTCCCTTATGTAAGGTGTGCTCCACTGAACGCTGTCAAGCCCATTATTATACTAAATTGATCTTATATTTAAGATTTTGTTTGCGAACAAAAACTATGCTATGTTTTAAGAATATCATAACAATAACGTAAGTGTTTGTGCGAATTAGTTTCTTTTTCTAAATAAAAACATGTATATATATAACCATTATTTAATGTTATAAATCTTTTTAGACAGAAATAAGAAAAATATCTTAATGCATAACTTTCTACCTTTGCCGATTAATCATAACCAAGAAAGATAAATAAGACAATAAATCAAGACATGTAAGACCATATACAAACTGAATCATATAATGAAACATGTATATGAAATTTTTTTATTTAATTTAAATAACAGAAGAAATATCAGAAAAGAAGAATATCAACATGAAATATGCTGACTTGTACTTTTTCTAAAAGAATTCTCTGCAAGGTAACATTACAAAGAGTGAAGTTGGGTAAGAAAAGGGAAATTAAAAATATCCAATGACAAGCTTCAACTTTCTTTTTTTCCTTACATAAGTAATTTATTTAAATTGTATAATTCAATGGAGAACTCCATTAAGTGACTGTCTTTAAAATTACAGATTGCAAATCATATTCAAAAATTTAACGACACATAAAATTCTGCATTTATTTTAATTATTTTTTTAAGTTCGAAGAATTCTGTTATTACTTATATTCTTGTGTTTTATACTTGTTCAGTTGTTCTGGTAAGAACTGTCTACAGCCCTACTAAAAATATGTATAATTTAAATAAATATTTAATTTAATATGATATTAAATGTAAAAAAACTGCTTTTAAGTGGTTCAGTATATTATGTATAATAATAATATTTATATAATATATTATTAAATTACATATTTAAATGTTATCATTTGCTTATTATGAGTAAATGAAGAGTACATTACAATACAAAATAAAGTAATTCTTAAGACTATTCACAATCGTCATCATTTTTTTGTAATAACAGGAGATTTTGCATATGTACGCGCAGTTTTATATTATTTATTTTTTCATTTATTAAATACATTTTATGTATAATAATATTATTTATATAATATATTATTAAATTATGTTTTATTATGAAAAACGACATTAAGTACATTACAATACAAATGTATTCTTACAATAATTCTTACAAAACACTCTCAATCTTCACCATTTTTAAGCAAATAGAGATTTTGCATATGTATGCTCAGTTTTATATTATTCTTTTTTTTTTCATTTATTAAATAAAATTTTATTACATTGCAAATAATAAAATTTTAAGATACATATTACAATTTTTAAAAAGTATTTTTCTTTTTGGTTTTGAAAAGCATTTGCCAAAAAAAAAGATGATAAACCAATTTGCAATATAGATATTCAAAAATTCTATATTTATGCTTTTTTTAAATATTATTATTCAAATGATAAAAACAGTTTTGTTAGTTCTATTTCTTCAAAATGCAATTATATACTTATTTTTTTTTTCTAAAAATGGCTATATTTGTATATTTTTATAAGCATGCGCTTTGCATACACGTATTCGAGGGTAGTTCAATAATTATTGTCCCTGGATTAGATATGAAATATTGTGATGCTTGATATGGACTATTGAAACTTAATCTATTATAGGCTTATATGCTAAATTTGAGGCCCATAGCTGCTATGTTAACAAATTTTTGAGGAAGGGATTAAAAGAAGGTTTGAAACTTGTGTGGATAGATTTGTGACAGTTGGTGAGACATGGCAACTGCTATGTTTATTCCGCATGGTGGTGATGTAACGTCGCGACGGCTCAGTCATTGTCACAAATCTAGCTCCATAATCTCCAAAACAGACTTTCCCTTTCCCACTCCCCTTTAACAACCCTTTAAAACTAGGTCTTTAAAACTTCACCCCTTCTTCCAGAAATATATTAATATAAAAAGTACGGTTTTTTAACTGACCATACAGGCATTTGAGACATTAGGCTTCCATATTCTACATCAACCCATCGCAGTACAAATATTTTATATACATCCAGGCTTGTGATTGTTGAAGCACCACTCTCATTTATCTGACATTTTTAATATAATTAAGCATAAATTTGAACAAGTGATGTTTTCTGTGGAAACTACGTTTCAATTTAATTAACAATATTTGTATTTTTGAAGTATTATACTTTATAAAAAATTAATTGCACACGTTTACAATGAAATTATATTTCACATAACACTTTTTTTAAATCGCTTTTTATTATTGTCCTTCCATATTCTTAACTTTATCCGTAATACTTTTGGCATTCATCTTTTAAGTTTAATGCTCTATTTCTCTTATAGAATATCTTATGGAATTATCTTATCTTTGACTTTGTTAAAGATACTGAGAAATTCAAAGATACTAAGTAGCAGAGCATTTTATTCATATGGATATAGAATCAGCATTTTTTAACTCAGCGTCGATCTTGCTTTGTTAGAATGACACGGATTACAGAAGGCAAATATCAAACAAGTTGTAATCAGTTTGGAAAGAATTTTTAATAAGAATCTTTTCCATTATTCCAGATTGTACTGAATTGATATTCCTGTTTTGCTTTGTATGTAGATTCTAAATTTAAATTGTATTCGTAGAGAATTTCCATTTTAATCCCACGGAAGATTGCAATATTAAACTGAGTTTGTTAGTGCACGAATGCAATTTTGACTTTGTATATTCGTGCTGAAAATGTTAAGAATATGAACGATAAAATAATGAAAAAATAATCTTATATTTCTGAATATGATTCATATCACCCATTTTACATGGGATTTTTAATTATATACAAAACTAAAATTTTATTTAGTTACTTCAGATTCTGTAATTTTATATTTTGACCGTTTGTTTCATAAATACTTTTAGTTTTTTTTAGAAAACTTTGTTAATAATTTATTATATTTTATTAACAAGGAAAGAATGATCACTTTTAGATTAACTATAACTTACACTAATGTAAGTTGTAAAATTCTGAAGTGTTTCGCAGTTATATTTTAATTGAGTAACTTAAAAAGTAATTTAAATAAATATTTAAATTAAATGTGATTTTATATAAAAAAATAATAACTGTTTTAACAAGTTTAGTGTATTATGTATAATAGTAATAGTTATACATCATATTATTCAATTGTGCACTTGAAAATTATTATTTATTTGTTATGGATAAATTACATTGTGTACATTACAGCACAACATAAAATAATTCTTACAAAAAGAATCAAAATCGTCATCATCTTTTTTTAAGCAACATGATATATTGCAAACATAACGAGTATTTTTATATTACATATTTTTGTTAAATATAAAATAAGTTTTTATTACATCGCAAATAAAAAAGTGAATTAAATGTTATAAATTTAAACGTCCTTTTTTCGGTTTTAAAAAATCATTTTCTAATAGAGGAACGAAAATCAATTTGTAGTATAATTATGGAAAATTTCGATTATTCGATTATTCGATAATTACGATTTTCGTTGAATGTTTTCTTTTTAATATTATTATTCAAATAATAAATGCCGCATTAAAAGTTCTATTCCTTCAAAATGCATTTATTTATTTATTTCTAAAAATGGCTTTATTTTTATAAGTTTACAATCATACGCTTTGTTTACATGTCATTCAATAATGATTGTAGTTAATGTGTATGAAACATTTGTATTGTGATGGTTGATGTGGAATATCGAGGCTTTATAGTTATATGCCTATGTGCTAAATTTCATGCCCGTAGCTTCTATACTAACATACTTTTCGAAGGAAGGGTGAAAGGGCGAGACCGGAGTGGCAGGATGGTTTGAAGCTTATGGGACTAGATTTGTAACAGTGGATGAAACGGAGCTACTGTTATTTTTATTCAAGATTATAATGATGCAGTCAAGACTCAGCCATTATCATATATCTAGTTCTATAAGATCAAAACCAGCCTTTTTCTTTCCCCCTCCTCCCTTTAAAAAACTCTTTAGTACTATGTCTTTAAAACTTCACAGTCCAAAAACATATTAATATAGCAGCTACGGTTCTGAAATTGAGCATATAGACATCTAAGATGAGCATATAGGCATCTTCGATATTCCATCAAATTTCATTCGATACCATTCGATATACCATTGCAGTAAAATTTTATATACACTCGGACTGTGGTTGTTGAACCACCCTATTCTTTTTTATACGTTCGCATTTTTATAATAATTAAAAATAAATTTGGATAAGTGTCTGATATTTTCTCTTGAAACTACACTTAAATTTAATTGACAGATTTCGTACTTTTAAAACATTATCTTTTATAAAAATAACTGCATGTTTCAATGATTTTATATTTCCTGTCACTTTTTTAACCATTATTTATTAATATACTGTCATATACTTACCTTTATCAAAGACTATTTTGGCTTTCAACTGTTAAGTTATCAAGCTTTATTTTTCCTTTATAAGTCTTAAAGACATTACGAAATGCAAAGATATGAAATAGCAGTATAATTTTATTCATACGGAATCAGCATTTTTTAACCCATCATCTTTCTTGCTTTATTATAATGACACGGATTACAGAAGACAAATATCAAACAAGTTGTAATCAGCTTGGAAAGAATTTTTAATGAAAATCTTTTCCAATATTCCCCATTATACTGAATTGATATTCCTGTTTTGCTTTGTAAGCAGATTCTAAATGTAAATTGTATTCGTAGTGAATTTTTATTTTAATCTTGCGGAAGATTGCATATTTAAACTGAGTTTGTTAGTATAGGAATGTATTTTTGACTTTGTATATTCTTGCTAAAAATTTTAGGAATATTGATGGCACTATAATGAAAAGATATTTTTATATTATTGGATATGTGTCATATCGAATTCATTTTACAAAGGGTTTTTAATTATAAGTAAAACAAATATTCTAGAGAGTTATTTCCGATTCTTTAACTCCACATTTTACTAATTTGTTTCATAAATATTTTTTGTGTTTTTTAGAATTGTTTTTTTTCTATGTTATTTAGATAAGTATTGAACAAGCAAGATATGGCAGAGAGCAAAGAATTTTATGGAATTTAATGTGATAGGTCTACGTATCTTTTCAACTAGTGTCTTTCTTACTTGTTAGAAGTCAGACGAATTACGAAACGCAAGCATCAAACAATAAATAATCAACGTGGAAGGAATATAAAGAAAATAGTTATTTTTAGCACTTTCCAACAATGTTGAGAAGTGCTTATGCATTCGGTTTGTCTGGTCATCTGTCCGTCTGTTCTAACTCTCGTAAATACACTCGGATTGTCGTGGAATTTTCTGACGTCAATGAAATTTACGCGAGCACGATACCCTATTGAAAATAAAGGTTCTGCCATGATTTGTTTATTTACAGGAACAGTCAAAAGCTGTCCATTGCATTACGGTCTATGGGGGAAAATCGTTTAAAATGATTTTTAATTATGTTAAATCATGTCAAACATCTTCTAATTTATATGAATCTACAAAGAGCACTAAAATATGCATTTTTTTCAAGTATGCAGCGAAAAGAATAGTTATTAATAATTTACAGGGCCACACAAAAGAATTCCAATACATAATAATAAAAGGGGGAACTTTTTGCGACATACTTTAAATGTGGTAAACGATTTCATATATAATCAAATTGATATACATTGCTGAGGATTAATATGAGTTATTTTATACATAATACTCGTTCATAGCATTTACAGCAAAGTCCTATCCGAAGTCATGTATATTATGGAAGATGGCTGTTAGATGGAAGAAACGCATTTAAATTATGATATACGCTTTTAAGTTTCACTAGATGCATGCATATTATATGGCTTATACAAATGCTATTTGTTACACAATTTATGTATACCGAATTACATAAAGGATCTCGGAAAGGTACTGAATATGAGCGTAGTTTACTAAAGATGTTTTTTAAATAAGGTATGCCTTTTTACGATGAACTGCATTTAGTTTACTAAGAAATGTTTGTAGAATATAGATAACACAATACACAGGTTCACGCAAAGAAATGGATACATGGTCGCCTTTGGATGAAAATTTCGAGAAATTTGATTTTAAGTAGTTTAAACAGAATTTATTTTGAACTATATTTTAGCAAAATACTTTCGTGTATTTAAGGTACTTTGTATTTTACAGGGCTAAATAAAAGTATGTTTCCATCTATTAGTATAAATTGCTAAAAGGAAAATTTCAACCAATTAGGTGTTTCCTTTCTAAACTAAAGTTTACCATTATGTAGTCTATATATTACCCGATAGATCAAATACAGTGCTTTTCAAAAGTATTGCAATACATATTTGGATATGAAAAATAATACGTTATTTCCCTGGATAACGAAGTTTGGTTAAAGTTTTTAAGGAGTGTTGGAAAGTGCTTCATAATCTATGCTTAACGCATGATTTTTCTTACTTGTTTAGTTACTGTTGAAGATTTATTTCAATTTCATTTCGTTAATTTTTTCTAAATTTAAATTATATGCATACAGAATTCTATTTCTAATCGAATCCAAGGAGAACATATTTAAGTTGATTTTTGATACACTGGTGTATATTTTTATTGTTTGCGTAAATTCATACTGTGAAGTGTGAAGTATTTTTGTTATGTGGAACAGCAAATATGGTAATATCATTTGGTGTTATATATAAGTAGATAAATATATATATATATATATATATATATATATTATAAATATATATATATATATGTATATATATAATATATAATATATATATATATATATATATATAATATAATATAATATACACATATATATATATATATATATATATATATATATATATGAACTTTAAAATTTTGTCGGTATTTTCTTTTATTTATTTAAACACATATATGCTGCATCACAAACTCATTAGTTCTTTCTTTGAATCATATTTCTTTTTCATTTTTCCATGCGCTATTGACGAAAAAAAAATGAAAAATAATAATATGCAAAAGAAGTGTTGGATATGATGTAAATGAAAATGGAATCAGCATATTTTTAAAACTTGCATCTTTCTTTTTTCGTTACAATCACACGGGTTAAACAAATATCAAAATAGTTGTAACGAGCTGGGAAAGAATTTTCGATGCAAATTGTTTCCTTTATTCTTTATTGAACTGAATTTACATTGCAGATTTGCTTCTTAAGCGAATTTCAAATTTAGCTTGTATGCATGTAGAATTTATATTTTGATCTAGGGAAGATTAAAAAAGAATATGTTTTTAACTTTTTATCTATGCATATTGAACAAAATAAAAGGTTTTTGTTCTGTTGAACACAACGTGTAACCTCTCTTTAAACTATTATGTTTTAAGTAGTAAAGAAAACTAATAATTTAATCAGATGTCATTGATTTTCTAATCCTACGAATGCTGTTTGCTTCATTAATTTGTTAAGTGATTAAACTGCTTTGAATTTCATATATGATTAAGGCAAAATCTATAACAATTGATACAGAAAAAAGAATATATATACATATATATATATTAGGGCGGAGCGTAAAAAACTTTTTTTCGAAATTCTTTTCTCCCTAGCGTGGAAAAGTTGTGCAGTGGTATCACCAACATACTCCTAAAATTTCAAAACAATCAATAAATATCTTCCGGTTCCACTTTTGAGTCGAATTATGCAATTTTAGCGAAAAATGTTGTAATTTTTCAGATTTCAACAATAATTTTAATTTCCGATTTTTTCTTCACCCTAGAGCGGAAAAGTTGATATAGTACATAAGGAACATAAATCCAAAATATTAAAATAAATAAAAAAAATATTCCGGTTCCACTTTGGATTTTAAATATGAGAAGTTTATCGAAAATGATGCAATTTTTCACATTTTAGTGATTTTTGTTTAGTTTTATATTTTCTATTCGCGCTGGCATGGAAAATTTGGAAAAATATAATAGAAAAATAGAAAAATTTTAGAATAATCAATAAATAGCTTCCTGTTTCCTTTTCGGCCTCTAAAATTGTCAAAGACGCAAAAAGTTTTGTAATTTTTCCCAGAGATTTTTGTCTTATCAATTTTCTCTTTTCGATGGCGCGGAAAATTCGGAAATTCATATGACAAACATAAATGTAAAAATGTAATTAATAAATATCTTCTGGTTTGACTTTTATTACTTAAACTAGCAAATACATAGCATTAATATACACAAAAATCATAGAATAATCGAATTAAAAGCGATCTGAGTGAAATTCCTCTAATAAGTTCATCTTTCTGTTCGTTTACTGTAGTGTTACCGTTGGTTAATGTTCTGCTCGTGATAATTTCGTAATGAATATATTCAATTTTAGCTTCGATATTTCATTGAAAAAAATACATCTGAAAGTGTTTACAAAATTTAAATTTTTAATATTGTGTTGAACTAATAGGGTGCATGGAAAATATTACACAAAAATATCTCAATTAAGGCACAGTTCACGGGATTTGTCTCATCCAATTTTTGGGGATCCTACAGAATTAAGAACTGGCGTTCTACCAACTTATGGCGGTATAATGTACATTTTTGTTGGTGAAAAATGAATCGAAATATAATTAAAAATCTGACCCACGTTTAGGCTGATAGCGGATCATACGCTGAAATGGTTGAAGCAATTTGGCAGGCTGCCTCAGTTCCAACGGTTTCTAGGCAAAGAATAGTCCAAATGATTGGTTCATATAATGATAAATACAAGAGTATAAAGAAGTTTGACGCTAAAGTACAGACGAGGACAAAATTGAAAATTTTCCTATTGGAAGGGGAAAATACGTCTGTTTGAAAAATTTTCTTACAAGTGTACATCTTTAGAAGAATGTAAATGCGCACGTGATATAGAAATTCCAGAAATGGAAGACCGTTTCTTGGGGATCAAAGAACTTCAAGGAAATTGTCGATAGACCCGATTGATACACTCGGAAACACGGCCCGCAACACGAAAACTTAGTAAATGAATGAACAGGCTCGGAAAAGAATAAGAAAGTTTCAGAAAACTGTATAAAAGGGAAAAGACAATCACTACTGCTTCATCGAAGACTTGTAGGTGAACAACTGTGTCACTATCTTAGTTATAAACCTTAAGTGTCATTGCAATCGAACATAAATACTATAAGTTTATCATGAACAACCCGTCGTCCTGCCCTAGCCAGAACTTGAGACACAATGGGAGTATCCGACCGAGTTGCAGTACAAGTAACAGACGCAATTCTAGTAAACTTAGGAGTTGTGACATATGACGACATGTCCAATTTATAGACAGGCATAGTACAAGAAGAGAAACAAATAAATATCGCATGAAATGCCAAGTTCAAGATTAGAGTTTCATATCCACCAATACCTTGAAAAGATTGTATTTTCGCCGTCGAAAAGATCAAACTTTAATTCAGAGGAATATTCAAGGAACGCTCGATCAGCAAAGAGTGATTGAAGAATACTTGATACTTCTAGAAGAACCTGGCTGCAATTGCGTAGCGCAACTGTCACCAACAACCTGTCCTGCAATATTTCTCATATGATTTTCAGTATTTTCCGCTCCAGCGGGAAGAGAATATTGATAAGAGAAAAAAAAATCCCTGAGATGTGAAAATTTAGATATTTTTAGGTACTTTGACATTTTTAGACCGCGAAAGGGAAGTCAGAAGACATTTATTTACTATTCTAAAGTTTCTTACTTATGTTTCTTGCATATTCTTCGAACATTTACATGCCAGCGGGAATATAAAAAAAATAACTAAAATGTGAAAATTTGTATAATTTTCGACAAATTTCCCATATTTAGAATCCAAAGTTGAACCGGAAGATATTTTTTAATTACTCTAATATTTTGGACTTATGGTCCTGATGTACTCTTTCAGATTTTCCGCGCTAGGGCGAAGAAAAAATTGAAAATTAAAAATATTGCTGAAATGTGATAATTTACAACATTTTTCGCTAAAATTGCATATTTCGACCCAAAAGTGGAACCGGAAGATATTTATTGATTGATTTGAAATTTTCTGAGTATGTTAGTGATACCACTGTACAACTTTTCCACGCTAGGGAGAAAAGAATTTCGAAAAAATGTTTTTTACGCTCCGCCCTAATATATATATATATATATATATATATATATATATATATATGGAAAATGAAGACAAAAACAGCATAATAATTGAGCCTAGTTCCTTCATTTCTTAATCAATATAACGAAAATTAAATAATACAAATATCAATCAAGTTATATCTAATTTTTAAATATTTTAACTTATTTAATAATCAAAAGAATTTAAAATTCGAATGTATTCCACAGACGATGATTTCACCAGAAAAGAAACGAAAATTATTTATTGATACAAAATAAATACATAAAAAGCGAAGAAAAAAAATAATGATGTTCTGAAGAAATATGCTTTATTCGGAATAAATTTAATAAGACTTTTATAAAATGCATTTTCTAACACAATCAAACTGATTAATAACGTTATCTTACGAATTAAAATTTCCAACTGAGCGAAAAATTGCCAACCAACTGGACACGACAACTGGTGAGCATTCATCTTAAACGGTAAAACATTGGCCCCGTAAGCCAAGTATCTGGGTTCGATTCCCGGCCTGGGCTATTTTTCGCTCAGTTGGAAATATTTAACTCGCATGATAACCTTTCCAATCAGTTTGATTGTGTTAAAAATGCAATTTATCTACGTATCCATTATTCTATGGCGTTCGTTTACCTTCAGTCTATTCTGTTGTGCTGTCTAAATGACAGACCAGTTGTTATGACATACAAGGATATCTGGGCGAAAAATGCTCACCGGTTGTCGTGCACAGTTAGCTTAAACGGTAAAATATTGGCCTAATAAACCGAGTGTCTGGATTCGATTCCCGGCGTGGACAATTTTTCGCTCAGTTGAGAATACTTAATTCGTATGATAACTTTTATAAAGGTTTGATAAATACAGGAGAAAATTGAGTTTTATTAGAAGTTTTCAGAAATACAGTTTATTTCAGAATATTTTTAATTTAGAGCAATTTTTTTAGATATACGCGTATTGGTATAAATCTCTCTTTTTCTAAGAAGATTAATAGATTAGATCTAGTAATAGGATTTTAATTTAATAAGCAGGGATAATTACCGAACATTGTTAAAAAGAAATTAATGTAGTGAAAGATTATTTTGGCAGAAAAAATAAAATTTTGTAATGTAAATCTGTGCAGTAGTATTTACAATTTTACTTTGAAAATTCTCTCTTTCAAATTTAATAAACCAGTAAGTTTATATTTTTCTCTAAAAGAATTATTGAAAATGTCAAAGAATTGATCATCGCGCAAATTTGTGTAGTGTTGTTTTCCATTTACTTCTTATAAAAAAAATATGTGTATTCATGTATAAAGTTACGCATTCAAACATGAAAAATAAATGTCTTTCAGCAGTAGTTTATGGAACTTAACATCTTTTTGCCTTGTTTTTCGATTATGTTACTGCCACTGTATCTACTTCTGACAATTTTGATTTAGTTTATTTTATAAAGAAGATATTGAAGTAATATTTTATCATTTAATCGATTATATAGTAATATATTTCTAATATATATTGGGTTATTTTGCTCATTTTAAATATTCATGTCCTTATTAAATTCTGCTTTTGCAAGAAAAATATTAGAATCGTAAAAAAAATTAAAGTTCCGGATTTCGATAGATATAGAAAATGATTGTGAGTCTCTCTGAATGTGACAAAAATATTGTGCCCGCACTATCACACAAAGTAATGTACGGAAACTCACAGTACTTTAGATTTAGTTAAACTTTGATTTAATCAGTTTTTTTTTTTTTTTTGGCTACATATTGCCTAAGAGGCAGTACTGCTATGTTCAATTTTTCAGATTTCTGCAATAGTTCTATATTAAGAACTAATGTACGGATTTTCATATAACATTAAATTCAGATAGTTCATTATATATACTAATGCTTTTTACGTTTTGGAGTAAATCGCTCTGTTGTTGGCACTGCTGCGAGGAGTTTTTAAAAATTTTTTTAATAGCACTTCTTCAAGAACTAATAATACACGAATTTTCACCGATTTTCAGATCCCTGTATAGATTGATAGTACCGATGCTGATTATTTTTTAGTGAAACCCGTTACATATTTCACGATTTACGTATTACCTCTATCGTAAGAACTAATTCAAGGATTTTCATAAAAACTCGTACTCAGTTGGTTCTTTGTATAAATTAATGCTCATCACGTTTTAGTGCAAATCATGTCTATAGGTGACGCTGCTGTGTTTCATTTTCACGATTTCTGCAAAAGCTCTTTCTCAAGAACTAAGCGCAAAAATTTTCATCAAACCTCAGACTTAGTTAGACGTTGACGTAAGATGTTGATAATTATACTTTGGTGTAAACCACTAATAGGAGGCACTGCTATCTTACCATTAGCATGATTTAGACGATTTTAGCGATAGTCGTATTTCCGAAACTAATGTAAGAAATTCCTTATATTTGCAGTTTAGCGTCGCTGGTAGCCTCATGATGGGCATACACTGTCATTTTATTCTGACAGCGTGCTAACGAATTAACATGTATTCGGCTAGTTTTTTTTCAATAACTTCTCATACATATTTTTCTTTCTATCAAAGAAAATATTTAACACAATTGTTTTTTTCCTATATTTTCATATATATATGCATAAAATAAATAAAAATGCCTATTCTTTGTACAATTTTTTTATTGAATATGTTTATTTAAAAGTTCGTGATGATTTTTTTTTCTCAAGTTGCCTTGAAGTTTCGAAATGATGATTATGATAAATTAAAACTATAAAATAAAAAATATATACACACATGGAGTCACATTTATTTAATTGATTTTATTACTAATATTACTAATGTAAATATTCAAATATGTACAGTTATAAAGCGCGAGCTGACGGGACCGTCGATTATTCAAACAAACCTTTATAATGGGTTATCCACTTTCTGAGAATGTATGCGCCGGCACCAAAAACCAAGAGTGCTGCTGTAAAATTTTATTTTTTCCGCTTTTCACCACCAGCGTCACAATAGTATCTAAATGAATCTCCGAAACATTCCTTTGTTGCCTGCACTACAGTGTAGACGATATGATGTGCAAGCACTGCAAAACTATTTAGCTACACATTCTGCCGCCAGGGATTGCAATATGTTCTATACGAACGTTTAACAATGAAAATTCACATGTATACGAACATTCAACTACAAAATGGCGTAATCATAGTCTAAAAATAACATATCCATTACTTTACCGAAAAATAACATAACTGTAATGTAACATAATTGTTACCTAGTTGTAATCTTTACCTAATTGTTACCTAACTTATGCTCTGGAAAATCAATTAGTTCTACTTCCGACCCCCAAGAGGCAAACTCTGTTCTAAACAAACCACTTTCCGAACGAAACTCCAACGCGTATTCCCACTGTCTTTCGTACCGTAATCCTTTAAAAGGGTTTCATAATCATTGCTGTACACTCGATATTTCGTTCTTGATAATTATACTTGTTCTTTACACACGGTGCTACATATACTGCAGCTGGATGAAAATGATCGGTGTTAAAGTATTCAGAATAAGTTTTAATATGTTTCATAATGTTTGGTATGAGCATGAATCCACTGATAAACAAATTTTAACGAATTTTCTATTTCTCTATATACGTTGGGTGTTTCTTATAGATTTCATGCTGCTGAAAAAGAGTGTGTTTGTAAAAATTTTCTATCACCCTCCAATTTTGAGAAATTTCGTTTCCACGTTTTGGAGTATGTAGGCATCGTATAGGCATTATAATTATATTATATTATTCTCTTTCATGTATTTGATTCACACAAACATTCCTTTTTCTTAATACAACGATAGAAGATACAGCAAGAGAGTAGAAACAGATGTCCCCCAAATAAATTTTATGTTAGCGACCTTGAACAGAGAGTTCTAGCCACCCCCACAGTATTTGACTTTAACAGAAATCCATGACAGTTGAAACTTTAAGGGTGAGTGTACTACTATTTCTTTGTTCTGTAAGACTTTGTAATTAAATTTTAATTATAATTATCCTATTTTCCTCTACAATATGTAAAGCATGTCTAAAGGATGCGTTAGTGAACCCAATTCTTTTTTCTATGCGTTAATAAAGACTGCTTATCATATGTACTTTGGATATAAAATAGTAGAACAAGATAAGAAATGGGCACGTCATTCGTGTTGTACACGATTTGCTACAAACCTCCGGGCGGGGATGAAAGGTACAAAATGTGTATATCCTTTGCTATACCCATGATATGGCGAATACCGCAGGATCATATAATTGACTTCTACTAATATATTACAAAAATTAAAGGATTCTCTGCATGAAATAAACATAAAATTAAGTACCCGAACTTAGATTCAGCAATGTGACCAGCATTACATAATGATGAATTACAAATACCGAAACCTCCAGAGAATTTTACATATGACGATGCAGCAATAGAAATGGAAATTAATGAAACTGAAACTTCCTCTACATCTGATACGAAGTATTCTCCTGGCATAAATGAAGAACCACACCTAATTACTCAAAAGAATTAAAGGATTTTGTGAGAGACTTAAATTTATGAAAGGAAAATTCAGAATCAAGATTGCAAGGTTGGAATCTTCTGAAAAAAATACAAAGATATCTATTTACCGAAATTCACATAAGAAATATTCGACATTTTTTTCTAGAAAAGATGATTTGCGGTATTGTAATGATATAAGTGGCTTCATGTCTTCTTTAAATTGTCACCATAACTCGAAACAATAGTCTATAAGAGAGCAACTACAGATAAGATATTTACCGCTACATAAAGTATGAAATTTATTATTAATATCATTTCTTTTTTACGAAAATTCTTGCATATTTTTATGAAACTTTATAAACAATGCATAATTTCAGTGTTTTAAATATTAATTTTAAGCTTTATAAGTGCTTATTTAAAACTTTGTCATTACTAAAATACCAATGATAAATTTCATAAGGTATATGTGTTGAATAAATACTACAAAATTCAGATTTTCAAGATTTTGAATTTTTTAAAAATGTGTGGGTGATGGAAACTTTTTAATGGCATATTCTTTTACAGAACTGCCTAAAATATAAAAGTCATCACATATTTAGTTAGAAACAGAAACCTTGTTTATCAGTGTTTTCATTCTTGAGAGGTTTGGAAAAAGAGAGAAAATTAAAATATTGCCCTTTAGGAGACAAAATTAATTTATATGAAAGACTGATGAAAAGGCATTCTCATGATGTATCGGAGGAAAAGGTTGGAAAGAGTTAAAAAATTACTCGCCTATCCAAACAACCAACTATCGCAGTCTCAAAATTTATTCTTCTTTGCAATTTTCATATGTTAATAAAAATTCGGCTTCGAAATGCACTTTCCAGTGACAGTATCTGCACAAGACAAAAATTCAGAATCAAAGTGTTATAATTTTGTCTCTTTCCTCGGTCAAACATTATGCAGACAGACAGAATCTCCATAAGTTAGGAAATGTGGTCACTGAACTTATATTTACTACCTGTTCTAACTGGTATGCTGCTTTATTGCCGCAGATTGACGAAGAGTTGTAAAAAACATCTAATTTACAATGTCAGAGGCGCATTTTATTATTCCTTTTTAAATCTCAATTAGAAATTAAAAATCTTGCTGTCACTTGAAAGTGCGCTTTCAAGTGACAACGTCTATGCATGCCAGAAATTTCACATTTCGAGGTATTACGAATTCGGCGCTTTTCTCCGTCAGGCAGCCAGTTATACACTTCTCATTTTATATACAGGGTGTCCAGGATTATTGTGATAAACTTTAAATAAAGGTAAGGGAAATCGCAAGAATTCAAATTTACATAGTCCCATTGTCGGGGCTGACCGGGAAAGTAGTATAACAGGTACAAGAAACGGAGAGACATTGCGATCATCTGAAATACTTTAACATTCAAATATATTACAAGCACTCTAGTAGATGACATTGAAAAATGTCACAAAATATGTTCCAAGTTTTCACCATCACAAGCAATTCATTCATTAGATCGTCGGACCAATTATTGGGGGATAAGCTCATACACCTGGATTTCGATAAATAGCCTCTAACCTGGAATGTCCTAAGAAGGTTTAATACATTTTTTATGTATATTTAAAAATTCAGCTGGAAAATACATTTTCAAGTGATAACATCAAAGCATGACAAAACTTTCAGATCCTAGGTATTAAAACTTTGGCTATATTTTAGGGCCTGCAGGCAGACAGGCAGACATCTCTTATTTTATACTCACTACATGACCATTAATCACCAAACACTTTCCATTTTAAACATTTTCATGAATATTAAAAGATATATTAGTGAGATTTTTTTGGAATTTTATGACTATGATGAATATGTTCCACTTCATATTTAACAATGGCGGTTTAATTAGAAGGAAAATTAGGGGCTAACGAAAAATTAAATTCCAATAATAGTGTTTGGGATGTCGCTCTGAAATAAAATGCACGAGATGACATTTGCTATAGATTACAAATATAAGGATATTTTACAATATGTGTATTACTTTGTGGAAAAATGGAACGTGTATTGATGGAGTTATTTTTTTTTTTTATTATTCCAAAAACTGATGCATGTTTTTAATTCATATCATGTATGCTTTTTTACGAAATTTAACTCCATTTTTAGAAAAAAAAATTAAGAAAATACAGTAAGAATAATTTAGTACAATTGTAATGTAAATATTTTATGAAATATTAACGAATTTTTGAAATATTGCTTTATCTGTGCATGCTCTCAATATAAAAAACATTTCTTTCATGATTTGATACACAATTCTATGGAGCAACTCATGGAAAAATCTCTTCAAATAACGTGAAAATTCCGAAAGGGATTGATAGTGTATAGCAAGAAAATTTTAGCTGTTCTATAAAAGCTACTCAAATATAAGGGATATTCCGCAAATTGCTATTTTTATTACATGGCTTTCAGCAAAGGTATTCGTACACTGTAAAAAAAAATCTGTAAGGTTACTAAGAATTTTCTTGGAAACTGGGATGCCTTGAACTTTTTATATAACCGCAACCAAAGAAAATCACGTAAAATTACTAAAGTTTCTTTAATAACTGATACTAAATATTGTTTAGTACTCGTACTAACGATTTGTTAGGGAGGTTTCCAAAGAAACTTCTGTAAGTTTACTAAATATTGTTTAGTAAACTTACTAACGATCATTTAGGGAGTTTAGTAAATAATGTTTAGTAAATTTACAAATGATTATGTTATAAACGTAGTAAAGATTTTTAGGGAGCTTTCCAAAAAACTCTTTGTAAACTTACTATGGATTGTTTAGTAGATTTACTTAGGATTTTTAAAGGAGTTTCTCAAATTAATTTTTGCAAAGGTACTAAATATTGTTTAACATACTTACTAGTGATTTTTTAGAGAGTTTACTAAATACTTTTTTGTAAATTTACTAAGGATTATTTAGTAAACGTGCTAAATATTTTGAAGGGTGTTTTCTAAAAATATTTTGTAGGTTTTCTAATGATTTTTAGTACACTTACAAGGGATTTTTTTTGTACAGTTGCTAATAAATTTTGTGAGTTTGTGAAGGACTTTAGAGTACATTTACTATTTTTATTTAGTAATGCACCCTAAGTGTTTTATGTACTTTATCAAATATCCTTAACAAAATTTGCATTTTTTGGATAAAATAGATAAAATACTTAGTATGCATTCAAAATAATAATAATAATAAATGCATTATAAAATTCTTTACAAATCCTCAAAAAATTCTAAGCAAATATAATAAAAAATCCCTTGTAATTGTACTAAAAATCATTAGAAATATAACTTTATTAAGGTACAGAGAAAAAAATTACAAAAAAATATTATATATTGTATGTAAAACATTTTTTGTATTATCGTCAAAAAGTTCTTTAAAACAGTACAAAAGTTAATGCACTAAATTTGCTAATGTTTTCTTAGTATTGTTTCCAAAATATTTACACTTTCCAAAAAGTATTTGTAACTATAAATTTTTTGCAGTAGTATTACTATTAGTTTTTCAGCAGTATTCCAAAAAGATTTTAAGTAATTATTTTTTGTATTCTAATACTTATATTATTTGAAGTTGTTATAGTATTTTTTCAATATGAAGTGGAATTTTTATAGTTTTAAATACCCACAGTGAAGTTTTCATCATGTATCAAAATATTTTTTTACAAAAAAAAGCAATATGGTCTTACATGTGTTTCAGTAATATCAGAGCAATTGCCGTAAGTATTTGTATGTTAGGCATGAGAAAACTCCCTGAAGTTTCACTGTAGATATTTAAATATATACAAATTCATTTTTTATATTAAATGATAATTGTAATAACATTAAATGAGCAGATAAATCTGAAGGAGATCTTACGATTTTCAGTTAAACTAAAAAAAGTCAATAAAAACAATGTAAATAAAATATAAGTAGTAAGTTTATAAAATATGCCTAAATAAAAAAAATATATATATACTGATGTAGTTGAGATAAATTAAGTTTACAATTTTTAAAGACAATATTCTATTTGTATAAGTAAGCACTGTGCATCATCTAATCCAATTCATGATTTGAAAACCTGTATATTATGAGAAACAGTAACGGTTTTTACTTACCCATCATACGTAGCAATCGTTTTGAAAACCGAAAAAAAAATTGACGGATTTACACGTTTTAGATAGTGGAGATTCCGAAAAACATATTTTTAGAAAAAAAAATTTGCCGTCCGTCTTTCTGTCTTTCTGTCTGTCAGTCTGTCTGTCTGTAAACGATCTATCTCCCGAACAAATTGAGATAAAGACTTGAAATTTTGTATGTAGTTAGTATGTAAGAATGGGATGAAGCCTATTTAATATCAGCAACCTCGATTATCCGGAACTATTTTTTTCGGACCCTCGCAAAATTCGTTTTGATGAAAGGTATATACAGTTTTCGATTTTTTTTGTTTTAAGGAATGGACGTAAAAGGCAACAAAATAACACATATTTTGCATATAGAACGAAGTCGATCGAATTATTAGTTGACGAGATATTTGTAATCCTGTTTTCTACATTCATCGATTTTTCATGACCCTGTATTTCATTCAAATTTCAATTCAGAGGTATATTTTAATTGGAAATGAGACGCTTAATCCGACACAGTTAATTGTTAGTTAATAGAATTAATATTTTTGGAGTTATAAGGATGTTTCTTTTACGCAGTTCGGTACTACTTGAGTAGTTCGGAGTTTTATATAATTTGCCGAAATTGGTACTGCGGCAGTTCTTTAATAAAGCATTACTATGTATATAAACAATATTTAAATTTTGTTTATGAATTGCAATGAATTGTATAAATATTTTTCACATGTTTTATTTTCATATACATATCCATGATGGGTAAGTATTACGGTGGCCCTCAACGATTAGTTTTTAAATGTAAATGTGCTTTTAAACTAGAAATGGAAATACGGTAGTCTTGTTCAATTATGTTAAATTATTCTGTTCAATTCCAAGGTCATGAGAATTTCTTTACTAGTGTCTTATGATACATATATTTGAAACACTATAAAAAAACTGGTTCAATAGCTAAAAAAAATGTAAAATCTGTAAAAAAGTCTGAAAAATATCTTTTTTTAACCTATTATTCTATTTTTTGCTGAATATTCCGTATAGTTGTCACTAATCACGAGGAACTTTCTTCCTTTTATTTATTTTATTGTCTTTTTCCTCGATTTTCTCTTTACAAATTTCTTGCACTATCTACACTTAATACACTAGACATTTTCTAATTTTTTTTTTTTTCTTTTTGCTTGAGAGTTATGTTTTATACTGAAATAGTGAAAAGGAAAATTTTATTCATAGGACCACAATTTTAAAACTCTCAACTGACTTAGAGATGCGGAAGAATGGATCTAAATGCATGAATGCATGAATTTAGTAGGATTCAACTGTGGTTAATTCAGCTCTGGAATTAGAATTTCTAACTCAAAAAATTGCATATAGCAGTGATGATGTACACACATTAACATATGTGCGCAAAAATCCATATTAAGCATGTCAACAGTCATTATGGGCAGGTTTCACATTTTTTTAGTTCTTATCAGTAGGCTATTATCACTAGAGAAGGCTAAGAAGACTTTCTAAAAGCAGAAAATGTATGGAAATAAGAATTAAACAAATAGAAATGTATATAATGCTTTGGAAAATATTATGAATAGTCATTTTTATTATAAATGGGATATGCATGCATGTACTGTACATCCAATAAATGCAATGTGATTAAATGACATAATACAATGAAATATGAATAAATTTCATTTCCAAATAACGATTTATTACATTCTACACAATAAAAATAATTTACATATACATGGTTAGTATGACTCATATTTTACAAATATTACATAACTAGAGTTTATACAATTACCTATGAAAATCATACTTATTGATAGTATTTTTGGAAACATATTTTCTTCAAATATCAATAATCAAACTTACATGCTTGTTAAGATAGTGTTAGAAAATGATTGATAAACTGATATTATTTTTAAATATTTGAAATTTTCAGGGCTGTAGAACATATTAGAAGATCCGAGATACATATGGGGAGGAATGTTTTCATGGACAATGGTTCCTTTTCCTCATCTGACTTTATCAGTTTTTCAGCATCAGGGAAGCTCGCACTGTTTTTAAATTGAACTTCAGTTTTTTCATTCATCTATAGAAGAAAGTTATATGTTAACAAGAAAAGAAAAAAACATTTAATAAAATTTATAATGAATTTGATATTATAAAAAAAAATCAACATTCACCTTCGTATTGAATAAATGAATTTTACAAGTACCTCAAAATTATAAAAATGGTACATGCAAATAATGTACTGACACACAAACATTAAATACAACAAACCCAACTAGAGTGAAAAATTAGCCAGAGCCAGGAATCGAACCCGATTCCAAGCATTTCAGGTTGTTGCTCTATCCACTAAGCTACTTCAGCCGATGGCCGAGTCTGCAGTTTCTCACTAATAAACAAAGTTGGATAAAGTTATCTTCCATAATTTAGACAGCTTAGGATGACGGGACAACTTGCAGACTCAGGCATCGGCCGAAAAGTGGATAGAGCAACAGCTTGAATGCTGGGTTCGATTCCTGACTCTGGTTAATTTTTCACTTCAGTTAGGTTTATTGTATTTAATGTTTGTATGTCAGTATATTATTTGTATGTAACTTTATTCATTATTGTACATCCTCCAAAATCAATTGGCGGCACTAACTGTATAAAAGAATATTTTTCATTAGATTTAATTTTCATAAAACAGAATTTAACATAAAATAATTGTCTAGAGATATCACACTGTATCTGCCATTTTTTGGTACCACATTATTGAAAATTAAATATGAATTTTCATTATAAAAACATTTCCCATTTCTCGCTTAAGTAGGGAGGGATGGGACTTTCTTATTAAATTAATTTATTTATTAGTCTAAAATTTTATTTAGAATCAACAAATTTATAATTTTAAAGTGTGTTAAAATGTTTAAAAATGTTATTCTGAAATTTTCTACTTTATACTGGCGAAACATAATCGGTAAAAAATATTTTTGTAAAAATTGTCCCATCTTTCCTATTCCCCCCCCCTACCCTTAATTTTATACAAATTTTATACAAATTTTTTAAATTTTAATATTATATGCTAACTTTTTATGCCAACAATTTAGTATTTGTTTGGTTCAGGTATAAGCGGACTTAATGTTTTAAAACTTCTATTTCGAAAAGCAAAATAACTAACTCAAAATTTTGATGTAAAAAAATCTATATTATCAAGGACAAACATCTGTGCATAACACTGACATCCTTTTGCGAATGGTAACAATTTGAAATGAAATACTGGATTTGCAATTTTTGCTACTGCTAATTTTTAAACGCTAAACATCGTACACCTTCAATTTTTAGAACGTCATATGGAAACAAGCCATTTTAGAATTATATTTGTTTATAAACTCTTTTAAATGGCCGGTATATTATGTTTTTTTAAAAAAATTTCAAGTACGATTCTTCGTAATTCATCTTATCACGTGCCGGCTTCGGTATATGAAAATTTTGTACATAAAACAACAAAATTTCTTCAATATTTATTTCTGAATAATTTCCCATAACGAAACTAATATTTCCTGTATGAATAATTCAATTAATACAGCTCATATTCAAAATATTAGAATAATTACCCTTTTTTGGAAATTGAAAATATCGTTTGGTAATTTAATGTCTTTTAATGAAAATATGCAAACGATATTTTTATTAAGAACTTATTGTTGATTAAACTTACTTGTTATCTTAAATTTAATATCATTTTTGAAAAGATTAATTGCAAAAAAAATTATTTTGAAAAGTCAAAATATTAGAATATTTATTCAAGTGGTTCAAAATATTAGAATATTTCACATTAATTCTCCTTTAATTATTACCAATTCTTAACTGGTGGCATCATTGAATAAATTCAGACTATTTTATTTAAAATCAGTATTCTTTTTTGCAGTTTGTTTCTTTTTCGTCTTAAAATGGGCCGTGTGAGTGATATTCCTGAATCTACTAAACTTTGTAATGGTTGATTTGTATCGGCACGGTAAAAATCAATTTTTATAGCGAATTATTTACATTGTTCGCAATCGAGCGTTAGTAAAATGCTAACACAATATTCAAAAATTGGAAAATTTCAAAATAATCGCCGAAATGGTGGCCGAAAACCAAAAACATCTGCTAGAGATGACAGGAAACTGAAGCGTATAGTTAAGAAAAACCGTTTTAAAAGTGTGCGATTCTTGCACCGAAAATGGAAAGAAGAAGGAGTTGAAGTTTCTACATCGACAACATTAAGACGTCTCCATAAATTTAAATTTGAATCTCGTGTACCGAAAACAAAACCTCTCATGACTGCAAGACAAAAGCGTATAAGATTGAATTGGTGTAAATCAAGATGTTTATGGAGCAGTAAAGATTGGAAAAATATATTATTTAGTGATGAAAGTATGTTTTGTGTTTCATATGGTAATCAAGGTATTCGAGTTTGGAGAATGAAGCAAGAAGCATTTAATAAAGAATGCCTTAAACATTCCGTAAAATTTGCTGCTAGTGTCATGGTTTGGGGTTGTATGAGTGCAGAAGGACCTGGAAAGTTATGCATCGTCTACGAAAAGGTTAACTCTCTGATATATCAAGAAATTTTAGAATATTACATGATTCCATCATCAGAAGATTTATTTGAAGATGATTTCATCTTTCAACAAGATTTAGCGTCCCCGCATACCTAGGTGTCAACTAAGAATTGGTTCCGCCAACGCAACATTAAGGTACTTCCTTGGCCACCAAATTCACCAGATCTTAATCCCATCGAAAACTTATGGTGTATAATGAAGAAAAAACTTCAAGAAAATCCTCCTTCAAGTAAAACTGAGTTAGTGGCACGTATAAAGTCTATTTGGGTTAATATTGATAGAAATGTTTGTAAACACCTTGTATATAGTATGCAAGATCGATTGTACGCTGTTATGAAAGCTAAAGGGGATGCTACAAAATATTAACTACCATTTACTTCATATTCATAAGGTGATATTGTTGCGTAAAAGAAAATATTCTAATATTTTGAACCAATCTAAATTTTATTCTAATATTCTGGTGTGTTTAAGGAAGCTGTATACCTAATTTATTGTGCTGTATTTTATATTTTATAAATGTTAAAATCTTATCTAAACATTCCAGATTTAATTTATAAGAAATTTAATTGCATTTACTTAGTATAAAAATAAATAAATGACAAATAATTTTTTCTTATTACTTTTTCTCAATTATTCTAATATTTTGAATATGAGCTAAATATTAAAAACATACAAATTTAACACACTTGTAATCGAACAATTTAATTTTTTTAGGCAGCAATTTAGCAAAAAAATCATTCAAATGGAATTTGTTTGAAAAGTTCATTTGAGTTCACTGATTATACATGGTTTTAAAAACAAAGTTGAAAAGATAAATTGAAAAAATATATTCCATGCTATCTCTTGCTCTTAAAACTAAAGTTTCATCATCATTTTTTTACAGCTAATATTCCCTAAAAAAAGATAAAACTTCCTCTAAAATAAATTAAAAAATATAAAAAAATAAAAAATTTAACAGACATAATTGAGCTAGCGTTTAAATCTATGAAATTATCAGAATATAAAAGATGTACCAAGCAGTGTTGAATTCGGACACTTTTCTCGGAGGGACTTCAGTGGCTCTCGGGGGGGGGGGGGGCATGATAGAGTTCCAGGGGGGGGGGGAATTGCACTTTTTGACCAATGAAAACATAAAATCTCAAATTTTCCAGGGGGATATATTATTGCTCTGGGGGGAATGTCTCCTCCGGGACAGCCCCTGAATTCAACACTGGTACCAAGTATAAAAATCTTGGGTTAAGGGAAGATTTCAAGTGGTTAACTGCTGTTATAATAAAGTATTAAATAAAGGAGTAAAAAGATGAAGACATTTAAAAATAATTAAATTTTGCGATTACAAATAGGACACAAAGATAACCATATTTTATTTACTATTGAAAGGAAGAGGAAGGGTTACCAAACGGCTAATAATCTACAATATTAAAGATTTACAAATAGTGCACAAAAATAAAAAGTGCACAAATTAAGAGTTCTTCATCGATTATTTTTTGTTACAATAAAGTAACTGATAAATCAAGAAAAGATTTTTAAAAAGCAATAGATTATTAAGATTTTAAACTTTAGATATTAAAAATCCAAAAGTTTTTTTTTTTCTTTTAAGAAGAGGGGAGATTTATTAGATAACTTATTTACATTACTACAAATTTACAAATATACGTAAAATACTAATAGCCTAGTGTTTAGTTGGTAAAATTCGTTATTAACACGTTCGCTGCCGCTTACATGAAGAGGTGATGAGAGTTAATGCCGCGCTGTAGAAGTGGATTTTTCCCAGAAAACGATTTCCTTTTTTTTTGTAACAAAGAATCAGCGAAAGATTTTCCCACGCAAGCGCGTGACTGCATATTGGACAATCCTCCACATCACGCGCTAGCGCGTGACTGGCTCCTTAACGTTGGTGCCATATCACACGTTTTCGCTTCAGCGGTAGCGCACGTGTTAAGGGAAAACAGGAAATTGGTTTAATCATTTCATTTTATGTCTACAATGAATATATTAATTTTTTTTTCTTACTAGGCGAGCGTTAGAAAATACATATAGATTTAAAATAAAAAATAATTTAAATAAAACTCTTATTTAAAATAAAAAATTAAAATAAAACTCTTTTTTAATACCATAATAAAACCTCAAAAACATTAAAACAAATGTTATAGAGCTTTTTCCTTAACTGCTATTAGCGGTCTCACAGACCGCTGAGTTTTTCAAGTTTCAGAGTTTATTTCGTAATTTTCAGCGTAACTATACATACTGATCAAATTTTGTTTCGTTTGGAATCCTATTACTATGCTAGAGAGTTTTAAATAGCTGAATTTTATTTATAATAGTCCTGTATATAAAGTTTTATAAAAAAAAATAGTATTCTGAGAGTTACTTTAATATTTTATTCATCTTTAGATTAATCTGTCTGACAGACTACTCACAATAGTTTTGTCAGAACAGTTAAGGGGTTAAAGTTCTGAATAAAATGAGCGCCTACAATTAAAATTTTTGTTAGACATTAAATCTCACTGTTCTGTTTAAAAATTTTAGCTTAGTAGTCAGAGGCAAAACTTAAAATTAATTAGGAGAAAACTAAGTTGTTTTAATCCCCTCAGTTTAAATCTAGAATTACCCCTCCTGATTTGACGTCAACGTTATAGAAAATAGGTACACATTTAAAGCCGAAAAACCACTTAAAAAATCTTAGGAATATCCTAAAAGAACTGATTTTATCAAAAACAAACATTGTCGAGACAGATGTCTTAGAATTTGAAATTAAAAATAAAACGAGTATCCATATTCATATTTTTGTCTATGAATTTTGTCTATTCTATTTCAAAATTTTGCCTTAATTGCTAACAAAATAGTGATGCAAGGAAAGACCAAATCATCAATCCGCCCAGCCTCTATTTTTTTTACAGGTTTTATGTTGTTAAAGCCTTTAAGATGTTGTAATTATGCTAGGGCTTTATTTTGTATATTTTGAGGATTATAATTTAGTAATTATCGAGAAAGAGGTGCATGAATGATAGCTGTTTTTCATGTCCAACTGATATCACCAATCTTAAACCATCGTTTCAATTTTACGTCAGTACTACAATACCTTATTTCAATATTTCGAAGATTTTACAATTTATAAATTTAACCTGACAGAAATTGTCATAACTACTGTGAAGCGGTCTCCATCGAAATATGACAGAAAGGCGCGATAAACTTATAGTATGGAATTTTTGTACTAAACATCTTGTGCTCTTATAATAAAAATTCACCTATTCAAAAGTCTCTGATGATAGTATAAAAGTTTCAAATGAAAGAAAACTTCGGTAGTGTTTGTAATTAGATTGTGAAAATTGGGGGAGGGGTGAGATCATCGGTGTGTGAGATAAGTAACATCAGTTAAAGGGTAACTTAAAATGTGGTCGTATACTAATTGAAATTCTTTTTTTTTAAGCATCTTTTTCCTTTAAGGAAAATATCGAAGGTTAGAATAGTGCTACTAATTGACATTGAATTTCCTCGAGCGAAAAGGCTTTTACACACTCATTTGTTTGCTCCCCCCACCAAAAAAAAAAAAAAAATCTCGCATTTTTTTTTTATTTCCTTACTTATAATAAATATGCACTGTTATTCACTCTGTATACACATATTTCAAATATCGGATATAATAAACAATGTTTACCCTCACTTACGACTCATTTTTGAAATATTTTAAAAATTATGAAAAATGCAAATTTTAAGATATTGATAAGTTCGTAGAAGCAAAAGCTCTTCTGGCAGAAGGAGGAAACTTACTTCATTGCAAATTTATCTGGAATAGATTAAAGATCTCGATAATAGATCTCGAATAGTTTCTAGCTTTTTCATAATTAGTTGTGATATTTGAACCCTTTTTTTTCATAGCCCACTATTGGGCTATAACCCGTAATCAGGAGGTTAACACAAAAAATTCTTAATACACCCTAAATAATAACTCAATATCTTTAAAAAATACTTGTGCATAAAAATCAGAAGCACTTTGAACTGATAACCTCGTCTGTTGGGGTTTAAAGCTCTTGCTTAGTAATTTAGCTAAAACTTTGAAGTAGAATTGCAAAAATTCAACAAAAATATTGACTTTCGGCACTCATTTTATTCAGAATTTAAATCTCTATTACATTTGAATTGAGAATGTTTTTGATAAAAATAGTTTTTTTAGATATTTTTATGATAATTAATAAAAGCGTTTTTTTTTCGATTATAAATATATTCATTCTAGACCTACAGGGATATAAACAATATTCAACTTTCCCCTAATTGATTCAAATTTCGACCTCCCACCCATCCACCACTGTGTTCTAAAGAGTTTTATACACTATGCGTTCTATGCGTTTTTTATGAGGAGCGTTTAGAATATATAGCATAGAGCGCAATATGAAGGGGTGAGGGAGGAATGGGAAAATGAAAATTTCGATGGTGAGAAAAATCTTATTTGGCAATTTATTGTGAAAATAAAATAACACATAAAACAGATTTTATTTATTTTAAATTAAAAAGTTTCACAGAGTTTTTAAACTTTAAGTTATGTTACCGTATGGGATGGAGAAAATTAAAAACAAAATTTTGAGGGTGAAATTAGATGAAATTTTTAATGACATGAAAGTTATGTAATCAATTGCTAATGAAATTTAGGATTGATTATTCACTATAAAGTAGCAAATAGAGTAGAAAATAAATTTTAAACACTTTAATCTCTTGTATTTTGGAGGAGGAGGCAAAAAGGATAAGGGAAATTTCAGAAAAATAGAAGGGAAGTTTGATTTGTTACATTAAACATTAGAAATTTCGCACTTGTAATAAACGCCCACGTATAAAATAGTTATCTGACAATGATATGTATGCAATTAACAGAAAATAATAGAAAGATTTACTTGCTAGATCATGCTACATTATAACAAAAAATCAAACAATCTGATCCGAGTTTTCTATTTTTAGTTATTATGAATCAAGTAGAACGGAAATATCCTCCTCAGCCCTGAGACTAATATTACGAAGGACAACAAAAACCATTTTTAATTTTTTATAAAAATCTCCAAAGATATATCAGCCAATATATCGATGCTTATAATGTGCACGCATTCATTAAAAGAATTCTAAAAGTTTAACAATTCTAGAAGCATTTTAATTAATTTAAAGAGTGATCATTAGTGTCTCCTGGGGGCGAAATCAGGACTGAAGAGGTTAAAACAAAATTTAGCACATTAAGAATACATATTTACTTACTTCCTGACTAGAAATCCTTCTCAATAAGGGATTCAAGATGGAAGTCTTTTACGTTCCTGTGGTCGCGTAAACAATGATAACGTCACTACTGAAGGCCATTCTGATTGGCTGACAGGTGAAACTAAGATATTTCATGGATTTGTACTAACGCAGGTAAATAAACAGCCCCGGTTACAGACAAAAGTTTAGTAAACTTGCAGATTTCTGAAGCTTTACAAAAACTAGTTTTGTAGGTTTACAGATTTTTTTACAGTGTACTTACTGAACGTCAGTAAGTAGATTTAGAAAACAATGCTTAGATTTTTTTTTTTACTGGAATAAGCTCTTTTTGGTGGTTTTCTAAGAACTAAAGCATTAATAAAATTTAATATTAAAAAAATAAATGATAAAAACGTCAATTTATTGAAAATCCCTTAATTTTTTTGATTTATTACTAAAAATCTGCTCAGTTTATGAGATAACTTATGGAATTTTCTCAATATTTAACTGACTTTTTTTATGAACTGTTTTTAGATTTGGGTACTAACCCTTTCACTAACAAACCCGTGTTAACACGTTCACTAAGCTCCAAATTTCACTGCAATACAAGCAATATTTAAAATACAATAATTCCATTTATTTTAGGGGTTTTTAATACATTTAACAATGATTAATATTCTTAAGAATAACATTCATATTCGTAAATAAGATTTTATTTATAATGTTGAAAGAATCCTATTTTTTAACATTAAAACAAAATGCAGAGAAACAACATTACACCATAGCCCTTTTCAAAGACTGTCAGAGGGTTAAATCATAAAAAGAAATGTTTCTTTTCGTTCGCGCAATGCGCAGATTAATAATATTTCATACAAGTATTCACATATCTTGAAAAATAATATATATAATTTACAATTGCACCATATTATTCCTATTATATATTTTAAATTTTCTGAAGTTGTCAAATTTGGTAAAAAAATCTGAAGGATTTAAACGAAAAATATACAAAAGTTTTTTTGAATTTTCATGAAAGAAACCATATAGCCATGCTTATATTTTCTATTCTTCCACAAATGAACACATAGATTGCACAACATGCATATATTTGTAAGCTTTACCGATAGATCCGCTTCTCCATTTTATTTGACAGGGTGACCCCAAACATTACTATATTTTTTGCGTTGCCCCCTAACTGCTTTTCTCATCAAATCACCATTGATAAATATGAAGTAAAACACATTTTTTTAATAATGAAGTTAAAAAAAATCCGACAAATTTTGTCTTTAAATATTGGCAAAATGTGTTAAATTAAAAGTTTCCGGTGATTAACGGCCATTTATTGTATATAGATGAACCTTTGCTATACAATAATATAACATGTTATGGCAAGTACTATCGAGATCGTTCTGACCACACAAATCATCTCTTTCAAATATTGCAAATAACGTCGATTTTTAATCTCCAGAAAAGAGGAATATCTTTATTCCTCAATTCCTTGCATTAAATAAATATATAATTTATCTTTTATATTGCATATTCCAATAAAATTACTTAACATTACAATATTACAATAATCTATTAAATTTCATAAAATTACAATAAAATTTCCAATGAATACATATGATTCACAGCAGGCATATGTATACTGCACAACAACTAAAATAATTTAAGAATTTAATTTTTTCAATTTAATAAAAGAAAATTCAATTTAAGAAAAGGGAAGTCCTCTTTTTGAACATAAGCATTCCCTTTTCGGGATACATATTTTAAAATTGATTTTTCGTGACTAATCTTGAAATCCCAAATGCATGGTCTCGGTGCAATTTGTTATCAATTAATATGTAGGTTCTTTGCAATTACCATGACTTTTTTAAAAGACTAAAAATGTCTTAGAATGAGTGGTTACGAGTTCAAGAATACAGAATGCTGTGTTATTATTTTGCTTTAAGCCTTTCGGGTCGGAATTTTTTCAATTTTGAGAACAAAATTACTTTTGTTTTAATATAGTTTATCGTAGCTATTCAAGTCAACTTACTGAAATTTATAGGTATCTCATTGTCGGAATCAATGCACTTATTTTTGTATGCTGTTCAATTCATATGTATGTATAATAGGATAAGAAAGCCTTTTGGATGATGTTTAGAAAAATTACGTAATACAATTTGATTTTGAATGAACATTCCATGTTTCTATTGTTTTTTGCCTTTTATCACACATAATTGCTTAAGAAAAGTAACGTATATTTTTAATTTAAAAAGAGAAATATATGTAAAATAAAAGAATAGCCAATGTTGCAAATCAAATGCAAATAGAATTAAGGAAACTTTTACTTTTTGTTATTATTACTTAATGTCAAAACATAAATGAAGTCATAATAAGAAATACATAGCGATACACTATCATTTCTATATGTAGCAAGTAACTTAGTAGTTTTTCAAATAATCAAATAATACTCGATGAAAAAACGTGTATTATTAATAGCACATCAAACACGAAATTGTTAAAACAAATCCAAATGTTCTTCTTTATATAAATGCTGAAACTTGTAACAATTTGTATAGTTTAACACTTAATCTTCACGCTTCACTTAATCATACATACTGGTAAGACGACGTTTTAAATATAAAATGAAAAGTATCTCTAAACACTTTTGTAAATTTCCACCTGCCTCCTATAAATAGAGAAATTGATATTTTAAATAGATTTTCTGAGTCAATGGAAAATCACGAACTTTTGTCATGAAGGATTATTTCGGATTAATGATTATTCCTATATGATACGGGATTTTTAAAGTGAAAATTTATCTTGTAACAATTGTAAAATGTTAAAATATTTTCTACGGCATAATTTCATTATTAGAATTAGAAAGATTTTGACTCTGATGATGAAGACTTTTCGGCCTAGAAGAAGCTGAGATTTAAAAGCATTATATTCGTGTTCTATAAAATTAGGAATCCGACATAATATTTAATTTAGAAAGTTAAAGGTTTAGCATGTCCCAGTATAACTATCGAATATTGATATATATTGAATGTGTCTTCCACTCGACCTAAATACAAAACTACAATGATGGATACATTTTTTTTAATTAAGCATAAGCAAAAGTGAAATAAAGTCTGCATTTTATCTCTAAATAATATAATAATAAATATTTTAAAAATATTTTTTAACATATTTTAATTCATTTCTGTTGAATAGATGATGCCTTATGGTATACAATTAATTTAGTGTATTTTTTTTTTAAATACTCAGAAGGTTTACAGATATGTTGTAATTTATCTATAAAAAAATAAAATCTTATTATGTAACTTCATGCAACTTTTATGCATTGTTGATTTTCTTTTTCTCCCTTTACCTATAAAAGATTTTTTTAATCTTAAAAGGCATAATTACACTAGCTTACAGTACATCTGTTGCCGAAAAAATTATAGCTGTTGCTGACTACATATGATATGCTATTTTCAAAAATATAATTAGAATATTTCAATGAGCTCTAGTTTATGAGTTTCAGCTATGTAGGTATTAAAAAGAAAAAACATGTATTTACTAAGAAAAACCTTACTAAAAAAGAATTATTCATTGAGTTTTAAAAAACTTTGTTTTAAAGCTCTTCTCTGATGTGTAAGCTTTGGAAAGTAACATATCAGAGACCAACAATAGTCAGACATCATATTCGTATCCCAGAAACCCTGATAGCGCTCTTCGATGACGCGTAAGTCCTGATGCATACGATCTCCCTGCTCTTTGCTCATATCTCCTATTTTTTCCGGAAACCTGTCCAGGTGACTATGGAGGAAGTGGAGTTTTATGCTCATATTGCACCCCATTTTTTTAAATTGAAGTAGAAAGTCTTCTACAAGTTCAATATAATTTTAAGATTTTTTATTTCCGATAAAACCTCATTTTAGTAACTGAGAAAGCACTTTTTTCTTTTAGTCTTGATGCTAACAATTCTGAAGCTTGTTTAGAAAGATTAATCTTTTACAAGATCATCTAACTCATTTTGGGAAAAGCATTTTGACTCATTTGACATACTTTCAAAATCCGCATCATTTTTGTGATGAGCTTGGTCTTTCAATGGCTTGTTCTAATAGTTCAGGTATATTTTTAGCCTCTGAAGAGTCAAGTGAACGCTGCAGTGGACGTTGAGCACAACTAGTATTTGGGTACTGCCATTTAGCACGATTTTTAGTGTTTAAACCGTTTACGTTCACGCTACAAGAACAACAGTCTTCGAGATGGTTTCGTGGTTTTCGCGAAATAGTTGGTGTTCCTGGCACTTCTTTTACCACTTTTGCGTATCTTAAATATTCCACACACGATTTACAAACACAAACGAGAGGCCAAGACTTCTCATTTTTATCCAAGAGCATGCCAAAATACTCAAAATAGATATTTTCCCCCAACTCTGATATAACTTTTCTACAATTTTTAAACACATATTCTCCGCATATATAGCAAAAATGATCTGGATTGTTTAAACAACGTCTTTTTGAAATACTCATGACGCAAAAACTTGAGAAACTGATTTTAACACAATAAAATACGCCTGTTATCAATTAATTTATATGCTTAAATGATAAAAATAAAAAAAAACAAATTAACTCTGGCTGCTCAAAAAAATTTCCTGTTACATTTGACAAAAACAAGTCATAAGTGAACATTATCATCCACAGAATTTGCAGCAACAGACAAAAAGTTTAATTTTGTAAACTAGTTTTATCTAACTTCACAATATATACTCCCAGCCTTCATTCAATATCTTAGTATAAAATATAACCAAAATACGTTCTTATAAAAACAATTTAAGGTAAAAAATTGTTATAAGCAGCCGGACATTAACATGATTATTGAAGTTCTTTTTTTTCTCAAGCTATTTAAGTAATTTTAAACTTTCGGAAAAGAAGAATAATTCCTTTTTATCAAATTTAATACGCAACATTTCAACATCAAAATTACTTTAATCTGAAAAACTAAAACGAGGGAAATAAGAAACTCGCCATATTGTATATTTTATCAATTGTGAGATTAAACTTAAAGTGTTCTATTTATACTTTATTTAAGATAATTTACAACATATCTGTAAACCTTCTGAGTATTTAAAAAAACATACACTAAATTAAATTAAATATTTTCTACTATATTTTCATTCTTTTCTGTGGAATAGATGATGCCTTATATATACAATTAATTTAGCGTATGTTTTTTCAAAATACTCAGAAGGTTTACAGATATGTTGTAATTTATTTTAAATAAAGTATAAATAGAACACTTTAAGTTTAATCTCGTTATTGATAAAATGTACAATATGGCGAGTTTCTTATTTTCCTCGTTTTAGTTTTTCAGATTAAAGTAACTTTGATTTTGAAATGTTGCGTATTAAATTTGATAAAAGGGAATTCTTCTTCTTTTCCGAAAGCTAAAAATTATTTAAATAGTTTGAGAAAAAAGAACTTTAATATTCATGTTAATGTCCGGCTGCTTATAACATTTTTTTTATTTAAATTATTTTTATAAGAACGTATTTTGGTTACGTTTTACACTAAGAATGAAGGCTTGGAGTATATATTGTGAAGTTAAGTAATTATGCCTTTTAACCCGCGAGTAGTCGCGACTTTTTCCACAACGTCATTAGTCGCGCTCGGTCTTTTCGCCGCTGCCTCCCCGCATACCAAATATGTAAAATAAGAAATATTTTTCACCTAATATATGAAGATAACATTTCAATGAATATATAAATTTGCAGTTTTCTTAAATTATACATTTTATTCATGAGATATGGCGTAAATCGAAAAAGTAAAAATAAACTGACATTAGTGATTGTTACGTAGACTTTTTCGCCAATTTCAAATTTGTTTCTAAAAATGTACCTGAAAGAAAAACAGAGGTGTCCTGTTACTTCACTAAGGTGTTCGAGAAATCTTCAAAGTCAGCTACATGATAGATCTAGGTTGTATTTGTAATCTGATACAAGTTATACGGGCGGCGAAAAGACCGACACGCGACTACTGACGGGTTAAGATTAAAAAAAAAATCCTTTATAGATAAAGGGTGAAAAAAATCAACTATGCATAAAAATGCATGAAGTTACATAATAAGATTTTATTTTTTATAATGAAAATTTGAAATTTCAAAATTTTCATGTTTATCTTTAAATAACCTAACAATAATATATTTTTTAAATATTTTCTACTATAACTTCACATTTATGTGGAATAAGAAATGTGTTTTAGTACAACTAATTTAGTGTATGTGTTTTAAAACTCTTAGAAGGTTTAGAGATACATAGTAATTTATGCTAAACAAAGAGTAGATAGAACATTTTAAGTTTAATCTTGTAGTTTATAAAATGTGCAATATGCAAGTTTCTTTTTGACTCGTTTTAGTTTATCAGATGAAATTTTTTTTAATGTCGAAATTTTGTATATTAAATTTGATAGAAAACAATGAATTTTCTTTTCCAAAAGATAAAAACAATTTTTAAAAGTTTGAGATAAAAAGAACTTAAATAATCATATTAAAGTCCGTCCGCTTATAACTTTTTTTTCATTTAAATCGCTTTTTAAGAACGTATTTTGATTAAACTTTTATGCTAACATATTGATTGAGGGTTTGGAGTATAAACAGTGAAGATAGATAATTATGTCTTTTAGGATTAAAAAAAACTTTTACAGATAAAGGAAGAAAAAAAGCAACTCTGCAGAGACGTTATATGAAGTTACATAAAAAGAATTTTTATTATAATGAAAATTTGAAATACAAATAAGCCCTAGGTTATTAAATTAATATACAGCACAATTTTTAAAGTAAAATCTGTAAAGGCAAGAGTTAAGGTTTATCGATGAATAATACCAACACTGTAAAAGACTCCTTTAATTTACGTCGCAGCATTGTTGCCACCAGTTTTTGCCATAAACATTGTAGTAAAATTAGATGTAATAAAAATATACATCTAATTTTCCTGCAAAAACTGCTGGCAACATTGCTGCCAGCAATTTTTGCCATAAATGTAACTTTTTTTAGAGAGATCTAAAAATCACCTCACTCCTTTATAATTCTGAAATTCTAGAAGAATCCGACAAGAATATTTTTAAAAATTCGACAATATGGCTCAAATTGATAGTGTCATATAGTGACAGCCATATAGTGTAGTTGTATCAACTTCTTTCTACTATCGAAAAAATATATAAACTTGTGCATAGAAATGAACCAAATTTCATGTAGAACTTTTGGTATGATTTGCAGACACTCCTTTAAATTGGCAATATTTCACAAAAGGCAGGGTCAGTAAAAGAAATCTATGAATAATCTATGAAATAGTTATGAACAGAATCCACATTTCAAGTGAAATCGGAAAAATTCTGCAGGAAGAAGACATTATTATAGCGATTTTTATGTAATGATCATGCTTTTTTGTTGTTCAGTTGGCTTTGATGGTTGTTAATAAAGCTTTGGTGGTCATTTCATGGAAATGACTTGTCTAGAATTTATTTTTTAAACTTTTTTTGCGTATATGTCATTGACTAAATTGGTATGATATGATGTTTTAATAAGATTTTGGGAATCTGGGGAAATAACTCATTTTTTTATCCTCTGTCTTATGTTTATTGTATAAATTTCGCAATTTTTTCAAATATATTCTTATTCTAAAATTTATTACTCTTTTTCTTATCATGAAGATACTACGCAAAATCTTGGATTTTTTCTATCCTGGTAATTTTCACACTAATACTCATAGTCGAGTCTTTATTACATTTTTTTTTTTATTCCAAACACTTTTTGATTGTAAATTAATATTCATAATTCAATGTTGTTCTGTTGTGATAGCTATAATTTTACATATATTATTAACGCTATTTCATAACACAAAATCATCGTTTTTAATATTGTGATAATTTTTTACTCGATATACTCAATGGCTGATTCATTAAGGACACACATATTGCCAATTTTTAAATTAACTTTTAATTGAATATAAACACACATATCCGTATCTATAAACATAATTATATGTAAATACATATAAATGTATGTGAGAGTTAATATGTAGTGTTGAAACAGATCTAAAAAAATTCAGTGCATAAATATCCAAAAATTTAATTAAAAATATCTTAAAGCGCAGGTGCAAATTGTATGAATGTTTTAAGAAAAAACAAAAAACATTAAATATTAACAATTGAAACATATGAGAGTCGCTAGATAAACTATATGCTTTTACTCATCTTCCAGCGGAAAGGTTTTAAATACTCCACCGATTATTTCAAATCAAATTATAAAATACCATTGACAGGTTTCGTATGGTGACACATGCTTTTATTGAACACAAAACAGTTATAAATAAAAATATGTTTGTCGAATAAATAAGTTACACAAAACTATTACAAATCAAAAACATAAAAGATAATAAACAAACGTTTTTTATTTGGTTTATTATGTATACAGTCGTTAAGAATTTATTAATGGAGTTTTTGAATATGTATATGCATGCCATATATTATTATTAGAAGACACAATTATCGAATTTAAATACTTCTTATTGTGAAGAGTTCCAAGGGATCATGAAATATTTCATTAGAGAGATATTTAGAACTTTTAATGCAGGCAATCTTTTCCGCATGTTATTAACGTAAAATTCCCTGGGAAGATTTCGAATATCACCTATTTACTAAAAGCCATTCAAGAGAAATTATGTGGTTTATGGGCTGTTTCCTCTTTAAAGCTACAGAAATTCTTGGAATGTAATTTACTTTAATCTCAGGACCTGAAAATAATTTCCTTTCAGGATTTTAATTTGCTCTTAATTTAGCAGGTACGGAATTAAATCGGGGGAGATTTAAGTAATATATGATTTAAGAAAAATAAAATAAGCAATTATGGTATTTATTTAAGTCTTTGAAATCTAGACATTTTTTATCATGGATTCTAAGTTTTTAGGATAATTAAAATACACACATAAGCATATATATAATTTAAAGTTTGTATAGAATCTATAAAGAAAAACTACATAGAACATTTAGAATCATTGCGAAAAATGAAATATTATTGTGCACTATTTAAAATAATTATGCTTATTTAATCGAATAAACTCTTATTTATTTCTTACAAATAAAATGCTGATAATAATATAAAATATGGTACTTAAATTTTGTTCATTATTAACAAAAAATCATGCTTTTACGTTTTAGATAAATCATTCAAAAATGATTACTGAGTATAAAGAATTTAAAGCATTTTGAGCACAGAATTTTGATAACAGATTTAAACACAGTCTGAAGCATAAAATTTTACATTGTAGCATTAATATTTGTAATGATATTCAATGTTTCAAACAGAGTTAGAACTGAAACTGTTGCAAACAAAAGCAATTCAATATTGTAAAAATCTAAATAATTAAATATTTTTTAATACTTATGCATTTAAAACAAATATTTATCATAATTCTTATAGATTTTTCTGTTAATACCTAAATAATGTAGTTAAGGGGGAGTTTATTTCAAAATTGGGCAAAATTTCGAATTTCTTTTTCAGTATTAAATTAAATCTTGCTTATTTGTGATAATTTTAACACCCATTTCTACCCATACGGCAATCATATCACGAAATATTAAAAATATTTTTAATATACTTAGCACAATTAACTGTACAAATTAAATCTCGAACGGTTTTTTTCCCTCGTGTTCATACAGGTTGTTTCAAAAAATGATCGGTATATTTGAGAAATCAATAAAAATTAAACGGGCAGCGATAGGAATACACTGTTTATTGCAATATGCTTGGGACAACAGTAAATTTTCAGGCAGACAAACTTTCGAAATTAGTTACAGTTTTCAATAACAGATGGCGCTGCAGGCGATTTGAAGACTACAGAAGAAAACGTAGTCTGTAAGTCGTCTTTCTGCTGTAAGCATGTGCTGTGATCAGGTTGCAAGTTTGCTCTGAAAAAATGGTTTATTCCTTAGAACACAATATATATTTGACTTGAAAGATCAGGTGTACCGTCACAATCTAGAAAAAATTAACAACTGAAGCAGTACATCTCTTCTGCATGTGAAGCCACCTCGCCTGACACGTTTACAAAGGTTTCTGGTAATTTCGTTCAGAGACTACACCATATTATTGCTGCGCATGATGGATATGTGGAAAAATAGTACTTCTTATTTTTCCAGGCTACAGCCCATCTCTTGTTGAAAATTGTAACTAATTTCGAAAGTTTGTCTGCCTGAAAATTTACTGCTCCCCAAGCATATTACAACAAACCGTGTATTTCTATCGCTTCCTGTTTAGTTTTTATTGTTTTTTCAAATATACCGGTCATTTTTGAAAGACCCTGTATTTTCTTTACTTTCCTGTTTTAAAATGCTAAGCTTTTACATATATATATATATATATGTATATATATATATATATATATATATATATATATATATGAGATAGAGTTTAGAGTTTTAAACTTTCTGTGTGTGTTGTTTATTATGTATGTGTTAAACATATACTTGGAATAATCCTTCAGATTTTTTTATTTGTTTTTTTTTCAATAAAATTATATGAATATAGATTTAATCATTCTTTATTATGTTATCAGTAGAAAAGTTATACTAAAAGAAATATTGGATGTATCTAAAAATCCATGCGCAGCCTTGTGTACACATTTGGAAATTCAAAATTAAAACATTTGTCAAAAATATCAATATTTAAATAAGCTATATGAATTTTAAAAAAGGAAATTTAATAAGCTTTTTAATACTTTCATTAAAATATGCAGTTTACTTTTACCCTCAAAATTCACCTTTAGATGAAGATTAAAATGAAATGAGTTCGTCATTTAAATCATATTTTAAAAAATAAACAAAAGTGTTGAAAATGTAAATTTTCCCCTTCACTCATAATCCGAATCCCTGTTATGCGATGCGACAAAGTCGGTTGTCCAATATACCTGAATATATATTTTCTTCGAGTGTCAGTGATCGATTATAGTTGAAAGTGTATTACAGTTTTTCGAACATATATAAGATAAATACATGTTCTTGTTTATTCAAAGAAGTCCCTTTTTTCAGCATACTCACGGTCCTATGAAAATCAAATAATAGAACGTATACTGTCTATCAAATAATATAAATATACAAGATATTTGTTACCATTTTCAATTAAACATAAATAAACTTTTCTTTTTACTCACACTTATTATATCATTAAAAGTTACAATAGTACAGGAATTGTTCTGAATTCAGCTTACGCATTATTTTGTATCAATTTTATACAAGGAAGTTACTTCCAAATGGCCAAAGAATGTAAAGTAAAACTGCATATTTCTTTCAAAATGTGTTAATTGATCCTGGAGTTATGCCATAATATATCTAGCTATTTATACTGTAACAGTGTAAATATATTTTGTAAATACTGTTTCAGTGCATAAAATGTTTGTTTCAAATATTTCTTTGCTTTTTATCTTTTACAAACCAAACAGTTTTTTATGCATTGCAATATATTTCGATAGAACAGTCAACTTTAAACCTCTTAAACACAATAAAATCTTTCCAGTCTATGTATGATTGGCATGCATCTGCGGCATCAATTTCTGCGAAACAGCTCGTATCGATTTCCAGTACAACATTGATGGACGTATGCGCCAGGAATGATATGCACCTGCTGCTTTTGGCTGGTTGTAAATGTCAGTAAATGAAGCATTTTATCACACATTTATAATTTATTTATGCCACATTGCTATTTCCCTCCTATAAAATGTCTGAGCATTTGATACAAGGAATATTTGTAAGGATTGTAAGTAAGGAGGGATTAATGTTAACCTCTCATTTAATTTAAAAGTTAATAGGAAGTTTTCTAATTACTCTGAACGTGCTAATGAATTAACATAAATTTTAATTTACAATATTGTATTTTTCTCTCATTCTGAAAATAACATGAAAAAGGCAATCGACAATAGAAACAGCATATAGAAAGTTTAAATACTTTTTTTTCTACCAGCATATTTAACAACATGATAAAATCTTTCCAGACTATGTATGATTGGCATGCATCTGCGGCATCAATTTCTGCTAAACAGTTCGTATCGATTTCCAGTAAAGCACTGATGAACGTAAGTGCCATGAATGATACGCAACTGCTGCTTTTGGCGGGTCGTACATGTTAGTAAATGAGGCATTGTATCACATATTCATATAATGCCCCTTTTATGCCACATTGCTATTTCTCGCCTATAAAATGTCTGAGTATTCTACACAAGGAATATTTGAAAGACTTATGAGCAATGAGGGATTAATGATAACATGTAACTTAATTAAAAAAAATAGTAGAAACTTTTTATAACTACTCTGAACCTGCTAATGAATTAACATAAATTATAATTTACAATATTGTACTTTTCTGGCAACGCTTTATGTCATTCTGAAAATAACCTGAAAAAAGCCATTTTACAATAAAAACAGTATATGGAAAATCTACAATTTTTTTTTTACCAACAGATTTATCTTTCAAAGCTTCTTTAATTAAAAAAAAATAACAAGATTTTAAAAAGAAACGTAAACAATAATTTTATTTAAAAATCTGGCATTCAAAACATTTTTTATTTAATATTAACCATTCCATAACAACATATTTACTAAGAGGCGTATTTTCTTTAACCCCTTGAAGGGCACCGGTATATTATATATACCACTTAATTTTATTTCCCTCATGCCACTTTGGCACCGGAATTTTAGTATTAAAACTAGCTTTTTACAATGTACGCGAAAAACAGCTTTTACTTTCTATTATATAAATTTGTTTGTTAATCCCGCTGTCAATCAATCATTTGAACATTTTAGGAACATGAGTGCTTTGCCTCTCAAAGGGGCCGTTTTATTACGGACTGTAATAGGTGGCGCGCGCACTGTAAAATGTATTTGCGTCGAGTCCGAGCATTTTTTGCGAACAACTGCGCTACGTTGCGTCTGTGTAGATAACCTTTGCACCTGTTCTCTTTCTTTAAAGTGTTCAAAACTTTCAAGTTGCCCAAGAGGTACGGAAAGTAACAAGTTTTTAATCGCAGAGAAATTAAAAAAAAAAAAAAAAAAAAAAAAAAAAAAAAAAAAAAAAAAAAAGACGCGGCATTCTGATAGAGTAAACTTTGCTACTTGCGTGCGGTTTTACGTGCGGCTCAGATCCGAGCTTTATACAACTCTTTTTGCTAGAAAGTTTTGGACACACTCGCACACAAGCCCAACTTTGCACTTAGCGATTTCCATCTTTTTCACTTCTTCAAACATCATATTGACGGCAGCCACTTCAACTATGACAATAAAATGAAAACGGTCGTAACCGCTTGGTTATCGGGGCAGGGGGCAAGTTTCTTTGAAGAAGGTTATTCATAATCTAGTTCTAAGATATAATAAATGTTTGACACTTTCGGGTTCAGTGTATAATTAATAGTAAATTTCTTTTCGTCGAATATTATTTTTTCTGAACAATTACTTAGTTAAATTGTACATTGAGAAATGATAGTAAATGGGTATACCTTTCTTATTTTGACTTCATTTTTGTTTTGATATTAAGTAATAATATTAATAATAAAAGCTTATTTAATTTTCTTTGAACAGTTGGCAATTTCTTTATCTTATACATATATTTCACTTTTTAAATTTAAAATATAAGTTGCTTTTCTGAACGAAACATGTATGATAAAACTAAAAAAAAATCATAATATCCTCTCAAATCCTGTTGTGATACGTTATTTTCCATACGTCTTTAAAATCTCTTGCTTAGTTTGTTATCGTATGAATTTAAATTCAATAGGACACAAAAATGAGTACATTCATTAGGTTTTCTTAAAAATTTTCTTTTATTTAGTATTACTTTTACGGCGCTTACTTAAAAAAACACTTCTTGTACCTTGAAACTGAACCACTCAAGTTCAACGACTGAATTGCAAAATGAATTGTTGAATATGGAAGTGAAAAATCATGTGATAACTGCCGATAGCTTTTTTTTGTTTAGATAACTTAAAAAAGATTGACTGTAATCTGAATTATATTTATACATATGTATATATATATACATGACGTTTTGAATCACAGATAACTATCACACTGGATTCAGAGAGGAATTCCTCCCCAACAGCGTAAATCACATTTAATTTTCACAGATACTACTAATAAAATAACATTGATAAATAAATAACAATGTAAATATAATAATAAACCTACGAGTCAAACACTAAAATTGGGTTTAAAAGACATTATCCCCCAAGATATGATTTAGCAGTACAGTTGCGTTTTAGTATGAGAACCGAATTTTATCTAAAATTTTAACTAAATCGAGTTTTAAGTAATAGCATCGGGTAAATTTTCTGTTTTGATGCCTTCCAAGACATATTGGAAAAACATTTTTGTCTTCCTTCACATACGCTGATGGAAATGATTAACAACGTTTCGTCTACTGCAGGGATGGCGAACCATTTCACATCTGCGTACCAATTTTTTCCCAAAAATTTACTGTACGTGATTTTACGTGCCAACAAACGAAAATGTTATTTAGTCAAATTGTCTTAATTCTTTAATTAAAATGTATAATACTTGGTGTTATATTTTATAAAATAAATTAAAAGAACTATTTATGTTGTTCCATATTAGATAATAAATAATTAATAAAATTACAATTTAATAACGTCATTTTTTCTGATAATGCCTTAAAATGAATGTTTCATTTTCAACAATCTTAGAAACTAAAACTTTTTTATGTCAATATTGAGAAACATAGATTTTTAGAAATACAGATTATTGGAAATATAGAAATATAGCCAATATAGATTGCTATTACTATTATTGTTTCTCTTTAATCTGTTTGATATAGGCCACCAATTAAACCAATCAAATTCAGACAAATTTAGGTAGTCAAAACTTATACATTTCGTTTGATTTCAGTATCTTATTACATACATTTTAGTATATTTTGATTTGAGAAACTAAATATATGTCGTGTCAAAAATAATTCACCGCGTGCTACTTCCTGCACGCGTGCCATAAGTCTACTCGATAGGCAGGGAAGCAGAACCACAGACAATCACCATTTTGGATTAACGGCTGAAATTCCAGAATTAGTTAAAACTCGTTTTATATATTAAAACACAATCGGTGCGGCAAGTCATATTTTGGTGGAAAGCACCTGAAAACCTGATTTTAACAGCTGACTGGAAAGTTTACTATTGTGTTTTTCTGCTGTCAATCCTACATGTTTTCATATCTTTGGGTGCAGGAAAACACAACAGTTGCTTTGCATTTTCAAATGCGAATCGAGTTTTATCTATTTCTAAAATTTAAGATGTGAATTATATGAGGCAACTGTCTGTGCTGCCGCTAACGGTTTACAACCCTCACTTACTTGAATGAATTGTGTAATTCGAAAGTGCAACTTACTGCGTGCTGATCATTTACTTCTTTACGTATTTTTGTGCGTGAAATTTATAAAGCAAACACTTCTGTTATAACACAAATTAATGGTAATGCTCAATAATGTATGTAGAATCTGAAACCATACCATATTAATAATTAAATATAATAAATTACGGAGAGTAAAACTCGACCTTTTGTAATCATCCTTCTTAGTATAATTCTGAAATATGAATTCGAGTTGGCCCTTCCTCTAATTTTTAAACTAAAATCTTTCCTGCATGTTGACAACACAAATCACACCTTCGTTCAAACATTTGTTTTTCGTTAATGATTTTTTTAATCTTAATTGAATTTTCTCTTTTTTTTTTAATAATAATGAAAATTATTTATTAAATTATTACTAATTAGAATTGTATTTTTTTATATTAAATATTGCTATTCTGGAAGTATATCGCATTTAAGAGATATATATTTTTGTATATCTACATCAAAATGGCAATAAAATCTAACAGAATAACAAATATATTCAATAACTGTTTTACCAGTTATAATATATTTTATATTCGATTCCGAAATCTCCCATTCAAAGAATCAGTAATATCCCTCGTTAATTTTTAACAATGATATTTTTCTTAAAAGCGCTTTAAACTTTTTTCTGCATTGTGTTTATTACATAAAGTTCACTTTCTTTTTTGTCTTTAACGAGATCTCTTAAGAATATCACTTTTACCATAAAATCGCTCGCAGATCGTTTTTCATTTCAATATTATTATAATTAAATGAAAGCCTCTATTATCCTTCTTTCGATCCTACTAAGCAGGGTAAGTTTTTAAAAACTAAAATATATATTTTGCAGTAAAGCCGAAGAATTTTTACTGAAGATTAGAAAACTTAATTTATTTTTGTAAGTGTTAAATAAATTGAAAATAATAATATTTTAAGTATTAATTTAAAACTTGCAGAATATAAGAAACTTTTATTTTGACTTTGTTATGTTTTCTAGTTAAGTAAAGATTACAAATTATTGGTCTTTTATTTCTAAATATGAGGTGCAAAAAATATGGTAATAACTATCTTACAGTTGAAAAAGTAAAGTTTGAGTAATAAAAATATGTGTTCAAAATACATTAATAAAACAAACCAATTTTCATGTGTTTTTTTTATCATTTTAATAACGGGGGGGAATTAAAAAAAATGATAGAAAATAGTTTTATTATGGATTTCATCAGATTTAATACGAATGCAATAATGTGTTTTTTGAGTGGAAGACTTAAATTTATGTTCATTGAATGCAAGACTAAAAGAAGATAAAAATCATTTTAATAAAAACCTATAAATTCGAGAATGATTGCACATGCACTTCAGTTTGATCCTGTTCCCGATTTTGAAAATGCTCAGGTTGTGAAATCTAATTACTCCGTGCACATTAGTCGTATGTTCTTTCATAATTGGTTATCTGTTTTTGCTGATTAACCAATTAACGAAGCTACCTTTTTCCTCCTCAGATTACGTTATAATGCAGCGTTTCCCAACCCATCCTGACTCAGTGTAGAGTCTCGGAACAATCGAGATTTGGCACAAAAATATATGTTTTTTTCTTTTCGTGTTACTAAATAATATAACAATTTCAACAGAAAATATTTCAAGGGAAAATCCCGAATTTCCTTTTGAATGAATATACGAGCAGAATATCTAGAAATATCCAAATTAACTTTGAATTTTGTGATGGGGTTAAACACGATATACTTGATATGTGATTCTGCTTTTTATACTTTGTTCTTTTTAAAAAAAATGTGCAGAAACAAATTGCGTATAGAAAAAGACTTAAGATTAAAATCATCCACTTTAAAACCTTATGTAGATGTACTCATCTTTAAACAATTGCGCCAGAAGTCTTACTGATTATGAAGTAATGAATATAATTTAACATATTTTTCATTATATTTTAATATGTGTGTTGTTTTAATTATTATTCCACTTATACACTTTAAAATTGCTCTTTTTTTATAATGTGTTCTTTATACAATATTTCGCCTTTTTTGAAAGGTAAAATTGCTCATAGCTTATGAAGGTCATAAAACAGTTTCAATACTGTTATACAACCTTCTAATACAGGTGAATCGTTATTTTATTTCGCTTAAATATGGGTTACATATCAATAAAGGCTTGGAACCACTTCTATAACACTGTAAAACATTTGTGTAACGTTACTCCATAAAGTTAGTGGCAGCCAAGTTTCCACCAAGTTTATGGTGGAATAACGATAAACAAAGATAACCAGAGTAACATTACACTAATATGTAATGTTACACCAGTAACATATGTTTACATTACACCATTATATAAGTGAAAAAACACCATAAAACTGGTGGCAGCAAAGATGCGACCAGTTTTAAGGAGTAATGTTACACATGTTACACAAATGTTTTACAGTGAATGGTTAAAGCGTAATTTAATTGTTTTCAATTGTATTGATTCTGGCGTGTTTCGTGATTATGTGTGGTGAGGAAAACTACACCGCATTATACGGTGCGCGAGAGATAGTGGTTAGTGTAAATAAAGTAAAATTAAGATAATATCCCAATCCGCGTTGTGAGAGATTGAACTGGATATTATCAAATAAAAAAAAAATTCTTTCAAACTTACCAATAATTTAAATAAAGGAAAATCGCAATAGCTCAGACTCAACTTATTTAACGTTTAAATTTGCAAATCAGGATTTTAAAGAGATAATATGAATGTAAACAATAACTGTCTTCCAAAAAAATTTATTTTAATAATCAAGAATCTGCATCTATTAAATTACTTAAAGAGAAATAAAGAAAAGAAAATATCAAAGAAAACAAGGATATCTATGTACATACCAATATTTATTTCTAAACAACAAATTTTATTCAGAATACAATAATAAAATACCTATCGAAAATATCGATTTCATAATTAGCAACACAATGAGATAACACCATTCGAAAATGTATTCATTTCATAATAATATTTTTTTTCTTAAGTTTTATGTTATTAAAAACCTACGCAATTTTCTCACAGCACAACTAAAAAGGCATAGCCTAAGTTTTCCCTATTATTCACTTTTCTTCTTTTTTTATTTTATTTTATCTTATTTTATTTTATTTTTTTTATTCCTTATTTAAATTTCAAATAAAAAAAATAATTTTCATATTAAAGAAATTTCTCTTTATATATATGTATAAAATCGGCTAAAAGATAATTTCTAAAAAAATAGTAACACCACAGAGTAAGATTAAATTGGTCACAATTGTTGAACAGCTGGCAGCTAAATCCACAGAAGGTCCGTCGAAACAAATAACTTGCAGCACTCTCACGCAGCACAATTAAAGTCTCGTAATTCATAACTGTCCGTTAGAATACATGGCGAAAATTAAAAATGTTCACAGCAATCTCGTACATCACAACTGAAGTCGCACGATTCATAATTGTCCATTATAATGCAGGACAGTAATTAAAAATGTTCTTTGGAGATTCAGATCACTAATCATGAATATCTGTCAGACAGGTCGGGCTTTAATTGTAGTTGTCCATTTGCACTCACAAAATATTTAAAGCGTAAAATTTTATTTATTATATTCAAGCGTATCATTATCAATCGCTGCTTCCTTATAATCCGCTGAGGGGATCTGGTCCGGTGAGCTCTGGTTGCCGTCTATTCGCAAACTCCATATTGTTTTTTTACCAAGTCCAAAAAAAAACGCTTAAACATCCGCATCGGAGTGGAATGATTTCTTTTCGGAGTCCTTTCTTCATGACAACATACTGGGAGAACAAGATACCTTCCGAATCTGCTAACTTCTCTCTCTGAGGGAGTTCTTTTTTTTCTTTTGATTACTTCCAATCCCTTTTCTTTATATTATTGGTTTACTTGCAAACGTTTTCATTGGGGGCAATTGCCCTTTCACTTCTCATTGGTCTCCTGTCCAAGTAGGAGGTTCACCCCTTTCGGCCACTAGAAAAAACCTTTTTTTTTCTTCCCACGGGTTGCAGAAACTCATCAGACCCCTGTCCGGTCCTCCCTCCTGTGGGCGTTCACGGCTGTAAATTCTTTTATTGTTGGCTCCTTCGCGTAATGTCAAAGTTGGAGACAGTCTGGGTTTTTTTACAACTTTGCTATTGTCATTATCTGAAGTTTTTATGGTGAGCAATTGAAATCCCATTTGGCTGTTCCTTGGTAAAACCGTTCGTTCTTACCGAACGTTATAGAGTCATAAAGTTTATAGCTATAATTACAAAAAAGTAGCTTTCATCTTTTACTGAAACCTAAAGTTATTATTACTACCTGAAAGAATGAAACGAACTTAAAATGAATATTAGTGAATAAAATAAATTTAAAACTTTACTTTAATTAATGATTCTTTTTTTATATACAAATATTTATGTATTTTCGCTTTAGTTGTGCTAAATCATTCTTTATATGTACATCTTTATTCTAGCAATGTTGTGACGATTCGTCACTACATGCTATCTCCCCTTTGATTAAGAAAAAAAACATCCTATACAAGACAAACTAAAATATATATACAAATATATCAAAGTAATACAAAATTCTAAAATAATATAGGGCCATTCCATGAAAAAAGGTAAATTGATAGTCATTTTAAAAAGTTTGTGTAAATAAATATGTTTGGTATTTTCTGAATGGTAACATGTCAAATTTTATGTTTTGAGTAAGAATTTAAAGTTTATCTTTTGTGGATTGGCAACACAACAGTTTAAAGATGGCGTGCATGTGCAAACAAGTATGTTGAGTTTTATTATGCATTTTGAGTGAGTTTTTTTAAGAAAGAAAATCCAGTGAAACTTTTGAAATCAACATTTTAGGTAAGTCTAATATTCATTCTTTTTATTTCACTAAACTTAAAAATCTGGGATAATTTCAAATAATTATTACAGCACACACAAAAAGCTTTGTTTCTGTGTCCCACACGTGACACAAAAGATGAATTTTTTAAATTAGGAGAAAAACGGAACTCATTTATTTTGTTTAATTGGCATTTCTAAAGCAGTTTAGTGTAGTACACTTATCCTATGCTAGTTAAAAATTTGGGCCAAATTTTTATTTTGAGAAAAATATAAAAACAAAATTGTCCTGCACGTGACACCTTATGAGCAAGACGATTATTTTTGTTTTCAGAATGCTAAATAGAGATTTATTATAGCATAGGTTTAACAGTTTAATGATTATTTTGTCCTAAGAGCATATTTCAGATGTGCATATTGCTGGGACGATTACTGTTTCTAAACCAATAGGAGAGCGTCATTATCACGGTCAAGTACACGCCCACACAGTTTGATTGACAGGAACTCGTGGACAATTGACGGTACTAATTATAACGATAATCTGTTGCGGATAAAAGTGAGCTGACTGGCTGAATGGTTAGAGCGTCGAGCTTGAAACCGGAGGATATGGGTTCGAGTCCATCGCGGGCCGAGAGTCCGTTGGTGATTTCTTTTTTAATTATTGGAGGCTGTCTTTTATTAATAAATAAGACATTTAAAAAAATATTTCAAACCCTTTTAATATTCTAAATATCGTTCCAAAATGATTTATATATATATTAAACAAATGGGAAAAAAGTATTCTGCGAAAATATCCGTATAAGCAAAATTCTTACTTTAATTTTTATTTATTTATTTATTTATTTATTTCAGGACCAGAGGAAGTATAATTTCTAATTGAAGTAAATAAAATTCAGTCATTTTGAAAAAAAAATCTTTCGTACCTTTAATTTTTTATTACCGAGTACAAATTCAAACAATCCGAGTACAAATAAATAATAAACACACACGATCAATTGTCCACGAGTTCCTGTCAATCAAACTGTGTGGGCGTGTACTTGACCGTGATAATGACGGTCTCCTATTGGTTTAGAAACAGTAATCGTCCCAGCAATTTACACATCTGAAATATGGGTCCTAAGAACATATTCTATGTAACTTAAATGAAATTAAGGTTTTTTTAAAACATTTTTTATGATAGTTCCATTTTTTTATGTGATGCTAATATTTTTTATTTCTATTTTTTTTTTAAATTTATTTTAATAAAATTTGAACACTTTGATGGTTATTTTTATTATAAGAATATATTGTTTTCTAGTAAGAATTGATCTACTTAATTTATAGGGTTTTTTTTCATGTAATAAGAAGAGTCATGTGTTTCAGAACTTGTTATTATTCTGCAGAAAATAAATAATAAAACTGCTTATTTTATTCTGTTTTTCTAAGTTAAAATAGAATTTTAAAGTTCAATGTTTCTATGAAATTAAGTAAATTTAGACAAAAGCATTTATAATTGATAAAACTTGTTATTTATTTAGCAGAAATGGAAAGATCTAAGTCTACTAGTGCTAGAAGAATTAAAAAGATAAGGGAGAAAATGGTGCTATGAATCCTCCAGGAGCAATTATATTAAACATCTCTTTAGAAACAGCAACTTCTTTTAAGATGGGTGAATGGATAGTTGTAAAAAATAATGGCATTAATTATCCTGGTAAAATTATTACAAGCACCAATCATGATAGTATTGAAGTGTCTGTCATAATAAAGATTGGTAAATTCTACAAGTGGCCACAGTATCCAGATGAAATTCTATATTCATTTAAAGATGTGGTAAAGAAAATAACAACTTCCACTGTAACAAAAAATAGAGGTTGTTTCAAATTTGTGGAAAACTTTTGAGTTTCTGTTTATACATTTATTTTATTTTATGTTTAAAAATGTCAATGAACATTTATTTTGTACAAAAAAAGTTAAAATAAATAGTTTTGTATTGTAAAATGTATAATATGTATTTTCTTTTTTGTATTCCTTTATTTTCTGATTTTTGAAAAGATTACTTGAATGATATTTGCAAATGTCCCACACGTGACAACCGTGTCCCGCACGTGACACTATACTTTATATTTTTTTAGCAGTTTAAAAATTTATTTTTCAAAAAATGATGTTTATTTCATGAACATTAGACCTTTAGCTTCTAATATATATTTTTTCTTTTGAAATTGCAAAACTAGTAGAGCAGAAATGTTAGCTGGATCATAGAGCAAATTACAAGTGGTTGACTTCAGATGTCCTGCACGTGACGCATTCAAATTAATTAATAACTAAATCATAAAACCATTTAGGGAAAATCTGTCCCTGCCTGAGATATTGTTATACCAAATATAAGCTTACAAAAATATGTTTATTCCTGTTTCTGAAGAATTTTAAGCCCTATAACACAATTTTGGTGGAGTTATGGTGTCTGATTGTCCCGCACGTGACAGTGGAATGGCCCTATACATGATTATTTATAGCTGAGAAATATAATCTTTCCAATGTGGTGTTATTGAAAAAATAATATCCAAATATATACATAAACGTATTCGTTATAGGAATAGCTATATTTTCTATATTTTCCTTTTTTTATTATATATATGTATATATATATACATCTGTATTATAGCGTTCCAGAAATGGGTGCGTATTTTACTTGGCATGTTCTATATTTCTACGAACTATGCCTATGAACAAAAACAAACTTCCCCAACTAGCAAAATTTTGAAAGTTTACTAATCTCTGAAATAAGAGAAAAATTTCTCCGAAACTTCTCTTTTTTTTTTTTTTTTTTTTTTTTTTTTTTTGAATCGTAAAAAGTGTTTTTGTTATTTTCATCAACAATATTTGAGAGAAAAAAAAATCTTCATCCTAAATCACTTCTTATTTCCCCCTTTTTTTTACGTACATTTATCTATGTTCTATATTAAATTTTTGTTACTGAAACGTTCTCTCACTTGAATTTTTTTTAATTGACTGTCTATTTATTTATTCCTCACTGGCTTTATTAATATTTTTATTAAATTATTGCGTCTGGTTGTTATGTAACCGCTTTTATACATATTGTTACTTTCTTCATCGAATGAGAGTTGTGAAAAATTAATTAAATTTATTTTATTTAGTTATTTTATTTATTTATTTATGTATTTATTTTTATTTAAGTATTTTATTTATTTATTTTTAGAACGTATGAGTATTTTAGAGTTTGTAATTAATAGTTTCTTTATGTATTTCAAATTTTGTTCTAATCTAATTTTATTGCTATATTAATTAATGAGATATGATTATTTATATAAAATCTTTATGACTAATATATTTACTGTGAACAATCTCATTTACATATAATCTCAAAAAAAATATTTTTTGTACAATGCAAACTATCGACCAGCAATAAAAATTTGCATCCCGGGCAGTACGAAATATATATTTCCGATGAGATTATAATATAGCCCTTTTTTTGTTTTTTTTTGTTTTTTTTATATCTATATATTGTAATAAATATTTTATTTCATTCTGTTTTATTTAGTTATTTAACTGTTATTATTGTTCATAGTGTTTTTAAATCCATTTTTACGCTGAATATTAATGAAAAATTAATCAACCATGAATTATCCAGTTTTATTTTACCCTTTTTTTTTTGTTGAATCATATATTTATTAATCATGTGAGACCATGAGGAAAAAAATTAACGTTTAGTTTTGTATTAGAGATATTTCTTTTTGTACATGAAAGTCGAACATTTTTAGAAGTCATTAGTATTTAATTGTAAAAGTTTATAATTTAAGCTAATATGTTTAATGAATTATGATTTTTTTTAGAAAGACTTTGACAGTTTCAGTAGACAAGTGAATCAGTTTTAATTAATCATTTGAATTATACATTTTTATTTATTTATTTATTTGTTTTATTTATTTATTTATTTTATTTACGTACTTGTGTTCTTTAACGAATGATTATTTGTTTTAGTTTTGCTTACCATATTGGGCGCAAATAATTTAGAAATATGAATTCTAATAGGCTTTAGATCTGGTCTATCTCTGTTTTTAATGAGATACTTGTCATTCCTGAAAATTCTCTCAACATAATATGGGCCTGAAAATTTCTGATGTAACGCCTTAGGTTTTATCAGCAGTTTTAAGTATACTTCATCACCTAATTGTAATTCCTTGTGTGTTGCTTTTGAATTTTTATTTAATTCCCTATCTGCTATTTCCTGATTTTTGATAACCTCTTTTCTTATTTCGTGCATAGGTTTTAATTTATTTTGAACGTATTTGCTATAAAAAGACATGTCATGTACTTCGAAGTTCGTGAAAGGCGTTTTTATTTCTCTTCCAAAAAATAACATGCTTGGAGAGAATTTTGTTATTCTATGCACAGTTGAGTTATGCATCAAAATAAAATATTGAAGTTTCGAATCCCATTCATAAGTTTTATTACACATAGCTGCTATTGAAGCTTTTAAATCCCTATTAATCCTTTCCGAAATCGATTGGCTTTCAGGGTGATAAATTGATGAGGGGATTAGTTCGATATTAAATTTTTCATGTAATCTTTAAAATCCTTCGATTTGAAATAAGATCCATTATCAGTGGAAAAATATCTTGCTAATCCGAATGCGCCAAAGTAACCATTGAGAGCATTGATTATGACCCTAGTGTCCGTCGATTTAAGTGGAAATGCTTGCAAGTAACGTGTGGCTGTGTCTATGACCGTCAGTACAAATTTATTCCTATTTAAAGATGGAATTAAAGGTCCAATTACATCGCATACCAGTCTTTGTCCTGGGAGGTAATTTTTATCCATTGTTTTAAAAGGAATTTTTATCGTTCTATGTTGTTTAAATGTGTTGCATGTTACGCATTTTGTACAGAATTGTTTTATCTCTTGATACATTCTGTGCCAGAAAAATCTTTCTGTTATAATACCATAAGTTTTTAAGAAAGCAAAATGTGGGACATGTGCACTGTTTAGAATATCTTCTTTTAAGCTCTGCGGTGCGATATATAATTCCGCATTATTTGAATTATGTGAATTTTTTAGAATTAATATCCCTTCTTTATTTAAAGTATACTTTTCATATTTTTTTTTACTTTTCTTTGTTGTTGTAAGGCCTCAATAATTTCTTTTAATTTTGGGTCATTTAATTGTTCTTTTTTTATATTATCTGTATTTAGCTTTTTATTTACCATGAAAAGGTGTTTGTCCAAATCATCTGCTATTGATAGAGCATGTACCGATCTACTACAGAAATCAGCGGGATTATGGATACCTGCAATATGCGATACTTCAAAATCATAACCCTGTAATTTTAGTAACCATCTTGCTACAATCTCAGGCTGCTTTTCTAACTGTAAATGGTACGTTAATGCCTTTGAATCTGTTAGCAGAAAAAAATTTTCGTCCTAATAGAATGTTTCTAAAATATGTTATGGTTTCATAGATTGCCAAAAGTTCAATCTGCATGCTTGGATATTTCTTTTCTGAGTCTCTTAATTTTCTTCCCGTAAATTCGATTGGGATCATTTTATCTCCTTGTTTTTGTGCTAATATACCCGATTTTGCAATTTTCGATCCATCTGTAATTATATAGAATTCTTTACTAAAATCTGGGGGGTGAATAGTAGGTTGTTCCATTATAATTTTTTGTATTTTTTCAAATGATTCTTGTGCTTTGTCATTCCATTTGAATTTTGTATTAGCTTTAGTGAGATCCGTCAGTGGCGCTATTACCTCCGCGTAATTATGTATAGTTGCTTTAAAATATGTGCATAATCCAATAAATGCTCTAACTGTTTTTTGAGATGTGGGTACTGCGAAGTTTGTTATTTTTTGGATATTTTTTGTGAGGGCGCATATCCTTTTTCCCTAATTTTGTATCCCAAAAAATCTATTTCCGGCATGTATAATTTTAGTTTAGTCGGTTCAATTGTAAGATTGAATTTTTCTAATTGTTCTAATACTGCTTCTAGTATTATGTGCATTTGTTGTACATCATTTGAACCAATTATTATGTCATCAATAAAGTATTGAATATTGTATTTTTTCTCTAAGTCTCCTGAAACTATATCAATTAAACGAGCAAATTGATTCGTTGAAATTTTTGTCCCAAAAGGCATCCTTGTTATTTGAAAATGGTTATCTTCCGTGATAAATGCTAATTTATGCTTGTCCTGCTCATTTAATTTTATTTGAAAGAATGCAGGATGCAAATCTAAGACAGTGTATAATTTTTTTCCTGCCATGCTTTGTAAAATCTCCTTTGTGTTAGGTACTGGATATGGATCGCTTTCTAATATATCATTAAGAGCTCTAAAATCTATAGCCATCCTAAATTTAATTAAATTCTTATCATTTGTTTTTGACGTAGAATTTTTCTTTACGAAAATTACTGGGAAAGCATAACTTGAATTCGTGGGCTCTATGATACCTGCATCCAATAAATCCTGAATTTCTTTCTCCGCGAATTTTTTTACATCATGTGCTAACTTAAAGGGTTTCGTTTGTATTGGAAAGTCATGCATTAGTTTAAAATTCAGTTTTATTACATCTGTTTCTCCTAGCGATATGATTTGCTGAAAGCAGTAGCGTGTCTCATTAAAATTGTCAGTACTTCCTTTTGTACCTTCGGTGTTAAGTGATCAACTTTAAAATCCTTCTCTGAGAGTTCTTTCTTTCTTAAGTCTCTAATTTGTGTGATATTTAAGTTATTTACTTCGTAAATATTATCAGTGTTTGATTTATTTTGTTTTTTTATAAAAAAAATTAGTGGTAATTTTTCCCATTTCCTGATCTTTGTGAAGTCTCAAGTATTGTTTAGATTTATTTTGTACTAATATTGTGAATAAATTATTTTCGTTTACCTTATTTTCATGAACTGAATTTTGGATTACTAATTTACTGTTGTTATATTTAGGTTGAAAAAAAAATTGTTGTCCGTTTTTTAGTTTGCCGTCAAAAATTAAGTTCACTAACTTCGATTCTCTGGGTCTCAAAGTAATGCTTTTTTCTACAAATACTCATGTATTAGTTTTTGGAATCTTATTATAGTGATAAGAGTGAATTTGTTTTGGTATTGTTTGAAACTCGTCATTTTGTTGTATCGGCTTAATTTCATTTACCTCAGTAATTTGATTTTCGTTAGAATTTAATTGTATAATTGAGTTATTGAGTTTAAAAGTATTATTTTCAAAATCCATAATTATTTTATTACTTTTTAAAAAATCGTATCCTAAAATAATTTTGTAATTACGGTCAAATTCTTCTTTAGTTACATAAAATGTGCCATTTAAGAAAGTGTTGTTAAATCTAAACTTAAATTTTACACAGTGTTTAAAAGGAATGGATTTGTTTGGTAAAGTTGTAATTTTTATAGCGTTGGCTAAATATTTAATTTTTATATCTGTCTGTTTTATTTTTTCGAAGACCCCTGGGGATATTAAACTTATACTCGCCCCACTATCAATAAGGCTGGGTATAATTATATCTTTCTTTATTTTTAAATTCCATATTGGTAATTCATTGTTTCTACCCGAATTACAATTAATTTTTCTTTAATCATCTTTTTTTCGTTCTCATTTCTTCTTATCTCTGTCTTTTTTGTTTGTTTTTGTTAAATTATTTTTAATTCCTTGTTTGCTTTATTTTTTATGTTATAACGCTGTTTTTATTTCAATGATGCGGGACCTACGGGCTTGTATTTCTCTCAATTTTGTAAGTCCCCTTACCGGTTTAAATTACTTTGTCCTCTGTTCCTGTTATGATTTTGTCTACCACTTCTGTCTCTGTTTTCATTTGGAAAGGTAATTGTGGGCTGATGGTCCCTGTTTCTCTCATTATTTTGCGGCAAAAGATTTTGGCTATTTTGCATATCTGCGAAATTGTGATGCTGCCCTGTATATGAGATTTGTGTATTGTTTCCCTGTGTTGGGTCAAAATTTTGCATTGGAATCATATTTTGCATATTATATTTTCCATGATGCATTTGATTAGGTCCTATCGGTGATTGGTGCAAATTTTGCCAATTTGGCATCTGATTTTGCATATCATTAAATCTAATTTGATTGTTATGAAATCTTACAAAATCAAATGTTTGTGGCGCTTGAAAATGTTGTGCATAGTTTTGTGGAAATCTTGTAAAGCTTCTATAACTGTTATTTTGATAGTAATTCTTGTGAAATCTTGGCCTAACATTGTTTTGTGCTCCCCTCGGTTGAAAAAAATTCGCACTTTTTTGATTAAAATAACAATTTTGTGTCTGGTGATTGGACTTGTTGCATATATGACAAAAATTTTGTGTTATATGATTTATTTCCGCTTTGTTTTGTTCACTTTCGTTATTGTCAATTTGTAAACTTTTTATTTGTTCTTTCAGCTGTTGTATCTCTGATTTTTGGTCTTGTGACATGCTAATAAGTGCCTCAAATAATTTATTTTCGCTTGTTTCCATCAAATTATTTATTTCACCTGCACATTTACTGTTTAATGCACTTTCGATGTTTTTAGCTTTCTTTACCGCGTCTTCGAAATTTGTAGGTGGATATTTTTATAATTCGAAAGAAATGTCCGGTCTTAGCGCCTCAAGATATTTTGTTAATTTTATAGTCTCTAATAGTTCTTTGGCTCCATTCTTTTGTTCATGTCCTGATATAGCAAGATATTTCTGTGCTTCTATATTGAACTTTTTTGTGAATTCCTCAATAGTTTGATTGGCTGTTTGTTTGGCATTTATAAATTGCAACTGAGCATCTGAAAAAGAACTTTCTTTTTGGAATTGTTTTATTGCATTTTGTTTAAAGGTTTTATAGTCTTGTGTTTTTATGCAATTCATTTGTTTTTCTCATAACTTCTCTCGCTTGCCCTTTGAATTTTGATTTCGCCAGTACCAATTTTATGTTGTCAGGAAATTGTGCCGCTACAGCTAACTCCTCAAATTCTTCAAAAAAATGTGTTATGTTTTGATCCGGCTTATCCTCAAAATTTTGTAATGAATTTATCAGAGTATCCACTCCAATAGTGAATGATTCCCTTTCGGGAGAAGCCTGTCTTCCCTTTCTTCCTGTCATATTTATTTATCTATTTTGAAAATCTCTAACAGATTGATGTTTAATTGTTTTTCTTTAATTTTTTTAGCACTGTGAAATATTATGTACTGTACTCTCAAAATATAATTTTTATATCTAGGTATCGAAATTACACTCACATAAAGGGAAAAGAGAAAGAAAATATTTCATAGAAATTTCAAAATTCCCCTAACTATTTTCTTTAGATACACACAAATAATAATCACAAAATAAACTTCAAAGTACACATATATATATATAAACAAATCTTTAGTAACGAAGGCTTTTTTTTTATATATATATAATGTGCTGTGAGCTAAACCAGCTCTCCTCTGTATGTATTCATTTCGTACGTATAATTATTAATTTTGTTCATTATTATCAATTTTTCTAGATATGCGTAAAATATCAATTTTGTTTTACACAATTTAGGTAAGTGATGTTTTGTTAGTAAAAGAAGAGAAACAGAAAATAGGTAATTAAGGAGAAAAATTTATAATACTGAATATATATTTATATGTATAATAAAATGCAGAAAAAAAATTAAATTTTTAATCCTAAATGCAAATTAAACACCTGGTATTAGCACCATTAAACTTTCAGTAATGTGGTGAGGAAAATTACACCGCATTATACGGTACGCGAAAGACAGTGGTCAGTGTAAACAAAGTAAAATTAAGATAATATCCCAATCCGTGTTGTGAGAGATTGAACTGGATATTACCAAATAAAAAAAAATGTTTTCTTTCAAACTTACCAATAATTTAAATAAAGGAAAATCGCAATAGCTCAGACTCAACTTATTTAAGGTTTAAATTTGCAAATCAGGATTTTAAAGAGATAATATGAATGTAAACAATAACTGTCTTCCAAAAAAAATTAATTTTAATAATCAAGAATCTGCATCTATTAAATTACTTAAAGAGAAATAAAGAAAAGAAAATATCAAAGAAAACAAGGATATCTATGTACATACCAATATTTATTTCAAAACAACAAATTTTATTCAGAATACAATAATAAAATACCATTCGAAAATATCGATTTCATAATTAGCAACACAATGAGATAACGCCATTCGAAAATGTATTCATTTCATAATAATATTTTTTTTCTTAAGTTTTATGTTATCAAAAACCTACTCAATTTTCTCACAGCACAACTAAAAAGGCATAGCCTAAGTTTTCCCTATTATTCACTTTTTTTCTTTTTTTTATTTTATTTTATCTTATTTTATTTTATTTTTTTATTCCTTATTTAAATTTCAAATAAAAAAAATAATTTTCATATTGAAGAAATTTCTCTTTATATATATGTATAAAATCGGCTAAAAGATAATTTCTAAAAAAATAGTAACACCACAGAGTAAGATTAAATTGCTCACCATTGTTGAACAGCTGGCAGCTAAATCCACAGAAGGTCCGTCGAAACAAATAACTTGCAGCAATCTCACGCAGCACAATTGAAGTCTCGTAATTCATAACTGTCCGTTAGAATGCATGGCAGTAGTTAAAAATGTTCACAGCAATCTCGTACATCACAACTGAAGTCGCACGATTCATAATTGTCCATTATAATGCAGGACAGTAATTAAAAATGTTCTTTGGAGATTCAGATCACTAATCATGAATATCTGTCAGACAGGTCGGGCTTTAATTGTAGTTGTCCATTTGCACTCACAAAATATTTAAAGCGTAAAATTTTATTTATTATATTCAAGCGTATCATTATCAATCGCTGCTTCCTTATAATCCGCTGAGGGGATCTGGTCCGGTGAGCTCTGGTTGCCGTCTATTCGCAAACTCCATATTGTTTTTTTACCAAGTCCAAAAAAAAACGCTTAAACATCCGCATCGGAGTGGAATGATTTCTTTTCGGAGTCCTTTCTTTATGACAACATACTGGGAGAACAAAATACCTTCCGAATCTGCTAACTTCTCTCTCTGAGGGAGTTCTTTTTTTTCTTTTGATTACTTCCAATCCCTTTTCTTTATAATATTGGTTTACTTGCAAACGTTTTCATTGGGGGCAATTGCCCTTCACTTCTCATTGGTCCCCTGTCCAAGTAGGAGGTTCACCCCTTTCGGCCACTAGAAAAAACCTTTTTTTTTCTCCCCACGGGTTGCAGAAACTCATCAGACCCCTGTCCGGTCCTCCCTCCTGTAGGCGTTCACGGCTGTAAATTCTTTTATTGTTGGCTCCTGCGCGTAATGTGAAAGTTGGAGACAGTCTGGGATTTTTTACAACTTTGCTATTGTCATTATCTGAAGTTTTTATGGTGAGCAATTGAAATCCCATTTGGGTGTTCCTTGTTACAACCGTTCGTTCTTACCGAACGTTATAGAGTCATAAAGTTTATAGCTTTAATTACAAAAAAATAGCTTTCATCTTTTCCTTAAACCTAAAGTTGTTATTACTACCTGAAAGAATGAAACGAACTTAAAATGAATATTAGTGAATAAAATAAATTTAAAACTTTACTTTAATTAATGATTTTTTTATATACAAATATTTATGTATTTTCGCTTTAGTTGTGCTAAATCATTCTTTATGTGTACATATTTATTCTAGCAATGTTGTGACGATTCGTCACTACATTATGTTTGAGTAATATTCAGATTTATGGAATTAGCCGAAAGTTTTACTTTTACTTTTAGTTTTAGTATAACATCCTTTACAGAGGGGCTGTTACAGCACCTGTATTAGCTACATGTATTCTCAGGTAGACACTGAGCGAGATCCTACGTAAAGGATAGCTATGTATATCCGTAGCCATACGGCTTGTTTATAACTATGGAGGAATATTTTGGAGATAGATGCTTTCCAGAAATCACACTGTATAAAAAATGTCTTGAGTTTCTTACATTTTTCCAGCAAACTGGGATTCCTATGACTTTTCATGTAACGGTATGAGCAAAAATCCATGTAACCGATTCTGTTACATGAATTTCTGCTGATACCGTTGCATAAGAAGATCGAGGAATCACAGTTTCGTAGAAAAAGTTAAGTAACTTTACAGATTTTGTTACAGTGCATATAAACTTTATGCTTAAACTTAATGCTGCAAGCTAGTAATGAGTCGCAGCAATTTTCACTTCTTGTTACAGAGTGCATGCTAGGCCGGACAGTTGCTATCCGAAGACCTCGTGTAAAATCTAAAATGCTTTCAATTTTTATCATTTTCCAAGAAATTTTTAAAAGTTTATGAATTAGGTTTGCCTATTCGTCTGTTTGCCTACCTGTCTAGTCGGCTACCTGGCTGGACGTATCTCTTTTCACTTTCTAGCTTTTGTAATCGTATATAATATTATTTTAATGCTATTATGATTTCAATTTAGTTATTTGCATTGTATGTGATTTTAGTAAATTTTATGTAAAATGAATATTATCAGACTTAATCCTTTTGCTCATATCAAACAAAGAAATAAAAACATATTCTAGTTATATATGAAATTAATAAATTTAATTCTGAATAATTTGCGTAAAGAAGCTGAATTAAATTGTTCTGAATTAAAGAAACAATATGCCATTCTTTGTAATCTTGTTTCTAAATAAACATGTTTTTGTGCCAACTGATGCATTTAACATAGTAAAAAAATTTAAAAAAAATAATAACAACACCTAAAATTCTGTAAACACCAGAATAAAAGTTCTGCATATCGCTTGTATTTTTTTCTATTAATTTCTTTGAAGTTGTACATGTTTTGAATTCTAAAAATCTTTAACCTGGAAAACATCATTTTTTGACTTTGATGTAATACGATCTCTTGCATCTTTTTAATTCCATTTTGCCGACACACTTTATCCTCGTCAGTAAACCTCGCTACTGGATTTTCAAAGGGAAAAATAAATAGTTTTTCCTTTAAAAAGGCCTTAAAGCTGTTTTAACACTTAATATTACTTTAAGACATAATAAAATATTACTGAAATAAAGAAAACTTTTAATTTAATTCACTTCTTAAAAACTGTGAAATTTCAGTTGTATAAAAGGTATGTGTCAGAAATATGTGAATAATATTAAAACATATTTAAGGAGATAATATTTTAATCGATTTTCTAATATCCCTCCCAAACGTCGTTACGAAATCCACAACTTATTTAAATTTCTTTATTTTAACGTTTTAGTCTTTTTAAAAGCTTCCAAATTTGACAGTAAGCATAACAATAAAAAATAATTAACTTTCCAAGTGTATTTTTGACAGGGGATTTTATTTTTACATTCTGACTCCAACAAGGAATTCTGAAAAATAATGATCATATTTTTCACAGCACATTTTCAATTTTAACATGTTATCGTTTCTATATTTATGTACATTAATGTGTGCCGGTGTTCATACATAATATATATTTTTATATGCGTGTGTGTTTGTGAATTATGCAAGTATGTAAATATATATATATATATATATATATATAAGGTACCCTGGGGTAATAACGCCACGTTAAGGTTCTACCAATTTTCACGGCTTAGTTTTAAATTGTATTTTTCAAACAAATATAGGATCTGATACAGCAACTCATTGACTATCTATATAAAATAAAATAATTTAACAGATATGTATTCATAAAATGTAATGGCGTTTTTTCTTGACTTATGCTATTTGGCGTTATTACCCACCTATATGGGTAATAACGCCATGCAAACAAAAGTATGAAATAAGATGGAATAATTGCATGTAGATAGCCCAATTCTATAAATACAAACTCTACAAACTTAGAAATTGACAAATTGCATTCTAAGATATTGAAAATGTTTAACTTTTGTGAAAGTGTAAGAAATATAAAGGTGTGGTGTGGGAGGAGGGGATGAGGCAAATGAATATCAGACAATGAGTTTCTTTTTGCTTAAAAAGGACCGTTTAAATAGAAATATGAGAAACATTGCACAGTTTTAACTGTGTTTATTTGAATCAGTATTTAGGATGTAGCTCGGCCACTTTAGGCAATCAACCGGGGTATTAATGTCAAGGATTGGCGTTATTACTCCGGTATAGTTATTGCGCAGTACATTTTAAATTACAAATTATCTCGAGAAGATATCCAAAATCTACAACAACATTTTAAAAGTACATGAAATGCACTACATATTTATGTAATTAACAAAGTATTTCCGGATAAAAAAATAGTCTTCACATATACAAAACGTATCTCGCAAATTTTAGATCAAGCGTTAATTTTAGTTGCTTGTAAAAACAATAAGACCTAAAAATGAAACAAATTAACTTGAAGCTGTTTTTTGCGATTTATATGACTCAAAACCCTTCTGCGCAGAGCACATGGGTGTCATTTACCAGATTATTTCATAATTACGCAAAATATAAGCACTTGGCGTTATTACCCCGCCTGGCGTTATTACTCCAGGGTACCTTATATTAAAGAAGACAGCGCAAACACTATCAAACGGAATGGATTGAAATTTACTATATAAAATCGTTGCAAAATTTTCTCGAGTCTTTTCATATTTTATAAAATCGAATTGCAAATTAAAAAGATATTAAATAAAAGTTTTTTATTTTATTAAATCTTATCATACGTAATTAAGTCACGGGTACCCATTATTGCCCCAGTAACTCTAGGGTACCATGGTGATGAAGTACTATTTAATATGAAATTATATTATTTCTCTATTTCTGAACTTTTTTATATAATCGTAATAAATCGTTATCTATTCATTTTTTCATAAGGTTCCAAAAGCTTTCTCCACAAGATCTGATTATTTATAAAGCTTTCTAATAATTCGAACGCAACCCCTGTAGTCAAATAATATTGGACCAATATAGGCTACATCTTGAAGCAATATTGCCACATTGGCACAATATTGGTATGAAATATTGCTCCATTATTGGGGTGTTTACATTTTGCCTTTATTTAGTCTATATTTGTAGTCAATGTTATGCCAATATTGGGTTTTCTTTGGAAATATTGCCAATAAAACGCCAATATTGGTTAAATATTAGATTTTTATAGGAAATATTGCCAATGAAACGCCAACATTTGTACAATATTGGCGTTTTATTGGCAATATTTCCAATGAAACCCCAATATTGGCATAATATTGGCTAAATAAGGACAAAATGTAAACATCCCAATATTGGAACAATAATGACGTTTTATTGGCAATATTTGCAATAGATGAAACATTGGCGCAAAGCTGGACCAATATTGGTTTGCTACTAGGGAATTGATTTGCCACGTTTGTCATACGATTTCCGCCTAGTTAATCGGAGACTGCGATCTGTGCGTAATGCATTATTATAGTGTAAAGGTAATCTGTTTTTCTTGATGTCTGGCAGACATTTTAAATAATTATAGTAATCTATACAAACAAGAACATGATAAAGAACATTTGCGTGGACAACAGGGAACCTTTATATCTATTGTAGTATGTATATATGAATATTCGTTCAAAATATCCAGAAATATCCAAATTAACTTTGGATTTTGTGAGTACAGATACAAACTGCTTATAGAAAAAAGTCTTAAGATTAAAATTATCCACTTTTAAACCTTATGTAGATGTCCTCATCGTTGAACATTAGAGCCAAAAGTATTACTGATTATGAAGTTATGTTGTGATAATAATTAAACGTATTTTTCATTATCTTTGTAATATGTGTATTGTTATAATTATTATTCCTTTTATACACATTAATTTTACACACCTTTTATACACGCGAAAACAAAAGCATTCGAAATTAATGACGCTGCATCGATACCAATCGAGTATTCGCTTCACATATAACTATAATTTTCTTTTCTTTTCATTTTTGGCAACTTGTTTGATTTTTCTTATGTGTTAATTTTTAAAGTCTGATTGACATATACGTTGAAATAACTGAAGAGGGATTTAGAAAAAATCCGAAACGTATTATGAAATAATTTCAATACTTTTATGTTTCTATTTTAGTTATTTGTATTGTCTGTGATTTTAGTGCATTTTAATTAAAATGAATATCATCAAACGTAATCCATTAACACATATCAAAGAAAGAAAAAGTATTCTAGTTTTATATAACATTAATATTTAAATTCTGACTAATTTGTGTAAAGTAGCGAAATTGAATTGTTCTAAATTAAAGAAACGAAGTATCAGTCTTTCTAATCCAAACAAACATGTTTTTGTGCCAACTGATGCATTCAACATCTTAAAGAAGTTTTAAAAAATAATAATAACATCTAAAATTCTGTAAACACCAGAATAAAAGTTCTGCATATAGCTTGTATTTTTTCTATTAATTTCTTTGAAGTTGTGCATGTTTTGAATTATGTTACCTGGAAAACATCATTTTTTGATTTTGATATAATACGATGTCTTGAATCTTTTTAATTCAATTTTGCCAACACACTTTATCCTCGTCAGTAAACCTCGCTACTCGATTTTTAAAGAGAATAATTTTTTTTTTTTTTTTTTTTTTTTTTGCATTTAAAAAGCTTTATAGCTCTTTTGACACTTAATATTACTTTTAGAAGTAATAAAAACCTTATTGAAATAGAGAAAACTTTTAATCCAATTCAACTTCTTAAAAACTCTAAAATTTCAGTTGTATAAAAATTGTATTTTTGAAACATGCGAAAAATATTAAAACATATTCAAGGAGATAATATGGGTCATTTTCACCATTTGCTTACATTTCAGATTTTTTTTTTTTTTTCAAACTTAATAATTTCTTTTAAAAATGGAGACAGGTGTTTAAGTAAATGTTTAAGGCAAATGTAAAAAAATTGGTTTTCAATTTTAACACTTTGCCCTATAATATAATATGTGAATGCTATTTAAATTTTGCTTTTAAGGCAAATTGACAAGTTATTATACAAAATTACTGAAAATACTCAGTATTAAATTTATTAAATTTCCTAAAATCAACTTACTTTGAAATGACTTATGTCCCTAAAATTCAAAACATGATATTATTCAATAATACTTAAATTAGATTGAAATGAGAGACAATTTTAGCCACAAGATTTTGATCACATAAAAAGAACTTTTTCTAATAATTATAGTATATATTCATGTAGATAGTTAAATTTTAAGGAAATTGCATAGCTGTTTCTTAGTTTAGTAAAAAATAAAAGTCGAATGTTAAAAAAAGGAGACTCATTAAAAAACCGTGCGGTAGCAGACTTGACATTTGGTAACGGACTTGACACTATGTTGAAAATGGCTGATATATTTTTTAAATCGATTTTCCAATATTCCTCCTAAACGACTTAACGAAATTGACAACTTCTTAAAATTTCTTTATTTTAATGTTTTAGTCTTTCTAGTTAAGCTACCAAACATCACAGTTAACATAACAATAAAAAAATAATTTACTTTCAGAGTGTATTTCTATCAGGGGAATTTTATTTTGTACACTGACTCCACCAAGGAATTGTGAAAAATAAAGATCATGTTTTTCAAATCACATTTTCAATTTTAACATTTTATCGTTTATTACATTTATGCATGTTAATGTGTGTCGATGTTTATATATAATATACATTTTTATATGTGTGTATGTTCGTAAATTATGTAGATATGCAAATATATATATATATATTAAATTATTACTGGTTTAATTTTCATTCCCGAAATTTACTTTCATTTCATTTTTATTATTCTAAATTTATGGTATATTCTCTAAATTTCTATCATTTAATAATATTTATCATTAATCCTATTAAATTATCCTTAATTTATTTATTATCTTACGCAATTTACTTAAATATAAAACTTTTAGTTTATTCCTAAATTGCTTCATCACTTTTTACAATTTTTCTTATTTAGTGTGAATTTGATGTTTTTTTAAAGAGAAATTTTTTTACACATTTTATTCTGAGATATTCATACTTCTAATGTTCTTACACTCTTTCTGATAGATCTCAATGCAGAATTACTCTCAATTGACCTTCACGTATGCAGCCTAACAAAGAAAGAAACTTTGGGCCATTAACTGGAGAAAAAGATGGCAGCCAGCTGTACCATCAGCGGTAAAGTGAAATGGCGCCATTACTTAAACTAGTACGAAAGAGTCCGTGCAAAATGCAGCTGATCATCAGTGAGGGTCAACAGCAGGCCAGCATTAGTATGCCATCATATTACTTCAATCCGTCACTTTTCCTTCAGTGCTGGCACCTATCCTACTACCATTCCTTTGCTGGGCCAGCACAGTTAATCCAGCACCATCACTTATCCTGCAGTGTTTATACAGTGATAAACAATCAGACAGACTTTTTTTATATACCATGAGCAAAACCCAACAAGCACCCTTACAAAATTTTCTAATAGAATTCTATAGAAAAAGCATTATAGAATTCTTGAGAATATGGCCCGTTTTTCTATAAGCTAGTTTAACCGAAAACAGTATATAGAAACATTCCAATATATTCAGATTTCACCATCATGCAGTGGACCCTCCCAAATACTAAACGCGTTCGAAGCTGTCTGGATTTTGTGATCTGGGAAGCACTGATATTTTCAGCGTATGGCTACGGCTGTTCACACCTCTTCTGTTCTTATTATATTTTAAATTTCTTTCTTTTGTCATGTGCTTTCACAAACCTTCAAGCCATATGGAAATCATATACTTTTTTATACACTGATTCTCGAATGTGTGAATTATGGAAACCGAAGTCATTTGTAACTTAGAAAATGAGATTTAAGAAGAAAAAAAATTCCGTTAAAATAAAGAATATAGTTATTGTTTTACTAATTTATTTTATTATTTATGGATGTTATCGTTCTTGATCACAATCGTAACGTACGTAATAGTCACTAATAAAAGATTAAAAATTCCAGAATAATGTGCCAAATACCCAGAATGAGGAATTCCAAAATACTCAATGATATTCGCAACGCCACCCGGTGTAATGGTTACCAGCAATAATACTGGAAGAGTTCCTACACTTCCATCATGTGTTGTGCCAGCGCATGAGCTAAAACGGAGGCTGATCAGAATTTTATCTGATCAGCACCTATCTTGCTGCTGGTCAGCAATTTCCTTTTTATTGGGCTACGTTGTCCCTCCTTGGATAGACGAGCCTGACGTCATGAGTTGTGTTATTGCGAGTTTGCACCAAAAAGAGATGCGCTCGATGAACAGACATATATTTAGGTGGGGCTTGTTGAGCTTAAGCCATTTGGTAGGCCTCCCCACCTAGCTGAAACTGAAACTGAACAGACATATTTTTTTTTTCAATTTTCCACCTGCTAAAACCTTTGCTGTCTGGTAATTTTCGAATGACGATAGTTTTATCGTTCTTATTTCTTCTAACACCAACTATGATTCAAAATATCAAGAGTTGAGATTTAAAACGAATGATGGGAACTATTTTAGATGAGATGTTACTATTAAAAATTTAAAAGCTAAAGCTGACGTTTTATTTTTTTTTCAACGACAAACCCCTAGTTAAATTTATTTCGTTTCCCGTATCTTCCACTTCACAATCTTTTCCAACATCGGCAAAGTATTCATCGAGCTAAGCGAGTTCACCGTGATTGAAAGAAATTATAATCCATTCGATAGAATGCTTATACGTTCCATGTGTTACAATTACAATATATATATATATATATATATATATATATATATATATATATATATATATATATATATATATATATATATACAGAATGATTCTAATTTTTTTATAATAAAGGAGGGGAGATAATACACATCAAGACAAACAATATTAAATAGGAGACCAAGGGTCCCAAATGTTTTCAAAGGAGATAGCCGCCATTGAAGTTTAGGGACCAAAATTTCAAATAAACATAAAAAACGGAAAAATCGGTCGATTGACATGCGGTTTTCACTAAAATTATTCTTTGTGTCGGCATTTTCTTGAAATTAAATTATAAATAAAGATTTCAAAAAATGTCGACAGAGGGCTCTTTAGACTTTGGAGTAAAGAACAACTATTCATTGCCGTTAGTTTTTGCATCTCGTTAAATGTTTTCGTAAGCTTTGACTCAAACTTAAATTTTGAGCTCAAAATCTGAATAGTTGGGAATGGTTAAGTAGGAAAAACTGAGCTGTGTTCAGACGGTTCAAATTTCAAATGATTATAAAAAACGGAAAAATTAGTCGATTGATTTGCGGTTTTCACTAAAACTATTTTTTATGTAGGTATTTTCGTAAAAATAAATTAAAAAGATAATTTTAAAAAAATGCCAATAGAGGGCGCTTTAGACTTTAGAGTAACGAACAACTCTTTTTTGGCGCTATTTTTTGCATCTTATTAAAGGCTTTCGTAAGCTTAGACCTAAAATTAAATTTTGTGCTCAAAATCTGAATAGTTGGGAGTGGTTAAGTAGACAAACTGAACTGTGATTAGAGGGTTCAAATTCCAAATGATTATAAAAAAAGAAAAATTGGTCAATTCGTTTGCTGTTTTCGCTAAGACTAATTTTTAAATCAGCATTTTCTTGAAAATAAATTTTAAAGATAAATTTAAAAAAATGCCGATAGAGGACGCCTTAGACTTTGCAGTAGCGTACAACTATTTTTAACCGTTATTTTTTTTTAGTTTCATTATATGATTTCAAATGCATAGACTTAAATTTTGGGCTCAAATTCTGAATCGTTGGGAGTGTTTAAGTAGCGAAAAATTGAATTATGTTCCAGGAAGGGCGAGGGTTAAATTTCAACTCTTGAACACACTTCAGTTTGCACATCTTAACCCCTCCCAACGATTCAGAATTTGAGCGCAAAATTGAAGTTTAAATCTAAGCTTCCGAAAACATTTAATAAGCTTTTGCAAGCATTTAATTAGAACCAAAAAATAATGGTAAAAATTAATTGTTGGTTACTCTGAAGTTTAAGGCGCCCTCTAACGGAATTTTTTGAAATTTATCTTTAAAATTTATTTTCAAGAAGATACTGATTTAAAAAATATTTTTATTTTAAGCGAATCGACCAATTTTTCCATTTTCTATAATTATTTTAAATTTGAACCTCCCCCCCTCCCTTAAACACACTTCAGTTTGGGCTACTTAACCACTCCCTACTATTCAAATTTGAGCTCAAAGTTAAGTTTAAGTCTAAGCTTTCGAAAACACTTAATGAGATGCAAAAACTAACGTTCGTTACTCCAAAGTCTAAAGTGCCCTCTATCGACATTTTTTGTAATTTATCGTTATAATTTATATTTAAGAAAATACCAACATAAAGAAAACCACATAGTGAAAACCGCAAATCAATGAACCAATTTTTCCGTTTTTTATAATCATTTGAAATTTGAACCCTCTGAACACAGTTCAATTTTTGTTACTTAAACACTTCCAACTTTTCAGATTTTGAGCTCAAAATTTAAGTTTTAGTCTAAGTTTACGAAAACATTTAATGAGATGCAAAAAATAGTTGTTCGTTATTCCAAAGTCTAAAGCGCTCTCTATCGGCATTTTTAAAAATTTATCTTTATAATTTAATTTCACGAAAATTCCGGCATAAAGAATAATTTTAGTGAAACCCGCAAATCAATCAACCGATTTTCCCGTTTTTTATGTTTATTTGAAATTTTGGTCCCTAAACTTTAATGGCGGCTACCTCCTTTGGAAAACGTTTGAGACCCTTGGTATCCCATTTAATATTGTTTGTCTTCATGTGTACTATCACCCCTCTTTTATTGTAAAAAAAAAAAAGTAGAATCAAACTGTATATATATATATATATATACAGGGGTTGGACAAAAATATGGAAACACCTTTTGAAATGCATGTTTGAAAAGAAAGATTGATTATAATGAACTATGTTGATGGCACTGGAGTTTTCGCCTACTGACGCCACCTATACAACTTCGTAAAATCACTGCACCGTTCAGTCGTTGTTGGAGCACTGTTATGTGAGATTATCATTGCATTATGTCAGAGTTAACTGACTTCGAACGTGGACAAATTGTTGACGCGCGTATGGTGGTTGCTTCAGTAAGCAAGGTAGCCGAAGTTTTTAGTGTTTCAAGAGGTAGTTTGTCGAAGATTTATTCCGCATATTTGAAATGCGGAAAAAACATCATCCGCTAAATCACAGCGCGGACGAAAGTGTGTGTTGAGTGATCGTGACAGCCGATCATTAAGGAGGATTATCGCGAAAAATAAGCAGTCCACAGCTACAAAAGTTACTGCTGAAATGAATGCCGTGTTACTAAATCCTGTGAGTACTAAAACAATTAGAAGGGAGCTTCATAAATAAGAAATTGCTGGCCGTGTTGCAATTGAAAAGCCATCCATCAGTAATGCTAATGCCTGTAACAGGAAAAAGTGGTGTTTAAGTCATTAAGCCTGGACTATAGAGTAGTGGAAGAGCGTAATATGGTCTGATTAGTCTTCTTTCACATTGTTCCCCACTTCTGGCCGAGTTTACGTCTGGAGAACACCATCTCAAGCCTATAATACAGACTGCTTTTTGCCCAGAGTGAAACATGGCGGGGGTTCGTTGATGGTTTGGGCAGCCATATCGTGGTTCTCTTCTGGCCCCATGATAACTCTGTAAGGGCGTATTACTGCTCAGACTTATGTGAACATTTTGGCCGATCAAGTCCATCCAATGGTACAAGCTTTGTTCCCCAATGATGATGGTATCTTCCAAGACGATAACGTCCCCGTTCACACATCTCATATTGTCCAGGACTGGTTTTCTGAGCACGAGGATGAATTTTCGCATCTCCCCAGGCCACCAAAGTCATCAGACTTGAATATCATAGAATCTTTGTGGTCTACATTGGAGCGGAAAGTGTGTTGTCGCTATCCATCGCCAACATCATTATCTGAACTTGCCACCGTTTTGCAGGAATAATGGTACAATATTCCCTTGGCAAACATACAGAAACTGTATTTATCCATTCCGAGAAGACTGCAAGCTATTTTGAATAACAACGAGTACCGTACGCATTACAAGGCAAGGAAACGTTTTTTTTAAGGTGTTTCCATATTTTTGTCCAACCCCTGTATATACAGGGTGTCCAGCAAATAAGACCCTGATTTAAAACTTAAATTTCTCAAAAATAGATCGATGGAATTATGCGATATACGGTTTGTTTTTTAGGTAAGCTGTAAAAGTCTTACACAGAAGACTCGAGTGATGAATATTTTGAAAAGAATCTGTTATCATTGCAAAAAATGCGTGATTTGACATTTTTATTTTTTTAGATTGCTTGCAGAGATAGAGTTTGTTTATCTTACAGTGCCATATATTAAAGATTTTTGGAAATAAATTTCTAAAATTTTCAAATTCTAAAAATTCAGTTCGAAAAATAGTTAAAATATTGCACTATAAGACAAAAAACTTGTTTTCTGTAAGCAGTCTAATAGAAAAAAATGTCAATTCAAGCATTCTTTGCAATCCGAACACAATCTTTTCAAAATATTCACCGACCGAAAGGTCTGTATAAGTTTTTTACGATTATATAATTATTTATACAATAAACACATGAATTGGATTTTCTTTTTTAAAAAATTAGATTGAGTAGTTTTAATTACTAAAATCATTTGTTTCTTTTTCTGATTCAAATCCATCTATATAATTAAAAAAAAATTGTGTGAGATTATTTAAGCTAGCATAATAGTAATAAAGCAAGCAGCTCAAAATTTAGAGCTTAATAAATAAAAATGTAGAAAAAAATGTTTTAATGTTTAAATCTAAGTCATATTAAGTACATTTCTGAAATTTTCTTTCCTGATTTTAGTCATACCTCCCATTTATTTCATCTAAAGTTATTTATTGGAAAAATAATTATGGCTGGCATGAACATCTTTTTCTTTTCCTGTTTTAAATAATTATGAATGACATGATGCGTATTTTAATGATCATGCTAGTGATTTGTATTTTCGTGTTTTGCGCTTGAAAATTAATAACCTTTCATCGCTATCACTTTCTGTGCGTTAGAGAAGAAATCACAAAAACATTTTTTGTGATTTTTTACTTTTACGGACACGCCTTTACAGTACTTAACGACGAGCTATTAATTTTCAAGCTCAAAATGCGTCATATGCATTGTTTTCATTTAATGTGATTTTTACATTGTTTCATTATTTATTGTCAAAAGAAGTCACGAAAGTAACTACAGTAAAGCATCGTTTATACGACGATCACTTATACGACGTTTACATTTATACGACGTTTTAATGTGGTCCCGATTCATTCTTATTCATTTTAATGTAAAAATATATCTTTTATACGACGCCCAAAATCGTTTGTACGTCGATTTTTAGATTTTGTATAGGTTTAATTTTGTTTATTTTTCTTGTTTATTTTACGAACGAGTTGGCAGCTATGAATGACACCAAAGAGCGTGTTTAAATGCACTCCACATTATAAAAATGTGGGCTGATGTTCGATTAGTTTGAAAAATCAGCTTATGTGTAACAAACTACACTGATAAAGGATCATTATTTTTTCGGGGATGGCCAGCTTTTCCGACCTGTTTCAAGTTGCAAATAGACGATTCTTCTAACTGTTATCAGTATTGGCGACTTTTAGTTGGACACGAGGGGTTTTTTTTATGTTTGACTTTAAATGGAAAGGAAATGATATACTGCAAATGAGGAACATTTCGGTGAAACATAAAGGCACGCATATTTAAATTGCTTACTAATTCTTCCCTCCCCCGTTTTCTGTTTGTTTATTTATTTATTTATTTTTGTTTAATTTACAAATTCATGCAAATCATCACGTTAAATATTAAAATTAAGTGAAAACAAAATTAATTCTAGCTTTGGAAGTGAAAATCGATCATACGTCGTTATCGTTTATACGAGTTTTTCGGTAGTCCCTTCGGCGTCGTATAAACGATACTCCACTGTACCTTCATTTCTTTGCTCAATAAAAAATATATTAAAATACAATTACTTTAACCAATCTTAAACTTACTTAAGAACTCACACTACTGACTGAAAAAGACCCGGATGATAATGATAAGTCTATGAGGATGTTCTTTTGAATTATCTCGCTCAAATTTTAATATATTTACAAGATAGCTGAGAACGATCTACAACCGGGCTAGTTTTTACTATTTCCATTTTGGCTATATATTTTTAATATTATTATATATATTTTTAATATTATAAGGTTTTTTTTTATATTTGAAACTAATATTAAAAAAGTAAAAACTAGAACGGTTTTAGATCACCCTCAGCTATCCTATGTAAAAGAACCATGCAAAAATATTAAAATTTGAGCGAGGTAATTGAAAAGAACGCCCCCATAGACTTAACACTAGAACTACCGATGTTAAATATATACCTAGTTTTACCGCAGACGTCAAATTGACGGATTTTTGATCGTGGCATTCATTGTAACTTCCGACATAATTAATGTAAATAAAAGAATATAATTTAACAAAAATAACATTTAATACAATAATTCATTAATTATTAATAAAAAACTAAAAAAACAGTTTTTATTTGCTTTTAATAGTGTAGCATATTCGATATGTATGAAATGATTTTGAAGCACATATTTTACAAGTGCATATTATCTTAGATGAACCCTTTCCACAATTATATGTAACTAAGTTTATGTAAATAAAAGAATATAATCTAACAAAAACAATATTTAATATAATAATTCATTATTTATTAATAATCAAATAAAATAAAACAGTTTCTGTTTGCATTTATAATATAGGACGTTTGATATGTATGAAATAACAATGAGCCACAAACTTTACATGTGCATGTTATCTAAGGTGAACACGTGACACAAACACATTTGTTGCATACATTGCTGGTATAAACCGCTCTGTTTTTGTTGTTTTATTTTTAGCAACATTTTCGTTCATAAGGAGTTTTGTTTTAGTTTTCTCGAAGATAATCCATTGCTTTCCGTTCTTGTTTTTTGGGAGGAAACTTCTCTTCTACAGCACTTATATTCACTGGAAATTTTTTTGGATAGTTATGATAAAAATTGCTTTCTAATTATATTTTCGTCACAAGTCTCTTTATTTAAAATCCGCGCATTTATTGTTGCCGAGTCCAAAATATTATAAAATACCTGTAAGGTACCTACGTGACCCTGCTTTTACGCTATATTTGGGTCATTTGGTCAACTGCGTCAACTCCAAACTCACTCTTATTGTAAAACGACACAGTTGCAGGAATTCGTTTTCAATTCGATGCAATTTTTATGGATTGACGTTTTGAGCCAAGAAGTAAGATTTTTGTAAATTATTAGAACAATATCATTTGATTTTTAGAGTTTTTGGAGAAAAGAACCATGTTATCTTCTCTAAATTTAGCTATTTTCGGCAATTCTCTTTTATTTGTTTGCATATTCCAATAAGTCTTTTTTGGGGGGCCAGTAGCTACTTTTCGAGCAGTATACTGGTAAAAAAATATCCGTTGTTATATTTCTCCCTCTTATCAATTTCTGTTTGGCTATCGATATAGTATCTAAATTTATTCGCAATCGTTTTCTGCGTTTGAAGTTCTTTTGAAGAATTTCACCTTCAATCCCCGAATCTTCACTTTCTTCAATATCTCATATTTAAATTTCTTCTTCAGAGTCTAAAAAATCAGTTTTATTTTCCACAAATATGTGTCCAAATTATTATTACATGAATTAGTTTCAGAACAGTCTTCATTTATACTAGTACGTTCTTCGAATCCTTCGAATATTATTTTCTGGAAATCGTTTCATTGTTGTCCAGAACGGATAAATAAATTTTATTTTTTATAAAAAAATATGCTCATACTATTCTCCGAGATTGGACTTTTCACAGATTACACTTTCACAAATTGCACTTTTTACTAAGAGCAAGATCTTTTCTTGCGCTCACGTTAGAAGTACAACTAATCATGTTTACATCCTGTTTACAAATACTAATTACTGTTGTACTATGTTTGATAGAGACCCGAAGAGAACTGCGCATGGGCGGAAAGAGCTAGTCCATGTCGAAAATAGGGAAGTCCGTCCCAACTCCAGATGAGTTAGTTAATTACCAAAGCCGTCATTTTGACGGGTCTTGGTATAAATAGGTATAGATCATATTGACTATGGAAATTAAAATGGATGAATGGAAATTGATTAGGATTATTTAAATATTCTTATATTTCATTAAAAGTCGTGTCATAAAATTCTAGATCAATACATAAATTATATCCAAATTTCAAGCATGAAATTTGAAAACCGTCAAAATGACGGTCTTGGTAGTTCTAGTGTTAACACTATCGTTGGGGTCTTTTCAGTCAGGAGTGTGGGGATCTTTAAAAAAAAAGGAACACTAACATATCTATTGTATGATGACACTAATTGCAATTAAATTGCAGATAAATGAGAGATATATTCATGCATTTTTTGTAGGATTCCTCGAAGTTTGGCCAACTCTTCTGCATTCAATTGTAGAAAATTGGCATAAATCGCACACTTAAAAGTTTCCCTTGATTAATTTTAGTGTTAGATTAATGAGATTTTTTTTGTCTTACTTTTTTGCGTAAAAAAAATGTTGTACTGAATGTCACTTGTAGAGTCAGGGGACCGTATATAAAATTAAATTTTGTAACTTTGTATGTGATTTTTTTTTATTTCTCTGAGCGATTTAAAAATATATATCCTTATTAAAACATTTTTTGTTTTTGGAAATGTAAGTTTAGGAATTTCCAGAATATTTGCAAAAAAAGTCTATTTCTATGGTATAATAGTACCAAAACAGTTTTTTCTTATTAAAATTTCATTTATGAAGGTTTTAAGCAGTAACTTATAAAGGTAAGTTTTATTATATACTTTAAATCTATTTTTCTCTAAAGTAATTATTAGATATTAGGTTTTTAAGATTTTTGAAATGCTCATTGCGAAGTAATTATGGATCAATATTTATGAAATTGATAAGGAAGTATCCTGATATTGTTTGGAAAGAAATTGTGTAAGCTTTTTTAAAATCCGTGTTTATTAAGATAGTAAAATTTGATTTTTTACTTATTAAAAGGCAAAATCTTGGTGGAAAATGATATGGAATTTAGAAAAGAATGTGTAAAATAATATTAACTATTCAAGAGACTAAAAAAATCCTACCCAAGTTTCTTTATAATCGAGTTTTAAGTGTTACAAATGCAAAAGCAAGAAAATATCTCAAAAATTTAACAGGAGGAGCATTTTAAAATTCTTCATTTAAAAATTTAATTTTTTAAATAAAAAATTTTAATAAGATTGGAATTTTTTTAAGGTATTGTATATGCTTTTGGCAAAATGTATATATGCACAAAATTTCATATTACTATGATGAAAATTAAAAAAAAAATTAACGTCCACACTGTAAAAAAAAATCTGTAAAGGTATTAAACATTTTCTAGGAAACTGGGATTCCAAGAACTTTTCCTGTAACGGTAACAACAAAAACTCAAGTTTTACAATCGGTTAAATGGATTTTTCCTGTTATCGTTACATGAAAAGTTCTTGGAATCCCAGTTTCCTAGAAAATTTTTAGTACCTTTACAGATTTTTTTTACAGTCCCATCTTAATTAAAAATTATCTATAAAATCATTTTAATGACAGAATAGATTTCTGCAGATATTTGGCAGTGTAATTTTACTCGGAAACAGAAATTGATTTTTTTTTCCTTTAATAAATTTATCAAAACGTCAATGCGATCATGTTTATTTTATTACAGAGAAACATTTTTCAAAAAGTTATACTTTTGGTTCATTAAATAATTGCGTTACATTTTTCTCATTTAATTATTGATTCTTTTTTTCTTTTTTTATTATCTTTATAACACAATTTTAATCTCTTTAAAAATCAAAATGCTTCTTTTTTCCCTCTCGTCAGCAGGTTATATGCTAACACGTTTTCCTACGACAATCGTTGGAATAATCGTGACGCAGGGGAAATAAGAAAATCAAAGTTCGTTCCGGCAGGATTTTAATTTATATGTTTAATTTAATAGTTTAATTAATTTCTGTTTGGTATCAATGAATGAAAAATCTGAATACCAGGTGCATTTGAGTATATCTTGCCAATTGAAAATTGCTAGCGTATATTTGCGATAGATGTACCCATTCATCACAAATAGATAGACACGCAAAGTGCTAAAATACCCACATAAAGTAATTCCATATTTCTTTAAAAATTAATATATTCAGTCCCTTAGTTCATATATCCATTTTTTTCGCATTTTAAAGGTAAATCTAAATTAGTAATTTTTAGTGAAAATGTATGTATGGTTGGTGGTAAAATAAAAATTAATTCGAGTTATATTTACAAAAAAATATTTTTTAAGTAATTATCTTTTTATTTGGGTTTTAAATTTAGTTTATTATTTGTAAATGTAAAACAATGTAGCAATATATTTCTTAAAATTTGTTTATGCAAATGCCTTTTTTAAAGTCTTTAAAAATAAGAATACACTCATTGAATTTTTCCTTCTTTATCATAAATGTACTAGATGAAATATAGAAGGTCAAGTGAATTTTGCATTGAAAATTTAATACGTAATAAAACGTTACTTTACTTAAAATTAATTTTATAATTAAATATTTATACATTAATTAATATTAAGGAGACTACATACCGATGTGGTTTAAGTAATATGACGCATATTTTAGGAACAAATTGTTTTAAAATGGTTTTCATCTTTGTTTCAATCTGCCTTTTCTCCTAAGACGCTTGCCTATGCAACAGGAACTGCTCAGTGTGCTGCTCGTCTAACCATTTTCCTAAACATAATTTTTCACAATTTTAGTGTTTTGCTTAAACTATGTATCTGAATAACTTTATTAAATGAAGAAATACCGCTATAAGATTTATTTAAAATTCCTCCAAAAGTGCATTGCTTAAGAAATTTATAAAGACTTATCTTTGGCGAAAATTAACCAAAATATTCGAATGGAGATTATTGCTGTTCTAAATGTTAGTGATAGAAGAAGGTCAAGCGTGTTTCATTTCATTTATTATTTACACTTCCTGTCTCACTGATATATTTTGAGGGAAATAAGATTATTTAAAAATATCGGCCAAGATGTTTGTACAAAATTATGGTTCCACTGATGGATTTGCTAATTTAGTAAATACCAATTCATTTTACAAAACGAATCTATTCAAATATAAAATCGTACAAATACAACGAAATATAAAATATTTCCCAAAATTAAAATTAAGGATGCGTAATCAATTAATGTATAAATATTTAATTACATAATTAATTTTAATTTAAGTAACGTTTTAATATATATCAAAATTTTAATAAAAATTTACTGGACCTTCAGTATTTTATCTAATACTTTTATGATAAAGAAGAAAAAATTCAATGTCTGTATACTTTTTTTTTAGACTTCAAAAAAGGCATTTGCATAAGCAAATTTTAAGAAATGTATTGTTACATTATTTTTACATTTACAAATAATAAACTAAATATATAATCCAAATAAAAGGATAATAACTTAAATAATATTTTTGCAAGTATAGCTCGAATTAATTTTTATTTATAATTAAATAATATTTTTTGCACGTATAACTCAAAGTAATCCATATTTAATCCTTTCAATCTTCTTTTTCTAATATGTAATTTATTTTCTTTTGTTATATACTTGCGATAAACAATATTAAACTAATGTTTTGGGTTAGAAAAAGTCATTTTGTGAGCACTCAGCAAAAATTAATCTGCTGAAAAGATGGCAAAACTCAGAAAACTGATAGTTTTTAATTATATGAAGTGGAATAAAATTTGGAGTTATCGAATAAATGTAATCTTTTCTTAGATTATAATTTTTAAACAGGAATGTTTGCACTAAAAAGGAAGTACGAAGTATGTATGTAAGAAGAAATTAAACAATATATGTATGGGAATCGTTTTAATTAAAATAGAAAATAAATTGGATTTAAAGTCGGGCTATTCTTAATAAATCTAAAACATATAAGACTAATTTCCATCTGCAAATAAAAATAAAAGCCATTTCAAAAGAGTATTGTTTACATTAAAATTAAATGTGTTTTCAGTACATTGTTATTAATATTATTATTATCATTTTTAAAAAAAATTAAAGATTACTGAATTTAATAAAAATGTATCTATTATGAACATTTCGTTTTATAAAATAGTGCAAAAGTTCAATTATATTAAGTCAATTATATTTATATGATATTCACTATACGCTCCCGCAAATTGTTCAAAAAATAAAAAAAGTGTAAGTAACTATATATAGGGGTATTTTTTATAATGAATATTAATATGATATTCAAGATATTTTATGTTGTTCCTTAGAAAAAATTCTTGTTACACAAATAACTCTATTAATTTTTGCAAAACGTTTGCTGAAATTTGAGATTGCTTTTACAAAAACTTAATTTATCCATGAGTATATGTAAGGTACCCTGGGGTAATAACGCCACGTTAAGGTTCTACCAATTTTCACGGCTTAGTTTTAGATTGTATTTTTCAAACAAATATAGGATCTGATACAGCAACTCATTGACTATCTATATAAAATAAAATAATTTAAGAGATATGTATTCATAAAATGTAATGGCGTTTTTTCTTGACCAATGCTATTTGGCGTTATTACCCACCTATATGGGTAATAACGCCATGCAAACAAAACTATGAAATAAGATGGAATAATTGCATGTAGATAGCCCAATTCTAAAAATACAAACTCTACAAACCTAGAAATTGACAAATTGCATTCTAATCTATTGAAGATGTTCAATTTTTTGTGAGAGTGTAAGAAAAATAAAGGTGTGGTGTGGAAGGGGGGGATGAGGCAAAAGAATATCAGACCGTGAGCTTCTTTTTGCTTAAAAAGGACCATTTAAATAGAAATATGAGAAACATTGGACAGTTTTAACTGTGTTTATTTGAATCAGTATTTAGGATGTAGCTCGGCCATTGTAGGGAATCAACCGGGGTACTAAAGTCAAGGATTGGCGTTATTACCCCGGTATAGTTATTGCGCAGTACATTTTAAATTACAAATTATCTCGAGAAGATATCCAAAATCTTCAACAACATTTTAAAAGTACATGAAATGCACTACAAATTTATGTAATTAACAAAGTATTTCCGGATTAAAAAAATAGTCTTCACATCACAAAACGTATCTCGCAAATTTTAGATCAAGCGTTAATTTTAGTTGCTTGTAAAAACAATAAGACCTAAAAATGAAACAAATTAACTTGAAGCTGTTTTTTGCGATTTATATGACTCAAAATCCTTCTGCGCAGAGCACATGGGTGTCATTTACCTGATTATTTCATAATTATGCAAAATATAAGCACTTGGCGTTATTACCCCGCTTGGCGTTATTACCCCAGGGTACCTTACCATCTTCATAAAAATTAGCACAATTTACTACAACAAGCCTGCTATGTTTTTTAAAGGTTATGGCGCTTTTGCAACATTTGTGTTTACAGAGTTATCCAAAAAATATCCGATTTTGTTGAATTTGTTGATGGCCTCCTATTTAAAAAAAAAAAAAAAAAAAAAAAAAAAAAAAAAAAAAAAATACGGAAATATATTATTTTTGCATTTCTGTGTACTAAAGTTTAAATTCCTCAAGCATTTTTTCTAGATATTTGACAAAACATAAAAAATCGCAAGTGACTGGTCATCATTGATGTATACTATACGCAATAACGGCGAAGTTTGTTATGGTCAAATTCTTTACAAAATTCTTCAATTGCATCTGCCAAAAACTGCTGCTGGGGTATGGTGAAATGGAATTAAATTTCGTACCTCCAGTTAATACTTTTATAGGGGGGGAGGGAAGGAAAATTTCACTCTTTTACCTAAAACTGCTGCTAGGATATGGCTAGTGATTGGCCGTTTTCGAAAATTTACTAATCAAAAAATTTCTCATAATAAGAAAAACAATTAATATAGTCATCTTTACTTCCGAAAATCTATAATCAAGATGTTCTACAATCCACTATTAAAATCATTGGCTTTATATTGCTCATTATATTGCCTATTGCAAAATCATTATATTGTCTATGAAGTATATTTTGACAAACACCTGTCAAATAAAAAACAACAAACCGAAGGGAGGCTATAAGGGAGAAAACATATAGCAGCAAGATAGCCAAATAGACAAGATTTAAAAGCCCATCACGTGGCAAAATTAAGATCTAAAGGAATTATAAACAGTATCAATATATTATATGAGGAGCCCAGAAGCCAAGGGGTACAAGTGGCAAAATTTAGATTTCGAGTAAATTGAGTTCAAAGTTAAGCATCAATTGTAATTCCACGAATTGAGATATGAAACTTTTGCTTACTTCTTAGTGATCTTTGAACTCTTATTTCAATAACTGTTTTTAAAAAAGTGGAATACAATTTTTCTTTTTATTTATAACTAAGCTATGTTTATCGTCATTCGGCATTTGTACCCCTTGGCTTCCAAGCAGTAATGAAAACTGTTTGGAAACTAAACTGTGCAAGTGCCAAATGAACACAAGAAATGAAAAATTATTAAATAAAAAGTTGTACTTATGAAAACATTAAAAACATTGTTGATATAAATAAGTGAAAGGACAAAATTTTGTTTTAATATAAATTCTAAAAAAGGAAATATTATGAAATAAAAAAATGAATTTATGAAAAATTTATAAACAATGTTGATATAAGTAAATGAAAGGAAAAACTTTTGTTCTGAGTTTTAAAATTTTATTATAAGTTTAGAAACATTGTAATTTATATTTTTTAACACTTACCAACAAAGTTGAAAAGCGAATATGATTTTGGTTTGTCAGTCCGTCTGTCCGCGCCCTAACTTTCGTAAATATATTCGGATTGTCATAACATTACAGTTTATGAGAAAAATGGTTTTAAATGAATTTGAATGATGTTACACCTTGTCACATATTAAAATTTATATGCATTTACGAATTGCACTAAAATAAACATTCTATAAAATCTGAGGTGAAAAGAATAGTTATTTTTTATTTACAGGACCATACAAAAGATTTACATTACCTAGTGATAAAGAGGGAATTTTTTGCGACTTATTTTAATTATATTATAATTTTCACATGTAATAAAGTTCATATATATCGTGGAGGATTAATAGTTATTTCGCACATAATACGAAGTACACAGTCTTTACAGGGACACAAAAAAGATTTCAAATAGTATGTTCTATCCAAAGTACTATACCGTAAAGCATGGTGACGTCACTGCAACGTCGTTGTAAAGTCACATTGTGACTTTGTGATCATCGATTGTCGATGTGACGTCACTTGACGTCGATGTGAAGTCACAGTGACTAAAATGTGAAGTCGTTATGGCCGTTTTAGAGCTCTTTTGTGACGTGTCACAAAGTGGTCACAATGTGACAAATTTATGAAAAATGTGTCATTTGTGACTAATTTGACATAACATTGTGAAGAAACTGTGTAAAAGCGATGACATTTAAATTACCAGAAACATGTTTTTTAAAGTAAATAACATTTTTTGAAGGATATTTATAAATTTCTAAAGATTTTTAAAAAGGTCACATCTCTGTCACAATGTGACGTCACTGAGTGGTGGCATTTTGGTCACAGATGTGATGTGACCAAAGTGACTCACAGTGACGTCACTGTGACCATGCATGCTATTAGAGTATATATATTATCAATGATGGATGGACGAAATGCCATTTTAATTATGAATTGCACTTTTAAGTTTCACTAAATTTATACATGTTATATGACATGTATAAATGCTATAGTTCACATACAAAGTTACTCAAAAATACTCGTAAAGGTAACAGAATATGAGCGTACTTTACTTAAAGATTGCTTTTAAATAAGTCATGTATTTCTATGCTGAACTGCATTCAGTTTACAAAGAAATGCTTGTAATATATATATAAAATGATATACAGGATCACGCACAAAATTTTATATATGGTCATCGATGGATGATAATTTCTGAAAATGTGATTTCAGTAGTCTTAAGTGTGTTTTAGTTTGAAGCAAATTTCAGCTAAATACTGGAGTATAATAAAGGTTCAAGATAAACTACAGAATGAACAAAAATATACAAGTATGCTTCCATCTATTAGTATAAACTGCTGAAAGAGAAATTTCAAACCATTACGTGTTTTCTTGCTAAACTAATTTTTTCCGTTATACAGTATATATCAACTGACTGATAAAACTTAGGGCTGCTCAAAAGGATCACAATAAATATTTGGCAATGGAGAGTAACTCTTTATCACCCTAAATAGCAAAAATTTTTAAAGATTACAAGGGAGTGTTGGAAAGTATTCATAATCTATGCTTAACGCATGATTTTTCTTACTTGATAACAGTTAAAATGCATTTATTTAATGCATAAAAAAGCAAACGGCTTTGTATGTCATTGGTCTCGCTTCTGCTATATAGACGTTAACGGACACAACTGTACTTATACCCCTTGGCCTCCACACGTTTCACTGTTTTGGGAAAGAGGTTAAGTAACTGACCCCTATAATTCAGTACATAATGAAAATAATCACTCTTAACTCATAACAAATAAATAGACCTATTTCCAGATAGCCTGTGCACTTAACTCAATTTTTTCAATTTTGTCACTTATAACCCTTGGCTTCTGGGCTTCTTATATAATTTTCTACATCATTTGATATCAGTTCCATTATTTATCCATTATTAGAAGACTTATTAAAGGAATACGTTACACGGATACCCTAGTAGGAAGCAAAGTAAAAAGAGGGGCAAGAGAAATGCATAATATGAATAAATGTTTATGTAACATTCCAACTATGTATCACATGAGTCTGTCAAGTAAATTTAGAAAAGTGATCCAGATCTCCAACTATCGTGCACCTCCCCCTTCCTCAGAATGCACCTTCTCCATATCTTTGAAATTTTCGCACATTATAAATAACGTTTATCAAAGGTCTCCGTAAAAAAAAAAAATATATATATAAATAAAAAAAAATAAAAGATCTATAATGATAAAAGCACAATCTAAAAAAAATAAAGCCTCCGTGGGACGAATTCGGGAGGGAGAAATGTTTATAATATGAAAAAGTATTCTGAGAGCAAATATATTTGAATCAAAATATAGCAAAAATATTTTAAAAGCTCCCAAATTTAACTCCCAGAAGGGCAGGAGAATATAAAAATCGCTGAAACATGTGTTTAATTAATTGTTAATGGTTTTATTTTCCGCAGTTTAAAGCCCCTATTTAAAACGGCTGCGGAAGTGTGCAAAATGTTTTAAAATGTCCAACCCAGTTTTAACCCTTTACGAGTTAATGAATTTCTAAAATCGCTTATATTCATCTCGAATAGCTCGTTTAGTATATTTATTTTCTGCAGTTGCACACCCCTAGATAAAACAACCGTTCAATTGTGGCAATTGTACTGAAAATTTTTATTGTCTTTTAACCCATGCTAGGGTGAGAGAATTTGTAAAATAGCTGAAATACGTGTTCTTTTACTTTTTTGGTAGATTCGGTTTTCAAAATTTCGAAAAAAAACTATATATATATATATATATATATATATATATATTAATCGTTTAAAATAGGTGCTCGAAAGAGAGGCAACCAACGCAATACAAGATTCACAGCGACGGCGTATAGATCGGCGTACATGAGAAAAGACTTCAGGCATTTAAAGCACACGTAAAGCAGCAACAGGCAAGCGAGAAACACGATCTTCTTTAGATGTGACGGGACAATCATACACCAGGCTTTTAATATAACCCCAAAAGAAAAACCCAATTAGGTTAAATCAGAAGAACGTTGTGGCCAAAGAATCGGACCACCCCGTCCTATCCAATGCTGACCGTAGACAGCGTCCAGGTGATTTCTGACATCTCCACTGATGTGAGCTGGGGCTCCATCGTGCTGAAATTACATTTGTCTACGAACAGCTGGAGGAATATCTACCAGAAGTTCAGGTAAAAGCTCCTGTAGGAAGTTTTTGTATGATGGCCATTAAATGACTAGGTAGATTGTACGGTTCTATTAAGTTATTGTGTACAATGCCTTCCCAAACATTAATAGAAAACCTTTCTTGGTAAGCGTTGCTATTGTGCAGTGTTTGTTATCATGACCCCACAGGTGAGAATTGTGCATGTTAAACATACCCGACCGCGTAAAGGTAGTCTCATAAATAAATAAAACATCTGCTGGGAAGTTTGGATTGGCCGCCGTCTGCTGTAGGGACCAACGAGCAAAGTTTAGACGCGGAAGATAACCGTCAAGGGTCAATGCTCTCTGTAAATGATACGGATGCATTCCGTCTTCATGTAATGTCCTCAAAATACTTTTATGGCTCACATCCAACGCACGTCCTACATCACTCGAACTTGTCGAAGGATTATCCTCGACTGTGATTAGTATTCTGAATTCCACTGCAAGAGTTCTGTGATATCTTCCAATGTTAGTTCCACGCCTGAGAGCATAAAACGATCCTCTTGTGCGTAACTCCCATGAAGACGTTCGAATGTTCGACAATCCGGCTGATTCCTATCCGAGAATCGCTCCCTGTACATCCTCTTAGCAGCTAATCCGTTTCCTTATGCAGCTTCATACATGAAATGAATGTCAACTTTCTCCACATTGGTGAAACTATGCATGCTGTTTCAGATCCGTGCAGGAAAAGACGAATGCAGCTAGCGAAGCCCTTTTATACGCCGCAGTCATCAGCGCTCCCTACTGGCTCAATGCGGCTTTTCCGCACACAAAATCCTATACGAAATATGCTTATTTAAGGTCCTCTCCACATACCTTTAAATATTTGACATATATTTTAGGACTACCCTGTCTATATATATATATATCTTGATAGATAGATAGATAGATAGATAGATAGATAGAAATATAGATAGATAGATAGATAGATACATTAGAGTAACGCAGTAATTTCTTCTCTTTGGAATATTAAAAAACAAATCTTTTAAATAGATAATATACTTTACTCTCCTATTACTTCATTAAAACGATGTAGCGAAAATTCATGTTATGTTTTGATAAAATCTTTTTTTTAAGTAAAGAATTTTGAAAGTTTTTTTTCTCGTTTACAGCCTAAGCTTTAGTGTTTAATTATCTATAACGAGACTTCTCAACACTATATTTCTATTCTAAATTATCTTCAATTATTCTACATTTCCGTTAAATAACCAACAGTGGAAAATAAAATATCTGATCTTTATTTTATCGCTCTTTTGTCCACAGTAAGGTGAAAAAAATTGAATTTATGGAAGATATTTTTGTAATAATGCTGCAGAATGCTTTAACTAAACAAAAACCTTAATTTATATGTGCATGTATTTACTCTCTTAAAACGAAAAAGCTGAAATAACTCAAGTTGAGCTGAAATCCACTCTTTTCCCATGTTGAAAGGAACCTTCTCAAGAAGAGCTGAAACAACTCAAGTGAATGAGTTGTTTTTAATCAACTCATGACTAAGTGATCTCCATTTTACTCATACTTGAGTGAAATCAAATCAATAAAGGTTAAATCCAGTAGCACTTGAGTGATTTGTAATCAAGTCATACTTGAGTGAAATGAAGTCATTTAAGACTGAATCTCGTAGCACTTGAGCGATTTGTAACCAAATCATACTTGAGTGAAATGAAGTCTTTAGGATTAAATCGAGTAGCACTTGAGTTAGCTTCAGCCAACTCGTATTTGAGTGAAGTGAACTAATTTAACTATTTCCAGTAGCACTTGAGAGATTTGTTATCACTTCAAGTTGGAGTGAAATGTTGTCATTTTTGATTTAATCCAGTAGCACTTAGGCGATTTGTAACGAATTCATACATGAATGAAATCAACTCATTTAAGAGTTAATCCAAAACTCCTTGAATTTGTAGAATTGAATAAAGTCACTCTTAAGAAAAGCAAAATTGCTTAAAATTACAAAAATCTCGTGATATCTAAATCGTTTAAATAAAATCACATCATTTAAAACTAAATTCAGTAATCCTCGATTAATTTTTATCAATGAAATTCAATATAACATGGAATTATTGCCATATTTTCAGTGTTGCAATTAAATTCTCATTTCGGATTTAAATTTCTGTTTATTGACGTTACAAGGGTATATATATATATGTATATATATATATAGAGAGAGAGATTGGAAAACTAACATGGATTCTCCAATATTTCTTACAAGTCTTTAATTAACAAGACTTAAAACATTCTAATTTACATGACTGAAAGTTCTCTAATGAATCATAAAAACATTTTTTTCTTTCTAATTCAATGAAACTGTTTCCTATGTCAATTTAGGGGAAAAGGCAATTGAATCGTTATACAAAATTAAATAGAGCTTACATGAATTTGTTATTATTCTGTCAAATCAGAAATTTTTAACATCAGTATTTTCTTTTGTTAAATTTAAAAGTACATATATTCATTAAAATAAAAATACTGGTGATCTCAAAATTGTAAATTTGAAAACACTTATTCCTGCAAACTGCCTAAATTTGCATAACTGTACAACAGCACCCGAACAACATTAAACAGAATATCAGCTTCTGATGCTGTGGTGCTAATTGGATTTTTCCTTTCCTTTCTTGGGCAATATCAAGTTTACATATTTTCCAATGATACTTATAGCTTCAGATATGCTTATATACAATTTTAATTTTTTCATTAGCTTCTGATTTAATTGTAAATAACTATTTTTTTATTAAAAATTTATGATTTCAATCAAATAAACCAATCGTAGGCATCTTACTAAAAAAATATTGAAAAAATATACTTGATATCAGCCCAACGATTCAACTTCAGCACCACAATGTCAGAAGCTGATTGTTCCCCTTAAGAATTTAGATAATCCTATGCAGAAGTTATTTTCAATAATCTTGCTTGGATTTTAAAATGTTTACTTTTTTTTTGGGGGGGGGTATAGAATATTTGAAGGTGATCTGTAAGTGGGTTAGTTTTTATTTTTGCAATTTTGGTTAATTTTTTTTTAAATATTAATATGAGTTTCAGAACCAGTTTTGAAAAAGAAAGTATTAAAAAACATAAAACCTAAATTTAAAAAAGTATTCCCCCCCCCACACACACATGGCCAGCGCAGGGTTTAAATAAATGAAATTGAAAATATTTTAAATGGATAAACATCAACCCATGATACCTTGTAATTATTCCTAGATTTAAATCTCAATCAAAATCTTATATTTCTTAAACTGACTAAATTTTAAAAAAATATTTTAATTGTTTAGTTTGAAATCTGAAATGGCTTTGAAATCTTAGATAAAATAATTGTTACCCATAGCATTTATATAAGCACATTGCAATTGGGAAATGTGGAGGAATGCCATTAAAAAACTTGTATAGCTAAAATTTTGATTATGGACAATTATTTTATTGTATGAAAAACCTTCCACTAAATATTGTAGTACAAAAGTTAAATGCAGAAATAACTGAGAAATGGATTTATTGACCATGTGCAATTATTCTTTATATCATTTAAAACATTTGTTAAAACTTGAATTTATATTCAAGAATAACTTATTTCTTCTTAATTAATCTTTTAATTTTTGATTTTATTCAATGTTTCTTAAATCAACTAACTTTTAAATAAATACAAAAGCATAAGACTGCAGCATTTTGTGTCAAAAGTTAGAGCCAAATGTGCAATTTAGAATGTTGCAAGAAAGAAAAAAAAACTAATTTTATTTAACAACAAAAACATTTTATTTAGCAAGAACAAAATAAACCTAACATTAATTGATAACAATTCTTTCCAACATCAGATAAACAAGTTTCAATAACATCTTTAACAGGACCTTTATAAATATAACAGTTCATTTGCATTAAACATTAAATACATAAAGAGCATATTGTAATCTGTCCACTGGTTTGTCCAACTTTTAAAATCTTAGGCAAAATAGACACTTTGTTGAGGATCCTTGAGATTAAATAAGATTGTTAAATTTGACTCCTCACAGTAGAATTTTACTCCTCCTTGAAATCACCATTTTCCTGTGTTAAAAGAAAATATTGAAATTAAGTTAAATAGCAATAAATATAATGTTAAGGAATGATTATGAACATATTAAAATATTTTGTAGCTTTCAGATTAAATGTTTTATAAAATTTCCCATCCATAGTCTAAACAAAAAATGAACCATACACTAAAAATTTTAGCTTTATAAATGTTACACTACTGAAAATTCAGCCAATCATGAATAAATAAATCCTGTGCGATTACACTTATCCGCTTGTTTAAATCATGGTGTTACTTCTGATACAATCTTAAAATAAATCACCATTTTAAAAACAAATTTAAAATGAAAGTTCTAAAAGCAACATTATAAAATATTGTTGAAAATTCACCTTTGTTGTTACTTTCAAAATGTATCAGAGCTGGCAAATACCCAACCAATACAGGTTTTTGTGGATTTTTAGTTGTTTTTCTATATATTTGCATATTTATATAATACAAGATAGAACCTACAACAATTAGACCAGGGTTGACACGGTTTAAACCAATTGGTTTTAACTATGGTTTAAACAACTGTTTACTCCTTTTGGTTTAAACAACGGTTTAGTTTAAACCAACTGGTTTTTTTCTATATAAAAAAAAAAAACAAAAAAAACAATTGTTCTTTTTTTTGTTTTTGTTTTTTTTTTTTTCAGAAGAAATCTAATGACATTTTTCCTTTTTCTTAATAATTTATGTATGTCAGATTATTGAATATAAATAACTTCTATTTTTAACACTTTATATCAGCAATAAGCATTGGATGTAGCAGGTTCAGATCATTTTTTGGGTATAGGATTAAAATCAGTCTGCAATGGTGAATATATTTATTTCTCTTTAGAAAAAGCTTCGAACATGTGAATTGATCTAATATAAAATAGATTAAAAATATTCAATATTTAATAGAAAATATCTTAATTTTTTGAATTAATTTGTAAAAGAAAAAAATCAAAATTGTCTGCAAACTTTGAAAATTTTTTGTGAACAGCATTCTAATGTTCTTCTATATCATCTGACAATGGAGGAGAGGCAATTGCGCGGAATACTCAAGATTTTACTCAATCAATGTTTGACAAAGCTAATTACATAGTTTATGTTACGTATTTAAAAATCACAAAATGCCCCCCTTTTTTTGTAAATTTACTTTTAAGTGTGAGGGGGTGGGAGGTGTCAAAATCCATGTTTGTCCCAGGCACAAAAGAGGCTAGTTTCAGCACTAACTATGCGGATATGAAGTTTCCACACCTCAACAGGAAAACGAAACAGTCAGTTAAGGCCCCTGGTCCTCGCGAGCTAATGCTATTCCTATGGCTATTCCAGTTTCAAAACCGGTTTTTAGAGGGAAACTAACTTTGTAAAAAATATCTGCAACCAAAATCGAAAAAGTAAAAAAGGCATGCACCTCAGCTATTTTATGCAAAAAAAAAAAAAAAAAAAAAAAAAAAAAAGTCAAAATTCGAAAGAGTATTTAGAAAAATACTTCCCCATAGGAATAGCATTAGCTCGCGAGCGTTTCCTCGAGCGAGGACAGTGGCCTTAAGATGTCCAATCAGAAATTAGAATTATAATAAAGAACCCTGATTTCTTTAAAAGGGGTGGATTATGAATGTTTGTCGATTTATATTTTATGGATTTGCAGTAAATATTTAGCTCGCATAAAAAGAGGGGGAGGACTTTCAATTAAAAAAATAATAATAAAGACTATTGAAATGTAAGGAATTTTTAAATACTTTTAAAGTCTGTATGAACCCTGGAAAACTTTACATGTATTTAAATTATAATTAAATATAAATAAAGCTTATTTCTTTTTCTGCACTTATTGACAGATGTGAAAATTTCGATACAAAGTTAAATATATGACAAAAAATCTATTTCAGCAAAACAATAGATATTGGAGATTAAGTTATTTTTCGTGAAGTTAACTGAAAGAAACAGAATCGCAGAATGATTTTTGAGACCCACTCTTATGAACTGTTTACATGTGCCCAACTAGACTATTCACAAGCACCTTACATTCCCACTAGAGTTAAATTGACAAATTATTAACATTTCTCAATTTTAGAAGAATTTATTTATCAAAATTACTCATTCATAATATATGCTAGAACATTAAAATTTAAATAAATGAAGAAAAGTTATTTGCCTAGAAAGTTGGAAATGGAACTCTACTTTTAAAATCTATAAACAGTGGTTTCGGCTGCAGAGGACAAACAAAATGTCAAGAACTTATTTATTTTTTTTTTTTCAAAATAATAATAAAATACAACTAGTGAAAAGTTGTGACGTTTACATCTGCCCCAGTTCCAAATTTTAAATATACGTGAACAGGAAGTGAATGAAAAAAATAAGATGACAGTCACATACAAACATAATTATTAATTAAATAAATAAAAGTAAAACCACATTTCTTAGGTTTTCACTAGAACCGACCTTGTTGATGGCAATGTATCACTTATAGGAGCACCTCAGTCAGATTCTGGAACACTTTTTATTCGAATCTACACAATAAGTAATCAGTAGAACTTGTTATCAGCCAGGCTTGATTATTCTGTAAAAAATGCAGTATTATACATACAGGGTGTTTCAAAAAATATATGTACTATTTATTAATAATTGGTATATACTTTTCCTTTCCTTTTTTATACATATTTTTTCAAATAATTCTTTTTTTTTTCAGAAACGGGAAAATTTACATATCAGACAGAGGGAAAAAAAGTTACCAGTCTTGCAAAACAACAATGTTGGTGGTTCGATTGAGTTTTTGGTGGTCTTATACCAGCAGTCCACTAAGAATTTCGAACGCTGTATACAGTCGCAGGGGAAAAAAGTAAACACTCCTAACTCTACAGTAAGAATCGTAAAAGAAAGTTACTAGTACCAAACAATAGGAAATTAACTATTTTTAAATAATATACATAAATTTTTTAGTAGGCCAACCTGCAAATCAAAACCAGTCCAAAATTTGTCTTTTAATGGCTACACCGAATTTTCACAAGATAATTGTGAACGATTGAATTATAATGTTCAAATTATGCCTAAAAAAGAAATGTCATTTGGATAATAAGTTTTTGAATCAAACACTTAAAACTTTGAGCTTCTGATGTTAATTTATATTTTCATATTGCTATAATTATCTCCTGAAATTATAATTGTGAATATTTTTTGTGTGGTTATAGTACTAATACTAATATCAAAACATAAATGTATTATTGAAAAAAATTATGATATGAATTGCACAACCTACAATTTTATTGATTAATTTATATTTATTATGTCCTGCCTTATGTAAATCCAAAACTTCAATTTTTTCTTTCAAATAGTTTTTAAAGTTACTCTTAAAAAGTACAGAATGCTGGTTTAAAGGACCACCTATGATAAGCTAAAAAGCACAATTTGAATTTTTTTTTTTTTTTACTCATGTTATTAAAGCATTTGGGCTGGGATTACAGTGCCTCATTTAAGATAAATTTAGAATGTAAAGAAAGCTTAAAACTAAATTCAGTGCCTCGTGATCACACATCAACTTAAATACTTCCTACATTTATGTGCTGTGCAAATTATCAAAAGAGATCATGATATTGCTAAGGGGCAGTGCATCTTAACATTACCAATTTAGGGGAAGGTTGGTTGGTTGGTTGATTTTTGTCGTCCGATTATCTACGCTAGGGATATAGAACCAGGGGGAGTGCCCTCCGTGGGGGTCTTTCTAAGGGAACCTAACCCGTATTTACGCAAGGTTCGAAGAAAACCACGGAAAACTCCGAACGGTTAGGCCGACAGCCACGATTGGGTTCGAACCCAGCACCTGCCGTCTACCAGTTGAGAGGTCCCAACCTCTGGGCCACTGGTGGGGCATTTAGGGGAAGGCAATGATATCACAAAACATTTCTGAAAGGAAAGGGATTTGCTTCAATAGTTATTTTAGATTTACCAATTCAGTAACATTTTATAACATCTAAATAGTCTTACATTTATTACAATTATATTTTTTGTGAAAATACTATTATTGAAGTTATTAAAAGTTTATAAAATCATTTCATTCCAAAATTTGAAATTCTCCCACCGTTTCACATTCACCTGCCATATAATTCATTGTTAAAGAAATCAGGAACATAATATTTGGGAAATGATACCTGTATTTACCGGTATAGAAAGAAAAAAAAATATATTTGTCTACGTTTTGTTGATAAATCCTCATTTAAACCTACCTGAAAGCAAGTGCAAGAAAACAATATTACTTTTAAAGCAATTTTTATGTAACAATGTAGCTAAATACTTTTAAATATTAAACAAACTATAATAATACAGACCATGCATGCAATAATTTTGCTCAATAGCAATGTAAAGCATTGCCAAACAAAACAGTAACAAAGTACACACATGTTCAAACGTTAAGAATGCAAGAGTATTAGAAATGTGTTTATATACACACTATTTTCTTTCATTATATGCAGCAACATGTAGATCAAAATACAAGAGGACTTTGTTTTTCGTGTTTATATAGGGTTTTCCATCCCTTAACAATATTAGCAAAATTGAGAAATAGGAGTACACTAAAAAATAAGCACTTGTAACCAGCCTGAACATCTATAAATAAATTTCATTAAATACAGATGTAATAATTGCATAACTTAATTCTTCAAAACTTTTATACTACAAGACTGTTAAATGAACTAAGTATTTACATTATAAGGCAATTTTTACTTCGCTTGATACACCATTTTATTTCAAGGTTGTTATGTACGGTACGTATGAGTATTAACATTAATTGTTTATTAAAAAAAAAGAGAAGAGAAATCTATTAAAAGGATAGTATAATGTAAATAAAATACTTTGATAGTACTTACTTCGTAAAATATCGGCTTCTTTAGCAAATAATCTTGAGGAAACCACGAACTTTTAAGATGCATCGAAAATCAGCGTGCAGTGCATTCGGATCGGAAATCCTCCATCTTGTATTTTGCAAGGTCAGGTCGACAGCAGCGCCAGCGGTGGATGAAAATAACGCGGGAATGATCTGTTTTCTTCTCGAATTCACTTGCTTAGTTTCCGATCTCAATGAGTGCATTAGAAATAGAAGAAAGCAAGTCAAGAAGAGTGGACCACTTAAAAATCAGCTCATTCACGATCCAGTAAATTAGAACTCTTTCTTGAGCAGCCAAATCCACTCTTTCGTTTTAAGAGAGTAGTATTTCCTTAAAAAAGTAAATATTAATTTCAATTTTGATTATAGTAATACATCATTTTTTAGATTATAAAATTTTTTCTATTATACGTTTTAAATTAACTGCCAAGTGCGAGTTTCACTCACGCTTAGAGGGTTCCTTGCAATAAATGCATATGAATTAGTAACCGTATTATTAAAAAAAAGTCTCTAAAGTAATAATCAAACTTTCTAAAAAACTATACATCGTACACTTCGGTATATAGCTATACATACTAGAAAAGAAAGAATGACAGTTCAAAGAGATATAAAGCCTAAATAATATCAAATATTACTATTATCCGTAACTCCCTTATTACTTTTATCCTAATCTTTCTTTTTTTTAATTAGTTGATCTTAATTTGATATTGGCAATAAAAGTAGTGCATATTTAAATTTTATTTGACATTCATAAAACTAAATTCAGTGTATTATTATTATTTTTAATTTTTGCAGTGTAGGTAAGATGAAATCCTTGTTCAAATTTTAAAATTGGAAATTGTGCTAATGCGCTTTGAAAGGAAAAGTTGTAACGCCGAGCCGCCTTGGTCTAAGCCATGTTATTGCAGATGTGTTTTTAAAGACACCGAAGCCGTACTGAGAGATTCACTCACGGCAATCTAGTGCGCATTCCATAGTAGGGGAGAGGGGGGTTAGTGTGGACAAGGGGTTAGTGTAGACATTCAAAATAGCAATTTAAATAATGTAGAAAAAATTACAAAAAAAATTACACAAACTGACCAGAATGTACTCCATACTAAGCAAGAATTTGCTTGCAAAGGATTAAAATGTTTTTGAATAGTTGCAAGAAGTTTAATTTCATGCATGAAAAGTAAAAATAGGATTTCTTTTTTTATTTTTCCAGCACGAAGAATTTAAATTTAGAATCCAATTAACAAGTTGCTATAAGACAAGTGTGACTTGTGTTCTTTATTTCTATAACATTCATTAAGATATTAAATTGGTTAAATGAGTATAATTGAAGAATAATTTCACAATGTTAGCATGGTGTTAGTCTAGACACACTACTATGGGTTAATGTAGACAGCTTATTGTACTGCATAATTTGTATTTTAAGTACTAAATTTATTATAATGTAAAGATTTACAGAAAGTACGTTAACTTACTAATGTAATTACTATATTAAACATCAAATAAGACTATTTTCCATATAAATAAGGATATATATTTAAATTTTCATCAAATCATTTCAAGCAGAAATTTGAAATTTTTTCTTTTGCTCTTTTTGTTTAAATTCACCAATTTTGCATTTTTAGAGGATTAATTTAGCCTTAATTTTAAATTAAATCAATAAAATAGAATATACATTTTTTTCTATGTTGGTTAGAAGCATGAGAAATATCAACTGTTACATTATTATAAACGAATCCCATCGTCACCAACTCTTAGATGTTGCAGTATTGTATATTTTGTAGGCAGAGTGGAAATTGTAAATGGTTTTAGTGTCTATGATGCTGTATTTCTACACAAAACAGATCAAGCACATCATTTTGCTTTTCTTGATATAAAATAATTCCCTAATTAAAAATGGGGAATAATAGAAAAAAAATCACTCAACTTGTGATTTTTGGTGCTACTTTTTTCTCCAAAAACCTTTTAGACTGTAATTTAAACTTAGAAGTTTAGATAATAAGGAATATTTGTGAAAAAATTACCTGTCCACACTAACCCCTTGTAGGGGTTAGTGTGCACACATAGATCAATGTTAAAAACTGCCAATTTTCTTATTGTTTAACTGTATTTATCATCATCTTTCCTGTATATTAATAAACAGAAAATATCATTCTTCAATTTGAAAGGGTTTTGAAATTATAAAAATGTTCATAGAATTTTATAAAATTAAATTAAATTTTTCTGTCCACACTAACCTTTCCCCTATTTATGTGATTAGATCTAATTAATTCAGCCTCTTTTTAACGAATTGATGTTTATAGCTTTTATATTGCAGCTGGGGGTTGAATTACGCAAATATATGATTAAAAGCTGTTATCTAAACTATAAAAGACGATGGCACATAAAGTATGCCGCCCGTGTCATTATTCATGTCCAAACTGCCCGTGTGTTTAATGGTTAATGTATCAGTAAATCACCGATGATTTTTTTTATCGAAAATTCTTATCAACAATGCTTTTATACTTCTGCTACGATAGCTACACTCTTCAACATCTTTGTTGTATGCCCACAAAGTGAAATTTGTGTAATAAAAAAATGCGATTTTCTCCAAAACTATATGAATATTGTAATAGTTACAGTTTCCCTGGAAAGGCTTAAACTAACGTCTACTACCTCTAATTATTTTTCTTATAATTTAAGTTCTCATAGATTCGGAAATAGATGCGGAAGGAATTAGTTTTGCACTACATTTTCAACTATATTTCTGATAATATATATAAAATTGAAAGAAATGTAGATTTGAATTCAGCCTTACGAAATCTTTTACACAATTAATCACACGGGAAAAATAGAATATTTTTTAAAGTAAATAATTAGCCTCTCTATGTTTTTTTCTAAATATATTTGTGAATGTATAATAATCTGTAAATATATGGGTTAATAAAATTTATTATCTCTCTCAATTTGAATTTTCCACTTTCCATAGTTTACAAGTGAAATGACAAACACAGAAGTGATCTTACAATAGTTCCATTTTCTCTTTAGAATATTTTGAAACAATAACAAAATATATGTAAAATATTGTACGTTTATCCATTATTAACATACTACAGTTGTTCAAATGAAAAGGTACGAAAGCCGTAACAATTAAGCCGGTTAAAGTTAAATATGCCACTTTGAGTTAACGCAGTGAGGCCATAAGAAATGCTATTGTAATGCTCAGTGTGATTATGTGCTGTCGCCCGCGCATGAAATAAGAGTAGGTGGGTGGTTCATTCAATAGACGCGGCAGTGTGTGTGAGGAATGATGTGTCATGGCTTTCCCATTGCGAAATTAGACTATTGAGGAGCACCGAGGCGTTATCAGATATCTCGTTGCTCCAGGCTTTTGTCAGACGCCTCCTTGCTATCTAAATGTAGAATTTGGAAATGATAACGTCGTGATGTCCTCACATATACTACCACATCAATTGGACAGAATACAGCAGCCTATTTCTCTCTAATTTCATACACATGCGCAAGGCGGATACAATCAACCACACCGAACACTCGAAAGGAGTACCTCGTTGTTTTGTTACGTTATCCCTAATCAAATTTGACACGTTTTTGTTATTCAACATTTCACATCATTGTATCTTAACACCACCTATAACATATAAAAATACTCTTGAAATTCGCATACTAGTTAAGTACTATATTAATTTTAATCCTCTTATTCAAATTGGTAAGTAAACTATGCAAAATCTAATTCTCTTAACAGAGTTAAAAAATGTCTGGGTAAGGATAAAAAACATGAACATATGGTGTATTAAATGTGCTAAAATTTCTATATAATAACTTCTTATCCCACGTTTCTGAAGCCCTGTTAACTGAGATTTTTGTTTTCTGTTCAACTGATTCGGATATCAGACGAGATGTTATAAAAACAAGTTTTTTCTGAGAAAATTCTGATAGATTTGTCCAGTATACAGGGTGTCCACTCTCAAACGTGGCCAATGGCTAATTTCTGAAGCGTTAATCATAGACATATAGTTCCAATTGTAAAAATGCTTTATAAAAGGTAAAAAATTGTTTTTAAGTAAAGTTGGTCAAACAATTTTATTAGAAAATTTCGAAAATTAACTTTCTATACGGTCCCCCGCTCTTATAAGTGATATGTGGTAAATTTTCCCAATTCTCTCTAACAAATAAAAGAAAAAAGGTCTTATTCATCTAATTTAAAATTGACCGAGCTATGCATTTTTAAATTTCATGACTTAAACTATTTTTCTGTAGCTGAAAAGGGATTGATTGAACTGAGCTTTATAATCCAAGAGCCGACAGCACAAAACCCTAAGTCATCGAGCACAAGAAAAATTCCTTTATATTATGGAAGAATAGTCATAGGGGAATCTAATCATCCATGTCTGCCGGAAGAGAAATGGTACATAAACCAAAAATTGATATCACCAGTGTTTCACCCGTACGTTTAAAATTGTGTTCGCAGTACAATCAAAAGCAGGAAAACATGAAAAATTGGGTGCAGGAAAAGATAATGCTAAGTCTATGAGAGAACCACTAGTGTTATCAATTTGTAACTTATGCACCACTTCGCTTCCGGCAGACATGAATGATTAGACTCCCCTATGACTACTCTTCCACAAGATAAAGGAATTTTTGTTGTGCTCGATGACTTAGGGTTTTGTGCGGTCTGCTCTTGGACTATTAAGGGAAGGTTCACTAAGTGCATAAAGTATTATAAACAGCGTCCATTTCCAGAACTGTCGTATGGGTACTTCTTAAACCATTTGTCACAGACATATAATTTCAATTACAAAAATGTTGTAAATGAGGTAAAGAAATATTTTTAAAGCGATTTAACCGAAGGTGTTGCCACCGTATAAGATTTACGGTAGTATTAATTTTAATTAATTAACTTCTACACTGGTTAAAAGAATTTAAGGTGTGAGTTCCAAAATTTTCTTTATCGAGAAAATCAAATTTTGGAGGATCACGAAAAACCTTTAAATGGTTCATTGGTTTTCATTATAAATTTGAAGATTGTAGTATTACGTCAGGGCAGATTGGTAGACTGATAAAGAAAACAAAAGCGATAAGGCGAGTTTTGAAATGAACATCCTCAATTGTATATTACATATGTTTTATTATGTAAGGAAATGAAACTGCTTCTTTTGATGATTTTATTTTAAAAAGGTGTGTTATTTTGATAAGCTTTTATTTTACTTAAAATGTTCGTACACATGTTTTTGTAGTAAAAATTTGTATTCAAATTTTATCACTTCGAAATATTCGATCGAGGTTCAATTCGCATATTTATTTATATCCAATGAAAATTTAATATTAATGCTATTTTAGGTGCATACCATTTATTTATTTAATAGAATTTCAGTAAATTCCGCTAGGTTAAGTATTCGAACAGAATTTTCAATATGAGTCATTTTGTAACGAATTGTGACTGTTGCTTTTCATAATTTAATTTAACAAAATTTCTCTTATTTTTTTATTTATATTTTTAGTATAATTTGTATATTTCACTTTAATATTAACATTTAACATTAACATGAATTTAAAATTAATATTGTAAAAATGATTTTACTCTCAATGTTTAATATTAAATTTTATATCTGACATTTATTTTTATTTCCAGTAAATTTGTGACTGACCCCTATTTTGCAACAAAAAGATGCTTCAAGTTTAAACAGCTATTACTCGGTCAGTTTTAATCGCAGAGGAATGGGACTATTTTTGTCTTACTTGTTAGAGTAGTGGAAAATATTTACTAAATATCACTTATAGGACCAGGGAATCGTATAACAATTTAATTTTCCTATTTTTTAATATATTTTAACTAAATCGCTTAAAAACAATTCTTTACCTTTTTAAGAGCCTTTTTGCAACTGGAACTCTATGACTAACTGTTTAGAAATTAGTCATTGCCTACCGTTGAGAGTGGACACCCTGTATTTCATTTGTAGATCATTTGCAATTTATGCTAAAGCCTTTTGATTTGAATCTTGGACAATTTTCACTCACTAAGAAAAATTATATCTTGTATATGTAACTAAATAACTTTTGAAAAACAACAATATTTTAAAATTTTTCGATATTTTTATAGTAAGCATTCAATTACAAAAAAAGAAAAAAAAACATTGGGCCTAAAAACAATCAAAGAATTTTTTATGAAAAATTCATGATAAAACCATATTTTAGACTTATGTAAATTTTTACCTAAAAATAATCATCACCAAAATATAGTACTATATATCATGCTTAATTTTAATTTTAAAAATAAGAACAGAAACTATTTTTCGATGGTTTAATAAGTTCGTATTCTAATACTGTTAAAATAAATTTAAGACAGTAAAGGATGAAATATAATAAATCTGTGGCTTCCGTTAATAACCAGGTAAGGCACATTTTTGGAAAAATTGAGGTAATTTGGGAAATTGTAGCTTTAAAATAGTACTTTTGTCTGCCATAGTACTGAAAAAGGGAAATCGAATACTTTCCGTCATAGGGCGACTATAAACTTTCATTTAAAAATTGAAAGAACAGTAAAAATCGGGTAAGTACATAAAGTAAATGTAATATCCAGATAAGATTCCTATTAACTTCTTTAAATCGACTATAATTAAAAAGATAACATAAAAATGGCTTGTATATTTCTCTAAATAATTAAATTAACGTCAATAAATTATAAAAATTACATATCTGTGGCGGAAAACTGCAACCGGCTAGTGGATTAATTTGCAAAATAATCACACAAAGTGAATGATTCGGTTAATGATATGTGTTCTTTTAATATAATATACATTAAAAATTATAATAATAAAAATTGATAAAGATTAAAATTTTTTTATCATAATTAGAACAGAAATTATAAATTTAAATTAATTATTAATTAACAAAAATCTTTCTTTCTTTTATTTTTTAGACAACGACACAGATTTAATAAAAAAATGAAAAAATAAACTTTGCGTGATCACATTTCAAACAAGGCGTGATTTTCTCAATCGCGCATATTTTGTGAAATTAATGTTTAAAATGTAAATGAATATTTAATTGTATTTAAATTTATTAAAAAAATTAAAACGGTAATAACCAGATTACATTAGACCGGTTACATTTTTAAGTGGTTCTCAACTAATGAAAAACATTTTTATATAACTTTTTTGGCAAGAAAGAGGTTCTTATATCCTAATTGAATGTAGTGAAATGTATTAAGTTCTAATCTATTTTATAAAAGTAACGATAAAAAGACATTTTTAAAAACTTTAAACGTTAATTACTCAAATTATTACAAATGTGCCTTATTACCGGAAGCCTCAGAAATAATGTAAGATATAAAGTATTAAAAACAATAAAAAATTGTATACTCAAAATTGAATAAAGAGTACTCAAATTTAAATACATTACTCGCTTAAAATAGCATTGATGCTAATGTATTTAAATTTAAAAAATACATGCACACATTTTTAATTTCATGATTATGTTCATATATGAATTGTTACTTACTGTTTACGGTGCACACAAATCAAAATTAAAATTCCTGGCGATAATAAAGTCCAAGCTGCTGTCGAAATTTTTTTATTTTATTTTATTTATTTATTTATTTATTTATTGGCAAATCTCAGTCCCTTTAGATTTTTCTTGAATGGACTGCAGATGTGGTGACATTCCCTCCGTGTCTCACATATTTTGCATTCTTTGACAGATTTTAGTAGCACTTAAACTTTTCTATATTAAAAACAAGTCACCATTATCGACATCATTTGTAGGCATCCATGATGTGAACGATATCTTTTACCGTGTTTCCATGTTATTACACACGCATCTAGGAGGATTTAAAGATACTTCATGCATTTCCATCACGCTACGCCCTATATGGAAACATGTTCACTTATCTTTTTCTTTAAATGGCGGAGTTATTGCAGCAATTCTATTCTCAATTGGGCGACCCTTATAGCGTCACCGTGTTTCCAAGTTATTACACACGCATCTAGAAGGATTTAAAGATACTTCATGCATTTCCATCACGCTACGCCCTATACGGAAACATGTTCACTTATCTTTTTCTTTAAATGGCGGAGTTATTGCAGCAATTCTATTCTCAATTGGGCGACCCTTATAGCGTCACCGTGTTTCCAAGTTATTACACACGCATCTAGAAGGATTTAAAGATACTTCATGCATTTCCATCACGCTACGCCCTATATGGAAACATGTTCACTTATCTTTTTCTTTAAATGGCGGAGTTATTGCAGCTATTCTATTCTCAATTGGGCGACCTTTATAGCGTCTATACATGTCTTGATCCTCGATCTTGAGCTTTCAAAAAATACCATTCTCATTTAAATGCAGAATTGGTAGTTTTTGATGTTCCGTAGTTAGACTGAAATGGATTTACTTTATATAAATTACGAATTGTATTTATAATAATACACAAGAAAGAAAAATCTATCGTCAAGAACAGATTTTGAAACCCTTTCCAGAGCTTTCCCGATACTGTAACTAAACAATTGAGGAAGTAAAGCTGCATCAAATTTGTGATCTTGTGTAGCTACACTTTTCATTAATAAAAAAAATTAAAAACATTTTGGTCATGATAAATATATTTCTCATGTACCAAAAATAAGAATTGGCAATTTTTTTTCGGTTTTTCACACATTATACACTACTGGATTTTTAGTACAGACCTTGTATGAGCAAAATATTTGTCTTAATGTTTCAAAAAACTACTTATTTATTAACTTACTGGTGGACAATTTTGTTAATGTAAACTAGTGATGGGCGATTTCGATTTTTTAAATCGATTTAATCGATACTACGGCCAACTCGATTTAATCGATACTTTAAAATTTTTAATCGATTTCTCTGAAGGTAATATAATTTTCATTTTCCTTCAAAAGTCGAAGATAAAATAGTCGGATTTGCCAATTCCAAAATTTCAGTGTATTAGTTTCTAAGATAGAAGAATTAAAGAAACCTCAGAACCCCCCCCCCCCCCCCCCCCACCTGCAAGATAGCGTTTTTTGTTGAGTGATGTACACCAAAAATTGATCAGGATCAATTTTTATTAGGTACCAACTGAATCTGAATTTTGATGAAAATCCATGAAAGCGAGAGATACAGCTATTGCGAAATCATAAAAATGCAGCATATCAGCGCCACCTGTAGGGCAATTCACACCAAGAACTAAATAACACTAATCTATGTCAGAGATTTACTGAATCTGAATTTTGATGAAAATTCGTTCTTGAGATAGCGCTATTGTGTTAATCATGAATAATGCAGTATAGCAGCGCCATCTCTTAAGCGATTTCCACCAAAATGTAATTAGCATCAAATAATATCAAGGACTAATTGAATCTAAATTTTTATGAAAGTCCGTGCATTAGTTCTTGAGATAAAGCTAAACAGGGGCGTGCGAAAAGAGAACTGCGCCCGGTACAAAGTTCCAATTTAGCCCCCCCCCCTATTAACTTTTTCTTGTGATAAGCTAGAAGTGATGTTAGTAGTAAAAATTTGGCGCCCCCTAAATTTCCGTGCACGGAACGACCGCTTTCTTTCGCCCTCCCCCGTTTCACCTGGCGCTGAGTGGAAATTGTGAAAAATTCAGTATAGCAGCGCTATCTGAGAAGCTATATACATCAAAATGCAAAAAACATCAATTCATGTCAAGGACTAACTGGATCTAAAATGTGATGAAAATCCGTTCATTCGTTATTCAGATATAGTTGTTGCGCAAATCGCAAAAATGCAGCATAGCAGCGCCACCTGTTAGGCTATATACACCAAAAATTAATTAGATTCAGTTTATATCAAGGTCAAACTAAATCTAAAGTTTTGTGGAATTCCGTGCATTTGTTCTTGAGATAGAACGGTCAGAAATTGTTGTCGTATACAGACTCACAGATTGACAGACACACACACAGACAGATATTTCTTAAAAACCATGAAATCCTGTTAAAGACCTTCTAAAATATATAAATCCATCAAAAACGGGAAGTCAAAATTTTTCACGAATCTAATACTCTCTTCTTGTAAAGTTACAAAAGAAAGTAAAAATGTAAAATCGATTCTGCCCGTAAGATCGGTCTTTAGATTCGATTTCGATCTTTAGATTCGATGTCGATCTTTAGATTCGATGTCGATCTATAGATTCGATTTCAATCTTTAGATTCGATGTCGATCTTTAGATTCGATTTCGATCTTTAGATTCGATGTCGATCTTTAGATTTGATGTCGATCTTTAGATTCGATTTCATTTTTTTTTTTTTCCTAGGCTAAATTAGTGTTGAATGCAGGTATTTTTCTGCGACTCCGGAAGAAGGCATCATGTTTTACAGCTCTGTAAGAGAGGGGGAATCGCAATTTGTGCATTAAAAAGCTTAAAATCTCATATCTTCTGGGGGGGGGGGTAATCCCCTGCGGGCCACCCCATTAATTCGACACTAGGTTAAATCATTATATTTTTGTTTAGAAGTCCAGTTATTTGAAGTATTAGTTTATTATGTTTTATTTTTCACGTTCGTCTCTTCTAATCCCCCCCTTCCACGTCAGTTTTAACTTACAGGGCCGTTCGAAATATGCATACAGTTTTAAAAATGTCCAATTCTTGGTCTATTTTATTTTAGATCCACATTTTAAATCCTTGACAAAAGATAAATAAAGGGTCGCCCTTCCGCCCGTTTGGGGTTTATCTGCGTCCCGTCGGGGGGGCATATTTTTTTGTTTCTTCAAAAGAAACAAAAAAAAATTTGAGGGGGGGGCTTGCACCCTCCCCCAATATATACCTTAAAATTTCGCTCATTTAATTCTCTACCATTTTTAACTTAAAAGTTTAAGCTACATGGCACACCCAGAGCTGTGGACCCCTCTCCCCCCCCCCCCTGTCGATCATCGATCACTTACCTAATTTTGTTTATTTCTTCACTTCATTTCAATCTTTAAAAGGCTATAACTTTGCTTCTATGGGAGTTACAGTGATGAGAAAAATTCTATTATAGCTAACCATTTCTCGCCGTTCTTTTTGCTATTCCAGTTTCCTTGATACAATATGTCTATTGAAATCTTATGCTTCATACATTACAAATCTAGCATAAGAAATTTTCTGCCATCATTTCAGGTCACGTTACGGACCCATAATGTGTTAAAATTTTACTTTTTCAAACTTCTTCGAAAAAAAAAAAAAAAAAAAAAAAAAAAAACATTGATACATATCAGCGAAATTGGGGTTCGAACCCGCAATCGTTTGATTGCACACGTAATCCCTAAGCTTATTGGCCACCGAGTACTCAGCAGCGCTATTTTTGCTTTAGATTGTCATCTTTAAATTCATAATATCTTTTGAATGGAATGTCCGATTTGAATAATTCAAAACGTAATCTACAGATATTGTAACAGGCATTAATACAAAATGATTTATTTGGATAAGGATTAAGGTATCGATAGTATGGTCTAATTTTGGTTGGTGTATTTATCGCGTTATAAAGTGTAAGAAAGTAGTTAAAGTGAGTTAACTACAATAGCTGGACATATGGTATTGCGTGTTTTTTTTTAATAGATATTAATATGTTTTTTAATATTATAGAACCTTTTTTTATTCATTTAAAAGTATTTTCTGGCGATTCAAAATTATATATCCTAACGATTCAAAAAATACGCACATAATTGTTCAAGGTTTCACTTCTATCGGCACTCTCAGAGTGCCACTAATTTTTTTTTCCATATTCGCCCGTCGTACCGCCCCCCCCCCTTCCTCACCAATCTTAACTTACAGGTTCGTTCAAATTATGACTGCGATTTTTAAAAAGTCTAGTCCTCGTTCTATTTTGTTATAAATCCATATTTTGAAACCTCAACAAAAGATACATTTGGGCCGGGGCCCAAATGCCCTTCTGTAAATCCCAAACGCCCTTCTGTCCGTTTGGGATTTACGTTGCCCCCCTGGGTGGGGGCATATTTTTTGTTTCTTCCACACCATCTCATGTAACATAGCGTTATAAAGCTTTTATCTCCTCGTTTTTTTCTGTTACTAACCCTCTCTCTACCTATTTACATGCTCTTGGCACTTTTTATAGTTTCAAAGAGTGCATGCCTCCCGCGGGCCACCCCATGAATTCAACACTAAGTTAAACACTATATTTTTGTTTAGAAGCTCAGTTATTTGGGTTATTAGTTAATTATGTTTTGTTTTTCAAGTTTGTCCGCTCTAATCCTTCGCCCCCCCCCCCTTCTCGCCAATCTTTATTAAATGGGCCGTTCAAAGTATGCATGCAGTTTTTAAAATGTCCAATTCTCGTTCTATTTTATTGCAAATCCTCAGTTTGAAACTGCGACAAATGATACATTTGGGCTATGGTCGCCCTTCCGTCAAGAGTGGGGTTTACTTGCCCCATTGGGAATGGGGCATATTTTTTGTTCTTCCATACTATCTCGTGTAACATTTGGTTGGCATTAGAAAAAAAAAGTTTTTTTTGTCTATACTCCTTGTTCCCCATCTTAGTTACACGCTCTTGGCACTCTTTATCCTCGGTTTAATGGCAAGTTACTCAGTGTTGTTATTAGTTGAGTTATGTCTCAAATTTGTCAAAGTTTTTGTGTAAGTGACAACCATAAGTGACAATCATTTTAAAATTTAAAATTCTTATTATCCGACTCTAAAATCTGCAATAGCTTAATTCTATGCCTCCCTAAATGGGGATGGGAGGTGGGAGGCGGTAATTACGGTCCTGCTGATAGTCTAAGTTTTGGAATTAGTAATTTGGATCTTTTCTGTGTGAACCTGAATATCGAAATATCGATTCCAGTATCGATTCTAGAACTGAGAAATCTATTCTTATTATGATCGATGTTGTTTTATACGATATCGATTTTAATCGATTCTCAAAATTTCCAGAATCGCCCATACTAATGTAAACAATTTATAAAATTCTTAATACACTGCATCGCATATATTTGCAATAACAATCTTTGTTTAAAACGCTTCTTTTGTATTTCTTTGTGTAACTTTGTATATGATCTAGAGATTTTTACATATAATACCTAATAAGCTAAAATGTTAATCATTACAAAATGCGCAACACAGTTGAACTTCCTTTTCAGAGATTTTCATAGACAAACGTAAATGTATTAGAATACATTTCCCTTTATAGCAGATTTTTCTACACGAAAATAGATCCTGCCAGAATAATCTAAAAAATTATTCAGTTAAAATACACGTAACACAATTAAATATATACTTTCTACAACTGTCACCCATAGACAGCAATGTCCATACTTTTTAACATGCCTGTGTACATAAAAAAAACGAATTTATATACAGTCTACTAAAGTTTTTGCTGGATTAAATATTATGGAAAATGCATAACACAATTAAAAGCTAACGTATAAATCACTCCCATAGGATCTCCGCGTGCACCTTGTATAAGATTTGAAGAGTTTATTCACACGAAGTTTTATACAAAGTAATTTAATCTATACCTGCATTACATGCTCGAAAAAAACGAACGGGATTGCACTGGATATGCTATACCCGTGGCGTGTACTCATTACGTATATTAAAAATATTCTTTACATTTATTCTGTACATTTCCTGCGTCTATATGTACTTAGAGCTGTTACAAAAATGCTCGAGTTGGCTGTAAGATCATAACTAGCGATTAAGATAGATATGTATTTAAAATTCTTTAGACGCTTCTTCCTCTTCAAGGTTATGACCTTGGAGGTAGATACACAAAGAGTCGCCTGTATAGAAAAAAAGATCTGGGAGAAAACCTAAAAAAAAATAATAAATAAAAATAAAGGACACTCTGAGTGCGACATACTTCTCGCGAGTAATCTCAGGATAAATACGTATACCGCAAATGAAATACTATTTCAGCAATTCGTAAATGAAAGAAAAAAATCTACCCTTTCCATATTCGACAGTAAAGATCTTGTTGTACACCTGAATGATGTATGTCAAAATCATTAAATAGCAAATATTTTTTCTCCTTGATTGACTGCAATGTACCGAAATTTTCATACTCTTCATACATACTTCAATTTTAATAGTAAACATAAATAATGCAATTCTGAACACTTCATTTTTATAAAGTAACACACTTTAGTAAACTTGAAGAATAGTCTATATGAATTCCTACACTGGAAATATGTATATTCGAGTTAGAGCTCGGATAGAGAACCAGATAATCAAATAAATGGCGAGATAATCTGGATTCATAGACGCTTTTGAATATGATGGTATGTGTTAAAAATGGAAAAAAAGATGTAGCTTTCATAATAACAAAAACTTATAATAATAAAAATTAAAAAAAAGTTTGATATTTATTTATATTTCTCTGAAATAGTGAATATTGAATTTCATTTCAGAGTAAAAAAATATGATTTTATTTCAATTTTGGCAAATTGCCATTATCTAGATTTAAGAAAACTACCACAGTCTGATTATGGTAGACTATTTCAGTCTTTAAAGCTTTATTTTGCAATTGCACGAACTAGTAATAATGCTTCAAAAACTTTAATTTTTGAAAATTTGTTGGTATTTATTTATGGATTCCGTATGAAGAAAGTATGAAATATTTGGAAAATGTATTTTTCAGATCTTATGTACAATTTAAAGTTGTTTTCGGTGAAACTTGAAGTTTTGAATCGCGAATACATTTACAAAAAGCATTTTCCTCTGATTTATTTTGAGCACAAAGTATATTTTAATTTAAAAATTATAGTTTCAGAAAGCATTTTAGCTCTGGTTTGAAAATGTGAATTCGGATACGGAACTTTCTTTTCCCATTTCTAAACAGTCTGAAGCAGAGGTTTCTATTAATAAATTAGCATTTATGGCATTATTGCGATATATAGGTCGTTTAGAGAAAATAATCTTATTGCTTATTCAACATCTTACAGAATATTAAAGTACTTTATGCGCACGTATCAAAATGCGAGTTGCTTACTTTATTGTTTATTTAATCCCTGTCAGCGGGCATAGATTAGAAAAAAAGGTTTGAGCAAAAGTTTTATGTAATTGATTTTTCGAATCTTGATGAGAAACTACTTTACCCAAAATACTGATAAATTAAAAATATGGTCATTCTAAACGAAAACTAATTAACTATATATTTCTCCAATTGGAGTAAATTATAGCCTATTCCACAAATCAATGCTATTTGTTCTTCTGTATGAAATAAAAAAAGGGTAATAGATTTTGTCATGCTTAAATTTTAGTGTATTAAAAATATTGTATACGAATGAATTTCTTTAAACTAAATGCATTTCATGCATTAGATCAAAGGTTTCTTACCTGGGATACGTACATAACACGGGTTTATGGCGAACTTGTTGAGACTACAGGTTAATATAGTGAAAAATGGCGAATCGAGTAAAAATGGTTAGTAGAGTCTCAAAAAATATTAAAAATAGCAATGTCATTTGAATTATTTATTATATAGATTGAAAAGCAGACTTCAAATAACAAGAAAGAAAAAATCATGCGTCAAGCATAGATTATGAGACACTTTCCAACACATTCAAATTAATGTAACAAAACTGCACCGTTTTAAATATTAATATATTCTGTTTCATTGCACCATATGCAAATGTATATCGCATTTCAAAACCAAATTTCAGCTGTTCTCATCTACAACCAGAAAATTATTCAAATTTTTAGCAGCTTTATATATGATATAGAGATTTTCATCTATTAACAACATGTATTAAAAAATTTAGTTTAATTAAGAGTTACATATATTTCTGCTGAAAATTATCCTTGAGGAATTTCTTCTAATAAGAAGAATCGCACGCGAATATTTTTTGCAGCCCTGTTCATGAGGTATAAAATTCTTTATATATAAAGAGTAATATAGAAAAATTTAATGAAATTTACAAAAGTGTACCAAATTTTAAAACATACTCTCCAGCAATTATTACGGAAAAACATTATTGTAACTGAACTTTGTGTGTCACTATAAATTAATAAACAAATGAATATACACTGTTAAAACTAATGGTGACAAACCAGTTGCATTTTTCGCCCAGGGGTGAAAAGGTGTTACCATTTGATACCCGCAAGCTTGAAAATGTGTTTGGGGTGCTGTTTGATCTCTGACTGGGTGATTCACTTTCATTAGAGTGCCGCGCAATACATACCATTGGAAGATTTTCACCCCTTAGTGACTTGCGTATGCTCTGTGACGTGTATCCTTGCCCTTCAACTCGCCGACACTCGTGGATCAAAACAGTAATTTCTCCCTAGGATGATACGATGACTATCACCGCTATATGCTATCCAAATTTCGTTTAAACTTCGGATGGCAAACTTTTGATGAGCTTTTTTATATAAAGCAACCTTTAAATTTCAGGACATTTGAACATTTCAGGGAGACTTTGAAGGTGAGCTCGATGGCCGAGCAGTTTGAGCGCTGAGCATGTAATCAGACGTTGTGGGTTCGAATCCTTCGAGGGCCGATGTCGGTTTGTATATTTTTTAAATTTTTATTATTGGGCACTCTGGATTTAGGGTGCCATCTTTTCACCCTAATTAAATAGCCCTTCTGGCTCCTTTAGGGGTATCACCAATGAGACAAGCCTTTTACCCCTAAAACGTGCAATGTGTCACCATTGGTTTTAAGAGTGTAATGCTCTGTCTTGAGATGATTGTAAATGAGTGAATCATATCAGTTTCAATACATTTAAAATAGTGCAATGTCATTAAAGTACTCTTCAAATGATTTTTCCCTAATATACCAAAATATAATCGGACATTTTGAGTATCCCTGTAAATAACCCATCAATTCTACATACTTCATATGCAATACCAAACATGCTTTCGTGATTCTAAATAAGCTTTATCAATTGCATGAAAATATGAAAATGTTTAAGTGAGTTGGAGCATGGACATGCGGGCAGATGAATAGACGGACAGACAAACCGACTAAGGGCTTTTCAACTCTGTTGGAAAGTGCTAAAAAATGCATGACTTACCTAGATGAGTAAAAGTGGAAGGAGGATGTGTTTAAGGGGGATCAGGGGTTGATCGATACGGAAAAACATGCAAACAGAGCTCTCGCCTTCATGTCCATATAAAAACAGAAGTATTCAATGTAATTAATTTAAATTATCTGATATTTTAAAGGTATGTTTGTAGCCTTGTAAAATTATAAAATGAAGTACTTCGATGTAATATAATAAAAAATACAGCAAAATTTATGTAACACAATTAAAAAAAAAATATGTGTTATATCACCAACACCAAGATATCTTCTCGATGAATTCACATAAGAACCTAATTTTTGCTTTAATATGATCCGGAAACTTTACTCTATAGAATGAATTAAGGATATAATTGTCACTCAAAAACAACATTATTAAAAAAACTTTCAAATTTGAAAATTGAAAAAACTCTTAAAAATATAACTTTTTTTTCATTAAAAATACAGAAAATATTAAACTATCTAAACTATATTAATTCATTCTATAGATAATGATGTTATATGCATGAAAAAAATAAGCCATTCCATCAAATAGTTTTTTTTTTAATTTTGGTGTTAGTCGTCAAAAATCAAGTTTTGAGAAAACGCGACTTAAAGTTGAAATTATATGGGTGCGGCTTTGAAAGTGTTGATACAAAAATGCTTATAACACCGTTAAAAATGCAAATATTTTTATGCGGTTTTCTCCATTGAGTTCAGAATTAATTGAGTAATAAAACTAGAACATAAAAAAATCGATTTTTTGAAAAGTTTTCAGCCCCTGAGCCACCTTAAGAGAAAAGGGCTAATCCAAAATGGAAGGTCGAAAAGAAAATGTTGGAAAAGTACTAAATTGGATGAATCTAGTTAGTGACAGAAATGATGTAATATGATTTTAATCAATTTGAGCAGTGCCACCTTTTGAGGAATCACCCCCGAAACGTAAATAAAAAAATAACCTCAATTCATGTCAGGCATTCACAGAATCCCTCAGAAGATTCTAACAAAATTTAAGAGATGTAATAACTACTGATTCGGTATAAGTTTTCTTCTTATTTCTATCTATGTGTACGTTTTCAAATTGACTGGTATTTAAAAACTTTTTTCTTAATATCTGCTAATTTTTCTCATTTAAATTAATTTATTAAAAACATTATATTAAACAGTTATTAATTTTATAAATAACTTTTAAATATTATATATGTTGCAATTTTTCTTTCATTATTGCATTTTTTACAGTTTATTTCTACTCTCAATGTTGTAGAACACAGTTTTAATTAATAATATGTAACAAGGTTTCATTCGTAATACAGTTTTATTTACTTCTTTTTTTTTTACTTTCATGATTTCTTTAAAACTATTTTTACATTGCATTACATAGTTTAACATTTAGGTGCAGCGAAAAAAAAAATCAAAATTTTAAAAATATCAATGAACATAATTATAAATATAATTAAATAACAATAATTGTATTAAAAACCTTTTAAGGGGATAGTAGACCTTTATTTGAGCAAAATCGTCTATATAAATATCGTCTCAAAAAAGGACTATTTCTGTGGTTTAATAGTATCAAAACAGTTTTTTCTTATTAAAATATCATTTTAGAAGGTTTTAAGAAGTAAATAATAAAGGTAAGTGTATTTATATACTTTAAATCTGTTTTTCTCAAAACTAATTTTTCGGCGTTTTTAGATATTTGAAATTCTTCTTGCGACGTAATTTTTTATAAATAATTATGAAATTGATAAGGAAATATCCTGATATTGTTTTGAAAGAAATTGTGTAAGCTTTTTGAAATTTGTCTTCATTAATCCAGTCAAATTTGATTTTTTACTTATTAAAAGGCAAAATTTTAATTAAAATCGATATGGAATGTATAAAAAAATCTGTAAAATATTAACTTTTCAAGAGATTAAAAAATACTACAAAAATTTGTTTATAATAGAATTTCAAGTGATAAAAATGCTAAAGCAAGAAAATATCTCAAGGATCATTTCAAAATTTAGTTTAGAAATTTAATTTTTTAATTAAAATTTTTAATAAGATTGGAAATTTTTTGTTGGTGTTCTATACGCTTTTGGAGAAATGCATGTATACACAAAATTTCATATTGCTATGATGAAAAATATCCCTTAAGTAATATTTATTGTTTATTGAATATTATGAAAGTAGAATTAAAACTATTACAAGTAATTTTTGTATGCCTTTATCCAATAATTTTACATTTATATCGCAGTATTTCTATTTACTGTAATTTTATAATATAAATCTTTTTACTTTTTATTTCATTAAAGAAACACCATTTAATGTAACTTATTAATATTAAAAATAGTAAATTAAATCTTTGTAAAAATGTAAAAATGTAAGTAATAACCAGCATATAATATGTACTTAATAAACAACGCGTTTTGGTGGTTTTAAAACTTCTTTCTGGAAGGGCATGAGTTTCTGCTGACGGATGCATTCAAAATAGGCCGTTAGTAAGCAAAAAAATTGGCTTTAATATTCGCAAGAACGAAAAAAAAATCCATGACTGATAATTTTTGAAGTTTTTTGGTGTGTAATACGTACTTTCATCCTAAAAAACTGATTAATATTAAACTTCTTTAAAAGGAATTTTTGAAATGTTATTAATCAATTTTCTTCTCTCATTGTACTCCACAGCAAACGTCGCTTCTGCATCTTCAAGTAAAATTAGATTTTTCATTTAAAATGGCTGTAGGCTGTCTTGAATCTTTATAGTAATTTTAAACAGTTTTAAAATTTAATCCAAATTAAGAAAATATTTCTTTTAGTTAAATTTATTTGAAAAGCCAGTAATTTTAAACATTTAAGAAAATTTTGTGGAAAAAAATCAAGTCTAAATTAAACATGTTTACTAAGAATGTATTTTTTATTTTAGTTGCATAAAAGTAAATCCAGTTGAGCAATATTTTTCTAAAAATAATTTCAGAAAATAGTTATATGTTGATTCGTTTCAGAACATTTACATGAACATTTTAATTTTTTGGCTTCATGCGTAGAAATTAATTTAAAACAAGTTTACAATTCGTTTTAACTGGTTTGGTTCTAGGCATTATTAACAGTATCAATTTTCCCATCGAATAATGTTTTATCTTAACAATTACTTTTGTTATTTTCTTTATTTAGTAATGGTATAATGCTTCTGTGCATTTCTTACTATGACTGTATTTATGTTTTAAAATCTCAGTATCTCCATTTACTGTAATTTTCGTATTTTAATATTTGTACTTTCAATTTTCTTAAATAAATATCATTAGAGGTAACATTTAATTCAATATTAAAAGAAATAAATTAAATCTTTGACATTAAAATGAGTAATTTAAGAAGATATGTTTGTCATAGATTGAATTATGTACTTAATAAGCAACGAGTTTTAGTTGTCTTTATTCTTTCTGAAAGCACATGAATTTTTCCGACGACGAATTTATTCAGAATACGTCACTAATAAACAACAATAAAAAAAATCGGCTTTAATATTGGCAAGAGCGAAAAAAATTTTTCTTGACTCAGAATTTTTGGAGATTTTTTTTTAGCGTTGCACGTGCTTTTATCTTGAAAAATTGATTTATTTTAAACTTCTTTAATAAGAATCTTTGAAATTTCATAATTAAATTTTCTTGCATTCATTGTGATCCGCAGTAAACTTCGCTGCTGCATCTTAAAAGAAAATTACATTTTTAATTTAAAATTGCTGTAGGCTGTCTTGAATCTTTATAGTATTTTTAAACAGTTTTAAAATTTAATGGAAATTAAGAAAATATTTCCTTTAGTTAAATTTATTTGAAAAGCCTGTAACTTTAAACATTTTGAAGAATTCTGTTAAAAAATCGTATTTAAGTTAAACCTGTTTGCTAAGAATATATTTTCAATTTAGTTCTATAAAAGTAAATCCAATTTAGTTTTGTTTCTCTAAAATTTATTTCAGAAAATAGTTACATGTTTTTTCTTTTCAGAAGATTAATAAGAAAGTTTTAGTTTTTGTGTTCATGCTTAGAAATTATATTAAAACAAATTTAGAATTCGTTTTAACTCGTACGGGTCTAGGCACTTTTAACAGTACAATTTTCTCATCGAATAATGATTTATGCTAACAATTACTTTTGTTACTTACTGCATTTAATAATGGTAGAATATGTCTGTGAATTTCTTACTATGACTGTATTTATGTTTTAATATCTCAGTATCTGCATTTACTGCAACTTTCTTTTTCTACTATTTGTACTTCTAATTTTATTATAGCAATATTATTAGATATAACATATAATTCATTATTAAAATAAATAAATTAAATCTTTGACATTTAAATATATAAAAGAAAAATATGTGTTCATCGTACACCAAAACATGTACTAAATAGCCAAAGAGATTTAGTTGTTCATAAATTTCTTTTTGAAAGTACATGGGTTTGTGCCGACGGATGCATTCAGAATACGTCACTAATATCCCCCTACCCCCCCTCCCATATAAAGAAAAAAATCGACTTTTGTATTCTAAAGAACGGAAAAAATCATGAATAATAATTTTTGAATTTGTCTTCTTTGCCTCGCACGGGCTTTTACTCTTAAAAGTTAATTTATTTTAAACTTCTTTAATAGGAATGTTTGAAACTTTATAATTCAATTTTCTTTTTCTCATTGTACTCCGCAATAAATTTCGCTGCTGTATCTTCAAAGAAAATTATATTTTTCATTTAAAATGGCTGCAGGCAGTCTTGAATTTTTATAGTATTTTTAAACATAATTTAAACACATAAACAGCATTTTTAAAATTTAATACAAATTAAGAAAAGATTTTACTTTAGTTAAATTTATTTGTAAAGCCTGTAATTTTAAACATTTTAGATAATTCTGGGGGGGTGGGATCCTATTTAATTTAAACATGTTTACTAACAATATGTTTTCAATTGAAATGCATAAAAGTAAACACAATTTAGCAATATTTCTGTAAAAATTATTTCAGAAAACTATTAAATGTTTTTCCTTATTACAAGATTTATATGAACGTTTTAATGTGTTGTCTTCAAGCTTAGAAATTAATTTAAAACAAGTATGCAATTCGTTTGAACACGTTCGGGTCTGGGCATTATTATCAGTACATTTCTCATTGAATAATGTTTTATCTTAACAAATACTTTTGTTACTTTCTGCATTTAGTAATGGTGGAGTATGTCTGTGCATTTCTTACACTGTAAAAAAAATTCTGCAAGGTTACTAAGAATTTTCTAGGAAACTGGGATGCCTAGAATTTTTCATGTAACCGCAACAGAAGAAAATCATGTAGAGTTACAAAAGTTGCTTTAGTTACTGTTACTAAATATTGTTTAGTAAACATACAAGCGATTTTTTAGTGAGTTTCCTAAAGAATCGTCAGTGAATTTACTAAATATTATTTAGTAAACATACTAACGATTGTTTAGTGCGTTTCCTAAAGAATCGTCTGTAAACTTACTAAATATTATTTAGTAAACTTACTAATGATTATTCAGGGAGTTTAGTAAGGAATTTTTTGTAAATTTACCAGTGATTATGTTGTATAAGCACTAACGATTTGTTAGGGAGTTTTCTAAAGATTTTTTTGTAAACTTACTACTAATTATTTAGTAAATTTACTAATGATTTGTATGGGTGGTTCTCATATTAGTTTTTGTAAATGTACTAAACATTATTTAGTAAGCTTACTAGCGATATTTTAGAGCGATAACTATATATATTTTGGTAAATTTACTGAGGATCATTTAGAAAACGTACTTACAAATTTTTAGGGCGTTTTCTAATGATTTTTAGTATTCTTACAAAACATTTTGTAGTATATTTATTGAGAATTTTGTTGTACATTTGCAAGGGGCTTTAAGGGACATTTACTATGGGTGTTTTATGCTTGCATCTTAAACCGTTTATGTACTTTATAAGAAAAGTAGCTTTAATAAGGTGCCGTTCGAAGCATTACCAAAATTATTTTAGTATTGTATTTAAGTCACGTTTTGTATTCTTGCATGAAAGCTCTTTGCAATATTACAAGTGTGAATTCAGTAAATTTGTTAATGCTTTTTTAGTATTGTATTTAAAATAGTTTATTTGCACTTACCAAAATGTATTTTTAACTGCACAATTTTTTGCAGTTTTATTATTAATGTTTAACAGCAGTATTCCGAAAAGATTTTACGTAATTGTTTTTTTACACTAATACTTAAATTAATTAGAGTTATTATAGTATTTTTTCAATATGAAGTTAAATTTTTACAGTTTTAAATATCCAGAGTGGAGTTTTCCTCATGTAGCAAAATATTTCAATGTAAAATAAGCAATATGGCCTAACATGTGTTTCAGTATTATAACAGCAATTGACATAAATGTTACGCATGATAAAACTTACTGAAGTTTCACTGTAGATATTTAAATAGGTGCAAAATCATTTTTTATTAAATGAACATTACAACAATAGCACTAAATGAGGAGATAACTTGAAGCAGATCTTACGGTCTTTAGTTAAACTAAAATAAGCAAATAAATACAATAATGCAAATGAAGTATAACAGATTTAAAATATGCCTAAAAGAAATATTATGATTTTAGATGAAACACAGTGCTTAATTTATACATATAAAGCACTGAGCCTCACCTAATCCAATACATGATTGGAAAATCTTTATATCATGAAAAAACATTCTCCGTTCATTTTATCGGAATATGCTTCTAAATTAGAATGCTAGGAGTGAAAATATAATAGTCTTGTATTTAAGGTGTTTTATTCAGTTCTATAGTCATATGAATTTCATTAACAAGTGTCTTCTGTTACATATTTTTGAAACACTACACAATAACTAATTCAATGGTTCAAAACAGATAAGAGATCTGCAAAGAATTTAATGTCTTTATCTGAAGTCACATTTAAGAATTTGTTTAAACCTTATTCTTATTTCAGGTGATATACCGTACAATTCTTACTACTTACTAGAATCTTTTTCCCTTCAATTTTTTTATTGTCTTTTTTCTCGACTTATTCCTCACAAATTTCTTTCACCACCTACGTTTAATACATTATGCATTTTTTAATACTTTATTTGCTTGAGAGTTTTTTTAATTAAAATATTAAAGAGGAAAAAATTAATTATTGACAGGATCACAAATTTAAAACTCTAAACTGGCTTAAAGATCCGGAAGAATGGGTCGAACATGTATGAATTTAGTAGAGTTCTTCTGTGGTTAATATTGCTCTGGAATTAGAATCTTTAATTCAAATAGTTACATATAGGAGAGATAATATACACATCTTAACATATGTGCACAAAAATACATCTTTGACCTATCAATTGTGATTGTGGGCAGGTTTTGCACTTTTTAATGTTTATCAGTATGTTATAATCAGAGTTTACTAAGCAATCTTTCTAAAAGTAGAAAACTAGAATGGAAACAAAAAGAAATACATATTGATTTGGAAAATATTATGAGCTGTCGTGTTTGATATAAATGTAACATGGATATCTGTACTACTAATAAATGCAATATGATTAAATAATAAAATACAATGAAATATGAATAAATTTTATTAAATAACTATTTAATTAATTACAAAAAAAATTAATGTGACTCACATTTTGTTAATATTACATAATAAGTACAAATGCCTATGAATTGCATACTTTTTAAAGATTATTTTTGGAGATAATATCAGAAAATGAATTTAAACATGTCTTGCAATTGGAAAATTTCAGGGCTGCAGAATGAGGTTCGCAAGATTTTTCTCAGTCATAATGGTGCTTCTTTTCCCTCTACTTCCGTCGTCAAGGAGGTTCGCATTGTTTTTTAAATTGAACTTCAGTTTCTTCCTGCATCTAAAATGATAAGTTAGATGCTAACATAAAAAAGAAAGAAAAATTTAGTAAAATTTATAATGAATATAATATTATAGAAAAGCCAATATTCATCTTCGTATTGAATAATTGAATATTACAACTATTTAAAAATTAACTAGATGAAGAAAAACCATGCTTTCTAAATTCAAACTCATGATCGGCAATTTGGAAGAGTTAAAGTCGCATACGCAGTCATAGGATTTTCTCATCTGAGGTTTTTCCATTTACTGACATAGCATCAATAAATCGTAAATTGCTCTCATTCTTCATTACTAATTTCATCTAAAATGAACTCGTGAAACCATATTGAAAAGGTCTTTTTTATAAAGGCTTGGCATTCTTGTAACTTATGAAATAAAAATACAAAAATCCACTGATAGGTGGAATTGTAACACAAAAAATATTGAATATGCTTTATAAATGCTAAATATATATCAATAAATCTGCTCAACTGTTATAGAATTTTACGCTTCGCGAATTCGAAAGTATACGTAAATAATACTTGAAAATGGAGTCTTTTTACTTGTTTATTTTGGACAACACACACACTAAACACAACTACAAAACACTTAAACATAAAAATATAAATTTTACATGAATAATAAGCGAGAGTTTTATTTCTCTCGTCGAGAAAATCCTTCGAGAACATCTGGTCTTTAGAACATGATTTACGTAACACAACTCTCTCGGGCCCACGGCGGCGCCGAGAAACCAATCACGTGACTGGATAGCAGGTGCTACGATTCGTAACACTGCCCACCCATGAACATATGGATGTTCATCACAAATTATGTATCAATTTAATACAACATGAATATAAATATGGAATATTATACATACTTCAAGGACAAAACTTCAACTAAATACAACAAAACTTCAACTAAAATAAGAAAAAAAAAACAAGATTAGTATATACAAGTTAATCAGTTCAAATTTCCATGTGATACAATAACTGTACTGGTCGTCTGAGAATAGATTTCTCAGTTTTTACCTTGCAGGCCCTCACCTTGCCGTCTCTTCCAGGAAATAATTCAATAATTTTTCCTAGACTCCAGAAATTTCTGGGTAATTTATCATCTTTGATTAATACTATGTCATTCAATTTAAATTGAGGAAAATTAGTTTTGTTCGAACTTAAATGAGCTGACCTCAAATTTAACAAGTATTCCCCTTTCCATCTAGTCCAAAACAAGCGCATTAATTTCTCACGATAGTTAAAAGATTTAATTAATTCTTTCCTGGAAGAGATATTCGATTCAAGATGAAGGCGAACTGGTGGCAGAGAAGAAATTCTTCTCCCAATTAGGAAATGAGCAGGCGTTAATGGTAGGGGGTCTTGACCTTCTGGCGAGGCATATGTTAAAGGTCGAGAATTGACCATTCCTTCAATTTCAACTAAAACAGTATGTAGTTCATCAACAGTTAGCGATGATTTCCCGAGTGTCTTTCTTAAAGCAGTTTTTATAGTTCTAACCATTCGCTCGTAAAATCCCCCCCACCACGCTGCTCGTTCAATGATATATTTCCACTGTATGTGATGAGAAGCAAAATAGTCTTGCACATCTGGATGAGTCATAATCCGCCAAAGGTTTTTCAAGTCATTGTCCGCACGTTTAAAGGTCTTGGCGTTGTCCGAATATACTACAGATGGTAATCCTCGCCGAGAAACAAACCTACGAAAGCCTAGTAAAAATGTTTGTGTCGACAAGCTGCCGACAAGCTCCAAGTGGACATTTCTAGTAACTGCACATGTAATCAATAAAATGTATTGTTTGTTATCACAGTCTTTTACGTATAATGGCCCTGCAAAATCACATCCTATCACACTAAATGGACTGTTCTGTTCTACTCGATCATTAGGCAATGGCGCTACCGTCTGATCGCCTGGAGTTGAAGAAAATCTTTTGCAAATAATGCAATTTTTAAGCACAGCTCTCACAGATTGTCTAGCCTTTAATAACCAGAATCTTTCTCTAATCTGCACAAGTGTATGGGCAACAGCAGAATGAAAAACTCTGTAGTGGGCATCCCAAATTATAAGTTCTGAAAGTTTGGTTTTTGACGGAAGAATTATTGGATGTTTCTCATCCATCGAATAATTTGCGTTATGGAGTCGTCCTAAAACTCGCAAAACTCCATCTGAATCGAGGTAAGGGTTCAATGAAAGCAATCTAGAGTCTCTAGGAAGTGGCTTGGAATTTTTCAGGCTTAAGATTTCTTTTTCGAAAATTTCAGCTTGACAATTTTTTATCCAGAAGATTTCGGCTTCTCGGATTTCCTCCGCCGAAAGTGTACGTATTGGTTCACGATTTTTCTTTAGTAATCTGATAAAACGAAATACATAGGCTGTTACACGCAATAATTTTCTCAAGCTACTAAATTTTTGTATATCAATTAAATTCTCCTTGGCAATAATTGTATTAACAACAATATTACTTCTAGCTTCAATTTCAGGATTGACTGATTTTAATTTTAAATTATCGTCCTTAGGCCAAAATTTTTCAGATTTACCGAGCCATTCCGGCCCGTACCACCACTGATTGGAGTTTATTAACTCTTTCGCTGACAGTCCCCTAGTTAGCATGTCAGCAGGATTATCCCTGCTATTTACATGCAGCCAAGAACTAGGGTCGCTTAAGTCCTGAATTTGCATCACTCTGTTAGCCACAAACGGCTTCCATTTGGATGCCACTCCTTTGATCCAATGTAGTACTATAGTCGAGTCTGACCACAGTACTATTTTATCTAGATTCGTGAAAATGAGTTTAAGGTGACTAGCTATTCTAGCAGCTATTAGAGCCCCTAAAAGCTCTAAGCGTGGTAGTGTTATTTTTCTCAATGGGGCTACTCTAGCCTTAGACATAACAAAACATGTCCTATAATTTTCTTCGGATGTTTGAAACCGGAAGTAGGCTACCGCTCCATAGGACTTCAAGGAAGCATCGGAAAAAATGTGTAGTTCTACTTTGTCGTGCACTTCACTCGAGTGATAATAATATCTGGGTATTTTTAATTGGTCTAGCAATTCGATTTCCTGATACCATGTTCTGTATTTAATTTGAAATTCTTCGTTAAATTCATCGTCCCAGTCTAGCCCACTCTGCCATAATTCTTGAAGGAAAATTTTTACCCTTATCAAAAAAGGTGACATAAATCCAACTGGATCAAATATTTTAGCGGCAGTCTGGAGAACATGCCTTTTGGTGAATTCCAAGTTGTCACCTATTGACACTAAAGATGCCAAATCTATAGCCAAAAAATCCCCTTCAACATTCCAATTTAACCCCAATACCTTTGATTCGGCGCAGTTTTCATTAATCTCTATAACCGGGTTACCATTCCAAGCTTCTTTTAATTCTGGAGAATTAGTAACGAACTTTCGCAATTGCATATTGGCATCTTTAAATATAGAAACTGCAGTAGTTGTTAGTTGCATAGCCTGCTCGACTGTAGATGATCCGTAAATTAAATCATCTACGTACAAATATTTATTAATCATTTCATAGGCGGCGGGTTCCGTATCCTTATAATTACCAATATGCTTTTTAATTGTAGAGGCTAAAACATAGGGAGAGCTGGTGACGCCGAAACAATGACGATTAAAGTGATACAAAACACTGTGTTTATTTATGTCGCAGTCATCGAAATACAAAAAACATAGATAATTTCTATCATTTTCTGATACCTGAATTTGTAGAAAGGCCCTAGCAATATCCCCCGTGAAAGCAATTTTAAACTGTCTGAAATTTAATATCACATCTATGAGATTAGGATTCAAATTTTGCCCCGCAAAAAGACATTGATTTAAACTTTTCTCCCCCATTTCCCGACTGCTCGCGTCAAAAACAATCCTTGTTTTTGTTGTAGAAGAACTTGGCCTAGAAACAGCAGAGTGTGGCATCACGAAATTGACAGAACAATTATCACTACATTTTTCAATAATTCCCTCGCTTAATTGCTCCTTCATAATTTCATTATATTTTAAAAACAAAGATTTATCATTCTTTAACCTTTTCGCCAAACCTGCGAAACGCCTTTCTGCTACCTCGTAATTATTAGACAAATTTTGTTTATCTAATTCGCTACGCCATAACAAGGGGGTCATATATCTATCATTTTTAAAAATGATTTCTTTCTGGAATTGATTAATGACCTCATAAGTCTCCTCTTGCATTTGATCATTTGAATCGACTAAAAAAGACTCAATTTGCCATAAATTTCTAAGATCATTTTCTGAAGGGAAACAAATTACATTCATACAGGAAGTTGGCTGCGAATTATTACTATTAACTTGACCGACAATGGTTTTGCCAAATATTGTTGGCTGCATAAATAAATTATGATTAATTTTTTCGATATTACCTATTATAGTTTTGAACAGATAGTCCGCACCTAGCAAGATCTGGACCGGTTTCGAATGAATAAATGTATCGGCCAATTCATGTTTATCTAATCGTAATTTATCTATTAACTTATAATCAACCGAAGTCATTATCTTAGTACCGCTAATTATTTCAGAAACCAGCGCTTTTACAGTTATTTTTTCATAAGGATGATGGCAACTAATAATAGTTAAATTTACTACATTAAACTCCTTTTCTATGGCATCGCGATTTGCAAATGTATAAACCAAAAGCGTTTCCTTGGCAACAGATTTTAATTTCAACGCCAAGGCTAAACTTTTTGTAATGAATGTTCTAGAGGATGCCGAATCATATAAGAGTCTCGTGCATAATTTATTACCAGTACCCTGCACTCGTACACAGGCGGTTTGCAATAATGTTGCGTACTTTTCGGGAGAATTATTAGTTTTAATTACATATGAAAATACGGGTTGACTTTCTTCATTTTTAGAATCATCGGCTTTTACTGAGCTTTCATCGTGACGCGCTTTTGTCGATTTTTTTGTCGGGCAAAATAAATAATTATGCTGGTAACTTTTACACAATTCACAAGGAGGTATTTTTACCTTACACAAGGATATTACGTGCGATTTCAAGAAGCAACGATAGCATCTTCCATCTTTTTTCAATTTATACCTTTTTTGTTCATCGGTAATTTCATTACACTTTAAGCTTAAATGATTCGCGTTACAAAATATGCAAACATTTTTTACAACAGTATTAAGCGCGATTGAAGAGGGAACATTTGGTTTAGTTCTAAAATTCCTTTTTTCATATCGTGCTACTTCCTGATTTTTTAAGGAAATCCCTGACACTGCATTTGCTGCTTCCCGCGATTCTATTTCAAATTTTATGAATTTCATCAATTCATTTACGTCACCAGCTTTTTCCGCATTTTTCTTTCTCTGATATTCTACAACTAAATTATGGGGTATCTGTTTTAAAATTATCGGTATCAATAAATATCCGAAATTGTCCGACGCGACCCCGATAGCTTGTAAATTACGAATGCTTACTTCGCATTCGTCATATAAATCTCGTAATGACTTAATATTCGTGCTCGACCTAACCGGTTCTAGTTCTAATAATTTGTTTATAAACCCGCTTATCAAAATTTCTGGTTTACCATAACGATTCTGCAGCAAGTCTAAAGACTGCTGGTAATTCGCCTCGGTCAGGGCTAGACCGGAAATTGATTTAAGTGCTTCACCTGACAAAAAGGATTTTAAATAAATAAGTTTATCCACCTTGGATAAATTTTCATTAGCATCAATGCTGCTTTTAAAACTATTCATAAATTCCAAAAACATATTCGGATCCCCTTTAAACGTCGGGATGTTTATTTTTGGTAAATTTATTGTTGTTGGTCTAGCATTAAAATAGGGAGTTGTACTCGCGTTAAATAAAGAACTAGTATCAGGTTTATCCGAATCAATTTTAAATTTCTTCAAATTCAATTTAATTTTAAATTTTGTTTCATTTATTCCATCGTCATATTCAATAGATGACTGAATATCGTTCTCGAAAATTGTTCCATCCGATAATAATTCCTGAACCTGATTATTAACAGTTTTTAATTCGTTTTGTTTATCATTAATATTAGTTAAATATTCTGTTAACTGCTCAAAATGACTTTTATCATTAAAATCGATACTTTCTATATAAGCCTCAATTTTTGTAATAAATTTGGTTATTGCGGTTTTTAATACCTTTCTTTTACTTTTAATTTTTTCAAGATCCATAATAGTGAAAATATAGATCAAAAGAATAAATCAAAATAATTTTACAATACCTTTTCTATCCGCGATGTGAAGACGCAATGTATTATTCCGATAAATTCAGACCGAGAAATCCAAGAGCGGCAGCACAAATCACAGTCTTGAAATTTATAAGCACATTCTTGATTTTCTTAAAGGAGTCACTGACACTTATAAAAGTCTTAAATTCGAAAGTCTTGAAGTCATTAACACAATCACTTCCCGGGTTGAAATGTGGCACCATATAGAATTTTACGCTTCGCGAATTCGAAAGTATACGTAAATAATACTTGAAAATGGAGTCTTTTTACTTGTTTATTTTGGACAACACACACACTAAACACAACTACAAAACACTTAAACATAAAAATATAAATTTTACATGAATAATAAGCGAGAGTTTTATTTCTCTCGTCGAGAAAATCCTTCGAGAACATCTGGTCTTTAGAACATGATTTACGTAACACAACTCTCTCGGGCCCACGGCGGCGCCGAGAAACCAATCACGTGACTGGATAGCAGGTGCTACGATTCGTAACAACTGTTTTTAAAATGATGTCCTAAAGGTATCCATAATGTTGACGTTGTGGATTCAAAAATCTTCAGCATTGTATGCTGTCATTGTCCTTTGACGGCATGTCTTTTAAGTAAATAATGCTGAAACACAATCCGCCTTCTTACCCAATAAATAATGCCAATAGGCATGGATTGCAATACAAAAGCTTAACCTTCGAATATATGCAACTGCCATCATTTGACAGGCCCATTTATTAGTATGTTTGGGTACTTACAATTTTTGTTATTATAGAGGAAATCGGGGTGGGGTGCGACACTTTTTATAAAACTTAGAAAATCAACTTTGTTTAACTTCAAAACAAAAATTTCAGTTTATAGATTGCAAGGTGAAACACCTTTTAATGTTCTTGAACAATATAGAAACAAAGCATGCAAAACGTATTTTATAATTAAGGAAATTGAAAGTTTCAAAATCTGCCCCATAACTCATTACTAACAGAGATATATCGAATTGCAATAAAATAAAGCTATAAGGCACAACTAATCAAGTGTCGGCTAGATATATAATCTAATAAAGACTGTAGAATGCTATAATGTATGTGGCACAATTCCAGGATCTTCATAACGTAAATGGAAATTCGGGATTGTTAGTCATAGATAACATTAAAAAATATCAATTCAAATTATTTACATTTTGAAGTAAATGAATATATTATCAATGTTATAATTAATATATTACCCTCTAAATATATTTGCATGTTAGGAATTTACATTCATCTCATTAAAAAAACGAAAGACATATCCCATTCCCCCTTTTACTGGCATGTCCCATTCCTCCCCACTTTCTTTTTTCGTGTGAAAGTTATTATGTAAACAAAAGTGCTGCTTTTAGACTTGTTTTAAATAACTAATAATATACAGTATAATGTTCCATAAGTAATGAAACTATTATACCGATGAATAACAAATCATTAATATACAGAAAGCATAAAAAGTAAATTTACTTTTAATTCTTGAAATAATCTTTTATACAATTGTAAGCTTATAAAGACCAACAATATTTTTTCAACTAAAGATTTGGGTACCATTGCTTCATCTAGCGTACGATTGATGAAATGTTTAGAATGATACATAAAGAGAAAAACCTACTGTCCCATTCCTCCTACTATCTCACACCACTCTCCCCTATGTATTAACATTTTGTAAAAATTACGTAAAACCATATTAAATACCACTTATATTTACATGTATAAAAATTATTAATCGAATTTTAACAAAATTATTAATTGAATTTTAACTCTCAAATACACTGGCGAAGGCAGATCACTTCACGCCACAAGGAAACGATGTTTATTTACTAAATGTAGTTTTCTTCATCATAAATTTAACTAAACTTATGTATTTGAACATCTTTTTAGAGCACCTCAATAGACCATACTTGCATTATCTACGAAAATTTCGAAAAATTCCGACAATTAGAAATATTTTTTTACAAAATAAAAAGTGTGAAAATTTTGACAAAATTTGTTAAAACCTGAGAGTTTTATCGCGGTAATAATCTTACCAGCCCTTTTCCACTAAATATCAATATTTTTTCACCCACTCTACATATCTTATTGTTAACAAAAAAAAATTCGAAGAGTTTGGGTGATAATGTCAAGTTTTTTAAGATTGTAAAATACAGGAAGTACTTTGTACACAACTCCTAATCCCACAACTTTCTTCTATCTCATACATCATACTATTTCAAAATTCGTCAACGTACCAAAATTAAAAGGCAATCCATGCCCTTCATGGGGATTCTAACGATATGAAATTCCGTGCATTAGTTCTTAAGATATGAATATCGGTAATATCTCATAAGAAATGCACCATAAAAGCGCTTCTTGTTTAGTGATCTAAACCGAAACCTGCAACGGTAACACTATATTAGCATGTGTCAACATGTAACTGAATCTGAAGTTCGATGAAAATACTTGCGTTAGTTCTTAAGATTGAAATTTGCGGAAATTATGCAGATCCCCCCTCCCCTCTATTGTGCAAATTATGAAAAATGCAACACAGCAGCGCCATATGCTGGACGATTTACGCCAAAATATAAAAAAACACAAATTATATTAAGAACAAATTAAATCTGAAAGTTGATGAAAATTCGTCCATCAAGCATTCAGATAGAGTTGTTGCAAAAATCTTAAAAAATGTAGAACAGAAGCACCATTTATTGAGCGATTTACGCCAAAAAATAATCGGAATCAATTTATAACAAGGACTATCTGAATATATTTTTTTTATGAAAAGCTGTGCATTAGTTCTTGAGACAGAGCGCCCACAAAATTTAGGTCGCATACATACAGCCATTTTGTAAAAACAAGTTTTTTGATATATCTGACCCTAAAACGTGTAAATCTGTTGAAAACTAGAATTTACATTAAAAATTAATCATCGCCATTTTATATCAGAGACAGACTGGACATAATCTCTACATTAAACATATATATTTTAAATATTAAATTCTGCACATTAGTTCTTGTGACAGAGTACCCACGAAATGTGTGTCACATGCAAATAGAGGCACAGACTCACATTTCGTAAAAACGAGATTTCTGGCCTCTAAAACGTCTAAATATGTCAAAACTTTTTACGAATCCTATACTTTCTTTTCGTAAAATAGAAGAAATAAGAAATACAAAAAATATCTTTGAAAAAATTTATTGTTAATTATAATAATATAGACAATTAATATGTTAAATATTAATTGTCTCTATCTTTTTCTGTGTATTTTACTGTACAATTCATAATACGTACATTTTAAATAAATACGTACACTTGATTTTATGCAATATAATTATAGTTGCATAGCCCCTTACTGATTGTCTAAGGTTTTAAAAACAATTTTGAAGCATGAAATATTTTTTAATTATTCCGTATCGCGTAGAGCTCGATTACGAAAGGGGCTGTGCGAATATAATTTTATCAACTTTTTTTTGATTTTGTACCCCTTCCCCCCTTCCTATTCGTATGTTATTAACCCTTGAACCCCCCCTATCCGTTAATGATTTCGTTATCAAAGTAGAAAATTTTGATTTCTATAATTTATTTTGCTCGAAAAGACATACAAAACATGTTTCATTTATTTTTCGCATACTTTTTTGATTCAAATGATGAGAAGTTAATAAAATATTTTTCATATGAAAAAAAATTTATATCACATAACAATTAAAAGAAATACTTTTTAAATGAATCTTATGATACCTTTTTGTTACATAATGCATTCAACAATAATAAAGAATTATTGTACTTGCACCAAACAGTGAGGGGTGGGGAGCAGATAGAAATTCATATCAACAAAACGAAGACACCATTCTTTCTCTTTTTCTTTATCTATTAGTAAACTTAAGCTTCATTTCAAATACACTTTACATATGGTTTTTCGAATTGTGATTATATATGCATACATATATGAAGAAAAATAAGAATTTTAAACGTTAGAGTACTATATTTTAGAGTTTAATAATTTTATAATAATTTAGCTATTTTAATAACTTTGTATTTAAAAAATAGATAACAGACTATAAAAATAACGTACTATTTTGTACGGAAGACCATGTTACAAATAAAAAGAGAAACAATTGATTATCAGAAATTGTATTTATATCAAAAGCAAACCTCCTCCCTCCTAAAATGATAACATTATATTTGCACAGCCCCTAATATTAATTTGTTCTTAAAACAACATAAAAAGTTCATCCTTTTTAATGGCTAATTTTACATAAAAATAAAAACTTCCTCTATGAATAATTAAAATATTATAAATAAAACAGTTTTAACAGACATGCAATTGAACTACTCACTTAAAGCTGTCAAATTATCGGAATATAAAAGAAATTATGGGAGAAACAATTTTCAGAAACGATTTTATAATTAAAGAAATTGTAACAAAGAGAGAAAAAAAGAGTGAAAAAAATTGGAATTGTCACATTTCTTCCTTTGCTGGTAGGTCCCATTCCTCCCTGTATTCTATGTTAAACTTCTTGTATCGACATAAATGCTGCTTTTAGAAATAGTTGAAATTATGGATGATATACAGCATAATGTTCTATAAATAGAGAAACAATTACACATATACATAAACAAGTCATTAATATGCCGAAAGCATAAAAATATATAAAGCAAATTCAAATTTGTTCTATATACTATAAATATTCTTTTCCTTTATACTATTGCAAGCTTATGTAAATCAGCTATTTTATTCAACTGAATGTTGGAGATGCTTTTGCTTAATGGAATACGTGACTGATGAAATGTTTATTAATGGAATATAAAGAGAAAAATGTACTGTCCCATTCCACCCCACTCTCCCTTATTAAGTAACAAAATCATGGGTTAAGGGATTTAGGGAAAATTTCATGTGTTTAACTTCTATCATAATAAAGTAACAAATACAGCAAGAAGAAAAATAGACATTTAAAGATTTTTAATTCAACGAGCAAGAATGGAGACAAAGATAACCATATTTTCTTTTTTTTATTGAAGGGAGTGAGGGGGATATTTTAAACGACTAATAATATAACTTATTGAAGACTTACAATTAGCGAAAAAAATGAAAAATAATTAGGGTGAAAGACTAAATTTTGTATGCTTGTAAGGCGAGGGGGGGGGATGATGATGATTTGGATTTTATGAATATGACCTGTTATTTATTCTTATAATAAAGCAACGGATCAGGATTTTTTTTAAAGAATGGCGTAAGATTTTAAACTTTATATTTTGAGGGGGAAAGAAAATAGAGATTTATCTTTCTTTTTAGAAAGGGGGGTATTAGACGACCTATTTACATTAATAAAAATTTACAAATAAGTAAAGTACTAATAGCCCAGTGATTATTTGGTAGAATTCGATATTAAGGGGAAATAAGAAATTGGTTTAATCTCTTCAGTTTAGACCTACAATGAATATATTAAGTTTTCTCTTCATACTAGGGAAGCATTAGAAATATATTATATGTACAGTTAAATACCATTATAATATCTCAAAAGAACTAACTACCAAAACATTGTCAATATAGGTGTTGAAAAACTTAAAATTCCGAGTAAAATGAACACTTACATTTAATATTTATGCTGAACATTAATGCCACAATTCTATTTCAAAGTTTAACCGCAGTGGTCAGGAGGTTTAACTTAAAATTAATTAGGGAATAGCTTGAAATTAATGTAAAACTTAATTTACTGACTTTTTACCCACGTACTAGATGAACGTTAGAAAATATGTACATATAGTGAAAATATACTTTTCGAAAAATTATCTTAACAATATTCCAAAATAACTAATTCTATAGAAACCATTGTGAATACAAATGTCTTAGAGTTTAAAATTCACAATAAAATTATCATATTTTTGTCGCAATCCTATTTCAAAAATTTATCTTAATCGCTAATCCAAAGCTCTGAACTAGGAGAGATCAAGTTATCTATCCTCTCCGTCTCCATTTGTTACATATGTGTACATTTTTTAAATTGTTGAGGCCTTCACAATGTTTTTTGTAACTATGTTAGGATTTTATTTTGCATATTTTGAGAATTATAATTTAGTAGTTATTGAGAAAGTGGTGCATGAATGATAGCTGTTTTACATTTCATTTCGCTACTGACACCGTTAATTAAACCATTGGTTTAAGTGAAAGATTTTTTATTTAAAGACTAATTTTTTTCAATATTCCTAACGTTTTAAACTTTTATGAATTTAAATGAAGTTTCTTGTATACTAATCGAAAATCCTTTTATTAGAAAGATCTTTGCCCTTTACACAAAATATGGAAGTTTAAAATCGCGCTATTGATTGACCTTGAACTTCTCTAGGGGAAAGTCTTATGCACACTCATTTGTTCGCTTTACCCCCCTCCTCCTCCCATCCTTGCACTTTATTTTCAATTTCCTTAATTCTAATAGATGCGCACTATTGTTCACTTTATATACATCATATTAATTGCTATACACATTTCATACTAGAAATAATAAAATGTTTCCCATCATTTACAAATCACTTTTGAAATATTCTAAAAATTATGAAAATATGTACTTTTTAAACTAATTTGTTCGTAGCGGCAAAATCTCACCTAGAAAAAGGAAGAAACATACTACATAAATTTCTAATCTATATCGATGGGATTAAAACAATTTGCTGATTTCGCGCAATTAAATCAGACTTCAGCTTGTCTTTCCTACCCCACCACTGGGCTAAACCCGCAATCAAGAGGTTATGCCACAGTTCTCAAAATATCCATCCTAAATAATGTACAAATAACTAAAAATTACATGTACATAATAATAACAAGCATTGTGAACTGATAACCTTTTTTTTAACAGTTCAAGCTCTTGTTTAGCGATTTAGGCAATACTTTGAAGTAAAATTGTGAAAATTCAACAAAAATGTTAAATATTGGTATGTGTTCAATTTATTCAGAATTTTAAGTTCTACAACATTTGCATTGACAATGTTTTTGATGAGTTTAGTTTTTTTAGTTTATTTTTATTGTAATTAATAAAAACGTGTTTCTCAATTATAAATTTGTACATATTTTTTTAAAGCACACCTAACAAGAGTGGGAAAACTTAATACATTCTTCCCCCCCCCCCTAGACCTAAACTAATGAAATTAAATAATTTCCAGCTTTCTCTAACTAATTCAGAGTTCGGCTTTTTCCTCTTTTATTCTACCACTGGGCAAGATAGAGTTTTAAAGACTTACTATGTGTTCTTTAAGTTAAAAAAGAGATGGGGGAGGAACAAGAAAATGACATTTTTGGATTGGAAAAAAAGTCTTGATAATTTATTATGACAATAAAGCATAGAGCACAGATTGTATTTTATTTTATGTTATTTCAAATAAGGCAGTTTTAAAGAGTTTTTAAATTTTGAGTACTGTTACTGTGTGAAGAAAATTCGGAAGCAAAATTTTAAGGGTGAAATTCATATCAAGTTATAATGAAATGAATGTGATGTAATGAATGGTTAATGCATTTTATTCACTAAGAAACATATAGTAACAAAAAAAATTTTTAAGAAAGTTTTAAACACTTTAAATTTTAGTATTGTGGAAATGAGGGCAAAAAAGTAAAGTGAAATTTCAGAAAAAAGAGCAGGCAAATTTAATTCATTACATAAAACAATTGAGATTTCGTACTTTTAATAAACTCAGACGCAAAGAATAGTTATTTGACCAAAATATAAATATGTAATTAACAGAAAATAATAGGAATATTAGCTTGCTAATAACTAAAAATCAAATAGTCTTTTTTGAGTCTTTGATTTTTACTTATTAATCAAGTAGAATGGAAATATAATTCAACTCATAAAGGATAAAAATTTACTTACTCAGTAACTGGAAATGTTTATCAGTTTCCGGATTCAAAATGGATGCATTTCACGCCTCTGTGGTTGCGTCAATAGTCATTACATCACAACTAAAGCCCTTTCTGATTGGCTAACAGGTGAAACTAAGATATTTAATGTATTTGTACTATGCGAGTGGTAAATATTATACCCAGTTACAGATTAAATTTTAGTAAACATGCAGATTTCTGGAGCTTTACAAAAACTAGTTTTGTAGGTTTCCAGATTTTTTTTTTTTACTGTGTACTTCGACTTTATTTATGTTCTAAAACCTCAGCATCTCCATTTACAGTAATTTTCATATTTTAATATTTGTATTTTCAATTTTATTAAATAAATATCTTAGAGATAACTTTTAACTCAATATTAAACGAAATAAATTAAAACATTGACATTAAAATATGTAAATTAAAAAGATATCTTTATCGTAGAGTGAAACATGTGATTAAAAAGCAACGAGTTTTATTCGTTTTAAAACTTCTATCTGAAAGTACATGAGTTTTTCCGACGACGGATGCTTTCAAAATACGTCACTACTAAGCAAAAAAAAATCTTTATATACGGCTTTAATATTCGCAAAAGCGAAACAAAATTTCGTGACTGATAATTTTTTAATATATTTGTTTGCGTTTCACATGCTTTTATCCTGAAAAATTGATTTCTTTTTAACTTCTTTAAGATGAATCTTCGAAATCTCATAATTCAGTTTTCTTTTCCTTCATTGTACTCCGCAATAAACTTCGCTGCTGCATCTTAAAAGAAAATTACAATTTTTAATTTAAAATTGCTGTAGGCTGTCTTGTATATTTATAGCATTTTTAAACAGTTTTAAAATTTAATGGAAATTAAGAAAATATTTTCTTTAGTTAAATATATTTGAAAAGCCTGTAATTTTAAACATTTCAGATAATTCTGTGGAAAAAATTGAATTTAAATTAAACATGTTTACTAAGAATATATTTTCAATTTGCTGGCATAGAAGCAAATCCAATTTAGTAATATTTCTCTAAAAATTATTTCACAAAATAGTTAAATGTTTTTTTTTTTTCTTTTCAGAAGTTTTATATGAACATTTTAACATTTTGTGTTCATGCGCAAAAATGAATTTAGAACAAGTTTAAAATTCATTTCAAATCGTTCGGGGTCTGGGTAATAGTAACAGTCAGTCAGTATATGTTTTCTCATCGAATAAAGTTTTATCTTAACAATTACATTTGTTACTTTCCCCTTGTAGCATGCATGGTCACAGTGATGTCACAATGACACCACTGTGAGTCACTTTGGTCACATCACATCTGTGACCAAAATGCCACCACTCAGTGACGTCACGTTGTGACTGAGATGTGACTTTCTTAAAATTTTTAAAAAAATTACAAATATTCTTCAAAACATATTATTTACTTTAAAAAACATGTTTTTGCCAATTTAAATATTGTCGCTTTTGTCACAGTTTCGTCACAATGTTAATGTCAAAGTAATCACAAATGACACATTTTTCACAAATTAGTCCCACCGTGACTTCACAAAGTGGTCACAATGTGACGTCACAAAAGAGCTCTAAAACTACCATAACGACTTCACATTTTAGTCTCTGTGACTTCACATTGACGTCACGTGACGTCACGTCGAAAATTGATGTTTACAAAGTCACAATGTGACTTCACAATGACATCGCAGTGACGTCACCATGTCTTACGGGTCTTTATTTATTAATAGTAGAACATGTCTGTGCATTTATTATTATGACTTCATTTATGTTTTTAAATCTCTGTATTTATCTCTGTGTATATCTTAAATTTTTACTATAATTTTCTTATTTTAATATTTTTACTTTCAATTTTTTTAAGTAAATATCATTAGAGGTAACTTTCAGTTCAATATTAAAAGAAATAATGGTACTTCTAGATTGTCCCGTCGACTAAAAATCTATCGCCAAACTATAAGATTAAATGCCAATAATGAATGATCGTGAATGTCACATTCAATACGATACACGTTTTTAAAATGCCATTAAGTGATTTTTATTTCGACTTTTTATCTATATTTTTATTAATATCTACTAATTATTTATCTTTTTCGTTATTTAAAATAAAAATTATGTCAATATGTATAGTTTGTCAATGAATTTGGCAATTTGTATAATTTGGCGAAATTGGTCTACGGGATAACCTAGTAGTACCGAAATAAATTTTTGGCATTAAAATATATAAATTAAGAAGATATCTTTATTGTAGACTAAAACATGTTTTTAATAAGCTACGAGTTTTAGTCGTTTTTAATTTTTTTTCTAAAAGGACATGAGTTTGAGCCGAAGGATGCATTCAAAATGCATCGTTAATAAGCAAAGAAATAGGCTTTAATATTCGCAAGAACGAAACAAAAATCGTGATTGATAATTTTTGAAGACTTGTCTTTTGTGCCACACAAACTTTTATCCTACAAAGTTGATTTACTTTAAACTTCTTTAATAAGAATTTTTGAAATTTTATAATTCTGTTTTCTTGTCCTTATTGTAATTACAGTAAAGGTCTTTGCTGCATCCTCAAAGAAAACTACATTTTTCATTTAAAATTGCTGCAGGCTGTCTTGAATCTTTATAGTTTTTTAAAAATAGTCTTAAAATTTAATTCAAATATAAAAATCATTTTACTTAAGTTAAATTTATTTGTAAAACCTGTAATTTTAAACATTTAAGAGAATTTTGTGAAAAAAAATCGTATTTAAATTAAATGTGTTTGCTAAGAATATATTTTCAATTTAGGTGTATAAAAGTAAATCCAATTTAGCAATATTTCTCTAAAAATTATTTCAGAAAATAGTTAAATGATTTTTCTTTTCAGAAGGTTTATATGAACATTTTAATTTTTTGTCTTCATGCGTAGAAATTAATTTAAAAGAAGTTTTTAATACATGTTTTTTCATTGAATAATGTTTTATCTCAATAATTAATTTTGTTACTTTCCGCATTTAGTAATGGTAGAATATGTCTGTGCATTTCTTACTTCGACCTTATTTATGTTTTAAAATCTCAGTATCTCCATTTACCTTTACTTTCTTATTTTAATATTTGTACTTTCAATTTTATTAAATAAACATCATTAGAGCTAACTTCTAATTCAATATTAAAAGTTAGAGGTTCCATTACATTAAGTGTCGGGGATGTGGGGCTCTGGTCCCAGACTCCTCGAGAAATTGTTCGTAGTCGTTAAAAGAAATAAATCAAATGTTTGACATTAAAATATATTATTAAGAAGATATGTTTATCGTAGACTGAAATATCTACTTAATAACCAGTCAGGTTTAGTTGTTTTTAAACTTCTTTCTGAAAGTAAAGAGTTTTTCTGACGACGGATGTATTCGAAATTAATAATAAAAAAGAATCGGCTTTAATATTCGCAACAGCGAAAAAATAATTTCGTGACTGATAATTTTTGAAGATTTTTTTTTTTTTTGAATTACACATGCTTTTATCCTGAAAAATTGATTTATTTTAATCTTCTTTAATAAGAATCTGAAATTTCATAATTCAGTTTTCTTGCCTTCCTTGTACTGCGCAGTAAACTTCGCTGCTGCATCTTAAAAGAAAATTACATTTTTCATCAAAAATGGCTGTAGGCTGTCTTGATTATATATTTTTAAAAAGTTTTTTAATTTAATTCAAATTAAAAAAAATATTTTGCTTTAGTTAAATTTATTCGTAAAGCCTGTAATTTTAGAAATTTAAGAAAATTCTATGAAAAAATCTGTATTTAAATAAAACATGATTAATACGAACATATTTTCAATTTAGATGCATAAAAGTAAATCCAATTTAGCAACATTTCTCTGAAAAATAATTTCAGAAAATAGCTAAATATTTTCCTTTTCAGAAGATTTATATAAATATTTAATTTTTTTGTGTTTTTGCGTAGAAATTAATTTAAAACATGTTTACAATTCATTTTAACTCGTACGGATCTGGGTACAATTAACAGTACATGTCTTCTCATCTAATATTACTTTGTTTTAAGAATTATTTTTGTTACTTTCGCCATTTGATATAGGTGTATGAATTTCTTACTACGACATCATTTGCAGTTTGTTATTTAGTAATAATAATAACAATAAAATTCTGCTGATTTCTTTTTGCCCATTGGCGATTCTTTTATTTAAAATATAAACTGCAAATGCTTGAAATATTTTTTGCAACACAAACTGAATGTAAACACTTCTAACTAAAATTATTTTCGATTATGTTGTAAATGTGTTCCACGAAATTTAAAAAAAGTTGTCAAAAATTACAAGAAGAGAAAACGTCTTTTGAAAACATGTTTCAAAACATTCATTTTTTTTTTAAATTGCATAATTTTAAAGGCACCATGTAAAAAAAAGTATTTTGAAAGTGTTTTATAGTGCTCTAAATTGTATGATGTTTACGATGTTTGATTTGGGGACAAAATGTTTTGCAGAACAACACTATTTTAAGAGACTATTTTCATCAACACTATTTACAACACTGTTTCAACGCAATTAACACTATTTTTAGGACATATTTCTAGATAGCAATATTTTTGCAACATAATAAGAACACATTACTAAAGAAAAGAATTTTGCAACATATTATGTACACAAACGCAACACAAAAAAAGTTTCAGTTTGGGAAAAGTAATGTCGGTGATATTGTATTAATTGTTATTTATAAAATAATATATAAAAACTTAAGGTTATAATTAAAGAGCGGATATATATAAAAGCATGTAGTTAAAATAAATTTAATGACTTTTAAAAATATTTTGTTTATAAAGTATTTTTCAAAATATTTTATATATTTCGTAGTTTTGAAATAAAGTGACTAATATATTAAGAAGTGTAAAAGCAAGACAGATTATCTTTTATTTAAATATTTCTAGTGAAAAATTATCTAGCATACGTTCACAATAGATGTCTGTAATCCTATTTATGCCATATGTCATTTTTTTTTTAAGAAATTGATGCCCTTTTTCATTTTCTGATACAATTTTAAATGATTTTCTGATATTATTTTAAAAAACATCTTAAATTTATGTTTTTCGAGTATATTATTTAGATTATAAAATATTATATAGCGCATTCTGTTTATATACAACTTTCATTCACAAAAAGAATAAAGGAAGGAGATATATTTTTAACTATCAAGTTCTAGATGTATAATTACGGTATATTTTGGGAATAAAGAATTTAATAAATTTTGTTTTAAAAAGTATGCATTTAATTTTTTTAATTTAAATTTCTTTTAAAATGAAAAAGGAAAATAACACAGTGATTTAAAGTTACATAAATAGTAACAAATTTAGATTTTACAATGAACTTAAAAAATCTGTATAAGGTACCCTGGGGTAATAACGCCACGTTAAGTTTCTACCAATGTTTACGGCTCAGTTTTATTTTGTATTTTTCAAACAAACATATGATTCGATACAACAACTCATTGACCATCTATATAAAAAATAATTTAACAGATATGTATTCATAAAATGTAATGGCGTGATTTCTTGACCAATGCTATTTGGCGTTATTGCCCACCTATATGAGCAATAACGCCATGCAAACAAAACTATGAAATAGATTGGAATAATTGCATGTAGATTGCCCAATTCTAAAAATACAAACTCTACAAACTTAGAAATTGACAAATTGCATTCTAAGCTAGTGTAAGAAAAATAATGGTGTGGTGTGTGTGTGTGGGGGGGGGGGGGGGAGGATGAGGCAAAATAATATCAGACCGTGAGCTTCTTTTTGCTTAAAAAGGACCGTTTAAATAGAATTATTAGAAACATTGCACAGTTTTAACTGTGTTTATTTCAATCAATATTTAGGATGTAGCGCGACCACTGTAGGGAATCAACCGGGGTATTAATGCCAAGGATTGGCGTTATTACCCCGTTATAGTTATTGCGCTGTACATTTTAAATTACAAATTATCTTGAGAAGATATCCAAAATCCTCATCAACATTTTGAAGGTCCATGAAATGTACTACAAATTTCTGTAATTAACAAAGTGTTTCCGGAAAAAAAATAGTCTTCACGTCACAAAACGTATCTCGCAAACTTTAGATAAAGCATTAATTTTAGTTGCTTGTAAAAACAATAAGACCTAAAAATGAAGCAAATTAACTTGAAGCTGTTTTTTGCGATTTATCTGACTCAAAATCCTTCTGCGCAGAGCACATGGGTGTCATTTGCCAGATTATTTCATAATTATGCAAAATATTAGCACTTGGCGTTATTACCCCGCCTGGCGTTATTACACCAGACCACCTTATTTAATCAAATATAATCAATACTAGGCTAAAGCTAAAATAAAAAAAATCAACGTCATTATCTTTCATGTTTTTGAAAAAAAAAGTTATTCTTAAGAAAAACCGCTTTTTTTTTTTTCGGAAAATGTTCTATCTTTGAACATCAAATTTTAAAACTGCGGATAAAAGTTACTCTGCAATTTTGTGATAATTTAACATCATTACTAACACATTTTCTTAGCAAAAGCATGATACCTCTCGTTAAAAATATTTTAAATACCTTCGAAAATTAGTTGACCGGCAAATTAAACTACAGTAAAGTAATTTAGAGTGTCGTAAAATACACGAGAGAATATTGCTTTATTGAAACTCATTCAACTAAATTTGTTTATTTCTCTAGGGAAAAAGACTAATTTTAGAACTTCCTTAAAAGTCTGTAAGTTGCTGATAAAAGGGCAACATTTTTCTATTGTGGAGTTATTGAAGTCATTTTGTTTAAATATGTACAGCTAATATGTTTCAGCTAAAGTATAAAATTACAAATGACTTTTTAAAGCATTATTACGTTTAAATACCAACAAATTTATGGGAAAAAAGTATTATCATGAAAATAAAGTTTATGAAAAGGAGAGAACGACAATGCATGTAAAATATCCATTTTGATACAGTAGTACAGTTTCGTATTGGTTGAACAAATAACTGATATATTTCAAAACATTTTAATTATATGCTACTATTTAAAGGTCAAATATAATTGAGAAGCATATGTTGAATTTAAATGGGAATTTAATGTTGAATTTTAATCGTTCAATAATCATCGTAAAATTTACTATTATTATTAAACGATATATAATATTTTCCTTTTCTATGTATTTTAATAATGTTATTAGGATTTTATTTTTATGTTTTTGTACACTTTTTTGGTTTTATGTGTATTGATAGTCCCAAATTCGTAATATTTTTCTTTTCATCGTACGAATTTACAAACAAAATCGTCTATTTTCCTGTCAATATTCAATATATTTATAGTATAATTTAGAAAAAATAAAACAAAAAAGTATTTCATCTTTTGGGAACTATTTTTATTTTAGCAAACACTAATTGAATAACTTATATATATATATATATATATATATATAAATTAAATATTAAATAATAAAATAAATTAAAATTTACCTGTATATCTACTGAGTGTATATACTTAAGGCTCTTTTCTTATAGATATGCAACGCATTTAATTAATTTATAGTCATAATAGTCTATTTTTTCCTACATCATTTTAGGGATAAATATACTGTCTGATACTTTTTTTCCCATCCATTTTAATAATATTATTAATGATTTACTTTTAATGTTTATCTACATTTTATTTTATTTTATGTGTGTTAGTCGCACCAAATTCGTATTATTTTGCTTTTTCACAGCTAATAAGAAGATGAAGCAATATATTTTATTTGTAGTCCCAAAGTATTTGTGGGCCTGAAGATTCTTCTTTGACTCTACAATTTTCGATTATAATCGTTTGAATTTTTCCATGTGTCAATGTGATAATTTTGTGGTAAATTTAATGGCTTCAATATTGCACTACAATTAATGGTTATAGATATATATATGTAACAATATTTTATTAACAATTCTAAATTAGATACATAATCTCACTATAGCGAAAGATAACACACATTGTATCAAAAACAGTTATCAACTGGTTAGGATACTTAAAGACCTTAAATGTGTTAAAAATATAAGAACTTGCGACTTTAAAGATCTATTCAATAATTTCAATCACTTAGCCCTCCATAAAATCATTAATCAACTATTTAAACAATTTAAAAATCAATTAACTATCCCTAATTATATGGATGCGGCATATTTTAGCACATTAATTAATTTCATTACACAATAACTTTGTTTTACACTATAATACTCTATACATATAAAAAGTCTGAATTCCTCAGGAGGGCTCTACGTCAAGTATTTTGTCCGATTTATTCTTGTATCACTATGAACGTAGTTATTGTAATGACCTTCTTTTAATGTTTCGCTATATTGATGACATCATTTTAATTGACACTACTAACAGTGTTAGTACTTCATTTCCTATAATTTATCCCACTAATCTGGAACTTACGGAAAATCTTTTATCAAACAAAGTATTAACTTTTTGGATTTAAAAATTACATTAGTGAAGAACAAAATAATTACTGATTTATATGACAAACGTAAAGGTTTAAATTTTAAAATTAATACCTTTATTCATTTTAAATCTTGTCTTCATATTTCTGTTTATCGAAATATACTCCTCAATCACTTGTTCAGAATCAAAAGTTTATGTTCCCATCATCTCATTAAAAAACATTGAACAATTAATATTTGATGTGATAAATCACGTTTTTCCTAAGAAATTATTTTACTCTTTATTATTCAATTAATACTTTTATTACTTATAATTTGTAGTAGGATGTTTATTGTCAGTTACTTTTAGTATTTTGCGCATATAAAAATATAAAGAAAAAATATAAAAAAGAAAAAATACACAAAAAAACTATAAAACGTTAAAAAAATATATTAATCAATAGGTGGGATGGGTGGAAAAATTAAGAAGGTAGGGAGTAGCTGCTAGAAAATATATGTACATATGTTACTATAGTACATATATATATATATATATATATAATTCACATTATGCAATGAAATTTCATAATTTTCAAGGAAAGAGTGTATGTTAAAAATGGTAACAATGAACTGTGAAGAATTAATAAATTAAAACAATTAAAAAACCAAACAAATACAGGCAAGAAAAAACAGTCTGTTCTTCTTCAGAGGGAGGACAGACGAAACCTAGCCCCACCCCCTTACTTTAAAAAATGAAATGTTTTAGGTTTCTGAACGCCTACCAAACCTGCATTCATTCAAAAATAACGACAGAAAAATATATACCAAATTTTAAAAACAAAACTAATGATATGAAATATATGAAAAAAACTTTGAAAAATATCTTTACTATGCAAAAAATCTGTGCAGTAGCTTATAAAGTAATTTAAAATGAATGGAGAGTTTGGCAAGCCTCCCCCCTGACCTAAAACAAAACATTGCAATTATGAACAGTCATACCTGCTTCAAGCTCCTGCCTGTAAAAACAACAAAACAATTAGAATGCTCACTCCATGTCCAATTTGCATAAAACTTCAAAAGCCAGGTCTGCATACCTCCCTAAGACTCGAAACATCCAGTCATATTCGTTCAAAAATATAGACTTTAGAATAGAACTTTCAAAAAGAATGTCAGAGAAGCATGCTATCAAATTACAAGCTACGCCAACAGCCCGCAGTGTTGCCAATTATTTTTTACAATTGTTTTTACATAATATCTTAAAAAATTAATTGGAAAATTGTTATTATAAAAAAGATTTGCTGTAAATTTATAAACCTGCTTATAAAAATGTTTTTCATTATTACAAATTTTATAAAATCGAATTATTTGATTAATTATTATATTTATATAAATTTTTTTATGTAAGTTAGAGTACCAGTGTGGCATACTTCTTGTGAAAAAATTAAAACTATTTCTTTTATCATATAAATCTATATTTACTGTATTATTCAAAATAGCGAAAGAAATATCCAAAAAATCAACATGATAATCGTCATCGTTTGCCTTATTTAATTTTAAACAATCTGGATAAACATTTTTAAATTCCTGAGTAAAATCAAAATTGAAAACTAAAATGTCGTCTATATACCTAAAGATTTTTAATGATTTATTGTAATTTATTGTGTAATTAAATTCAAAGTAAAATAAAAACAAATTGGCTGCAGTAGATGAATAATTAGTTCCCATACCTATACCACAAATCTGTTTATATATGTTATTGTTAAAATTCACATAATTATTGTATAAACAAAAATGACATAAACTAAAAAACAAATCCCTATTTATTTTCAATTCATCTTCTAAATTAAATAAATCAAATATATTAATTAAAACATTAAATAACTGATCTATAGGTATATTAGTAAAAAGGTTTTCGAAATCGAAAACCTGCATTAAGTGAGTAGTGAAATTAAGGTTTTGTAATACTTCTAAACTGTTATCAATTGACCAAAAATAACTTGAATTTTTGAATTTAACTTTAAGAAAACCATATATTCTTTTTAAAAGCTTTTGTAAACCTAAATTAAAATTTTTATTAACACTATTGGTAGTACTGCAAATATATCTGAATTTAATAGGAGACTTATGAAACTTAGGAGTCAAAAATATAAATGGCAAACAGTGATGACTAGAAACATCAAAAGCATACGAAAACAAACTTTTACACTTTTTCTTGTATGAAAAGAATTTTTTGACAATAGGATCCTTTCTAATATCAATTTTTTCGTAAAATTCCGTATTTCTTAATTCATCATTTATTTTATCTATATAAAATTTCTTACAAATAATAGCAAAATTATTGCCAGCTTTGTCCACAGGAACTATTACAAAATTTTTATGCAAATCATTAATGAAAATTATGTCTTCTTTACTGAAAGTCTGATACTCATATGCACTAGAATTTAAAAAGTCCTTCAAAAAATCCTTAAAATGCTCCAATAGTTGAAACTTCCACTCAAAAAATGCCTCCAAGGGCATGCTAATTTTATAACTTTGTTTTTTAATAAAATTATTCACATCATTAATAAAATATTTCAAGGCTTTATCATAACTAATTTTACTATTAATTCGAAATTTTGTACCAAAATTCATTAAATATCTAACATTTTTGTTTTTAATTATTTCTAAATTACCAGTAATTACATGACCATAATGATCATCGATAAAATCTGCAAAATTTGATCTATTACAACAACACTCCACAGACCCATCAACCTCCAAAGAGGCAGTGTGCCTGTAATTAAAAATTCTACTACTAATTGGCTTCTGATAATTAAAAGCTATTGAAATTTTAGAATTCTTAAGAGGAAAGAGGTTATAGACACTCCCCAAAATCTTATTCATATTTAAACAATCATATGCTTTTTGCAAGAATGCAATATTAAAATAAACAATATCTTTCTGTGAATCATCTCTACCAATTAGCCTGAAATTAATTAAATCCCAAACTAAATTTTTAAATTGCATGATCTTGAATTTATATGTACTTAAACATTTCTTAATTTTTATAATAGTGTTAATTTTCAATTTAAACAAATTATTTTTTATATTTTTGACATTATATGTAATCTTAAAATTATCTTCCAAATCTTTCAACCACTTAACAGGAATAATTATATTGACATTTTTAGAAAATCTCCTAGAACCCCTTTTTCCTCTCAATATTTTAGTTTTATCATTAAAATTGTAAAATAAATTATAAACATTTGCAACTTTTGCTAAATTAATATTGTTAATTAAGGTATTTAAAAGTAAAGGTTTTAAAAGTTTAAGGTATTTAGTGTAAAAGTTTGTTTTCGTATGCTTTTGATGTTTCTAGTCATCACTGTTTGCCATTTATATTTTTGACTCCTAAGTTTCATAAGTCTCCTATTAAATTCAGATACATTTGCAGTACTACCAATAGTGTTAATAAAAATTTTAATTTAGGTTTACAAAAGCTTTTAAAAAGAATATATGGTTTTCTTAAAGTTAAATTCAAAAATTCAAGTTATTTTTGGTCAATTGATAACAGTTTAGAAGTATTACAAAACCTTAATTTCACTACTCACTTAATGCAGGTTTTCGATTTCGAAAACCTTTTTACTAATATACCTATAGATCAGTTATTTAATGTTTTAATTAATATATTTGATTTATTTAATTTAGAAGATGAAATGAAAATAAATAGGGATTTGTTTTTTAGTTTATGTCATTTTTGTTTATACAATAATTATGTGAATTTTAACAATAACATATATAAACAGATTTGTGATATAGGTATGGGAACTAATTATTCATCCACTGCAGCCAATTTGTTTTTATTTTACTTTGAATTTAATTACACAATAAATTACAATAAATCATTAAAAATCTTTAGGTATATAGACGACATTTTAGTTTTCAATTTTGATTTTACTCAGGAATTTAAAAATGTTAATCCAGATTGTTTAAAATTAAATAAGGCAAACGATGACGATTATCATGTTGATTTTTTGGATATTTCTTTCGCTATTTTGAATAATACAGTAAATATAGATTTATATGATAAAAGAAATAGTTTTAATTTTTTCACAAGAAGTATGCCACACTGGTACACTAACTTACATAAAAAAAAATTTATATAAATATAATAATTAATCAAATAATTCGATTTTATAAAATTTGTAATAATGAAAAACATTTTTATAAGCAGGTTTATAAATTTACAGCAAATCTTTTTTATAATAACAATTTTCCAATTAATTTTTTAAGATATTATGTAAAAACAATTGTAAAAAATAATTGGCAACACTGCGGGCTGTTGGCGTAGCTTGTAATTTGATAGCATGCTTCTCTGACATTCTTTTTGAAAGTTCTATTCTAAAGTCTATATTTTAGAACGAATATGACTGGATGTTTCGAGTCTTAGGGAGGTATGCAGACCTGGCTTTTGAAGTTTTATGCAAATTGGACATGGAGTGAGCATTCTAATTGTTTTGTTGTTTTTACAGGCAGGAGCTTGAAGCAGGTATGACTGTTCATAATTTCAATGTTTTGTTTTAGGTCAGGGGGGAGGCTTGCCAAACTCTCCATTCATTTTAAATTACTTTATAAGCTACTGCACAGATTTTTTGCATAGTAAAGATATTTTTCAAAGTTTTTTTCATATATTTCATATCATTAGTTTTGTTTTTAAAATTTGGTATATATTTTTCTGTCGTTATTTTTGAATGAATGCAGGTTTGGTAGGCGTTCAGAAACCTAAAACATTTCATTTTTTAAAGTAAGGGGGTGGGGCTAGGTTTCGTCTGTCCTCCCTCTGAAGAAGAACAGACTGTTTTTTCTTGCCTGTATTTGTTTGGTTTTTTAATTGTTTTAATTTATTAATTCTTCACAGTTCATTGTTACCATTTTTAACATACACTCTTTCCTTGAAAATTATGAAATTTCATTGCATAATGTGAATTATAACTTGTGGCATTATACATGAGCTGCTTAAAGCGCCAATGGTGCTGCAATTGTTCATGGTGAATTGACACTATATATATATATATATATATATATATATATATATATATATATAAGGGGGAAGTGGTAGGAAATGGTGCAGTGTAACAAGAGTAAAATGTTAATTTATTATTTATAGTAATGGGTTGTTATAGCATTCCTTGTTTATTTCTCTGGCTCTAATATGAAATGTAGTTTGACGCTGATAAATGGTTGATAATATAATATTATTTTATATTACATTTATTATATTTTTAAATTCAGAAGTTAGTTAACAAAATGTGCTATCCTTTGCTAGAAAATTTATAATGATATAATAAATTATTAATTCCCCGCTTTTTGCTTTAAATAAATAAGTAACGTGATTTGTAAAATTTAGCTCTTACGGCATTAATTAATCCTATTTATAAAATAAAGATGGCGCCACTGCTAATTTTTTTTCTGTTTTTAACTCAATTACAATAACATAGATCCATTATTTGTTTGAATTTTGTAAAATATCCTTATTAATAAGGTATTTTATCTATTTTCTTTTCTTTTATATTTATTTTTTTTTATCTGGAATTTAAAATACATTTTTAATTTTCATCTTTTAGATTAAGATCTGAATGTCATTATTTATTTCCTACTCTTTAATAAAATCTAATTACAAACGTTTGTGCCAATAGATGGCGCTCTGTATTGTATATTCGTATTTATTTTACTTAAAGTAAATATTCATCGATATTTAATCGATTAAAAGTATAGTTTTCGATATTAATAAAAACTTGTTATTAGTATAAAATAATTTAACTATTTTCATTAAGTTCATAACATTTATTGATGCTTTTAATTAATTAATTTCAATAACAGTTATTTTAATTATATATTATTAATTTTATTTTTTTGGTTTCTGATATAAGGGTCATTCCATGTCAAATGAGCAAAAATGTAAAAAAAGCCGTGGCTGCATAGAATCCGATTTTAATAAAATTTGAGATACGTGTTCATTTCATATTCAAATGTATGTGTGCACAAAAATTTAAAGAAAAATAAATTATTTTATCAATTTTGGACATTTAAAAAATTTGTGATATAGAACGGCTTGCGGATAATCGTCGAAAGTTGCAAGTTTCAAGTTCTATATTTTGAAAACTATTTAACAAAAATGAAGTTTTTTTTATAATATTGAAATCTCTGGTTATCAATCTTTATATTTATTGTGTAACAATAATTTGGTAATATCATAATTAATCATAAATTGGCTGTAAATATTGAAATTTTGTAATTTTTAAAAAATTTTGAAATGTTATAAAAATCAAAGGCTTTAAAAAAAGCATCTCTGAAATTGATGCAAGATGTAGTGCTATGTATAAAGATCGAATTCTCAAAGTTTCAAAGTTGTTATTTATTTCCTTCATCTTCAAAAAAACTTAGAAACTTAAAAAAATGACAAAATCATAATTATTCCTCTTATGTTACTTCAAAAAAAAATTAAAGGACAACTCCTACATCAACAATATTACACGTACATAAGAACCAATAAGTCCATGACACTCTAAAAAAGTTTCAATACTGCCTTTTTAATTTCTAACATAACAAAATTGGGTTCAAAAAACTAATATTTGAGACATTCTAAAGACAATCTTTATTTGAAAACACGCGCTTTTTTACAAATTTCTTGCTAAAAATAGACGGTGCTGCCATCTATGATTGTTGCTTGAATTTAAGATTAAAATACAGTTATTATTAGAAGAAAATCGTTTTTCTTCTATACAAATTTAAAATATTCTTGAGGCAAAAATAAACTGAAAGCAAGAATAAAACTCCGTATAGTTGAAATATACACTTTTATCTGTAATATCAAAGAGTTTAAAACTTTTAAAAGCTTTTATTCATCTCCAAAAAAATGAAAAAAATGTCGACTTTTTAATCAGCAGTTTTCACTATTTATTTTTTTTCTCATAAAAGAATGAAAAAGGCAAGAATTAAAATATAGATGTATTAAATATATTAAATTAGCTATAATGGCAAAAAAATTTGAATTTGGAAAAAGTGTCCTTCATTTTAAAACATATAACTGAAATATTTTATTTTTTCCACGATTTTTTTATTATTTATTTATTTTTAAATTATAAAATAAAAATGCAATTACTAAACTATACTAATCTGTTACGTATAGTTCATTCTTAAGTGTAAATAATTTTTATTACAATCTTTTCATTCCTACGGCATTTAATCAAACTTGAAATTTCAAGCATGTACACAAGACCTCGATTTCGTCTCAACTTTAATGTAATTTTTTATACTGAAATAAACTAGTCTGAACACTACTACTTTGAGTTTACTCGTAAATGATTTTGATCTAATTATATGATGATTTTCAATAAAATCTGTGACATGTCAGCTACACCTGATTTGCTCATTTGGTGTGGAATGACCCATAACTTTATTTGTTAACTGTCAACTATAACTGCTGGCAAAGTGAGATTGCAATTTTGAAATTATCTCACATGGTAGTGAATGATCGTGTAAGTTTATCTTTTTGATAATTCAATTGGTGTCTTATTATTTCTCTAATATTTTTCTTTGAACTATGTTTTCCATTGCAATTAATCTTTTGATAATTCAATTATTGTCTTATTATTTTTCTAATATTTTTCTTTGAACTATGTTTTACATTGCGATTAATCGGTCAATATAGAAATCATTTTTAGGTTTATCCCGATTTGTAATCAGAAATTAATCACAATTAATGTGTCTATTCAGCATTGACCTTGAGAACGAGCTAAATTCCACTTTTCCAATATTGTTCCAATTTTTGCCAACTCCTATGTTTGATATAGTTTGTTATTTAACAAGATTTTTCATATTTTGATGTTGATTTGTAGTATTATTTAATGGTTATATATATATATATATATACAGTGGCGGTCAAAATTTCCGGCCAGCAAAAAATTTTCAGTTAATTTGTAAATGTACCCTTATGAAGAGGAATCTCAAAGTGATATTTATACATTTTATTGACATAATAGTTAGTAACTTACTTATAGAAGAACATGTAAATATCAATAAATTTAACTGACAAAATTAAGTATAAAGGAAAACGCAAGTTCTCAAAAGTTTCCGGCCACCTTCACAAATTTGTAAAAAACTGGTATTGCAATAGTAAATTACAGTGATCAACAACATTTACAATCAGTATTTTGTCGTATTACTATTTTATTAGCTTTAGTAATAAGTACTGCAGCGCAGCAACGTAACATTCATACAATCAACGGTTGAAGATCGTCTATGCAACATTTTTCCCACATTTCTTGCAATTTTTGGCGGATTATCAGTTGTTTTTCTCCTGTATAATTCTGTCCACAGGAATAGTAATTTTCCAGGATCTCCCGGACCTCAGAAAGTCTTGAAGGCCACGGCCATCTTTATATCATTTTTAAATATCGTTTATAGTCAGTTTCACCGATCGATAACTTTGCCGCAATATCTGGAGAAGATTGGCCTTTTAGCGACAAACTAATCACGCATTTATGAACAATAATTGTTGAACTTTTCAGTTTTGAATTCAGACTATGCTATACACGTTGATTCATTCATAAACAGAACCAAAAAACAGTTTACCGATAGGAAAAATACTAAAGAATGATAAGCGGCCGGAAACTTTTGCACAGGCGAACTTCGAATTTTATCCCTTTGCATGAAGCATCTTTAGTATACAATCAAAATGATCACGTGGTCAGAGGTCATTCACATATTCCTAACTTTTGAAGCAATTGTGTTTCTTCTTTGCTGGAATTTTTTGGTAAATATAATGAAGACACTAACTGGCCGGAAACTTTTGACCGCCACTGTATATATATATATAATCATTAACATATTTATTACCAATATATTATTTTATTTTAAGCGTTTCTTCTTTTTAATCATTTTCTGATATCTAAAAACGATTCATTATGAAGGAAAAGAATAAAAAACAATAGGTATCCCAGAAATAGTATTAGACAAACGATTGGCAAAGAAATTTTTTCTGAAACAAAATATTGATAGAGTAAAATGCAATTCCCAGTAAAGATGACAAATTCGAAAAACACACGTATTCCATGAAAATACGGCTTTATAAGTGTGATGTTTACAAAATTCAAATACTCATCTAAAATTGTATGATGCATATAAGTACTAAAGTGTCACAAACCATTTTCAGCGCTTTATAAAAAACTTATTTCTTAAGGTGATGTGCTCTATATATTTGAAAGATTTTTGTATATAGAATAATGCACACAGCATCGGTAAAATTCATATTTTGAAACTTTTTATATTCAGCCCAATATTCTATAACTCTTAAAAATTCTCATGGCCAGAGAAAATAATAAAAAATATTTATAGCTGAAATATTTTGTAAAAAACGTGCTTTATTTATTTATTTATTTATTTATTTATTTATTTTAAGAAAAAAACTTTAAACAGAAAAAATGGAAAACAATATATGCGAGGAAATATTTTATAGCATATATAAAGCTTGATTTAAGGAGAATCAAAATACAAAAATGAATACAAAAATTGACTCACACATTCTATAAAAAAAAGCCATAAAATCAAAAGAATTTATATGGGAAAACCAACTCAGGAATTTAAAGTCAAAGTTTGTATATACATGTACCAAAGAAATATAGACTAATTTCATAAAATGTGTATATCTCATTTGATCATACTTTTTTAAAAATATAAATTAAGTATAAATCTTAACCTATGTATAGTCAGAAGATAACGTTGTACAGAGTAAAAGCTAAAAAACATATATAAGAGAATTAGCTAAGCAATGAAATGGCAGTGAATGAAAATAAAAAACAATGTCTTGTTTTCATTTGTCATATAAAAGTACATAAGTGTTCATATCGCATCCTCGCTGCAAAAGTCTCAGAAATTAGACTTAATTACTTACGGCTGCCATTCTGCGTGATCGTCCGTCATCTAGAAATCTCCTAAAGTAGAGTATAGTACACTTAAAATCCATCAAACAGGTAGCAGTTTTGTTTGCAACATGTCCATGGCACAACACGTCACCTGAGAATAATAAGGTTCTATCTGTGTTTTTGAAAAAATTGACTTACCGATATAGAAAGGTTTTATTTGTATCTATGAAGGCATTTCTGGATTAAAATAATGTCATATTATGATTATAAGGTCATATGTAAATTGTATGTAACATCATTTTGATGCAAAAAGGCCTTCATAGATACAAATAGAACCTATATATACCAATAAATAAATTTTTTCAAAAATATAGATAGAACTTTATTATTCTCAGGTGACGAACAGACTAAAACAGTTTTTCAAATTTCCGGTAAACAAGGTTTCTTTGTAGGAAGGGTGCGATATAGACAAAATATTGTGAATGAATGTGTGAAATTATTTTGCACTACAAAAATTAAAACATAATTCAAACATTTACATTTTCCAATTCATATTTTGTACACAGAAATATCATACAAGAAAAATTTTCGTAAAAAAATCTTATCATATACAATTATGGGGGGAAGGGACAGTCTTCTGAATTTTCCGAAAATTTAAGATATGCGGTAACGGAAAATCGGACTTAAAAAATATCACAAGAAAATAGCGCGAATTTCGATAAATGGATGCCAAAATAATAATAATAATAATAATAATAATAATAATAATAATAATAATAATAATAATAATACATTTTTTCAATTGTTAGCAGAATAAAGCACGAAGTTTGCCATTTTTTTTCAAAGACGAAAAATCGCTCATATTCTCAAAAAATCAGAGAAAAACTGAGCATTTCGTCAAAGAATCCCCCCACCCCAATACTCGAATTTTGTAGAAAAAAAACGTATTTTTAGTCGAAGAATTGCGTAAAAATGCTATTTTCGATAATCGTTGCAGCCAAATAATCAGCTTCATCAAAAGGCCGGGGGAAAAATAAATTTTTTTTCAAAAAATCTCAAAGAAATTCACCAATTTTGTATTACTATCATGTATTATTATCATTAATTTTATGACGAAAAAAAATGAAATTTTTGTAAAAGTATCGCTGAAAAAACGTAATTTTTGTCAAAGGATCACGATAAAAAATTAATTTAGGAGAAACTACGTGAATTTCATCAAAAGGTTGAGAAAAAGAGCATTCTATCAAAATCTCAAAACACTCCAAAATTTCGTCAAAAGATCACAACATTCTTATATGTGCGCCCCCAAAATAATTCCAAAAGAAAGGAAAAATAAAGATGGGGGTGGTCTTAAATAATTCTTTTATACCAGACTTACCAAACGGGGAATGTTCCCTTTCCACCGGTCAAAAATTCTAGAAAACAGATTCCATACTTTTTCACAAGCTAATTAATGAAACAAATTCAATGAAATTTTTTGGACTGTTAAGCACAGCATTACTTGTTACAATAAATAAAAGAGATTAATGTTAAAAGAGATTAAAGTTAATTGGGAAAAATTAATTTAGTTACCTACTTTTTTTTGTACGATATATCACTGCGCGCATGCTTTCTCAAAAACTATTAAAGATAATGGGTTGAAAATTTCTCTATGCATTAATATTATACTTCTTGATAAAATGAACTAAAACCTTAGAGTTATATTAAATAATGTAAATTTTGTTTGAAAAAATGTGTCAGAAAATTTACAATTTTTTTTTTTATATTTTTCATTAAGTAATTATATTTTTAATGAAGCTAATTAAAAGATTCTAGTTCATTATATTAAGCAAAATGTTATCTTCAAATTAAAACGGATTTAAAGTTTTTTAATTCAAATGAACAATATCATGCGCAAATTGACTTATAGTAATTTCGAAAAAAAAATTGTAGGTAACTTAATTAGGTTTTCCTAATTAATTTAAATATTATTCATCAATCTGATTAGCTTATTATAACAAGTCTTGTTATACTTAACAGCCCAAAATAGATCATTGAATTTGCCTTATTAGTTAATTTGTGAGAAGGTATAGAAATTGAATCGGTTTTCTAGCATTTGTGGCCATTAAAAAGAAGTCCTTCCGGCAATGCTGGGAGGAAGAGGTAGCTTTCATATACTTATACATTTATTTATTTATTTTAAAGTAAGTTACATTGTTAAAAATTACTAATCTCAAATTAGTGGAAATAATCTTATAAAATTAGTGATTTTATAAGATTGAATACTAGTTTTTGTCAAGACTAAATATTAAAAGGAATTTTTAGAAATTAGTCATCTTTTACTCAACCTGGTTATATTTTAAGCGATTTAGAGAGTCACCAAATTCCGCGATATCATAAAGTGTATGCCATTTTAAAGCAACATGATGGATCGTTCAGATCAAACCGTTTCAATATGTCAGCCATAAGCAAAATTCAAAGTGCTATTTCTCAATCATTTTTAAAGATATAGACAAAACAAAAAGTGTTCTGGAATCATTGTTTTAAGTTTTAACACGTAAAAGAAAAATATTTTTCAACTTTAATTTTTTTCGCATTTAATTTTAAATTTTAAATTTTTTAAAACATTTAAAATTCCCACCATTTTGAAACAAAATGGTGGATGATGCTGGCCAACGAACTCGGTCGAGACATTTGTATTTACTATGTACATACCAAGTTTCATTGAAATCGGTTCATAAATACGCGTGTTATCATCTGACAAACTCAGATCGTTTCAAAATGGCAGCCATAAGAAAAATTCAAAGTGCTATAACTCAATCATCTTGTAAGATACAGACAAAATAAAAAGTGTTCTGGAATCGTTGTTTTAAGTTCTAACACGTAAAAGAAAAATATTTTTCAAATTTTGATTTTTTTCGCATTTAATTTTAAATTTTAATTTTTTTAAAAAATTTAAAATGGCCACCATTTTGAAACAAAATGGCGGATGATGCTGCCCAACGAACTCGGTCGAGACATTTGTATGTACTATGTACATATCAAGTTTCATTGAAATCGGTTCATAAATGCGCGTGTTATTACGTGACAAAAATCAGATCTTTTCAAAATGTCAGCCATAAGAAAAATTCAAAGTGCTATAACTCAATCATTTTTTAAGATGTAGACAAAATAAAAAGTGTTCTGGAATCTTTGTTTTAAGTTCTAACACGTAAAAGAAAAATATTTTTCAACTTTTAATTTTTTCGCATTTAATTTAAAATTTTAATTTTTTAAAAAAATTTAAAATGGCCGCCATTTTGAAACAAAATGGCGGATGATGCTGGCCAACGAACTCGGTCGAGACATTTGTATGTACTATGTACATACCAAGTTTCATTCAAATCGGTTGATAAATACGTTAGTTATCGCATGACAAATATCAGATATATATATATATATATATATATATATATTACAAATTTAAAATTTTTTCGCCAAAACTAACCTTTATACTATCTTAATTTTCTTATAATAATATTCCGTACTTACTTCAAATTATTAAATTAAAATCTTGTTTCTAAATCTAATCTGTTAATCCTTATGCAGACGATATAAATTCTTAATTTGCCTTAAAAAACATTATTTCAGTATGCGTAAATTTAAAAAGATGGCTCTAAATTAAAAATATTCTTAATTAAAACTTTATTTCTTAATATTCCAAATAAAACTAATTTCTTCTATGTTTTTATCAACCCTTTTAAGAAAGTCTTATTAAATTTATTCCAAAAGCATACCTTTCAAAAAATATCATTATTTTATTTTATCTATTTATTTATTTTTCCTACGTCAACCTTTGATGTGTGCATATTAATAAATTCATTTCTTTTCTTTTTCTCTTAAAATTAATCATTTATAAAAATCGTCTGCCTAAGATATTTAAAATTCTGAGTCAATTATAAATTGGTTAAATAATATTTTTTTTAAAATAAATTTATCGTTTGTGGAAAATAATCTCGTAGCTGGACAAGAATTCTGTTTACATAAAAGAATGATGGTTTGAGGTTACAGAATGTTCCAGAACTTTCTTTTTAGTTTAAAAAGGTGGAAGTCTCGAGATGAAAAAGAAGATTTCTTGGGTTGCTTCTTCAAAGAGGACAGCTCGCTGAAATAATGATGGAATTTTTGCAAAAGGAGCTTTTCCTTCCTCATTATTACGAATTTAATAAATGAATTTACAGCAGCCCATGACTAATTATTGGATCTTCTACATTTATTTATTTATTTTGTTTTTTCCCTCGCTTGCCATGACTGTGTGTTTCTTTTTAACCAGTGGAAATAATTCGAGTTCTCCTTAAATCGTCACGTATATATATATATATATATATATATATATATATATATATATATATATATGTCAACATTTGAACGGAGGGTGGTTTTGGGGTCTGAGGGTCATGATCGGTGAAAATATACCAAAATTTTCCGGAAGTGCTTTCCTCCGGACGGCTGCAATAGGTAGCTTTTTACTTTTTGTAATGAAAGCTACCTAAAACTGTCTCATAATATATCAGCGGATAATTCCTTTTTCCTACCTTAAATATCCTTCAACGAAAGCGAATGCATTTTCACATGCATACCCGAAAATTAAATTTGATTTCACCTAATGCTATTTTTATCATCAGTAGCATATCTTTATAATTATTATAACAAAAACATGTTTTTTAAAAAAGCACGAAGACGTCAAAATTTTAGAGCTAATTTATGTGTATAACAATGTGAATTGAGGGGAACCTTGCTGCTGATACCAACCTGTTTCATGAACAAATCATTTAACCGCTTCAGTCTTGAGCATGAAACAACTCTACAAATATATATTTATTGCTTTTGCGTAATCGAAATGCTACTATAGATGATAGAAAGATTCATTTTTAAGAAATATGTACTTTATGGGATTGGTAGGTTTACAAATATGGATTTAAAAGTACTAATCCCCTTAAAACATCAATTTAACTATCAGAAATATAACTTATACAATAATAAAATTAAGGTCTTTAAGCAACTAAAAGATATTTTTTTTTTTTTTTTTTTTTTTTTTTTTTTTTTTTTTTTTGTAAAGCATTTAAGTATTTAAGTTAAATAATCAGGAATATTTCTTAGCTTCTTGGACGCAATGTCTTGAAGGTACTTTAGAAACTCGGATGAAAATAATATTTATTTTTTGAGGTAATATTCATCCATGCTGACATTTATTAATTTTGTTTTAAAGCCAAAACCATTCAGCTGTATAGAAGTAAAGTAAAAATGCAAATAAATGAAACAGTTTAGTTTTTATGAGGGAAACAATAGAGGCATAAATTTGTGTACCTCAGGTCTGAAGAGGTTAAAGGAGTCAAATCGGGAAAAACTGTAAAGAAAAAAAAAAGGATGATTTTACGGAATTACTACAGGTAATCTGAACGCCAGTATAATTTACTGTTTTTAAACGGAAAAGATGCAAAATTTTCTGGAATTTACGGAATTTTTACGTTAAAAAACAGTAAATTGAATTAGCCTCCAGATTACCAGTAATACTTCCGTAAAATCGTCCTTTTTTTAATTTTTTTTTTTTTACTGTGAACATCTGTTCTTTTATAATACTGCCGAAAGCAATGACTAACCAGATTATGATTGACACGGTTCAGACCGTGAAACATAGTAAGAATGAAACATGCATTTTTTATTGAGTAAAAGTAATACACTGTGTTTTTTCTGTAAAATATTTGATTCAAAAACTAATCTATTTTGTTAATTTTGTCAAAGTTATGTCATTTTTGTTTCACAAGCTCACACGTTATACTTTCGACAAATAACATTTTGAATCGAAAATCACGTAATCTAAGGACAATTTATTTTTAAATTTATTTTTAACTTACACTGAAAGTATGGCATTTTATTTAAAATTTAGTATTTATAAAGATTAATTTTATAAAAATTTACAAATAGATAATAAAATGAAGTTCTTTTTCTGCTCAACTAATTAAAAATTTCAGTTAGTTAATTTTAACATGAAATTCATTATGGCTCTTATATTTTTCATTATAACTCGATGAATATGATTTTATTTATTTATGTGTAAATTTATTTTAATGAGATCTGGTTGGCAATAGTAAGTTTTGAATAGAATTAATCACCAAAATAATGTATGCTCTTATTATTCACTTTTTTGTGAAAAGGATATACTTAATCCACAATTAATAAAAAGTTTTGTCGTAATCTAAAATGTGAAAAATCGTGTTATAATGTTTAAACATCTGAAAAAAATACAAATAATTTATTTTTCTGCATAATGATTTTCATTAAAAATAATTTTTTATAATAAGAATTTCCCACATACATTTTTATAATAATTTCAGCACAAAAGAAGGATACATTATAATGAAAAAATACTAATAATAACAAAAAATAAAATGCTTATTTAAAAAAATGCTTTCATAATGGTTTTCACAAGAGAAAAATGTTTAACTTTGTGTAAACAATATTCTGTTGTTCTGCGTTTAATTTGCATCATATTATACCAAGTGGATGGCGCAATTTTAAATTTATTTTTTATCTGTTATGGTATTTTATTAACAAAAAAATATTCAAAGAATTGTTTTTACACGATGGATTAAGCTGACTTTTGATAATTAATAAACTAGGCGAAAATTGCAATTGTGTTATTCTATCAGTTGATTAAAATAAAACAATGTTCGAATTCGTTCCTGTTATAATATGGGTTCTGTTAATACTTTGTCGTGATAAAATTAAAGAAATAAGTTCAGATACTGCGAAAAAAAAATTAAATACATAGGAACATAGAGGAGTCATCTTGAACATAGGACATCTTAAACATAGAGGCAACTAACTTTAAAGAAAAAGTTTTGACCGTTTCTAATATATTTAACCTCGTAACTGATCCGTATTTTTGAGAACTTTTATCATTTGAAAGCTTTCAAAAATACTGATCAGTTATACAAAGCACTTGATACAAGGCATTACTAAAAGAAATTCTCTTATCAGTTACATACACAATAATTATATGAAATTGTCTAGAATTTTTTAAAACCCTAGTCCTTTTAAGTCCTTTTTAAAGCTTTATTGATTGTAATATTGTAAAAAGGTCTATTTCTGTGGTATAATAGTTCCTAAACAGTTTTTTTCTTATTTAAAATATCATTTATAAAGTTATTAAGAAGTAAATAATAAAGATATTTATATTTTAAGTGTATTTATATGCTTCAAATCTGTTTTTCTCAAAACTAATTTTTCAGCGTTTTTAGATTTTTGAAATGCCTTTTGCGTCATAATTTTTTTATCAATATTTATGAAATCGATAGGAAAATATCTTGATATTGTTTAGAAAGAAATTGTGTAATCTTTTTAAAATTATTCTTCATTAAGATAGTCAAATTTAATTTTTTACTTATTAAAAGGCAAAATTTTGATGAAAATAGATATGGAATTTAGAAATAAACCCGTAAAATATTAACTATTCAAGAGTTTTAAAAAATTTTATACAAATTTGTTTGTAATAGAGTTTTAAGTGAAAAAAATACAAAAGCAAGAAAATATCTCAATAATTAACACACGAGGAGCATTTTAAAATATCGTATAAAAATGTACAATTTCTTAAAAAAATGTACAATTTATTAAAAATTTCTATAAGATTGGATTTTTTTAAGTGTTCTATATGCTTTGGGTAAATGTATATATGAACAAAATTTCATATTGCTATGATGAAAATTAGAAAAAATTAACGTCCTCCTACCTCTTAATTAGGTATTGAGATATCTCTAATTAAATAAGTCAATTTTTCCAGTTCTAAAATAATGGTTCCCCAGTCCGTAGCATGTGACTTACACTATGTTTTCATGTAACTAGCAAAATGTAATTTTTACGTACATCCACACCATAATATATTTCAGGCATTCTTTTAACTCTGATAATTTCAAATTCTTGTAAAATATGCAAAATCCTGCGGATTTTATGTGTTAATTTATGTGTTTTATAAAATTATGCAAGAGTGTCCCATATATATGAAGTACCTTAGCTCTTTTAAAAATACTACTTTTCAGTAAAAAGAACCTTCAACTTCTAAATTACTTGATCGATTATGATAGGGATTATGATAGGATATACTCTATGATATGGTCTTATGATAGAGTATAAATAAAAAATCATAAAAGACAGACAGTTTTAAAAAATATATATTACTTTCAAAATAAAAAAGTTGTGAAAAATAAAAAATTTCTGAAAATTTATAGTCTAAAATAGAATGTTTAAGTCGCTAAAAAACAATGTCTGTCATACATTTCGAACATAATCCAGTGAAAATGCATTACAAATATCCAAATTTCATCAAAATTGGCCTGGTACTTCACAAGGAATCGGGTGTTAAAGTTCCTATATTTCCGATAGAAATGCATCAAGTCTTCTCTGTTCTTAAATTCTCTTGCAACTGCAAAAGAACATAGCATTCTTCTAAAAACTTTAAGAAGGTATGTGGAGAAATTTCACGTGTCAAGTTATATACAGTGCGATAAACTCAAACTATGTGAAAACTAATGTTTTCAGGTCGAGTGTCGTAAAAAGTAGGAGAAGGAGAAAACAAAAAGGACAGTGGCTTCTAATTTCGGACACATTAATTCATGAAACGGCATGAAACGGAACCGGTCTGTAACGTATTTTTGTTTTAACTGTTAAAATTTCATTTTTCTTGTTGTACTATTATACATGCTCAGACAAAATATTGTTTAAAATATAATTTTTTTCTTGTTCTTTGCGACATCGTGCAAAAAGTTTCTATAAGCATCGTATATTCAAAAATATATGTTTATAACAATTAAAGTATGTTGCATAGTTTTATTTTAATTTTTTTAAAATTGATTGTATTTCTCTTAACAACTATTTCAATATAAAACAAAGAGAATCAACCTTCACATATAGCGGGTCAACCTTCTCGTATGTGGAGAATCTTGACTCAATATTTTCTCATGATTAAAATCAATCACTTTTCAAGTTTCTTACATGTTACACTGTTGTAGCATTTTTATAGCTGACTGTTTTATAGATGACTTTATGCTGAATAAAATAATGCATATATATACACAGGGAGAGAGAAAGATAAAGAATAATTTTAATAAAATTTTGACTGACAAGTAAAATTTCGCATTTCGGATCGATTTGTACTCTTTTTAAGCTCACCATCCACAAATTGTTTTTTAAAACACTTTAATGCTCATATTCGTTATTTAGATTGATATTCGGTTTAGTAGGAACTTTTTAGTGTAACATTAATATTTGCCATTGACTTATTTGGACAGAATAAGACCCAAATTAAGTGATTATTGAGCACTCGACTGAGTTTTTGCGTTTCATCCGAAACTGCGGTAGATAATAAATATAAGCTCATTTACAACATGTTCTTCCTCGACGTTAGTACAATTCATTGTTTTTTAACGGAAAATTTCCATAAATTCCAAAGAGAAAAAAATTGTTTTTTTTTCCTGTAATTTAAGGAAAATTTTCTGTTAAAAAACATTAATTGTAATGGTTTCCCAGTTACCATCACAATTTCCGTAAAATCGCTCTTTTTTTTTTCCTGTGCAGTAAAGTGTGGCATGCTTTCATTTCAAAACAAGGTGTTAAAGCAAATTATTTAAAATGAGATAAAAATAAATATTTGATTAGGTTTTTTAATTATTATTATAAATGTTTATCAAGAAAATATGGATGAAGTATAAACTTCTAAAACATTTTAAATAGAAAATGTGAACCAGAATCGTATTTTTAAATTATTCCGACTAAGATAGAACGTGCTTAAGTGTATGTTTAATTACTTTTTTTAAAAGTACTTGTGCATAATTTTAAAATTATCTATTTTGGGAATGTTTTTCATTAACATTTTGCAGAAAAAGAACATCGTGAATGAATATTATTAACATTATGTTTATTTTCGGCATATAATCCACGCTTTAGGTTATATGTATGCACATTTTGAGCATATAATATTTTTATTTATTTATTTATTTCTGTAATTTTAACTTTGAAAAATTTCATAGTTAATAAGTATTTTAATAAAAGTAAAATACAGTTAAAAATAAAAATATTTCAGACAATTTAGAAAGTAAATATGTAAAATAAATTAAGATTTCCCAGGAATAGTTTCTAAATCATAAAAATAGCAATCAATAAATTGTAGATAAAATACATCTAGCATTTTCTGATTTAATTAACTATAAAATAAAATTACAACTAAAAAGTCTTAGCTGTTTGTGATTCCCTGTTAAGTGTTCTGCTATAACTGTATAAAAACCCTTTTAACTCTAAAAAAATAATTGCTGGTTTTTTTCACACTCATTTTCTTTATATAAAATATAATTCAAATCATATCTCATTATTATCAACTTGTTTAGAATTTTCATTATTAAAAATTGTATGTCTGAATTTTTAAAAAAAATATGCTTACTTGACATTTGTGCTTATTCATTTTATCTTATAACTAAATAAACGTTTTAGTCCGAATTATTTGAGGGAATGCATAAATAAAAGTTTATTGAATATAATTGAACATAAATTGAACATAAGCGAAGTAAATTGAACATAACTTCTTTGAAATTTTGACACTCTTCTATTAGTTAATAAAAAGGAAAATGCATAAATTATAATTTTTCCTATGAATGCAACTCAAGGAAACTAAATGTGGTTGTTGCAATAAAAAAATTTACAGACGTGATGTTATTTCTGCTATATAAACAAATCCTAATTTGAAAATTAAATTCGTATTCTGATTATTATTGATTATTATTCTGATTATTATTGAACTATTATTCGGGAGTCACTTTTGTGGCACTTTTTATGAAATTTTACGCCAATGGATTAACTAAATGAGGGTAGGTCCATCTTTTTTTCTTAAAATGGATTATAACTAGCCCAGGATATGAGGATCTCAGAAACTAAAGAATATAAGTGACAAAATTCCCATGTGGAGTAAATTGAGTTCAAAGTTGGAATATCAACTCTAACTGACGGAATTAAAATATGAAACTGTTGCTTATTTCAGAGCAATCTTTGAATTCCTATTTTAATAACCATTAAAGAAAAGTTGAGTAAAATATTTTTTTATTTAATGAAATATAAAATAGTTACGTAGTTAAATATTTTAAAGATAATAAGAAATTGGCCTCGAGAACGCAGCATATAATGAAAAAAAAAATCCCTGAATTTTCTTCACCTCCAAACAAATAGCTTTATTTCCAGTAAGCCTGTGCAAGTGCATTTATTTCAGTTTAGTTTTTCTTAACCATTTGGAAAATGGTCATTTGTTTCGGTCTAGAGATAACTGTACCATATATAAATCCTTATGATGTTCGGTTTTTACTCATTTCTGTTTAGTCCATGTTTAGTGTCCAGAAATGAAATACTCCTGTTGCCATAATTACAAAAAAGTATAAAAAATTACGAAAAAATCAGTAACTAAAAAAAAGACAAATTGAGATAGAGCTTTCAAACATATTGCACTTAAAGTATATTTTCTTTCCTCTATACGACGGTCGAAAAATTGAAAAGTGCGATGTTTGAAGATTAAAAAATTGAAGTACTGAAAATAGTAAAACTGAAATTACATTTAATATTTGTTTATGATTGGTTCAGAATTATTAGTGTTTAATGCATGGCGTACGTAATATTACGACTCTGTTATTACGCAAGCCATGTTTTGATGAAAATTATGGTTAATATTACTTTTGTAAAATAATTTATGTTTCAGACACTAAATATTCTGAAGAATATATTTAGAAAGGAAATTGTTGTCCGCATGTCTGTAAAACTCTATCTCTCAAATAATTTGAAAAATATATTTAAAAGTTGGTGTATTTAATACGTAATACGTGAAAGAACACTATACAATTTCAGTAACCTCGATTATCCAGAACTATATTTTTCGATCTTTCAAACTTTTCATTCTGATAAAAAATTTATAAAAATTTTCGAAAAAGTTTAATTTAAGAAGTGAAAAAAACCTTACAAATAAAAACATGGATTTTTTATAAAAAATGAAGTCGATTAGATAATTATTTGTAATAAGATATCTTTATTTTTAAGATATTTGTAAGAATATATTTCACTCTTCAGTTTTTCACGACAGTATATTTCATTCAAATTTCAACTCAAGGCTATATTTTAAGTAGTTACAGTAAATGGTTGGATAGTATGATTACCTTTTTTGGAATTACAAGGGAAAAATTATTGACCAAAATTTCAAACTTCTTTGTATAATTTGTATTAAATAAAATTTTAAAAATCGTGATTTCACGACGTCATAAACATTAAATGCTTGCATTTAAGAAACACCCCGCATTTTGTTTTGGAATTGCAATGCAGTTTTATAAATATTTTACGCATGTTTTATTTTCATGTTTTACATGAAGTATATCCATGTTGGGTAAGTATTACGGTGGCCTAAAGACTAGTTTAATAAGGCTGTAGGATTGATTTTAACTTTTTTAGCGAACGGAGGTAAAATGACGGAATTACAGCAAAATACTAATTTTTTTTCTACTCAAATATATATATATATATATATATATATATTTTATTTGGCGATTATTGAAGTTTAAACTCGACTTTACTTTATCGCTTATTAAAATATTATTATTTATCTTCCCCAATCCTAAGACAATTATTACATGAGGCCATAAAAGCTAGTTTGAAATGAGTTTAAAACAGCTTCAAAGTTACATCAGTCTGTAAATTAATGCTTATGGTATGTAAGTATTTGTTAAAAAAATGTCTAGAAGTAATTTAAACAATTCTAGAATCATTTACACTAATTGAAAGGGCGTTTTTAATGTATCCGACACATGACATCAGGACCAAGAAGTATATTTATTCGCTTCATGAGTCTTTCACAAAATCACTTTCATACGAAAAAAAGTAAATAAACTATTAAAATATGCAAAATTTGTATTGGAAGGACATAATTTTTTTAAAAGATTTATCCCCATATCTTAAATTTACAAAAGGTCTAGAAAAATCGCGAAAAGTAAAAAATATCAAAATAAAAATAGTTACATTTGTTGTCTAAGATTGACGTAAAGTTCTTTCTGCACAAGAAATAAATCGAGTCTTTGACAGTTTTATGTGAGGTGAACTGGAAACGTTTGATATTTGCTGACATCGTTCAATCGAATTTAGACATCAGTCTTTAGGTAGAAGAAAGTAAACTTTTGGCAAAATCTCGTGTCTTGCTTTGTTATTTATTTTATAAACTTATCCATACAGATTTGCTTCGGCTGAAATAAGGGAAAAGTTACTTAATTTTCTTGAATTTGAAAATATTTTCCTTCGTGGACTCTGACACATAAAGCAGTTTACAAAAAATGTTGCAATTTTCAATCGAAAAATTATTAGCTTTTGCCTATTTTTTATAAGGTTGCCAACCCAGTGATGCTGAATAAGGAATGACATGACACTCAATTTTGTATTTTTTAGGTCGACAAAAACATTCAAAAATAAGTAGATCAACTCAAACTAGTTCTTATATGCACATACTGTCATTTCCTTAGCTATGGTTTGAATGATTTAATAGATTTCATAGTTACTGTCTGACATTTTGGCTTATATATTTTATATATCAAATTTATTTTACTGAATTACCTTAACCAGGAAGCTATATAGTTTATAAGAGACGATTATATTTATTTAATTTATTTTGTTTTTTTAAAGTACGATAAAATTAATAATAATGTCTACATTACGTACTATCTACGTGCAATGCCGTTTTCTTTAAAATACCTTAAATATGAAGTAATGGTTTGTCTACTTATTATGTTATGGTAATAAATTTGTTAATATAATAAATTGGTTAGGTTTTCTGCACAAAAAATCTTTGTAGAAAAAATGTACTTTTTACAGGAGACTAAAACATTAGTTGAGTTTTTTTAGCAAGTCAAAAATATAAATTAAATTTGTGTTTATTATAATCTCACTATAAATATAAAATCTATGAATATGAAGGGATAATTTATCAATTTGGATTATTTTTCTCTTATCCACAGGTAAAACTATCAGTAGAATAAATAGGCATATATCGACAGGATAATGAGAAATGTTCAAATGGACGCGTGATGACTGGGTTTCAAAAAAAAGGTAGAAAGGTACATTGTAAAATACTGCTTAATGTATTTGGAGCTTTTATTTTCTTTGGCACATTATTTGTATTAAATATATTTTCTTTTAAGGTATCCGCACACCTACGAAAAATATTTTTAAAAAATTTTTACTTTTTCTCATGTTATCCATTTTTTATAATGACATGTAGGGGGAACTGGGGCACATTGATACATGGGGCACATCGTTACACCCCCTCTACTGCTCACAGGATCATTATAGGAAGTTTCACAACAACTCCAAAAGGTGAAGCTAGTGTACGTTAGCTACATACAGAACGTCTTGGCATGATTCAGTAATTTGTTGAAATGGTACGGGTGATTTATTGTTTTAGTAGGTCTAAAGTAAATCTGAGTAGTACAACTGAAATAGTATTATACAACTGTTCCAGAAATTTGAACCGAAAAGAATACTCTCCCTGGCAAGTAAAGCTACTCTTTATCAGTTCCTCATTCTTTATTGTTAGGTAAATTATTAAGTGTTGGATTTGAGAATCATTTTATTCAAAATGGCTGTATGGGGCACATAGATACAGTCTATGTCGGGGCACATTGATGCAACATAAATCCTTTTCTAGTTCATTTTTTCATTACTTTTTATTATTTTTTTACCATACACTCCTTAATCCAACCATTTTCGCCAAAAATTTCTTATTATAGTACTTATTGAAGTGAAATAGCTCTAACTTTTTATATTAGAATAATTTATAGTATTTTTGCAAACAGAAGACTTACGGATTTATCCAACATCTAGTGCTAGTCGAATTAACAAAAGAAAAAGACGCCTAGAAAATCTCGAATTTGTATCTATTTTCCAGAGAAAAAAGTATTTTCGAGATGAGAAATATTAAGTAAGAGAAACAAGCTGCAGTACAGCAAATGATTCTATTATAAACAGAATTTTTTAATATAATTATACTTTATTTTCTCTTTATAAACCAATTTATAAACAGAAAACCTGTTATTTTTTTCTTTTTTCCTAAGAAAAAAGATAATGCTGGAGTTGAAGTACCAAATATGACAAAGATATCACAGCCAACACTCAGACAAAGAATAGCCAGAACATCGAGTCATTATTCATTTAATATTGATTGCTTTAATATTACTTACAAATAAATTGTGGGTGATTTGAATTTCTATAAATATATATAGAATAGTTTGCTAATAAATTTTCTATGAAAAATATGCATTGGTGTTGTTTTGTCTCCATTTTTCCCAAATGTATCAAAGTGCCCCATGAGGTGTATCAATTTTCCCGGCGATGGGGTACATTGATATAAAGGGCTTTTTTTGTTTTTGTTTTTTTTAATTACATGAACAATATTATATAAAACAACAATTGTACGTTTTTATAACACATTACACAAGTTTTGATGACACCACATGGAAAAATAACTTGAAATTTCTACTTTCTGAACAAGAAAAAAATTCTTAGAAAAAAATGTATCATTGTGCCCTAGTTCCCCCTACTCAAAAAACTTTTAAAAATATATAAAAATTTTAGAAAATATTTCTCAGGAATAACATTTTAAAGTGAAAAATAGTCAAAACCATGTCTAAAATTGGCATTTTGGCAAAATACATTAAGTTAAAAAAATATTCATATTTTGTAAATTGCATAGTAAACAGAATTAACTTTTTCTAGAACTTAGACTACACATATTATAATCGCATCTCTATCTCAGATGATATGGCAGTTAAAATACTGAGTAAGGAAAAGTTAGCAAAATTTCTCTAAAATTTATAACTTATACTAGTGTAAATGTAAAACAATTTAATATATTATCATGAGTGTCGTCTATTCCTCAAAAAAAATTTTTATAAAAACTACAGAAAATTTCGTAGCATTTCAGCCCGACCAGTGGCCGCGAGGTTCTGACCTCCAAACTGGTAGACGGTAGGTGCTGGGTTCGAACCCAATCGCGACCGTCGGCCTAACCGTTCGAAGTTTTCCGTGGTTTTCTCCGAACCTTGCGTAAATACGGGTTAGGTTCCCTTAGAAAGACCCCCACGGAGGGCAACCCACCCCATAGGGCCTATATCCCATAGCGTAGATAATCGGCCGACAAAGATACACCTACACCACCTCGTAGCATTTCATGCATATTTTTTTGTATTAGGATTTTTGTTTATAGTAAAAATCTGTACAACTTCATTTTGAGTAAAAGTTAAAAATAACTTTTAAACACAACTTAAAAACTGTTGTAAATGTGATTTTAAACAGTTGTAACTCCTGTTCTATTTTAGATACAGACAAAATTTTAACAAAATTCGACAGATAAAAGATTCGATTTCAGTGTTATTGTATAAATGAAAAATCAATATTCTGATCGAAAATTGCGTTTTAAAGCAGTTCGGATACCTTAAATGGACATCTGATGTCACAAAAAGCAAGTATAGAAAGTTCTTTTTCTAGATATAAGCAATACGTCTACCAAATTAGTTAAAGTGGGCTGTAAACATATATTATTCACTAATTCCTCTATTTCCTATTTTATTTTCAATTAGTTTAATTCACGTTTGAATTCTAAGAAAGAGAAGGGAGTGCTTAGAGTTTCGTTACTCAGGGATGCAGTTATGCAAGAAAAATAAACTATCACTATATCATCATTTCTATATCGAACATTGTCATTTATATTTAATCCGCTTATAGAGAAAGTATAATATTTTACAATTTTATTTAGGATTTTTTCTTATTTCCACTGCAATGATGAAACTTTTTATTTTCTTTAGATATTTTTTTATCTTTAAAGTGTCTCGGGAATTAATTTGTTAATAATTATCTTAAACTATAAATAAAGAAGTAGCACAAATATATAATTAACTTTTATTAAAGCTTAAAAAACAAATACACATTTTATAAAACATCGTAACGCAACAAGTCATATTTCATCAAATATCGTAAAACAGAATAGTCTATTTAATCTAATACTTATTTATAGTATATTCGAGAGTGATCGTCGTGACTTCCATCTATGCATTTTGAAATTTATATTAGAAACACCATATTTCTCAATTACTCTATATTTCTGTCATGCAGGGGATTTTCACTTCCTACTGAATCTTCTAAGTAACTGTGGTGAACAGGAAGAGTTAGTTTCCAAACATTCTACAGCAACAAAGAGGCAATTGGGGCAGAAAGTTTTAGAATTATATAATCAGTGTCAGTTGATTTAGAACTTGAGGAATTAGAATCATAGAAGTCATTTCGGATCGGGACATCGGGTATTTGGATCATGAGAGACAACTGATTAAAGTTCTGTAATACGAGAATTTGTTGATAAAATATCACTTTGTTTTACGTTTGTTATTCCACTTCTGAAATTTCCTGTATTACTTTCCTCATAATTTGGATCATTAACTAAAGAAATATCTGAACCCTCATAGCATTTCCGTGCATTCGAATCAACTTGAATTCGATAGTATAATTTTAAGTCTATTGCTATAATCCAACAAATTTTTCTCTCAGCTTCAGTATAATACCTGACAGTTATTTTCTAGCGGATTTTAAATTCTTTTATTTTAACTTTGGACAAATTCGGATTTTCGGCTTTTAACCCACGTTTGAGAACTTGCACATATCTCTCGTCCTGTCTATTAGTAGCTGGATGGTATGAAGCACAGAACTTATGTTTCCACCATGCTTTTAAAGAATTCCTCAAATTCTACAGACTTAAATTCTCTAGCATTACCTGATATTAAAAAAATAGGAAACCCGTACTGTTCAAAAAGGCAAGAAAAACAAGTAACTGTATTTTTTGGAGTTGTATTAGGAATAATAGAAACGTCTGACCATTATCTATGTGCACAAAACAATATGAGAAATATTTTTTTTTCATAACATAACCAAAATAATCAATATAAACTTTTGTCATGAAGTTGTAGACCATTAACAATGATGTATATTTACTTTAGAAGAATTTTGTTTATCAAATTTACACAAATAGTTCCATTTCGTGCAAAATTTTTAAAATCTTGGTGCATTCCTGTCATCATAGAGAACTACGGACTAAATCATCATTTGAATTAAATTTATGAGGTAAATATTGACTATGTAAAGGAAAACAAGAGATTCAACATTTCTTTGTTCGTACCGAACGCGGTAACTCCACAAAGTAATAATACATTTTTATTACAACGGATATCTATTGAAACAGTTGAAAACAATCCTGCATAGTGTTGCAGTCTAGCTGCTGATAAGACAGTAATTTTTTTGGACGGTGAAAAAATAGAAATTCATAATTTACAGTTCTTTAGAATAATTTAGAATTTCGTTTACATAGACGTATTTTAAATTGTAGTTAAAAGATAAAATTCTGATATAAATATCTACCATATATTAATGGGACATTATTTTTGTAATATTAGGTACAATTTAACCTTTCTAATTTCATTTTGATAAGTGATCTTCACTTCAATATTATCTACGAATTTAGACTTTTAGCCAATGGCGGGTTTTAACTAAACATCTACAGGAAAAAAATTATAATTTACAAAAAGTCTGCACAATTTTTAAAGTAAGTGTAAAAAACTCAATATCTATCTCCACGTCAACTGTAGGTTTGTTTTCAATTAAGACAGATAATTTAAAAGGGTTTGATCATTTTCATATTTTACTGTCATATGCTGTTTAATATTTTCATTCACTAAAAAAATCTCTGAACCCAAATTGATTGCTTGATCAATATGTCTTTTCCATACATTCGAACCATCTTGAATTCTATAATGCAATTTTTCTTCTCTTGCTATAATTCGATAAATTTTTCCCATAGCTCCTGGGGTATAATTCTTGACAACTATTTTCTGGTTGATCTCAATTTCTTGTATTTTAAATTTGGAAGTTTTCAGATTTTTCCCATATGAAGAAAATTTGGTAATCTTTGAATTATGTTTTTTTTTATAACCTTTAAAAATAATTTCTAAAAATAATTTCTAAATTTTGAACGAAAACTGACAATTTTGCATGAAAAACCCATTTATAACAATTAAGGGGAGGAGCATGAACTCCCCGTCCCCCCTCTTATACATATCGAATGAACTCCAAAAATTGATCACAGAAGCGCCTTATCAGGATATACCCATATACAAAATTTCAAGTAAATCAGATATTTTTATCATGAGTTATCGCGTTACGCGCGTACCCACGAACGAATGTACGTACATTCATACAGAACGATGGGCACATAAGCTCTCAGGCTATGATAGCCTGTGAGCTAAAGAGTAATATGCTCAATAAATTTGTTGGAAGATGACGTTGTTATTTAAACATAAGATCAACAATTTCAGAATACTTCAATGATTTTCAATCTTTAAGTAAACATACATCACATAATAAATTATACAGTTTTGGTACCACACTAGCTATAAAACTTAATCGAGATAAAAAAAAATATTTCAAATCTACATTTATTGCAATAATATCACTTTTAAAAAATCTCCAGAATTACAATAAAAGTATTATAATACGCTTTCCGTATAGACGCATCAAAATGTTTCATTCAAATAAAAATATGAAAGCTAATAATGTCGTAGACATAAAATAACCCCAATAGACAATATTCTCTTGATGTCGCAAAAAATATCACTTTGTATTAGTTTATAAATATAAAATACGCCTGCATAGTTTTCTATTTGTTTTGTTTTACAAAATATAACTTGCAAAAAAAAAAAAAAAAAAAACATACATTACAATATTTTTCAGTATTTCCTTTTTATCTCTGAAACAATCGAAATAATCGGATTACCAACATTTTAAAGATATATCGCGAAAAAAACTTTAATTTAAAATTGATGTATAAAAATGAGAATATTTTTTAAATGGCGAGTTCGAATACATATACAAATGAACAGCTTTCATTGAAATTTGAATTAGTTAATTAATTTAAATAGAAAGCTATGAACAAACAAACAAAAAAAGGCATTTTTTTGTTTTGAATATATGGATTACATAGTTCGCCCCACAACGGTTAACCACATTTTTCTGCACATGTATTTTATAAAAGTAGATGACTTATGGAATATGTGAATTCAAATATAATGTAACTGTATCCAATAATGCAGTTTTTAGAAACAGACAAAAGAGTTAATATGAATTAAGAAAACTATAGTGACAAAGAAATTTTGAATCACATTAGAAATGTTTGAAATTAATTTAATTATATATTCATTAGAGAAATATAATGTATATTTTAATATTAAGGCAGAGATATATTTAGGTGCGTAGATACATTTTTTGTAAAAAAAAAAAAGCATATTTATCGATTTTTAATTTTTTTTGTTTTTTTGTTTTTTAAGATTTTTTTTTATATAAATGTCATTTTTTGATATTATTTTTCTAGGTAGTATCTAATAAACAAATATTATTCAGAAATTAAAAAATAATTAAAATATTGTATGAGTCATTGTATGATCATTTTATTATTGCATTAGGCATATCATAATACACGATTTACAATACACTTAATGTATGAATAAAGTTTTTGATTTGGAAAAAATCGCTACAGGAAGCAAATATTCTTTCAAATTTACATAGCGTGTCAATCGAAACCTGACCTGGATGTTCGGCCGTAAATTTATCTTTATTCCATATATTCTAGTCACTTTGGGCAGATTAATTTTGCTTCATAAAAAATAAAATAACATTACTTGAAAACAAAAAAATGATCACTATTTCTGTACAACGTTCATACAATGTTCATTATTTCGAAAATCAGATAGCTGTTAAATAACTAAATAAATATATCTATATCACTAAATAAGCTTCAATGCACTTTCCGAATTTCTCATGATGACATGTGTTTTCGCAGCACTAAAAATTCTGTTGAAAATATTGATAAAATAAATTAATAATTGTTAAAGTTATGTACAAAATCCCGTATTTGTTTTTCTTTTTTAGTAAAAAAGTGCATAAGACGTTTTTTTATGTTTGCTCTTCTATCACCACTGATAAATTACTTAACATAAGAACGGTAAAATTAATTTTATTTCGTATATAAATTCAAAAATCAGAAAAAAACGAACTTTTAATTTTTTTTGTGCTATGCTCGACGTGGACCATGTCTTCTAACTTTTATAATACAAGAAGAATACGAAGATTTTTTCAGAAAATCACACATAAAAACCTACGTACGCAGAAACATATGTGAAATTACATACTTCCAAACAAATGTCAGTGGATTCTTATCATTTCATTTATAAACTAGCACTGTAAAAAGTAGAAAACAATAAAAGTTAGTCAACAAATAACGGTTCAAATAAAACTTTCAAAGAAAAAAGAATCAAACAATTCAAAGAAAAAGAATCTTCATGACCCCTAGAGGCATAAATCTGCGATTTTAAAAATATTTCAATTACAGTAATTTTTATTTACATCTATCACTGAATGTTTCCAACAACTTTGTTAAATCACACTGTAATACTATAAAAAGTTACCTTAAAAATAATAAGAAAAAATAAGATAAAAGGATGTACAAAATCATACCATTAATTTTTCATAATATTTTTAATTTTAATTAAATTTTATAAAAATTTTAATATTGATGATTCCTAATGTTTTAGCATATTAGTATCTTTAAAATATTTTATTTTTGCAACTATCCTCACTGCTTTTAACGATAAAATATCTTTAAAATATTGCCCTTTTAAAAATACAGTTTCGATCATATAAAATACCAGTTCAATTTGTTTTAATTAATCAATCCGCATTGAATAATATTCGTACGACTAAAAGTGTGTGAGTTTATATTTATTCCATTAAAAATAATCAAAAATCAATATTTAAAAAAGTGCTATATTTTTTATGATAGTAATATCTAAGGAAGATAATTAATTTTGTCTGTTTATTTATTTAATGAAAACTGTCTTTAAAAATGGCTGCAGTCATGTTTTAATTAAAATTTGTGCATACTTAATTATATTACGAAAGTGAAAAAAATGTTGGGTATTTTGTATCATTTAGAATTTAATTAGATGGAAAATAATTCTTTGAAGTTCTGAAACATTATATTTTCAATGAAATATGATACATAAAAATAAAAGTAAAAGTAAAAGTAAAATATAGATAGACAGTAAATATATCTTATAATTTGTTAATAATATAAATTTGTTTTTAAAAAGTGTAAAGATATATTTTATATACACATATGATTTAGTATAAGTGCTTTTAAGCTTTCACACTGTACCTCTCAATCAAAATTCACACATTTTCATATAGCTATTAACTTAAATAATCCATTTTATTGACATTCTAATAAGAAGCAGCATCATTATTTTATTTAATAGAAAGTTTATTTAATACGCAATCGTAAAGACTGAATTTAATAAACCTTTAAACAATACTCGAAAAAACTTACTAAGTATGTGTACAGCAATAAGTAGAATCTTTGAAAATGTAACTTTAGTATAATGATATTATAAATTAAACATATAGATTTCATTATCCCGATGGAACAGATATAATGCATCTGTAATAGAGGGTATTAACGATCACTAACCCCCGTGAATCGCTACTCACATTGGGATCGACACGCAATCACAGCTCACTTTGCACACTCGCCGCTGTTTTTAGGTAGATTTCGTATGAAATACTACCTATTGCGTTCGCTCCTATGTCGGAATTTCTGAAAGAAATTGCAGATCTACGCCGATCATGACATCTAGACCCCAAAACTACCATCAGTAAAAAAGTTTATATATGTATATATATATATATATATATATATCACTTTTTTATGGACACGATAACTTCTAGAATTCTACTCAAATCTCTTTCAAACTGATACATAAAATCAAGCGGCATAAAATCTCGGTCAAGTTCGTTTAATGAGCAAAATCTTACCAAGGAGGTTGAAATAGAGAGGATTTTTGTGAAAACCAAAAAAACGTCATAACTTCTTAAAGAAAATAGATATCGAATCAGTTTAAAGTTTATTATACTTCTAAGAAATAGGCCGAAAGTTTATGCATGGCATATATTTTATAAATTTAAAAATGGGCTTAAGAGGCGAAAAAAACTGGGGTTTTGAGAGAAAAAAATTCATAACTTTTTCAATTCTCAAGATATTAAATCCAAATAAATTTTTTATAAATGTTGTAAAAATTATGCAAAACTTTTATATTTACAAGTTTTTGATAAGACCAAATTCTACCGATGAAACAAATAAAAAACGAAAAGAAACAGGGGGTGGAAAAAGAAAAAAAAACCCTCAACTTTGTCAATTCTTAAGCTATCAAATCCGATTAAATTTATTTTACATCTACTCAATAATATCTATAAATTTTATGCTGACAAGTTTCTCATAGGACCATTTCTTATAGCAAAAATTATTAAAGATAAAATCGCAAATCCAAACTACTTATATTCTGACTCATTTTTAAGTTCATTTTTAATTTTAAACACATCTAAATGGCAGGTTCTCTTTTTTACAAACTAAGGTACCCTGGGGTAATAACGCCACGTTAAGGTTCTACCAATTTTCACGGCTTAGTTTTAGATTGTATTTTTCAAACAAATATAGGATCTGATACAACAACTCATTGACTATCTATATAAAATAAAATAATTTAACAGATATGTATTCATAAAATGTAATGGCGTTTTTTCTTGACCAATGCTATTTGGCGTTAATACCCACCTATGTGGGTAATAACGCCATGCAAACAAAACTGTAAAATAAGATGGAATAATGGCATGTAGATTGCCCAATTCTAAAAATACAAACTCTACACCTCTAGAAATTGACAAATTGCAATCTAAGCTATTGAAAATGTACAATTTTTTTGTGATTCTGAAAGAAAAAGAAAGCTGTGGTGGTGGCGAGGGGAGGAGGCAAAACAATATCAGATTCTAAGCTACGTTTTGCTTAAAAATGACCATTTAAATAGAATTATTAGAAATATTGCACGGATTATTTGAATCAGTATTTATATTCCCATCATGTATGCATTCTATGCGATAGAAAATATTGATTTTTTTGTGAAAGCGAAAGAAAAAGGAGTGAGGGGGAGTTTCAACAGGATTTAACACCCTGTGTCTCTCTTTGCTTAAAAAGTTCCGCTTAAATATAAGAAACATTGCATGGTTTTAACCATTCATAATGTAATATTTCAATCATGTGAGGTTTTATAATAACTAGAGTTATATGTAATAAATATTTTTGTTAAACCTTAACTGCTGTTAGCGTCTCACATACCGCTGAGTTTTTCAAGTTTCAGAGTTTAACTTGCAATTTTTAGTTTAACTATAGATACCGAGAAAATTTTGTTTCATTTGGAGTCCTATTACTATCTCTAGAAACTTTTGAATAGCTGAATTTTATTTATAATAGTCCTGTATATAAGGTTCAATATAAAAATAATATTCTAAAGTTAATTTAACATTTTATTCATCGTTAGATTAAGCGGTCTGACAGGCCGCTCACAGTAAGTTATGCGACAATTTTTGCCACAGCAGTTAAGGGTTAATACTATTATAGTAATCTAGTAAATAGTTTTTAACCCATAACTCCACACTAATGCGGATTTTCCAAACCTACAGTTAAATTGTCGACGTTTTAAAGAGCATGCTTTAATAAATTTTTAATAAATTGAATAAAATTTGTGATTAAAAATATTATCCCAAAGAGATCACTTATTCAATTTTATATATAATTCATATGGTTATATATCATTATCTCTATATTAGCAACAAACTTAACTTTTAACTGCTGTTAGCAATCTGACTGAATACCGTACCCCCCCCCCCCACACACACACACACAAAATAGCGTTTAACTGGTATTTTCCAGTTTAACTATAGTTACAACTGAAATTCTCTTTCGTTTGGAGTTCTCGTAATATTGTTACAAAATATTTGAATAGATTAAATTTAATTAGAATTAATTCTGTACAAAAAGTTTAGCGCAGGAACAGTATTCTATGATTTATAATCATGGATCGCATTTTAACCTTTAACTAATATTACCGGTCTCGTAGACCACTATTTTTCTTTTAATTTTTTAGTTTAACTTGTAATTTTCAGTTTAACTGCAAACACTACCGAAATTTTGTTTCATTTGGAATTTTAGTACTATCACCAGAGACTAAATAGGTGAATATTAAGTATAATACTCTTGTATAAAAAGTTTAGTACAAAAACACAATCCTATGATTTATTCCCGCCTTTTATTCATCTTTCAATTTTGTGGTCTCACAAACCGCATCACATTCTTATGTTACAATTTCTGTCACATCAGTTAAAGGTTAAATTTATAAAGTTTTGAAAAACCGAACGGTGAGAAAGCGGACAATTAAAATTTCGAACTCAATTGAACAATCCAGTGGAAATTTAATAGAAACCTGATTTTGAAGATGTTCGAATTTGAATCTCGAAATCATTTTGATATAGTTTTATTTACAAGAGTTAAAAATTATTCTTTATATTAATAAAAATAATAATAATAATATAATAAAAAATAAAATAGATTATTTTTAAGTATTGGGCACCCCCCCCTTAATCTTACCATTTCAACAATGATGATAATGCTGTCCCATATTAATATATAAACCCCCTTCGGATATAGTTCGGCCACTGTTGGGAATAAACCGGGGTAATAACGCCATTCCCTGGCGTTATTACCCCTGGATACTTATTGCGCAGTAAATCCTAAACTACAAATTATCTCGAGAAGATATCCAAAATCTTCTACAACAATTTGAAAATACATGAAATACACTACAAATTTATGTAATAAACAAAGTATTTCTGGATAAAAAACATAGTCTTCAGATCAAAAACCTTATCTTGCAAATTTTAGATCAAGCCTTAATTTTAGTTGCTTATAAAAACAATAAGACATAAAAATGAAACAAATTAACTTGAAGCTGTTTTTTGCGATTTATATGACTCAAAACCCTTCTGCGCAGAGCACATGGGTGTCATTTACCTGATTATTTCATAATTATGCAAAATATAAGCACTTGGCGTTATTACCCCGCCTGGCGTTATTACCCCAGGGTACCTTATATAATGTGACGTATTGACCAGTTTCTCGATAAAGGCAGAATATTTTTTTAATTTTTAAAAAAGCACTTTGAACTGAATTTCCCTAAGCGATTGAGATTAAAAATTTAGGAAATACTCAAATAACAAATCCCTTATTTTAAGAGTCATTTTTAAAACCATTTTTGCACTCAAACGCATCAAATTGACAGGTTCTCTTATTTAGAAACTGTATAATGTGCCGTATTGGTCAGTTTTTCGATAAAAGCCGAATATATTTCAAAAAAATGCTATAAAAATAGCTATTTTGGGCAAAAATTCCCGAAGCGATCGTCAAAGCGGTCGAAGCGGGTTAAGATTTGAGGATGTATTCAAATAAAGAATTGCATATTTTATGACTCATTTTTAAAACAATTTTTGCTCTCAAACGCATCCAATTGACAGGTTCTTTTATGTAGAAAATATAAAGTGTGCCGCATTGATCAGTTTTTCGATGAAATCAAAATGTAGTTCAAAAAATGCTGTCAAAGTAGCCATTTGTACAAAATTTCTCGAAGCGATTGTGATTGAAGATTTGAGAGTGTATTCAAATAATAAATTGCTTATTTTATGACTCATTTTTAAATTCAATTTTGTTCTCAAATGTATTCAGTTGGCAGTTTCTCTTAATTAGGATCTATATATGTTGCCGTATTGATCAATTCTTTCATAAAGTCTTAATGTATTTCAAAGTGGGCATTTGAGCCAAATTTAGCTTAAGATGATTCTGATAAAACCGGCTCTTACAGAAAAATGAAATTAAATTTTCTACAAAAGTGGCCAAATAAAATTGTTAAACTGGGTTTTTCTCTAATTACATTTTATTTTTCGTTGTTGCAATAAGCACTTAACGAAATCTACCTCCGCCTATAGGCCAAACCGACAGGGATTTTTTTCAAATATAGCCCATGACCGCCGAGTAAAAGGGCAAAAATGTTATTTTATCCTTAGTTTATTTTAAATGTTAATAAAAGAAGTATTTTCTAACATTATATATATATATATATATATATATATATATATATATATATATATATATATATTTGTAACGTATATGCTTATGAGCCGTGAAAGTATCAATCATAACTTAATTTCTTAAAACTGGAGTATATTTCTAGATGTATATTAATTCAAATAAAGCTTCAATTGCAATAAAACCTGTAGCCTAATCAACTGATATATCCGGTCGCGGCAGTAGGAAAGTTTTAGCCAGAATGAGCGCTATCATAAAATATTATAACAGAAGAAATTTAAAAATATTTTTAATTTGCACAAAAATAATGGAAAACTTCATTTAAAAAATTTTAAAGAAATGTGCAATTAGGTGGTACTGCAAATGGGCATAAATAATTTTAACTGCATGAAATTTACATACTTATAAAATGCAAATATGTAAATCCAAAATAATCTTGAAATAAAAATGCCTTGGAAATAAAATGTTTAAAACTTTAGTGAAAACACAATAAAAATATTTTTAATTGGACTGCTACGCGATTTCTGTGAGCTGCCCGTGAAATTTACAAATATTTTTAATGTATGAAAAATAACATAAATCTTTGTTGAAAATGCAAATAAAAATACATTTAGGTGGTACTGCTAATAGAAATAAATCATTTTAATTTTATGAAATTTTAAAATTTTTAAAGTGCGAAATAATAATGCCTTGGAAATAGAAATAATTTAAAACTTTATTGAGAACACAAAACTATTTTAAAATAGATCACTGTGTGATCTGAGTAAGCAACATTTGAAACACGGCGAAGTCAAGGCGAGTTGTTTTTTATCTTAAGGCATGCGATTCTTCCAGTGTCTTATATGCATGTTCAGCCCTTCTCTTTAGCTTTCGCCTGTACAGCAGGGCTTAAATTCATTTAAAACTATAATAAGATGCTTTGTGATTTAATATTTTAAATGTTAGATTTGGTATTCAATATTTTTTATGTTAAATTCACTTTCTTGATTTGTATTCATATTATTCCTTTTTCCTTTCATATTCAATGTGATACAATTAATTAAATTCAATGGTTATTAAATTCAATGGTTAATTTCAAATGGTTAATATTGTTTACTATTAATGGTCATATATTAACATTCAAATTATTATGCTGCTTAGCGCAAGCAATTATGAATACATAAAATTTGATATTTGTAATTGGTATCTTTTCATTTTGAATATTCATTATGATTTTTTTCCTAGTAGTGTATCATATATATTTTTAATATATAACATCAGTCGCTAAATTAGCAATTTTATAAATATCGTGCGCAAAGGTAATTGCTGCTGTGCGCATAACCTTTGTGTACTGTCAGAAATATTTCTACTATGTAGTTCTCCGATACGACTTAATAGGATTTTCCATTAAGAGTAACAATATCGTTTCATCACGCATATAATTTGTGATTCAATATTTTAAATGTTAAATTTAGTATTCAATATTTTTGACGTTAAATTCACTTTCTTGATTTGTATTCATATTATTCTTTAGTCCTTTTATATTCAATGTAATATAAGTTATTAAATTCAATGGTTAATTTCAAATGGTTAATATTGTTTACTATTAATGGTCATATATTAACATTCAAATTATTATGTTGCTTAGCACAAGTAATTATGAATGTATAAAATTTGATATTTATAATTATATATATATATATAGATTTATAGATAATATTTTATATATAGAGAGAAAAATAAATAGCTAGATATTTTAAAAGACACAAAAATTTCATTGGTTTGTAACGGGGTTGCACTTTATTTTGTCTATGTTTAATGCAATTAAAATGTACATTCAAGTTATTTATAAATGTGAACTAATAAGTTTAGATAAATGTGGAGCTCCCAATCATAGTAGATCAAGTCCGTTTTGGGGGGAAATGAGACTGTCGATTTAAAAGATGCATAAAACCTGCTGTATCCCCTCCCTCAACACAATCAGTGAACCAAATGTATAAATAGATGATATATATGAGAAAACATGTGAAAACAGATTTGTTTCACCGTGGAAGTGGATGAAACAGATACTATGCACCTTCTAAATTGACTGTGTCATTTTTATGTGCGTTTGTATTTATGTAAATTCGTATCACCTATAGTAGTCATCGTTCATTCTGTCAGTCCATGCGCATATAACAACGCGAAAACTACCCAACAAATTTCAAATAAACCCAACCGAATTTAAAATATATTACTATTGCAAAAATTTTTCGTGTAGTTTCAAATTTTATGGAAATCGGAGTGTATAGTTCAATTACAGGTACAATCAGAATTATTCTGTTACATTACTGTCAATGGGAAAAAATTGTTTCAAGTGAATTTTAATGGCATTACAGCCTTTCAAACAGAATAAAATTGGTATGCATCTAAGAAATATATACTAAAATATACATTCTGTTCAATCTGTGGTGCAAAGAATAATTTTATTAATATACAGGAGCACACAAAATTATTCTAATGCATAATGGTATAGAGGAAAACATTGTTTGGGGTGCGTTTTAATTATAATAAACTATTTCACATCTTACAAAATTGATATAGGTTGCTGAGGTTTACTACAAGTTACTTCTTGTAAAATAGAAAGCATTTAGTATTTACAGGGACGCATAAAAGATTTCGGTTACTGTATTGTGTATTTAAAAAACTTCGTTGCAGTATGAACGCACCTCATTAGTTACTTCCTACGTGTAATTTTCAACTTGTTTTCAAATGGACATTACCTACTTTGTTTTAAACCCCTCATGTACCATTCATTAAAAAAAGGACTTGAGAAAAGAAATAGCTTGAAAAAAAAAACATTAAACTTATATCATTCATTAATGACACTTAATAAGAGGAGGGATTTATTTCTTTCAAAATATCTTTACTTTATCAGGTTAAATTACTCTAAATTAAACATCACTAAGGTAAACGACATGTATATCTAATCTTAAACACAGCAGGAAAGAAGTGTATAGCGTATAGCGACAATAGGTGTTGTTATAAGCTACGGATAAATAATCTATTTCTACAAAATAAGTTAGTTTTGAAATAAAAGCACATTTTTCAATAATTTCCTGCTTAATAAAAAGATATTTATTTTTAATAAATTGCCAATTCTACCCTAAGTGTGATTCAAGTATGGGAAATTCAGTCTGATTTAGGCACAATGACTTATATAGAATAAAGAACTTTATTTTACAATTTTGCAGAGGGGATGATTGTTTAAGCCCGATGTTATAATGTAAAATCAAAAACTGTATTCTTTTCAAATTTGCAACCGTAAAATTCAAAAATGGTGTAAAAAAAGTGTACTTTTTTTGTAACCATCCTGTACCTGTACTTTTTATGTCTGCGTGTCTAAATTTTAAAACCCTAACCCAAATAATTGCGTTCTATGTTAGTGTTGAATGATAAAAATCTATGTATTTTTGTTAATAAACAGTTAATTTGAAAAGGTTAATCATGATATTTCTATGAGAAATATTCATCCATTTTTGTTTCATTATGTATATTTTTTTAATTGCATTTCATATACAGAGAATGGAAAAAGTAAAATTTCCGTTTTCACTATTTTCACACAATTATTACAGAGATACCACAGTCAATCATTTGTTTAACCTGCAACAACATTGTAAGCATTCGTTTCGCTTTACTCTTTCATTTTGAACGTGAAAAGCCTTTTGAAAACATGCACATTAATATTTCAAAATACTAAAGGCAACTTTGCCATCAAAGAGGTAAGTTTGTAATGATATGTGCTCTAGTAAACTTGACAATGCTACAGTTTCAATGACTCCACTAATGATACAGAATCTACTGAATAAACCTCAATATAATATTTCCTACATAGGATATTGATTTTGCAGCAACCTCTTTTATGTTTCATAGTTGATCCTAATCTGAAAAATATGAATTGCAGACCATTATGCACTAAAACTTTGAATATTATAATTAAACATAAATAAATACAAATCATAAATTCAAGAACTAGAAAAATGCACTTTTCGAGAAAAGATTTTTTAAATAAAATTTTCATAATACAGTTTTTTAGAATGTATAAAATTCTTAAAAAATTTAACATTCTTATGCAATTTAAAAACTATATAGTACCGAAGGTTATCTCCATTTAGCACAAAGGAAATTCTAAATTTTTAATAGGGTCTTATAGATGATTTTTTTTTAATAGGCAAATTCGGAATGCATTTTGAAGAGGAGGGATTATAAATGGCATAGTTTAAAAAAGATAAAACTGCTTACATATTACGGTGGAAGATACTATTTGATTGGGACTTGTTTTCAGTACTTTATAATATACCAGAGTTCCGATTATCCGGGCCAGTCGGAACCGAGACCAATCCGGTTAATAAAAATATTAGATACCTGGCCACCTAAAAAAAGTCAATGGCAATGTTTTTAGGTAATTTCTCTTCAAGACCATTTCACAGCTTAAGACTACCAATTATAGTAGCCAATATTTTAGCTTAGTACAAATATCGTGTTTCGAAGTTGTTCCGTATATTGTTTTTCTACAAAGTTGGTACAAAGTTATACATCGAAGTACACATAGTTAACTTATGTTTGCATACACTGTTAGAACAAACACGAATTAAAGAGAAAGGGAGGGTCTCTCTTTCCACGGACACCAAGAAATAACAGATGCAATTTCTTGATCCCTTACAGAGAAATGGTAGAGGAACTTTTTTCTGGTAGAAGAAAAAAAATCGTGGGACTCTAGCGCGTTGTAAGTTAAACTTCTTAGGTTCTAGAAATAGTTGATTTTATGCATTGCTCACATTGGTTCATTGGTTTTATTGGTTGTTTTTATTATTTCAGGAATAGGAAACGGTTACCTTTCGGGACATCAAGCCAAATGTTTCCAACAGCACCCAGCACTTAAAGGAGATTCGCTCCAAAAAATTCGGGGAAGTCGAGAAAAAATTACATGGTCCTTTATTTTCCGGTTAATTCGACAATCTGGTTAATCGACGCGCTGATAATTGGCGCTCTACTATAGATAACTTGTGTTCTTGGTATATAATGTGAAAAATTATAAGTCATATAAATACACATTATATACACATCATATAAATACACATTCCATATATCACCAGACAGAATCAAAGGAGGAGGGATGATAAGGGCCATTTCTCGCCCATCAGCACCTAGATGTGACATACATTTTTTTCTTTAGTATACTTCATGACAAGTAAAAAATAATAATATCTTGCATAAAAGTTTTATAATTAATGAAAAAATAAAATGTATATTTCAGTAAATATGATGTATATTAATAAATATTAACACTGTTGTCATTAGTTTTAATCGAGAAAACAATAGTAAATACAACACTAAATGCGAAATTACAATGAATGGAGCTTATTAAGACTTTTATTTCAATATATGAAATATCGGGAATAATCAATAGAAAATATAATTGTACAGTTTCAGACATTTTGGGCAATATGTTTCAGATTATTTTCCTCTTTGCTTGCTTCACTAGAATTATTACTGGACAATCTAGCGGTCGCGTCTTGTAGTATATTTAGATATTCAATACTTGTTTTTTTTTATTTTAGTTGAGTTATGGCAAAAGTAAGCAAGAAACCGTAATACAGAAGCAACATGCACCTAGTACTCTAAGACACTTTCGCCTACTTTACATTGACAGTGCCATTATGTGATGGTCCTTCGCTGTTTTTTATCCAAGTATTATAGATATACTATTATTTTCAACACAATCTATCTGATTGGTAAAGTAATCATACGAAATGAATATTTCCAACCGAGCGAAAAATTTACCAGGCTGGGAATCGAACCCAGATACTTGGCTTACAAGGCCAATGCTTTACCTGTTAAGCTACCTGGGCGATAGCCAGCTGGGATTGCTCGCTTAGATAACCTTATTGGTCATAACATCTGGTCTGTCATTTAGACAGCTTAACAGAATAGACCGCAGGTAATGGAACTCCATATGACGATGGGTACGTAGATAAACTATTATTTTCAACACAATCTAACTGATTGGTAAAGTAATCATACGAAATGAATATTTCCAACTGAGTGAAAAATTGACCAGGCTGGGAATCGAACCCAGATGCTTGGTTACAAGGCCAATGCTTTACCTTTTAAGCTACCTGGGCGATAGCCAGCTTGGATTTCTCGTTCAGATAACCTTATTGGTTATTGGTCTTTAACTTTTAATATTTATTATTTGTATATTGTTGAGCTTTGCTGATTACACCAATGGATTGCCATCAACTGTAATTTGCAATTAATAAAATACAATAGTCATTGTTTCATATAGAACTGAATTCGTTAGCAGAATGCACTACTTTAAACATATTTTTCTGTATATATCTTTATGTAAAGTGAACTAAATATAATTCCACTTCATGTACGAGAATTATTGTCTCATTTTGAAAACTTCCCAGCTATTTTTGAAAGTATAAATTCATATAGCTATTCATCTAGAATGTTATTTCTGGAATTTGTGGTATAAAAATAGAAACAACAACGCATTTCTCAAATGGTGCTCAACAGAATGCAAGTAGGAAAACCAGACATAGTGTAGGCATACAATTTCCATAATTTAACTGTTATTTATTTAGAAAATATTTCCATAGTGCAGTTTTCATTTGCAAAGTAAACCATTTTAATCATCTAAAAGCATATTTATATATACTGCATATTTATATATTTGTCCCATATTACACTGTTCTTCCATTATTAGAAACAGAAATATATTTAAAAATAAAAATGTCATTAATATTCTATGTGAAAAAATTTTAAATATAATTACGTTCAAAAAGGCAATTTAAATGCTAAACATTTTATAGATGCATATTTATATTTATAATATTGGAACATATAAATTCCAGATAATTTATTTTTTCGCACCCTATTTTGAAAAAGTCCCTGTCTTACATTTATATTAGGATAACTTCAAGGGAAATTTTCTTAATATTTTTCGTGAAAGAAATGTTTTCAATCGTTATGTTCAATCGCGCAAAAAGACAGTTTAAATATTTGAATTTTTATTAGTGCAATGAAATATTTATGTCATTTGATATCAAATAGTACTACCTTGACTTCGTTTTGAGACTTATAAGTCCAAATGGACAATTGTTTTTACTTTATTCATAATATATTACTGAAAAATGATGTGTGACAGAAATTTTAACAAGAAAAATTTTAAAAGAAATCTTCCACATTTTTTTTTTTAAATTGTAGTAAGATTGGATATAACTGGCAGTCTAGATCAATTTTCTAAAAATATAAGTAACAGTAGCTAATTTCACAAAATTAAGTTACTTTTATTAAGTTAAATTATTTTTAAAAATACAGTAAAACAATTAAAATATACTTATAGAAAAACTATGATAGTATTTAAAATTATTTAGGAAGCAGTAAGGAGTTAGTAAACTGAATTCGCTCCACTGGCGGCTGAGAAGTTCTACTGTCGAAACTGGTAGACAGCAGGGTTCGAATGAAATCGCGGTGGTTGACCTAATCGTTCGGAGTTTTCCGTGGTTTTCTTCGAAACGTGGATTTTCTTGCGTAAATACGGGTCAGGTTCCCCTTGTACGGTCTACATCCCACGTAATGATAATAGGCCATCATAAACACAACCAAAAAAATTGAATTCCTACGTAACCTACATAATAGGCGTCTTCAAATGAAAGAGATTCGAAACGTCATACGTGGACGATTTTCCGTTATTTTTATGAAACAAACGCGATAAAAAAGGTGTAAGTATCACGCATTCGCAAGCGCAACCACAATTGTGATAAGCACGTGGCATTCAGTTCAAAATGGCTGGTGTGGATGCAACTGTGTCTACAACGGATCATCGAGCTATAATTAAATTTTTAACACTGAAAGAGTTTAATCATTCAGGGACATTCATTGTTGAATGCTGTCTGTGTCGGGAATGTGCCCGAGGCCCACAGTGACGAGGTAAGCAAGAATGTTTAACGACGATCGATTGGAGATAGCGGATTTGCCGCAACCTGATTGCCCTGGCTACGCACAGGGTTGTGACAGAGAAGATGATTACGGACATTGACACTGCAATCAAGGGAAATCGATGTCGAAACATTTTTGACGTCGTAATTGAATTCAACATTTCCATCCGTACTGTTCACAAAATTGTCCATGACCAACCAACATTGTGCATCGCGGAAGGATTTCGTAACACTTCTGAGCAAATGAACGCCTGCCTAAATGCCATAAGGGATTCTTTTAAAACAAACTTTGTATGCATTTCACTCATTAAATATTCTTGTTTCTATCTATCACCAAGAATTTTCAGAAATAAACGTTGTTTTTATAAATGATTTTAAAATGAAAACAAGCACATTCAATTACATTTCATGCTATTTTCATTATATATGTTAAACTTCCCAATAGTAGACCATAAAGTGGTAAAAAAGATGGTTGATTGCTACTGAAGGGGAAAAAAATCCTCATAATTCTTTAGCTCTTGGCTAATGATTGATGAAACGATAATGAATGCTAGGAAATTATGATGTTTTACTTGGAACTCAAAATAATTTGTTATCTCTCTTTGACTACGTTCTGGAGAGTTGCTGACTATTGAAACCTATTGAGAGTTGATGACCGTTTCTATGTAAAATACTATTATATGTAAAATAAAATAATAATGAATAATACAGGGTGATTGAAATTAGCGCGGCCAAAACAGAAGGGGAAAGCCATCATACAAAATAATAAAAAATGACGTAGAAACATAGGGACTTAAACGCTATCTTGGGTTGCTAGATGGGGTTGCAAATTATAGGTAATAGAAGAAAATTAAGCTAAATTTTTTTTACAGAATTATAGTTACATTATATTTCCAAAAATGACATGCTTTTAAGGCCAATAATGTGATAATAGATGCTTGAAGTTTTCGCCAGTTGCTGGAGACATGTAATACTCAACCGGATGTGATCGAGATACGGAGGAAGTGCACCCGTCATGTAGCATTTCATGCGTATGACAAAACTCTTCTACATTAGTAGTTATAAATGTGCATCATGAGTCAAAAAATACAGTATAAACACTGTAAAACATTTGGGTAAGTTACTCGATAAAATTGGTGGCAGCCTTGATGCCACTAACTTTATAGTGACAAAACACATATAACCGTTATAACTTTACACTAATTTGTAATGTTACGCCAGTAATATATGTTTTAATATATGTTTATGGAGTAATGTTAAACACAACATTTACAGTGAATAAAATGAAAGAGATTAATTTTTGTATGTTCTTTTTGTATCAAATTTAATTTCTCTCATCCTCTTATGCCTCATATGGCATTTGCGACCACATGTCCTATGTGATCTATTATACTTCTTGTATGTCTGCTTTGTCTTTTTTTTTTAGATTATGTTATTTTAAATCAGCCTGCATAGGAAGTGCATCATGATTTTAATAAAACATTCATCTCAATAATTACATTTTTGTGCCTGAAAGTTATTGGATTATTTTTACCCCGTTCCCTTATATGATTTATTAATCTTTTTGTATGCTTCCATGCCCTTTCAGTAAGATCACGTTATTTTAAACCGTTCTGCATAAGAAGTGCATCGCGATTTTAAAACATTCTTTTCAATAATTAAATATTTGCACCTAAAAGTTATTAGATTATTTTTACAGTTTTGCATGTATTTTGTTTTCATAAATACATAATTACGCATTTAATCATAAAGAACAAAAAATTGCACGAGTGCAAATTCTTCAAGTCCCTTTTTGTTTTTGGTTGAAACTATTTCACCGTCAATAAAGATTTAATGATGGCAATTTGAGTAGAGCAGACTACGAAAAAGAACTATTTCATTTTTTTACGTTTTCATAATTACGTACAATGAGCACGTATAATTCAAAATAAACACTGCAGTAATTAACATCATAATATGTTATGCACGTTAAACTATTACTATTTACTTATCAGTGGTTTCATATCGCTAACGATATATTTTAATTGATATAAACGAAGAAATTTATCAAAATGTTAGAAAAATAAAAGTAGAAACTACCGTAGAGAAATGCTGCTTAAAGTAGTAATTTCTAGATATATGATTAAAGCTATTTCTACGACAGTGTATTATTAATAGTTATAATTTTCTAAAGCCGAGAGGTTTTGAAATGTTTAGTGATAAATTTCTTTCGTTTTGTGTATATACATATACTATACTATATTTAGGAAATATATATATATACATATACTATATTTAGGAAATGTAAAATAAACTTGATAATACCATACACATACAAACATCATTATATTTCATTAAAAGAAAATACATTAATTACCAAGAAAATGAAAAGTGTATAATGAATTATGATGCATAATTTAAAATTAGTATTCCACACTCGATAATAAAATAACAGAAAATAATCGCAAAAACAAATGTAACACAAGCTTATAATAAATTCTGTGAAGAAAAAAACGTCGAAATAGCATATAAATTTATTTTATCTTATTTTATCTAGATCTACATTGAATATAGTAACATCTGTGAAGTATAATTTTTAGAATATTAAAACAAATCTATTTAAAAGTAAAAAAAAAAAAAAAAAAAAAAAAAAAAAAAAAAAAAAAGAATAGCAGGTTATAAACATTTTAAGAAAAATAAAAATATAATACGTCTATTTAATTACATGAAAATATTGATATACATATGTGTGTGTGTAATAATAAAAAAAATTCGCCTTAATTATAAGTTAAATACTTTCAAATTCTTTTAACATTGAATTTTTTTTCCTTTGTTCTTATAATATTTTAACACATTATTTTTTATTTCATACCTTTAATCAACCCTTTTTATTTTATTTTACTCTAAAAAACATTAATCTTCTAAAACATTTTTTTTCTTAAAAAGAAAATCCCATTACTTAATTCATTGTGTTTCTTGCGTAATATCTCTTTATTTATTTCCTCAAATGTTCCATTGCCCAGAATTCCATTCGGTGATTTTTGTTTGAATGAGGGATTCCAGTTGACTCTACGCTACGTATAGGGCGAAATAACTTTATGTTTGTGTCAGCGTGTTAAATTTCATTGGTTAAAATTAAATTCTCAAAATCTAATTGGTAAATTAGGAGTTTGTCGTGAAATGCTTTTTTACCCGCGCTGATAACTTATATAAGGATTACCTTGCCCTTAGAATGAGTTCAGTTCAGTTTTATTTTAGTTTGCGTGTTTCTTCATATTTTTGTCATCTGGTGAAAGATGATGTAATTTGCGGATGTGTACGACAATAACATAAATTTATTTTTTTGTCGGTGTCTTATAGTTGTGCAATTTTTAAATCGGCATTAGTGCATCTGTTTTACTGTGGTATGAAACTCGAAGAAAGGAGCTTAAAAATGTACGGCGCTTCTGTCTAATATAAGTGGAAAATATCACAAAGCAATGATATTGTTGCTTTACCAACTTGTGCCACACGATTGCTAAATCTTCGATGAAGTATTCTTGCTAAATAATATGGTTTTGAGCAGAATTTTACACACACACACATATATATATATAAGCATAAGTGTTATGTGAACGGAAACTTATGTTTAACTACATTTAAATGTATAATATTTTAAATCTACTATATAAAATAATGTAAAATGAAGTACTTTAAACAATATACTTATTAAATTCTACGCAAAAGAAATATAGGATAAAACAAAACTAAAGGTCCCTCAATAATATTATTACGTATTTCTTCAATGATATATTTTCTCAAATTTTCTGAATTACAAAATAATATTTCGTTTCTGACAAACTGAATCAAAAATGCTTTAAAATTAACTACAGATAATTAATTTTAAAGTGCCAGTTAACTTTATCCTTTTTCCTGTGCTTTAAGTGATTTTTTCTAATTTCCATTTATATCATCCTAAGAAGTAATTAATTAAAATATCTGAGGATTTCTTGTTTTTGTCAATTATTCATCTGTAGTCTCTGTTTTTCTTTTAAATTTATTAAAGAGTAAATCATTATCTTTCTATTTATGTATCACTTGATTTTATTTTTAAACGTAATATTCAATAATTATGGAACGTAAATGGCAATACATATAGAATAAGCTCAACACGCCGATAACTTAAAATAAAAAATATTTTATTGACATGCTACACATACACTATATATTTTGCAATTTATATGCGCATTTAAATAAAACAATAATATAATATTATTTTTATAAATGCATAATTAAATGTTATTAAAAAAACATTATTAAAAATGTGTCATTAAAAGAAATTTTTCTTTTTAGAATACATTTAAATATTTCCCAATTGAAAAAATATTAATTTATTATAATAATTCTCATCGTAAATATTTAATAAAATAATTTTTAAAAAATCTTAGAAAAAACGCATTAATCTAGATTAGTTTAAACATTATGCTTTGTGCAATAAATATATCCACCAATAAAGATAAATGCCTATTATTAACTGATATACTACATGCATTCGGATTAAATATCTATCGATTTATTAAAATTCGAATTGAAGCCACAATTTTCAATAATAATTTCCAGAATTCGTCGAAATTTATCCCAACTTATTCAATTTCAAGTCGAGTTACATCTACTCAAAATTTTGACTCTTTGTCAAATTACATTTAGCTAAAATGAGAGGATTGGACTTTGTGTCGACACGTTAAGAAATATATTGTCAATGTGATAGAAACAGAAACTAAATATGTAAGTGCATATCAAAAAATGAAGACAGATGTTTCGGCGCTTTTAAAACTCCATTTTTGCAACTTTTTGCATGCACATATTTATACTGTACTGTTTTCACATTGCCCATTTTTCTTTTATTATATATCTTTTTTTACATTTTTTAAAAATATTATTCCTAAATTAATAATTTTATTATGTTTTTTTTCTTTTCGAACATCGAAAACTGTTTTATTATTGTCTTGCATGTAACTTTCTAAAACGAAATACAGGGTGAGCAAAAAGTCCGCAAAAACTTTAAAAATTCATAAAAACCGAAAAAGTAACCGAAATGAAAAACGGTTTGCAGGGTTAGTATCTATAGGTCACGGGGATTTTTTTAAGACATGAAAAAAAATTATTCAAAAAACAGCCAATAGGTGGCGCTGACGTACCCAAATCAAAGAAAAGATACCCAAATAAAGAACAGAATGTTTCCTCAAACCGCCCAACAAGCTTTATGAGGCCTGCCGCTGTTAAAGGCCCTTTTCCCGTCCTCAAATCCTTTTGAAATCGGAATTTACGCAAAGCAATAGTCGCTGATTCCTTGTTCATGTAAAATAACTTCACCAACAAAGCTTTGTCCTTCGCAGTGAGCATCCTTGATCAAGTTCACGGCTCACAACGGTGAACTAGTTGTGGATTAGGAGCGCAAGCTCTTATAACCGGTTCATTTGCATATTTCCGCTGAAACCGCAAGTGCCAGCGCCATCTGTTGGCTGTTTTTTGAACTATTTTTTATTTCTGTCTTAAAAAAATCCAAGTGACCTATGGATGCTAACTCTGCAAACCGTTTTTCATTTCGGTTATTTTTTCGGTTTTTATGAATTTTTAAAGTTTTTACGGACTTTTTGCTCACCCTGTATTATGTATAAAAGTTGTTAAATTTACAAAACGAAAACTATGAAACATAGCTTTCGATTAATAAAAGCTTCGTATAGCGGCATATTCAAAATTTTAGGCTCTTACTATTAGTTTTTGTGTGTAGTCAGTCTAAACATTCTATTTATGATAATGTGTAGCACGTAATGTTTTATATGTGAGTATAGAATTTAAACCTCTCAAGAACCACGGATACTGACGTGGAAGTTTAAATATACGAGGTATTTCAAAATAATATGTAAGAAACATATAGCCAAGTAAAAGAGACCTTAACAAGCAGGTTTAGTTGAAGAGTGTGGGTGTAGAAGATGGCACTAGTAGAAATGCAGGAGTATACAGAAATCTCACTTGTTTGACTTTTTCGCAGGATTTCGAGCAATATGCTATGTTATACTAATGCGTAGCTTCCCGTCAGGCATTTCATGTATAAGACATCTATCTCTCATGTATAAGACATCATGTCAGGCATTTTATGAGCAAGAAAAACGAGTGGCTGTTCAGAAAATGTACATGGAACGATTTCCAAATAGGATTCTGGGGACTGCCGAAAATCTGGATATCATCTTCATCTGGAATTGCGCCGGAGTGGATAATTTTATGACTCAAAGTATGATTCGGTCATTGAAAAATGTCACACCATTCTTGCATTTAAATATGCAATACTAAAGGAACACTAAAGAAATGTCATTCCACAAGTCCGAGAAGAGTTCGATGTGTGCTGAGTATGAGCGATTTTTTTTTCGAGACAACATACACATTGGCTAGCTTTATAGTGGTGTTATCATGCATGTTGCCTGAAATCATTGCTGTGAAGGACGATTCAACAAGGGCTTTCATCTGTCAGTGGATCAATATTTAATATATTTTTCGCATTAAACTTAATATAAATATGTATGTGCTGTATATAAGTTTTTAAAACAATAAATGTTTAACATTTTGAGGAAATGAGTGTGTTCTAGAAATTCAGTTAATATATTAAGTAACATTTTTAACGTAAAAAATTACCAATAACCTATACTTCCCTTGCATTTAAAAAAAAATAGCAATAATTCCATGTAACACGGAATAGTTTATCGAAATATTTTACATCATGTTCAGAAAGATGCTCATATTAAAGACATAAATAAACATGAAGACATGCAAAATAAAGTAACACAAAAGTAAAAGTAAAGAAAGTATATAGATATATATGTTAGTTTATTTTAAATTAATATCTGTAATTCTAACACACCAGTTGTGAAATATCTCCGGTAAATATATATATTTGTATTTCAAGTTTATCATTAAACTGGATTTCTGTCAACTAGATGAATGTAACTACTTTCATGTTAAGAACTGTTTTGATATCAATTTATTAACACCCGAATTTTTTTTCTACCTAATGTAAATTTAAAATTACATCATGAATTTTTGTTCGTGAATTGTCTGTGTTCTTAATAGTTTAAGGGCGTACGGAAACCGAAAATCTTCAAATTTTCTTAATATAAAATTTTTGCATTAAAATATTTTGTATTATATTTTAATTGTGCTTAAGATTAGTTAAATCATGTTTCTATCTTAATTAAAAGAGAAGAGATCGTTTTCTTTTCAGAATTTGGCTTTCAATCAAACTACTTCTTGTGAAAATGAATTTTTCTTCATGATGGATTTTTTTGATTGACCATTTTTCGTACTTAAGTTGTTATAAGTGAAGAACCGTTAAAGATTAATACTTTAAACTTAAAACACATCTCTTACATAATACTTTTACATAATATTAAAGTTTTTACTTAAATATTTTTTTTTATTTTTAATTAATGTTGCAAAAAATTCTAAATTAAAATTAAAACTTATGTTTTACTGTTTATTTAAATATAAAAAGTGAATTTCTACAAATAATATTTCGAGCTATAACGATTTTAAATTTCCCCATTTTTTAATAAATCTTCAATAAAAAAAAAAATGAGAAATTTTATCATGTGATTTTCTTTACAAATATATTGGTTTCCCATTACACAAAAATTCAAAATGTTAAGGTAATAAGTAAAAAGTATCCCGTATTCTCTTAAAAATATATAATTTTGAAACTGAACAATACCTTTGAAAAAATGCAAAAAAAATATTGTGCATTATAAATAACTTTTTATAGATTATAACTAATGTTGAATATATAAAATTAAAATGCTAAATTAATTTTTCAGTATTATGGCAGATTCTCTCCCCCTCTCTCTCTGTTTTTATTTTTATTTATTTTTATTTTCTCTTTTAAATATTTAAGCTTTAACACGGTAAAATTATGCAAAAGTTATGCACCATTATAATATGCATTAATCTTTGTGTAGAAAAATAAAATTTCAAATATGATGAAAATAACTTCATAACAGCTATTTTATTAGCTGGTTTAAACAAAATTATTGCATAAATTAAATAATAGTCTTTTGTTTACACCGATCTTGAAAAATGAGGTCACTAAAGTGTATATACTTCTCTAAGGAATGTAAACTTGACATGAGAATGATTTATTACTACTTTCAGTTGCTAAAAGCACATCTCTTTACATAGAAAATTTGGGAAAGAAGAAAGAAGATGTGAAAACATATTGAATGTACACAAATTTGTTTCTCTTTAAGAAAGAAAGCCTTTTTATAGATTACAATTGATGTTGAATAAATTAAATTGAAGTGATAAATTAATTTTTCAGCGTTATGGTTGATCTTTTTAAAGAATATTTTATAATGCTTTTACACGATAAAAATATACAAAACATCGTTATAATATGCATTGCTCTTTGTGTAGAAAAATAAAATTTCAAATCTAATGAAAATAACTTCGTATGAGTTTTTTTTTATATGCAGTTTTTGCCAAAACTACTGCATAGAAAATTAAATGAAAGTGGTTTGTTTACACCGATCTTGAAAAACGAGATCACTTAAATGTAAATCCTTCTCCAAATTATGTAAATACGACATGAAAATGATTGATTACTACTTTCAGTTGCTGAAAGCAGATCACTTTAATGGCGAAAACAGAAAAATAGAAAGAAGACGTGTAAAAAGATAGAATGTTCCCAAAATTATATCTATTTTTAAGACGGAAAGTTTCTTATAAATTATTATTGTTGTTGAATAAATTAAACTGAAATGATAATTTAAATTTTCAGCGTCATGGCAGGTTTTTTTAGAATATTTTATAATGCCTTAACACGGTAAAACTATTCAAAACACCGTTATTATATGTATTACTCTTTGCGTAAAAAAAAAAAAAAAAAAAAAAAAAAAAAAAAAAAAAAATCAAATATGATGGAAATAACTTCGTAGGTGTTATTTTATATGCAGTTTTAACAAAACTATTGTACAGAAAATTAAATGAAAATGTTTTGTTTACACCGGTCTTGAAAAATGGGATCTTTAAAGTGTAAATATTTCTCCAAGGAATGTAAACATGGCATGGGAATGATATATTACTACTTTCAGTTGCTAAATGCAGATCTCTTTACATGGCGAATTCAAAAAGGAAAAAGAAGACATGTAAAAAGATTGAATGAATCTAAAATTATTTCTCTTTAAGACAGAAACCTTTTATTATAGATTATAATTGATGTTGAATATATTAAATTGAAATGATAATTTCATTTTCAGCGTCATGGAAGATTTTCCCTTTTTTTAAAGGATATTTTCCAGTGCTTTAACACGGTAAAATTATGCAAAATATCGTTATAATATGCATTAAACTTTGTGTAGAAAAAAAAAATTTCAAATATGATAAAAATAACTTCGTAAGAGTTATTTTACATGCAGGTAAGCAAAATTATTAAATAAATTAAATAAAAGTGTTTTGTTTTTACCGATCTTGAATAATGAAATCGCCAAAGTGAAATCCTTCTCAAAGGAATATAAACATTACATTCAGAAAAGAAGAAAGAAGTCGTGTAAAAAGATTGAATTCACACCAAATTATATTTCTTTTGGAGACGGATAGCTTTTTATAGATTATAGTTTATGATGAATAAATTTAATTGAAATGATATTTTAATTTTTCAGCGTCATGACAGATTTTTTTCTTTAATTAGAATATTTTATAATGTTTTAATACGGTAAAAATATTTAAAATACCGTTATAATATGCATTAATCTTTGTGTTGAAAAATAAAATTTCAAATACGTTAAAAGTAAGTTCGTATGAATTATTTTAAATGCAGGTTTTAACAAAACTACTGTATAAATAAAATGAGGTACCTCTTACACCCATCTAGGAAAATGAGATCGCTAAAGTGTAAATCCTTCTTTAAAGAATGTAGAAAATTCAGAAAAGAAAAAAGAAGACGTGTAAAAAGATTGAATGTACTCCTAAATTATTTCTCTTTGAGATGGATTGCATTTTAAAGATTATAATTGATGTTGAATATATTAAATTGAAAAGCTACTTTAAATTTTCAGCGTCGTGACAGATTATTATTCTTTTTTCATTTTATAATTTTTATAATGTTTAATACGGTAAAACTATTCAAAACACCGTTATTATATGCATTACTCTTTGTGTACAAAAAAAAAATATGATGGAAATAACTTCGTAGGTGTTATTTTATATGCAATTTTAACAAAAGTATTATATAGAAAATTAAATGAAAGCGTTTTGTTTACACCGATCTTGAAAAATGGGATCACTAAAGTGTACATCCTTCTACGAGGAATGAAAACATGGCCTGGGAATGATTTATTACTACTTTCAGTTGCTAAAAGCAGATCTCTTTACATGGCGAATTGGGAAAAGAAGAAAGAAGACGCGGAAAAAGATTGAATGTACCCAAAATTACTTTTCCTTCAGATGGATTGATGAATCTAAAATTCTTCAAGTTAAATAATCGATAACAAAATAATTGAAACAAATATAATTAATTTCAGTAACAGAAATTTTAACCTTTTGTATAAATTAATATTTTATCGTTAGCCCCCCCCCCACACACACACACACAAAAAAAATAAAAACTCTAGATTTTTCACTTTTAATTAATTTTAATCAGTACAATATATTTGCTTTACTGTATATGGTTAAATATATTTGCTTTACTTTGTAAGAGACTCGGTGAATTTCAAATAAATGACTCACTTATAAAGTTTTACTTAGCTAATGTATGATTTTAAAAATATTAAATGTTTAATACATATTAACATTATTCTTATTTTTTATTCCAACATTCACACACTATTATTATTGTATATTGTGTAAAATATGTAGATAATTCAAAAGTAAATTATACATGTTGCTAGTACGTCATCTATCGTAACTTAAACATATTTCTTTGTCAAAGACTCATTTATGTGATTCGGCAGAAGAGTTATTTATGTTGATTCTGTATCTTTATTCCGTAAAACGTATGATAGATCAAAAATTTGTGATTTGATATCGTTTACATTTCCTAGGATGAAACCTTAAGTTAAAAAATAATTTCTGTTGAAATTAATGATACTTATATTTTTTATGCATTCATATAAAAATGCATGATACCATAATTATTCTTTTATGCTTAAATTAAAATTTATTTACATAAATTCTTGTTAACTCAAAAAAATCCTTGTATATTTGACATTTATGAAATTTATCATACAAATAAAAAAGAAATCTTTTATACAAAAACACTTGCTTATTTTTGAGAACTACTGTTTTCTCATTTCCTAATAAGTTCTTGCCTAATGTTAATTGAATGTATAAACATGGAATTGGTAAACAGAGGTAACTTAATATTTTAAGAGCTTCCTATAAAAACACACAATTTAATTTTAAGCAGCTTAAAAGATCCTCCGACTTTTCAATTAAAAATTAAACATAACTATTGAGTACATACATATAAATCAGTATGGAAGTAGTTTTAGTGTGGAGTATAACACAGCTGTTTAAGATTGGAAATTTAATTATTTTTTTTCTAGTTGGAGACAATGTTTATTTATTTATGTTTTTCGATTCCGTTAATCAAAATTTGTGTTAGTAATGCATGCATCCTATATAATTAGACTTGAATAAAATATACATCGTTTTCCATAAAATGGGTATTACAGAGAATAGAATTTTCTATTTCTCTAAAGCAAATAATATCTAATGAAAAAAAAAAATTTACAGATAGAATTTAGAGTTATCAAAATAATATCATTCTGATATTTAATTCCATTAATGGTGTTCCACGAACAAATGGATAAGAAACAAAGCGAAATCACTAAGGCTAATTTAAATTAAGCTGTGAACATTGGAAAATATAATTTTGGATTTTTTTCATACAATATTTTCTATTTAAATAAAAGAACGAAATTGTATCTGCTACACAAAAACATATCAAAAGTAGTACATACGTTCCTTCAGCAATTTCTGAGACAGTATTTTATAAAAAACAGAAATAATAAGTTTTCGAGAAAACTTCTAAATTCATACTTTGACTCCAGACATAGATAATTTAATTTTTATTTCAAAGTTTTACGTAGTGCTATCCTATTTCATCTATATGGCAACTTTGTGAAAGGTAACGTGATTACTAAAAATAGAGAAAAATGTTTGATATGAAAACCTTTTCTGATGCAAAAGGCATTAGAATTGTTCCCCATGTATAGATAAAAGTTGGCTTTATTGTGAATTAAAAAAAGAAAATTCAAAAGAGACAAAAATTTTACAATTTAAAAAATACATAATGCATAAATAAATTCGAATATATTGTCTGTGTTGTTTTCATTTATGTTCTTTAACATTAAACCAAAAAAAAAAGTAACAGATTCATTAACAACTATAACTTCTCTTCATACAATGTGTAAGTGCAGGAATACATTTAGTAAACAATTGATCTTTGACTTTCTGTATAACGATATGTATATATATACACGTTTCGGATCACGGAATGTAAAGCATAGACATTAAAATGATTTATTACAATTTGCACACACACACACACACACACACATATATATATAGCTATATGATTATTAATAATCAAGTTATATCAATATGATTATTAATAATTATAAGCCTTATTGTTATAATAAAACGACGTTCCAACTTTTCAGGAAACTGTCTTGAAACATTTTATGATAAAAAAGGAATTATCGAAAGTCTATTTTGCAATTTGCTTGTCTTTTAATTTACTTTGTATACACTATGCTGTGGCTAATTCCCGAAATCAGTTTATTCGCGAAATGGCCAAATGCTATCGGCTTTAAATTATGAAGCTTTGAACTAAATTTCTTCTAAACAATTGCAATTGTTCGGAATAAAATAAAATAAGGGGTACCAATATAATGACTAGAGGTAATCGGACTAACTGAAAAAAGTGATGAGTAGGATTTGTGGATCTGTATGGTTTTATTTTTACTGACTATTTTACTTTTTAACTCTTTTTAACATAGTTGAAAATTGTGTATGAATTCAGTTTTTCTGACCGTCTGCCTGCTCCATGCTTAAAATAGAAGTAAAGATTGAAACATTGTATTTGTTATTTAGCTGAAGTTTATCAATTAATTTTGTACTGAAAGTGTAGTATGTTCTACTTTTGGTTAATTTACTGGAATACTCAAAAATATTTCGATACAATATCAACAAATAGGAAAGGTTTTTTTCTGTGCATTTTAATTTTATAATAACTAGATGGCTATGCCAATCCCAAAACTTTCTTCTATCTCATACGTATATTTAATATTTCAAAAAGTAATTACACATGCTAATACTTTAATATAATTAATTCGATACCATACCAACTTTGATTTTCATCTTAAATCTCTGCTTCAGTCCATTATTTGGAGTAAAACAAGTTAAAGTGGATCATGATATTTATTAAAATCAATAATATTTCCTTATTCTATTACCATCAGATGTTTCCAGACAGCCGGCTTAGCAGGACGCGAGTTCCCGTCTCTGCACGAGCCGGTGGACAATAGAACGGCGAGAATCGAGAAAATGATGGAAAAATACCTAGCTATCAAAATGCTCTTTTTTCACGGAATATTTTTAAATTAAAGGAAGATTTGCCGGCCGTAATCAAAAACATACAAAAAAAAAAATTGTTCAATTGTGTACATAACTTTATACAATTTTCGATGGTACAATAATGAAAATAGTACGGAAATCGCTTTTACAGAATCCCCTTCCGGAGATTTTTTTCAAATTCAAGGAGGCTGGTTTGCCATGCCCAAAAATAATCATACAAAAAAATTAGTTCAGTTCATACATTTTTTTATGATAAAATAAGAAGAATGGTACAGACATCGCAATTATAGCGCCTCCTTTCGGCTGATATTTTCATAATCAGGGAGGGTCTGCTGACCATAGTCAAACAGTTATATTAAAAAATTTGGTTCAACTCTGTGCATAACTTTATACACTTTTAGGTGGTACAATATTGAAAACAGCACAAAAATTGCTATCGGAGCGCCCTCTTCCAGTGGATTTTTTTCAAATTCAACTAGAATGAACCAGCTATAGCCAAACACTTACACAAAAAATTGGTTCATTTCTATGCATAACTTCATATATTTTTAGGTGGTACAATACTGAAAATGGCATTACTATTGGAGGGCCCCCTTCAAGCGGATTTTTTTCAAATTCAGGGAGAACTAACTAACCATAGCCAAATACTTACACAAAAAGTATTGTTCAATTCGATACATAACTTCATACACTTTCAGTCGGTAGAATATTGAAAATGGCACAAAAATAACTATTGCAGTGCCCCCTTATGTCAAAATTGAAAGAGGACCTGCTTTTCACGGCCAAAAGCATTCAGAAAAAAATTGGTTCAATTCTATACATATCGTCATACACTTTTTGGTTGTAAAATGGCGATATATGGACAAACCAACTCACACGCAGACACACGCACATATAGACAGAGAAACATTTTGTAAAAACATGTTTTCTGGAATCTCTGACTTTTAAAACATGTAAATTCGTCAAAAACCGGAAGTCGAAAAAAATTTTGATTAGAATACTTTCTTCTACCGAAGATAGAAAAAAAATAAAAATGGTACGTATCGTTACGATTTACGATAAACTGTATACTACAGTGTATAAAATAATTTACAATTATAGTTTTTTTACAGAGACACTCAAAAGTATTTTGTTACATTGCATGCTATTGTGAAAAATCGTTTTCAGACACTTAAATGGTGTTTCACTTTTCATACATAATGAAACTCATATGTCTCACTCATGACAGAAGAAATATGTTTTTAGAGAGTATTTATTAAGAAGCCGTATTAATTTGTTTTTATAAAAACAGACGTAATAATTCCGATAAAAACAATTACGACATCCATGCAAAAATCTAATATCAAGCAATTTTAATGACGTTATACTACTTGAAACATAAAACAACAATTATAGATTACGAAAATGCTATACAACATTTTTTAATAGAATATTGGTATAGAATGTGGTAGACTTTGTCCTTCATTAGTGAAGTCACTGAAATAATTTGCTTGTTGGAGTTCTTATGAGCTTCTATAGCTTGGTGTGCTTTTTCAGCTGTGATACGCTCTAAAAATTCAATTTTTTTTGTAGTTTATTACGAGGTTTAGACATCGGTGGTAATTATGAACTCGTATGCAAACTTCTATCTAGTAAATAGCATGCGATAACGACCTATTAGAGCGAAATACCTCATCTTATGAAAGGTATCTATTATAGTGATTTTTGCATTAATCATTCCGTGAAAATGACGTTATGTTCCTATCACGTATGCATGTCAGTGACACCTACCAGGCAACCTCTGATTTTCACTTCGTATATTGGAAAAGAATTCCCGGCCACTTCGCGAAATGGTCAACCAAACCCCGATATATCCTGTTCATTTCATGTTTTTCGGGTTATTGCCCAGGGATCCAAGCCAACAGGGGAATTGCCCGGACAATTTGTGATTCTGGGCAGCGAACCGGGTGAATTTATCCCGTTGAATGTTTTTATTCATACATAACGAAAACGAGATTAATTTTCTCAGTAATAATAACAATTATGTTCAGTGTAAAAAGATGGCGGAATGCTATGGGAAATTTCAAAGATATTTAAAAGAATTTTTAAAGTTCGTTTAATTCTGCCTTTATTGTGAGTAGATGATATGTCAGGATTGTCTATGTTACAATCATAAACATATTAAATGAAATAATAAGATTCTTATGCTTCGATATAAAATGAACCGAACAAAGTTATTTGGAGATAGAATTATTTCTCCCGATACGTGATACCTAGAAGCATTTCGTTGAAAAATGAAAAATTGACTGTACACCGGGGAATTATGAATCTTGCATAATCTTTGAAATCTAAAAACACTTCTTTGAAAGAACTGTAAAATGCTCAAGAAGAGAAATACCAGTTTCTTGAATGAACTACTAATGGTTTATTAGTGAAAAGTTGCCGGCTAGGAGATCGGCCAGGGAAGTTTAGTTGGTAGAGCAACAGCGCGGTACGCTATGGACACAGGTTCGATTCCTGAAACTGGCTTATTTTTCACTCCATATTGGATTATTGTATAAATTATTTTAATCTCTGTATCAATATATATGTATGTTTAAAATATCATTGTTTTTATCTTATTTTCTGCATCTGTTTAGTTTTGCAACTACTGACAGAAGACAGAAGTATTTCAATATGTCCATTCCAATATTTCAGCGTAAAAATAAAACATAGAAATATTAAAAGTACATTATGTTTCTTCAATTTAACACAACTATTCCAATTGGTAAATAAATCATGCGAGTTAAATTTTATCCGACTAAAATTTTAAAAAAATCTAGACCAGTATTTGAACCAAGGACATTTTAACTTTCGTTACCACCACTCTTGCACCTGAGCTTATATGTAAAAACACAATTCATTCAGATAATCTTATAGATAATGGAATTTGTTCTGTTATGTTAAGTAGTACAGTTACACGCAATTAAATATAAAGTAACAGTTGAATATGTGGATACACCTCTTAATTTAGCATAAGAACTGTAAAAAACTGTACCTTGCGCGATTTATTTAACATTTAGAATAAAAGTGTTTTAAATTAACAAAGTGCAATTGCGTTTAAACATTTACTAGCATTTTCTTTTGCATGATATAAAATCTCTTGAGCTGTTTCAGACAACAAACCATACTTCATTGGTTAAGATGCCTGAATTGTAGCCGCACGATTTGTCAAAACATTTAGATTTGGAAGCTTAAACCATAAGTTACATTAGATTCCTATCATGACCAATTCTACACTAAATTTCAAATTAAAACTCGTACAAAAATACGTTTTCACATTGTTACGTATGTAAGAACGATTAATCATTATCTTTTTTTATTTGTATAACATATCCCATTGAAACTCAATTACATAATAAACTATAACTAAAATAAAGCATTTCACAAACATCCATATTGCCACATTAATTTGACATACTTTTACCTAAAAATTTATTAATTTTTAATCAATTGCGAAATTTTGTTACCATTGAAAATGTTAGTTTATACTTACATTTCTAAAACGTACTCTTAATATTACAACTCCTGAAAATTTGTTTTAACTTTTTGTCTTTTCTTATTTTTGTTTGATTCTAAAAGGTACAATATGCCAAAATTGATAGTGAAAATTGAAATAATACCAATTACAGAAAATATTATAGAAGAGCTTTTGATCTACTTTGCTAACAATAATCAAGCAATGAATTATTTGTATTAAGAATGAAAAGTTTTCATTTCAATTTCGGATATAGTCGTACCATTTTACTGGCAGTAATAAAGGCTACATAATTTAATAGTAAGAGCAATAAATTACTCTTTCAATTTCAATTTACTATAAAAATTTTGTTAAGTATAACATTTGTACAAAGCCTCAAAATATACTAAAGAAATTATTACAATAATCTAACTAATAATTTGCATGATAATTGTAGCTACCAAATGAAAACATCTTAAATTAGTGGCGAAATCTGCAATGATATTTCTTCAAAGCAAAATCTCATTAAATAAATCACATTACTGAATACGAGTTAGGGTAAACTGATATCATAATCATCGAATTTAATATTTTGCATCCTTGTTATTCTCTCTGATTCATTAAAATAAATTTAAAATCGTTTAACTCACTAAATAATTATGAAGATTATTTATTTTGCCATGATGTGTTTTATTGACAAGATAACGGTTTACAAGACTGAGGAATCGACAATTTTACAACTATGTAGTTAGCGATGCCTAATATAATTTTATTAAATCTAGCTTTTCCATTGATAAAAATATTAAAATTATTACATCAAACATAAATATTTTAAATGGTGCTTTTTCTTTTATCTCAGATATAGTAGGCTTACATATTGTGAAGAATTTAGTGCAGTAATATAACTTATTATTTCACATAAAATAAAGTTACATTTTTAATTAACGGTATTGCTTCCAGTAAAAATAATTTTAACGTCTGTGCTTAAAGAAAAAAACAGAATGTCATAATGATTTAAAAACACGACGGTTTTATAATTATCTGCGATATCAACTCATTTTGCTTGTTGAAGATCATATTACTTAATTTATGAAGAATCATTCAAATATTTTACGACTTGCTTATTAATGTAGAATGATTTTTTAAAAAGCTTCTTTTATACATGCATATTTAATGTTAATATTTAAATTATATGCATAGAAATATATCACTATATATATATATAATGCATATTTATTTGTAAATCATATGCATTGGTATTTTTACTGAGTTTCGCGAAAGATTATGAAGATCTTTAAATGTATTCACACATGCAAATATATACATATTCATATTTAATGAAGAATACATTTAACTTTAAAAAAAGGGTTCGCTACAATGTTCAAGGACTTCTTTGCTAGACATAATTACAAAAATATAAGAATACTTAATATAATTTAATAAACTGCATAAACACTCAGAATACTCAAACAATTTATTTAAAATAATTTTAATATGTGAAATCTAAGATTTAATTTATGTTTGCTTAACTATATTACGTTCAAAATCATTAAAGTATCAAAGAAAGCCTTTGTGCGAAAATCTATAAAGATACAAAACCAACGTATAGAAATGCGGAAATAATATGTAATATTATATAAATTATGAAAAGGTAGTAAACAGCCATTTTGAATCTGCTATCGAGATCACTGGCACGAAATTTTGGAAAATATTAGGCTGGCTGAAAAATACTGGGTGGGCACAAAGATATTTTAGTAAATGATGCAACCAGATTGTTTTTCATTGAAGGATGGACAGCTGGTGAAAGATGAGATTTTAAGATAAGCTGTCATGTTTTAAGATAGTTGCAATTTTTTAAAATCATATTCTCATGCATTTTTCCATATAAAGATAGTAATATTTATTATAATATCACTATAGCATGAACATGACGATAAATTGAAACAGCAGAAAATCAAAAATTTACATTTTAGTCATTTTGGATTTATGGATGTCAGTCGGAGAATTAAAACACGCGGTCATTCGCAAAATAAAATTTGTCCTAGGGATAAAAATGCATAATAAAATAATGATGAAATACATAACAAAATAAAACAGTGAAATTTGGCCACACATGAATTCAAAATTATTGGGTAGGCTCTGGGCCCAGGGGCCAAATATATGTTGGCGCCACTGATCGAGATTTACATCGATTAAATAGTCAGCATGCTAGAAAAATGCGAAACTGAGCAAAGAGACAGAGAGGCACAGGCTTATTTACCCGTAACGGTAGCAAAAACGCCAAAAAAATGAGAAGAAAGCAGCATGAGCAAATAATCGGAGAAGTAGAGACATCTACCCCAGAATGAACATAGTTTCAACTTTTCCTCATCCACCAATATCCTTAAGTGCCTTTTTAATCTTGATCATTTTTGGGATTTTTACTACATCATTAAATATTCTTACTCCTTCGTCAATGACTATGCAAGTACTCCTTATTTTCCAAGGATTTGTACATCATTTTTTAGCACATTGATTAACAGTTATTGAATTTATGATATTTTATATCATCATGTTTTGAAAGCATTAGAATCATTTCATGTCAATTAGCATACATAGAAAAATATAAAAATCTGCAATTCTTTACTAAAACGTGACTAAATATTGCCAAAATTTGAAAATTAATCAAAATTCCATTAAAAATTTAAAAGAAATTAAAAAAAAAACTTAGGAAAAATAATTCAAAATTTCAACGATATAAAAAAGACATTTTCTTTGAAAATTGACAAATAATTAATTTAGAAAGTTTTTCAAGAATTAAATTATGTTATTAAAATGTAAATTTATTTTGAAAATATTTTTTTAGTACGTTAGAATAAAACTATATACAAAATAAACTTTTTGTAAAATAAACGAGTTCAATATCAAATTAGTTATAAATAACAGCACGAATTTTGTCTCCCCATATGAATGTGAAAACAACAGTGAAGATCTTAAATACTGAACATTTATGTATTAATTTAAAATAAGTTGTATTCCTCATTTTGTTCTACTCAAAAAGTGCAAGTATTTTGTTTTATATTTTGGGAAATACCCAAACTGTGATCTGAACATTATTATGGTTTGTCTGTTCGGAATATGATGTACAATCTTCCAAAATGTATGGATTGACCGTAAATTGCCCTTTCAAATAGATGATTTTTAAAATTAGCTTAACTAAAAAATAAATTCTTTTATCCACTAAAATTAACTTGTTTTAGACAAGCTACTCATATAAAGAGCGATCAAATGAATAAAAAAGATTACGGTTATATTTAAAGCATCGTTGATTTCAAAATAATTTAACTACAGAATAAAATGACTGTAGTTCATGTGTAACATGGCAACCGAGTAATTGTCATTGATACTGATGCATTGATCCTAGCACGTTGAAAGGAAGTGTAAGGATTTAGTGTAGAAATTCCAGGTTGCTGACTGATTCAGGTTTCTCACGATGCTCATCCTTGTCATATGTAACCGTAGAGATTTCAGCTGCTTTTTTCGGGGACCATACATATAAGAGTCACATGTAGAGCTATCGAGGCTCTATGAAGAATATTTCAATATTTCCTAGTGAAATTTTTTTCAGCAGGTCCAGTATCTTAATAGAAACATGTAGCTTGACATTATTCTTCTGACAGAATTCTTTTAATGAGTTTTCCTATCATTTATATTTGTGATCTACTTAAGCTTCGGAAATTGAAGAAAAACTATTTGTGTTAAACTGGTGGAATCCATTATCCAAGTGATTTCACAACATATATTTTAATTATTGAATAACCTTACGCAAAGACATCAACTACATATGCACATTTGAAGAAAATGCCACGCCATCTGCCACTGACGGATTTAACCATTATCATAAAAAACAACGGCTATAAACCAAGAATTTCATTTTCTTTTGAATGTCCTTTATAGTTTCAAGTATTTTCTATTTTTAATGATGTTTTTATGACATGTAGTAAGGGAACAAATGGATATGGTAGTGTACACTGCAAAGTAAACTAATGTTTCCTGATCCATAAAAATATGCTACTAACTGCAAACGAAAATTTACAGCCTTCACTTCGAAGATGATAATAAATTTTAAAAACGTTCTTTATTATTAAAAACATCAGACACCAGTCCATTTTGCTCAATGTAAAGAATTATTTACTAAATAAAACAGATTTTGTTTGATGCCATTGATTTTTGAAATGATTTTTGAGTAGTCCCTTAATTTAATAATGATATATTTTCATTGATAGATACAAAGAAATTTATCAAAAAGCTAAAAAAATGAATTTCGAAACTGCCATATAAAAATGTTGCAAAAAAGCCGATTAATTCTAAACATATAATTAAGACGATTACCGTGACAGCATTTATTAATTGCCAAAAAGTTCTCAAGCTGGGGGAATTATGAAATGATTAATTATAATACGTCATTCACAATATATGCATACATATTTTTCGGAAATGTAAACAGAACTTAATAACATAATTCACGCATAAATACATTTTTTCATTCAAAGAAAGTAAATTAATTACCCGAAAACAAATGTATAATAAGTAGCATCGTTTACAATAAATATTTCATGTTTATCGATAAAATAACAGAAAATGATCACAAAATCAAATGATATACAAACATATTTTAAAAAATCGTATGTTTTTGTGAGAAATGGAGTTGCATATAAATGTATTTCATCTTTTTAATTGGTGTAGATATTAAGGAAAGTAACATCTGGGAAGTTAACCTTTTAGAAGATAGAAAATTATAACAGTTTTATTTAGCAGTAAAAAATAATGCAAGTTGTAAATATTTAAAGAAAAGTATAAGCACAATATTTGTGATTAAAAGTGAAATTAAAATTATGATAATTCAAAACGTACATAACTATGATTCAAATGGAAATTTAAAGTCATCGACATTTAAATGCACAATAATCTAGTGTATTACAAAAATAATAAAATATGAAATTCAAATATCGTACACATTAAACACAAATAAAAAATAAATATACCGCAAGACAAAATTATATTTCACGCAAAAAATCAATTAGGAGTTTTTTCAATGAAATATTAGCTTACATTTTTTTAATCTTTCATCTCATATTTTATTTTTGACAAAGTGAACAGAATATGCTCTCAAATTAACCACAGATAATTAGATTTTAACTTCCTATTACATTCCACATTTTTGCTGTGTTTCAACTGATTTTTTTTTCTAGTCTCCATTTATGAATCCCTTGAATTTAATTAATTAACATATCAGACATAGTTATTTTATCCCAACTTTCTAACAGAAATTGTCTTTGAATTATTTCTTTTTTTGTTAATTATTTATCTGTAGTAGCTTGAAAATATCTTTTGATTGAATTAAGGACTAAAGTATTTTCTTTTTTTCATGTAAAACTTAATTTTGTTTTTAAATGTAATATTGGAAAACAATGGAACATATATTTTAATGACTCTAAAATAAGCCTAAAAATACATTCTATTAATAAATAAATTTTATTTCATTGACATACTACACATGTAGTATATACATGATAGCTACTAAATACTGATACATTCCAAAAAAAAAAAAAAAGAATATTGCCCAGTTAAACTGATGGCATTGAGCTCATAGGCTGCGCATACTAATTGCATATTACAGCCTTGTATTTTCAAGTGTTAATTTTGTTCGAAAAACAAATTAAGGGGGGGGGGAATCCCCGTTTTATACTTAATCATTGAACCCCTTAAACTAATCAGGGATATGATGGTTCTATATCTAAATTTTGAACAAAAACTGATAATTCTGCATGAAAAACCCATTTATATCAATTAAGGGGAGGGGAACGACCCCCCGTTCCCCTCTTTATTCGTTGAGGGGAAAGGGTTCCCCTATTCCGTTCCCCTATTTATACTTTTCCAATGAACACCTAATACTAATCATAGAAGTGCCTCATCAGAATGATCCTACACCTAAATTTTGAACGAAAACTGATAACTCTGTATTAAAAAAAAATAAATAAATAAAATTAAGGGAAGGGGTATTAGCCCCCGTTCCCCCTGTTATACATATCTAAAAAACTCAAAAAACTAATCAGGGAAGCGTCTTATAAGAATATACATATATCCAAAATTTCAAGTGAATTGGATATTTGTATCATTAGTTATCGCGTTACGCACATACAGAACCGACGGGCACTTAAGCTCCCTGGCTTTAATAGCCTGTGAGCTAATAGAAATAATTTTAATCGTTTGGTAAAATAATTTATTTCTGTATTTCAGCGTTTGGCAATTTTCTATTAGAGCAGACGATTTTTGTAAAAAAGCAAATGTTTAGAATTATTTAAAAAATGGAAGCTAAAAGAATGGTAATTAAACATCTCTTTGATGGCAGACCTTCCGCAAAGTAAAATCTTTAAGCAACTAAAATGCCTTTGTTTTAAAGATTATTTATATATAACACTAAAAATCGATTATTGGATACTAATAGCTGTAAAGATCACCTAGGTCTGGTTGCCAACGATCAGTTCGCACAAAAGACCGCATCAAAAGAATTCGTAAAAAAATAGAAGTAATCCAATGTTTTGCAAATAAAATGACTGCAGAAAAGAATATGAGTCGCAGAACTAAGCAAGTTATTGATGTTATAAATGAAGACCTGGATTTTCGACCTTATCGCAAAAGGAAAGTGACTGCTGCACAAAGGATAAAAAAAATTCCAAAGATACAAGAAGTTGCTGAAGTCTCACGGTAAGAAAAATATTGACAGAATGATATTTTCTGATGAGAAGCTATTATGCACTGAACAGTGTTATAATGCTAAAAATGATGTCGTATATTCAGCAACGTTTAAAGATATATACCTGACACTCTCCGAACTGTTAAATGTTTTTCAGTACAAGAATTCCATTATGGTTTGGGCTGCAATGTCAAACAATGGGAAATTGGCTCTGAAATAAATAGATAAAGGGGTAAACATCAATTCTGAATATTACAATCAGAACATATTGACTACACATTTATTGCCACATGCTGACAGGTTATAATCCAAAAAAATGGATTTTTCAGCAAGATTCTGAATTTTCGCACCAAGCTAAATCAACACAGGCATTCGTTCCAGGTTAATTGTCCGAATTTTATCATGCGCGAAGATTGGTCTCCTTTTTCACCGGATCCTAAATCATTTAGATTATTGAGTCTGATGGTTTTTAGAGGCAAAGTAAATAGCAAACAACACAGAAGTTTGGACTCCCAAAGTTTCCATATTGTGTGAATGGAACAGATCACCTCTTAAAATGATTCGTGCCGCCCTCGGACAATAGCGTGAGAGGTTATCTTTGATAATTGATAAAGATGACGGTCGATTTGAGTGAAATTGTTTCCAGGTAAACGTTATCTATGATGCACATCATATTATTGTATTTATCTTTTTCTATTTTATATTTAAAAAATAAGCTGTCTAAATATTTTTATTATTACTTAGTAGCCCCTCTATATTTTTTAATTGAAAATTTACAGGAAACACGGATTTCAAAACTTTTTATAAATAGATAATTAGAAGATATTTACGATAAAACTATTGTTAAGGAAAAATATTATTAAAAAAATTGTGCTTTTTAAATCACCACCAGAAAAAAAAAATTTATCGTAATAATTGTCATAGTAAATAGTAGTTCGATAACTGTAGTTATACGATTATCTATTATTTTTCCTCATTTTAATAGATTTAAAATATTATCTTAATCCTAACTTAAATTTTTAAATATTTAATTTTTATTTTCTTGGTTTCGTATTATTTTTTTTTTCATTTTTATATTAAGTAGTGTATCTACATTTATACTTTCTCCCAATGGCACTTTGAAACATAGATTTCTAGATTTCTCAATTAAATAGACTGGATATGAAGTTTTCAGCAACTAGCTAAAACGTCAAACATGCTCTACTGTTCAGAATTGTTTAGCACTTAATAAAAGATTTTAAACTGTAAACTAACATGAAAAAACGCACTCGACTTTAACCATCGCTTACATTGAAAAAAATACATCCACTTATCGGAATTAATGTCTTTCAGTAGTTGATGTAACATATGCATTCGGTTTTATAGTTGATATAATATACTCCCTTGAAGACGGAATGTATCGTGACAGAAAAGTTTTCCGCCGATGGCATTATTCCGCTTTAAGTAAAAAAATCCTCATCCTCACAAAGGATTTACGTTTAAAACAGTGCACAAATCATATATGATATTACGTTCGTAAACTTTAGTACCGTTTTTAGGTGTGTTCGTAATTATGTAAATACGTAGCATTTATAGTGGTCGTTCAGTCCGTCTGTCTGTCCATCCATCTGTCTGTCCGCATATAACAACGCAAAAATTACTCGACCGAATCGTTTGAAATTTAAAATACATAATTATTACATAATTTTGTCGAGTCATTTCAAATTTTATAAAAATCGGATGCATAGATCAATTACAGAGACAATCTAAAGTATTCTGTTACATTACGGTCAATAGAAAAAAATTTCAAATACACTTTAATCGTTTGGAGTTTAAAATATATGATTATTACATAATTTTGTCGGGTCATTTCAAATTTTATGAAAATCGGATGCATAGATCAATTACAGGGACAATCAAAAGTATTCCGTTACATTACGGTCAATGGGAAAAATAGTTTCAAGTGCATTTTAATGGTGTTACACTCATTCGAACATAATAAAATTGACATGAACCATGTAGTATATATATATATATATATATATATATATATATATATATATATATACATTTTGTATAATCTGTGATGCAAAGAAAATTTATTATTAAAATACAGGGCCACACAAAAGTATTCCACTACATAATGCTATACGGGGAGGCGTTGTTTGGGGTGTGTTTTAATTACATTACACTAAATCACATTTTATGAATATGATATACGTTGCTGATGTGTAATAAAACTTACTTCCTGTATATTTACAGGAACAGAAAGATTTCGACATCTATAATGTATCCAAATTACTGTTTACTATAGCAGCAAGATCTGGATATTTTTGAAACTTCGTTATTGAACAAACGCACTTCATTTGCTACGCTTCACGTGCAATTTCCAACTTGTTTAACACAATTACATATCTCATGTTTTACATAATAGTTTTGAGAAACGAGAAATAGTATTTTACCAATACTAGATTTTTCTGTTGTTTTATCAATTTATTTATTATTTAGTTTATTTCGTAACACATTGCAAGTTTGTTAATCAGTATAATTTCTGCATTTCTTTGAATAATAAAGAATTTTTATCAGGTACTGAATACTTCTCAAGGCGTTCCGAAATAATTGAATCCCATTGCTGTATATCACAGAATCATGGTCATCTTCATTTACATTATCATTTTCCTCTTTATTTTATGCCTTTCATTTTTAAAACATTAATTTTTTCCATCTTACGCAAAATTTTGACTCCTTTGAATACTTCAGGGATGACAGTGACAAGCAGTTAATTCCTAAATTGTCTCAGTCGAGACCAGCAATCTGATTGGTTAAAACTGCAGGAAGTTACGTAGATTCAAACCGGTGCTAAGAAAAATTAAGAACAATCGGACCCGATATAGAAATCTGTTCAATGAGGTTTATGCTATTCAGAGGTTTTGTTGTATTTGAATATTAAAGAATACATATTTGTCCATTTTTCTATATAATACATAAAAGTTTGGACTGAGTGTAAATGTGAATTAACGGCTTGTATGCATGAGCTGCAACAGAAATAATTGCTTTATCCAGTAAAATTCAATGGTGTTCTTTGCTTTATTATATCTCATAAAAAGAAAGTTTGAATAGCAAAAGGAAAAATAATTTTAGATCATGGTTTTTTTAGGTGCGTTCGTACTATTGTAAATACGTAGCACCTACAGTCGTCGTTCAATTCGCCTGCCCTTCCATCCGTTTGTTGGTCTGTCCGCATATAACAGAGCAAAAAATACTCAACCAAATTGTTTGAAATTTAAAATATATAATTGCTGTATAATTTTGTCGAGTGATTTCAAATTTACGAAAATCGGATGATAGTTTGATTGCAGGAACAATCAAAAGCATTCTTTTTCATTATCGACAATTACAAAAATAGTTTCAAGTGCATTTTAATACTGTTACACTTTTTCGAAGATAATAAAATTGACATGCATCTATGAAATGTATACCAAAATATACATTCTGTACAATCTGTTTTGTAAAGATTATGTTTTTATTAATTTACAGGGCGATAAAAATGTATCCCATTGCATAATGGTATGATGGGAAAACAATGTTTAGATCGCATTTAATTATATTAATCTACTTCACATTTTACGAAATCGATATCCCTGATGAAGTTTACTATAAGTTATTCCTACATAATAGAAATTATATAGTATTTACAGGGACTCACAAAATATTTTGGCTGTTATAATTTATACTATTAAATTAAGATCGGAATACTTTTAAAACTTCGTTTTAATTTCATTAACTCCGCTTGACACGTAACTTCCATCTTGTTTTATTCTAATATTTTACAGTAGAGCAAGTGATTTTGTTTACATCTCATTGTCGCGTGCCATTTGTATTGACCGTGAGACGATTTTTTTTTATTATTATTATGATTAGGGCTCTAATCAGAATTGAAACTGAGACATGTCAAGTTATTTTTTAATATATTTTAAAGCATCTTTCTTAAGTAATACTGTTTATTATATTACCTGCCTAACGTAAAATAAACATTGCTTGATGCATATCTTTTTACTGCAGATCCTGTATTTTTAATAATTATAATAAACTAGCGGACCCTATAGACGTTGTCCTGTCACCGACAGACGGATTCCTTCTTGGTACCGACTCCAAAAAATCAAATAAATGTAAGTAAATATGGTAATACGCACGATAAACACTACGCTCTTAATTTAATTTCTTATTACAATTATGTAAGGAAGTTATTTTTCACTCTTCAGTATTTTTTGAAGTCGGCTCAATTTTTGATAGAAAAGTTTATTTTTCTCTTTTTAGTTAAAAATTAACGATTTTCTAAGTCGGTTAATCGAAATTATAATGCAGGAAATATTACTGTAAAGAATACACATTTGTCAGGAGTGGGGTTCGAACACGTGATCTCTTTCTTCAAGATGCTGAAAAATATTAATTCGCTTTTCATTCGCGAAAAATCACTAACTATTAGTTTTGGCCTAATTACTAAAAAAGTACTGAATCAATTTCGACTAAAGGTGAATGTAAACCATTCTCGAATCCACTGGAACGCACACACAAAATTTCATTAAAATCGGTCCAGTCGTTTAGGAGGAGTTCAGTGACACACATACACACAGAAGATTTATATATATAAATACAACAAATCGAAATAAAGTAATATATTCTATGCTTTATTAATCGTTGAACTTAAAGGAAAAAAAATCTATTTTCTATTCGTAATAAGAATTGTGCGATATAAAGAAATATTTAAAATTTATTATTGATGTTGAATACATTAAAATGAACCATCAATTCAAGTTTTCAAAGTCGTGGCAGATAAATTTCAATCTGTTTTAGAATACTCTTATAATGCTATTAAATGGTAAAATAATACGAAATACCGATACAATACTTATTCATCTTATGTAGAAAAATAAAATTTGTAGTATGGCTAAAAATATAACTTTGAAAAAGTTATTATATGTACATATTTGAACAAAGATATTGTTTATAAAATAAAATGAAAATGTTTTGTTTATACCGATCTTGAAAAATGAGATCACTAAAGTGAGTAAAATCTTTCTCCAAGGAATGTAAACATGACATGGGAATGATTTATTACTACTTTCAGAGGCTAAAAGCAAATCTCTTTTCATGGCAAATTCGGTATAAAAGACGTGTAAAAAGATTAAATGTAACCAAAATTATTTATCTTTAAGATGGATTGAGATACTTCAGGTTAAATAATCAATAAAAACCTAATTCAAAAACCTATAATTAAATTCAATAAAGATTTATTTATTGTTTTCTATATTTCGGTTTCTTCCAGAGCCAACAAACTAAAAACAAAATAAAGATTTCTACTACTATACCGTATTTAATTATTTTAATCAATATAACTGTGGATATATTAATTTTATTTTATAACTGATACTATAAATTGCAGCCACATGTTTCAGTTATGAAGTTTAAAATTAGATGTTTGATATAAATGTTACATGTCAAAAACACACATAAAATATGTTAATTTTGAGAAATTTAACTTGAGTTAATTTAATATTTTTTTTTCACTGGATAATTACATCGTTATAACATAGATTAATGATTTTTACTTACTATAAAGTAAAAATGTTATTATTTGAACATGTTTTTATTGAATGTCATTTAATAAAAAAAAACCATCATACAATGAAAATCTTATAATTAAAACAATGCTCATGAGGGGTTTTTTGTGAATGTAATAGTTTCGTTTTTTTTAAATATAAAAAGCAACAAATAATCCATATAAAAAAATTATACTCTTTAGGGTTTCGTTAATCTGACGAAACCCTATTCGTCTCACTCCTCTGTCTGTCTGTCACAGAGTCCGTAAACAAAAAATATAGAAGTAGGAGAGCTCAAATTTTGTGTACTTACAGCTCAATATATCTTGTCACACAAAAAATAATAAAATTTGGAAAAAGATTATTATTTTAATTTAAATATTATTTTTTAAATCCCAACAGTTTATTTTGTTGTTGTTTTTTCTCTTCTAATTATTGCCACGCATAGATATAAACAGATATAAAATTTATTTCATTTTTTTACCCTTTACTTTTAAAAGAGATAGAGTACTTCTGTTGCCAAAATTATAAAATTTGTATTACAAGCTACAAAAAATTAATATCTCAAAAATAAATTGAGAAACAGCTTTTAAACAAAATTCATATAAAAGTACATTTTTTCCCCTGTACGATGGTGTAAAAATTGAAAGTGTGCGATATTTAGAAGTTTAACAATTTGCAGTAGTGTAAATATTAAAATAGAAATTTCATTTCTTCTGATTGTTGCACGCAAGTTTAAATAAAATTATTATGTATGTAACATAAATTAATGGATTTAATAGATCCCGTAAAAAACGTGCTTATTTTTTTTTTATTTCATTATATTAAATCATATTAATCATCTATTTTGACACGCGAAATGATACAATTTTTATATTTATTAAATTATTAAATTAAAAGCCGCCTCTGGTGACCAGTTTGGTCTCCCTTAAATTTATGCTAAGCTTTGCAATATTTTACTTTTATTCATAGTTTTATTTACTTGCGTACCTTCGCTAAATCTGCAGATTCAGATAGAGGAATCAGTATAAAAAAAAAAGAGATCAAGACAGCATTAGATGAGAAATTCAATACTCTTTCATGTTGTCGCGATTGGCGATGAAATCTCAAAATAGCACCGGAAAACCGTTTTTTATTTGTTAATTTAATGATAAAGTATTTTGAAGGAGATATTAAACGAAAGACTCTGTGAGATCTGCGATCACACTTTACTGCTTGTTTTTTTTTTTTTTTTTTTTTTTTTTATCATTTCAAGTTTTTACTTTTTATATAAAAACCTGTCTATTATATAACTGGGACGATAAATCCCTCAGTGTTATTTTCTATTATTATTTTGATATCATGACTGTTAATATTATGTAAATAAAATAATTATACATGAGAGAAGCCGTATTTGAACCGCCAGTTTAAATGCATCGTTGTTATTCTACCGCAAAGTACAAAAATTGATGCCATCTACCCGTGAAGTCCTACTTATCAAAGTGACGTCACTTATAATTAAAAGAAGCATACAACCCCCACTTGCTCCTAGACTCATTGAGAGAGCCTAATATTATTTGGTCCATTTTAGAAAACTGGGAGTCCAAGTTAGGTGACCAATTTCTGAATTTGAACAATTTTTGACAACTTTTACAAATTACAATAAAATTTAAGATCTTATATAAAAAGAATATTCCAAATATTCATTTAGATCATATATGAACAGACTGACTCCATGCAATGATACTTTGCAGATATTCTAAAAATTAAGTGAGTTACACCAGAAAATATGTAAAGTGATCCGAATTCAGCTACTCTCCCCTAATCATTAATCAGCTTGCATGAATAGTACTATTTATAATTGATGGCAAAAAAAAAAAAAAAAATCTAGTATTTTCTGTTAATGATATCAGACGTCTGGTAATATGAATATTATAAAGCAACAATAACGTTAAGGTAAATTTTATTTTTTAAATGCCTTAGTTGAACAAATTGTAGATTGCAGTAATATATATTTAAACCTATAAAATAAAAAATAATGCCATTTAATCGTTCAAATTATATTACAGATTCCTTTAATCATTTAAATCAACTTTCTGAATTCTTAAAATTATTGTATTAACTCACTGACGATGTATTATATTAAATGAACAATTTTAATAATGACCATTTATTAACAACAGTCTTATTTCTTCAATGATATTACTACTCATGAAAATAATGTATAAAATTTGAAATGACTACGTTATTGATTTTAATAAGTGTTAGCAATGTGTTGCTTTTTAGTTTCTTTAAATATCTAATCTTTAGCGTATTTTTAAATTGAAAACTCTGATTCTGTCGAAAAATCCTTAATTATTTTTAATTTAAATATTGCTTCTATTCGTGTCTTTTTTAACTATCTGATTATAGTTCTAAATAAGAAGAAAAACTATTAGGCGTTGATATTATATCTTATATAGTTATACCAATATGATTTATAAAAACTGTTCTCATATTGATTTACATATGTATGATTAACTGTCATTTTAATACACTCAGATTAGGAGCAGAAAAACTCTAATACTTCAGAAATCGAAATTGTGTATTTTTAATGCATTCGTATAAGAATCTACGTTAACACGTTTGTTTTTTTATACTTAGATTAACATATGTAAAATATTGTTGTTAACTTTAAAAAAAATTGTTAGATATTTGATGTTTCGAACTTGTATCTTGAAAGTAGAAAAATAAAAGTTTTATATAAATATCACTTTTTTATATTTTTGAGATTTCTTTTAATTCCTATTTGATTTTTTATTTTTCTAGCTTTCTATAAAAGGTATTTGTTTAATGCTTACTGAATATATAAGAATGACTAATATATTTTACGTATGTACAAAATTATATCAAACTTTTCTGTAACACCGTAAATGGTACTCCACTAAAAAATGAGTAAGGAAAAAACCGTATACATTTTGGCTATTTCAGTTTTGTATTTGAACTAAAATGCGAACATCGGAAAACTTATTTTAGAATTTTCTTTTCACACAATATAATATTTTTTCAATATAAAGACAACAAAGGCATCGCTAAGTAAAGGTTCAAATACATCAAAAATGTATGCATTCTTTCCAGAATGTATAAGACAGTACTTTATAAAATTTTGAAATGATAAGTCTTTAAGAAAAATTCTAACTTCATACTTTGACTGCAGCTGTAGATAACTTAATTTTGATTTCAAAGTTTTACGTAGCGCCATCTTATTTTATCTATATGGCAACTTTTTGAAATGTAACGAGATTACTAAGGGTATAGAAAAAACGTTAGACGAGCGAACTTTTCTTGAAGTAAAATGCATTAGCATTTTTATACATGTATGGATAAAAATTTCCATTCTAGTAAATATTTTAAATAAAAAAAAAGGAAAAGTGGCAAAGTATGTTTATTAACCATATGTAATATTAAACCCTTCACTGCATATTTTTTCCTATTTTTTATTTTAAAAAAATATTTGAAAACTTCATGTCGGTCTAATAACGAGAAAAATGGGAAAGAAAAATTAAATTTCAAATTTCCCGCTAAAATTTTATATTTTATTTCATGTACACAATGTAGGTAATTAGGGTTTTAAAATATTGTATTGCTATATTTTGCAACTAAATAAGTTTGAATTAATACATTTTATAGGCTTAACACTCTGCATCTTATTTCTAATAATATTTGTTAGCATTCAGTAAAATTAATGAAATTAATTTTTTCTTTAATGTCTTTAAATCTTTTTTTTGTTGTTTGTTTGTTTCCGAAGAAGAAATTATATTTTTTGTCATATGCTACCATCTTACATGGACAAAATAAACGTTATTCCATTCTCTGGACTATTTTTGATCAGGAATAAACATCATATTGACCAATTCCTGGCACATAATGAGAATAATAGTTTTTAGGAATGTTCCAGATGTGTCAGATGCCGCAATGAATACTTAAAGAAATTCAAATAGTCTATACTGTTTCAATTTGTAACCTTTGACACTAAACAGTAATAAAATAACTCAATAAAATATTTTTTTAAATAAAGCAATTTTTTTTAATGTAAACTTTTCTTCATTTTATGGCAGTATGATCATTTAAATTGCATAAATAGTTGATATGGACTTTCTGTGTAAAAATGTAGACATAGAGCTATTAATATGCAGAATATGTATAATTAATAATTATTATACCTTAACTCTATTTCAGCTACCAGTAAACTGTCCAGGCTCATTCCATCCAAAAAATCAATTACAGAGCATACATTTAGGTAGCTTTCATTACAAAAAGTAAAAAGCTACCTATTGCAGCCGTCCGGAGGAAAGCACTTCCGGAAAATTTTGGTATATTTTTACCGATCATGACCCCCAGACCCCAAAACCACCCTCCGTTTAAATGTTGACATATATATGTATATATATAACTATATATATGTAATAAAATAAAAAAAAAAAAAAAATTGCGCCATTTTTTTTAATTCTCTCTTAGCTTCAATTCTAAATTTGTGGAACATATTTCAATCTTAGTTTCGTAACTTGTAACAGCTAAAATTCTTTTTCTTACTTTAGTTATTAATAAATTATTTCTTGCTTCTCAAAAAGGCGGGAAGTATTTCGTAAGCTTTTTACTTTCTGGCATATTCCTGCGATTTTAATTTTATTTTTTATTTTTTAACATCGCGTGACAAGTGTTACTACGCGTTGCTAAAGGGCTTAGTGTTCCGAGGAAAAAATATAGTTCTTGCCAACAGACCGCCTATTACGGCCAATTAGAATTGATCATTTTGTCCGTTAGAGGCTCGAGTCCATCCTGATTGGATTTTTAAAATGATTGACGCGGAGTAGGAGGGCGCTAGTTTTGTCGTGAAAATGATTTTTTCATTTGGCTTTTCAGGAGAGTAGAATGCAACTTTTCTTTAAACTATCAAGACGCGCGTTTTATTGCTCCGCTGAATTAGAATGCATTTTTTCTTAAAAACTACTCGGAAGCCATGTCATGTTTCCCGAGAATGCGATTGACTTTCAAAAATTATTAGGATGCTGTTTCTTTTTTTCTCCCCAAAATTCTAATATTGTGGAATGTAGCTTAATCACGGAGTTGGTGAAGTGGAAGTTATTCGATGAGAGTGCCAAGGTGATTGCGTGAAAGAACTTAACTTATTTATGAGTTCTAATAAAATTAATTTAAAGACTGCTTGATTGAACTTTCTTATGGGGAAATAGCCCAATAAACTCATCCACTGCTGGTCGAATTGCCGGAGCGACTGCTCAGCTCGTCCCACTGTTGATTCTTGGTAGTAGTAATCTGTTCTGCCTCATAGATGGTGTGCCACTGGAACTTGTACATTGTTATGGAACATCGATCTCGTCGAATCATTACATATTAGCCAACAGGATTTCTTAAATGAACCTGCATACGTCTCTAGAGAATTCTTCGCAACGCTGTGTGTGCACGTGCCATTTTCGCCGAGCTTGAAACTAATTGCTGGAACTTCGGCCTTTGTTTATTACTCATCTTGAACCGACATGAATCAATCTGTGAAAAAAGATCGTCTTATAAAGTTTTGTTTGTAATTATGTGTGGTATCTACATCTACAAATATTTTAATTGTGAAATATACCTCGCATTCTAGTGAGAAACTTTTCAACTGTGAGATATGCAACCAAACTGTGAGATATGCAAAATAAAAATTACAAAAGATCACCTGCATGAAATCAATTCAACATCATTTTCTTTTATTTATTTATTTACTGTATTTTCTAGGTAAAAGTGCATAAATATTTTGATAAATTTTCATTTCATAATAAATGAACACCTGCTGTATGGTTGCGAAACTACGGTAGATTCCATCAGTAATACAAGATAATTGAAATTTACACCTGTGAGTCGTATCTACGAAGTTCTTTATTTTTGTTTAGTTTAATAAAAAATTAGGTATTTGAACAAGGCCACATCGAACATGTCTGTAAGTTATTATTTATTATTTTATTGTTTTATTGATTAAGAAATTTAATGATAATTTCTTTGTTTAAATTCTTGATTTTTTTTTTTCTCTCTTTTATTACAGATATTAAAAAATAAATTTGTTCTTAATTTATAATTAATTAAAATTTTCTGCTCATAGAAATTTTATTTAGTTTTAAAGGTGTTATTTTTTTTTTTTTTTAATCGAAAGATGGATTAATTTGTTGTTAAAAAAATACTCTGTTGCAAAATTTATTTTCCATACGTAAAGAAAAGTATTTTTGTTTTTAAAATTATTTGTTATTTCCCATGTATGGAAACCCGATATTTATTATTTTATTACTTATTTATTTATTATTTATTTATTTTTATTATTATTTATTGAGGTATTTGAAGTATAGTAATTGAATTTTAATAATTGAAGTATAGCATTTAAATATTTTCCATATGAATTATCCTTCTTTCATGTTACTAAGGTCAGGATTAGTAAAAGAAGAAAAAATGTCAGAAAATAAACTTGATATTGTCCCTTTTGAATTTGGGTCGGGCATGGATATATTTAAATGGTTTAAACATTTTGATCGAGAATGTTCGGTAGAAAAGAAAGATAATGAGTGGAAACACCAAAATATTTCAAAATATTTAAAGGGGGAAGCGCTAAAAACTTATATAAATGATTGTTTGGATTGTGCTACTTATGAAGAAATTGTCGAGATTTTAAGTGAAAAATTCATTCAAGTTAGAGTTCCAAAATTTTCTGAATTTACTTCCTTAAAGTTAAATGATCTAAGTGATTTGGATTCTTATTTTAGAAAGAAAGTTGAGATTGGAAGGCAACTTCAGCTTGAGGAAAATTTAATTATACAGGGATTAATTGATGGCCTTCAGCCGGAGTATCAAAATTGTTTGATGGTTAACCCTCCTTCCAATACTCGTGAATGGTTTCGCATTGCTAAACAATTAGCAGCGATTCCAAATCATACCTCTAATAACGGCAATAGAAATTTTCAACAAACTAGACCAATGCACAATCCCAATCCTCAGCCCAGACATTGGACTCGACCTACTCCAAACAATCCATCCCAAAATTTTAATCCTAGGTTTTTCACTCCTAGAATGCCTGCAACTCATTATCAAAACAATTACCCTAGTCGTCCGTGCAGAGTATGTTTAAACAGAGGCATAGAAAATGCATATCATTGGGAGAGGAGTTGTATATTTAACACAAATTCCTGTCAAGCTCAAACTCCTGCTCATATTCAACCACCCCCTACTAATAATGTCTGACAATTATTTATCCCTGGATATGTGGGCAATAACAAAGTGTATTGTGTGGTGGATAGTGGATCAACTGTCTCAATTTTACCCCTCAAATTTGTTCGATATTTAAATGGTAATTTACATAATGTTACCCCTATTACTATCAGACAGGCACAAGGAACTCTTACAATTAATAAATCTTGTCGATTATGTATTAAATTTGGTAATATAAAGAGATATGTTAATTTTTTAGTAAGTCAACTTGATTTGGACTATGCTATTTTAGGTTTACCTGATTGTGCCAAATTTAAATTGAAAATTGATTGTGCAAAAAGCCAGGTGTTACAAGACAATATTTCGTTAAACCCATATGTCAACATATCCAGTGATAACTTAGAATTGCTTCATTTTGATATTATAAAAAATGATACTACTGTGCAACCCGATTATGGAAATACCATAACTCCTCAATCCTTGTCGCGAACTAATAATGATGATTATAATCTATTGGGGGATCTGAATGCTATTCAAAATAAAAATGTAAGGGAACTTTTAAGGGATTATTTAGATATTTTTGCAAAAAATAAATATGATGTAGGGAGAATTAATATTGAACCTCAGCGTATTTATCTTAAATCTGACCTACCAATATCTTTGAGGCCTTATCGTACATCCACTGCTGATGAAAAAGAAATATCTCAGCAAATCCAATCATTCTTAGCTGCTGGGTTAATTAAAGAAAGTTATAGCCCATACTCTTCTCCAGTTACGTTAGTAAATAAACGAGATGAAGGTAAAAAAACCCGAATGTGTGTTGACTACCGAAAATTAAATTCTATCATGAAAAATGACGCTGAACCTTTACCCCGAATAGATGAAATTTTAGACAAATTAAGTGGTGCCCAATATTTCTCTACACTAGATTTAGCCTCAGGCTATTGGCACATACCTATTCACCCAGCCGATTCCGAAAAGTTAGCCTGTACTACTAATTGTGGGCTCTGGGAATGGAATGTTCTCCCCTTTGGTGTAAAGGTAGGCCCCCCAATTTTCAACAGGACAATTAGAAGAATTCTTACAAAATATAAAATAGACTTTGCTTGTTATTATTTTGATGATATAATTATTTTTTCTAAATCAATAGATGAACATATACAGCATCTCATCCAAATTTTTGATTTATGCCGAATAGAAAATATTAAATTAAAATTATCTAAATGTACTTTTGCTCAAAAACAAATCAATTTTCTAGGGTATGAAATCCAAAATGGAACTTTAACTCCAGCTAATACTAATATAGAAACGATTAAAAAATTAAAACCTCCTACTAGCACTAAAGAATTACAAAGATTTCTTGGTTTTATAAATGTGTATCATAAATTTATTGACAAATATGCTGAAATTAGACACCCCCTAAATAAATTACTTAAGAAAGATACTATTTGGGAATGGAATACTGAATGTCAAAACTCTTTTCAAAAATTAAAAGATGCCCTCATTGCTAAACCAATTTTAAAGATTTATGACCCAAAATTACCCCTACACATGTTTGTTGACGCTTCTCAGGTAGCGGTAGGTGCAGTTCTTAAACAACCCGACCATAATAACTTTTTACATCCAATTGCTTATTTTTCTAGAGGATTGAGAAGTTATGAGAAAAATTATTTCATTACCGAACTAGAGTGTCTTGCTATCATTGATACTTTAGATAAATTTTATCATTACTTTCACGGTGTACAATTTACCATCCATACTGATCATGCATCTCTTGTTTGGTTAAAAAATGTCAAACATTTAAGAGGTCGATTATTTAGGTGGTCATTGAAGTTAAGTATGTTTGATTACAAAATAGAGTACTTAAAGGGATCTACAAATGTCGAAGCCGACATGTTGTCCCGAAACCCTATTTCTCATTTTTGTAAGCCCCTTACTTTTCTTCTTGACGTTAAAGAGATTATTGAGATGCAAGAAAAAGAAAATGTGTGTGGATCAAATTATATTAATGACAATGGACTGATTATAGTTAAAAGAAAAGGTTTTCGTAAAGTGGTAGTTCCCATGTCCCTAAGAAAAAAATGGCTTAATGTTGCTCATGAACAGTTTGGTCACCCTGGTGTTCAAAAAATGCAAAATTTAATTTCTCCTAACTATTATTGGCCAGATATGACCCAAGATTATTACTAACTTTGTTAAATACTGTGATATTTGCCAGAAAAATAAAAAACCTAGACAGAAAAAATTTGGCTTATTACAAGCTATGCCCACTACAGATCAACCTTTTGACTGTCTGTCTGTTGATACTGTAGGAGGGTTCAATTATTATAATTCTACAAAAAAATATCTCCATATTATAATAGACCATGCCACAAGATATGTTTGGGCATTTCCTTCCAAAAGTGTCACTACAGAAACTTATACAAATTGTCTGAAACAACTCTTCAATATCAAAATCCCTCAACAATTATTCTGTTTTAGTAAGATTTCAAGTGTACAGTCCCCTCAAAAAATACTTAGTGACAGGAATGCTGCTTTTACTTCTTCAAGATTCAAAAAATTCCTGCGAAATCATAATATTAAACAACGTTTGACCACTGCCCATCATCCACAAACGAATGGGAAATGTGAAAGAGTAAATCAGACAATAGTAACTAGATTAAAATGTAAAGTAAACTCCACTACCTCTAAAATTCCCTGGACTAAGCTTTTAACTGAGGTAATTAATGAATATAATAATACACCCCATTCTATTACTAAATTTCCACCTGCTTACTTGCTTTTTGGCCAATTACCCTATGACTCCCCCTTACAACAAAATTATTATCCCCCTGTTCATGAAGCACTTAAAATTGCTAAAACAAGAACTGATGAATTTCATTTAAAAAATAAAAGATATTATGATAAAGATTATATCGAACCAAAATTTAAAATAGGAGATCTAGTTATCTATGAAGAATTTCAGTACCCTAATACTAGAAAGTTGTCACAAGTATTTAGTGGCCCTTATAAAATTCTTAACAAATTATCCGAAGTAAATTTTGAAATTGATAGGCAAAACCAGTTCAAAAGTTCAGAAATAGTACATGTATCTAAATTAAGGCCTTATTATTCCCCTGATAAATTTAAATTAAGTCATGAGCAACAACCCCCTAATCAACAACAACAAACTCAGGTAAAAACTGTAGCTTAAACTATATCTCTAGTTTATCATTTTATAATTTTTTCTCTTAAACAGTAAATTTCTTTTCATATTTTAATTCAGATAATATCCTGTAATTCTCACAGAATGGCAATGATATCTCTTGACTGCAGCGAGAGTGTCACTTGTCTGGAAATTTTTATATTTGTTTATTTATGCCGGCGTAGACGAACAAAGTGGAAATTTCTTATTCTGTACTGAATTACTCTACTTAGAATATTTTTTTTTTCTTTCAACTGAACCTATTTGTAATATTAAATTTAATCTATCAATTATTAAATTAATTATTTGCCAAGTAACAAAATTTTTATCACTTTATTTTAATATATTTTTTTTCTTTCTCTCTTTCTTTGCTTCTGCATTCCAGTCCAAGTACATGTCAATTATAATATAATTTTGTTTCTTTTTCTCTTTCCTACTTGCATCTTGCAATGTTTTATCACACCGAGAGAATATTTATTGCGTAATTATTTGACATGAATAGATCTTGTTTTTTATTTTTATCATTTATTAATATTTCTTTTTAAGAATCTTAGTAGTTTAAAGGTCACGTGCATTCTCAAACATGAACAAAATTTTTATTTATCTTTATTTTATTTTAATTTATCATATTATATTTTAATTTTTTTTTTGTACATATTCCTACTTAATCCTGTACTCGGATTACCAGATTAAGTAAATGATTTCATAGTTGATTGCATTTTTTATTTTATTCCACTTCTCTCTATATTTCATCCCGAAAATATGAGATGAGATAAACGAGATTAAGTATTTAAAGAATGTCTTTTGTGATATTTATTATTACTTATTAAGAGATTTACTTATACCCATTATGAGATTTACTTACACTTATGATATTTATTATTATTGATATTTTTCCTTATTATGTTTCTTAATTATATTGTTTATTATTTACATTGTTAAATTTTATTATTACTATATTATAAAATGTGTTATTAATTAAAAATACAATTATAAAAGTATTTTCACAAAGATTCCAAAATGGAACTGTTATGAATGTTCAAGGACTTACTCACACAAAAACTGAACTAATATTATAATGTTAGCTGATGAATTTGGACAGTTAAATGAATTAGACATCCTTGAAATGAGGTAATGAACTATGCCATTCCAAATATGACATTAAGAGGATTTTTGAAACAAACTTTTAAAAATTGATTTCTAGATTTGACATTGTTAAAAAAGAATTTAACGTTATTGTTTTTCATTTTTATGTTTCATTTTTATGTTATTACTATGGGTAATTGCTTATATTTTCAAATTACTTTTTGATGTGTACTTTAAACAAGATTATATCTTGTATTTGTATTGAAGCCTATTTTATTGTATTTAAATTTGAAGTTATTCCACGCATCACCTTGGTGTTTTTAAATTTGAATTCTATATTTATATAAAAAAGAGAAATTAATTTAAATTTTTTTTTATTCAGTATCTAATTATTATTACTTATATCAACAACTTCGTGAGCTAAGTCTGCATCATCTCCCTTTCTGTGAAATTGCAGGTCTCAGACCTACTTTTTCACCCGTCTTTCTGGGAGGGGGGATTTGTAATAAAATAAAAAAAAAAATTGCGCCATTTTTTTTATTCTCTCTTAGCTTCAATTCTAAATTTGTGGAACATATTTCAATCTTAGTTTCGTAACTTGTAACAGCTAAAATTCTTTTTCTTACTTTAGTTATTAATAAATTATTTCTTGCTTCTCAAAAAGGCGGGAAGTATTTCGTAAGCTTTTTACTTTCTGGCATATTCCTGCGATTTTAATTTTATTTTTTATTTTTTAACATCGCGTGACAAGTGTTACTACGCGTTGCTAAAGGGCTTAGTGTTCCGAGGAAAAAATATAGTTCTTGCCAATAGACCGCCTATTACGGCCAATTAGAATTGATCATTTTGTCCGTTAGAGGCTCGAGTCCATCCTGATTGGATTTTTAAAATGATTGACGCGGAGTAGGAGGGCGCTAGTTTTGTCGTGAAAATGATTTTTTCATTTGGCTTTTCAGGAGAGTAGAATGCAACTTTTCTTTAAACTATCAAGACGCGCGTTTTATTGCTCCGCTGAATTAGAATGCATTTTTTCTTAAAAACTACTCGGAAGCCATGTCATGTTTCCCGAGAATGCGATTGACTTTCAAAAATTATTAGGATGCTGTTTCTTTTTTTCTCCCCAAAATTCTAATATTGTGGAATGTAGCTTAATCACGGAGTTGGTGAAGTGGAAGTTATTCGATGAGAGTGGCCAAGGTGATTGCGTGAAAGAACTTAACTTATTTATGAGTTCTAATAAAATTAATTTAAAGACTGCTTGATTGAACTTTCTTATGGGGAAATAGCCCAATAAACTCATCCACTGCTGGTCAAATTGCCGGAGCGACTGCTCAGCTCGTCCCACTGTTGATTCTTGGTAGTAGTAATCTGTTCTGCCTCATAGATGGTGTGCCACTGGAACTTGTACATTGTTATGGAACATCGATCTCGTCGAATCATTACATATATATATATATATATATATATCTGATTTTTGTCATGCGATAACTAACGTATTTATGAACCGATTTGAATGAAACTTGGTACGTACATAGTACATACAAATGTCTCGACCGAGTTCGTTCGTCAGCATTATCCGCCATTTTGTTACAAAATGGCGGCCATTTTAAATTTTTAAAAAAATTTAAAATTAAATTCGAAAAAATAAAAAGTTGAAAAATATTTCTCTTTTACGTGTTAGAACTTAAAACAACGATTCCAGAACACTTTTTATTTTGTCTATATCTTACAAAATGATTGAGTTATAGCACTTTGAATTTTTCTTATGGCTGACATTTTGAAATGATCTGATTTTTGTCACGTGATAACACTCGTATTTATGAACCGATTTCTATGAAACTTGGTATGTACATAGTACATACAAATGTCTCGACCGAGTTCGTTGACCAGCATCATCCGCCATTTTGTTTCAAAATGGTGACCATTTTAAATTTTTTTAAAAATTAAAAATTTAAAATTAAATGCGAAAAAATCAAAATTTGAAAAATATTTTTCTTTTACGTGTTAGAACTTAAAACAACGATTCCAGAACACTTTTTATTTTGTCTATATCTTGAAAAATGATTGAGTTATAGCACTTTGCATTTTGCTTATGGCTGACATTTTGAAACGGTCTGATCTGAACGATCCACAATGTTGCTTTAAAATGGCATACACTTTATGTTATCTGGAATTTGGTGACTCTCTAAATCGCTTAAAATAAAACCAGGTTGAATAAAAGATGACTAATTTCTAAAAATTCCTATTAATATTCAGTCTTGACAAAAACTAGTATTCAATCTTATAAAATCACTAATTTTATAAGATTATTTCCACTAATTTGAGCTTAGTATTTTTGAACAATGTAACTTACTTTAAAATAAATAAATAAATAAATAAGTATATGAAAGCTACCTCTTCCTCCCGGCATTGCCGGAAGGACTTTTTAGAATTTGCTTCTCTTCTAAATCACCTTATTAAATGTGGATAAATGTGAGAAATTTTTATACTAAATTTTATCTTCAATAGTTGTACAATACTCCTTATTGGTGTATTCATATTAATCTACATGTGCAATATTCCTCATTTTTTGAATACAATAATTTAAGACCCAGAGAATTAAACATTCAGAAATTTCAATAATGTGTTTTTAATGTGCTCACATAAAAATTGAAAATTCATGTTGTCATATTCAACCCTTTATCTTAAATTTATATATATTTAAAATAAATTCTAATTAAATATAAAAATGGAATTCTCTCTTATATGCTTGTAAATATTTTCTCTGGTTTATAAAATACTAATAAAACTGGATTTTTTTATTTCAATTTTTTTTTCCCGTATTTTTTATAACTACTGCTTTCTCATGTTACTGATATATTTTTGCCTAATATTTACTGAAATAATGTATGCATGGGGAAATTTTATTAACTAAGCTACATTATTGTGTACATAAAAAATGGATAATTTAAATTTCTGATAATATTACTCCGGTTTTTATACTGATATATTAAAATAACAACGAATGACACATATAGTGTAAATCAATGTGAATGCAATTCATAATTAGAGGTTTAGTGCAATTACTTGATATTAAAAACCTTTATCAGATATTTTATCTTCATATTTGGATTAATACATAACCTTAAAATTGTATAGGAATAAATTAATTGTTTAAATTTAAAATAACTAAACGTTCAACGGGAAAATTGAATTTTAAATGGAAAAATGATTTTTATAATTTGTCAGACACTTAAAATTAAAAACTTGTACAAGAGATAAAGTTATAATTAATTCGAGTGTATGTATTAATCTGAAAAATTTCCACACTCTTTTATATACTTTGTTACTTATATCATAAAAAATTAACTTTTGTAAATAAATTGTTTAATTTACATTCACAGCAAAAAAAATCTTGACACTTGCGATTTTAGACGTTTTGTTAAATATCTAAAAATATACATAAAGAATAAATCCGAAATTCCAGATGTATAAACAAATAGTACAAATCATATATTTTCGAGAAGAATTTTTTTTTTCAAAAATCCAATAGGGGACCGTCAACAAATTGAAAAAGAACGAATATCTTTTGAATAACCCTGTCAAAACTAATGTAGTAAAAACGTTCAAACTGCAGTGTATGATTAGGTGGCTTATGGTAATAAACTGTGTTCATTTTTATGCGGATAGCATCTATACTCGTAGAGAAATTAGGGTTTTTACAATAACAATCCCAATTTTTTTCAAATTTTTTGCTTATAATTTGCAGAGTTCGTAATAAAAAACAATGTTCATCTCAGAAAATATGAGAAACGATATTGTACATAATGCTCTGTAATCAAAATTAAAAAATATTAATAATTGTATGAAAAATGAGCAGGTTTTCTAAATACATTTTCACTGCGCATGCGTCAAGTCTATTAAAATTTCATTTGCATATTGTGTTAGCTAAATATATAGCGCAACTTTAAAGTTTCAAAATCATAGCTTAAAAATTCTGAAAGTTATCGTCGATAAAAGCAGATCAAAATCTGTTATCCCTAATATAAAGTAAAAAGATGAGGAGCTGTATCCAAATATTAGTAGTATGTGCAATACTGTGTAGACACTAATCAATAGAATATGAATACAGCCCTTCATTTTTTTGCTTCATTTTGGGAATATCGGATTTTGATCTTATTCTTCAGACGATAATTTTCAGAATTTTCAAGCTCTGATTTGAAACTTTAGAGAAAGTTGCTCTATACATTTATCTTACACAATATGCAAATGAAATTTTTATAGAGTTGACGCATGCGCAGTGAAAATTTTTTTAGTAAACCTGCTCATTTTTCATACAATTATTAATGTTTTTTTTAATATTGATTACCGGGTATTATGTACAATAACGTTTCTCATATTTTCTGAAAAGTACATTGTTTTTTATTAAGAACTCTATAAATTATAAGCAAAAAACTTGGCAAAATTTAAGACCGTTTTTATAAAACCTTAATTTCTCTACAAGTATACATGCTATCCGTATAAAAATGAACACAGATTATTACCATAAGCGACTTAATCATAATCTGCAGTTTAAACGCTTTTGCTACATTAGTTTTGACAGGGTTGTTCAAAAGATTTTCGTTCTTTTTCAATTTGTTGACGGTCCCCTATTGGATTTTGAAAAAACATCTTAAAAATATATGACCTGTACAATTTTATTTTTACATCTGGAGTTTCAGAGTCAATCTTCATGTATATTTCTAGATATTTAACAAAACATCTGAAATCGCAAATGTCCAAATTTTTTTTTGCTGTGACTGTACAAATATTTAATTTCCTTATGGTGATTTTGTTCCTCCTTTTAAGTAGAATGTATTATTAAAATCGCCATTATATAATGGAAAATGCATGAAATTAATCTAATCTAAATAATTTAAAAAATAATTCTATTTTTTTCTGTTTTTTAAAATTATTATTATTATTATTTTTTTATTTTATTTATTTTTTTTTTTTTTTGAAAAATCACAACACCCCGAATTTTGGACACTATGTATGAATTTGTTAACCAACAAAAGCTTGACTTTTTAAAGGGAAATTGTAACTCATTGTACAAAAAGTCGGCCAATTTCTGGTAATTTATTTTTTTAAATAGTCAATTCATTACACATAAAAACACAGGAATAGCATTTTTAAGAGATATTAAAGGATGTAAATGTGAAATAAGGTCAGACATTGTGGAACGATAAAAAGAAAATCATAGTTTCGAGTTCTAACATCCAATCTTCAAAAGATTAGCCTATATACAGTATACGTACAGGAGTACTTAGAGGGAGTATACATACATACAAGTATATATACAGGATTTCTTTATATATATATTGTTTATAATAAAATACAACAACCAAAATTATTTTTCCTTATGTTTGACTTTTCAAAAAAAAAAAAAAAAAAAAAAAAAAAATACATTAGCACTAAAGCAGAGTTCTTAAATTACTCTAAAAAATTCGTTGTGTTTTAGAAGTTAGGATAATCTACACAATATTTTGAATTGTAACATTTTATCTATAAGAGCCTTGGATAAGACTTTTTAACACAATTAAAACTATCTCTTGTGTTTAATAATCTAACTCTTTTAAAACTTTAAACAATCATTTAAAAATCTGAAGTTTATAACTTTTGATATAAATACTGAAATCAAAGAGATTTGTTTTCAAACTTTAAATATAGCACAATGTTTAAATCTGTAAATTCAATTTGCCTTATTGTACTTTCTTCTGCCCGAAATTTTACTTTTGTAAATATACACTGGTGTGCAAAATTTAAGGACGAGTCCAATTGCCAATGCCAATTTTCAAGGGATTTTATAGGGCTAATTTTCACGCGAATATTCAAAAAGAAGTAATATAATTCGAATAATTACTAGCCCTGCATGACAGCTGGTCCATGTAACATCTCATTCAATTCACACATGGTCACAAGAGCCACAGTCACTACTGCGAAACAAAAAATAGGAAATTCCATTCGTCTCTTTTATGAGTCTCAAATGACTACTATATGGTGGTTTTCAGTCACAAGGTTTTGTCAAATGGTGACAGAGACTCTATTGTGAAGTAACCACTGTGAAAAGTGGTGAAAAGTCACCATGTGACTTTAATGGGACATTTTTTGGTAATTTATCATAATGCAACGTTCACAATGACTTTTAAATTGAGTCTCCAGATGAGAGGTCACACGAGAGTCTCAATGAAAGGACACTATAAAGTCACATGGTGACTAACCATAAAGCAGCAGTCACAATGATTTGTTAGTGAAGTCACATATAGTAGTCATTTGAGACTCATTAAAGAGACGTATGGAATTCCGTATCTTTTGTTTCGCCGTAGTGACGGTGATTCTTGTGACCATATGTGACCTGAATGTGATGCTTTATGGACTAGCTGTTATGTAGGGATAGTAATTATTCGAATTATAATACTTCCTTTTGAATATATTCGCGTGAAAATTATCCCTTGAAAATTGGCATTTTGGGACTCGTCCTTAAATTTTGCACACCAATGTATTTTGATTGTTAGAAATTTCATATGCATCATATCTGAAAACCGGACAAGATTCCAAAATATTTATTTTCTAAAATTAATGTACCAACTATTACTATATTTATGTACTGTGATACTTGTTTCGTCATTTAAATGGTGTAGTGTTTTGAAATCATGGATGTCTATTTTATAAGTAGTATAAACATTTGTGGAAGAAACTGTCTGTTAACATCCTAATCAGCATATCATAATTGGGTCTGAGGTGATGTTTTTATATTAATAGCTGAACAGCGATTTTATTGAACCATTTTTAAGTGATGTAAATCATTAAACATGACTTGTTAAATTGAAATGTTACATAAACAGCATTCCAAAAACATTTTTTTATGAAAAAAAAATTAAATATGGGCGTATGAATGAACTCCAAGTCGAATATTTATCAATTGTTTCCCTTAGCTTCTGAGTTCGTCTTATAAAAGGTTTGAAATTTGGTAAACAGATGTTAACATTCAAAATGACACGTCAATTAACTAAAAAAGTTCAAAAGGGATGCATAGTGATTGAATCGCGTTGTCGTCATACGATGACGAAATTTGAATACATCTGAAAAACTCTTTTTACTTGTATTGTCAAATATTTTCGTCTTAGAATAATACTTTCAATACAAAAATTGTAAAACATTTTTTAGTTTAAATTGGTGCAAGATTTTTTTTTCAAAAAATGTTTAGCTTTTTTTACCGAGTGCAAGAAAAATTTCTTGCCACCCGCCCCCTTCAGAAAAATCCAATGTTTTTCATAATATTTTACTTATAACTTTTTCAGTCGTCCAGATTCGAGCTGCCAATGGAGCGAATCATATTCAGCACTCCGAAAGACATGAAAGAAGGTGAGAAAACTTCAAATGCTTCTTCAAAACTTTCCAGACAGAATCCTAGATTGACTAGACTATTAATATAGTACCATTTAAGAAAATGTATAATAACAATAACAATTACATGGATTACAGAAAGCTATTACAAGAACTTTTCATGTATTTTGCAAACAATTGTCATGCTAAAATAATTTATAAGATAATGTTTGATTACATAACGCATTTCTGCATGTATTAAAGGCTGGATATTTTGGTGTAGTAAAGTGGTCTTTCACCTTGTATTCTATTATATAAAATAATATTAAATATAACTTTTTTTTCAGTTCTTAAAATAATTAAAGAAATTCTTTCATTAATTTAGTGAAATACTTGAATAGTAATTGAAATAACAGAATAAATATATCTGAAATTATTGAAGTAATCTTAAATTATACTTCTTCAACGCGTAATTCCATTAAATAAATCAAATTACTTCCTTGATAACGCATTAGAGTGAATGAATTTTGTAATCATCTAATTTAATATTATGGGTCATTAGTTATTCCGTCTAACTCTTTAAAATGAATTTAAATTCGTTTAAGCTAGCTAAATAATTATAAAAATTCATTTATATTTTCATGACATGTTTTATTGATTAGATAAAGGTTTCCATCGTCTAGCAATCGGCACATTTATCTCTATGTAATTAGAAAATTCCTAATAAATTTTTATTAAATCTAGTTTTCACTTTAAGATAAATACTACAGCTATTATGACATAAATCATCGATATTTTTAAATGGTATTTTTTATTGAATTACTATTACTAATAGAATAGTAAATTCTGAAGCTTCTAGGGCAATGTGTTATTTATCATCTCACATAAAATGCAGATATATTTTAATTAAACGCATATTTTAATTTAATCACACATATATTTAATTAATTTTTTTCGGTAAAAAAATACTGTCGGTACGGAAAAGACGAAATATAATCTTATATTCATTTAAAAGCATTATGGCTTTATAATATTATGCGGTACTACGAATTACGTTTTTTTTATGATCGCAACTGTTAAATAGTGAACAATCGTTCAAATATTATACGATGTGTTTATAAATTAAAATCGAATTTAAGTAAAATATATTATATCTTTATGTGCACATTTTTTTTTATTATATATGCATAAAAATATCTCAATCAACAATCATGCAGCAGTCTTGCCAGAAAAAAGGTACATATTTTTAACATGCACATTCGCCTATTTTTGTTCATTTTAAGGTAAACTTAGTACAATGAAACCTCCAAATAAGGGACACTCCGAATCAGAGACACCTCTATTTAAGGGACAAAAGTTGCGGTCCCACAGATGTCCCTTATTTGGAGGTTTCACTGTAATTGCTTCACATTTTTGCGTTTATGTATTGGATGACGATGATTTGGCTGAATGCCAGTGCACTGTCTTTCGCTACACAGCGCCATCGAAATATTAAATCTCAGCTCCGACGCAAACAAGGCTGAATACTCAGGTGAGTTTTTTTTTTTTTCAATCTTTGTATGGTCCCTTAAATTTCGTTGCATAAATTTTTTATATAATACTGGTGGCTAATTTTTAGTGCTATGTATGACGGCCAATTATCTTCACAAGGGATATAGGCCCTAGGACGAGTGCCTTCCATGGGATTTTTAAGATAACATAACCCGTATTTACGCAAGGTTACTCAAAGTTCGAAGAAAACCACAGAAAATTCCAAACTGTTAGGCTGACGGGCGCTATTGAATTTGAACCCAGCATCACCCGTCTAATAGCTTCGAGAATACAGCATCTAAGCCACTAGTGAGGCCGCACTTTCAGAGGCCATACTTAAATAAAATTGGATTCGGCAACAAACATTTCTTTGTCAGCATTCAGCCTTAGTAGTCATGGGGCGGTGTAATGCGATGGATAACACTGGCATTCAGTGAAATTATCACCATTCAATACTTAAGTCCAAACATGTCTTGCAATTGCTAAAATTATATCCGAACAACTAGGCCGCCGAGTGCGATTGTACTCGAGTTCTGCACATCACGTCTACCAATTTCGAGTACTAAACCTCTCAGCCACTGGCGGGGTTAAAAATTTTTATAAATAATCTGTTACAAGGGTAAACGATATTTTTTTCTTTAAGTTGGTTATTTTGCTTTTGAATTTCTTTGTTTAATGGCTTTATAACTTGGTTAACCACTGCTTAATTGATATTTAGCATGCTATAATAAAAAAAAAAAATGTGATAATACAAATTTCTAAAATCCATGCATATAAATTTTCCAAATTCTTATTTCTTTGAGATATTATTGATATACTGATTAAACAGACTACAAAAATGCACTATTAATAAAACAATTATGACTTTAAAAAATATTTATCCAAAACTCAAACTTTGTTATCCTAAGGGCTTAAGACTTCACAATATTTTATCCCCTCTGAATTCTGATCCTGCTATTTTATTTCAACAAAGTGAAAAGTTGTTCAACATTGTTTTATAATGAAATTAAAACAATTTTTTATTCTTTTCCTTTTAAACTAACTTAGCTTAATTGAACGTATCATTACGCATGAAAGAATTTTCAGTTGTTTTTTTTTTTCTTCAAAAACAAAATAATCAAATTACATTAAAGCATCGGTAATTTAAAATTCTAAAAATCCATTAAATTTTAGCTGTTTTCACAAAGGTGATTACATTCGAAAGGGAATTGCAAATAAATAAAGATCTTTCTCAACTTTAAGAAAAAATTAAAACTAAAAAATTAGGGAAATTACATAATATTTTGTTTCATAAAAAACATTAATAGATAAAAAAAAAAAAAAAAAAAAAAAAAAAGAATCGCATGGTTTTATAAGTAAAAATGTCTTTTGAAATTTCTTGAAGGAAGGAAGGAAGTTTTAAAAAGTGCTAATTGTTAAATAAAAAAAGGTACACTGTAAAAAAAAAAAAAAAAAAAAAAAAAAAAAAAAAAAAAAATGAACGGAGATTGTGCTAATAATTGGGACGCCAGTACAATTTACTTTTTTTAACGGAAACATTCCCATAAATTAAAGGGAAAAAAACAGAAAATTTACTGAAATTTACAGACATTTGTCAGTTAAAAAACAGTGAACTGTACTGGCATCCCGATTACCAGTATAATTTACTTTTTTTAACGGAAACATTTTCATAAATTAAAGAGAAAAACGGTACAACCTCCGGAAACTCGTCCCCTTTTTAACAGTATAAAATATAATTGCGAAATATGATTACAGATAGATAAAAATCCTTTTCAACTCCTTTTCAAAAAATTTTCTCATTAAAGAAATTAGAAAAATTATACAGAGTGTTTATAAAATCCCGGGCCCAATTTAATGTTTAATAACTCATAAAATAATAAAGATATATTAAAATGAATATCATAAATGGTTAAATAGACTCAAAAAGTTTCATGACCCTTGTCAATACCCTTCCACGTGTGCCCCCTTTGTCGCACGGAGAATATCGAGTCGATAGTCAATTTCACGCCAGGTAGCGGCAAGCATGTTGGTATCCACAGAAGCTATTGCGGTTGTAATTCTGGATTTTAAGTCATCAATGTTCGACACTCTCCTCCTGTAAACATTCCTGTAACACCGCTGGACTTTTTCCTTTGGGGATTTGTAAAGGGCAATCTTTACAGGATGAAAGTGTCGAACATTGATGACTTAAAAGTCAGAATTACAACCGCAATAGCCTTTGTGGATGCCGACATACTTGCGGCTACCTGGCGTGAAATTGACTATTGACTCGATATTCTCCGTGCGACGAAGCGTGCACACTTGGAAGTTCATTGACAAGGGCCATGAGACTTTTTGAGTCTATCTAAACATTTATGTTATTAATTTTAACCTATCTTTATTATTTTATGAGTTATTAAACATCAAAATGGATCCGGGACTTCATAAACACACTGTATTTGTCTGTTAGTCTATTTTAACACTTCTTTTACTTCAGGCTTTGACTTTATAAACAAGGCACTTATATATATATAAGGCTATATAAGGCACTTTATAAACACTCTGTATAATACTATATTTTATAACAAATCATTAATGGATGACAAAAAAAATAAATTGTCTAAAATTATCGCATGGTTTTATAAGTAAAAATGCCGCACGACTTTAAAGTTTCATAAATGTGGGAAGCAAGATTATAAACAAGTGCTTGTAACTAAATTATGCTTGGTAAAATATACCAATGAAAATGGATTAAAAAAATAAAATAAAAATCCTTTTCAAGAAAAAGTTCAAACTAAAGCAACTAGAGAAGTTACACAATATTGCATTTAATAACAAATCATTAATGGGGACGGTGGACGTTATTTTTTTTTCATCATAGCAATATGAAATTTTGTGCATATATACATTTCACAAAAAGCATATAGAACACCTTCAAATCATTTTCCCATCTTATTAAAAATTTTGAATTTTTTAGAAAATTTTACATTTTTAAACGAAACTTCAAAATGCTCCTTGTGCCTTAATTTTTGAGATATTTTCTTGATTTTGCAATTTTATCACTTAAAACTAAATTATAAACAAATTTGTGAAACAGTTTTTAATCTCTTGAATAGTTGATATATTACAGAATTTGTTTCTCAATTCCATATCAATTTTCATTAAAATTCTGCCTTTTAATCAAAAAAATCAAATTTGACTATCTTAATGATGACGAATATTAAAAAGCTTACACAATTTCTTCGTAAATTGTATCAGATACTTCCTCATCAATTTCATAAATATTGATCAAAAATGACGTCGCAAAAAGCATTTCAAAAATTTAAAAACGCTCAAAAATTTGTTTTGGAAAAAAACAGATTTAAAGTGTATAAATACACTTACCTTGATTATTTACTGCTTAAAACCTTCATAATTGATATTTTAATAAGAAAAAACTGTTTTGGTACTATTATACCACAGAAATAGATCTTTTTTGCGACGATTTTGCTATAGACAATTTTGCTGAAATAAAGGTCCACAGTCCCCTTATTGAATAAATAAATAAATAAATAAACAGAATCACATGGATTCATAGTTGCATTTCATTTGAAGTTTCTCAAATAGAGGATTAAGTACAGGATTTCGTATCGTTGATGGAAATGACAATAGAAAGCACCAGCAACTCCCTCACAAAGCGTCCCATATAATTTAAAGAAGGAGAGATATGTGACTTGGATAGCAATAGAAAACGTCATTATTGTAGCTGAAAGCTAAGAAAAACTGAACTGTTCCAAAAGCATGTGTGAACAAATAGAAAACTAGGAACAAGTTGAACGTTTGGACCGAAGGGAAAGAAGAGCGTTTAGATAATTTACAAAAATGATTACGATGAATAATTTATTAATAATTCCATAACAAACAAAAATAAAAAAAAATGCAAAATAAAAAAAAACGAAAAAAAGCAAAAAAATGAATTAAAAAAAACTGTAATTTATAAAAATAACAAAATCCATTTTGAAAATTATATTTTTAAAGACTTATAAATAAATTCTATATTTAAACTAATAATAATAATAAACATCATTTTAGGATGATCATAACAAGTCATATATTACGTTCGCATTGCATTAAACATTAAATATCCTAGACCAATGATAAAAAAAACAGTAGTTTGTAAATATACTATTTTAACTACATAAAAGGTGCATTTTTATTTCATGGAGTTAAGTAGACAGATTACTGAACGCCTCATATTTCGTACGACATTTATTAAACTTTAATATTCCTGGACCGACCATAGACAAATTTTAAATGAAATTTCATTTTTATAATTTTTAGAACTGCACATTTTTTATTCTTCTAAAGATTGCACGTTTTACATTTTTATACCTTTGGGTAGCGAAAAAAATTCATTTTTAAATGAAATTGTTTGAAATTTTTAGCACAGTTTGTTTTCAAATGATTTTTTTTTAAGTTTTTATTACACTTTTGTCATTACAAAGTTCGTACGCATCAGAGGATTCCTGGGATTTTAGGTGGTTTTGCACCAGAAAATTCGTTAAGTATTGATTACTGTATCTATCAATAGATTTTTTTCCCTATTAAACAAGGCAAATATTCATTTACAAACATTTTGGTAAAATGTCTTTGAAGCGTACGAACTCTGCATTGTGACAACAAAAGTATTCCATATTTGGACATTAAACATGGACTAATCACAATAAAAATAAATTAAAAAGCAGAAGCATTGTACTTTTGGATTGCGGAATTGAACCAATAAAAAGATTCAGATATATTTCAGTTACACAATTCTCTAACTAGGACAACAACTATTTTCCAAATAAATAGACATGAATTAAGTTAATATAAACAGACATTAATAATTAGAATATATATAATTCAAGTATATTGTTATTTTCTTTTTCCTGTTCTCAATGGAAATAATGGTTGCGATTGACAATTGTAAGTTATCTTTATCAATATTGAATTACAGTTCAATTATTTTTCTAATATTTTTTCTTTGAAATAGTTTTTCTATTGCAATTATTATATTGATAATTCTATTATGGTCTTATTATTTTTCTAATATTTTTCTTTGAAAAGAGTTCTCATTTGCGATTAATCGGGCAATATGGAAATTATTTTTAGGTCTATCCTGATTTCCATTCAGAAATTAATCGCAATTAATGTAGTTATTTAGTATTGCCATTGATAACGAGCTAAATACCACATTTCCAATTTTATTTCTAATTCTGAAATTAATTAATTATATCATACAGAGGAGATGACCTCTGTATGATATAATTTGGCATTAACAAATTTTTACAGTAATTGATGTTGATTTGTAGTAATATCTAATGGTTATATATATATATATATATATATATATATATTCATGCTTTTTATATAAAGTCGTGGTTTTACCTACGATATGATATCCTTACTATCGGCTATTATTAAAAGTATTTTCTAAAATAAATTGTTATTAACAGTCGGGCATTGTTATAAAAAAAAGTGTGTTCCCGAACTGGTTAAATTTAGTAACACCTACAGAATTTTTTTTTTTTAAATTGTAAGTTGTAAATACTTCTAGATATTAAGGAGTAAATATTTTAGTACAGAAACAGGCAGCTATTTCCTTTTTAACAGAAAACATTCTATCTTTTATATTATAATATAGTTCCAATTTTGATGCATTTTAGAAAATTTAAAATTTATTTTGTATAATAAATGCAAAAAAATAAATAAATAAATAAATAAATAAATAAAAATTACGTCACTCTAAGCAAAATTTATATTTCAAGAAATTCCTTAAAGATGTATAACATTTTCCACAAGATAGAGATTAAAATACAGTGACATTTCATGTTAAAAATATGGCACACTTGAAGATTTTAAAACAGAAAAACGACTTACTACTTTCGCTTGAGTTAACATTTCTGTGGTTTAAAAAAATGTTGAACTTTTTTCAGACATTCATTAAATTCAGTAAACCTTGTATGTATTCATAAAATGTACTTTAAGGAACCTGGTTTTACAATTACTCTCTATCCTTGAATGATTAATATATTACCCATATTTTTGAATATTTCTAAATTTCTTTTATAGTTTTCTTTTTTTTTAATATTTAATTAATTAATTTTTATCAGTATATATAACTTCAAAATGCATTTTTACAAATAATGACTGAAATTTTTAAGGAACGAATTCTTTTTTAAAGTATACTTTCACCATTATTTTTATTATTAGTTTAAATACAACTATTTACACTATTAACAACTATTACTAGTGTTACTTTTTTATATAGAGCCCTGATTTTACCTATTTTTTTTTATTTTTTTAATATTCGCTAATTTTGAAAGTATTCTCCAACATAGTTTGTTATTCGTATGAGTGTTCCTCAGTTGTTAATCTGACTAACACGCAAAGTATTTGAAAACAAGATTTTTTCTTCTAAAGCATAAATATTTTTAGATTTTAATGAATCAACATTTTAGTACAGAAACACGCAATTATTTACTTATTAACATGAAACATTTTACCTTCTAAAATATGAAATAGATCTAATTTTAATGCATTTAAAAAAAAAATTGCTGAATACAAAACAGATAAATAAATAAAAATAAATTATTTACGTCAGTCTAAACGAAATTTATTTTCCTAGAGTTTCTTTAAAGATGTATGAAATTTTTCCCAAGGTAGAGATTAAAATACTGTGACATTTCAGGTTAAAAATATGACACAATTGAATATTTTAAAACAGAAAGAACTCTTACTAGATTTGCTTGAGTTAACATTTCTGTGGTTTATAGAAATATATAACGCCTTCTGCGTTTTTTGAAAACCGAAATAAAGTCAACTTTAAAAAGAAATTCATTGTTTCTTTTTTTCAGTCATTCTTTATACACAGTAAACTATGTAAATATTCATATGATGAATTCTTTACATTCATAACGTTTTCAGTAGAAATAACAGAAAAAAAGGTCTTAAAAGATCTTGATATTACAATTATTCTCTATCCTTGAATTGTAAATATAATAACAGGTTTTCTAATAGTTCTTAATTGCTTCTATAGCTTTATTATTTTAAAACTATTTAATTAATTACTTTTTACCAATATATCTAACGTCAAAATACATCTTTACAAATGTTGACTGAAAAAAGTAAAGATTAAAATCTTTTTCTATATAATTTTTTCATTATCCTTTTTATTACTTTTGTAAATAAAACTATTTATACTATTAACAACTATTACTAGTGTTACTTTTTAATATAAAGTCGTCATTTTAAAAAGGATATTATTTTTTTTTTAATATTGGCTAATATTTAAAGCATTTTTCAACATAGTTTGTTATTAGCAGGCATGTTCCACAGGTGGTTAAAATGAAAAACACCTACAGTATTTGAAAATAAAATTTTACGTTCTAAATTATAAACATTTATAGATTTTAAGTAGTCAAATTTTTAGTACAGAAACACGCAACAATTTACTTTTTAACATAAAGCGTTCGATCTTCTAAAACATAAAATAGTTCTAATTCGATGCATTTTTTAGAAAAATAAAATTTATTTTGTATAACGACTGCAAATTAAATAACCATTATTTTGTGTATAAATGGAAAATAAATAAATAAATAAAAATCAAACATTTACGTTAGTCTCAGCGAAATTTATGTTCCAAGAATTTCTTTAAAGATGTATAGCATTTTCCCCAAGATAGACATTAAAATACAGTGACATTTCAGGTTTATAATATGACACATGTGAAGATTTTAAAACAGAAAGAAGTCTTACTATTTTCGCTTGAGTTAAAATTTCTCTGCTTTATAGAAATATTTAATGCCTTCTGGGTATTTCAAAAAAAAAAATATTTAATGCCTTCTGGGTATTTCAAAAAAAAAAAAAAAAAAAAACTTAAGTCAACCTTAAAAAGAAGCTCGTAGCAAAAAAAAAAAAAAAAAAAAATTGAACTTTTTCACAAACATTCATTAAATTTAGTAGACCATGCATATATTCATATCATGAATTTTTTACTTTCATAACGTTTCCAGTTGAAGTAAAAGAAGAATTTAATATATAGCTCTAAAAACATCTTGATTTTAAAATTATTCTGTATCCTTGAAGTATAAATATAATAAGCAGATTTTCGAATATTTCTTAATTTCTTTTACAGTTTTATTATTTTTTAAATATTTAATTAATTATTTTACCAACATATCTAACAAGAAAATGCATCTTTACAAATGATAATTGAAAATTTCCAATAAATAATTCTTTTTAATAGTATTCTTTCACCATTAATATTATTACTCTTGTAAATACAACTCTTTACAGTATTAACTATTATTACCAGTGTTACTTTTTACATAAAGTCCAGATTTTACCAAGGATATGATTTTTTTAATATTGGGTAATATCAAAAGTATTTTCCAACATTGTTGGTTATTCACATGCGTCTTCCACAGGTGGTTAAACAGACTAACACCTACAGTATTAGAAACCAAAATTTCATGTTCTAAAGTATAAATATTTTTAGATTTTAAAGAATCAATATTTTAGTACAGAAATACGCAACTATTTTTAAAACTCAACATTCGAGCTTCTAAAACATGAAATGTGTCTAATTTTGATTCCTTTAAAAAATAAAAAGAATTTGATAAATGTAAAAATAATAGTTAAATAAATAAGTAAAAATAAAACATTCACGTCAGCCTAAGTGAAATTTATATTTCAAGAATTTTTTTAAAGATGTATAACATTTTTCTCAAGGTAGAGATGAAAATACGGTGACATTTCAGGTTAAAAATATGGCACATTTGAAGATTTTAAAACAGAAAGAAGGCTTACTATTTTCGTTTGACTTGACATTTTTGTGGTTTATAGAAATATATAATGCCTTCTGGGTTTTTTTGAAAACCCAAGTAAAGTCATCCTTGAAAAGAAACTCATACCAAAAAATTTGGACTTTTTTCAGACATTCACTAAATTCAGTAACTCATGCATATATTCATATGTTGAATTCTTTACTTTCATAATGGTTTCAGTTGAAATCACAGGAAACTTTAATTTATAGCTGTTTGTGAATCTTGATTTTATAATTACTGCGTAATCTTAAATGATAAATATAAAAAACAGATTTTCCTTTATTTGTTAATTATTATTATAGTTTTAATATTTTTAAAAATTGTATTAATTAGTTTTTCCCAAAATATCTAACAACAAATTGCATCTTTACAAATTATAACTGAAATTTTTAAAATACAAATTCTTTTTTTTTATAATATACTTTCAACTTTATTTTTATTACTAGTGTAAATACAACTATTTACACTAGTGACAACTGTTATTAGTGTTACTTTTTTATATAAAGTCATGATTTTACCAAGGATATGATGTTTTAAAAACTGGTTAATATTTAAAGTGTTTAAAAAAAGTTTGTTATTCGCATGTGTTTTCCCATGTGGATAAACTCTCACCAACAATATTTGAAAACAAAATTTTATGTTCTAACCTTTAAATATTTTTAGATTTTTAGAAATCAACATTTTTATACAGAAACACGGAACTATTTACTTTGTAACAAAAAACATTCGATCTTCTGAAATGTAAAATAGTTCTAATTTTGATGCATTTTGGAAAATTTAAAATTTATTTTGTATAAGGAATGCAAAATATATAAATAATATTTTGTGTAGGGAAGCAAAATAGATAGATAAAAATAAAAACTTTTACGTCAGTTCTAATCTTAATTTATATTCCAAGAACTTCTTTAAAGATGTATGAGCTTTTTCTCAAGGTACAGATTAAAATACTTTGATATTTCAAGTTAGAAATATGGCACACTTGAAGATATTAAAAGAGAAAGAAGTCTTACTATATTTTCTTGAGTTAACATTTCTGTGGTTTATAGAAATATATAATGCCTTCTGGGTTTTTTGAAAACCCAAGTAAAGTCATCTTTAAAAAGAATTTCATTGTTTCTTTTTTTTTTCAGTCGTTCATAGAACTCAGTAAACCATGTAAATATTCATATGATGAATTCTTTACTTTCATAACGTTTTCAGTTGAAATAACAGAAAAATTTAGTGTATAGCTCTTAAAAGATCATGATATTACAGTTATTCTCTATCATTGAAATGTAAATATAATAATCAGGTTTTCCAGTAGTTCTTAATTGTTTCTATAGCTTTATTATTTAAAAAAATATATTTATTTAATTACTTTTACCGATGTATCTAACGCCGAAATACATCTTTACAAATCTTATGTGAAATTTTTAAAGATTAAATTCTTTTTCTATATAATTCTTTGATTATCATTTTTATTACTTTTGTAAATAAAACTATTTACACTCTTAACTAGTATTAATAGTGTTACTTTTTTATATAAAGTCGTCATTTTAAAAAGGATGTGATTTTTTTTTCAATATTGGCTAATATTAAAAGCATTTTCCAACATAATTTGTTATTAGCAGTCGTATTCCGCAGGTGCTTATAATGACAAACACCTACAGTATTTGAAAATAAAATTTCATGTTCTAAATTATAAACATTTATAGATTTTAAGTAGTCAAAGAAACACACAACAATTTACTTTTTAACATAAAACATTCGATTTTTTAAAATATAAAATAGTTCTAATTCGATGCATTAAAAAATTAAGTTTATTTTATATAATGAATGCAAAATAAATAACCATTATTTTGTGTATATATATAAAAAATAACTAAATAAAAATAAAACATTTGCGTCAGTCTAAGCGAAATTTATATTTCAAGAATTTCTTTAAAGATGTATAATATTTTATCCAAGGTAGAGATAAAATACAATGACATATTAGGTTAAGAATATGGCATACTTAATTTTTTTTAAAAGAAAGAAGTCTTACTATTTTTACTTGAATTAACATTTCTGTGGTTTATAGAAATATATAATGCTTTATGGGTTTTTTGAAAACCGAAGCAAAGTTATCATTGAAAAGAAGCTAGAAGAAAAAAACGTTGGACTTTTTTCAGTCACTCATTAAATTCCGTAAACCATGTAAATATTCACAGGATGAAATTTTTACTTTCATAATGTTTTCAATTGAAATGACAGGAAAATTTAATTTATAGCTCTTTATGAATCTTGATTTTACAATTACTCTGTTTCCTTGAATGATAAATATAATAAGGAGATTTTCGAATATGTCTTAATTATTTTTATAATTTTATTAATTTTAGACTATGTCACTAATTACTTTTTTCCAATATGTCTAACATCAAAATGCATCTTTACAAATTATATCAGAAATTTTTAAAGAACCAATTCTTTTTTATAATATACTTTCACCGATATTGTTATTACTAGTGTAAATACAACTATTTACACTAGTAACAACTATTATTAGTGTTACTTTTTTATATATAAAGTTACTATTTCACCAAAGATATGATTTTTTAAATACTGGCTAATATTAAAAGTGTTTTTCAACATAGTTTATTATTGACATGTGTGTTACTCAGGTGGTTAAAATGTCACCTGCAATATTTGAAAACAAAATATTATCTTCTAACCTATAAATATTTTTAGATTTTTAGGAATCAATATTTTAATACAGGAACACGGAACTGTTTACTTTTTATCTAAAAACACTCGATCTTCTAAAATATAAAATAGTTCCAATTTTGATGTATTTTTCAAAATTTTTTTTTTTTTTTTTTGTATAATGAATACAAAATATATAAATATTAATTTATGTATGAATACAAAATAAATAAATAAAAATAGAACATTTACGTCAGTTCTACGTGAAATTTATATTCCAAGAACTTCTTTAAAATGTATGAAGTTTTTTCCAAGGTAGAGATTAAAATATATTGACATTTCAGGTTAAAAATATGGCACACTTGAAGATATTAAAACAGAAAGAGGACTTACTATTTTCGCGTGAGTTAACATTTCTGTGGTTTATGGAAATATACAATGCCTTCTGTTTTTTTTTTTTTTTTTTTTTTTTTTTTTTTTTTGAAAACTGAAGTAAAGTCATCTTTGAAAAGAAGCTCGTAGCAAAAAAGTTACATTTTTTTAGTCATTCATTAAATTCAGTAAAGCATGCATATATTCATAAGATGAATTTTTTACTCATTTTTGACAACACTGGAAAATTTAGTTTATAGCTCTTTAAGAATCTTGATTTTACAATTACTCTCTATCCTTGAATGATTAATATAATAAGCAGATTTTCGAATATTTCTGCATTACTTTTATAGTTTTATTATTTTTAAAATATTTAATTAATTACTTATTACCATTATATCTAACCCCAAATTACATCTTAAAATGCATATTTACAAATGACGACCGAAATTTTTCAGGAACCAATTCTTTTTTTCTAATATACTTTCACCATTATTGTCATTACTAGCGTAAATACAACTATTTACACTAGTAACAACTATTATTAGTGTTACTTTTTTATATAAAGTCATGATTTTACCAAGGATATGATTATTTTTAAATTTAGGCTGATATTAAAAGTGTTTTCCAACATAGTTTGCTATTCGCATATGTGTTCCCCAGGTGGATAAACTGTCACCTACAGTATATGAAAACAAAATTTTATGTTCTAACCTATAAATATTTTTAAATTTTAAAACAATCAACATTTCAAAATAGAAACACGGAGCTATTTACTTTTTAACAGAAAACATTCGATCTTCTGAAATATAAAATAGTTCTAATTTTGATGCATTTTAGAAAATTTAAAATTTATTTTGAACAATGAATAAAAAATATATAAATAATATTTTGTGTATAAATATTTTGTGCATGAATACAAAATCGATAAATAAAAATAAAACATTTGCGTCAGTCCTAAGTTTAATTTATAATCCAAGAACTTCTTTAAAGATGTATAACATTTTTCCCAAGGTAGAGATTAAAATATAGTGATATTTCAAATTAAACATATGGCACACTTAAGATTTTAAAACAGAAAGAAAACTTACTATTTTAGCTCGAGTTAAGATTTCTGTGGTTTCAAAAAATATAATAAAAATAAAACATTTGCGTCAGTTCTAATTTTAATTTATAATCCAAGAACTTCTTTAAAGATGTATAACATTTTTTCCAAGGTAGAGATTAAAATATAGTGATATTTCAGGTTAAAAATATGGCACACTTGAAGATTTTAAAACAGAAAGAAAACTTACTACTTTCGCTCGAGTTAAGATTTCTGTGGTTTAAAGAAATATATACTGCCTTCTGGGTTTTTTGAAAAACCTAAGTAAAGTCATCCTTGAAAAGAACCTCGTAGCAAAAAAATTTTGAACCTTTTTTCAGTCATTCATTAAATTTAGTAAACCATGCATATATTCATATGATGAACTCTTTATTTTCAAAACGTTTTCAGTTGAAATCACAGGAAAATTTAGTTTATAGCTCTTTAAGGATCCTGGTTTTACAATTAATCTCTATCCTTGAATGATTAATATATTAAGCATATTTTTGAATATTTCTAAATTTCTTTTATAGTTTTATTATTTTAAATATTTAATTAATTAATTTTTATCAGTATATCTAACATCAGCATTTTCACAAATAATGACTGACATTTTTAAGGAACTAATTCTTTTTTATAGTATACTTTCACCAATTTTTTTATTATTAGTTTAAATACAACTATTTACACTATTTACAACTATTACTAGTGACATTTTTTTATATAAAGCCCTCATTTTACCATTTTTTTAAATATTAGCTAATATTAAAAGTATTCTCCAACATAGTTTGTTATTCGCATGAGTGTTCCTCACTAGATATTCTGACTAAACTTACAGTATTTGAAAACAAAATTTATTGTTCTAAAACATAAATATTTTTAGATTTTAATGAATCAACATAAACACGTAATTATTATTATTTTTTTTTAACATGAAATATTTTATCTTCTAAAATATGAAAAAGATCTAATTTTAATGCATTTAAAAAAAGTAAAAAAAACAATTTGCTGAATATAAAACAGATAAGTAAATAAAAATAAAATATTTACGTCAGTCTAAGCGAAATTTATTTTCCAAGAGATTTTTTAAAGATGTATAAAATGTTTTCCAAGGTAGAGATTAAAATACTGTTACATTTCATGTTAAAAATATGACACACAGAAAGAAGTCTTGCTATATTTTCTTGAGTTAACATTTCTGTGGTTTATAGAAATATATAATGCCTTCTGGATTTTTTGAAAACCCAAGTAAAGTCATCTTTAAAAAGAATTTCATTGTTTCTTTTTTTCAGTCCTTCATAGAATTTAGTAAACCATGTAAATATTCATATGATGAATTCTTTACTTTCATTACGTTTTCAGTTGAAATAACAGAAAAATTTAGTGTATAGCTCTTAAAAGATCATGATATTACAATAATTCTCCATCCTTGAATTGTAAATATAATAACAGGTTTTCTAACAGTTCTTAATTGCTTCTATAGCTTTATTATTTTAAAACTATTTAATTAATTACTTTTTACCAATATATCTAACGTCAAAATACATTTTTACAAATGTTGACTGAAAAAAGTAAAAATTAAAATCTTTTTCCATATAATTTTTTCATTATCCTTTTTATTATACTTTTGTAAATAAAATTATTTATGCCATTAACAACTATTACTAGTGTTACTTTTTTATATAAAGTCGTCATTTTAAAAAGGATATGAATTTTTTTAAATATTGGCTAATATTTAAAGCATTTTTCAACATAGTTTGTTATCAGCATTCGTATTCCACAGAGATTAAAATGACAAACACCTACAGTATTTGAAAATAAAATTTTATGTTTTAAATTATAAACATTTATAGATTTTAAGTAGTCAAATTTTTAGTACAGAAACACGCAACAATTTATTTTTTAACATAAAACATTCGATCTTCTAAAACATAAAATAGTTCTAAATCGACGCATTTAAAAAAAATTAAGTTTATTTTGTATAACGAATGCAAAATAAATAACCATTATTTTGTGTATATATATAAAATAAATAAATAAATAAAAATAAAACATTTACGTCATTCTAAGCGAAATTTATATTCCAAGAATTTCTATAAACATGTATAACATTTTCCCTAAGATAGAGATTAAAATACAGTGACATATTACGTTAAAAATATGGCATACTTGAAGATTTTAAAACAGAAAGAAGTCTTACTATTTTCGCTTGAGTTAACATTTCAGTGGTTTATAAAAATACGCAATGTCTTCTGGGTTTTTTGAAAAAACCAACTAAAGTCAGCCATGAAAAGAAGCTGGTAGCAAAAAAATGTTGAACTTTTTTCAGTCATTCATTAAATTCAGTAAACCATGCGTATATTCATATCATGAATTCTTTACTTTCATAACGTTTTCAGTTGAAGTAAAAGAAGAATCTAGTATGCAGCTCTAACAAATTCTTTATTTTACAATTATTCTCTATCCTTGAATGATAAACATAATAAGCAGATTTTTTAATATTTCTTAGTTTATTTTACATTTTTTTATTATTTTTTAATATTTAATTGATTGCTTTTAACAAATATATCTAACATGAAAATGCATCTTTATAAATGATGATTGAAAATTTTCAGTAAACAATTCTTTTTTAATAGTATTCTTTCACCATTAATATAATTACTATTATACAGGGTTTCCACTCTAAACGGTGGCCAATGGCTAATTTATAAACCGTTAGTCATAGACATATACACTATCTACCAAAAGGTATTTGTACACTTTCAGTTTTTGACATTTTGTCAAATATTTAAAAACATACTGGTCGGATTCTTCTGGAACTTCAGAAATATAAAGATTATGTTTCACTTTATATTTATTTACATTCATTTGTTAAGCGGGTAATTAGGGGGCCGGCAAAAAAACAAAGAATAATAGAAATATTTGGGATCGCCCTGTACATGAAAATGCACGAAACGACTTATCGCTTTAGAATACAAATATATGAATACAGTAGAATATGTACACTAATTTTTGTGAGAACAGCATGTATATTTATGGCGATAGAGCGATTTTTTTTGAAAAATTCAAAAAATTCTGGTATGTTTTTTGTTTATATCATGCTGGGTTTTGACCAAATTTAACGCAAATTTAAAAAAAAATTGGCAAAATGCTGTAGAAAAAATGTAGCGCAATTGGAATATAAATATATTAAATATTTTATGAAATATGAGTAGTTGTATGAGTATTTTTTTTACATCATTTAATAGTCAATTCTATGCAGTGACTTAATATATAATAAATACTCTTTTTTTACATATAATACTCTTTTTTTACATATATTTTTGTGCAATAGGAAAATACCTACAATGTTGTGTAATATGCAAAATACACATGTTTTTGTGTTATGTACAGAATGCACAGATTTTTGTGTAATATTCTGTTTTTACACATATGTCTATGTAACATGGAAAATACATTTTTGTGTAATATTTAAAATACATAGGTTTTTGTGTACAAAGATTTACCTTATTCTTTGATGTGTAAACTGCGAAAAAGTTTTTAAAATAGCAAAACAAAATTACATGAAGAACAAATTCGTATGCTTGACTTGTTTCTAAGTACGCGATCGTAATTATGTAAATACGTAATAACTATAGTTGTCATTCAATCCGTCCGTCTGTCTATCTGTCCGTTCGCATATAACAACGCAAAAACTACTTAATCCGAATTGTTTGAAATTTAAAATACATAACTCTTACATAATTTTATCAAGTCATTTCAATTTTTATGAAAATGAGATGCATAATTCAATTATAGAGACAGTCAAAAGCGTTCCCTTGCATAACGGCCCATGTATAAAAATAGTTTCAAGTGCCTTTTAATAATGTTACACGTTTTCGAACATAATAAAATTGACTTGCATCTATGAAGTATATACTACAATATAAATTCTGTATAATCTGTAGTACAGAGAATAGTTTTTATTAATTTACAGGGCCATACTAAAATATTACATTACATTATGGTAAAGAAGGAAACATTGTTTGGGACGCGTTTTAATTTTATAAAAATTTATCTGAAAAAAGTTATAATTGCTTCTGTGTCTGTAATTGGATTTGGTGTAAACATTTGAATTTTTCGGACTAGGTTAAAAAAACAATTTCTTCTGACATCAAATGACATTTTTTTTAGAATTTTTATTTATTTTTCTTGTAGTTTTTGAATGCAATACGCTTACAAAAAGTCTTCAATTTAAAAATCACAAACGAAAAACCATGAATTGAAATCTATGAAAAGCTGTCTTTTGTCATCGGTATAAAATGAAATAAGAAATGTAAGCATGTAAAATAATAAAAACTCGAAGTTTTATAGCAAAATATATTATAAACACGCTGAAATAGATAGTATTTAAACCGAATAATTATTTTAAATGCTATATAATGTTAAAACTGCAAATATTTACTCTTATGTTACAATATGTGATTTTAAACATGAAGGAATGATTTAAAACACAAAAATAATAAATTATTTTTTCCAAATTTGTAATAAGCAGAAAATAACACACTTCTCATCCATATTATAATTTTCAAGTGTTAAATTGTAAAATAAATGAACTTACCTTTGAAAAAAAATCTGTTCTGGGCTATCAAAATTCAAAATTCATTTTAGCAATAATGATCTAAAACTGCTCATGTGATCAAACTCAGTATCGTCGTATGTTGAGAATTTTAAGAACATATGTGGCAAAAATGCTATGATGGATGATAGCAGTAATAAATAAGACCCCCGATTAAGGGTGTATTTCAATACAAATTGCCTTTTTTCTGATTTATTTTTAAATTCGTTTTTTCTCTCAAGCGCATCAAATTGGCAAATTCTCTTATTTAGAAAGTATATTAGGTCCCGTGCTTTTCAATTTTTTGATAAATGCAGAAAATATTGCAAAAAAATGCTGTTGAAGTCAACGTTTTAAACCGAATTTTCCGAAGCGGGAGATCTGGGAACGAAAAAAAGAGTCATACTGGGGAAATAATAGTTTATAAATCTAATTCTAATGAATTTAACAAAAAATAAAATCACACGACATCTTATAGATCTCTTTAAAAGTCACATCAGCAAGTTTCGTGTTTTTACTTCTAAAAGTAAGTCTGAAATTGTATCAGAAAATTTCGAACTATTGAAGGTGAAAAAAATGTTTTCGAATGCACCCTTAATGCTCGCTGGTCATTTTGACTTTAGTGTACATCGCAGTTATGTAACACGGAGATACAAAGGTGTAATTCACTTTACATTATGATCTGACTGAAGCAAAATTCAAACTTTAAAAAATTTAGTTATTAAAAAATAATTTTAATCATTCATTGCGAAAATTACATTTTTATTTATAAAATTGTACATTTAAAAATAATAACTCTTGCTATCTATGATTATCATTTTTGAAAACAAAGCTCATTTTTCAGGTCTTATATGAAAGTTTTTGCACAATTTTCCAAGAATCTATGTTGCCAGGGCCAATATCACTCTGATATCGTCATAAAATAATACAAGCGGATTTATAAGAATTTACTATAGTGGCTTTAAATGAAATGTGATAATTTTTTTCCATATAATTGTCTGTTAGAAATCCATATAACCGTACTTATTTTTACCAGACACAGCTAAAAACAAAGTAGGAATACACAGTTAATAACTTTTTTTTATGTGAATGAAGTATAAAATTGCAGACCATACATAAAATAAAATCACACTTTGGTATATTATCATTAATATTTTATTTACAAGAATGGAGGATAGTTATAAATAACAAAACTTATTTTAACACTCCGCCTACCAGACAGTTCCCCCGTCGGATCGGCCAACAAAAATTAGTTTAAAATTCCGTAAAAATAGGGTGTAAAAAAATCATGATTTAAAAAGCAATAATAATAAAGATCGAATTTTTGTATTTAAATCATATTTCTTTTTATTTGAATCGGTTTTTTTTTTCCAGCATTGAAATATTGAATAGATGTAGGTTTAGCCTAGGTTTCTAAGATTAATAGATTCTAGGTTTCTAAAAAATTAAACTTTTATTTACTAACATAATCTATGTTTTTGCACTTTAATCAATAAAATTTAATTATTATTTAGTAACTACAAAAATTATAAAAACTGTAAATTAGTAATTTCATTAATTAATATAATACTATAAAGTTATATACATTAATATTTTGCAATAATTATGTAAAACTATATTAAAAAATAATGATTTTACATTTATTAAAATTATCAGTTGCTGCATTTAATTTTAAATTGATTACAATCTTTAATTACGTATATAATGCATATTGTAATGCTTAAATTAATAAACGATAATTCAGTATTTAATATTTATTCTAAAAAGAAAAAGGGCAGAATGCTTGTTCTAAAAAAAAGGCACTATTACATAAGAAAATATATTACTAATGTGCTTAGTAGCAATAAAAATAAGTACATAATTTTTTAGTATGATAAATATAAAAATCCTTAATTTTCAATATTTCTATAAATCACGAATTGAAAAATACAATAAAATAACATGTTTTAATAATATCCTGCTTTTTTCCAAGAAATAAAGTTCTATCATTTTTGTTAAGTCTTGGGTGCACATATTTAGAAGTACTGCGGTATGGAGGGATTTATTTCAAAAAAGATCTGGCTATATTTCACTATTTTTTAAAAGATAGGGTGCATTTTGTTAATTTCAAAAGGGGCAAAGTGTTGCAGCCTTAACAAATAGCCAAAATGAAACAGTAATCAACAGAATTAATAAAAACAGCAAATAAGTAATTTCAATATGGCATAACCAACATAACTAACAAATATTATTGGTAGCTCATTTTGCATTTGTAGTAACAAAAATTACTGTTAATAGCATAAATCGTACCTTACACAATGTATGTGCATACTAATATATATATATATATATATATATATATATATATATATATATATATATATATATATATATATATATATATAGCCGAAATTTAGCATACTTTAAATGCTTATTTCATATAAAAGAATAAACAATTTAATTACTTAAAGGAAATTATGACATCACAAATTATATTAGATTTAGATTTAAATATAATATTTAAATGAAATATCTTTTATGCCTTAACAAAGTTATTGTATTTAATGTTTCACAGGACTCAGAAATTAAGATTAGAAACAATTATTTAAAGCTTTTTTATCAGATTTTGGTGTACTGTATACAGTATTCCAAATTACATTAATTTTAATACACTTTCCAAATTACATTAATCTTAGATTTTAATACGTTTGTGTCATTTAGAACAATTAGATTTAAATCAATTTTGATTTAAATAATTGATTTTTATTTCAAATTGTTGATTAAAATAATGATTTAATCGCTAGCTTAAATCTACTTTTTAAAATAGTTAACACCCTAAGTAAAATCCAAATGAATGCGATAAAATTTAGAAATTGGTTTGTAAACTTGTTTTATTAGATCTAAATTCGTAAAAATCTCGAAACATTTAAAAAATATATCGAATAAAAGCTAATGAATTTTAACTGTGGTTGTATGCATTATTGTAATTTTTGTGCACTGTTTATCTTTTATTTCTTTTTTCGTGGGTTAATCATATATTTTCTGATACTGTGTATCGTATAGATATTTTGAAATTCCTTTCATTAAAATCATTCACAAAATAAAATAATAAAAGCTTCTAGAATTTAAAAAAAAAAATAAATAGACAATATAATTATGACATTTCAGTCTCATTCCTTCAAACATATGGATTATTCATAGATTTTTATTTATTTCAACAAAATCATTGTAATTTAAAGAAAAGCAAACAGAAAAAATATTTTTCATACCTATTTTCCATCGACATATTTCTTCATTTTTTGATGGTAATCCATAGAATCATTTGTAGAAAACAAATAGTCCAATATTAATTACAAAAGCAGTGGCATGAATCTATTTTACACATACCAACAGCATTTGTAAACTTTCTTGGACGTATTTTGTATGAAACACAGAATTTTGCGATACTCTTGTAATATTTTTTGCTTAAATTTTTAAACTTAGACGGACTATACGTACATAAACGGCTATTTTTACAAACAAAATGTTCTCGTTCTCTGTGTATTCCAAAGATCAACAAATAAACTTTACTGTCTTTAATTAAAAAATCGTCTGCGAGTTTTCCCTATTGCACATGGCATATGCGCATGCAAAAATTATAAAGCAAAAAATGCTTACATTACTAAACTTTCAAGTTTATCACCTGTTCGTTCAAAACAGCAGGCTTAATATTTTTTTTTTCCTTTTTGAAACCACAGAAGTATAAGTGTCGCAGAAGTGTGTTTTGTTAACGACAGCTGATCGTTGACAAAAAATCACCGTAAAAGATAAACTGACATATATACCTGAACCTGAAACATTTTTACACTCTTCTATTTTTGCAAGAAAAAAATACTAGATTCGTGAAAATTTTCGAATTCTTGTTTTTAATGGATTTTACACATTTTATAAGGTTAAAAATGTTTTTATAAAATGTTTGTTTGTATGTCTGTGACTCTGTCTGTCTCTATGTGATATAAATTTTGTTGGCACTCTATCTCAAGAACTAATACATGGAATACGTTTTCATTTTATTTGAACCTTATACATACACATGCATATATATATATTTGTGTGTTAGAAATGTGATTCTATATGTCAATAATTAATTTATAACAAGCTGGAAATTGCATTTTAAACGTAGCAAATGAGATGCGTTCGTGCTATGACAAAGTTCTAAAAATATTCAGTTTTTGCTGTAATGGATACAGTATTTCGGATACAGTATAGTGGCCGAAATCTTCGGTGTGTCCCTGTAAATACTATCTGCTTTCTGTCAGCGGTGTAGTCGTAAAAAAAGCAAAGGGTATATGCATAAAACAGAGGGTATACCCTAGAGTGTATACACTGTAGCTCTTTTGAGAAACAGAGGGTATACCGAGTTCCTTAAAAAAATCCAAAGGGTATACGACGTGTACCCGCGTATACCCTCCACTACATCCCTGCTTTGTATTATACAGGAAGTAACTTATAATAAACCTCAACAACGTACATAAAATGTGAAATAGTTTAATCGTATTATAACGCGCCCCGAACGGTATCTCCCCTATAATATTATGTAATGGAATACTTGTGTGTGGCCCTGGAAATTAATAATGAATATTCTTTGCACCACCGATTGTGCAGAACGTATATTTTATCATACACTTCTTAGATACATATAGATTGTATTATATTCGAAAGCGTGTAGCATCATTAACAAATTGGAAATTGCGCGTCAAACGTGGCAAATGAGCTGCGTTCGTACTACAATTAATTTTATAAATATTCTGAGCTTAATACATTAGCTGTTAAATTCTTATGCTAAAATGCATGAATATAAAATTTGATACGATTATATATCTCCAATTCAGTAACACGAAAATAATAGGACCTCTTCTTAAATAGGACGCAATCAAGATCGCAAACCTAGAATCATTACTTATCATGGGATACCGTGAAAATGCGTAACTGATTCGAAAACCACTGCTATTTTCATTTTTACTCTGTAACTCTTACAGATTCTTTTGTGTTACCCTGTATATGATTTACAGCATTTATATACACAAAGTAATATGCAAAAATATGGTTACACTTAAAAACTCATATCACATTTAAAAGTGCACTTCTAGCAAAAATCTGTAACGTAGAGTAGTAGTTCTGGTGCAGTATAGTATCCGAAATCTTTTGTGAGTGCTTGTAAATACTGTTAGCGCTTTCTGTTATTAAAGAAGTAACTTGCAATAAAACTGAGCAACGTATATCAACTTAATTATATACGAACTAATTTAACATGATTGAAATACGCAGAAAACAATGTTTTCCCATATATCATTATGTGACGGAATTCTTTTGTGTAGCTCTGTAAATGAATAATAAACGTTTTTTCACCATATATTGCACCGAATGTATATTTTAATACGCTTCGGTAAATGTATATAATTTTTTTCCTGTTTGGAATGCTGTAACACCATTAAAATGAACTTGAAACATTTTTTTCTCATTGACGGTAATGTAACGTAATACTTTTGATTATCCCTGTAATCAAACTATACATCCGATTTTCATAAAATTTGAAAAACTCGACAAAATTATGGAACAATTTTATATTTTAAATTTCAAACGATTCGGTTGGATAGTTTTTGCTCTATTATATGCGGACAGACGGACAGACAGACGAATGAATGGACTGAACAACGACAATCGGTCTTATATACATACATAATTACGAACGGACCTAATTTTGTATCATTTTGTATGTATTAATCACTTAAATTTTTTTTATCGTTTTCGTTTTCGGCCGAAAATAGGATGAGTACCAAAATTCGGTTTCAGTTTCTGTTTTGATCTTAAAAATCGTTGATTCAGTTGATCCTTAATTATGATTAACACTTTCATTCGTGTAAATGCAAGTACTTTTCTACATTTACACATCTGTATGAGTTAATCAAGCGATAACAAATTGCACATTTGATTTCACATGCTAGGTACACATAAAAAAAGGTAATTTTTTGTTCAAAATGTGTAAATTTTATGACAAGTATGCATTTGTAAAAAATTACTCACTTATGTGTGTACTTATAATTAAGTTTAAATTAGACTAACACATAAATAAGTGTAAATCCAAGCATTTCTAGACATTTACACACTTGTTTGAGTTTTTCAACTGATAAAAAATTACACACTTACTTTCACATCCTAAATACACATATAAACAGGTAAATTTCAGAAAAAAAATGTGTAAATTTTACGACAGGTGTGTAATTTTAGAAATTTACACATATATTCGGGTAAAATTAGCTAATTTACACATTTATTTTTTAGAGTGTACCACCGTATAAGTTTTACGGTAGTGTTAATTTTTATTAATTAACTTATAGATTGGTTAAAATAGTTGAAGACTTGAGTTTTAATTTTATCTTTATCGAGAAAATAAAATTTTGGTAAATCGGGATTTTATTTTTAAAAAGCGCGTTATTTTGATAAGCTTTTATTATGCTTAAAACGTTCGTATATATATTTCCCTAGATCAAAATTTCTACTCGAATTTCAACTCACTTCCAAATAGCCGATCGAGGTTCAATTTGCACACTTTTTTATATCCGAAGACAATGTAACATTAATACAATTTTAAGTGCGTACCCTTTATTTATTTTATATGACTACACCAAATTCTGTTAGGTTAAATAATCTAATAGAATTCTAAATATAAGTCATTATCTAACGAATTGTGACTGTTGATTTATATATTTCAAATTAACAAACTTTGTGTTATTTTTTTACTTATATTTTATTACAAATTTTACTTTAATATGTAATCATTAATATAAATTTAAATATAATATTGTAAAAATTGTTTTACTCTCAACGTTTAATGTAAAATTTTATATCTTGTGTTTATTTTTATTTCCAGTAAATTTGTAACTGAAACCTAATTTGCAGCAAAAAAAGATGCTTCAATTTGAAACCGCTATTACTCGGTTAGTTTTAATCGCAGAGGAATGGGACTTTTTTTTTTTTGCATTACATGTTAGAGTAGTGGTGAAAATTTACTAAATATCACTTATAGGACCGGGTGACCGTATAAAAATTTAATTTTCGTAATTTTTTAATAAAAGATATTTTTGACCTAAATCGCTTAAAAAACATTTTTTTTACTTTTTTAAAACCATTTTTGCAATTGAAACTATGACTGGTCTATGACTAATGTTTTAGAATTGAATGATTAATAATTGATTAATTAATATAATAAGCAGATTTTCGAATATTTCTACATTACTTTTATAGTTTTATTATTTTAAAAATATTTAACTATTTGCTTATTACCAATATATCTAACACCAAATTACATCTTAAAATGCATGTTTACAATGACGACCGAAATTTTTAAAGAACCAATTTTTTTCATAGTATACTATCAACATTATTGTTATTACTAATTTAAACACAACTATTTACACAAGTAAAACTATTACTAGTTTTATTTTAAACACGATTATGTAATTGGTAAATTAAGTTACATATAACTATTACTAGTGTTACTTTTTATGCATAAAGCAGTGATTTTACCAAGGAGATGATTTTGTTTAATATTGCCTAAGTATTTTCTCACATAGTTTTTATTCGCATTACGTGTTCCCCAGGTGGTTAAACTGACAAACACCTACAGTTTTCTACAACAAAATTTTATGTTCTAAATTATAAATATTTTTAGATTTTAAGAAATCAGCATTTATGTACAAAAAAAATCCCGCAACCATTTACTTTAATATAAAACATTCGATCTTTTAAAATTTGAAACAGTTCTAATTTCGATGCATTTTTAAAAAAGCAAAAAAAATGATAAATATAACAACTAAATAAATAAATATAAATAAAATACTTAAAGTCAGTCTAAGCGAAATTTATATTCCACGAATTTCCTTAAAGATGTGTAACATTTTCCTCAAGGTAGAGATTAAAATACAGTGACATTTCAGATTAAAGATATAGCGCACTTGAAGATTTAAAAACAGAAACAACAGTTACTATTTTCGCTTAAGTTGAGATTTCGGTGGTTTATAGAAACATGTAATGCCTTCTGGGTTTTTTGAAAACCCAAGTAAAGTAATCCTTAAAAAGTAACTAGTAGCAAAAAATGTTGAAATTTCTTTAGTCATTCATTAAATTCAGCGAACAATGCATATATTCATATAATGAATTTTTTACTTTCATAAAAATTTCATTTGAAATCAAGGGGAAATTTAGTTTATAGCTCTCTAAGTATTTTGTTTTTACAATTGCTCTCTATCCTTGAATGATTAATATAATAACCAGAATTTCTGAGATTTCTTATTTCCTTTTATACATTTATTATTTTTAAAATATTTAATTAATTACTTTTTACCAGTATATCTCACATCAAAATGCATCTTTACGAAAGATCACTGGAATTTTTAAAGAACCAATTACTTTTTTATAGTATACGTTCGTCATTATTGTTGTGTACTACTATAAATACAATTATTTATACTAGTAACTACTATTACTAGTGTTATTTTTTATATAAAGTCCTTATTTTACCAAGGATATGACATTGGCTAAATATTGCCTAATATTAAAAGTATGTTCTTACATTGGTAAAAAGTAATTAATTAAATATTTCAAAAATAATAAAACTTTAAAGGAATTAAGAAATATTAGAAAATCTGCTTTTTATATTAATCATTAAAGGATAGAGAATAATTTTAAAATCACGATATTTTAAGAAATATGCCCTAATTTTTTTTTCTATTTCAATTGAAAGGGTTGTGAAAGTAAGGAATTCATCATATGAATGCATGCATGATTTACTGATATTAATGAATGTCGAAAAAAATTTCAACATTTTTTCGACGAGTTTCTTTTCAAGGATGACTTTACTTGGGTTTTCAAAAAACCCAGAAGGCATTGTTTGTTATTCGTTCCGTGTTCCCCAGGTGATTAAACTGACTAACACCTACAGTATTTGAAAACAAAAATTTATATTCTAAAATGTAAATATTTTTAGATTTTAAGGAATTAATATTTTAGTACAAAACATGCAAGTATTTACTATTTAACGTAAAACATTCGATCTTCTGAAATATGAAATAGTTTTAATTTTGATGCATTTAAAAAATATATAAATAATTTAATGAATACAAAACAAACAAATAAATAACGTCAATCTAAGTGAAATTTATATTCCAAGAATTCATTTAATGATGTATTACATTTTTTCCAAGGTAGAAATTAAAATATAGTGACATTTCAGGTTAAAATATGGCACACTTGAAGATTTTAAAACAGAAAGAAGTCTTATTATTTTCGCTTCAGTAACATTTCTGTGGTTTATAAAAAAAATATATAATAACTTCTGAGTTTTTTTTTTTTTTTTTTTTTTGAAAACCGAAGTAAAGTTATCCTTGAAAAGAAACTCGTCGCAAAAAATGTTGAACTTTTTTCAGTAAACCATGTATGCCTTCATATGGTGAATTCCTTACTCTCACAACCCTTTCAGTTAAAATAGCAAAAAAAAAAAAAAAAAAAAAAAAAAAAAAAAAAAAAAAAAAAAAAAAAAATTAGAGTATAGTTCTTAAAATATCTATATTTTACAATTATTCTCTATCCTTTAATGATTAATATAATAAGCAAATTTTCTAATATTTCTTAATTCCTTTTATAGTTTTATTATTTTTAAAATATTTAATTAATTACTTTTTACCAATATATGTAATATCAAAATACATCTTTACAAATGATGACTGAAAATTTTCAGGATCCAATTCTTTTTTAATAGTATTCTTTCACCATTAATGTAACTAGTGTAAATATCCGTTCTTGGACGGCAGGTAAAAAATGTGTTTTTAATATAAAATTTGAAAAAGTAAAATAAAAATAATTGACAATATGGAAGCTATTAGAAAGCAAACTTCGATTAGTTTATGTTCTAATAATCACGCTGTTAGCATTTACAATACTTTTGGGTAAATCTGACTTTCCGGCTAATATATCGTAACAAAATTAAGATTTCTTAATAATACAAAAAAATGTCAAATAGGCAATAAACCTCAATAATTATAAAAGTCCTGGGTGTAGCTTGAATGTCCACCTCGAGAACTTACTTTAGCTTTAGAGTATAAGGGCAATCCCGAAGAGAGACAATTAAAAAAAAAGTCTGCTGCAATTATTAAAATAATACCTTTAATTAATACTAATTTTATATAACCCTTTCAAATTTTATTTTTATTGTTTATTCTTACCTTCAATCCCCAGAAATATATCTTTGTATATAGATTAATAAATAGGTTACATTTTAAAGAAATAAAGCGGTCTCAGTGTGTTTTAAATCTGTCAAATGTTCTAAACAAAATACAATTTTTTTTTTTTTTTTTTTTTTTTTTTTTTTTTTTTTTTTTCAAGGATAAGATTTGTAAATGCTTTTTAATGTTTCGTAACTTTGATTTTTTTTATCTATCTATGTAGTTCTTAAGTTATTGTAATACAAAGAAGCAAATATATTTAATGTCAATTTTAAATAGCTCTAAAAAAATTTGTATTTTGAATGAAAGAAAATAATCGTTTATCCTCTTTTTCACAACCGACGCAAATTTTGAATGCCGTTTGAACTTTGGGAATGACCACCGAAGAATATTTTACAACCACCGTGAACCTTGTTCACTCAATTTATGGGGGTGTAGAAAGCAGTATTTACCCATATTTTGTTCCCTGTACTATCTTTACATCACATTTCAGCAAAAACGAATTTACGGAAGTGTTTTGGGAAGATCCCACTACTAAAAAGACTGATTATTGAAGAAGGGAAGGCATTATAAAATTGTTCTTCACGTCTGTTTTTTTTTTTTTTTTTTTTTTGGGGGGGGGGGGTAATTGTACTTGCAGCTAACGTCAAATGAATAGGCCGTGGTAGGACAGAATCAAATGACATCTAACACCATGCGTTTTTTTTTCAATGAATGATTTCTTACGGAAGAATTACTTGCTACCACAGATATTATTTATTCTTTCCTCTACATTTCTCAACTTGTATATTTTTCAATTACTATTCAGTATTTCATCTTGATACATGAATACGGAACATTTATTGTTGGGTCTTTATTTTAGCGAGTGCCTGAGATCTAACAATTAAAATTTCTATTGTGGCTGACATTTTGAAGGTATGGGATCTTTCTCATATGAATATTTGAGAATATTGACCCACTTGGATTGGACTAAACATGAGTACAGGACATTCCAATGTCTTGGCAGATTTTGTTAGCCAACTATATATCTACCGTCTTGTTTCAAAATTGCGACTTTTCAAAAAATAAATTTAATTTGAAAAGAGAAACCAAAAACAGAAATTGAAAAGCTTTTCTTTGTTTGATCCTGATATCAGGATTCCGTAGCATATATTTATTCCTTTTATATTAAAATAATGGTTAAGATGCAGATGTAATGCTTAGGGTGTTGAAAAATGTGAAACACTCAGATTTTATGACATGTAATCGCACGCATATTCATTAATCGATTCAGATATGTTTAATCATGTGTACAAGACATGCCAAAGTTTATGGCGAGTTTGCTATCCTGCTGCATTCATGACCTCCTTTCATAATACGGCCATTTAAAAAATGAAATTTAACCAATGAAAAAATAGAAATTGAAAAATCTTTTTCTTTTCAGGATTTAATCTTAACACATTAATTTACGAGTATTTTTTCATCTGTATCTTAAAAAAATTGCTAAGAAATAAATTGCACTTTGAAACAATCGGAATTTTGCGATGGAATTTACTATTCATATATTTTAACCAATCTTGATGTAACTAAGCATCCGTGCTGATTTGATTACTAAGCGCTACACTAACATCCCGGCAAAATTCATTGGATAGCTGAATCAACTATGTTGTTTTAAAATAGTAACTACTCTAATACTTTTCTTATTTTAGCAACATATCATACATCGCTCTAAATGAAGTGAACTTGTATTTAGATGTCTTGTATACAGGGTGTTTCAGCGAAGTGCGGACAAATTGTAGGGGGTGATAGAAGGCATGATGACAAACATTAGGACATAGGAAACCATGGGGCGCAAACGTCTTCTGTAGGAGCCAGGGGGCATCAAAGTTTAGCGTCCAAAAGATCAAGCGATGATAAAACACGGAAAAAAAGGTCGATTCATTTCCAGTTTTCGCTGTAAACTTTGTTTATATCGGAAGTTTGTCCAAAATTTTTTAAAGGGAACTGTCAAAAAATGACGGCAGAGGGCGCAGTTGACTTTGGAGTACGAACAACTACGTTTTATTGATTTCTTTTTTATTCTGTTAACAGTTTTCTAAAGATTGGATCTTATTTTAAATCTTTGAGTACAAAATTGGAATCAACCCAAACGGTTAAGATGTGCAAATTGAGCTGTGTACAAGGGGGGGGGGGGTTAAAACGCTCATAATCAATGAGCAAAGTAATCGATTTTGTTGCGGCTTGAGTGCAGATCATTCCCTTAGTAATTGATTTGTTCAAAATGACGTACAGTTTTGGTGCCCTCGTTTTTAGATACAGGGCGCTGCCGATACTTTTCCGACATTTCATCGACATTATCCCTGGGTGTTTTACTAACAGACCAGCATACTTGCAGGAAGTGTTAGGGATGTAAAAACTACTTGTAATCGCATGGGAATGTAATGTTTGAAATGCTTTGTTTGCGAGTTATGGTTAAAAGAAACGGAAAAATAGCAACAGAAAGAAGCAGAAAATCAGCAAAAGGTGAATGTGATACAAAACATTTTATTGTAAGGTTTTACTGCAAAAGGCGATTGCAAAACGTTCTTCAAACTTTGGAGTAATGAACAACCAGTATTTTTTGACGGGATATTTGTAGTTATGTTGAATGTTTAGCAAAATTTTTAACATTCACTTAAATGTTTATCTCAAAATCGGAATCGTCCAGAATGAATAAGTAGCGAAATTTCACGTATGTATTGAATTCCTTTTTCTTACACTTAGGTGGTACGGGCAGCACAAAACCCAAAGAAATGACACGAACAGAATAAAAATACATGTAGTATTATTCTAAGTACAGCAAAACATGCTCGGAAGTATCTCTACGTAAACGGAGACATCAAACGACGTTGCCTGCGCACACTCAGTTGTTGCTGCCTCGCTTGATAGTAAGCTTCATTTTGCCTTCCGACTGAGAAGTAGTAGAATGGAATAGTTCCCGAACGCCGAGTTAGCTGATATGCATTTAGAATACGGGGCTGTTAATTGCAATGGGAGAGCCGCACAGCGGTTGTACGCCCATCATTATCCTAGGAGGCAAACTCCCGGTCACGCCTACTTTGCGCGCTTGCACCAGCGATTGTCCGACAAGGGATCTTTCATCGGGGATACACAGGAACCCTCGCGGACAGTCAGAACAACAAAGAACGAGAAGGCTGTGCTGGAGGTGGTAGAGAACAATCCCAGTATGAGTACGCGCGGAATTGCTACTCATGTCGCTATTTCACATACGAGCTTCTGGCGGACTCTGAATAGCAATGACATGCATCCTTATCATATCCAGCAAGTGCAGTTACTGCAAAGAGAAGATTTTGATGCTAGATTGGCTTTTTCAAGGTGATACGTACAGATGCGCACTGTAAATCGTTGTTTTCCACGCAGCATTCTGTTCACTGATGAGGCGAGCTTCACTCGGGAGGGAGTGTGCAATTTGCACAACAGCCATACGTGGTCGAGGGACAATCCACATTCAACCAGAACCTATGCAGCCCAGGTACGGTTTGCAGTAAATGTTTGGGATGGCGTCGAAGGAGACCATCTGATGGGACCATTCCTGTTGCCGAATCGTCTGCGTGGTCCTGAATATCTGATCTTCTTGCAGCGAGTATTGCCGCAGTTGTTGGTCGATGCCCATGTTCCCGCTGCCAGGCGTTCGACCATGTGGTTTCAACACGGTGGTGGCCCCGCCCATTACAGCAATGACGTACGTCTGCAGTTGAATTGTATGGGCAAAGGTGGCATAATGTAACGTATGGGCAAAGGTGGATCGGGTGGGGTGGTCCAGTGAATTGGCCCGCTCGATCGCCTGACCTCACTTGCCTCGATTTCTGCGTATGGGGGTACATGAAATCTCTGATCCACGAAACTCCCGTTGAAAGTGAAGAGGAACTTGTTGCGCGCATAGTGGTAGCTGCTGGAGAAGTGAGGGAGAACCCCGATATTTTCAAAAAGATGAAAAATTCAATGCGCCGGAGATGTGAGGCTTGCATCACGGCTAGCGGTCGGAATTTTGAGCACTTATTTTACTACGTTTCTTTAAGTTGTTTATGCCTTGTTTGGGCTGTACTTAGAATAATAAATGCATTCAAATCCTGTTTGTGTCATTTCTTTGGGTTTTGTACAGCTAAGTGTAAAAAAAAGCAATTCAATACATACGTGAAATTTCGCTACTTATTCATTTTGGACGATTCCGATTTTGAGATAAACATTTCAGTGAATATTCAAACTTTGCTAAACATTCAACATAACTACAAATATCCCATCAAAAAATACTGGTTGTTCATTACTCCAAAGTTTGAAGAACGTTTTGCAATCGCCTTTTGCAGTAAAACCTTACAATAAAATGTTTTGTATCACATTCACCTTTTGCTGATTTTCTGCTTCTTTCTGTTGTTATTTTTTCCGTTTCTTTTAACCATAACTCGCAAACAAAGCATTTCCAACATTACATTCCCATGCGATTACAAGTAGTTTTTACATCCCTAACACTTCCTGCAAGTATGCTGGTCTGTTAGTAACACACCCAGGGATAATGTCGATGAAATGTCGGAAAAGTATCGGCAGCGCCCTGTATCTAAAAACGAGGGCACCAAAACTGTACGTCATTTTGAATAAATCAATTACTAAGGGAATGACCTGCACTCAAACCGCAACAAAATTGATTACTTTGCTCATTGATTATGAGCGTTTCAACCTTCCCCCCTTGCTCACAGCTCAATTTGCACATCTTAACCGTTTGGGATGATTCCAATTTTGTCCTCATAATTTAAGTTAAGGTCCAATCTTTAGAAAACTGTTAACAGAATAAAAAGGAAATCAGTAAAACGTAGTTGTTCGTACTCCAAAGTCTACAGCGCCCTCTACCGTCATTTTTTGACAGTTCCCTTTAAAAAATTTTTTGGTCAAACATTCGATATAAACAAAGTTTACAGCGAAAACTGGAAATGAAGCGACCTTTTTTTCTGTGATTTATCATCGCTTGATCTTTTGGACGCTAAACTTTGATGCCCCCTGGCTCCTACAGAAGACGTTTGCGCCCCATGGTTTCCTATGTCCTTACAATTTGTCCGCACTTCGCTGAAACACCCTATATAGCTTGTTAATTTGGCGGAATTTTTATTTACTCCTGCATTTAGTATTTACGCAAACTGGTATTGAATAATCTATAATCAAGTTCCACTTATTTAAGGTATTTGTGTTTTAGTAAAATAATCTGACTTAAAAAATAAAGAATGTGAGAGTTACCTTTTATTTACACCACACTCATTAATTTATTATATCTTTTAATATATCTTTTATAGTTAATTTATGAAATATATTTTTAGAATTTTTCCTCCTATTTGATATAAAAAATAAATGATATGATCGCACTAAAACCGGTTGTTATGTAACTTCCACAAATAAATACCCTTAAAAGTGAAGAAATCTAATTTTTTTATATGTATTTTCTAGGTAAATACTATTTAGAAAATTCTGAAGAAATATTTTCGAACTTGTTCCTAGAAGAGATATTTCAAAAAACCTGCAAATAAAAAATATAATGTTCTTCTAGGAAAAAAATATATATTCTTAAATTTCAAAAATGTACTAAAATGAAATATTTTGGAAACAACAAGTAAAAGTGCTACTTAATAGGTTTGGTGAGATGGGAAGCTAAATCATATTTTTTTATTTGCATACATCATTCAATAACATATAGGTATGAGCGTTTCTAAAGAACAAGGATGACTATCAGTTTTTCACGTGTATTTCTTTATTTATTTTATGAACATAAACACTTCATACATTTCTAATTTGAAAAAAAAGAATCAAACATGAAATCTATGATCTTGGAATAGTATAATTTCGAGGAAATCTAACCTAAGTGTTTTCCTTTTACCCAATGAAAAAATAGTTTGCTATATTCGAAAACTCAGTTTCGGTGATTTTATCTTTTTGTTTGTGATTGTATAACAGGTTTAAAAAGTGTAAACAACAAAGAATTTCACAAGTTGCACATTTAATAAAATTATTTGCCTTTAGTATCCTTTATCTGTTTAACTGAATCGTTTTATTTTATGTTTGAAATAGCACAATTAGAATATCATTAGAGAGAATAGTTAAATATAATGTTTTTTTAGATACAAGAAACACACACAAAAAAGATCTGATTAATTTTATAAAAAATTTAAACTAGATATGGTAGTGAAGTGCAATTTATAAATTATAAAGCATTTGCATATTTTGTTCCTCTCAAGCTATTGTCATTTATAGTTTTGAATTATGTTCAAGTTTATTGCACCTATAATCACTGTATAAAGAAATAAATGATCATTTATATTATGCATAATTTATTTTCGTTCAAATTTATTGTTATGCACTTTTAATGTTTTATAGATTTTGTCAGAGATTTTATTGTTTATTAGTGCTGGATATTATGTTAATAAACTTACCGTTCATAAAATTAATTTAAAATGAATGATAAAGGACTTATTTTTAAGTGTTTGAAAAATTCTGAAATTTTTTATTGTAATGGATTGTTTATATTAATTTACAATAACAAGTTTGTTCCTCTAAATATTTTCAATAAAAGAATTTTTATAATTTTATAATTGAGAAAGCTTCTCTCGCGTTTTTTACGATGTGTTACTGAAAGCTGTGTAAAATCTAGAAAAAAATTGTAGATTAGCGTAAAAAGCATTATCTATAATATATAGTGTGTTTTAAAAAATGTTAAATGTGATGTCTCTGTTCACTTATTGCAGATCAGATGGCAATGCAAGTTGCCATAAATTTACTTTAACAAAATTATCCTCACTGATATTTTCATACAGTTTGGCGTTTTTGAATTTTTATGTAACCAGACTAAACAACCAAGTCCATCGTTATTATTATTATCTAGTTTTGCATAACAAGATTCTTTATACCTGAATAATGAAGGGAAAAATTCTAATTTATAAGCCTTATATATGTTGTGTAAAATAATACTTTTTCATTAGTTAATGTATTCATTCAGCACTGACTGATGCTGTTTTTGTTTTATTTAAACAAGTTTAAATACGCTGTATGACGAGCCAATCGGAATATGCACCGTACAGACAAATAAATTATTAAATGCTTGCGACATAATTTAAAAAAGGCAAATCGCTAAAAAATCTCAAAACATTTTTCTTTTTGGTTGCAATATATATCCGAAGTCTATTGTTTCTTAAAATACAACGGAAGCAACAATGTTCAAACTATCTATTAATATGTTGTTAATAACAACTACATGCATATTATCTATCGCATTTTCTCCTTCTTAGTATACCTCATACATTTGCTTTTATAATTTGATCTATAGCCCCAAATTACAACTGCAAATTTTCTGTTTAGCATAATTCTTCCAATTTTAAACAAGCAATTGAGTAGTTTTTGTAACAATCTTGTTGCGGTGAAAGGGTTTTTTAATGAAGAGATTTATTTCTCTACGGGAATCAGTATAAAAGTTTTAAATGTTTTTATTTATTTTTTTTTAGTTTTTTTATTTGTTTTTTTTTTTAGTTTTTTTTACTGCTGAGAGGACTACTTTATTTCTACAATTTTATTTATTTTCATACGTACTTAAAAAATTAAATTGTTTAATTAACTCCAACATTTATTAAATTAAAATATGTTGTATATCCATTGGAACTTTTTCTTTTTTGAGACGTTTTCCTTGTAAAATAGTAAGTATTTCCTTTTTTAATAAGAAATATGAAAAAATTAATCACAATTTTGCATTATTAACAGGATTTGTAGTTTTATTCTGTTTAACTGAAAAATATTATTCATCAAGTAATTTGTGTGATAATTTTCTCTTAAGACATTTAAAATTCTTTCTAATTTATCTTGCATTAAACTAATTGCCCAAGTCATTAATTTCAGAAAATATAGTCAATTATATTTTATAATCTTCTGTTTCAAGTTCTATGAATACATAAGAACTACTTAACAGAAATAAAATTTTATTCCTGTAAGTGAATTTTATATGAGTTTTAAAGGCACCTGTTATCTGGATAAAACACTGAATCGTTTTAAAATACCAGAATAACCTTTTAAGGTGCTCACTAAATGTTTTTTTCTAATATGTAAAAGTACTTTTTGCTTATTTTACAAAACATTCATTAATACAACATAAAAATGGCGATTATCTAAATAAAGGTTTTGTTCAAATGTAAACAGTTTACTTGAATCTAAAAAAGTAAAGGAATAAACACATGGATTACATATCAAATATATTATTTATTAATATATATTACAAAGTATATTGAAGCACATGAGTCTTTCTAAATGATATAAATTTTTAGAAATGTTATAAATGAAGAATATTATGATAAAAAAATTATTTGCCGAAACGCTATCAATAATCGATAACTTTCCAAATCAACATTCTTTAAAACATGAAATATACCATACATTTAAACAATTGATTTATATTTAAATCTTCATAATTTACCTCTACATCTATTATTAAAATTTAGAAAATAATTACTTTTTTTATTTCTTTCATACTGTAGTTTCCAAAAGAAAAAAATAAAATTTATACATAATTTGTTTATTTTGAACAAGTTTTTGATACTTTGCTAAGATATATCCAATATTTCTAACAGGAAAATCTTCAATAAAAAAAATTAAAAGGCATAAAATATTATAAGCTGAAATAATATTCTTTATGCGTAACATTATAATACGTTTTTAGACTTATGAGAAACGTTAACGCGTAACTATTTTTTGTAAATCTGAAGCAGAAAATTTACTTTTTCATATTTTGTTCTGGAAATTGTAGAAAAAAAATCTTCCATGTGACATGAATGCAATATGGTTTAATTTTTTTTCAATATAAATATTTATACAGTCATGGAAAAAATTATGAGGATACGTTGAAAAATGAGTAATATCTGTTAAAGTAATCACCAACTCAAAACACAATCAAACATTATTTATTATTCGTAAGTAGCAAAAATTATTAATTGAAATTAAATCACGATGAAATTTATAAAACACAGATAAATTGAAATATATGAAGTGAAACATAGATAAAATTATAAGTACATAATAAAATATTTTTTGAAATAAATTAATATTCTACAAAATCATCGTTTTTACAACTATCCTTATAGATTGTTGAGTTATTGCCTCAAAAAGGACAATAAAAGTTTGTTTAGAAATGCTTTTCAATGCTAATTAGATAAATTATATCAAAATGTATATATTTGATAAATGCTGTATTTTCGTACTTCACTAGCTAAAATGCCTCATAGATTCTTCATGGGGTTTAAATCAGGGCTTTGTTTTGTGCCCAATCCAAAAGTTGGGCAGAATTGGCAGCAAACCACGGGACACATCCAAAACTTCATTGTCTTTTTGAAACAAATAATAACCAATTGTTATAAGGGGCAATGATTTTTCAGCTAGCATATCCACATATGAATTCATACGACTGTGAATGGACCAGATTGGATTTATTCCACTGGCTGCAAAGTTTGATAAAGTAAACACAGTCTCTTCTCCTGGTGTTTCGAAAAATAAGTTTTATCTTTAAGAAGTCCTGCGAATAATGGACAAGACACTCTGGTGTGTACACAGTAAACATTTTCCTTCAAAAATACTACAGCTTTCCCGGAAACTCTAAAAGAAACGTGTTTCTAAGCAAATTCCAATGTAAGCTTCTTAAGCAGTTTGTAAGTAGTGAACATTACCATAGTTTAGCATAGCTAACACTGGTATTATTTTGAATAACATTACGTTCTGTTTGGTTAGTACACGGTAGATTCATTTTTGTCTTACTTTTTGTAGAACTCGTTTATTTTAAGAAATTTCGACGCGTATACTCAAAGGAACTGGCCTATCAGTATAATTCTTTTTGACATAATCTTTTAGATTCTTCAACAAATTATAAATTTCTGTTTTAGATCTGTTTATATTCCTGACAGTTTCACGACCACACATTCCATATTTTCCATGAACAAAAACTTATCTCTTTTTCAAATTCAAATTGTTATGTGCTTTATAAAATGATGAAGAAGGAAAGAAACTAAACAATCTTAATGCTCAACAGTTTAGGGATACTTTAAACAATCCTATGATTTCAAACAGGCAAAATGTTATTTGTGATTTTAAAAAACGTGTGCGTTCTTTCAATTTTTTCTGAGTAGTAACATATATATAACATAATATATATATATATATATATATATATATATATATATATATATATATATTAATACATACCTTTAATGATTTTTCAAATTTTCAATTAAATGTTTTTGGGGATATGCTCCATTTCATGAATTTATATCATACAAACATTTGCATAATTTTTTCCAGTTAAACGTCTCCCACATTTGACGAATTTTCGCTAGTCCTCATAAATTTTTCCATGACTGTATAAAAATGTTTGAAAATAGTATCCTTTGATATGTTGCGCAAATCTTCATCGTAAAAGAATGTTTTGTCCTTTATGCCGGTTTTTGATGAGACACGACCCTTAAAGTAAACAATTATTGCATTTTTATAGGTAACTAGCTGATCCGCCCGGCGTTGTCAGGGACCATAGATGTTTTCAAATGAATGGCGAACATTTAAAATCTCAATTCATATTAAACTAGAAAAAAAAAATAAAATTTCATCTGGAAAATATTTTAAATTTTAGAGTATTGAAAATTTGATTTCTTACACAAGGCAACTTTCTTGTTAATTTTTGGAGCTAATAGAAGTCAAATATATTCTCTAAACTATTATAAACTTTATTGGAGTTATAAATAATGATAATTAATGAATTTTCCGAAGCGTCAATACTTATTCAATAAATTTTTTATTAAATGTTAGAATATAAAAAACAATATTATTTTTTTAAAAACTGGTTGTTTGAAAATGTAAAAAAAAGAATTATCCACCATAAAAGAAAAAAATCAATATTTAAATGACGGTTTCTAAGAAATTTTTCTGAATTTTCTTGCATCCAAGAACTATATTAGTTCGAAAGTAGCTCCAAACGCAACTTATGTAAATCCCGCTTTGTTTATATCTTTTATGTTTTGTGTGTGCTCAGATTTTCTGCCTTTGTGATACCTTATTAAAATACATAGAAAATATTTTCAAAGCGAAGAGTCAGCATCAATTTTATCTGTTTCACTTTTAAAGATTTTAGAAAATGCTTTAGAAAGAAATTCCTTTGTGAATTTAAGTTTCTTTCAGAAATCTTTTTTTGATAGGATCATATTTTTAGTTTCCAAAATTGGATTGAACAAAAGAAATAAATAAAATAGTATTTAGTTGAATAGGCGTGTTTTTAAACTTAATTTTATTTACCTTTTGTGCTTCTTATACATTACATAACATTTTTCCACCCGTTTATGAAAGCATACAAAATATTTTTTTTATTTACTATTAGCATATTTCTTGAATAAAATGATATAAATTGATGAAAACATACCACATTTTCTTCCCTTTAAAGCATCCTATTTATAATGTAATATTTAAAAGTTTTAGTACTGTTAATATACTATATATTATACTAAGAAAATCAAGTAGATTTTAGGAGAATATTTTTCAAGTTAAATGTAATTATGTTTTCTGTTTCACAAACATTACATAACGATTCCCTTACCATTTTATGCAAACATTGACAGGAATGCATATGAGCTCGGTCAAAATTAAATTTCTAATTAAACTCAACATAATATTCTCATTGTATGATTTTATCTGTATTATTCCTATAGAGCAAGTTATTTACAATAGTATTATTTAAAAAACCAATCAATATGAAAAATATGTATGTACATACATGTTTATAAATTGTACTACATTATACAACGAAAGAAAATCAATCTAAATCACATTTTTAGCTTGACTCTGATTTAACCATGCATCTCGATCCCTATTAAGAATGTATAAAATATTTTTTCACATTCTTAAATACATTTTTTTTGCCAAATATAGATAAATTTGGTGATATTCTTTCATTTGGCGCTAAGTATGTGTGTTTTAATTTGTAACATTGAAAGTCCATTTTTCTGCCAAATGTCGCCAGTATTTTGTGAAATATTGCCAGCGTGTTGGTTGTTTCCGACTTTTCGGCTTCGTGACCCTGATCTATAGTTACCCAAAATGTCTCCACTAATGAAATTTGTTCGAGCATGTAACTTAGCTCAACGGTCTTACTTTAGTCAGAAACGGTAGGATACAACATTTAATAAAAATTATTTAAGATGTTTCTTTGATAAAATTAGCTTTATCCGCAGTGATTCCCAAAATGATTAAATAATCTAATTTTTGCTAACATAGGATTCAGCCCATGGTTTTAAGAAAACTGAAAGCGGTAAAATAACAAATTTAGTGAAACGTTTTTTAGATAAAATTATGTTGATTCGTAGTGACCCATAAATGACCCATTAATCGAAACTCTCCGAACATGTGAGGTAGCAAAATATTTTTTTTCGTGTCCAAAAATGATATAATACAAAAAATTTTTCAATATCATTTTAGCCGTGTTTTAGGAAAAATGTGACTCATAGATACACAAAACTGACCCACTAATTGAAACTTCTCGAACATGAGATCTAGTCCAGTGGTCTTATTATACCCGAAAATGGGCTAATATAAAAATTTCGCAATATCATTTGAGTAAATGTATATTGCATTTTTGTACTTCTAAATTTATTTTATTTTATTCACACTTACGATTTTAGTCAAGTTTTATAATTTTGATTATAGCTAAATAATATAAAACGTTAGAAAAATTTGCTTTTATGCTGTTTGATCAATGTGAAATAACCTTTAAAATTATGTGCATTAGAAGACTCTAAATCATGAAGATTAGATGCTACTTCACAGTTTTTGTAATGGTATCATTCAGGGGAAATATTTGCTTAAATATTTGACAATAAAGACAAATGGCTACTTTGCCCAGATACGATTTTTATTCACTATTAATGACAAAATATTACTGAAAAGTATTTTTTTGAAAAAATGCGAAAGACTTGTCGAAGCAATAACTTCTACAGAGAACAGCTTCTGTTGAGATTATGAGTCTGAATTTACTCCAGGCAATTAAACCCTCTAACCTGGGTCGAATCCCGGTAAGTAGGGGCCTGTTCAGCGGTCTCCTAGTCTGAATGTACGCGGATAAGATTTGTATTCCTACATTTATCACTCTTATACTCTCTGCTGTATACTTTATTTTGTGAAGATTCAATATTTAAATTATTATAAAGCAAAATATATATCTTTAATGCGCGTTACTGTAGTTGTGCTGACTAAATAAACTTCTTTAATCAATGTGATTTGTTTATTTACCTATGTTTGCCTTTTTGCATATGATAGTCGGCAAAGTGACCATTTGGTATTTTCTCATTTTAAGTAAATTGTGCATTTTTAAATAATTTAAAATAAAAAAAAAAATCCGGAAATTAAATGATTTTAAAAGGTTTTTTTTTTCTTGATTCATCGAACTTTATAATGGCCACTTTACACTTATTTTCCTACCAATTGTTTTACAGATATTTTTATATTTCTACGCTACAAATATATTATTTACATATGACCGTTAAAAAGTTTTCATTGTGAGACTCATACACGTAAAAAAGCAACTACTAACTAATAAATGCCTTTCAAATTTCCAAGTTAATTTAAATTTTTGGATTTCAAATTGATACATGCAAGAACTTATTCGCTAGTCCTTTTTTATTCTAATGAATGCAAAGCATGAATGGAAATTATAATAAATAATAAAAAGAAACAGAAGATGCAAGAATAATTTTACTAATGCATCTTACACAATTCTTTTATTTTTTAATCATTCATGGCATGTATTGTTTTCTTAAAAGTGCAACGGAATATGTAATGCGTTCTTATTAGATTGTAGAAAACATAATTAACGGCTATTGCATTCATTGCTATATTTTTATTTTTTGCAAGTAGGGGAAAAATAAATTAATCACTAATGAATAAGTTCATGAAAAATAAAATATTACATCAGTAAGAAAAAAAAATTATGTTAGTTCGATTTCTTTACTAATGCATTAAGATAATATTGAACAAGAAATAAAAATTCTGAAGCACAGATAATACACTTAAATAATTATATATGTTTCAGAAAAAGGCGTTCGAATAAAATATTTTATTGAATGGTTACAATATATGACGTACCATGTGTGTTTTAACCATTTATAATCCACTTTGTTTTTTCTAAATACTGTGTTCCTTTATTTTATTCCAGTTAAATGTAATTTCACTGAAAAAAAAAGATCAAATTATCTTGATTAAAATATTTTTAAGACTAAAGTTCAAAACATTTTTCAGTATTAATTATTATTATTATTCAATTTATTTTATAATACTGACACGTACAATTATTATTTTTTTCAATTATTGGATAGTGAAAGTGTATTACTTTTAATACGAGAATGGTACTCGAAGACGTGAAATACAAAAAATATACTGTTAATTTTAACTATACGATAGAAAGTTAATAGACTTCAGTAAAAATAAGGATTATTATGTTAATCACAGAGCCAGATTACCGCTGATGGAATCTTGAAACATTATTTTAGAGCATAAAATTTCGCGTTTTTTAAACGCATAACTTTTCTTTTAAATAGGTCGAAAATTATTCAAATATATAGGTTATTGTAATTGAGAAGCAAGTGAAAATTTTTGCGTATTTTATTAATATTTCGTTTTCATTAGAAAAAAAAATTAATTATATTGAGTGATTATGAATATTTTTTCTGTTGTTTTATTTTTTTATTTTTGTGATTATTGAAATTTCTAGTAAAAAAATAATCATCTCAGAACTTTTCCAGTTTTCGTTTAAAATGAGATAAAAAGCAGATTAGAATTTTAGAATTTCTTTGAGCTTCATAAAGTTTTAACGTTGATTGAAATGTTTATCTAACTGTTGTGAAAATTTTTATCGAAAGAATGTGCTTTCTGGTCAATATATTTAATTTAATTTAGTATAAACAGTTCATTTTAATTATCTTTCACAAACTTTATAGTAGCTGGAATACTCTACAGTAGTTTTATAAAAGATACTTATAATAGCTGCATTTTTTTTTTTTTTTAAATTTTAGAGATATCTGAAAAAATTTTTGATCCTGGCAAGTTCTGGTGTACGTCATAAAAATTAAGTGTTTACCATCCAATCTCTTTTGAAACGTTATAAAAAATGATAATCAAACGGAACGTTGCTGAAAAAGTATAGTGGATAGATTTAAACGCCCTCAAATCGGCGGCGTTCCAGCATCGGATCATTAGATACGATTTCAAAAAAGAATGACAAAGTGCATGAAAAATATGTATGATGTAACAAAAAGATGTACCATTAAAAATGCAAATGTGTTAAACCTGATAGGTTTCCGTAGTTTTTATTATTTAAGCTATACCTAAAACGACTGTTTGTCAAACTCTCGTTTGGAATTTTCCATTTTAGAAATTTATAGCTGTTATGACATATTTATAAATTGAATAAGCATGTCGAAAAATTAATGTAATAGAAATACTCGTGAAACGTGTACTGCTGTCCCAAAATGATAATAATAATAAGAAGAAGAAACCTCGATTTATTTTGTAAAGCTGACTCGTATATCAGACCAGATTCCGTGATTATAAAAAGTTGATTTTGTGAATCAGACCTCGAGTAACCGGGATGATTCAGCTGCAGGAGCATTAACGGCTTCAACCAGTATATCCCTAATTCTTTCTTTCTTTCTAACCTATGACCAGGCCCCTACCTGCCGAGTTATCTCAGCTTAACGGGTTAGATACCTGGTATCGGGGTGGGTGATCGCCTAATTGTCGCGTAGCGGCAATAAACCTGACTTCTTTGCTTCGCATGCTATCATTTTTGTCGTACCTGTTTTTCGTTTGAGCATACCTTGTTTCGCTTGTTACTTAACGTTACATCCTATTGTTTGAACTGCAGATGGATACTCAAGTTGGTGTCCCTGATTCGTATCCTGGCTGGGATTTTTTTTCAGCCACTTGAAAATTTACAGGTGCTTTATTGCTTATTGTTAAATATATATTATTATACAAGATATAAAACACAAGCTAATTTTTTACGAGTTAAAGCAAATTTTCTGTTAATTCCAGTAAGATCAATTTCAGTTTTTTGCCTACATAAGCCTTTTTCAACGTCAATGCAGTTTTTAAGAAAAAAAATGCAAAAGCTGCTAGTGTATTCTTAACGCTTCTTATTTTTAAAATATTTTCTTGTTGATGTAATTGAAAAACCTTAAATTTCAATTACGAATCTAATCAATCAAAGATATGGTAAATTTCGACAATAAATTCTATTAAAACAGTCAAAATATATTCGAGAAAAAAAAAGAAGTTTACCATATAAGGTGACTGAAATGTTCGAGCTTATTTACCCATCTCCTTTACATATGAAATATTTATGGCTATTATTGAGTGTTAAGTCACATTTTAACTACCAGAAATAATAGCTATAGTCTCTTATTTACAGAATATGTTAATTTATAATTTCTGTGCATATATACGTAATAATGAAAAAAAACTTAATTATTTCCCAATTCTAATAACATTTAACTTTCTTCCTTTTTTTTTTATAATAACTTATATATATTTAATTCTATATTTTTAATGAACGTTTACTTTTTTTATTTTATTAAAAGACAATGTGTTAAAGGAACGCTTTTCCTAAAATCCTATTACTCAGAATTGTTCTTTTATCTGTTGCATAATACCTTTTTATTTACGTTCGAAAAAATCATTCGATTACCTACAATTTTTCTCTAGTGATGTCTGGGGACGGTTTCCTCTGTTTATTCCTTTGAAGGTCCGAACGCTTTCTTTTTTTCGTGGGTAAAATTTCGTATTGTTTAAATCCTTTTTTCTAAATAATTAAATGGCAACTCAGAACTAAAAACTGAACGTAAAATCATGTATTCTACCACAAGTTCAGTTATAACCTCGTTACTTTGGCTTTGGAATGAATTATTCTACTTTTTCTTGTGCTAATAAAATCAATGTCAGGTGGTGCAGAAGTTTTTATCTGGGGAAATTCTATGGTGGTAATAATATATTTTACTTATAATGTCTGCATCTTATTCGGATAAATCAAGATTAAACCAGCATGAGTGGCATTGTTTTAATACGATGTTAAATGTGAATACATGTAATAAAAATGTTCGTAGATTGTATCTAATTTAAGAGGGAAACATGACATAGGAAATTCATTTGTTATTTTATGAGTTTTTGCCCCACAACTGCTAAATCTACGAATGTTCTTGCATGGTAGCTTGATTTAAAGCAGAATTTTACAATTTATCGACAGTATTCTAAATATTTACGTTCTTATCTAACATATATTCCACGGGATAATTCTGGTTAGTAATATTCTTCTCGAGATTTTTTTTTACTCAATTCTTGTTTTATTTCAGTGACGTTAAAACCAAAATTGAACATTTCTTTAATGAAAACTCATAAATATGACTTGGTGTTTATTTTAAGAGCATTGATAAAATTATTAAAACACATATAATATCACAGGTAACATGCTTAACAGATAAAGCATTGACCTTGTAAGCCAAGTATCTAGGTTCCATTGCCAATCAGTTTCAGTGTGTAAAAAAAAATAAATTATAATAATAATAATAATAATAATAATAATAATAATAATAATAATAATAATAATAATAATAATAGGTAAATTTCATAATTCTGAATCATATATTTATAAATCTTATAAAATTGTTTTTAAGAGACAACCTTTTTTATATGTATTGATTAATTTAGGTTTGCGAAATAACTTGATAGGTTATGTAATTATATGTTATGTTTCGTATTTTGATAAAGTAAAAATCCCCAAAACAAATTATTTAAACAGCGTTTTGATACAGAATAACGCGTAAGAGATAATTATATATCCCTAGAAAATATTTAAACAGCGCTAATTAAACATATTACATCTTTTATATATTTTTGTTTTAAGTGATGGTTTTAATACAGATATTCATATTTACATTCCTTAATGAAATTTTGTCGCGTACTTAAATTTACAGTAAATACATACAATAGATTACAATTATATTTACAATGAAATTCTTTAGTAATGTAATTCATTTAAATATAAAAATAAAGACTGTATGTTTAGGAACCGAAAAGAAACCGATGTGTCAACATAGAGAGATATCTTTTAATACTTTGCAACATGGAAATATTATTGGAAGCATTATAAGACGGTTATTATAATTCTAACGTAGAAAAAGTGAATTCTTGTAAAAACAGAGGCATGTATTATAAACATTATTTAAATATTTATTCAAGTAAATTGTAATACAACGAATATAAATGTACATTTATTGCCTTAATTTCCCAAGTATATAATAAAATAACAACTTTTTTAGCACGTATATAATTATGCTTTTATAAAATAGATATTTATTTTAGAAATAATAATACTGGGTACATTTTATATATGTAGAATTGTAGACGTATTGAATGATTTAATCTTGATATATATCTTAAAATAAAATTTGTCTCTCTTACATTTCTTAGTTTTATTAGAATTTGTTCATCATCCTTATGTGATCACATTTTTATATGTGGCTTGTAAGCGTAGTGATGTATTTAAGGGATCTTAGGAATCTTATTTTTTACCTGGTAGTGCAATTTAGCAACATGTCACATTTCATTTTTTTCAGCCTTTATAAAACATAAATGTACAAAATTTTTAATTTAAACAACATAATATCTATTCAACTTAAAATATTTTTTTTATCATTGTACATTGAAATTTTATTTTATTTTATTAATGTTAAATTAAAAAAATACAATTATTTGTTAACTTGTATACATTTTACGCAAGACTGTAGCAAAACTATTAGTTCAAAAGCCCTTCCCCTCCAATATATATATATATATATATATATATATATATATACATTGATACTTATGTAAAAATAATGCATCTTGAAGTAATACATCATTTGATAGAAATATATTAATTTATTCGGAATTTAAATTTAAATTATAAAATTTAAAAAAGAATCTTTTAAATTGAAAAATTACCAATGTTAAATAATCGATGCAAATATAATTCTAAATTTGATGTATGTTATTCTTTAACTTAAAATGAAGATATTTACCATGTTTCATGTAAATTGTTCTATTAGTTTTTAAGAATTGTTGCAAACAATGCAAGTCAAAGAAAAAAATAATTTTTTAATCAAAATTAGACATGCAAAGTAAAATAAAATTATAATATAGAATATTAAAAAAAATATTTTAAATAGAAAAGTTACTAAATTGTATATATTATAATTTCATGCATTTAAATTTCGTAGAAACTGAGAAAAAATGTGACATTTTTCTAAATTGCACCACCAGGTAAAGTATAAAATTCCTGAGACAAATTAAGCTGATCACTGAATATAGAAAAATTACATTTTACGTCTTCCAATAAAATCTTTTTACATGTCATACCTCTTTTCATATTAAATAGATTGCATTGTAAATCTTTGTAATTTTTTTTCGAGAATCAGTAACAGTCACTTCAGAAATCTAGAAATATACTTTAAGAAAAACAACCAAAATATCAAACACAAATTAATTGATTTAGACTACGAATATTACATAATATTGTAGGAGTCATGTAATATTGGAATACAGTCTAACTAATTATGTAATAGCTATTTAACCGTAATAATAATAGTTTAAATAACAACTGTTGCCACAAGATTTTCTTAATATTTTATTGTACATTAAAAGCTAAAAACATTTTTATGATTTAAAAATTAAGGCTTCCCAAAACAATAAAATGTTATTTTTAAAAACCATTACATATAAAATATTCGGATTTTAAGACAATCACATTCATAAACTTTATAATCGCTTGTTAAATAATATTTTTCAATAAGAAAAACATTCAATTCAATTTGAAGGCAAAATATCATTACAAAGATTAATGTGAATATAAAATTTAAATGGAATATGGAGACTCAGTGATAAATTTTGATATATTTTTATGAAATTTTGATATAAATTATTCATATATAAACATTTATACGCATTTAGATTATCGCAGTTGTACGAAACAAAAATAAATTTTTTTAACTAACTATTATTATTATACTTAAAGTAACCGGGAATTTAATCTAAAGCAATAAGCATGCTGTAATTAAAATGGATGAACTATTTTATATATAATACAGCTGAATCTTTTGAAGTCAAAAAATGTGTCCTACTTAATGAGGACAATTAGCAAACAAATACGTAGAACAACGCTATTTTAAAACTGTGACAGTTTAGTATGTACGAGAGTGGTTCAATAATTATTGTTCCTAGTGCATATAAAATATTTCTACAGCGATGACTGATGTTGAATATCAAAGCCTAATGTCTTAGTTGTCCATATGTTCAGTGTCAAAATTGTAGCTGCTATACTATCATATTTCTGGAGGGAGGGGTGCTCTATTTATGGACTATACTGACTAACGGATTCAAATATAAAATCAAAAATAGTCAAATGATGCAAAAATTCTTCATTTAAAACAGTTCCTTTATATACATATTCAGAAATCTTGAATCAGGACTGATACTCCAGTGAATTACGAAAAATTATGTTAATAAAATGTAGACAAACCTTAAAATAGCAAGTAAAGCCTTTGTGCACAAATGTTTAAGAATAGAAGACCAACGATTATAAATGCACAAATAAAGTATGAGAAGGTAGCAGCAAATAGCTATTTCGAATCTACTGTCGAGATTCTTCATCAGTGCAAAACTCAGCGAGCTAAAAAATAGCAAAACTGAGCAAAGAGACAGAGAGACGCAGGCTTATATATCCGCTATGGGAAAAATCCCGCCTAAAGAAAAGCAACCAATGAGAAGAAAGCAGCTAAAACAACTGGGAGGACAAGTAGCGACATCTATCGGGGAACAGGGAAAACAAAAACTAAAAAGCAAGTGGAAAAAAAAAGAGGTATTAAATTACAGATTTCCAAATACTTGGAAAATAAGGAGTACTAGATAAGTCATTGACTAAGGAGTGAGAATTTTTTATGATGTGATAAGCTTCCCAAAAATCAAGATCAAGAATGGAAGGACATTTATGAATGATGGTGGCTGAAGAAAAGTTAAACTTATGTTGTGAAGACCAACAAGGTTAAGCAATAGAAGACCGTTTAAGCTCTTGATTTTTGACATACCTTTTATGTTCCATTAAACGAAATCTGAGAGCACGTTTAGTCTGACCAATATAAGAAAGACCACATTGGCAAGAAATTTGGTAAATACCCCAGTTATCTAAGCGATCAATGGGGTACTTAAGATTTGAAAAAGCAATTTTATTAACAGGAGAAAAAATAACATTGAAATCGAACCTTTTTAAAATTTTAGCAACATGCTGACTGATTTTGGGGAAAAAAGGCAAAACAACCACAGCATTGGAGTTTGAATTAAAGTTTTTTCTTTCAGATTGGGTGGATTTTGTCAATTTTCTATGAATTGAATCTATAATATTAGGGGAATAACCACGATCAACTGCAATAACTTTTAAATAATTAAGTTCATCACTGAGTAACTGAGGAGTAGAACAAATATTAGAATCCCGGAAAACAAAAGTTTTAAAAGCCGCAACTTTCTGGTTAGGAGGGTGAGAAGAATATCTGTGAGGTGGAAGACTGACCGCAAAAGGTTTGCGGTCCTTCCATTCTTGATCTTGATTTTTGGGAAGCTTATTACATCATAAAAAATTCTCACTCCTTAGTCAATGACTTATCTAGTACTCCTTATTTTCCAAGTATTTGGAAATCTGTAATTTAATACTTTTTTTCCCCACTTGCTTTTTAGTTTTTGTTTTCCCTGTTCCCCGATAGATGTCGCTACTTGTCCTCCCAGTTGTTTTAGCTGCTTTCTTCTCATTGGTTGCTTTTCTTTAGGCTGGATTTTTCCCATAGCGGGTATATAAGCCTGCGTCTCTCTGTCTCTTTGCTTAGTTTTGCTATTTTTTAGCTCGCTGAGTTTTGCACTGATGAAGAATCTCGAGAGTAGATTCGAAATAGCTATTTGCTGCTACCTTCTCATACTTTATTTGTGCATTTATAATCGTTGGTCTTCTATTCTTAAACATGTAGACAAACCATCCGAATTAATACCCTAATGTGCATGATTCTTTTAGGTACTTAAAGTAATAAACCTTATTACTAACAATAATATTGCCAAAATAATTTTAGCAAATAAAATAGCTAACTATAAGAAGTTTTTTTACCATAGGAAATATTCGACATTGCAATATCAACAAAAGGAACGAGACAAAGAGAACGCGTGAAAGAGTTGAAAACGTTTCAACGTTTCACAGAGTTGAAAACGTTGTGAAAGAGAACGTTCCAATGCTGGTGTGTTGCCATAGTTTCCAAGGTGAGCGATAACAAGGGGTGAAGTTATAATAACTTCTTACAGAGGTTTTTTTAAAGGGAGGTGTAGAAGAGAAAGGCTAATTTGGAGCTTACTGGGTTAGATTAGCAACAGTAGCTACAACACTATAATCCCGAGTACAAACGACATGTATCCTCCACTGTCACAAATCTAGCCCAACAAAACTCGAAATCAGCCTTTCACCCACACCCACACCTTTTCACTCTTCCTGCAAAAATATGTTAATATAGCAGCTACTTTTCAGAAATTAAGTATATAGGAATCTAACGCATTAAGCATCGACATTCCACATCAACCATAGCAGTACAGATTTTTTATATACACTAGGTTCAATAATCATTGAACCACCCCTAGAATATGCAATCTATGAATCTAAAACCTTAAAATGCATTTAGATTATGAAATGATGGAAAAACTTCTATTAAAACAATTAATTTTCAATGAAAAAATAATTAATATCGAAGGTAAATTTAGTTTATTTCATCTTATAATTTGCATCTTATTTTGTATAACAGAAATGCAATACACTATTTGATTTATTTAAAGTATTATATGACTTTTCTTTGCTTCTTTGCACAAAAATATTACAATCCTAAAGTTTATTTACAATGTATAAGATTTTATATTTAAAAAAATATTTTTTTTCAAATCATTCATACCAGCAAGGGCAACGTATACAAATAAATGTGAAAATAAATAATCCATTTTGTCCGTTACTGATACATTATCCTTGCCATTTGCAAAGGAAGACTAGTCGTTGGGGGCCACCGTAATACTTATCCATCATGGATATGAATAATATATGAAAATAAAACATGTGTAAACTATTTATAAAATGCATTGCAATTCCAAAACAAAATTTAAACATACATTTAAATGTTTTTAATATACATAGTAATGTTCCATTAATGAACTGCGGATAGATCCATTTCGGCAAATTTTATAAAACGCCAAACTATTTATTAGTACTAAATTGCGTTAAAGAAACATCCTTATAACTCCAAAAATAATAATCATATTACTAACAGTTTATTGCATCGGATTAAGTATCTCATTCCCAATTAAAATACATCTTTGAAATGAAATTTGAATGAAATACAAGGTCATGAAAAATCGAAGTATGTAGAAAACTGGATAACAAATATCTCGGCTACTAATAACCCTTTTGATTTCGTTCTTTGCGGAAAATTTGTGTTATTTTATTGAATTTTACGTTCATTCCTTAAAAAAATCGAAAATTTTTATGTACCTTCCATCAGAGCGAATTTTTCGAGAGTCCGAAAAAAAAATGGATAATCGAGGTTACTGATATTAAATAGGCTTCTTCCCATTCTTACAGTAAATACATAGAAAATTTCAAGTCTCTATCTCAATTTTTTGGGGAGATAGAGTGTTTACAGACACACAGACAGAGAGACGGCATTTTTTTTCTAAAAATATGTTTTTCGGAATCTCCAGTATCTGTAACGTTTAAATCCGTCAAAAAAGATTTTTTGATTTTTAAAACGATTGCAAGACTTACCCTATACTACGTATGATGGGTAAGTACAAATTTATATGTTATTTTCTTGTCTAATTAAATTTTAAAGTTAGGGCGGTTTTTGTACTACTTTATTCCACAAATCTTTGATATTAATATATGGGAGTATAACGCCGTAAATGTAATTTTCTTAAAGTATATTTTTATAAGAGCTGAGATTTTATGTCGTGACTTAAAAAGTGTTGTGACTTATGTCGTGACTTAAGAGTTTAAAAATATTTAGGTACAGCAAAATAGGACAGGCAAATTAATTTATCCGAAATCATATATAATTAAAATTTATCCCACAACTTTTAATTACTTCAGCTTTCTAAAATTTAATCGTCACATTAGCCATTTTACAATATAAAAAAAATCAAATAAATAAACTTAGAAAATAGATTTGTACGTTTAAAAAGCATTAAATAAGCATTACTCTTTAAAATAATTTGTTCTCAAATAGGAAAAAGATCTTTCATTTAATAATGACTAAATCCTTCAATAATTTTATAATTATTGTGTAAATTACGTCCGTTAATATTTCATAATGCATTTAAAATTAAAATTCCTGCAAAAACAAATATAATTGCTAAATATTCTATTCATTAACATAGATATTGCTATATCCAAAATCCTTAATAGTGTCATATGCGATTTATTCTTTATTCTGATAATTCAATTTTCGAATTCTAAAAGGGAACAATAAATGCTTATTTGAAAAAATAAAATGAAAATTCAGTTAATAAAACGTAACACTGTCGATATATATGCATATTATTAGATATTAAATAAAAGTTTCTTTATTATTTATACAACATTTTTTTTAAGTAAAAGTGATAAAACGAAACAATTTTTACGCATCCAACTAAAATATAATACTGTCAAATATAATAAGCAAGTAAGAACAACTATTTATTTATTCACAGAATTCAGTAATTATTAATTACTAAAAACTAGAAAAATACTTTCATGAAGTAAAACTGAATTCCATTTAATAAAACATTAAATCCCAACCATATTAATGAATTTTATTCAGAATAGACGTTAATTTTTCATAGTTCAAGTAATCTTCTTTGAAAATAAATGAATTAAATCTTATTAAATGAAACTAATAAACTAATGTAAGAAAGCTTAGATTAATTATTATGGTGTAAATGATCATATTAACTTTATTAATTAGTCAGAATATTAAAAAATATTGATACTCCGAGAAAAACAATGTAACAAAAAAAATTATTCAATGAAGCATGAAAGAATGCAAGATGTTAAAATTAGTCCTTTAGGATACTACTCTGATACAAAAACTTTCATGACCCAATTACATTATTTTATTTTTTAATATTGTAACATTCACATTATTTTAACAATAGATTAATAAAGTTTATCAATTCGAGGTATTTAGATTAAATTTCATCTCCTAAATAGTAATATAAAACCTTCTGTTTTTAGTTCCAAACTTTCATGTTAATGTTTCGTTTATTTTTTTCAGTCGTTTATATAAAACTTAAAACCTAAATACTATTTTCATTTTACTACGATATTGCTATAATTTAAACAAAATATCTGAATAAATAAATATGTAGTTAGTATAAATTCCTTGAGTACCTCATCATATGCAAATAAAAATTAATTAAACGTACTTTTAAATTATTATTTCTGCAAAGCATTATAGCGACTATATTTCAAACTGTTCGGCTTTTAATTCATTCATATTATTCGAATTGATTTTACAGCTGACTTCATCACATCTGTTTTAAAATTTTCTCTTATGAATAGATTACTTGAAATGTAATAATATTATTATTAATTTGAATTGATATTAAAATACATTTCTAGAAACATATTTCACATGTATATTTTTTTTTTTTTTTTTTTTTTTTTTTTAGTATTAAGGAAGTTATGTTAGAATAAACTGTGTTTATTTTAATTGCCTTTTCGCTAATCAAATGTAAATTATTGCAATTATTGTTATATATAAACAAAAGATTTGAAATTATTATTTCCGTCTTCTTATACATGTAGCTAACACGGATTATCATACAGATGTGGTTTGCAGTTTTTTTAAACGATTACTATTGATCTGTAAAAAATCTGTACTATATTTCAGTAGCAATGTTTCTGCTAAGGTTGCCTACCATACACTCACAGAAGATGGAAATATGTTAAAATTTGATATGTAAAAAACTTTACATTTTTTTTAAAGCTTTTGAATAGAACAGACAATAAAAATAAAATGCTCGACAGCCATAATATATTATAAAATTAGGTAAAGATTCTACGTATGTGTGGTGAAGTTATCACCGGCCCGGGTGATTTACCAAAAGAAAAGATAGCACACAAAAAACTCCGAATGTGAAACTTATAAATTTAAGAACAACATTTATTAACGCAAGAGTTAAGACAGTGCAAGTGCCCCCACATAGGGGGGGGATTCTTCGAGCTCGAGCGGGCTACATGCTGGCAGTTCTGTGATTATCAGTGAAGTGAGTACATACAGTCATATCGTTTATCGTCAATAAGGTGTAAGAAGTTTTTCATACAAAGATTTTGGCGACAGAAATTGGTAGACCACGCTTTCAGAATAAGATAAGGTTTTTGCGGTTAGCAACCCAGAAATTTTCCACTCTAGCGAACATATTTTAGGGTTGTAGAAATACTTTAAGCTTGGGAAGAAGACAGTGATAAGCAAGCCGTTACATACATTGCACTTTTTCTGACCAAAATTATGTTATCCAGATGGGCAATTGATTAGATAAAAGAAGGAGTCAGTAGGACCGAAAAGAGTCGAAACTATTTCTAACACACGACATTAGTTGTGACATTGAAAACAGAGCAAGAAAGGCAGATGTTAATAAAATGTAACGGATAAAAGATTATGATGAACCAAGCCCACAGTATTTTCTTTATTTTGTTAATAAATGCGGTAACTGAGAGACGACAGATGTTTTTCGAAGACGCAACAGTGGTTCGTGAGAAAAGAAATTCTATTATTGTTTTCTACAGAGAGCCCCAAAAGTTAATAAGTTTTAACTTCTATTAGTGCAAGTAGGAAAGCTAAAAGTTAACTATTAAATGTAGAATTAATTTAAACTAATGGGTTTATTAGTGAAAAGGGAAGTTAAAACAAATCTAAGAATTTATTAAAGGGAAAAATTACTGCTTTTATGAAAGAGAAAAGATCTGTAGCGATAATCTTCGCTACAGTATGTATTTTTGAATAAGTGACCAAAGTTAAAGTTGATTGCATTATAATTTAAAAAAATCTATAAATATTCAATGGCAATACTAAATGTCAATGAGATATCATACAATTGGAAAATATTTTATATATTTATAAGATAGAGTCATTCATCTGGAAGTAATAAAATTCTTTATACACATTCCAGAATGTCTTAATCTTCAATCCATCATAAATTTCTTATTCTTAAATGAATTTAGGACAATAATGTTATTTTCGAAATACATTTTTTTATTAAAAAGGAATAAATATTTACAGATAAAATTCATTGTTTATAAAGTAATGTTTATATAAAGTGAATGTAAGTGCTGTCAATTTTTGCGAAACATGTTTTGATTGATTGCTAAAATAAAAAATATGTACACTGCTTATTACGTTGAAAATAAAAATAAAAACTAAAAATGCTATAAATGCTATTTATTTTAATAGAAGCATACTTAAACTATAGACGTAGTAAGAAGTATATATGCCATATGAGTATTAAAAAATATTCAACGTGTATTCCAATTCCTTATTGTGTAAATAAATTCAAATATAAATATATATATATATGCATATCCTATTGTTAAAATAAAATTTTCATACAAGAAAAAGTATAAAAGTCTGTTTTCATATAATTTTCATGTTTCTAATCATCACTGTTTGACGTTTATATTTTTGACGCCTAAATTCCATGTCTCCTATTAAATTCAGATATATTTGTAGTACTACAAATAGTGTTAATAAAAATTTTAATTTAGGTTTACAAAAGTTTTTAATAAGAATATATGGTTTTTTGAAAGTTAAATTTAAAAATTCTAGTCATTTTTGGTCAATAGATAACAGCTTTGAGGTCAATAGATAACACCAATATATCTATTGCTCAATTATTTAATGTTTTAATGGATATTTTTGATTTATTTTATTTTGAAGATAAATTGAAAATTAATCGAGATTTGTTTTTAAGCTTATGTCATTTTTGCTTTTACAATAATTATGTGAATTATTTAATAACAATACATATAAAGAGATTTGTGGAATGGGGATGGGGACAAATTATTCTAGTACTGCAGCAAATTTATTTTTATTTTATTTTGAATACAATTATACTATAAATTATAATAAACCTTTAAAGATCTTTTATCTATTGATTGATGGCCTCCGTGGCTCCATTGCACGCACTATTTGTGTGGAGCTCCTGGTTGTATCTCTCATGTGATGTCAATTTCCTTGTGCTATCTCGTCCTTGTATATTGACGATGACTTATAAGCAGGCTTTCATGTCGAGCACACAAGTCAGATGTATGTTATTCAAATAAATAAATAGGTATATTGATGACATTTTGATTTTCAGTTTTGATTTTACTAATGAATATAACAAAGTTTATCCGGATTGTTTAAAATTGAATAGGGCAGGCAGTGATAATTATAATGTTGATTTTTTGGATATTTCTTTTAATATTTTGGAAAAATAAAGTGAATTTAGATTTATATGATAAAAGAAAGCCATCGGCTGAAGTAGCTTAGTGGATAGAGCCACAACCAGGAATGCTTGGTATCGGGTTCGATTCCTGGCTCTGGCTAATTTTTCACTTTAGATGAGTTTATTGTATTTAATGTTTGTGTGTCAGTATATTATTTGCATGTACCTTTTTTTATAATTTTGAAGCATTTGAAAAATTCATTTATTCAATACGAGGGTTAATGTAGATTTTTTTATAATATCAAATTCATTATAAATTTTATTAAATGTTTCTTTACTTTTCATGTTAACATATATTTTTCTTCTATAGATGCATGAGAAAACTGAAGTTCAATTTAAAAACAGTGCGAGCTTCCCTGACGGTTAAAAATTGATAAAGTCAGATGACGAAAGGGAACCATAGTCCATGAGAAAAATTCCTCCCCATACCTCACTCGGACCTTGTAATATGTTCTACAGCCCCGAAATTTTCAAATATTTAAAAATAATATCAGTTTATCAATTATTTTCTAACAGTATCTTAACAAGCATATAAGTTTGATTATTGATATTTGAAGAAAATATGTTTCAAAAAATACTATCAATAAGTATGATTTTCATTGGTATTTGTATAAACTCTAGTTATGTAATATTTGTAAAATATGAGTCATATTAAAAATGTATATGTAAATAATTTTCATTGTGTAGAATGTAATAAATCGTTATTTGGAAATGAACTTTATTCATATTTCATTGTATTATGTCATTTAATCACATCGCATAAATTGGATGTACATGTATGCATATCGCATTTATAATAAAAATGACTATTCATAATATTTTCCAAAGCATTATATACATTTCTATTTGTTTCAATTCTTATTTCCATACATTTTCATAGAGGCATTTTCACAGAGGAATCAATATAGAGGTTTTCAAATCATGAATTAGATGATGCACAGTGCTTACTTATACAAATAGAATATTGTCTTTAAAAATTGTAAATTTAATTTGTCTCAACTACATCAGTATGTTTTTGTTTTTAATTTAGGCATGTTTTAAAAACTTACTACTTATATTTTATTTACATTATTGTTTTTATTGATTTTTTTTTTAGTTTAACTGAAAATCGTAAGACCTCCTTCAGATTATCTGCTCATTTAATATAAAAAATGATTTTGTGTCTATTTAATTATCTACAGTGAAACTTCAGTGAGTTTTCTCATGCCTAACATACAAATACTTACGGCAATTGCTGTGATATTACTGAAACACATGTCAGACCATTTTGCTTATTTTGTAAAAAAAAAATATATTGATACATGAGGAAAGCGTCACTGTGGGTATTTAGAACTATGAAAATTCAACTTCATATTGAAAAAATAATACTTTAACAACTCCAATTAATATAAGTATTAGAATACAAAAAAGAATTACTTAAAATCTCTTTGGAATACTGATGAAATACTATTAGTAATACTACTGCACAAATTTTATAGTTACAAATACTATTTGGTAAGTGTAAATATTTTGGATACAATGCTAAGAAAACAATAAAAAATTTACTGCATTAACTCTTGTACTGTTGTAACGAACTTTTTGGCGATAATACAAAAATTATTTTAGATACAATGTATAATAATTTTTTTGTAATTTTAGACTCTGTGTATTAATGAAGTTATATTTCTAATGATTTTTAGTACAGTAACAACGAATTTTTTAGTACATTTGCTCAGAATTTTTTGGGGATTTGTAAAGGATTTTATAATACATTTATTATTATTATTAAGGTACCCTGGGGTAATAACGCCACGTTAAGGTTCCACCAATTTTCACGGCTTAGTTTTAGATTGTATTTTTTAAACAAATATATGATTTGATGCAGCAACTCATTGACTATCTATATAAAAAAATTATTTAATAGATATGTATTCATAAAAAGTAATGGCGTGATTCCTTGAGCAATGCTATTTGGCGTTATTACCCACCTATATGGATAATAACGCCATGCAAACAAAACTATGAAATAAGATGGAATAATTGCATGTAGATTGCCCAATTCCAAAAATACAAACTCTACAAACTTAGAAATTGACAAATTGCATTCTAAGCTATTGAAAATGTTCAATTTTTTGTGAAAGTGTAAGAAAAATAAAGGTGTGGTGTGGGTGGGGGGGAGGATGAGGCAAAAGAATACAGACCGTGAGCTTCTTTTTGCTTAAAATGAACTGCTTAAGTAGAATTATTAGAAACATTGCACAGTTTTAACTATGTTTATTTGAATCAGTATTTAGGAGGAAGCTCGGCCACTGTAGGGAATCAACCCTGGTATTAATGCCAAGGATTGGCGTTATTACCCCGTTATAGTTATTGCGCTGTATATTTTAAATTACAAATTATCTCCAGAAGATATCCAAAATCTTCAACAACATTCTGAAAGTCCATGAAATGTACTACAAATTTTTGTAATTAACAATGTATTTCTGGATAAAAAAAATAGTCTTCACATTACAAAACGTATCTCGCAAATTTTAGATCAAGCGTTAATTTTAGTTGCTTTGAAAAACAATAAGACCTAAAAATGAAACAAATTAACTTCAAGCTGTTTTTTGCGATTTATATGACTCAAAACCCTTCTGCGCAGAGCACATGGGTGTCATTTACCTGATTATTTCATAATTATGCAAAATATAAGCACTTGGCGTTTTTACCCCGCCTGGCGTTATTACCCCAGGGTACCTTATTTTGAAAGCATACTAAGTATTTTATCTATTTTATCCAAAAAATGGAAATTTTATTAAGGATATTTGATAAAATACATAAAACACTTAGTGTTCATTAATAAATAAAAATAGTAAATGTACTTCAAAGTCCATCACAAACACACAAAAATTCTTAGCAACTGTACAAAAAAATTCTTTGTAAGCGTACTAAAAATCATTAGAAAACCTACAAAATATTTTTTAGGAAATACTCTTCAAAATAGTTAGCACGTTTACTAAATAATCCTTAGTAAATTTGCAAAAAAGTATTTAGTAAACTCTCTAAAAAATCACTAGTAAGTATACTAAACAATATTTAGTACCTTTACAAAAACTAATTTGAGAAACTCCCTTAAAAATCCTAAGTAAATCTACTAAAAATCCGTAGTAAGTTTACAGAGAGTTTTTTGAAAAGCTCCCTAAAAAATCTTTACTATGTTTACAACATAATCATTGGTAAATTTAATAAACATTATTTGTTAAACTCCCTAAACGGTCGTTAGTAAGTTTACTAAAAAATATTTAGAAAACTTACAAAAGTTTCTTTGGAAACCTCCCTTACAAATCATTAGTACGTTTATTAAACAATATTTAGTAACAGTTACTAAAGAAACTTTAGAGATCTTACGTGATTTTCTTTAGTTGCGGTTACATAAAAAGTTCTAGGCATCCCAGTTTCCAAGAAAATTCTTAGTAACCTTACAGAATTTTTTTTACAGTGTAGTGGGTTTCTTTCTATAGTCAAAATATGTATTCTTCACAATGCTAAGAAAACAATAAAAAATTTACTGCATTAACTCTTGTACTGTTGTAACGAACTTTCTGGCGATAATACAAAAATTATTTTAGATACAATGTATAATAATTTTTTTGTAATTTTAGACTCTGTGTATTAATGAAGTTATATTTCTAATGATTTTTAGTACAGTAACAACGAATTTTTTAGTACATTTGCTTAGAATTTTTTGTGGATTTGTAAAGGATTTTATAATACATTTATTATTATTATTATTTTGAAAGCATACTAAGTATTTCATCTATTTTATCCAAAAAATGGAAATTTTATTAAGGATATTTGATAAAATACATAAAACATTTAGTGTTCATTAATAAATAAAAATAGTAAATGTACTTCAAAGTCCATCACAAACACACAAAAATTCTTAGCAACTGTACAAAAAAATTCTTTGTAAGCGTACTAAAAATCATTAGAAAACCTACAAAATATTTTTTAGGAAATACTCTTCAAAATAGTTAGCACGTTTACTAAATAATCCTTAGTAAATTTGCAAAAAAGTATTTAGCAAACTCTCTAAAAAATCACTAGTAAGTATACTAAACAATATTTAGTACCTTTACAAAAACTAATTTGAGAAACTCCCTTAAAAATCCTAAGTAAATCTACTAAAAATCCGTAGTAAGTTTACAGAGAGTTTTTTGAAAAGCTCCCTAAAAAATCTTTACTATGTTTACAACATAATCATTGGTAAATTTAATAAACATTATTTGTTAAACTCCCTAAACAGGTCGTTAGTAAGTTTACTAAACAATATTTAGAAAACTTACAAAAGTTTCTTTGGAAACCTCCCTTACAAATCATTAGTACGTTTATTAAACAATACTTAGTAACAGTTACTAAAGAAACTTTAGAGATTTTAAGTGATTTTCTTTAGTTGCGGTTACATAAAAAGTTCTAGGCATCCCAGTTTCCAAGAAAATTCTTAGTAACCTTACAGAATTTTTTTTACAGTGTAGTGGGTTTCTTTCTATAGTCAAAATATGTATTCTTCCTTGGAATATAATTAAAGAAATTTTCCATTAAATATCTTTTGAGAATAATTTAAACACAAAACAGTAGAAAATTCGACTATCTATATCAATATTAAAAAGAATCAAAGATGGGCCAGAGACATAAGTGTAAAAATTTGTGGTTCAAATATATGAGTTTAAAATGTGACATTTCCTAGACGTGGATCGCCAGTGACCCCATCAGTAATCACAGTGATCGTCAGCATCAATGGACACACTTTTCCGTACAAAAGCTCACTCTGCAAAAGCTTTTCATTTACATATGTAGCGGAGAGTTGTCACGAATTTTCGAACCGTTTCATCTACTGATTTGTATTTTTTGAAGAATGATAAATTTATAAAACTATTATAAGTATATTATCTTTTTAAAAATTAAATATCAGTGAGTATTTCCCTCGTTTATTTACTTGGTACTTATATCATTTTCTAACGGATAAAATAATTTTAAACCTTTTACCAAAGTGTCGTCAAAAAGTGACCCTTGGCAATCCTTTTGTCGAAATTAAAAATAAAAAACGTCGGTGTTTTATAGCAGCGACACGACTGAAATAAAAAAACGCTTGAAAAGGAACAAGTTGAAGGAACAGCAATAGGAAAACAAAAGGCAATAGCCAATCAGGGAAGAGTATAATAAAAAAGAACACAGTGTAGAAGGGGAAAGAGGGAGCAAATTATTCATTAAAAAGCTATTTTCTATTTTTATTGACTTCAATTTATTGTAAAAAAGCTAATATGACGCTTTAATCTTAAAAAAATGATGTCATTAAAAATTGCGAGAAATTTAATTATGTATATAAAATAAAGTCAATTTTCTTTTTCTTTCTTATTTTGTCGTAAAAATCAGGTCATACCTATATATTAATCATGTAAACCACAGCGGGAATATTTTCCATCGAATGATAAGATCTGAAAAAAAAAATCCACTGAGTAGTTTTTGAAATTACTGTGGATGAAGTTATAGGGCGTCTTACTTTATTATGTATATGACAATATCATAGCTCCAACAAATCAGTTAAAAGTCTATAAAAAAGTTAAAAGTTTAAGTAACAGGTTTTTTTTTTCATACCGAGATCTTAAAGTGTAATTTATGTTTCCCTGCTTGAACTAGTATTGATATAAGCAAATATCTAAAATAACAATTGTTTCTTATTTATTAAATCATTCATAGATTTTTTAGGTATGATCTTGCTTCAAATGATTGAAATAGCATTGTAAAAAATAATTTTCAAAATAATTTTTACAAATTTCAAAATACTGAATGAAAATATGCTATTTGAGTAAAACACAATTGTAATAGCTACTTGCAGGCTCGTCACTGCACATAAAAACTTTTTATGGAAAATTCTGTCATTGAGTGTATTTCCCCCTGAATGATATGACTTATCAAATGAAAAAATAGTAATATTTCCAATTTCTGATAACACTCGAATAGTATTAACTTTTTATTAAAAAATAAATCATGCATTTAATTTTTTTATTTTGTTTTCATATATATATATATATATATATTTCATATTATAAAATGCAAGTTTAAAAACTCAAGGATAGAGTGCATACATAAAAAGTGAACAATTAACAATAAACAATTAACTATAAACCAGATACAGGCAAGAAAAAACAGTCCGTTCTCATCAGAGGGAGGACAAACGAGACTTAACCCCACCCCTTTTTTTCAAAAATTTGAATTGTTTCAGGTTTCTGAACGCCTGCATTCAAAAATAACAAATAATAACAAAAATACCAGTTTTTTTAATAAGCAAAGCAAACTGAAAACGTTTTAATAAACATAAAAAACAAAAATACTTAGACATAACAAAAAAAAAATTATAAAAGTTATAAAAATAATCAATGGATTAAAATATCCTTTATAATGTAAAAAGTCTATTATGATTTAAAAATTATCATATAAAATGAATGCAGCATTTGCCAGCCCCCCCCCCTTACATTAAACAAAACATAAGAATTAATAACAGTAAAACCTGTCTATATCTCCTGCCTGTAAAACTACAAATTAACAAAAATGCTTCTTCCGAGTCCAAATTTCATAAAATTTCAAATTCCAGGTCTGCATACTTTCCTTACATTCAGACCTTCCGGTTAAACTCGTTCTGAAATACACTTTAGAATATAACCTTCATAAAGAATGTTCGGGAAGCATGCGGTCATTTTAAAAGTTATCCCAACAATCCACAACGTTGCCAATTATATTTTATAACAGTTCTTAAGTAGTACTTCAAAAAATTAATTGGATAATTATTATTGTAAAAAAGATTAGCTATAAACTTAAAAACTTGCTTATAAAAATATTTTTCATTACTATAAATTTTATAAAAACGGATTAATTGATTAATTACTATATTTATGTAATTTTTAATGAAAATTTGAGTACCAATGTGGCATACTTCTTGTAAAAAAATTAAAATTATTTCTTTTATCATATAAATCTAAATTCACTTTATTATCCAAAATTTTAAAAGAAATATCCAAAAAATCAGTGTATTTAATGTTTGTAAGTCAGTATATTATTTGTATGTACCTTTATCCATTATTGTACATTCTCCAAAATCAACTGGCAGACCTAGCTGTATATAAGAATATTTTTCATTAGATTTAATTTTCACAAAATAGAATTTAACATAAAATAATTGTTGTAATTTACAATAAACCCTAGAAACGACAATATCCCACTGTATCTGCAATTTTTTCTACCACGTTATTGAAAATTAAATATAAATTTTCATTATAAAAACATTTCCCATTCTTCCGTTACGTGAGGGAGGGATGGGACTTTCTTATTAAATTAATTTATTTATTAGTCTAACAATTTATTCAGAATCAACAAATTTATAATTTTAAAATGTGTTAAAATATTTCAAAATGTTATTCTGAAATTTTCCCTTTTATATTTGCGAAACATAATCGGTAAAAAATATTTTTGTAAAAATTGTCTCATCATTCCTATTCCCCCTTACACTTAATTTTATACACTATAGTTTTGAGATTTTAATATTATATGCTAGCTTTTTTAGCCAACAATTTAGTATATGTTTGGTTAAGTTATAAGCGGATTTAAAGGTGAAAAACTTCTATAACTTCTATTTCGAAAAGCAAAATAACTAACTCAAGATTTTGATGTAAAAACAAATTATATTATCAAGGAAAGGACAAACATCTGTGCGTAACACTGACGTCCTCTTGCGAATGGTAACAATTTGAAATGAAACACTGGATTTGCAGTTTTCGATACTGCTAATTTTTAAACTTCTAAACATCGCACACCTTCAAATTTAAACGCCATATGGAAACAATCCATTTTAAAATTATATTTGTTTAGAAACTATTTTAAATGGCCGGTATATTATGTTTTTTAAAATAATTTTCAAGTACGATTCTTCGTAATTTATTTTATCACATGCCAGCTTCAGTATATAAACATTTTGTACATAAAGCAAAGAAATTTCTTCAATATTTATTTCTGATTAACTTTCCATAACGAAAGTAATATTTCCTGTATAAATAATTCAATTAATAATATTAAAAACACACAAATTTAACGCATTTGTAATCGAACAATTCAATTTTTTTAGACAGCAAAATGTGATTCAAATGGAATGGATTCATTTTCATTCAAATGGAATTTGTTTGAAAAGTTCATGTGAGTTCACTGATTGTACATGGTTTTAAAAAGAAACTTGAAAAGGTAAATTAAAAAGATATATTCCATGCTATCTCTTGCTCTTAAAACTAAGGTTTCATCATCATTTTCTTACGGCTAATATTCCCTAAAAAAAGATAAAACTTCCTCTAAAATTAACTAAAAAATATAAATAAATCAAAATTTAACAGACATATAATTGAGCTACGCGTTTAAATCTATAAAAATAACAGAATATAAAAGATCTACCAAGCAGTGTTGAATTCGGAGACTTTTCTCCGTGAGGGACTTCTGTGGCTCTGGGTGGGGGGGGGACATTATAGAGTTCCAAGGGGGGAATTGCACTTTTTGACCAATGAAAACCCAAAATCTCAAATTTTCCGGGGGGGGGATATTTCATTGCTCTGGGAGGAATGTCGCCCCCGGGCCAGCCCCAGAATTCAATACTGGTACCAAGTATAAAAATTTTGGGTTGAGGGAAGATTTCAAGTGGTTAACTTCTGTTATAATAAAGTATTAAATAAAAGAGTAAAAAGATGAAGACACTTAAAAAAATTAAATTTTGCGAGTACAAATAGAAGATAAAGATAACTATGCTTTATTTACGATTGAAAGAGAGGGGAGAGGGTTAACAAACGACAAATAACCTACAATATTAAAGATTTACAAATAGTGAACAAAAATTAAAAATAAACAAGTTAAGAGTTCTTCATCGATTATTTTTTGTTACAATAAAGTAACAGATAAATCAGGAAAAGATTTTTTTAAAAGCAATAGATTATTAAGATTTTAAACTTTAAATATTAAAGGGCCAAAAAGATAAGTATTTTTTTAGGAGAGGGGAGATTTATTAGATGACTTATTTACATTACTAAAAATTTACTAATATACGTAAATTACTAATAGCCCAGTGTTTAGTTGGTAAAATTCGTTATTAACACGCTCGCTGCCTCTTACATGAAGTGTGATGATAGTTAATGCCGCACTGTAGAAGTGGGTTTTTTTCACAGAAGCCAATTTACTTTCTATAACAAAGAATCAGCGAAAGATTTTCCCGCGCCAGCGCGTGACTGGCTATTGCACAACACCCCTCATCAGGCGCTGGCGCGTAAGTGGCTCTTTAACGTTGGCGCCATATCACACGCTTTCGCGTGAGCTGCAGCTAACGTGTAAAAGGGAAACAGGAAATTGGTTTAATCATTTCAGTTTATGTCTACAATGAATATATTAATTTTTTTTTCTCTCTTACTAGACGAAAAAAAAATAAGAAAATACATATAGATTTACAATAAAAATAATAAAAATAAAACTATCTTTTTTAATACCATAATAATACCTCAAAAATACTTAACTATCAAAAACATTAAAACAAATGTTGTAGAGCTTTTTACTTAACTGCTATTAGCGGTCTCACAGACCGCTGAGTTTTTCAAGTTTAATTCGTAATTTTCAGTGTAACTATACATACTGGTCAAATTTTGTTTCGTTTGGAATCCTATTACTATCGGTTGAAAGTTTTAAATAACTGAGTTTTATTTATAATAGTGCTGTATATAAAGTTTTATAAAGAAATGGTATTCGGAGAGTTACTTTAATATTTTATTCATCTTTAGATTAATCTGCCTGACAGACTACTCTCAGTAGTTTTGTCACAGCAGTTAAGGGTTAAAGTTTTGAATAAAATGAACGCCTACAATTAAAATTTTTGTTGGACATTAAATGTCACAGTTCCGTTTAAAAAACTTAGCTTAGTAGTCAGAGGTAAAACTCAAAATTAATTAGGAGAAAACTAAGTTGTTTTAATCCTTTCAGTTTAAGTCTAGAATGAATGTACTGATTACCCCTCCTCCTTCGAGGTCAACGCTATAGTAAATAGGTACACATTTATAGCCGAAAAACCACTTTAAAAAATATATACCTTAGGATTATATATCTTATCCAAAAAGAACTGATTCTATCAAAAACAAACATTGTCAAGACAGATGTCTTAGAATTTGAAATTAAAAATAAAACTAGTACCCATATTCATATTTTTGTCGAATTCTATTTCAAATTTTTTTCTTAATTGGTAACAAAATATTAATGCAAGGAAAGACCAAATTATCATTCCGCCAAGCCTCTATTTGTTTTACATGTTTTAAATTGTTAAAGCCTTTACCATGTTGTTGTAATTATGCTAGGGCTTTATTTTGTATATTTTGAGGATTATAATTTAATAATTATTGATAAAGAGGTGCATGAATGATAGCTGTTTTGCATGTACAACTGATATCACCAATCTTAAACCATCGTTTTAATAGTTTTACGTTAATACTACAATACTTTATTTCAATATTCCGAAGATTTTACAATTTTATAAATTTAACCTGACAGAAATTGTTATATAATTACTGTGAAGCGGTCTCCATCGAAAGATGACAAAAAGGTGCGATAAACTTATAGGATGGAATTTTTGTACTAAACATCTTGTGCTATTATAATAAAAATTCACCTTTTCAAGTCTCTTATGATAGTATAAAAGTTTCAAATGAAAGAAAACTACGGTAGTGTTTGTAGTTTGACTGTGGCAATTGAGGGAGGGGGGGGGGAGCATCGGTTTGTGAGATAAGTAGCGTCAGTTAAAGGTTAACTTAAAATGTGGTCGTATACTAATAGAAAATCTTTTTTTTAAACCATCTTTGTCCTTTAAAGAAAATATCGAAGGTTAGAATCGTGCTACTAATTGACTTTTAATTTCCTCTAGCGAAAAGGCTTCTGCACACTCATTTGTTTCCTCTCCCCCAATCCCCCCCCCCAAAAAAAAAACAATCTCGCACTTTTTTTAAAAAAAATTTCTACTTATAATAGATATGCACTGTTATTCACTCTATATACATATATTTCAAATACACTACTAATAATAAATAATGATATAATAAACAATGATATAAAAAACAATGTTTATCCTCACTTACGAATCATTTTTGAAATATTTTAAAAATAATGAAAATACAAATTTTAAGGTATTGATAAGCTTGTAGAAACAAAAGCTCCTCTGGCAGTAGGAGGAAACTTACTAGATTGCAAACTTATCGCGAATAGATTAAAAGATATTCTAGCTTTTTCATAATTATTTGCCACATTGGACTTTTTTTTTTCATAGCCCACTATTTGGCTATAACCCGTAATCATGAGGTTAACACATAAAAAAATTCTTAATACATCCACCCTAAATAATAACTCAGTAACTTAAAAAAATACTTGTACATAAAAATCAGAAGCACTTTGAACTGACAACCTCGTCTGCTGGGGTTTATAGCTCTTGCTTAGTAATTTAGCTAAAACTTTAAAGTAGAAATGTAAAAATTCAACAAAAATATTGACTATCAGTGCTCATTTTATTCAGAATTTTAATCTCTATAACATTTGAATTGAGAATGCTTTTGATAAAAATAGTTTTTTTAGATATTTTTTATGATAATTAATAATAGCGTTTTTTTTATCGATTGTAAATCTATACACATTTTTCTAACGCTAACCTAATAAGGAAGGGAAAAAACTTAGCATAATCATTCTAGACCTACAGGGATATAAACAATTTTCAACTTTCCCCTAATTGATTCAGATTTCGACCTCCCATCCCTCCACCATTTGGAGGGATGGGAGGTTCTCGCTCTAAAGAGTTTTATAGACTTTAAAATTCTATGCGTTTTTTATGAAGAGCGCTTAGAATATATAGCATAGAGCGCAATATGAAGGGGTGAGGGAGGAATGGGGAAATGGAAATTTCGAGTGGTGAGAAAAATCTTTTTGTCAATTTATTGTGAAAATAAAATAACACATAGAGAAAATTTTATTAATTTTAAATTAAAAAGTTTTACAGAGTTTTTAAACTTTAAGTTCTGTTACCGTATGGGATGGAGAAAATTCAAAAACAAAATTTTGAGGGTGAAATTCAGATGAAATTCTTAGTGAAATGAAAGTGATGTAATCGATTGCTAATGGAATTTAGGATTGATTATTCACTATAAAGTAACAAATCCTTCTATAGTAAAAAAAAAACTAGCCTTAAAAGGAATGACTCCTGGAATGATGCTGATGTGGAAGATTTCCGGAACTAACGAATCCGGGTTGTCCACTCCTTCCATGAGTCGAATAGACCAATCAGGAAAGGGGGGGTCTTTATGGGTTACCATAAAGAGAGGAAAGGTTACCATCGCCAACAATCGCCAAGTTTGTCTCCAACTTGGCGATATATCGCCAAATTTGGCGACCAAAATTAGCTGTCAAAAGTGACGCCAACTTGGCGATAACTGTAATATTTCGCCAAATTTTTAATTTCTTTACAACACCAGTCGTTTGATACATCATTTGAGAGGTTTGCAACTGCTTATTCATATAATGGATGTCTTGTGTGTTATCCCCCATTCTGCTCCCCAGGGGGGACACATTTTTATTTTCTTTACAACACCAGTCGTGTTACACAAGATTTGAAAGGTCTGCAACTGCTTATTCATATTATGGATGTTTTGTGTGTCACCCCCACACTCTGCTCTCCCCAGGGGGGGGGGGCGGTCACATTTTTAATTTCTTTACAACACCAGTTGATTGACACATCATTTGAAAGGTCTGCAACTGCTTATTCATATTATGGATGTGTTTTGTGTCATCCCCCACTCTGCCCCACAGGGGGGCACATTTTAAATTTCTTTACAACACCAATTGTGTGACACATCATTTGAGAGGTCTGCAACTGCTTATTCATATTATGGATACCTTTTGTGTAACCCCCCCCCCCCTCTGCCCTCAGAGGGGGCGCATTTTGTAATTTCTTTACAACACCAATTGTGTGACACATCATTTCAAAGGTCTGCAACTGTTTATTCATTTTATGGATGTCTTGTGTGTCACCCCCACTCTGCCCCCCAGGGGGGCACATTTTTAATTTCTTTACAACACCAGTCGTGTGACACATCATTTGAAAGGTCTGCAACTGCTTATTCATATTATGGGTTATTGGCGAGCGTAGCAAGGAGGGGTAGACAATAATTTGAAATCGCGAAGCGATTACGCGGGGGGTTGGCGAGCATAGCGAGCAGGGGGGCGGGGCACCCCTAGTAGAGTAGAAAAAAGTTTTAAACACTTTAATCTCTTGTATTTTGTAGAAGGGGGCAAAAAGGGTAAGGGAAATTTCAGAAAAAGAGAAGGGAAGTTTGATTTATCACATTAAACATCAGAAATTTCGCACTTGTAATAAACGCCCACGTATAGAATAGTTATCTGACAATGATATATATATGTAATTAACAGAAAATAATAGAAAGATTTACTTGCTAGATCATGCTACATTATAACAAAAAATCAAACAATCTTATCCGAGTTTTCTATTTTTAGTTATTATGAATAAAGTAGAACGGAAATGTCCTCCTCAGCCCTGAGACTAATATTACGAAGGACCACAAAATCCAATTTTAATTTTTTTTTATAAAAAATCTTCAAAGATGTATCACTCAATATATCAATGCTTATAATATGCACGCATTCATAAAAAAAAGTCTAAAAGTAATCTTAGATATTCTAGAAGCATTTTAATTAATTTAAAGAGTGTTCATTAATGTCTCCTGGGGGCGAAATCAGGACTGAAGAGGTTAAAACAAAATTTAACACATTAAGAATAAATATTTACTTACTTCCTAAATATAAATTCTTCTCAATAAGGGATTGAAGATGGAAGTCTTTTACGCTCCTGTGGTCGCGTAAACAATGATCACGTCACTACTGAAGCCCTTTCTGATTGGCTGACAGGTGAAACTAAGATATTTCATGTATTTGTACAATGCGCTGGTAAATAAAATACCCCGGTTACAGATACAATTTTAGTACACTTGCAGATTTCTGTATCTTTACAAAAACTAGATTTGTATGTTTCCAGATTTTTTTTACAGTGTACAACACAAATACCACAATTATTTTTATTTTAAATTGCCAGAATTATTTAACTCAGGATGTAAAATACAATGTAAATAGATTTAAAAAAATGTTAATCCATTCGGAATAAAAGCCTATATGCATTAAATAAATGATGGTTCGTTAATAAATACAGAAAATGGATACGTAAATTTAATGGTCTTTTCTAGTTCCCTAATAATATATTTAAATTAACATGAAAGCAGTCCATCTATTTGCCGCCCACATAAATTATCTTCGCCTAATTGATATTTCTATACAAATACAATGGAGAACTACCATGTATATGACTCTAAATGTTTCGTCACTACCATAATGAAGTTAAAATACATCTCTGTTTTTCCTTCAGATAAATTTTTACACAAAAAATTTAAATTGGTGGAAAAGTCTACGCAATGATCATGAACGGCAGTTCATTTTAAATTTTTTCTGTTATTCAATGTCACCAATAAAGCGTATAAATTAAGAAAGCTGCCAACTTGTAACTGCTTTGTAATATAATATTCGAATATTGAGGAGAAATTTTTTTATACAGTCACAGCCAAAAAAATCTTGACACTTGAGATTTTAGACGTTTTGTTGAATATCTAGAAATATACATGAGGCATTATTCTGAAACTTGAGGTGTGTAAACAATATAGCACAGGTCATATATCTTCGTGAAATTTTTTTGCCGAAGTCCCATAGGGGACCGTCAAAAAATTGAAAAATAATGAATATCTTTTGGATAACCCTGGCAGAACTAATGTAGCAAAATCATTCAAACTGCAGATTATCATTAAGTGACTTATTTTAATTATGTGTGTTCATTTTTATGCGAATAGCATGTATACTCGTAGAGAAATTAAGGTTTTTATAAAAACAGTCCCATTTTTTTTCAAGATTTTTGCTTATTATTTGCAGAGTTCTTAATATAAAATAAATTTTTTGTTCTGAACATATGACAAACAATATTATACATAATACCCTGCAACCAGAATTTAAAAAAATAATAATTGTATGAATAATGAACAGGTTTACTAAATAAATTTTCATTGCGCATGCGTAAAAGTTATGCAAATTTTGATTGCATATTGTGTTAGCTAAAGGTATGGAGCAACTTTTGTAAAAGTCTCAGAATTGCAGCTTAAAAATGTTGAAAATTATCGTTGATATAATGAGATGAACATCCGTTATTTCCAAAAAGACGCAAAAAGATAAGGGGTTGTATCCAAATATAGTAGTGCGCGCAATATTATGTACAGAGCCGAGAAAAAAAAAATCTTGACACTCATAAAAAAAGTGTTATAAAAGTAAACACTTACATTTTAAATAATTTTATTGCCAAAACTAATATTTTGACATATTTCCCTTCGCTTTTATGACACTTTGCAATCTGTTAGGCATAGAAGTTGCTAAATTTCGGAAATAGTTTTTGTCCATATTGACCCACAAAGTTTCCAATACTTCTTTCAATTCCTTTATGCTGGATGGGTCAGACTCTTGTACCTTATTTTTCATATGATCCCAAGCTTTTTCTATAGGGTTGAGATGAGGTGAGTTGCCTGACCAATCAAGCACTGGTATATTATTATCATTTAACCATTTTTGTACAAGTTTTGATTTATGTGCAGGTGCTCCATCATGCATGAAATACTCACATCCATGAATGGACCAACATTTCAGTAAGTGGTTTTGTAAAACTTCTATATATTTTCTTTCATTCATAGTAATACTTTTTGGAAGGAAATATAATCCAGATCTACCTTTTTCACCACTATAAGCTCCCCATACCATGACACTATCTGAGTGTTTTACAGTTTTCACGGTAAACTTCGTATCATAGCGTGAGGAACCTTTAGGTCGTCTCCCCAACATCGGGCATCCTCTGATAAGCCTGAAGGTACTTTCATCAGAAAACATTATTTTCTTCCTGTCTTCTGCTATCCAATTCAAATATTTCTTACAAAAATATAATCTTTTTTTTGCATGACATCAGTAATTATGGGTTTTTTCGCTGCTATTCGAGCTGGAAGGTTCAAGTCTTTTTGAAGTCTGCGGCAGACAGTCCTTACTGATACATCCTTTAATAGATTTGGGTGTTTATTTTTTATTTCTGCTGCTGTAAAGATTAGTTTTAATAATACCTCGCGTTTCAAAATACTATCAGTCCGGTCTGAGGTCTTTTTTGGTCTTCATGAACCGATTTTTCGTACTGGCATACTGCCCTGAGGTAAATTTGCACTCGCCTTTTTTAAGGCATAAATCGTTTGTCTCGATACTTGCAAATCGTTAGGAATGCGACTTATAGGAACATTTCGTTCTAATAAAGTTAAAGCGCGAGATTTTTCAACAACTGTAAGCTTTTTTCGCCCTATTATATGCACCAAAAAAGATTTGTATCTGCAACAAAATTAAATTCCACTTTTAAGTCACTAGAAGATACGAAAAAAAAAACCGCTGAGTCATCTCAAGATGCAAGCATTACTATTTAAAGTGGCGCATGCTCAATGGAAACTTCTACCCGGTTTCTATATTTAAAACAGGCAAAAATAAATAAATAAATAAATAAACGCCGACCCAATGGCGTGGTCGGTAATGGCAGCTTATGCCACAGTGTGGGTCCCCGGTTCGAATCCGGGTTCGAGCATGGATGGTGTGTTGTCCCTTTGAAGTGTAATAAATATATGTAATGGATATCTGTAATAAAAAGTGTTCTGTATTGTCTCTGTTTCTGTGTATTATGGATCAATTGAGGCGGCAGCCATAGTAGCTAGAGGCCTCAAAAGCACTGTCAATTTAAAAATAAAGTAAAACATCTGAACATTTAAAATGCGATTCAAATGTTTTTTTTTCTTTCAGGCATTGTATGCTATATTGTTACTAAACAATGAAATATGGATACAGCGCCTTATCATTTTGCTGCTTTTTGGGAATAACGAATTTTCATCTTTTTCTATCGACGATAATTTTTGCTATTTTCACGCTGTGATTTTGGATTTTCACAAAAGTTTCTCTTTACATTTAGCTAACACAATATGCTATCAAAATTTTGGTAGCTTTTACGCATGCGCAATGAAAATTTATTTAGTAAACATGTTCATTATTCATACAATTATTATTTTTTTTTTAATTCTGGTTGCAGGATATTATGTATAATATTGTTTGTCATATTTTCAAGAAATAACTTTATTTTATATCAAGAACTCTGCAATGAATAAGCAAATTCGGACTGTTTTTATAAAAACCTTACTTTCTCTACGAGTATACAGGCAATCCGCATGAAAAAGAACACACATAATTACAATAAGTCACTTAATGATAATCCGCAGTATGGATGCTTTTGCTACATTAGTTTTGACAGGGATATCCAAAAGATATTCATTTTTTTCAATTTTTTGACGGTTCCCTATGCGACTTCGGCAAAAACATTTTACGAAAATATATGACCTGTGCTATATTGTTTACACACCTGAAGTTTCAGAATAATTCCTCATGTATATTTCTAGATATTCAACTAAACATCTACAATCTCAAGTGTCAAGATTTTTTTGCGGTGACTGCACATAATATTGCGCGCACTATTATATTTCGATACAACCCCTTATCTTTTTGCGTCTTTTTGGAAATAACGGATTTTCATCTGATTCTAACGACGATAATTTTCAGTATTTTTAAGCTGCGATTCTCAGACTTTTACAAAAGTTGCTCCATACCTTTAGCTAACACAATATGCAATCAAAATTTGCATAACTTTTACACATGCGCAATGAAAATTTATTTAGTAAACCTGTTCATTATTCATACAATTATTATTTTTTTAAATTCTGGTTACAGGGTATTATGTATAATATTGTTTGTCATATGTTCAGAACAAAAAATTTATTTTATATTAAGAACTCTGCAAATAATAAGCAAAAATCTTGAAAAAAATGGGACTGTTTTTATAAAAACCTTAATTTCTCTACGAGTATACATGCTATTCGCATAAAAATGAACACACATAATTAAAATAAGTCACTTAATGATAATCTGCAGTTTGAATGATTTTGCGACATTAGTTCTGCCAGGGTTATCCAAAAGATATTCATTATTTTTCAATTTTTTGACGGTCCCCTATGGGACTTCGGCAAAAAAATTTCACGAAGATATATGACCTGTGCTATATTGTTTACACACCTGAAGTTTCAGAATAATGCCTCATGTATATTTCTAGGTATTCAACAAAACGTCTAAAATCTCAAGTGTCAAGATTTTTTTGGCAGTCAATTTGTCAATTTGTATTTCTTGTCAATTTGTATTGCTTGTCAATTTGTATTTCTACGCAATGTGAATCAAATCAGCCTGTTTTTGTTCGGACAGCAGATTTTTCTTGTGTTTCTAAAAATGTTACGGGGTGTTCTGTACATCTTGTGGAGTTCCAATTTACTTTAACATATTTAGTAACATGTCCATTTCACGCTCCATTTTGAGACCTTTAAAAAACTTTCACTGTATAGGGATTGTTTATATGTCATTTTTTAAACGAATAAAAGTCCTTCGAACATCATTATCTGTGTACTCTCTAGGAAAATCACCGGAATAATCACCATTCGCCTTGAGATATTTATCTCTAAGCATCGAATTAATGATGCGACTGCTAAAGGGAATGCTTGTGTTTTCAATTAGAATTAAATCTCAGATATGGCAAATAATTCTATGCAAGATAACTTGATTGCATACGTAATAAGATCTTGTGCCAGCTGCCATTAATTTAAGAAAATTACTGCATTGATCTATAACCTTTCACAATTTTGACGACACATTTGTACAACAAGAACATTCATATTATATTCACTAAAGAAATGAAGGTGCTAATACAGGAAATTTTTTGTAAGATATTCCAAAGGTATAGAAGTATAATTGATTCATTTGATAATAAATTATAAAAGTTCTTAACTCATTATAAACTATACATATCAATCAGTATATATATGTATATATATATCTGTGTTATATTACGCAAATCCTGTAAAATATAAAGAAAATTTAGTATAAAATTAATTATATGTAACTCTACGTAGAATGGTGTTAGTGGATATAGACGACTGTTTCCCAAAGAATGATTAAATGATTAGAACAATGCCCCTACTATTACTTTTAAAAAGAGAAAACTAAATGATATCACATTTAAAAAAAATAAATCTTGTGTGAGTGATTTCAAACGTCTGTTGTTGAAATTTCTTGTCATTATTATGCATACAAAATCGTAAATTGTCTTTTAAAAAACAGTGGAAGGTTCAAAATGAAATGTAGTATTTAAATGATATTTGATTTTTTAGAAATCGGCGTTTTTATATAATTTTTTTACATATAAATAAAATTATAGGTTTCTAAATGGAGTAAAAAACTACATTCAAATGGTTATTTGTTTATGAAAATTTAATTAATCTGCGAAGGTTATTTCATTTTATTTATTTATTTATTTATTTGCATTTTTTAACACTCTTCATTAATTTATATAAAGAACTACAGGGCAGTATTTAAACATTTGAAGCATTTTTATGACAATTTTATGTGGATGATTAACGAATTTGTGTAGCTTATGTACTATTACAAAATCCTCTTGATGGAAGTACAACACATTTGAATGAACAACGAATACAAATGTATCCAACAATTAATAGCCCATTTTATTCTTTCGTGACATTTCTTCATTGCGCGTTTACAAAAGAAAAAGAGTTGGATATACCAGTCCTAAAACTTTCTTCTATTTCATACGTACATTTAATATTTCAAAAAGTAGTTACACATGTTAATACCTTAATATTATTAATTCAATACTACACTATCTTTGATTTTCATTTTAAATTTCTGCTTCAGACAATTAATCGGATTATAAACAACATAATGTGGATCAGGATATTTTTTAAAGTCAATATTTTTCCCTTTTTCTGTTATCATCAGCTTTTTGCAAATAGCCGGCTTAGGAGGACGCAAGTGTCCATCTTTTCACGAGACGGTGCACAATAGAAAGGCGAAGAATCGAGAAAATTATACAGCACGCGCTCTAGTAAAATAATGAAAATGGCGCAGAAATTGCGATTATAGCGCCCTTTTCCGGTGGATCTTTTTCAATTTCAGAGAGGGTCTACTGACCATAGCCAAACAATTACACAAAAAAATTGCTCAATTCTATGCATATCTTCATAAATTTTTCGGCAGAAAAATATTAAAAATGGCACAAAACTCGATATTGCAGCGTTTCCTTTCGGTGGATTTTTTTTTAAATGAAGTGTGAACCTAATAGCCATAGCTAATCACTTATACAAAAAATTTGATTCAATTCCATGCATAACTTCATACACTTTTAGGTGATACAATATTGAAAATGGCGCAAAAATCACGATTAGAGTGCTCCATTCCGGCGGATTTTTTTCAAATTCAGAGAGGACCTACAAGCTATAACCAAATATGTGCACATAAAATTGATTCAATTCATTGCATAACTTCATACACTTTTCGCTGATAAAATATTAAAAATGGCAAAAAAATCTTTATTGTAGCATCCTCTTCAGGTTTTTTTTTTAATTCAGGGAGGACGATTAGGCATAGGCAAAGACATACACAAAAATTTTGGTTCAATTATATGCATAATAGAACAATTTCAAAAACTTTTAGATGGTACAATATCGAAAATGGCACAAAAATCGTAGTTACAGTGCCCTCTTCTGGCGGATTTTTTTTTTCAAATTCAGAGAGGATCGACTAGCCATAGTCAAACACTTACACAAAAAAGTTCTTCAATTCAATGCATAACTCATACATTTTTAAGAGGTACAACATTAAATATGGCACAAAAATCGCTATTGTAGCACCCCCTTCCGGCAGCTTTTTTTAAAATTCAGGCAGGACCAACTAACTATAGCTAAACACTTACACAAAAAATTGGTTCAATTCTATGCATATCTTCATACACATTTTGATGGCAGAATGGCTATATACGGACGCACACAGAGTCACATCAGACACATGGACAGACAGACATTTTGTAAAAACATGTTTTGTTTTATCTCTGACCTCTAAAACATGTAAATTCGTCAAAAACAAGAAGTCAAAAAGAATTTCGATTACAATGCTTTCTTCTGTTGAAGATAAAAGAAAGTAAAATTTATTATGATATTTTTTCATTATTATATTTACAAGTTAGTGCTGCCTTCTGTACACTTTTATTGCACTAATCTTAGACATCGACATATATGGGTATGCCATCGTAATTGTGATATTTTAGAGTACATATTTTAAAAGAGCTGACGTTTTATATGTTGACTTGCGATGTAAAAGCATTAAAATATTTTTGTATAACAAAACAAAAATGGCAATATAAATTACTAAATATTATTATATAGGGGGAACTGGGGTACATTGATACATGGGGCACATTGATACACCCCCTCTACCGCTCACAGGGTCATTACAGGAAGTTTCACAACAGCTCCAAAAGATGATGCTAGTGTATTCAACTACATACAGAAAATCTTGGAATGATTCAGTAGTTTGATGAAATGGGACGGGTGATTTATTGTTTTTGTTGTTCAAAAGTAAATATGAGTTGTACAATTGAAATGCTATTATACAACTGTTCCAGTATTTTCAACCAAAATGAATACTCTCCCTGGTAAGTACAGCTACTCTTTATCAGTTCTTCATTATTTATTGTTAGATATATTGTGAAGTGTTGGATTTGAGACTCATTTTATTCAAAATCGTTGTATGGGGCACATTGATACAGTCTATGATGGGGCACATTGATACAGCCTAAATCCTTTAATAGTTCATATTTTCATTATCTTTTATTATTTTTTTTTACCATACACTCCTTAATCCAACCTTTTTTTTCGCGAAAAATTTCTAATATTAGTTTTTATTGAAGTGAAATAGCTCTAATTTCTTTATATTAGAACATTTTATAGTATTTTTGAAAACAGAAGACGTAGGAACTTACCCAGCATCTAGTGCTAGTAGAACTAATAAAAGAAAAGGACGCCATTCTGGCAAATCTCGAATTTATATCGATTCTCCAGAGAAAAAAGTATTTCCGACATGCGAAGTGTTAAGTAAGAGAAACAAACTGCAGAACAGAAAATGATACTTATATTATAAACAGAATTTTAATATAATTATCCTTTATTTTCTGTTTATGAACCTATTTATAAACAGAAAAACTGGTAATTTTTTCATCTTTCATAAGAAAGAAGATAATGCTGGGGTTGAAGTGCTTGATATGACAAAGTTACCACAGCCAACAATCAGACAAGAAACAGCCAGAACATCAGGTCATAATATATTTAATTTTGATTGCTTTAATATTGCTTAAAAATAAATTGTGGGTGATTTGAATTTTTATAAATAAATATAAAATGGTTTTCTAATTCATTTTCTATGAAAAATATGCATTGGTATTATTTTGTCGTCATTTTTCTCAAACGTATCAATCTGCCCCGGGGATGGGGCACATTGATACAAATGACTTTTTTTGATTTTTTTAAAATTACATGCAAAAATACTATATAAAACAATGATTGTACATTTTTATAACATACTACACAAGTTTTGCTGTCACCTCATGGAAAAAAAACTTGAATTTTCTACTTTCTTGACACCAAAAAAAATCTTAGAAAAAAACTGTATCAATGTACCCCAGTTCCCCCTACTGCATAAAATAAAAAATTATGTTCTGTAAGCAATAAAACTTATTTTTAACTTTTAACAATATCACTTTTATCTTTATTTTTAACACTAACTTATTTTTAAAAGTATAAAAGAAGTTTTGTGCAATAAAGCATAAATCCTAACATAAATTTATAATTATTTTCAAATACATCAATTAATGTTTTTAATTCATCAAAATTTAAATTTATACAAAAACAAATATAATAACTGAAAACAAATATAATATTCTATTTATTTACCTTAGAATAACATGTTCGAAAAAATAATGTCAGCTTTATTCTTCATTCTAAAATTTATTTATTTTTTAAATAAAAAGTAAAAAACAAACCTTTATTCGGATTATACAATGAAACTTTAATTAATAAAACTTAACACTGCAGATAAATATAGATATACTACTAAATTTTAAATATCTACAAAGATTTCTTATAATATTTCTACAGCAGATATTAAGGTATACGAGTAAACAACGCAATTCTAATATTAATCTTAAATAATGATTTGTCAAAAATAAAAAGGGAGTAAAAACAACTATTTGTTTATTCACAAAATTCAGTAATTATTAATTGTTAAAATTTGGAAAAGCATTTTTAAGGAGTAAAGCTAAATTCTATTTAAAAAAGCACGAAATATTTAATGTAAATGTTAACATTATAAGTAGACATTAATAATTCACAGTACATTTAAATTTCTTTGAAAAATAAATGAATTAAAACTTATCAAAGTAAGCTATTAAAATAGTCTAATAAACTGATAAAACTAATAAATTATCGTAGTGTCAAAAATAATGAAACACTCATTAGCTTCATTTTTTATTCACGAAACTGAATAATTATTAATTAAAAAAATTACAAAAAATATGTACATTTAGAAAAGGAAAAAAAGAATATTTATTGAAGCATAAAACAAAGCAAGGTATTAAAAGTTTTCATTTATGATTCAATTAAAAATTCTTGAATGTACAATATGCATTCAAAATACAATTATATTTTTAATTGATTTATAAAATTTATAGATACTCACATAAAATTTTTAATTTAGATAAAGAAACCTTAATTTTTTTTTTTTTTTTGCTACTAAAACTTCATGTTAATGAGTCTTACATTTTATTTCTATTTTGTCAGGCATTTATATAAGACTTTCTGCCACTATACTATTTTTATGTTGCTACGACATTCCTCTAACTTAAGTATAATATCCGAAAAACACACATATAGCTAGTAAAACGTCTTTAAATAGTTCTTCGTACGTAAATGAAAATTAATAAGTCTTTTAATTAAATCTTTTTTTTAATTGCTATTGCTGTAAAATTTTACATTGAATATCTTTTAAATCGTCTAGTGTTTTATTTGAATTGGTTTTATAGCTTTTTTCATTATATCTGTTGTAAAAATTCTCTATTAAGCATCTTTTTCGGACTTTAATAAAATTTGTATTAATTTAAATTGTTATCAAAATACACTGCTCAAAACAATTAAAGGATATTTGAAGTTTTATATAAAACAAAGATATAAACGAATTTTTTTTGCCGAAAATAGAAGAAGAGAATCACAAATGCAAATTTTTCTGGTTTTCAAACTGTGGAATATGCAAATTTTGAGTTCGACGTCAAAAACGTCGCTTCAGCAGCAGCGAATGAAATTTGACTTTCAACTGGATAAAAGAGAATGAAGACAAGGATGATCGGCATTCAGTGATTGCTTTGTTTCAATGGGTACGATGTCTCAGCGAAGTCATTTGATAGATTCAGAAGCTTGGAGAATTGTTGGTAGGTTAGAAGGGGGCCAAACTCAAGCCGAAGTAGCGCAAGCCATTGAAGTGTCACAAAGTGTCATTTCCAGGATCTGGAAACGTTTTTTGGAAAGTGGATGTGCAGGCCGAAGACCAGGGCAAGGTCGTAGATGGGCAACAACGCCCAATGAAGATCGGTATTTAGCGTTAACAGCTCGGAGACGCCGAAACATGAACGCTACTCATCTCCAACAACACCTTCGCTCGGCTACAGGTACCACGATTTCAACTCAGACTGTCCGAAACCGGCTCCATGCTGTAGGTCTGTATGCTTGCCGACCGATGATGGTATGTGTTAGATTAACATCAAGGCATCGTCGCGACCGCAGGGAGTGGGCAACCGAGCATGTCAACTGGAGGAGAAATGAATGGAGCAATATTATGTTTTCTGACGAGTTCCGTTTTTCTGTGCATCCGGATAATAGGCGTATTTTCATCTGGAGGGACCGTGGCAGTAGGAATAATCCTGCGTTCGTGCACGAAAGTGTCAGATTTTGCGGTGGAGGAGGGTTGGTGTATGGTGGCATCTCCATTGACGGGCGCACTGACCTCTACATCATTCGAGATGGAGTTCTGACTGGTCGCTGATATAGGGATAAGATCCTCAGACCTATTGTAGTCCCTTACGCTGTAGCAATCGGAGATAACTTCATTTTAATGGACGATAACTGCAGGCCACATCGTGCAAACCTGGTGGAGAATTTTCTTTTCGAGGAAGGAATCGTTCGAATGGAATGGCCAGCGTGTTCCCCAGGTCAAAATTTATGCTTGTACCAGCAACAAAAGTATGCTAGTTATTACTAGGTATTGCTATGTCTGCTAGATTTCCAGCAAAGTAGGCCAATGCACACCATGAATTGCTGGAAATTCTATGCTATTATATGCTAGCTGGCATCACATGCTATATCGCTAGCTTGCACAACAAAAGCATGACAAGCTATATGCAAGCATCTCATGCTTATTTCCAACAGAGTGGGCCAATACACACCATGAATTGCTGGAAATTCTGCTGGAACCAGCAATGTGTAATGCTAGTTCATACTATTTTACTTGTTGGGTTATAGCACTTGGTGCTTGTCTAGCAAACAAATACCAGCATGAATTTCGACCTGGGTCTCCAGACATGAATCCAATCGAGCACGTTTGGGACGCTCTAGGAAGACGAGTTTCTGACCACCATCAACCACTACAAACTCTCCAAGAACTGGAAAGAGCTCTTCTGGAAGAGTGGGGCAGAATACCCCAACTCGTCATTAATAGCCTCATTGAGTCCATGCCTCAAAAGTGTTCAACGTTGCTGGCCGCCCATGGAAATCATACCCCCTACTGAAAATGATTTTCTTTGAAGAAAACACCTTTTCTTATTCTTTTTTTCTCATATGCACAAATTGTGTTTTTTTCCTTTTGTACACAAATGCGCAATAAAATGCTTTTTTTTCTGCCAAATATCTGTAATTTATTCTCATATAACCTACTATGTCTGTCGACCATGTATCAATCAGCTAAAAAGTTTTCCAGATACAAAATCCACCTAAAACTGCAATATTCTTTAATTGTTTTGAGCAGTGTACATTCCTCTAAATGTATTTGAGGACTTGTGTATATACAGGGTGTCTCAAAAGGTCGTTTACAAACTTAACATGCTGGTCTATCATATCATGATGGACAATATTAAATAGGAAACTAAGGGTCCCAAACGTTTCCAAAGAAGATAAGCGCCATTAAAGTTTAGGGTCCAAAAATTCAAATGATTATAAAAAACAGAAAAATTGGTCGATTCGTTTGCGGTTTTCACTAAAACTATTCTTTATGTCAGTATTTTCTTGAAAATAAATTATAAAGATAAATTTCAAAAAATGTAGATAGAGGGCGCTTTAGACTTTGGATTTACGATAAACTAGTTTTTACCATTATTTTTTGCATCTCATTAAATTTTTTTAGAAGCTTAGACATAAACTTAAATTTTGAGCTCAAAATCTAAATCGTTGGAAGTGGTTAAGTAGCTCAAACTGAATTGCGAGGGGAGGTTCAAATTTCAAATGATTATAAAAAACGGAAAAATTGGTCAATTGATTTGCGATTTTCACTAAAATTATTCTTTATGTCAGTATTACCTTGAAAATAATTTATAAAGATAAAATTCAAAAAATGCCGATAGACGGCGCTTTAGATTTTTGAGTAACGAACAACTATTTTTTTCCGTTATTTCTTGCATCTCATAAAAATTTTTCAGAAGCTTAGACATAAACTTAAATTTTGAGATAAAAATCTGAATCGTTAGGAGTGGTTAAGTAGCGCAAACTAAACTGTGTTCAATGGGGGTGGGGAGGTTCAACTTTCAAATGATTATAAAAAACGGAAAAATTGGTCGGTTTTCGCTAAAACTATTCTTCATATCAATATTTTCTTGAAAATAAATTTTACAAATATCTTTCAAAAAATTCCGTCAGAGGGCGCCTTAAACTTTATAGTAACCAACGACTATTTTTAACCGTTATTTTTGTATCATTAAAATGCTTGTAAAAGTTCAAACTTAAATTTTGTGTTCAAAATCTGCATCGTTGTGAGTAATTAAGCGGCCAAAAATTGAACTGCGTTCGAGGGGTGGGGAAAGTAACTTTTCAACACCTGAACACAGTTCAGTTTGCGCTTCTTAACCCCTCTTATCGATTTAGATTTTGAGCACAAAATTTAAGTCTAAACTTTTGCGAGCGTTTAATTAAATTAAAAAAAAGAAAGGTTAAAAATAATTGTTGGTTATTCTAAAGTTTAAGGTGCCCTCTAACGGATTTTTTAAAATTTATCTTTAAAATTTATTTTCAAGGAAATATTGACATAAAGAATAATTTTAGCGAAAACCGACCAATTTTCCGTTTTTTATAATCATTTGAAATTTGAACCTCCCCACCCCCATTGAACACAGTTCAGTTTGCACTACTTTACCACTCCCAACGATTCAGATTTTCCTCTCAAAATTTAAGTTTATGTCTAAGCTTCTAAAAAAATTTATGAGATGCAAAAAATAACGGAAAAAAATAGTTGTACATTACTCCAAAGTCTAAAGCTCCCTCTATCGGCATTTTTTGAATTTTATCTCTATAAATTATTTTCAAGATAAATACTGACATAAAGAATAATTTTGGTGATAATCGCAAATCAATTGACCAATTTTTCCGTTTTTTATAATCATTTGAAATAGAACCTCCTCCCGCAATTCAGTTTGCGCTACTTAACCACTTCCAACGATTTAGATTTTTAGCTCAAAATTTAAGTTTATATCTAAGCTTCTAAAAACGTTTAATGAGATGCAAAAAATAATGGTAAAAACTAGTTTATCGTTACTCCAAAGTCTAAAGCGCCCTCTATCGACATTTTTTGCAATTTAGCTTTATAATTTATTTTCAAGAAAATACTGACATAAAGAATAGTTTTAGTGAATTCCGCAAACGAATCAACCAATTTTTCTGTTTTTTATAATCATTTGAATTTTGGACCCCAAACTTTAATGGCGCATATCTTTTTTGGAAGACGTTTATTCTGTAGATATTTAATATTGTTCATCATGATATGACAGACCAGCATGTTAAGTTTGCAAACGACCTTTTGGGACACCCTGTATATCTATATAATAAATCTTGATAAAATGGTAAAATATATTTTGATTGTCGTCCTATTAATAAAGTGTAAACTATTTCCAGTGTTATTACACAATATAAAATATATACTATTAATTGTGTCTTTTGTTACACAATTAATAGTATATATTTAAAGGCCGAAGGCGGACGGCTACTTGCGATTTTAGACGTTTTGTGAAATATCTAGAAAATTACATAAAGAATTATTCTGAAACTCTAGGTGTATAAACATATCAACACAAGCCATACATTTCCGTGAAGAGTTTTTTCCTGAAACTCGATATTGAACTGTCAACAAATTGGAAAAGAATGAATATCTTTTGGATAACTCTGTCAAAACATACATAGCAAAAACATTCAAACTATAGATTCTAAAAGTCTCTAGTATTACTTCGTGCATAATTAATGTTTAAAATACACCGTTTATAAAAAATTTCGAAATTTTTTAAATACCTAAACAATTTATTTGTATCATTTTTGCTAAACTGGAAAAAATTTCTTATTGTAAAAAAAGTTCTCAGATGTTTATTTTGAATGTATGTCACTTCTTCATTAACGTCACTATCGCTTGCTGTAGTTTCTTCACTATATTTTATAACACTTTGCAATCAGTCATTGTCAGTGGAATATTCAGTCTTATTAATTGATTGAGATGCAATCAGTGCAATAAATTATTTTATATAGAATATATTTTTTGTAATATAGACATTACTTTAGATATTAATGATTTTAAAGTTAAGTTTCAGCAAAAAACTACGTTAAATAGAAACTTCGTCAAAGGAAACTTCTACTGTACATTTATATTCATTATGCAAAAAAGTTTACCATGTTAAAAAATAAATATATACACTTTTTAATGGAGTAGAAGGGTGTACAATAGTAGCTTCTCGAAATAATCTTCATGTTTTTTAATAGAAAAATAGATCTAATCTTAATTTTGCTTTATTTCATAACAGGTTTTCTATACGAAAATATTGGCACAAAAGATTTTCCTTGTCTGTATATTCCTTGAGAAGTACAGGGCTACCAAAGATGACTATTTTTTTTTATTCTAACCGGCTCCACTTTTTCAAAAGGTAAGTCCTTAATGGGTACTTTGACAAATTTTGTATGAAATACAAACTTCAAAATTAGTATTAGAAAAACACTGGTGCTAACAGAATTATAAAATATTCGCCCGTGTAAGCTCCGCCCGTACAAATTCTGAAGAAACAGAAATGAAATAAATGCAAGCTATAATGTCGCCTATAGATCATAAATTAAAGGGAATAGCAGGTGTAAATTTTGCAAGTGGTGAAAAAAGTCCAGACCAGGATTTAAACCGGGGATGTATTGGCTGAAGCCGCCAATGCTTTTCCAACTGAGGCATAACGGACGATTACTAGAGGACCAATTTATTCAACTAACCTTATTGATCACATAATCTGCTCTGATACTTTCGATCAGCTCAACAGAATAAATCGAAAGTCAATATATGGAACTAGAAAAACGCTGCATATGAAATTATATTAGATTAATTTATAAAAAAAAATGTTTTATAAATTAATGTAATATAAAGGGAATAAATTAAAGAGGCATATATTGACTGTATTAAAATAAAAACATAATAATAATACGTTCAGCCGCAATTCTATATTTTAATAAATATCATACGACAGGAGTATCTTTCATATATTCATAAAATAGAGAAATTCATCTGGAAACAATTAAAATCTTTACAAACATTTCAAGATATCTTAATCTTCAATCCATCATAAATTTCTTGTTATTTCTCTAATTTAGAAGCAAAATGTCATTTCAATCATATATTATTTTCTTCACATGAAATAAAGATAGAATTCGCTGTTCATAATGTAATGTTGCTATAAAGTGAGTATAAAAATTCTTTAAGGACAATCGACAATTTTTGCGAAAAATGTTTTGACTGACTGCTAAAATAAATATGTATATAAATATATGTACAATGCTTGTTAAGTAGAAAAAAAATAAAAAGCAAAAATGTTATTTTAGTATTCTGTAAAGCTATTACTCAATTTTTGTAGATAAGAAACATGTACTAAAAATTAGTAAGAAATATATATATCATAGGAGTATTTAAAAAATGTTATCATCTATTGATTTTGTTGTTTCAATCCATACGTATTATATATATATATATATATATATATATATATATATATATATATATATATATTTGTAGTGTTGAAGTGACAAACAAAATAAATTTTTAAAATACATGATTCATTATTTTTAATAATAAGTTAACATTAACCGAATTTTATCAGAATTTTTTTCTGTGTACTAAAACGTTTGTTTTGTGCATTGGAATATGGGAGATTGAAGAATATAAACTTATCAAAATAAAACATTCTCTAACATCATTAACGACTTTTCTAACCTTCTTATCAAAATTTTATCCCCCTAATAATATTTCGAATACTTACTAAACATAATTAAGTAATTAAACTTCTGAAAAATTTTAGCCTTCATATTTCGCAATAAGCAGTTTTAAAAGTAAATCGATTATTCTTATAATAAACTAAATAAAAGTAAGTAATTTATTGACGTTCTCCAATGATTTTATTGAGTTATTTGTTACTATGCGTCTACCATTATATCCTTTTGAGTTTATAAGCTACTCGAAATAAAATTTAAAATTTCCTCGGGTAATATCAAGTATTCCAAAAATAGATGTTTATTACACGACGTTTTATCACTAAATTGAAAGTTTCCCAGAAATCAGTTTCTGTATTATAATTAATACCTGCAAATATTTGAAAATATATTCAAAACCAGTAAATATTTATGTTTTGAATGCTGAGTAAATGTTTAAAACCAAATAATGTTAATGTATTTCAGTTACAAGTATATCAATTTTATAATAGACTTTATGAGAACAAATTATGTTTCATTTTATTTAAATAATATTTGGTTATGAACACTTAAACGTTCATAAAGTAGTAATTACATTTTTCACATTCACGTCCATGTTATTTTAAATACTGTTTAAACTGTTGATTGTCACACACAAAATGAAAAATGAAATTTAAACTAGAACCAGCAGACTAATCTAAATATATCGATTATTCAGTTAAATTACAAATGAGTTCAGAAGTATTTATTGATTACCAGCATTTTACTATTTAATATTTACCTCCATATAAAAATGAGAAACGAAGTAATAGATTGGTCGAAAATGTGCTGAACAGTTCTGAATAGTAGAACATCATCAAAGGGTTGCTAGCAACTTTACACCCAGTCTTATTAAAAGAAGAACTATAGTAAATACTACTTAAGGGTGAGGAAAAAATATTGATATTATATGAAATAATTAATAAGGAGAACAAATAAGTAAAATTAAGTAAAATTAAGAATTAAACTTAAGATAAAATTTTATGATATATTTAAGAATAAGATCTAAGTAGTCATGTGACGAAGATTTTTTATTAAAAATTTTCTAATTATTTCTTAAAATTTTACGATTTTAATTTTTTTAATGTAAAGAGAATTTTTTTAGATTTATCGTGCCTTTTTTTAATAAACTGCAAAACTGTTTACAGAAAAGGAATTTTGTACCAAATTCGACTGTATTTTTCAATTGTTCTACAATATTGCATAAATTTACTATATTTAATTTCAAGGAAATAAATAATCAAGTAATTCTTATTTAGCCAAATTAATATCTAAATATTTTAAACTGTAAACGATAACTGGAAATATTCCCTTCTATATCCTAAATTTTTCATGTATGCATTATTTACATTTTTAACATCGCATCAAACAAACAACATTACACTTCCATTTTTATACATTTTGTATTTAAACTCTTTAATTATATATTACAATTATGTCAATATTAAAAAGCAAAAACATACAGATTAGTAACGAAGATGTAATATTGAAGGTGACGGCATATGTGCAATAAATCGTTATATTACTTTTTTAGTTCCGTGCACATTTTGAAATGTACACCATCGTTCAACAAATGTTGTATTCGTTCAAAAGCATGACACTCGAATTACTTATTTTTTAGTATTTAAAATATTTCTGTAAAATGATTTTTTTAATATATTTCAATTGCGAATTACTCGCGTTTTTTTTCTATCCGGCAACATGAAAAAAATTATTAAATATAGAAAAAAAATAGAATTTTTTGTCAAAAATGGTTTTTTTTATGTAGCTTGGATGCCCGGTTTTAATCTTTTAGCATACACAGTTGTTAACGTTACGAAATCAAATAAAACTTAGAAATTTAATTTAAAGGGGTCCGAGATACAAAAATCTTTATATTTTCAAAAAATATTTAATTGTATTAAACATTTTCTGTTTTTTTAATGCTTAAAAGTGCATTTAAATAATATTTCTATCTTACTTAGAAGAGAAAATATTAATTTTTTGATTTTGGTTTGTTTTGGAAATCTAGCTTTCAAGCAATGTTTTTTATTGAGGAGATTTCTTATGATTAAAAAATAAATAAAAATAAAAATAAATAAAAATAACTAAAGGAAGACCTAGCTACAATTTTAGTATGAGGTACGTATGACATTTCATACTTTAAAATAAATCTAGGCCTGAGCAAAGTTCATACAATTTAATACCAGAAAAAAAAATCGAAGAAAATTTTAGAAAAAGAATAAAAAAAGAAAACAAGTTTTCTATTTTTTTCTTATTTTTAAAATTTTACAATGCACTTAAATAAGAAGCAGTGAAATTTTGAGTTAGGAAAACTAAAAGTATAAATGCTTGCATATGAGCACGATGCCTTAATTATATGTGGGCATCAAATAAAACAATTAAAAAATACATATATATAGGGAGTGCAGAATGTCTCATGTGTCAAAGTAACGCTATTGTTTAGTAAAAAATTGCTTAGCTATTATTTTGATAGCTGTATTCATATAAAACATTTATTAAATAATACTTATTTAAAAAGAAATGCTATGAAATGAAACACAAAGAAATACTGTGATAAATATTTCTAAAAGGAACATGCGACGCATTATTAAATAGCTCTATAAATATATTATTAAAGACTCAAAAAATATGAAGAGAGTGGTGATAAATATTATTTTATATGCTTAATGCTAATAATTCATTTATAATGAACTGATTTTACCTTTCAAAACATAAATTAAAATACTCCAGCATCACATACAAGAAGAAATGTTACTCATTTTAGCTTAAGAATGTATTTCATTTTTCAAAACACTCGTTTGTGGATTAGTTACATTGTTCATTCGATACTTTTCTGCTAAAAAATAATTTATGAAGTTGTTTGGCGTCCACAAACAAGATACCGAGATGAATATTTTAGCATAAAATAAAATAATTTGAGTTTTCCAAAAACGTATTTTTATTAATTTTCATTTAAAAATAAACTTTTAGAATTTTTTTACGCGGCACGCAGCTCAAAAGCAAAACAAAGAAACGCAGTACAAATAGTCAAAACATTTTAAACTTTCCCACATTTTCCAATGAACTCGTTCAGATGACGTGGAAAAGGGTTTAATCAGGTGCGAACGGTATTTGGCAGCTACTAAACGATCTGAGGAGAGATTTTTGAATTTGCTTCTGCCTGTTATGGAAGAGAACGCTGATCTAAACGAATTTCTAGAGGGAAAAATTCAGTGAATTGACGACTGAGACCGAAACTGCATGGTTTTTGAGTTTTTCGCGAAATGTCGTTATTATTACTTATTAAAAGTGGATCAATGATGATAAAACGTCCAGTAGACATCATGGCGATAGACTTCCGCGCGATATAAAACAATCGAGATTCTTCCACTATGTAAAGCAAAATAGGCGCTACCCACTAACTCACCTGATAGTAAAACACAATGCAACGCAAATTTTGGCTTAGATCAGATTTGCTTTTTCTAGCACGCTGAGCCTTGCATTGATGAAAAATCTCGATAGTAGATTCGAAACGGATGTTTGCTACCATTCCATGCATTATTTGTGCATTTCTAACCGTTGGTTTTCTTTTCTTATACAAATTAGCACAAACGCTCTATTTCCTATTTTAATGCAAGTAGAATTATTTCGAAGCACACAATTTAGCCGACACGGGTTGGTATGAGATTGTGAAGTAAGTGTCTACTCATGTACCTGTGTTGACGAAGCATCATCATCAATTATTCCTAAATTATTCCAGAAGATCTTGCACGGATGATGAATTATTAAATAATATTTACCTGGTCAGGTATCGCTATTTATTCTTAAAAACGTCGATGACCGTGTCGGAATAGGCCACTTCGCAGGCAAAATGCTGCTCCTTTTATAGGAAAGTTGTACACACGTTGATGATGGCGATAGTATGCTTTTACGAACGTTCTCGTGGGCCTTTTTTTGACATGTGTAAGAATAGACCATGGAGACCATGAATAATAACTAAACATCATTGCGAAACAGTTAAACCACAATATGCTATCAGTCTTCCCCTTAGAAATAATGACTTCAAGCAAAACAATATTGATTTCATAGGTCTCAATTTCTCCTGGAGTGTGTACCAAAAACATAACATTTAATTCCTGTTTAGCTTTTAACAGCCTAAATCAACAGATCTTAAACCGACTGAGCAGATTTGGAATACCAAAGACAGTAGCACAGACTTAAACAACAGCTATGATGTAATATCCAGGACCTGAGCTAACGATGTCAGAAAATCTTGCCCAAATTGTCTCTAGCTATGTACCAAGGAGTTTATCATCCATGGCAAGGTAAGTTGGAGCTATTTTTCAACCTAAAGATAAAACAATGTGTATTAGGTAAAGTGTTAACCTATTGGATCTACGATGCAATTTTTGGCAGTTTCATTTCAAATAAAAGATTCTAAGAGAAAAAAAAATGTTAAAATAAAAATAATTCGTTTATTTGTGTATTTTTCGACCGACAATTTTTGAAACCAATTGCATTTGTAATAAAATGACGGCCCAGGGGCTATCAAGTTTAATGTTTTACTTCTAAACAAAACAAATTATTTTTTTTCTTTTTAAAAAAATGGAAAACTTTTTCAGAAAAATGCATTAGCAGAGGACTAACGAAATATAAATTGTTCTATTTTTTTAAAAATCAAGGCGATCGTTTTATATTTTTGTATGTGTTTGGATAGGTGTGCTATTTAAGAGGAATGTTTGGGGATACTGTTGTGGAAAAAAAATCGTGTCTGGAGTGTTTCCATCTCGTACCTCTCGATCTTATTTGTGCGAGAAAAGTACCATAAAGTGTTAAAATGTTTAAATATTATAAAAAATGTTTTAAAGGAAATTCGTGGAATGTCAATCATTTTAAGTGTGGTGTGAAAATATCTACAAAGCTCGATAAAAAATAGTCTAGATTAAAACTGAGTTTAGTGTTGTTTCATTTAAAATTCCGAAACCGTCAGTATAACGGCGAAAGACAAATTTTAAAAGTTATGTGAAAAGCTAAAGTTCCCCTATTCTTAAAGTTATTCATACATGAAACTATTTCACCCATAGCTAATTAACAAATAAAACTATAATTATTTTAATCTTTATTTATTTTTTGTGTGTTTCAATAGAACGATAAAACTGATGTACATTCATTGGTATTATTTCTCTTTAAAATGTCTTAGAATTGAATGTGCTTATATATGTACATTACAATATTTTTATACTGATATACATGAAAGATTTCAAACTTTTGTATTTAAAAATATCGTCTTTTATAATAAAATGATGTTTGGATTTAATATTTATTCTTTAAATTCAGCTATTTCAAAATATCTGACTGTTATTCTTAAAAAAAGATTTTTTTAATCAACATAGAAATACACATAAAGAAAGAAATCGAGGAAAACAATGATTGTTTCAGAAAAACTTCTTTTATAATAAAATATAGTATTTCATGTTTCAGATATTGCAATGATTTGATATATTATTTTCTGAAGATAACTTTTATTTTTTAGCTATCCGATCATGGCGTTTTTTATATCATCTTTTAATAATTAAATTTGTATTTAGCAGTGATTGTGTTATTTTCACGCGAATTAGATTTCCAGATTAATGTGCTATAAAAATATTTAAGCATTAAAAAAGAAATTAACATTTTTTTTTTTTTTTTTTTTTTTTTTTTTTTTTTTTTTTTTTTTTTACAATTAGAAAAATTAATCATATTTATCCTATTTTAAAATGATTAAAATTAAAATATATTTGCGCATTGTTATTGCGAGAATCTTAGAAACGGGAACTAGCATTATCTATCATCTGCATATTCTTCATAATTCGATAAAAATTTTAAGTATTAAGTTGAATATTTATTTAATATCATAAATCTAAAAAAATGCTCCACCAATAAATAAATAAATAAATATAGATAGATAGACAGAGCCCATCATCATTTTTTAAAGGCAATTTTTTCTTCATCATTTAATATCAGTATGGCTCTTAAATTGATACTGTTTTTTTTTTTTTTTTTTTTTTTTTTTTTTTTTTCAATCTATTTAAATTATAGTTTATTTTTATCTGATGCGTTTTCCAATATTTTAATTCTGGATTATATTAAACAGTATTTTATGGGGTTATTATGTTTTTTTGGGTGTGGTAGTCGTGAACTCGTATTGTTTAGCTTTTTTATGGATAATATGAATATGAAACCATACATTTTATTTGAGTAATCAAGGTAATTAGGGACTGATGAATCTTTCTTTCTTCTATAAAGTTCCTTTAATCCTTTTATTCTTTTTTTACTATATTTTTAAAATTTATGTTGCAAATATTAAAGGGATCAGTTTTACAGTTGATGAAAAAAAAATTTTATTATGTTTTCACAGTTTCTGTTGGTAATTTCTAAAGGTTTTAATGGTTACACATACATTTAAAAATAATAATACAACCGGCACAGCTTTACGGTAAATGATATAGTATGCTTTTATATTTTCTTAGTAGATAAACTAGTAGATAAAATTTTCTTCTTTTTAATTTAAAAGCTTTCAGACAAAAGAAAACTAACATAAGCAGCATCGGTATTAGTCGATAGAGATACTGATCGGAGTAATTCCGTTTCAGGGTTATATTACATTCATTCAACAATATTCATAAAACATTTACACACGTTTCGCAAGAAACATCTACAATAATGTGAATTTTTACAGCAATTGTAGAAATCCCAGACAAAAGCTATTTGCCTAGAAATTGTGAAACAAAACTTCACTGCCACTCTTTACTGCGATGCGTAAATTCTAGGTTCCACGCAAAGCACCATCGTTCCATGCATTACACGAAAAACACGAAAAACAAAAGATAGTACAACTTATATCATAATTTATGTTGATGACTTATTAATTTCAGAGGAACGTAAGAAAATAAACATAATAGTAAAGCAACTTTGGAAAAAATATGAAGTCAAAAATTTAGGAACTTTAGGACCTGACTGAAATTATTATTTGGGTATAAATATAAAAAAAATAAGGAAGGAAGCTTTGACCCTGATCAAAGAAGTGAAATAAAAGATCTAGTCAATTTAAAGAATACAAAACCCTGTGGTACTCTGATGAAACCAGGTCATCTTATCATAAATGACTAATAATGCGAATTATTATTATTACTATAGGATGACATATGAATAATTTAACACGCTCTCAATCATAAGATTAAAGAAATTAACATATTAATAGCAATAAAAGCGCGATTCATGCTAGGAATTAAATATTATATCTCTTTGAGATGATAAATAATTATAGCTTATTTATTAATAATTGAATTTTTTAAGTACATGAGTTGACAATATATGAATTGGCATCCCAATGTAACTATTATGAGTAAATTATTATTCACCTGTTTAATCATAAAGTAATTAAAATTGATATTTTGCTTTAGTATCAAATTTGTAGACTAGATTATTTTGTTATTTATATTGTGGCGCAGAGAGTTTTCTTAACAAGAATCGATGAATCATTTCTTGGAATAACAGATGTTATTTATTCCCTACTATCATAGCTAATAAAAATTTCGAGTCTTATAATTTTATTTTATATATTCAGTTTATATATTTTATTATTTTCATACACGTGGAGTTTTTTATATTTCATTTTTTATTTCTAGGACTTTCGTTGCAACTGAGAAATTTAAATCTATGTTTTAATACAATCACATTCTTAAATTTTCATTTGCGATTTTAATTTGTTGTGGCAGTAAACCAGTTAACTTTTCATGCCTACAATAAAACTTGTTAGATATTATATAAACAAGTTCTTCTTTCCCTTGAGCAATATTTTTAGGATTTCATGTTAAATATACAATATTTTTTTTATAATAGCACAAATTCATTTGATTGTAGTATAGTGTGTTTTATTTAATTAAGTTTTATCATTCTAATTTTACAGCTATTTAATTAATAGCTGTTTTTGGAGGTAGTTACAGGGTACCCAGCAAACAAGACCCCGATTTGAAAATTAAATTTTCTCAAAAAGATCGATAGACTTATGCAGTAAACGGTTTCTTTATTAGGAAAGCTGTAAAAATCTTATACAGAAATTTCGAACGGTGAATATTTTGAAAAGATTGTGTTCTGTTTGCAAAGAATGCTTGATTTGAATATTTTCTTCTTTAAATTGCTTGCAGAGAATGAATTTTCCGATTTACAGTGCCATGTTTTAATTTCTGAAATTTCAAAATTCCAAAAACTTAATTTGAAAAATGTTTAAAATATAATACTGTAAGTCGGAAAACCCGTTCTCTGCAAGCAATCTAAAACAAGAAAAATGACAAGACAAGTAATCTTTGCAATCAGAACACAATCTTTTCAAAATATTCACCGGTTGAAACTGCTGTATAAGATTTTTACAGCTTACCTAATAAACAAATCGTTTGCCGCATAATTCTATCGATCTTTGTTTTTGAGAAATTTAATTTTCAAATCGGGGTCTTATTTGCTGGCAACTTATATATATATTATATATCATGTTTATAAAATTTACCTACGTTGTTGATTTCAAGTCGTAATGGCTATGCGTTCAAGCTATGTAATGCTATGTGTATAAGTAAATCTGAGGAAAGATATGGTAGGTAGTCGAATGTTTTACTTTATCGTGATAGGGCTTTATTTATTTAAGGGGGGAGATCAAGTTGAACAGCCGGAAAATGACAATAATTTGACAATTACGAAAAACACTGTAGTTTCAAAACCAATTAATAAAATGCAACTACTTTTTTCCTATACTTACATAAATATTTATGGTTTTAAAATAAACATTCAAATATATATATTTAGCAATATTAATTAGTTAAATTTTAATGACAAAATTGACGATTTCAAAATATGAATTTTTAAATATGCATCTTGCGCGCATGATTTAAAAAATTCTATTGCAGATATGCATTTAATATTGCATTGACATTTACTTTTATTACTATATTTTACACTAAACCTAAATTTAAATGTATATTCCAAATCTTTTGCATAATTAATGGCATTAATAATCATATTTATTAAATTTAGCAAAAAAATTACACTTATATATACAGTAAGAAATTTTCTATGACAAAAATCAGATTAAATTGAGGTTCAGCTTAAATGTACGCATGGCAATTAGTAAAATGCAAAATTTCATGGTTCCATGATAAATAGTTTTTAAGGGAGACCCGTACCCCATTTTCGGCCAAAAATCATCAAAAGTTCAAAATTTTTTTTATCTCAGAAAACGATAAAATACATATTTCCGAATATCCATGCAAAATTTCAGAACTCGGGGACACTTGGAACAGGTAGAAAATGAGCTTTTTTAATTGTACTCACTATAGAGTTTAAAGGACTAGCGGCCATTTCAAACGTGTTTTCCTGAAAATGACTTTTTTCATATTTTGCCTAAGTTCAAAGTACTAAGGCTCAGTGGTAAAATGATTTAGAAACAAAGTGTTTATGTTTTTAGAATCTTAAAAAAATTCGCAAGAAAAGTAAGGAGAGATATTTTTTTAACTATTTCTGAAAATTTTACATAAATTGGTAAACATGAAAATTATAACGAATAGAAGGAAATTTACCATGCGTTTTTTTTTTTTTTTTTTTTTTTTTTTTTTTTTTTTTTTTTTTTTTTTTTAGCCGAGTAAAATAGAAAATTAAAAATATCTCTCTTTAGTTCTTTTCTATATACTATAACATTATTTAAGATATTTTAGTAATACCAAAATATTGAAAATTGAATGAGGAGTAGTAATTTTAAAAAATGTATTTTTCGACAAAAAAATATCATAAAAATCCCCATAAAAAATATATTTTTTAATAAAAAGTGAATTTTTTTATTAATTATTCCTTACAAAAAGATTCTTAAGTAGTACACCAAAATTCATTACTTTAAAATCAATAATAAAAATTTTGGGTTTTTTCTTACGGGTCTCCCTTAAATGGGAGTTCGCGCCATGCCAAAAAACACAGTTTTGAGAAAAACGGCTTTAAATTTAATTTTATAAATTAACTGCAAATTTTACAACAATAAGGATTGTTTATCATGCTAAAATTCACCAGGGGCATAAACACATCCTTCTTTAAGTTGCAGAGCAACTGTCGCAGCTTTTTTAGTCTTTTTTTTGGCTCTAATGGCTTCAAGTGTACATGCTAGTGATCGCTTTTCTGAGCGACCGGAAAGTGACAATAATTTGACCACTACTAAAGACTTTGCAGTTTCAAAACCAATTAATGTAATACAGCAATTTTTTTCTTTACCTTCATAAATATTTATGTTTTAAAAAAACAATGAAACAATATATATTTAGTAATATTAATAAGTTAAATTTTAACGACAAAATTGATGTTTAAAAAATATGAATTTTTAAAAATAATTTTGAAACGCAAGATTTTAAAAATTCTACGGCAGATATGTATTTAATATTGCACTTACATTCACTTATACCGCTATATTTTACACTGAACCAAAATTTAAAGATATATTCAAATTCATTTGCATAATTAATGGCTTTATCATATTCGTTAAATTTAGCAAAAAAAAAAAAAAAAAAAAAATACATTTATTTTTTTCAATAAAAAAAGTGTATGACAAAAATCAGGCTACATTGAGGTTCAGCTTATAGATACACGTGAAAATTAGTAAAATGCAAAATTTCCTGGCTCAGCGATAATTAGTTTATAAATGAGAGTGCGCTCAATGCCAGAACATAGTTTTGAGATAAACGGCTTCAAAGTTAATTTTATAGATTATCTTCAAATTTTATAATAATGAGGATTGTTTACCATAATAAAATTTACCAGGGACATAAACAGATCCTTATTTAAGTTTCAGAGCCTCAGCCGCAGTTTTTCTGGCCATGTAAACAAATAATCAGCGTGGAACACCTGTTCTAAATTGAAGGAAATCCCCAATTTTTTTGTTGTGTTGTCAGACGTTTTCAGTGATAACTCCCGTACTAATTCGAATTTTAAAAAAAAAAAATTGAAATGGAATGCACACTAATTTTTTCAAAAAATTGATTTTTTTCCATTTTAACCTGATTTCCCCCCTTAAATAGTACTGTCTCACGAGAAAGTGAATTGAAGCAAAATGATTATGCCATTCTTATACAATAATAAACAAATATAATAGACATTATTAAATTTAACATATACTCTAAAAATTAAATATTTTAGACAAATGTGAGATTGGTATAATTTTGAAATACTATCAATACGTTCACTAAAATTTATATGAAAAATATTAACATTTATGAAACAAACACATCTCTTTTAGTTTACGCAATAGAATAATAGATTTAACTGCCTATTATGGCTCATATGAAATATTTTATGTAACTTCGATATTTATCGACAAAAAATATTAAACAGAATAATTTATTAATATGCAACTCTTGTTTTATTTAAAAAATACATAAAATAAAATTTTTGTATATTTATTATAAGATTTTTATAGGAGATACGGTTCTAATTAATTTTAAACCACAATTCCTATCGTTATAATGACGCATGTTGTTTTTGTCAAAGAAAACCGATGATGTTCGCTAATTAACAGTAGATAATTGGATTTGGAGTAGTACCTAATAGTTCAATTGTTTACCTCCTTCAAGAGCTTTTTTTATAAGAAATAAGTAATTAAAATCTTAGATACGGTTCTTTTGTACGGGCGGTCGATATATCAGGCATCTTAAAATTTTGTTCTTCTTGCTTTTCTTTATAACCCTCAATATTGAAGAACACTTAAAGTAAGCGTTGTTCTTTCAATTTCTTTTAATTATTATTCCCAAATAATTGAAATTAATGTACTCAATATAGATTTATTAATAAATAGGTTGCATTAGAATATATACACACACACACACACACACACACACATATATATATATATATATATACATATATAGAACCATTAGATAATACTACAAATATATACAGTGTGTCCAGCAAATAACACCCTGATTTCGAAATTAAATTTCTCAAAAACAAAGATCGATAGAATTATGCGGTAAACGGTTTGTTTATTAGGTAAACTGTCAAAATCTTACACTGAAGTTTCGAATGGTGAATATTTTGAGAAGATAGCAAAGATTGCAAAGAATACTTGGCTTTACATTTTTCTTGCTTTAGATTGCTTGCAGAAAACGAGTTTTTCAGCGTACAGTGCCATATTTTAACAATTTTTCGAACTAAATTTCTTGGAATTTTGAAATTTCAACAATTTAATCCAAAAATCATTAAAATATGGCACTGTAAGCCAAAAATCTCGTTCATTACAAGCAATCTGAAACAAGAAAAATGTCAAGTCAAGTATTCTTTGCACTGAGAGCACTATCTTCTCAAAATATTCACTGTTCGAAACTTCTGTATAAGATTTTTACAGCTCACCTAATAAACAAACCTTTTACCGCATAATTCTATACATCTTTGTTTTTGAGAAATTTAATTTTTAAATCAGGGTGTTATTTGCTGGACACCCTGTATATATATATATTAATTTATAATTAGATATTACATGATCTTATGAAAAATTCATGTATTCTTTAATTTATAATTAGATATTACATGATCTTATAATTAATTCTTTGCGTAAAAATGTATAAAAAAAATTATAAAACATAAAAAAAATAATAAAAAATTAAAAATGTTAAAAAGTAATAAAAAAAATATATATATAGGTTGGTTGGGTGGGTAGTTGTTAGAGTACGGAGGAGGGTGGTGTTGTCTGGATAAAAACGCAAAGGTTAATTATTTAAATTAAAAAATGTATATATATATATATATATATTTATGTATGTGTGTATGTATGTATATATATATTTATGTGTGTGTATGTATATATATATATACTGTTTAATTGACACCAACATATGGATATTTTTCTAGTTATATCTATAGTTAAATAGCTATATTTTAATTATCAAATTGATTGTAATGTTATTGATATAATTTTTGGTATTATTATTAATAATATCATTATTATTATTATTATTATTATTATTTAATTTTACTTATTTTTATTTTATTTTATTTTATTTTATTTTTTTATTTTTTATTTTTTAAATTTTAATTTAATTTTATTTTATTTTATTCTTTAATTTTTATTATCCTATATTAAGATAATGAGTTTTTACCATGTAAAGTCACAATAAATGTTACTGATTAAAGTAACAAAATGGTATTTTAAGTTATATGTTAATATGAATGTTACCTCTTAATTCTAATTTTAATTATTTTATTAATTTAATTTTATGTTAATATCCATTATTAATTATTTTCTCCGGTTCAATTATATTTCCATTCATCTTTATCTTTTTTGTTTGTTATGGATAACTATTATTTTTACTTACTTTCAACTCCTTTTTGTAAAAAATCTTTGTTCCTTGTTTAATAATTTGGTTTTTGTGTACTGGTAGCCCCAAATACGTATTATTTTGCTATTCCATGGCTAATACGTGGATGAAACCACACACTTCATTTGTAGTTCCAGAGCATTTGGGGCCTGATGATTCTGCTTTTGGGCTACAAATTCCATTTGCATTCATTTTATTTATTTATTTTTTCAGATTTACTCGTTACACTATTTTTTTTTATTATTATTATAATTCAATTCAATTCTAATTCTTCGTTTTGTTTATTGTTTTATTGATAAAATCCATTGTTGAATCTTGTCTACTTTTAATGATATTATATATATATATATATAAATATATATATATATATATATATATATATATATATATATATATATATAGAGAGAGAGAGAGAGAGAGAGAGAGAGAGAGATAGATAGATAGATAGATAGATAGATACATGATGAGTCAAAATTAGCAAAACAATATACTAACTATTTAAATATTGCTCTTAAACACATACTTCCAGTTACAAAGTTTCATAAAAAAGTGCAAAATTCGATAAGATATCATACTACGAGTGTTCTTGTGTGTTCCTTGTAAATCGGAATATCAGATCTTTTGGACAACACTAATGTCTTATATTTCATTTCGGCATCATCTGTCGCAGATCATTTGGCCATTAGATATGGCGAAGAAAATTAATTTATAATACTTGTGTCCAAAGTATATGGAGTATCCATTTAAGCGGGATATTATTGGTCAGTGAGAATCTCCCCTCGAATGCAAAATGCTAGAGGTTGATTCAGAAGGGTAGAGTTTGATGTAAAGACTACAGTTGGATGAAAGAATTTAGATACTTTAAGAATAAAAAGTGCCTAGATCAGTAACTGAACATCAGAAGTATGGTCTACCGTGACAAATCTCTACAAATTTATCATTTATGAGCGATTTGGACTGACGCAATTCAATACCCGTAAGGCATGGTGACGTGGCTGCGACGTCGTTGTGAATTCACACTGTGACTTTGTGACCATCGATCGTCGATATGACGTGACGTGAATGTCGATGTGAAGTCGTTACGGCCGTTTTAGATCTCGTTTGTGACGTCACATTGTGACCACTTTGTGAAGCCACGGTGTGACAAATTTGTGAAAAATGTGTCATCTGTGACTACTTTGACATTAACATCGTGTCGGAACTGTGACAAAAGTGACGTTGTGACAATTGTGTTTTTTAACGTAAATAACATGTTTTGAAGAATTTTTGTAATTTTCTAAAGATTTTAAGAAAGTCACATCTCAGTCGCAATGTGACTTTACTGAGTGTTGGCATTTTGGTCACAGAAATGATGTGACCACAGTGACTCATAGTAACGTCATTGTGACGTCACTGTGACCATGCATGCTATGGGGATATTCTCTCGTTGGAATATCCCCATTGCCTGCAGATTATTAAAAGTTACACATTAAATTCGTTCATACAATGTTATAGATTTATACAATAGTTTTGGATCTGCTATGTTTCATTAGTAATATTAAACAATATTACATTTCACTAGAAGTCTATGAATTATTACATAATGCGCCTGTTCCTGCACACAAAAATTCTTGCGAGCTAATGGAAAATCTATGGAGATGTTATTTTCTGGCATCTTGTTTACGATTCAACATTTTAATTATTTTTTTCCCTTTACATTGCATAGCTGAGGTCCATCTTTACATCGCAGTTTTTTCTTGCAATTTTGTTGCAGATGTTTTTAGAATGATACTTTCATTATTGGAACCGGTTTCGAAAGTGAAAGTAATTTTATAAAAAAATCTACAATCAAAATCGAAAACATACAAAAGACGCTATGTAGATATGAAAGACAGCAATCCAAAGCTAAAAAAATTAACATTGACAGTATGCAAACGGGATGTTATAAAATAGCCTCCCCATAGGTTTTCCATTAGCTCGCCAGCGTCTTCGCCTGCAGGGACGGGAGCTTTAAATAACAAATCGATTATCAAGTGATTAATATAGTGTGAATATTTTTTTGCTTTCCTTTAGAGTGTGTATTAATTTATAGTGCATACTTTAGATGTAATCTATTTTACGGGAATGGATATAAAATTATTTTTATTTCCAGATTCAGATCGTTGTAATGTGTATCTGCACAATGAAACTGGACTAACGTCAAATCATGCACTGCAAGTAATCTCAAAAAATGTAAATCAATAAACACTATTTTCATGCTGAAAGCTCTTGAACAATTATTTTACATAATACAAAGCTTGTAGGTGTGTTATAAGATTTTTTGGACACAATTGATATGCAAGAACTTAGGAATTGTACCCTTAAAAATTCTTTTCAATTATATTCTCGATGCATGCAGCTACCATGGGAGTATAAATACACACTGTCAAAAAGAAAAATATTTCTTAATCGATGATAATGTAATATAAACACAAACGAGTATATATAATAGCATCATCCATGGGCCTTTTGTTACGAAAAGTTTTCTCATTTTTGAAAGCTTCAAAAACCAATATATTTTCAATTTAATAAAAAGTATTTATAAAAAATAAAATTTCGTTTTCTTCCACTGAAAAGTTTTTTCGAAAAGCTTTTTGACTTTTTAGAATATATTAATCAGTTTTCTCAAACAAGAATATGGACTTTTCGGTGCAAGAAATTTTTAGTTAAACATTTTTAGCAGTTAATTTTACGCAAGTGTTTCAACAATTTTTGTCTTTAGTGTATTTAAAAGATTTATACTTCGATGGCTGATGTGGAATATCAAAACCTAATGTCTTAGATGCCTACATGCTCAATTTCAGAGCCGTAGCTGCTATATTAACATTTTTTTGGAACGAGGAGTGAAAGAGGGGGGAGGTTAAAGTCTCGTTTGGAGTTTATAGAGCTAGATTTGTGACAGTGGATAGTACGTGGCTATTTTCGTTTGGAGTAAGGACCATAGTGATGTAGTAATGTCTCATCCACCATCACAAATCTGGCCCTATATACTCCAAACCAGATTTTCTCCCTCACTCCCTTTAAAAAGAACCCTCAATGAAGCATATCTTTAAAACTTCACCCTTAACTTCCAAAAATATATTAAGCTACGGTTCTGAAACCAAGCATATAGGCATGTAGATTAGCCTTTGATATTCCACAACAAACATCGCAGTACAAATATTTTGTATACACTACAGATAATAACTATTGAACTACCAGAGGAAGAACAACAAAATATGATTGATCATAATGTTAATGTTAATGCTATGAGTTTAGACTACTTTTCTGTGAAACATATTTGTCAAACATGAAAATGTTTAGATGTGATTTGATAGAAACTATTGAAATAGAGAACTGGAAAGCCAATATTTTAGGTTGTGAAAAAATATTATTAAACTAATAAAAAAATATTCAGAAATGTTTCTGAAAATCAGTCAAATAAAAAATTAAATAAAGCATTTCTGTTGAAATGCGTCTTTAAATTTTGAAAATGTATTGTTCTCAAATATTTCTAAAGATAAAGCAGATTTTTGCAATAATTCGCACCTAGGTAGAAGTTTATTATTTAGTAATACTTTATTAAAGTCATCGAACAAAAAACTATCGCCATACCACAAAATTAATGTTAATAATAGATGATCGTGAATGACATCTTTATTTGACATTAAACGTGTTTGTTACATCATCAAGTGATTTTCTAATTTGATTTTTATTTATATTTTTATTACTAATTTTGTAATTAATCTGATGTTTCGTTATTAAAAAAATATGTCAATTTTTTAATAAATTAATAATTTGGCTATTTGTACAATTTGGAGAAATTGGTTGACAGGATAATCAAGTAGTACCGTTATTATTGTTCGTACATTTATCTAGATTATATAACATCTCTCCTTTTATATGTTCTAGCTATTTACGCATTATTGACAACATAATGTATTTTCTGACAAGTGAAGCTATATTAGTCTAAATCCATAGGCGTATTTGTATTAAACTATGACAAATTTAGTGTCTTAATTCATAACCTGGCCATTAGAGTTCATCATTTAAATGAAAAGCTTGATTCTCCTGAAAGTTCTAGTTAAATGGGATGTGATTGTTTAGTAATAAAAGCAAACAAACCACACCCAATATTTCTCTTTTCCTGGTTTAGGTTTTCCCCACATATGAGATTACCCTCAACAGAAAGTCATATGTATTTTTTTTTTTAGTCATCTACTTCTGTTTTCCACTTCTGCCTCACTCACTCCATAATTTACTAAATTCTATCTCAGGTTATCGTTTCAAAGTTTTCTTGGTCCTTCTCTACCGTTCCTTCCTTCTGTTTCCCAACTCATTAGCCATCATGGCAATTTGCTGCTTTTCATCCGTTTTTCCCATGAATAAAACATCTCAACATTTTTCCATTTATCTGCTGCATAATATTTGTCTTACATGGACCAGCAACCAAGCTTATAGAAAAAAATCACCAAGTTATGAAACCAAAAGCAAATATAAACGAACAGTCCAACATTTCTAAGATTTATTGATTTTTTTTTCATCAGCATGAATGTAGTTTAACATTTAAATATCTGACATTTGTTGAAAAGGCTATATCATAACATCTTAAGAATGTGTATGTTGTGTACCTATTTAAGGCTTTTTTTAACATTAATGATTAGATTTATCATTGTTGGTAAAATGGAAAAAATAAATCATTCCTTTTTTAAAGTTTCATTATCATGCTAAAATTTTCATAAATACTCCCTTAAAATTCAAACGTTTCATATAGTCAAGTAAAAAGAGGTTAATTATTTTTCCGAAAGAAAAATTAAGTTTAGTTAAATAAAATCTTATATTAAATAGTTATATAACTTTAGAAGAGTATGCTTCCTGTGTTCTTTAAAATATAGCAAATATATATGTAAGTTAGAATATAAAATAAAAGCTATTCTTTGAAAAGTTACGATGCTTTAGACAAATACTAAAAACAGAATTGAAATATTTTATTCTAGATAATGACTTACAAATTGCACGTTATAAAATTTAAATAGCAAAAAGTTCTTTTATTTATACGTTACAACCAGAATAATTTATTTAAACTTTCATTCAACATATCTTAAAAGTTTGTTTTTATAAAATAAAAACATTTCACCTTAAAACTGTTAACATGACATGCGAATGATTTATTACTTTCACAACTTGAAAAAAATCAGCTCTCTCCTGAGAAAGAAATTGCGAATCATGAAAACAGAAGTGAGAAAAAGAATGAATGTCAGCAAAACTATTTTTCTCATGAAGACAAATTGATATATTTTTAACACATAAGGTTAAATGATCGATCTCAACCTCATTTAAGCAGAAAGTATTTCTCTTTTATTCCAAAATTAATTATGATTTTCTGATGACATAGATAAAATAAAAATATTCTGAAATGCTTTTTTAATACTAATTTTAATCACTGCAATTGCATTTTCTTTACTTTTATATGATGCTAAAACTTTCTGAGGGAGGGGATGATTTTCTTTATTTTGTATACGTACAGGTTGGCACTAATTTTCGTTCAAAAAAAGAGTAAAAATTAAATAATGTTACTGAACTCAACTACTAAAATTTATTATTTTTATATGAAAAATATTATTGGTATTTCAGAGAAATTTTTCTTAAAGCTTTCTGATATTTATTTCTCAGAAATATGCAATTATCATATTTTACTATCAAGGCATTATTTAATAAGAGTTCAATGAGATAAAAGAAGTTAAAAGTTAAAACTGCATAGTAAGTCGGGTAACGATTGCTTATGAGTTTCTTTTTTATCTATGTAACCATCGAAAATTTGCCAAAAATTTTATTTTACTATATAATTTAAAAATATATAATATTTTAAGTGGATGCTAATATAGGAAGAAACAAATCCTTATCAAATTGTATAACATGCAGACGTATCAGACGTGTGATATATGAAAGTTGTATGATATATGATAAATGATATATAGATATGAGGAATGTTATTCATATTTATTTCCTGCTTCAAGTAAGAAGTAAGTGTTTTCATTTTCGATAATAAAATCTCTCTGAAACATTCATTAACATGAAATATTTAGATAAATATAGATATATATATATATTTCATTTAATGCATTAAATATATTTTTTCTTTATTGAATAAATGTGTCATATCATTAAAAATAATCAAAATTATAGTATTTTACTTTTACTTTCAAAATCGATTTTGAAATTGAAAGTATGTTTATACAAAATACCAGTATTTAAAAAAAAGTAGTTATGAACAGGGGAATCTCAGTTATCCAATTCACTCCAAAGTTTTCTTGGTCTCCTTCTTCTGTTACTTCGTTCCGGTTGCCGATTCATCAGTGATCTTGGTTATCTGCTGCTTTCCATCTTTTTTTTGCATTTGAACAAACCATTTTTTTTTTTTTTTTACTTTGAAAGAAAGATTTTCTTTTGTAAATTCTCTCCATAAATTTCTTTGTATTCAGAGTAAATATATATTTTTTTAATAATTTATTTTTAAATAATTAATAAAAAATATTTTAAAAAATGTTCAATTGCAAAAGAGATATTACAAAATATGGTATTATAATTAGCATTAGTTCGTCAGTGTCTTCGGAGGCAGGGACAGTAGCAAGTAATAACATTTATACTACCTTAAGTTTTTTAATAAGATTTTTATCTTAAGTTTTTTAATAATAAAAACATATAATGATTTGTGTTTTACGTCTGTGTTGACTAATCATACTGTTTTTTTTAAATTAAGAAACGTGTTCTTAATCGAAAAGTAGAGTTATGTATCAATAATCAGAATATCCAAAAGTAGATTTTCAAAATTTATTCATAACGTCTTTATTTGTTTTCTTTAATTAATTAGTAAAGAAAATTAAGGTTTTAACACATCTTATGATTTCTAAATTAATAACATATTTCACATGAAAATACAAGCATGAATTTTTTTTGTTTAGTTATTATCAAAACCTTTTATTTTACTTTTAATATTGTTTTATTGAATTTTTAGTTTTAAAAAAAAGTATAATTGAGAAATTTTAATTTTTAGTAAAATTTAAGTCTCTACAAACATTTGATAAAACAATTCTTCAAAAAATGTCCTTAGGTGACAGCTTATTAAAACACTTCAAGACGAACTGTATGAAATGTTGAAATTCAGTAAAAACCGTTCCAACATATGTAATATAATCATGTGTGTGTGTGTGTTTTGTAAATATTTGAATTAATAATGTAAATTAAATCTAAATTGAAATAAAATTTCACTCAAGATCATAGATATATCTGATTAAAACTAATTTAATCTTTTTGATACGAAAAAGCTTAAAAATGACTTTTTTAAATGGCAGAAAAATGATTCCTTATGTATTCTCTATTCTTATATATTCTCAAAGTTATTTCTAATGTATTCAATCCTCTGTATATATTTCAAATACTAATTTTCTCATGTTTTAAAAACATTTTTTTAACACAAGAAAATCTCATAGTTAATTTAAAACACAATTATAGATCTTATACTTATATGAATATTGATATTACAAATTCTCATGCAATAACAATACAAAAATAACTACAGTTTTTTATTACACTATTTCTTTTCTTTTCATAGTTGATACGATATTTAAATTACCATCAGAAAAGAGTTAGCGGTTTATCTTTTTCTTCTTACTGTAAAAATATGTACATAATTTTGAAGCATTTCTATATAACTTCAAAAGTATTTACATAAATGTATGTAAAAAAAATTACTTTATTTGATTAATTCTGTTTTAAAGTGACAAAAAAAAGTTGTTCTGATGGCTTTTAGGTGTCAAAAAAGCCGGCATGCATATTTTAAGGTAAAATTAAAAAAAAAAAAACAATAGAATCTTACATTAAGTAAGATTTGTTTGAGGATTTCCAAAATCAACATACATAAATTGAATACTATATGTCAACTTAGCTTTTTTAATGAACAACTTGTTTTTCTTACATCTGGAAGCATTCCGTTGCAAGTTTTTTGTTCTATAATTAAAAAGAGAAAAAAAAATTTGATTCAATTTTAAGGTATAATTGGATATATCCAAGATATTTCATTTCTTAAGTAACACCAATCTGCAATAATTTTTTTGTTTTATTTTTGTTGTTGTCCTTTTATCATTTTTTTTATAGCCATATTTTTTATGTCAAATAATTTATATTTTTGTCTGTTAAATAATATTAGTAACGTTGCTATTAAAAATAATTAATATCTCATTTTTAATAAGTTTGAATCACTTTTCTTTTGTCATTTTATGAAGAAGATTTAATACGGTAGTGACGAAAATTCACGGTATTTATGGACTCTTATATTTTGGTATAAAGAGCTTTAAAGCGTTTATTATTAATTGTTTATTTAACTTTGTGCAAAAATGCCCATATCATACGACTTTTAGTTAAAAATTCTTAGAATGTATTTTAAGATATTAAAAATACTGAAAACCTCTATACGTTATGCAATAATATACGAGGGGTTATCATAAAATTTTAATTAGCAGTAGAAAATGGTTGAGATAGAAACTTTTTAAAATATAGTTACAATCCAGAGTAAATACATTTCTTCCAGTGTTTTTTAATTTTTCCAAGACAGTCATTGAAGTACACTGCAGATTGTATAAGAGCAAAGCCGTATCAGACATCCTAATAAATATATAATTATTGAATTTTCAGCTATGAAATGACGCTTGAAATTATTGAATACTTTAATCTGTGGATTATCATTTGCTTTTGACTTGTGAATTATCACTTGCTTATCTAGTGCTGCAGTGCAGCCTTGCCAACATATAACGGTGAAAAATGCCAAGCTGGGTAATGTCCTCGTATTTTAAATGGTCGAGCACTTGGAGTGCTATTCCAAGGGTTCCGGGTTCGATCCCGGCTTAGACATTTTTCACAATATTGGTTCTATGCTTAGTAAGCAAGTGACTATTCACTTATTAAAAATATATAATTATTGGTCCCATGCATACGAATACAATAAAATTCATATAAATAAATAGTAAAACTACAGCGTGCATGAAAATAAGTCTTTTTGTACTCTAATTTATTTAGCAGAAACGAATATCTTTCTAATAAAATTAATTTTCATAAAATATTATTATTTTTATAATTATTTTGTACTTGTTTAACATACTATGACAGGTGTAAATAAGCGATAGATTTTTCTAAAAGTCTACTAAATCATGGCTTGAAAAAAAAAACACCTTCATCAAATAAAATTGAAATATTTCTAAACTTTATTAATTTTATTCAGATATTTTGAAAATAGTCGATAAAAAATAATCGAGTAATCCAAAACCCTTCCATTAAAATATTTCATGGATAGAAATTACACTGTGGACTCTTTAAATGATATTTAAGAGTTTGCTCATAAGTTTTATACTCAAAATAGTTAATTTGTATGAGATAAAATGGTTAAATATTACTAATGCTTAAAATGACAGAATTTTTTTCTATTTTCTTATTTTCTTCTTGAGGCAAGGATTGAAAAAATGACTTTTTAGAGCTTGAAGTAGCAGTCATCATAATTATGCACTATACTTGATAAACATATATTGTAATTAATGAAGATTTAGATGTAAAGAAGCTCGATGTCACACTGGGGGGGGCAATTATTCTACTAATTGTTTTTTATTTACTAAATCCATATTTTGTGTGCTTAAATAATTTAAAATTTTAAAATTTTACCATCAAAATTTCGAGTATATAACACTTTTAATATTTAACTATATTTACACATACACATAAGAAAAAATATTTTATCATACGTAATTATGCATTACGAATTATTTTTGTAAATAACAAATATTGAACAACAGTTAAGAATGTTCAAACTTTAAAATATGTTTTATGACTTACAAATTGCAACATATTAAGAAAAAAATTGATTTTTTGCCATGATTTTTTTTTTTTGGTAAAAATTTACCTTGAAAAAATAAATGTGGAGGCTCTTTTCTATTTCATGGGGGTAAGTTAGGGTTTCACGGGCCTATTTTGACAAATAACCCTTGAAACATACGCATACTATTATTTTCAATGTTTATTATTCCATACTTATTTATTACTGATTTATAAACATTTTTCATGAATATATTTAAAAATTGCCCTTATACTATCGACATTCATCTAAAACTTCTACACAATTGGAAATATAAATTTCCTCTCTTACTGAATGTTAAACAATAAATTTTGTTACTTTGTAATTTACACTTTTACAACACAAAATTTCAACTTTTAAAAATGTAATTTTTTTACTATAAATTTTAGCAATTATATTTCATCTCAGTAAATTTAACATTGATCTTCTTACATAAGTGGGCAAATAACTTATTTTTGAAATTAAAAATTAAATAGTACCACTGAATGGTTAAAAATGTTTTAAATAAATGTTTTGAAAATAATGTGGTTATAGTTTATTTATTATCAAAAATGATTGTTGTTTTATGTTTCTATTATTATTTATCAATGTTAAAAAACATTTAAACCAAGAAACGTTTGAAAACTGTAAAATGTAGGTTCTTGCATATTCATTCAACAAAATAATTGTAAAGAATATTTATTGTCTAAATTGCATAATCTATATTGAAAGTCGGTTGTCGTTTAAAAAGAGTGTTAAAGTGTTATATACATTAGTTATATAAATATAATTCATCGAATTAAGAAAAATGTTGTGAAAATAAATGTTTAATATACGAAAAAAATTATTATTATTAAAAGCTAATTTTGAAGAATTTATAAAAATGTAGTATCATCTCAGGTGAATAAAATGAAATAAACCTGTTTTTAAAATCATTTTAGATTTTTCATAATTCAACTTGAACAAACTTTTATAATCCTTGAAATTTGTTCTTATATTTGCAGTATGAATGCGTAATTTATATCTATATTCAACCTTTTTAAATGAAAAAAATTTACCTAACTTATGCTTCATTTTATAAAAAGTCCTTTTAAAATATTTCTATTTAGCTTAGTTTTCGGAAGAAAGAAGTGAATAAAATTATGAATGAATATGAGGTGGTATGAATGAATTAAAAGATTTTATTCCTCCTGCAAAAATTTATTTGAAACATATATTCTACAGCCAATTCGTTTTACAAGTTAAGTTTCAGATTATGAGTTTTTTATTTGCATTTTAAGTATGTATTTTAAATATAGTGCATATCAATACAATTTAATATAGTGCATGTTCATTTATTTTGAATTATTATCTTGGCGAGAAAATGAAAGCAGAATTTAACTTTATTATATTATACAGATTGAATTTTTTCAGTTTGCGTTAAATGTTAAAAATAACTTTTTTTATCCTAGTTTTGAAATATTACAGATAACTTTCATTTTTCTAAAAGAGTATAAAAATATTAATATAAAATTCCAGGCCTTAATTTGCTTTTTAATATTTTAATACGCTTTATTGATATTTTATGCTACATTCAAAAGTTATTTAAATAAAATTGGAAGTGCATTATGGCAAATTATATTGAAGTAAGTGTATAGAACGGAAATATGTAAGAAGAGAAATAAAAAAACATTCCCATTTATTTTTAATACAGTCTAAAATTAATTTTATTAATTATCTTTTGTATACCACACTCAGTTGTTCATATGAAAAAGGCGTACAACATATGTAAGCTTTATGTTATGGGCTATATACATGTATATATAACGATCGATAGATATAGATCTAAAAATATATATGTAGGTATATGTATGTATATATATATATATATATATATATATATATATAATTTACTTCAATTATTTATGTAACACGAGTTAATGTTACAGATTTTCATTTCTATAAAAAATTATCTATCAATATTTTCTTATAGTTATAAAGGATGAATTAATACGTGTATTAATGCATCCATATGTGGTGGTTACTCGATAACCCCCCATATGTTTAGTATAATTCAATTTTATTAGCCATTTTATTTCATATCACCTTCCTTTTTATTAATGTTCTCAATTTAAATTTTATTTCGGTTTCGTGTATTTTCATTTCGTCGCCTGTAATGTTTTCTTTCTTACTTAGCTTTCGAATGTTCCAAGCCGGTAAAATCCTGTTCGAAATCATTCCTTCCGGTTTTGGAGATCGTTCGAGAACATTCTCGCTTGTTCTTTGGGTGGAACTTCCGTTTATTCGGACACACCCCTAGCCTATCAAATTCGTTTCCACAGGTGACGTATTTTAAGTCATTCAGCACAGGGCCACCTGCTTTGGCCTCCCCTCTTTAGGTGTTTATCAATTCTCTTTTTAATAAATTCATATTTCTCCATACTTTGCATCGTAACTTGGCTTATTTTGTCACCTCCTCCTCTTTCGCTCGCTGCCAAATTGGCGTATTTTGGGATTCCAGTAACCTTTTCTCTTTTTCCCCTGGGCTCTCGGCCACCTGCGTCAGTTGCGCTGTTAGACACCTGCCGTAATGGATGCGGTCGGATGATTGGAAGTTTTGGGTGGAATTTTTCGGGGCATGTGTGCGTGCGCCCCTCCAGACCGTTGTATACGGGCAACATTTCAGGCTGCTATGATCACGCCATGGTTTCAGGAAAGGTTGATTTTTTAAGGCCGCCAGGAGCAAGGCCCCTTCAAAGGCATCCCGAAATTATTGTGTAAATAAGGGCACACCATGGATCTTCTGTTCGTTGATCTCGTGTTAGCTTTATAACTAAAGAAGAATGTCGTCATGTGTCTTATAAATATTTATTTTATTTTTATCATCTCATCATTAATAATTTTCTTCAACTGCTTTTTGTGCTCAAGTTTCTTCAATAATCTTTTCATGTGATCTCCGTACTCTGAAAAGCATGCAGAGGTGAAGATTTTCTTTCGTGAGTTGAAGAATGTTCTTTCAAGAAGTGATCTTACATATTTACATAACGTAGTGACTTTATAATTTCTTTCGTCATTTTAATTTGCTATTTGGCCCATCTTCATACAAATAAATTTTAATATTCACGGGGCGTTCCATCGAAAATATTGGTGCATATCTATATAAAATTCTCGTCTGATAATATATACATATTTAAAACATACATATATTTAAGTGATGTTTCTTTTTGAAGAAAATGATGTTATTTTCCTTTTGTGTGTTATGAGAAATTTTTCAAGTTCATACTGTCAAGATATATCAAAAAAAAATGTGTTATGATGAAGAATGTTGGTTGTGTTTGGAATATATCAATTTAAAAATATATCTTCATTTGTAAAGTTTTTACTATAAAACAAATGTTTAATTTCTATGAGAAACAAAAGTGTTTCTATAAAGAAGATAGTCGATTTTTCATGAAAGAAATACAAGTATTTCATAAATAAATAAATATTAATTTTCAACCAATTTTGTGTATTAATTCCTGTATATGTGTCTGGATTTACTACTCATCATCTGCCAAGGACTTCACAGGTAACTTTACCTTTTCTTCAAATTTATATTTTATAATTTTGTATTTAGTTTATCATCTTCAAGATTAAAAGAATATTTTTATTATTTTAAGTGAAGTAAGGATGGTCACTTTTGGGTCGTTTGCTGGCCTCCATTCTTCGTAATGTACCAGTCACTATCACGATCATTTTTTGGCCTAGTTGTGGGTAGAAACAAATAAAAAGTGTTTCTCCTCCCATCTCTTCTTCTCACCCACAAACCAAACACAACACGATATAATTCTTGAAATTTTTTGAAAATCAACATTTTGTATTCAATCTTAATTCACCTTACCGTTTCATTACTAAAAAGATTTTTTTTTTTATGTCAGTAACTATATTTATACTATTCCAATAACTAGCTCTACTGTGTAATTGAAACCAAGGCTATCCTGTGAATCTGGTATTCATTTATACCCTGCTTATTATTAATGTCTGTATTTCATGAATTATATGAATATCTTCCAAATAAACATTGATAATTTAGTTTATACCTATAATATATGAAAATAAGAATGAATTTAATAACTATGCATTATTGTACTATTAATTTTGAAAAAATAGCTTAGTTTATTTTCAATCTATTTATTATTCTTTTTAATGTATCTTTAAGTTTATTTCATTTTTCTAGTTATTAAGAATAAGATTGTTTTAAATTTTGAAATTCATCTAAACTGACTGAAGTTTTTTTTATTTCTACAGCTGAACAAAATCTTTAAATTTCTTAATAAAAGTAGAAATCTATAAATGAAAGTATTCGTAAAAATAATTTTAATTGATATTTAATGCATTCATGTATTATGAAGATCATGATTTGATAACACAAGTAGAAAATTTTAAGGAAATATTAAATGTAAACTACCTCATGGATTATGAAATTACGTTTCAAGATAACTCTTTTTCTCTTTTTTTGAGAATTTGTCTTATATACGAACAATTTTCAATTTAGGGTGACCATAATTTTTTTAGCATATTTTCTTGCATGGTAATTTACTTTTATATATCATTGTTAGCTGAATGTGAAATGATTACGTGGTAATTACTTTGGTCATTTATTTTCAGTTGTACATCAGTGTCAATCCGTAAAGAAAAGACACTTTCAAGATCATCTACGGGAACGATGTAAGTAACACTTGGTGAGCAAGTATGCTCTTGCCTCATGGAAATTTTCCTTCACTGATAAAACTACAGGTGACACATTGCACCTTTTTGGTGTGAAAGACTTATCTCCCTTGTGACACCCCTACTGGAGCCAGAATTACTCCCTTATTTAGGATGAAAATATGGCACCCTTAATCAAGAGTACGAAAAAGAAAAAGAAATTGTAAAACGACTTTTGATCCGCGAATGATTAGAACTCACATCATCTGATTGCAAGCTGAACGCTCTAACCGTTCGGCCATCGATCTGACCTTCAAAGTCTCCCTGAAATCTTCAAATATCCTGAAATTCAAAGGTTGCTTTATATAAAAAGCTCACCATAAGTTAGCCATCCGAAGTTCTAAACGAAATTTGGATAGCGCATGCACGGTGGTAGTCATCGTACGGAGAAATTGCTGCTTTGATGCACCAGTGACGGGGAGTTGAAGTGGAAATAACCACGTCACAGAGCATGATCAAATGTCTAAGGGGTGAAAATCTTCCAACGGTATGCAATGCGCAGCACCCTACTTAGCGTGAATCACCCATTGAGAGATCAAACGGCACACCAAACACATTTTCAAGCCCACGGTTGTAGATGGTAACACATTTCTCCCCTGGCCGCCAAATGCAACTGTTTTGTCACCTTTATTTTTAACAGTGTTTCGCACGAAGATGTCAATTTCGAACAATTACTTGAACTTCTTGTTATTTTTATGTGCGGAATATCGGAATTCAAGGCGACGAATGTTTATAGTGCAAATCAACTTTTCTGCTACAAATGTGTTGGTGCACGCCATTATAACTCTAATAGGTTTAAATGTTCCAAAATGTAAATATATCCGTTAAATTTACGGCGCAGCGATGTTTCCAGCAGTTTTTGCTGTAAAAAATTCCAGTAAAATTAGATGCAATAAAAAAATTTACAGATAATTTGCTGCATTTTTTACCGCAAAAACTTTTGGCCAAGCAGCAGTTTCCAGCAGTTTTTGCCGTAAATTTAACGGATTTTTTTTATAACATTATTGCTAACAATATGTTGACTTCTCTAAGCTCAGTTATAGAAACTCCGAGTCCATTTTAATTTGAAGATCTTCATAATCTGAAGTCTTTCTCTTTTTTAAGCATCTTAAGCCACCATTTAATATTAGACTAAGTTATAACACGATTAATCAATCAGTAAATGGATTATAGCAGATGTAAGTTTTCCAAGTGGGTGAAAATTCACTTATGCTATAAATCCTTATAGCAGATTCATTATAGCATTCTGCTATAATCCCATCAGTTAATAGTGATAAAGGGAAGAAAGACTCTCCACAATACGCCTCTAGCATACTCTTTGTCTGACGATACTTTCTGATGAACGTAAAATTTCCATTATGTTAGAAGATACTTGCTCTTTGCGTATTGCCTTAATCGTGAGCGTAAACTGCTGAAAATATCTGAAGTTTTTAGTTTGACACTTATAAACTACAGGAAATAAATCAACAAAAGGATTACCGCATATTCATTACACATTAAGTTAAGAATAAAAGACAGAAATACAATTCTGTATAAGAATTTATGACAATAAAATAAATATGATCATCCTTTTTTGAACAGCCGTTGTTAATTATTTAATTAAAAATGTCTAATAAATATTTTTTCGTAAAAAAAGGGCAAAAACAAAATAATAGTTATATATTTTTAAAGTTTTTCTTGTACATCGAATAAATTTAAATTATAGTTTTTGTCGTTGAATATATATTCTATCCAAATATATGATAGTTCATATTTTAAAATTTATCAGCGTTTAATGTTTGTATGAGAATTGTCCTAAAAGTTACAGTTAGAAATCTTTTTTTCGGTTCTTTAATATGTAAACTCCATTCATCTATAATCAAAACTCATAAAATTATTACAGTTTGCATTTTATGAATTTTCGCAGTTTTCGACACTTTAATCTGACGATTCTTAGTATCGATAAGTTTATAAATCATAGAAAATAAAAAAGTTATATAATGTTTTATAAAATTAAAATATTTAGAGTCAGATGACCTACTCCTATTGTTATAGTTATATATATCAGTGTTTCAAGACTCTTTGTAATATTTCTTATAGAATCCATTGGCTGTCTACCAAATTATAAAGTTTAACTTTTGGAAAAATTATAGATGATATAATTCTAATTATTACCTTCTTTTGAATAAATTATTATAGAATTAATTATAAAATATTACTATGAATATATTTAATGATTACTTTATTCTTTATATATATATGATTTTCGACTTTTTTGCATAATTTTAAAAATAAATAAGATCATGAAGTATAAAAAACTTATAATATTCAGAAAAATAAAGAAAAAATCGATTCTAAAAGCACAAAAATGCGGAAAATAATTAAAAATCACTTCGAAAATTGCACTAAAAATTGCATTAAAAATCGATGAAATTCAAAAATTGTAACAAGTAAAATTTAGTAAATTACACTAAAAGTTTGAAACAATTTTCTTTTTATTAATGTCGAAAAATAGTCACAAAATACAAAAAAAAAGTGCCGTGTAATTTATTCTCAGAAAAGTACTGCGAAAGAAAGTCTTTGTACCAAAATTTGAAGGACCGTACACACCCTGAAATAAGAAAATATTCCGCAGCCGCCATGCTTATGTCATCACTCAGAACTAGCATTATGGAGCTATGTACTGCGTTTTACAGTGCATTAACATTAAGCCACATCATCGTCATTCGTTACATAAGCGCAAAACTGTTACACAACTAATAAAATTACCTTAAGATAAAAAAAGGCAAATCTGCATGTTTAAAGAAATTCCTATTTCTGTGACTAGGAGAGTACATTAAAGCGATGTACAAACAAATCACAAACCAAAACGTAGAGGCGTGAAGCCGAATTACTTTTATAGGGTTAACTTCGTGGGTTTATATGTTAATAAAGAATATTAAGAAAACAAGCAAAAAATATTCAAGTAAAAAACATTAAATGTAAAATAACCATAGTATTATTACTATTACAGCTAGTAACAAATAATAGTAATTGTAGCAGCAATGGTAATTAGTAATTATAATAATACTAACAATAACAATAACAGTAATAGTAACAGTAAAAACAGTAATAATAATAGTAGTATGGATAATAAAAAGATGAAGAATACATTCGAAAAGTAATGTATTAGTAATAAAAATAATAATTTTTTTGCAATACGTATAAGAAAATCTTTGTTTCATTTCGCCAAATTAAATTTGCATACCAGTTAGAAGAAACTTTTGAAACACTTGAAGCAAAATAATAAAATTTCACAAGGTAGATCATTCTTTTTACATCGTTAAAAAGAATAAGAATGTTAGGAATAATTTAAATTTCACGTGAATAATAAAATGCAACCTCTCGAGTGCTTAAAGAAACCGTTGTAATTTTATTACTCTGTTTAGACTTTATTGCGGATATTCAAGATACTTTCAGGTGAATGCCGGATACGTGTTCGAAGAAATGTGACGTGACTAGTAATATTAAAAAGCTGATAAGACTTTATTTCAGAACACGAATATGTTTATTGGTACGGTAATAAAATATTCTCAAGTTATAACGCCATTTTTTTATATTAGCTCTCAAAATGAATAATTTTCTATTGTGTTATTATCTTTTAAATGACCACAGAAAATCCTTTAGAGATGATAATGAAATAATTTGAAAGACGTACGGAAATAGCCTTACTCTGATTTCATAGATTAATTCCTGGTACCATAAATATTTTGCTATTTAGCTCTGAAGCAGTTTAAAGTTTTTAAACTTATTTCACAAAAGACTGGGTTGCATCATTGCCATTAGTGTGTTTTCGCATCGCTCTCAGCTCTTGACAAATTTGTTGTCATCTACGTGAATGCTCATTGTTGGCAAACCATGTTTACTTTCCAACTAGTAGATAATTCATCATTTATATACTTATCTAAATCACCCATTACGAGTACTGCTATGTAAAATACATGCAATGCGCATTTGTCTGACAGGAAGCACTAAATTACATACTGAAATTCAAATCAACAGAAAATAATTTAAAAGCTTAAAAATGTAAATATGATCTTATCGTGTGTGATATAGGTACCATCTCAGTAATTACAGAAAACGTGTTAGGAGAAACTGGAATAGTAACAAGATATGTGGTACTTTTAGACATATGCTTTATTGTTTATTTTCAATGCATTTATTTAGATTTCTCAAAATTCTCGTCATAATGCAGAAATAATTTTAACTTTCCGACAAGTATATTTCGCGCATAAAAATCCGTCTTTAAAATTTAATTACAAGATGTTTGAATAGTATTTAGAGTTTTCATTAATAGTATTAGGGGCACTACAAATATTGACGCGACTGACACTGGCGACTACGTTTATGTTTTATTAGAACCTTTTTTAAAATAATTTTTTAACGTATTTATTTTTTAAATGTTTTCAAAGTGTGTAGAGTGTTTAGCCAGATTTATTATCTCAGCATTGACTGCAAACGCGTTGAAAGAAACTGCAATAATAACAAGATATGAGTACTTTAAAACGTACTCTTGACAGTGAAAGGATGGACATTTACACAATGAAAGGTTACAAATAAACAGGGAAATAAAAACAACAAGCTTACACTAGTTAGAAAACTTCTTATTTTTATTTTCACATTTATTTATATTCTTGGTAGTTTTTTTAGTGCATTTGTTTAAATTTCAACATACTCTTCTTTCGGTGGAGATAATTTTAACTTTACTAGTATATTTCCTACTTTAAAAAAAAACCTCTGAAATATTTAATCACACGATATTTGAATAACATTTAGCTTTTATAAACGCTATCATGGGATATCGAAAACAGGTCAGCCACTTGCGACTATTTTTATACTCAATTAAACACGTTCGCTGCCGCTTACGTGAAGATGTGGTGGTAGTTAATGCCGCACTGTAGAAGTGGGGTCTTCCCTTTAAGCCAATTTGCTTTTTATAACAAAGAATGAGTAAAAGATTTTCTCGCGCCAGCGCGTAACTGGCTATTGGACATCACGCGCTGGCGCGTGAGTAGCCCCTTAACGCTGGCGTGTCTGCGGCAGCGTACGTGTTAACACCATTATTTTTAAGTACTTTCATAATATATTTCTTTTTAAAAGGTCAAGTTGTATATGAAAAATTTCTATTTTGAGAAAGTCGCAAATAATAGCGCTGTATTAAGTATTTCTCATTCAGCGCAGTGAAATATTAGGGATAAAATTTCTCAGGATTTAAAATTTCTTAAAATTTAATTTTTTTACACACTTAAACGAACCGTGTATGTTTTCATTATTAACAAAAGTATCTAATGTCTAATGTCTAATCTAGGGCGAATATGCTTTGTCAACTTTCAATGTTGACTAAAAACTTGCTTCACTTTTATGTAAGTTCATACGAAACGAGACACATTTTTCTTCAAATTTAGAAGTTAAAAATAATATATTTTAGAAATTACATTAAAACAATTAATAAGATTAAAATTTTCCATTTTCTGATGTATATTTTATGGTTGACTATGTGAACCTTCCTAGTACCATGAACCTAAATATCCGTTCACTAAGTTACAGGTTTCACAGAAAAAGAAACATTATTTAAGTTAATATGATTCTGTGGATATATTGCCATTTTTAAACATTAACTTGTTGTTGAAAAAAATAAGGATTAGATTTTTCATTAAATCGTGTACACTTATAATAAAATAAAACTCAAACTCAGATTTCTAGAATTTTGTATGTAACGGTAATAGCAAAAATGCATGTAACAGATAGAGATTTGCACTGAAAATTAAAAAAATCTGTAAAGTTACTAATAAATTTTTAGGAAACTAGAATTCCAAGAATTTTTAATGTAGCTGCAACCCAAGTTACAGATAAAATTTTAGTAAGATAACTGTAATTTAAGTAGACTCGTTTGTGAAGTTACAGATGTCTGTAACTTATCAAAAATTAGTTTTGTAGATTTACATTTTTTTCTTCTACAGCGTACAGATAAAATGTTAAAAAACCATACAGATATCGGCAATTTCACATCTCTTGAATTACGGATTTTCTTTAAAATGTTAAAAATCAGCTTTCAATTAGCATTTTCAAAATTTTACTGCAAAAGCAACATTATAATTTTGACCTTTTTGCTCGGTAAAGAGGAATTTAAAAAATAAAAAATAAAATAGTATGCGTTTCGTTTCAAACACCTCTGAGCGTGGGTGTGTTTAGCTCTTTTTCCTTCTTTATTATTATTATTAATTAAAGCCATATTTACATCTACACAGTAACTTTTCGATTTTATTTTATGTTACTTGTAAATTTGCTTTCATAAGATTTTGTATGAATTTTTTTTATAGTTACCCAACATAAATTTTGCCACGATGCTTTGTCATCTAGCTACATTTGTAACATTTTCAAATAGTTTGTACAGTACAATAATGTATATTGTATTCGGATGCTATTCAGTCTTAAATAAATATTTTCACGTTCAATAAGAATTTTTTACTGACAAAGAAACAGATTTAACAGCATTTACGTTAATATTAAAATAAAAGTTGTTCTTTTAAATTTATATGCACAATTACAGTTTTGCAGCTGAAACGGTTTAGTTGAGAACACGTAGCATTCAAAAAATTGATTTTGAAACTCTTTTGAAGAAAATTCTTAAGTGCTTTGTAAAAGCCAATCGAAAAACTTTTCGAAATTTTTGGACTTAAAAAATGTTTTTATAAATTATTTTTTAAATTTTGAAAATAAATTACTTTCACAATTTTTCAAAGATAATTGCTTTTTGAAATATTGGATTACTTAGAAGTGGCGAATTTCATTTCATCGAACTATGTACAGTTTTATGGACGTTATTGGCATCGATAATTTATAAGTATTAGGTTTCACAATACTAAGATCAAAATACAACTTAAATATCTAAAATTGGGTCATTTTGACCTCATATATATTTATAAAATTTAGAACGGAAAACTGATGAAAAGATAAAAAATCGACATAGTACTGATAATCAATATTTATCTGAAAGAAGAAAATCAAATTTCCGCAGCATTAGGAATATTTAAATTAGTACATAAACTAAAGCAGAAAAAAGTTAAAAAACAATAGCCTTTTATAAAAAGAAATGTTAGTAAAGCATTTCAACAACCTCAAGTACTGCTGTCCATCTTTCTGGTTTCCAAGACCCAAAGTAAAACATGAAATATAATTTTTACATAGAAATTGTCTGTATTTTTTGCACATTTGAGAATATTTAGTGTCATTATACAAAACTTTCATTTTTTCTCTGATCGTCAAAGATGTAACTTTATTCGAAATGTCTACATATAAAGTAAAATATTTACTGAACAAAACTTTCTAAGTTGACAATATTATGAAATAGACCATTTTAGGAGAATTCCTTGAAAATTATATTTACATACATATTCTAAATACTAAAAAAACAGCAAAATATCTAGATTTAGTCGAATAGACCCAATCTGTTGCAAAAGTCTGACGCTAAGAAGGCTAAACAAATAACTTTGAAAAGATAAAGATATATCTTTAAAATACATTCTTTTGAAGATTTAAAAATTCCTAGTTCTAAGTATTTTAAATTTTTCAGAGCGTAAACTATGTTATGTGAATATTTTTGGAATCTGTAACTTCTCGGAAAAAACGCTTATACTGAATATTTTACTTGTAAACAACGCATTTCATCTTTCTTTTTTAAAAGTGTTTTTTTATCGTAAATCCATGCGCTAGTGGGCTGATTTACATAGAAAGAAACTAAAATTTCATTCCCTTATGTTTGTTTCATTGTTTTTTTTAAGCCCATGTTCAACATGTGTATGAAAGTTTAGTTTTCCTTAAATAGAAAAGTTTATGTTTTACAAGTATCTCCTTGGTTTCACATATTTCCCACATTCTCAGTTAAAGAAGAATTTTATTTATATTTAACATCTTGTGTTCAGTTGTGTTTCTTCTATTTTTTTCACATCAGTCATTTCAAAAGAAAATAGTTTCTACTACATAAAATCAGCTTATGTCTTTAATGTAAATCTTTGAACCTTATAGTTCAAAATACCAGAGTATTTTATTTTTTACTTTCTTCTATTTTTACAAGATGAAAGTATTGGTTTCGTGAAAATTTTCGAATTCCACTTTTTGACGGATTTGCACCTTTCAAGAATCAGAGATTAAAAAAAGCATTTTTTCACAAAATGTCTGTCTGTGAGTCTGTTAGTTTGCCAATCATTCTTTCTGTATATGATATAACTTTTCCAGGAGCTCAGTCTCAAAAACTACAGTACACGGAATTTAATTTCACAAAATTTTACATTAAGTTAAATTTTGATATAAACTGGATCTGATTTGTTTTTGGTGTATATCGCCCAACTGGTGGCGCTACTAGACTGCCTTTTTCATGATTTACACAATAGCTATATCTTAAGAACTAATAAGGGCATTTTCATAAACCTTAATTTTCCGTTAGTCCTTGATATAATATGGTTCTAATTACGTTTTGGTGTAAATTGCATAACAGTAGAGCTGCTATGCGCATAATATTATCATACATATTCTAATAAATTTAAGAGTTTGATATGCTACATATGTTAAAGATATAAATTTGAATTAAAATTCCTTTCTCTTATGTTTGTTTCGTTGTTTTCCTTTTTTAAGCTGATGCTCAAAATATGTATGTAAGTTTGTTTTATTTAGATAGATTTTTTTTTGTTTTACAAGTATCTTCCTGGTTTCACATTGTTGCCACCCGAAGCGCCATCTACATAAGTTATTTTTTAATACCTTGAGTTGTGTTCGAGATGCCGATGCGAGGAGTTGTATAAATCTCGGCTCTCGATAATTTTATGTGTTGTAAATTAAAGTTTATATTTTCAGTCCTCTGAAGATATTTTATTGTGTTAAGGGAACTGATTAATTAAATGAGCTAACGGCGGGTCCACACACATTATCCCCACTCTCAGTTGAAGAAGAATTTTATTTATGTTTAACATCTTATTCTTAGTTATGTTTTTTCTATATTTTTTAACAAATCAATCATTTCAAAAGAAAATAGTTTTTACTGCATAAAATCAAATGTCTGCATAAAATCAAATTTAATGTTAATCTTTGAACCCTATTATAGTTGAGAATACCAACGTATTTTAATTTTTACTATCTTCTATCTTTACAAGAAGAAAGTATTGGTTTCGAGAAAATTTCCAAATTCCGGTTTTCGATGGATTTACACGTTTTCGGGACCAGACATTTCAAAGAGTATTTTTTTACAAAATGTCTATCAATGTCTCTCTGTGTATGTATGTATGTGACATAAAGTTTGTGTTCGCTCAGTCTCTAGAACCAATGCACGAAATTTCACAAGACTTTATATTTGGTTAGACCTTCACATAAACTGGATATGGTTTGTTTTTGGTGTATATCACCCGACAGGTGGCGCTACCATACTGCCTTTTTCACAATTTAAAAATAGCTATATTTTAAGACAGATTTTCATATTCCTTCAGATTTGTGTAGCTCTTGATATAATATGTGTCTAATTATGTTTCGGTGTAAATCTCTCAACAGGTAGTACCACTAGGCGCATAATATTAGTATATATATTCTAATATATTAAAAATATGACATATATCAAGATGGGATCAAATTGAATTCATCTGAACTGTAAGAGTCTGATGCTAAGAATTATAAACAATGAAATTTAAAAACATAAAATATATCTAAAAAATATGTTCTTTTGAAGATTTAAAAGTTCCTAGTTCTAAACATTTTAAGTATGTTCTAAGTATTCTTCAAAGCGTAAAATATTTTATATGAAAAAACTTAGAAACTGTAACTTTTCAGAAAAAAACGCTTACACTGAATTTTTGACTTGTAAACACCGCATTTCATCTTTCTTTGTTAAAAAAGTTTTTATCACAAATCCATGCACTAGTGCGCTGATTTACATAGACCTAAACTAAAATTCTGTTATCTTACGTTTCTTTGATTGATTGCTTTGTTTAAAGCTCTTGTTCAATACATTGATGTACGTTTCATTTTCTTTAAATCGAAAATTTCATATTTTACAAGCATCTCCATGGTTTCACATATTTTTCCCATTTTCAGTTGAAGAAGAATTTTGTTTATTTTTTACATCTTGTTTTTAATTTCTTTCAAATCATTTTTCATGTTTTTTTTTACAAATCAACCATTTCAAAATAAAATAGTTTTTACTATATAAAATCAGCTTAAATCTTGAATGTTAAACTTTGAAACTTATAATTTAACATACTACAGCAATTAAGCATGTTTTTACGAAATATTTGTCTGTGATTCTGTCAGTCTGCTATTCAGTCTGCCTGTATGTGACATAAATTTTGCTCGCGCTCAGTCTTAAAAACTATAGTACACGGAATTTCATAAAACTTTAGATTAAATTAAACCTTGATATAAACTGGATCTCATTTTCTTGGTATATATTGGGCAACATATTTGGGGTTAGGAAAAGGCGCTACTATGTTTTGGAAAAGGCGCTACTATGCTGCCTTTTTCACGATTTTCGCAACAGCTATATTGTAAGAACAAATAGGCGGATTTTCAAAAACCTTCATATTCCGTTAGTTCAGGATACAATATGTTTCTAATTACTTTTTGCTGTAAATTGTCAACAGGTGCAGCTGCTACACGCATAATATTTGCATTCATAATATAACAAATTAAAAAGTCTGACGCTACGAAGGTTAAAGATATAGAACTGAAAATATAAAAATATATTACAAAATTACATTCTTTTGGAGATTTAAAAGTTCCTTGCTCTAAGTATTCTAAATTCTTCAGAGCGTTAAAATATGCTATGTGAAGATTTTTGGAATCTGTAACTTTTCGGAAAAAAACGCTTACACTGAATTTTTGACTTGTAAACATTTTTTTTCGTTTTTAAAAGACTTTCTTATCGCAAATCATGCGCTTGTGTGCTGATTTACATAGAAAGAAACTAAAATTCCATTCTCTTATGTTTGTTTGATTGTTTGCTTTCTTTTAAACCCATGTTCAATATGTTTATCTAAGTTTCCATTCTTAAAATAGAAAAATTTATGTCTTTCAAGTACCTCCCTGGTTTCACATATTTTCCCAATTCACAGTTGAAGAAGAATTTTATATATATTTAACATCTTTATTTCAGTTGTGTTTCCTTTTATATTTTCTACAAATCAATCATTTAAAAATAATTGCTACATAAAATAAGCTTAAGTCTGTAACGTTAAACTTTGAAACTTATAGTTGAAAATACTACAGTATTTAAGTTTTTATTTTCTTCTATCATTACAAGAAGAAAGTATTGGTTTTGCGCAAATTTTTTAATTCTGGTTTTCGTCGGATTTACACGTTTTATGGTTCATAAATTCCAAAACGCATGTTTTTTATAAAATGTCAGTCTATGGGTCTGACATTCTGTTTGCCTGTCTGCATGTGACATAAATTTTGTAGGCACTCATTTTTAAGAACTAATGCACGGAATTTCACAAAATTTTAGATTCAGTTAAACTTTAATATAAACTGCATCTGATTTGTTTTTGCTGTATATCGCCTAACAGAGCCTTGTTCAAAGGTTTTGAAAACAAAACTGACAACAGGGTCTTGCCAATATGTTCAAGATGTTTATGGAGGCTTCGTTTTCTTTAAATATAAAATTTTAAGTTTTACAAGTATCTCCCTGCTTTCACATATTTTCCCCATTAGAATTTATTTATACTTAACATCTTATTTTTAGTTCTGTCACTTCTATATTTTTTTTACAAATCAATCATTTCAAAATAAAATAGATTTTACTACATAAAATCAGCTGAAATCTTAAATGTTATTCTTTGAACCTTATGGTTGAAAATACCACAGTATTTAAGTTTTTACTTTCATCTATCTTTACTAGAAAAAAATATTGGTTTCGTGAAAAATTTTTTAATTTCGGTTTCCGACAGATTTACACGTTTAGAGGTCAGAGATTTCAAAAATCATGTTTTTAAAAAATGTCTGTCTGTAAGGCTGTCACTCCGCCATTCAGTTAACCTGTCTCTCTGTATTTGACATAATTTTTGTAGGCGCTCAGTCTCAAGATATAATGCACAGAATTTCACAAAACTTTAGATTCAGTTAAACCTTGATATAAACTAGATGTAATATGTTTTGATGTTTATTGTCCAACAGGTGCTATGCTAACTTTTTCGCGATTTCTACAATAGCTGTATCTTAAGAACTAATAGTCAGATTTTCACAAATCTTCAGATTCTATTATTCCTTGTTATAATATTGTTTTAATAATGTTTTCCTGTAAATTGCACCACAGGTGGAGCTGCTATGCGCATAATATTAGCATAGAAATTCTAATAAATTGAACAGTCTGATATGCTACGAAGGTTAAAGATATAAATTTGAAAACATACAATTATATCCAAAAAATATATTCTTTTGAAGATTTAAAAGTCCTTGCTCTAAGTATTTTTAACTCTTCAGAGCGCAAAATATGTTATGTGAAGATTTTTGGAATCTGTAACTTTTCGGAAAAAATGCTTACACTGAATTTTTGACTTCTAAACTTCATCTATTTTTTTAAAAGTGTTTCTTATCGCAAAATTATGCACTAGTGTACTGATTTACATAGAAAGAAACTAAAATTCCATTCTTTTATGTTTGTTTGCTTTGTTTTATCTTCATGATCAATATATTTATGTAAGTTTCGTTTTCTTTAAACAGAAAAAAAATGTTTTACAAGTATATCCCTGGTTTCTCATATTTTTTCCATTCTTAGTTGAAGAAGAATTTTAGTAATATTTCACATCTTATTTTTATTAATGTTTCTTCGATATTTTTTCCACAGATCAATCATTTCAAAATAAAATTGTTTTTTATTATGTATAATCAGCTTAAGTCTTAAAGTTAACCTTTTATCTTTATAGTTGAGAATACCAGGGTATTTTAGTTTTTTATATCTGAGTTGTATAAAATAATAGAATTTGAAAAAAATGTAATTAATATTTAATCAAACGATTCCATTATTTTTAAAACTAATTTTGTAATGTACTCTAACAAAATTTGTTTCGTATAATTACCACAAGTATTTTAGTGCAAATTACAAGATTAAAAAAAATATCAATATTGTATCATCTTTAGATTTTTGAGACACGTATCTTAAACAAACACACACCTGTATGTATACTATTGACATACTGTTTAGAGGAATTCCACTTATTTAAACTATAGTCAGATTTAGATAAATTTGAGTAGGAAACTTTAATTGTGCCTTCAAGTTGCAAGATGGAACTTTTGAAAAAAATAATCACAGTTTGGGACTTTTGAATGTTTCATACACTCCGATTAAATGACAAAAAATTTATTTTGATTTCAACTATTGGAAGAATCATTTTTTAAAATTTTAATTATTTTCATGCGATGTATGTATTTTAACGACATAGTAATTAAAACTATTGATTTTAATAAAAAATATACGAAGTGCTATTTTTATAATTGATGAATATAAATAAATTTGTTAAAGCATCAGGAATTATGCTGTATGTTTATGCACTACATTAATAAAAAAAAAGTTTTTTGAATTTTTTTTTTTTTTAAATGGGAAAAAAAGCACATAGGAACGACCCCATTTTAAAACTGTTTAAATACCTGGGATGATTGATAGCTATATAAATATGTAGTTATATGTATATATGCATATATATATATATATATATATATACAATGGTGCAAACAAGGATTTATTTATCAGGATTCTCATTCCCAGTCTCGCAGAAACTGTCGAAACTGCTCTTTTAAATATCTTAACATTTTAAAAAAGTCAAAAAAACCTCAAATTATTCCGTAATGTTTTATCTATTTTTTCAGTCCGAATATTTGCTTTTTTATACTCACTTTGCCGGAAGTAAAATGTAAATCTTCTAAAAATTCTGTGAATATTTGACCCATTTAGTTGCCGAATTGTCTACATAAGTAGTACGTATTCTTACGAGATGAAAAGTAATTATATATAAACATTCCGAAATGTGTTCATAGCAGAAAACATTTGCGTTACATGTAGCTGATTTTAGAAAAAAATCCAGATATGTAATAAACACGAACTGCGTCCAGAAAAATATTTACTGTTTTGTGGCCGTTTCTTTGCGAATCAATAAATGAACAGTTCCCAAAATAAACAGTGCTCGTGTTTAGGATTAACTTTGGAAAAAATAATAAATTTCACATTCAATTTAGGGATGTTATGCTCATATTATTTTCAGGCAATATCAAGCATTTCTCTGTTAGTATCTAGTAGATTTAATATATTTTTAATCTTACAGTAAAACAAAAATCTTAATGTAATGTTAAGTAAATGGGGACACTGGAAGTACTCTCATGTTTTAAGCTGTATTGTACTTCATTCAAGATAAATCCAATTATACAGTCAACATTTTTAAAGATTAAATCTTAAATTAAAATGACATACTAATTGATGTATATTGAATAGTTTTTAAACACACGATTTTAAGGCCTGCTGTCATTCGCTCTTTCAATAAATTTACTAGGGATATATTATCGATCATCCGTTAGATCATAAAATAAGATCAACTGTGATAACAAAATAATTTTATAAAAAGCTGCCAAAAAAAGTTAAAGTTACTTTTCGACATAGTCATTCTGAATATTAAAATATTTGACGTACCTGTGACCGAGTTTTCCGTTACTGTCATTGTAGATGGTTGACGACAAAATATTCAGATGCGTTCACCAGCGTCTTGAAGACTTTTTGTGTGGAAGAAGAAACTATCTGTCAGATTTTTCTTCAGTTCTAAAAGATGGTGAAAGGCGCTATGTGTCAGTGGTTGCCTTTAGGTCAAGTGTTCGGTCTCTTCCAATCGAAATTGTACAAGTAGTTGCCATGCAAACAATTTGGTCTGTCACTGAGTGACCTCATCATGTTCTAGTTTCGAAAACATGTCTGGAAAACATGTCTCTTTCAGCCCAAATAAAATCTTCAAATCGGAGGAAAATGACTGGTAACGGAAATTTAAACGTACTTGGCATCTGAGAATAAAACCATTTGTTACGCACACTTGTCTGTATTAGACGCTTTATCGGACGTTGAAACAGAACATCTTTTCTTACTTATATTTCTTATTATTTAGGTGGAGCCTGGAAAGTAATTTTAAATGTACCTTACACGTTGGAATAAAATCATTTTGTTACATACACTTATCTTTATTACATGCTCTATCGGAAGTTGGAAAAAATTCCGTCGTCTTAATATTTTACATTACGTTAAGTTTATTTAAGCAGCAATGCTATGATTACTGGATGTCAAATTGTCAACAAAGGAGTTTTTATTTTTTCTCACTAACTCAACATGCTCGAAAAGTTTGAATACATGATGATATATTTTTATTTCATAGATTTTTTATAATACAAATAAATGTAACTACATACCTTTTTCATCATTTTTAATTATTAAAGAAAAAAATCCACCTTAATAAAAAAAATGACTCTTTAAAATAAAAATGATAATCCATACATTTCAATTTTTGATAAATGAAGAAAATTATTTCAAAAATATCATGAAAAATTAGAAAAAAATATCATCTTGAAAGTAATAAAAAATTAAAAATTATGAGAGTTAGTACGACATCATCGGACCCAAGCGTATAATTGGCGTTTGCTTCGTTGCACAAAGTTCTTGCAACAAGTGCACAGCGCTTGTAGTAGAAGGAGTAGTATAAGATAAACACAAATTTAGATTTTTCGTTAAATTGATTCAGTGCTTGAAACACAAAAAGAAGCAAGACAGATTTGTTTCTTTCGATATATATTTTTTTTACCAAGCTGATGAAACATTTTCCTTTCATTCCTATACAAAGTAATTGTAATACATTACTTTAAGTTTTTATTTACTATATATTCATTTTAATCTTACTTTAATTATATGATAATTTGAATTGTATATAAAAAATTACTAAAATAAGTAATATTTAAAAAGATTATTTAGAATCACCTATTTAATAATGTCTGTTTGTGAATGCTATTTTATAAAAAAATTGTTTTATATTAAAAAAATAAAAAGTTTTTCTCATTAAGTATATGAAACATATAATGTCATTTTTCTACTAATATGCTGCTAATTGTGCTATTTTTGTAGTAATTCGTCTCAAAAGAATTAGCACAAATGCACATTTACATAAATTCTTTCAATATGCAGCAAATATAATTTTTACGATTCCCATTGAATATAAATATAATGCCACAAAATTAATCAAAATCATTCAATTAATTTATCTTAGATTACGAAAAAATTCTTTAAAGATTATTTCCATTAAAAATATTCATTGAAATAAATTAAATTGCTTTTATGAATACATTTTTAGTGGGCATATATTTTATAATAAAAACGTTATTGATCATAAATTTTCCGGCAAAAAATTAAATTTAATGCCGACTAATTAAAGATTTTTTCATCTTCAATTTTGCAGATTGCTTTTGTAGATTGTCATAATCTAATAAATGTGGGATTTCACTTTTTTAAATTGTGTCCCCGAATAATATATTTTTGTATAGTGTTTGTGGTTACTCTGTTAAACAAATAATAAAATTGGTATCATGCAAAGAGTTTTTATTTATTTAAACGGCAATTTTAACAATTTTTTTGGATAAGATTATAAATAAGATAGCGTCAGATAACATTAATCATTTCCTAAAATGCAATTGTTGCTGGTAGTAATTTTCATAATGTGCTTTATTAAGTAAACGATTAGCGTTAAGCCTATGAAATTATGTAATTTCTTTTATTTATGATTATGTATTTTTTATCATTGACACTGGTGAAAAATTGTGACTATTAACTTTATGTTTTTAAAAATCAAGCAAAAAGCAAATATTATTGTAAAACGAATATTCAAATTAGTGTAATCGTATAACTAGATAGTTTCAATTATATGATATTATCTTTTATTGGTTGCGACTAGAGTTCTAATAAAAATCGATAAAGAAAACAATATTTATCAATTTCTAAAAAATGCAATTGTTTCACTTATATAATTATCGATAGTGAATTTCAAAAGTGTCTAATCAAACAAAATAAATATGAGTAGCAAAAACTTAAAACATAATATTTTTTATGATATTCTACGATAACGAATTATGAATTTATAGTTTGCTTATCGATTTTTTAGTTGCCACATTTTATGTACGGCTTAAAATTACAAGACTCTCTAAAAAATTTGGAGATTTATATAAAAACGTACATATAGATTAGTGAATCAAATGTTGCAAAAATGAAAAAGTATAAATTATACGTTACTTAAATAAAAAAAAAAATACATCTCAAAAACACACACCGTTTAAAGCGAAATTTGAAAGCAAATTTCTCTTTTATATGTATATAAACGATTTAAGAATAGCAAATGCGTTTTGTTTCTGAACATGGAATCGACTAAAAGATGGAATAATTGCATGCTTCGATATTCATCTTTATTTTTTTTTTTACTGATTCCTAGTAATGCTACAACGACGCACAGGCTAATGTCTAATTTTAGACATATTTGGGTGATGTCACACACAGGGTCAATCCATTTCAAGTGGTCCAGCACTGGTCGCTCGACCATTTTTAAAAAATCTGAAATTGTTTGTACAACAACCCTAACATGATGGAAGTTCAAAATGACTGTTATTTTAATTTTATTATTTTTTGTTTGTGCATGGCGGCCATCTTTGTTTCATTGTGTGCAGCGATTTTCTCAGATACTAGAATACACAAAATTGTAAATATCTCGTCTTTTATTTTCCCAATTGAAATGGGGTTTGTATTTTGTTCAGAATAAAATAGACTAAATGTACGTTGGTAGAATAAATTTTAAAAATAAATTTTTAGAGGTGAAAGTTTAGCCCAAAAATTAAGATTTTTTCCAAAATCTATCCGTTTGCAAGAGGATTTTTTTCATGCAAGGAAAACTGTCAACCTTACAGATATTTTTCTACATATAGGTCAAAAATGCGTGTACTCATACACCAATTCCTAGATCTGGGCGTTCATTTCTCTTTGCGAAAAAAATTCCTAAATTCGTCAAAAATTTCAAAAATCGCACTTTTTAGGCTTTGATATCTCTGGTGGGGCACGACATAAAATACTGAAATTTTGACTTTTAAAAGTATTGTGTAAAAGTGTTACGTACAAAAAAGTTCAAGAAGGAGATTTGACTTCAAGCTGAGATATGACATGGACAATATGTGAAAACAATACTGCCAAATTATTGTAACCTACTATGTAATTGTTCATACCTCCAAAATTTTAACTTAATGATTTATGGTACAAAGTTAAATGTTAATTATAAATATCTTCTTCAAATGCTTCTGTGTGATTTAAACAATTCAGAATGTATGCTAAGCTAATAGACTATTTGTCCAGATGAACAAACCTACTAGAAAGGCTATTGCAACAATTTTGCTCGGAACAAATTTCAGAAAAAGTAAATTACAGACAATGGGATGCAACTGATCGAGTTGACGTAGTTTCAATTATTAAACCTAGATTTCATTCAAGTTAACAATGGATGACAAGACTTGGGTGGCTTCAAATAAAAGTTTGAGAAAGAACAGCCTGATGGACTGACAACAGTAACTGGTCGAACTCTCTCGTAAATAGTGTTAAGCTCTTTATTGCGCATATATGGTATCTTTGTAAATTAAACATTTATTTTAAACTGTTTTCAACAGACGATATTTTATGTGTAAATATTGTAATAAAAGATACTAATCTCATTTCTCCTAATGTACTCGTAATAGATTTTCTTAAAATTTTTTAATCACCTTATCTCAGCTTATAGTCAAATCTCCTTCTTGAAATGTTTTCTGCACAACACTACCATAAAATACTATCAAAAGCCAGAATTTCAGATTTTTATCTGGCGCCACACAAGAGATATCAAACTTCAATATGAGGAAATAGCTGCACACTATGAAACAAAGATGGCCACCATGCTCAAACGAAAAATATTAAAATTAAAATAATAGTCATTTTGATGTACAAAAAAATTTTTGTACAAAAAAATTTGGGTTGTTGTACAAAAAATTTTCAGATATTTTAAAAACGGTCAATCAACCAAAATATTTCCGGGGCTATTGAAATGGACGAATAGTATTTCTAGTGGGTTTTGTTTATCTGGACAAATAGTGCATTGGCTTAGCATACAATCTGAATTATTTAAATCACGATTTAAACAGAATTTAAAGATGATCCTTGTAACTTTGCATCATCAACCATTAGTTTAACACTTTGTAAGTATGAACAAACACATAGTAAGTTACAATAAATTAGAAATATTGTTTTTACATATTAATCAGGCCATATCTCAGCTTGTATTCAAATCCCCTTCTTGATTTTTTTTGTGCATAACACTACTACACAATACTTTCAAAGGCCAGAAATTTAAAATTTTATCACGTGCCCCATCAGAGATATCAAAGCCTAAATGTGCCATTTTTGAAATCTTTGACGAATTTCGGAATTTTTTTCGCAAAGATAAATCAACTCCCAGATCTGGGACTTGGTGTATGAGTACACGCATTTTTGACCTATTTGTAGAAAAAATTGTGTAAGGTTGACAGTTTTCCTTGCATGAAAATTTCCTCTTGCAAACGGATAGATTTTGGAAAAAGTCTTAAATTTTGTTTTAAAATTTCACCTTTAAAATTTATTTTTCAAAATTATTCTACTACCGTACATTTGGCCTATTTTATTCTGAACAAAATGCTGCAAACCGCATTTCAATTGGGAAGATGAAAGACGAGATATTTACAATTTTGTGTATCCTAGTATGTGAGTAAATCGCTGCACACGATGAAACAAGGATGGCCGCCATGCACTAACAAAAAATATTAAAATTAAAATAACGGTCATTTTGAACTTGCATCATATTAGGGTTGTTGTACAAAAAATTTTAGATTTTTTAAAAATGGTCGAGCGACCAAAAAAATATTTTCTGAACCACTTGAATTTTATTGACACCAGACGATAATGAATCGTCATAGATCGGGGGACTACTCATATTTTTAGTATCAATAATCGCTTTGAAAAGTTTAATAAATATTTTTAACTGTATATAATTGGTACAGAAACTTCCTGTAAAAGGGAACTTGAATATAGGGTGGTTGATATAGCGGCAAAAAGGTAGATAAAACAGATAAAATAATAACGGAAAGTAGCGCAGTAAAACAATTTTTAAGCAACAGGAAGATATTATTTAGGTTAATTGCCACCATCTACACCATATTTATTAATCATTTAATGTTATGTGTAATGTATGCAGAATCTATATGTTCAGTTGTATTTATGCTTTGTATTGTTATTAATGTTTTCATCATCTGTATTTTGTTCAAGAGTTGATAGAATATTTTACTGTCGAAACGCAGCCATTTGTAGTTTATTTTGGGATTTTGTGAATAAATAACAGAGCATTGGAGTACTTTTGTTTCATTTTTATATGAATATTCAGTTTTTAATATGCCAATATGTTCATATTAAAGAATGATTAGATTTTTCACTATAACTATAATAATTTGTCTGTAAAATCAAATTAAAATGAAATAAATAAATTGAATAAAGCAAGTTAGAAATCTTTTAAAAATATGCATATTTTATTTCATATTTACTATCCTTCCCATTCGGAAATGGATAAAAAAAAATCCTCAAATTTCAACCTGATTTTGTAAAAAGAAAAAAATAATTCAAATATTATAATTATTTTTTAGCCATAATTTGATAAAATATGTTTTTATTAGTATTATCCTAATTTGTTTGTCAAAAAGTTAGTATTCAAGGAATTGATTTGAATAGCGTTGCGTCATTGAGTTAAAACTTAAAATAATGTAATTCTTTTCAAATAAAAAAAAATATAAAGAAAATTGAATAGAGATTGTTCAAAAATAAAAACTTGCTTAATTTACTTAAAAACCATTTGTTTCCCTTGCATCGAAAAATTTAAAATAAATTTTTGCAGCTTTTTAAAGCAACTCATGGAAAGGAAAGTATATATGTTTTTTACAACAAAAAATTCTTCAAGAACTAACATCTTTTCAGAGTTTGAAAAGTTTTACTAAATAAATTTGTATTTTGTGCCTCTTTGATATAATTTGCGAATGCAAATTTTATTAAAGTTTCTGATTTAAGAAACTATGATGAATAATGAAAAATCTAAGAGAATAAATACTATTGTAATAATAGAAATTCATATTAAATTGAAAATCATTCGAAATTTTGTATTGCATTCATTAGTAAATATCAACTATTCCAACTGATAAATTATTACATAGCTAGTCAAACTCGTACCTTTGCACAAGTGATTGCTATAATGTTGTAAGGAACTTTTCTATGCCAATTTTTATTACAGGATTTGTACCGCTATAATTGTTCAAAATTACAAATTAAGAATTATTTTGGTTAACTTTTTTAGGCGAACATGAGTCTCAAAGAGAAAATTTTCAAACTATTTTGAGTTTTTAAAAAGTTTACTGCAAAATTTTTACTAAGTTTTAGTCTATCTCATTTCTTGTTTGTCATTTAATATTTTTAAAAATCATTCTTACCAGCACTTTCATGTTAAAAACATGCACGACGCATAATTCCAAAATTATACACGAAAAAAACCACTTACACACACAAAAAAAAGAGACACACTCTAGTGACAAGTCGGTCCACCTTTTGTTCTCCCCACAGTCGATATTTTTCTTGGCATGAACTCAACATATTGCGGATAACTTTTATAAAGAATATTAGCTCATGAAAAAATCTGCAAGATGGGCCATATTAGATGGTACTGGTTTGATATGCTACTTCAACTTCCTCCCACATCTGCGTAATAGGTCGGTATATTGAACGGGCCATGAAAACATGTGAAGCACTTTTTGGTGTTCATTAAACTAATTTTAAACCAATCGACAAATGTGGCAAGCTTCATTTTTCTCTTCAAAGTCACAACCCCCATATGTGAACATTATAACCACTAACGAGTGTACATGACCGGTAATGATGTTAAGGTAAGTCGTGATGGTTAGAGTTGTAACACATATATGAAAGAATTCAGTGTACATGTGGTCTACACGGGACCGGGTTTGGCCCGTGGCCCGCACTCGACCCAGCGGAAGCGTTTAGAATTTACTAACGGGCCGGACAATCAGAATTAGAATAGTTTTTTCAACCGGCCGGGCCGACAAACAAAATAAACGGGCCGGGCTGGCAAAAATTGAACAGGCCATACGGGCCGGGAAGGGCCGATAAAAAAAATTTTTGGCCTTCCGGCCTGTTCTGAAGATATAAGCAGAAACGATAAAATATGAAATATTTTCAACGAAAATACTTTTAACGAGAATAAATATAAATGTTCGTCACGAGCTATAAAATTTGACAGCATCAATATAAAAAAGTAACTTCTACAGTGTAGACATAGGCATCGGGACAGTTACATTGTGTGTAACCCGTTTTAATATTTTTTAGCTGACTCGTGCCGAGCCGAAATCAAGCTTGCATTATTTTTCTACATATAGACTTGTTGGACCAGAACAAGACTTAATTGTTCTCAAAATCTGTACTGCAGACAACATGATTTGTAAAATTATTAGCAGCGATAAAGAACTAATGTTAGCTTAAGCTTTGGATATATACTTTTTGATGGTTTTTAAATTAATTTCTCAATAACGTGAAAGTTTGAAGGGATTTGGAATTGAATAGCGTTTTTCATTATTGGTAAATAAAGTACTTGTATAACCTTGTTGAGGTACAATAGTTTCTCAAATGGTTGCTGGTTTTCTCCCTTCCCATGCTATCGCTTTCGAAAATTCTATACAAAACGCTAACTATGACAATATTTTATTTGCTTGTAGTATTCTTAAATTGCTTGTATCAAAAAATGGATAATGCCATTTGATTATATAGATTTTGAATAAAAACACTTGTTAGTCTTATGCGTTACTGAGAAAAATATGAATTTAGAAATGTATCAGAAAAGAAGATTCTTTAAATTAACGAATGAATTTTGATTTAAAATCTTTAATAAAATGATATAGAAATATTTTTATAAATCTTCTTTTATTATACAGCTTCAAAAGTTACGATGTTTTTAACTTTTTTTTTATTCTAAGCCATATTGATTTTTCAATTAATCTTTATTTAAATGTTGAAAGCCTAGGAATCTAAGTAATCATTATTGTTACTAATGTGTATTTTCCCTAAAATATACTGAAAAATCATTCCATTGATATTTATTGCAGTATTCTTTAAAGTAATCTTAGTTATATGATAAAAATCTGTAATTTTTAGAAATCGTAGAAATTTTAAAAGACCAAAACGGGCCGGGCTTGTTTTTACTGACTTCAGAATGGGCCGGGCCGGGCCTAAAATATAAAAATTTAAAAGGGCCGGACGGACCAGGAAATTCCGGTCCGTGCAGACCTCTACAGTGTATTCTAGAATAACATCCCGCACATCATAATTTTACTGTCACCGCACGGAAGAGTTGTGATTTATGAAGAACAGTCCATGAATTCATGCTGTTTGTGCTATATTCTGATCCTGCCATTGCATAATAATCATAGGAAACAACATTTACTAAACCAGGATATTTCTTTCCAATCTTCAACTGACTAATTTCTTTCTTCCTTTGCGTTCAACATATGTCTATACAAATTTACATATTTTACCAAAGATGCTATTGGAGGTGTCCTGCTGCTGAAGTCCATTTTGTTATGCGTTGGGCTATACTTTAGCACCTGCATAGTTTTCAGCAGTCATTTATCGTCATAATGCCGTTCTGTTCCTGCGGACTATGCATGATACTCGCTTTTCACCTATCTAATTCACCAGGTTTTTTTTTATCCAAAATTGTTTTTATCGCTTGAATTTTTTTTTCTTAATTGCAATTCTGTAAATGTCTAAATTTTAGCCGTTAGTTTACTTCATTATTAGTCGTCGTTTTAGATAGGTCAACATCAGCTCTTATTACATCGTCTACGATGCTACGTTCAGAGTCATTTAAATCTTTTACCTTACCCATTTTTCAGTAATGTCCGTGCTAATTATGTCACATGAAGCTGAGAGTTCCTTCTACAAACAGACGTCCTTTACAACACTGATGGATCGTTTAATTTTTAAATGCAGCATCAAATTTTAGGCCATTCAGATAGATACCGACCAGATAGCTTCTAGGGCACTGTATTACAGAAGTGGCAGTTTTAAAAAGTTCTTGAGAGTGAATCTTTATAAATGTAAAATTTCTTTTAAAATTTGCTCTGTTCGTACATTTATGTCTTTAAAGTAACTACTATGCATAATTTTGAAATTTTATCCCCAATAATTTCAAATTAATTGACCGATAGCAACTTAAAATAAAATCTATGTAACACCATCATTTTTTATCATGATTTTTAAAATCGATTTATTAGTTTCAAAGATTAGTACCTGCAAGCTAACGCACTCGTAAAAACATAAAAGTTTATTCTTTATAATATTAATATAGATTGCAGTAAAGACAAGTGCAGTAAGTTTTTTAAATCTTATACAGAAAAAAAGTGTTATTAATATTATTTAAATACATATTTAAATAACATAATTAAATTATTTCATAATTTTAAAACTAAATAAAAAGAATTTTTCAATCTTCTTTTTTTCATTCTATGTATTGTTTCATACCTTTTAAGCTGCCTGTTAGATATTTGAATAAATAATTTTAAAAAATGACAGAATGTTTCTTATATGTGAGATTATGACTCGAAAATGTTTAAAACTTCAAAGAGGAAATTATGTGTAAACCGCAAAGCTTTACTGATAACCTCTTTAAGTGCGTAAAGTTAAAAATTCTAAACTGCTAATCCTGTACAGAAAAATGCACAAACTGAAAGACACGGAGAGAGATAAGTATTGATAAAAGTTTTACCTTCTTGTTGTACGATTAAAATAAACTTTTAAATTTTATATCCTGTGTAAAAGAAACAAATTGTATTTACATGAACACAAACAAGATTTCGGGCACTATGCTATATCAGATGTACTGCATACTTTTACACCATTATCTGAATATTTTTTAAAAGTTTGTTATAATACGAACGTACATCATTTGCTACATTTGACGTGAAATTTCTAGCTTGTTTTTTCTTGTTTGTGTGATTATTAATAAAATACAGGCTTCATTTAATAGTTTTACGCATTAAAAGCTAACGAATTGAAAGTGAAATTTTAAACCATCACGTAAAATCAAATATGAACCTTACAAATATTTTAACATCTATAAAAATTCAAGACGCCTTTTGAGAAGACTTCACAGAAAAAAAATAAAAATACTCATTTACCGAGGAGATATTTTTAATAATATGAACTCATACCACGAATATGCTTTACATTAGCAGGTGGAAGTCAAAAGTCGATTGATAAATTGTCTTAAGGGATAAATTAGTTTTATGAAAACATAAATTATAATTTTTTTAAAAAGCTAATCCAATAAACTAAAAATTTTATTTCATTTCACTCATGATGTATTTTAATAAAACTATCTATCGATTTTAACAACAGTACAAAACATTGTATGATAGTAATAGTTTAAATCATGTTGAAGAATTTTTTATATTATAAAACAATGTGTTCTTGTATTCCATTTTATATGTTACTTTTGGAAATTTACGCTAAAAATAAAACCAATATTTAACTGTATGATTATTTTGAAAATTAATAAAGAGACATTTTGAGAAAATTTGTTTCAAAATTTCTTCATTTTAGATATTTTTTTTTACAATTTTAAAAAGAATATTTATAAAACATTTACTTTTAAAAATAAAGTTTCTTCGAAATTATCTATTAATAATACTGTCATTTAAAAAGTGCCTAAAATATATATTCATTGTTATTAAAATATTATAAAGGGACCTATGTAATACCTCAAATTATATCAAGAAAATATTTTTTCTGAAATTTCATCGATATATGACTACATTAGATTTCCCTAGTATTATAACAACTCTGTTTATTCCCACTCTATATATCTTTTTATCCTGATTAATGTCGACTATTTAACATTGTAGTTCTTGATTTTATTAGATTTCGGACGATCAATAGATTAATTCATTCGATTTCTTATTCAGAATAATTAATTTAATTTACAGCTAAGAAGATCTTATTTTATCATTAACGTCGTTGTTGAAGTGTGTCTATATTCATTTGCCACCAAAACATTCATGTTTTGTTTTATTTTACTTAAGTGTTGATTTAGGTGTATCTTGCAATAGGAAAAATATATGAGTGTAGTAATCCGGAAGAGTGTTCAATGAGGCTATGTGAAACCTTGCAGACATGGGATATAATACTGAGATGGATAAACTTAACCCTGATTATTTCTTATGCATTTTGAATCCTAAAGGTTGTATTATTTTATGTTCACTAATGCAAATTATCAAAGAATGTGGGAAATTCACTGTAATGTTTCTATTTAAGTATAATGAAATAGGTTACATTCGACACTGTGAATGATTAATCATTTTGAATAGTTAAAACTTGCACCAGTTAAAAAGTATTTTTGATCGTGCTTGTAAACACAAAATCAATAAATTCCAAAATCGGACTTAATGAATTGATTCGAAATCGAACAGGAAATTTCATTTTACGAAAAATACATTTTGAGTAGTTAGTGGCTGCTTTTCTAGCTGACCTTCTCAGGCAGTTAAGTTAAGGAATTACTTTCAAAGTGATAACTTTGAAAAGAAAATTCAAGATTTAACAGAAGGAAATTCAAGATTTAACAGAAAACTCAAAGTGATAACTTTGATATTTTCTGGAAGATCCTTGGTTTCTATCGAAAAATATAAAAATCTATCTGCTTTCTTTTAGCAAACTTTTAAAACTAACTAAAAATGACAAGCCATTTTTATTTATTAATGAAATCAACAGCATCTGTTTCAAAAATATTTTAAAGTGAAAAAAACGGAATAACTTGTAACTTATAAAAAACATATTTCCCTCTTTACATGAATGTGAAACTTTCTGACACATTCATTTTTAGGTAGATTTTATATGAAATACTGCCTATTGCAGTCGCTCCCATGTAGAAAATTTTTGAAAAATTTTTGCAGATGTAAGCCGATCATGACCTCTAGACCCCAAAACTACCATCAGTAAAAAAGTTTATCTATCTATCTATCGGTGTATATCACTTTTTTATGCACACGATAACTTTTAAAATTCTACTCAGATCGTCTTCAAACTTTAACATAAAATCAAGGGCATAAAATCTCGGTCAATTTCGTTCATGGGCAAAATCGGACCAAGGGGGGTGGAAATAGGGAGGGGTTTGTGAAAACAGAAATCGCCATAACTTCTAAATTAAATAGATATAGAATCGATTTAAAAGAAATAAGGCACTTTCTTTCGAATTGTCAAATTACACCTAAACATGTCTTTATGGACATTCAATTGTGATGTTTCATGAATGATAAAAATATAATTGATTCTTTTTCAATTTTTAAAATCCCCAGACCTGGTACTCGTGATCGTGAATTTTCATAACTTATACTTTCAAATCATGTATAATAAAAAATACCAAAGCGTTAGTTAATTTTGTATTCTCCTATGTCATAAGGAATATTAGTGACGTTTAAATATACAAAGGCCATACTGACATGATGGCGTCTCGACATCAGTATTTTGCTTTACTATATTTTCATGCTGAAACAGTTAAGTTTTGAAGCTCGGATTTTCTTCTTTTACAGAAAATTTCGAGTACATGTTCTACACATATAATTAATCTACCTAATTTGTTTAAGAGTTAAACACATAGGCTATGTTTTCATGTATTCAGCATAAGTTGACATCTTTCTGCACTGTAAAAAAATTCAAGAGGTTACTAAAATATTTTGTAGTAAATTTGTATTCCCCAGAATTTTTTAGTAACCATTAAAAACTTTTTTTTTGCAAGTGAAACAAACATTTCTTTTGTAAACTGAACAAAAGAATTTTTTGTATAACTAACTTAAAACTTTTTAGTATGAGCCACCAAGCAAATTTTAGTAATAGCTCCAAAGTTATTTTTAGTAACCATTACGTGTGCCCGAAGGGCAGGAACTTCCTTCTAGCTATATCCAGTAGGTAGGGAGACAGACTTCTGAAGCAGAAGATTTTCGGCAAAGCCACAATAGACGGCAGCACCAAACATTTCTACCCTCTCCGATAGGATTTTCATAATCCCTTTATTTAACGAGTACTTACAGTGCATACATTCGGTGCGTAGTTGGTGGCGTCCAGCATCAAATCCTGACTTTTCAGCCTGGAGTTCGTTGCTATGACCACTAGGCTATCACGGCCACACCAAGTGAATTTTAATAATAGCTATAAAAAAAACTATTGACTCTATTCGTTGCTAGCTTTTTTCTAGTAATTCTTACCGATTTTCTTGTAACCGATTAAGATTACCAATAAATTTTTAGTAATTGCAAAAATCAATAAAATTTCTTTAGTAGATCGACAATTTTTTTTTCAGTGTGGACCTTCATAACCTATTATTTTTTCCCTTCTTATCAATCATGATTCTTGGCTGGAGTTATTATATGTAGTCCGAAATATTTCTTTATTTTTTATAGCATTAATAAATTGCATCATCTTTATAGCGATGATACCTCCTATGATGATACCTCCGATGATATACTTTTTAGTTTTGTGACTGTTTTCTTTTCAATTTAAATTGTTGTTGTTTTCCTCTAATTAGAGTACAACTTTCTTTCCTCTTTCTCTCATGGCTTCGCGTTCTTTTATGATATGTTCTGTATATTATAGATCCAAAATCATTTTGATATTTTGTACGTCACTGTCCTTCATTTTAACTCCTATTATTAATTCAAAGGGATTGCAGATAGTGCTTCGCGATATTGTGTCATTGAAATTCTTTCTAATTATAGAGCACACTTATACTACTTGTATTCATCATCATTCGAACATTTTAACAAAACGAGAATCACCACTCTGAGTATTCTTATCGGCAGTGTATTGGCAGTCTGTTCAGTCTCTTGTTTTCTTGAATATTATCCTTGAACTCACTTTAAGTAAAACTTTTCCTTTACCGGTTATAGTTCTAGTTTGGTTCTTGAAAATTGTTTATTGTGATTTCAATTTGTATATCACTTTTTTTTAAATATTAAAGCGGTAACTTGTGATGAAAATCAAAGTTAATGTATTAATGAAATAATAACACTGGAATATAAATTTGTGTAACATTTTTTTTTTAATATTTACATGTATGAGAAAGACGCAAGTGTTGGGATTCGCAAATCAAACTAGTGATTTATGATTGAGAATAACTCATTTGAACTTCTATTAGTAAAATAAAACATAAGGAAAAGTGAAAATGAAAGCTGATGCATTATTGAGGTAATAAAATTTATATAGTATCATATATAACAACTTTCGAAAATATTAACATGCATGAGAAACAAGAAAATCTTGGGATTGGTACATAAGAATAATTTTTATTTAATAAATCAAAAACGTACCATTTCAATTATATTTAGGTATAAAATAGCCTCAATCGAAAAATTGAAACATTCTTCTAAGGACGAAATGGACAATTATTTCTTGCGAACGATGTTTTATAGAATGCAATAAAATTCAAATTTACCGAAATTAAAATGACAATTTAAACTTAAACATATACATACAGGAAAAATATATTTTAAGTATTTCTATTTAAAATACCAAAACTAATAATTTCTTATATGTTAGGTGTTTATTTATATTAGAATGGAGATAAAAACTTTAAAGTTCTAAATATTGGGAGAAGAATTCTAGTTTAAAATGTTATAAAAGAGAAAAGATAATAAATTCAAATTTAAACATATGCACTTTTCTTGTAAATAAATTTTTATTTCCCTTTTAAATAATACAATTTTCCCGAACAAAAAATATGATCTTGGCTGAAAGAATTTTTTATGGAAACATAAATTTGCAAAGATTTTTCTTCGGAGGAACTTTTTGAAGCACTTAAATTGGAAACAGGCAAAATGTTTGTGACTCCTCACTTTCAGAATATTTTACATGAATTTTAGTAAGATATCAAAAAACTTCAAAATCCAAAACCGTTTAAAAAATTGAGCAAATGGAAATGGATACAAGAAGCTCTTTAAAAAGGAAATATCCCTCTTAAGCATGAATGTAAAGGAAATTTTTTGAAGATTATAAACAATTTCATCATGTGAGCGGTAGAAGTAAAATTTGTTTATATATCATGTGTTAAACTTAATAAATGTGCAAGATTTGACAGTACTTTTAAAAGTGATTTAATGGGAGTAGTATTAAAAATTATCGTTTTACTTTTATTTTAACAGTTTTAGCAGTATTTGTAATGGAAATAAAATCTAAAATATTTCTGCATTCTATATACGCAAAATAGTGCAAAATGTAAAATGTTACAAAGGTTTAATCGGATAACTTACCAGACTTTTAAATATCTCACTATTTTTCAAAATACAATTTGGCTTTAATCAAAAAGGTATTTCCAAAATTCTTGATCACTACAATAACCAAATGCGAAAATTTAAATGTTCTGTTAATTTTCATCAATTTCCTTATGGGAATTATTTTTATTTCTCGTATATTACTTTTTTCTTGAAGAATGCATGTCATATCTGGCTGTAAATGAATAATTAAATATAATTATCTTTAGAAAATATTTTGTTGCTAGTTACAAAATATTGCTTTATTTTTTAAAGAAAATTTTAAGATAGAATAAGACACATTTTCAATATAATTAGATAACAGATACAGATTTTAAGACTACATTTAATAATTTTAAAACATACGCAACATAAATATTAAATATTTTTATTACTTTATAAAGTAATATTATTCTTTACTGAATTGCGAATTTCTTAGATTTTTGAAAAAACAACGAACAGCTGTATGCAACTTCTGTTAGCACCCAATTAACGGCCACATTAATAATATTAAAAAGGTGTCTGTACGGAGGTGTACTAAATTAAAAAGAAAAACTAAAAAGAAAAAGCAAGTAGACTGTAAATTTAATGGAATGTTTATTTTTCTAAGAGTCGCTGCTTGTTGCAGTATTAGAGCTTGTTGCTAAGAGACTGTTTCTCTCAATCCACTGCGTCACACAACACGTGAGCAGGGTTACAGTAAATTGCCGATTGGCGTATAATTGGCGTGGGCTGTGTTTGTCGCCAAGGCGATGTTACAAGAACACAATACAGAAGCGGAACATCCCGCCCGGCGTTGAAATATTTTTATATTTCAAGATACATATGCAATACAAGTAATAATACAATATGATACAGATTATAAGCAAAAATAAATAAATAAAATAAATAAACACAAATAATACATGAAAAATTAATACATAATAAAGCACATTTAAAGTTTAGGATCTATGATGTTGTCCTCAATGGGTAATATACTTATTTTTGAAATAGGTCGTTTAAAATTACCCTTAGCGGTACGAACTTCAACTACCCTGACTATCCCGTCCGCGCCTGGGAAAACCTTATTAATTCGGCCTAGTGACCAAGTGCAAATGGGTAATTGTGAGTCCTTAAGCAAAACTAGCATTCCTGGCAGAATATTAGGCTTTTTAAATAGCCACTTGTTTCTTTCTTGTAACTGGCTCAGATAATTATTCTGCCAACGTTTCCATATTAACTGCGTTAATTTTTGAGTCCTTTGCCATTTATTTAGCAAATTATCTTTGACCTCACTTAAATTGGGTTCTGAAATTAAATTAAGAGACTTTCCTATGAGAAAGTGACCAGGAGTCAACACCTGAAGATCGTCAGGATCTGTTGACAAAGGACAAAGCGGTCGCGAATTTAAAATAGCCTCTATCTGTATGATAACTGTCAGGAATTCCTCGATCGTGAGATGAGCTGAACCCACAGCTCTTTTTAAGTGGTATTTGAAAGATTTGACTCCTGCCTCCCAAAGGCCACCAAAATTTGGCGCCCTAGGAGGGGAGAACTTCCAGTTAATACCTTCAGAAGCTAAAAAATTCGAAACTTCATCACTCGTAACAAGTCTGCGTAAACGTTTTAGTTCTGCTGAAGCCCCAACGAAATTTGTAGCATTGTCGCTAAAGATTACAGAGCTTTTCCCACGACGAGCGAAGAATCTTTTTAGAGTCGCTATTATAGCCTCGGATGTCAAATCTGAGACAAAATCCAAGTGCACAGCTTTAGTGACCATACATACAAATATGGCAACATAGATTTTCTGAAAAGTACCCTTTCTTTGACCTTTATATTTTATTTCAAAAGGCCCACTTAAATCTAATCCCACATTTGAAAATGGGGAACTGGGCACTATTCTTTCTGGAGGGAGATCCCCCATCATTTGACTAGCCGTTATAGGTTTAATTTTAAAGCATTGTAAACACTCATGTACAATTTTACGCGCAATATTTCTGCCACCGAGAGGCCAATATTTTTGACGCACTGTGTTCAAAAGAGCTTGGGGTCCTACATGAAAATCTCGTTTATGATAATATTGAAAAATTAGTTTCGTCAAGCGACAGCTCGCCGGAAGTATAATGGGGTGTTTATGATCAAAATTCAAATTTGATTTTGCTAGTCTTCCTCCCATCCTCAATAAGCTATCTCCATCTAAAAAGGGATTTAAGAATTTTAACTTACTTGCGCGATTAACCGAAGATCCCGCTTGGAGGGCCGAAATTTCATTTTTGAAATACTTTACCTGTTCATTTTTTATTAAATAAACCTCTGCCTTTCTTAATTCCTCCAGCAACAGAGGGCCGGTTGCAGATGTTGCTTTTTTACATTTATGTATGAATCTGAAAATATAAGCTAAAATTCTAATTAATTTTTGGAAATTATTGCTAAGATTAATTAAATTATCACAGAAATTAGAGTCATTATGAATAGCGAATGTCAAGTTGCTGGGAGCTTTAAGCTCACTAGAATAATGTTCATCTTTAATGTCACTTATATTAGAGTCAGTTTTTGCTATTGTTTCTTCAAGAATTGAAAGAGGCGGGCCATGCCACCACAACTGGTTAGAAGACAGGTTTTCCACACTTGCACCTCTTGATATCAAGTCAGCTGGATTGTGTTCTGACGGAATATGAAACCATGGAAAGTTCTTAGTTTGTTCCTTAATTTGCACAACGCGGTTTCCCACAAACGTTTTCAGGAGATGAGGAGCAGTGTCTATCCAAGCTAAAGCAATAGTTGAATCAGAAAACAAATTGACTGAAGCTATTTGTTTGTCTAATGAATTTAAGACCTTGTTAGTGAGTTTAGCCAGAAGAAGACATGCTGACAGTTCGAGACGTGGCACTGTTATTACTTTGGTTGGACACACGCGGGATTTACTACATAATAAGTAACTGATGGTTTCACCAGAATTAGATGTTTGCATGTATATCACTGTGCCATAAGCCTTGGAAGAAGCATCTGCGAAACCATTTAGCACCACTGATTGGTTCACAGCTAGGAAGCATCTTGGTACTTCAATGGATTCCAGTTCTTTAAGACTTTCGAGGAAGGTTTCCCATAGTTTGGCGACATGAGAGGGCAGCTTCTCATTCCACTCTATTTTAAGAAGCCATAGCTCCTGCATGAATATTTTTGCTTTAGCAATCACTGGCCCTAAGAGACCGAGAGGATCATAAATGCGGGCAATTTGCGAAAGTACATCTCTTTTTGTGAAATCACTCTTTGTGTTGATATTAACTTTATACCTAAACGTATCATTGAAACTGTTCCACAACATCCCTAATGTTTTAACAGTTATTTCTTCAGAATTTCTGTCCAGGGGAAACATGTGATTATCAGTAGATTGGACCTCATTGGTACACCATTTGTGTAAAACCATCCCTCCCTTTAGGAGGAGTTCTGTTAATTGCGATTTCATTAATCTGATTTCTTCTAAATTGGATGAGCCCGATAGGCAATCATCCATATAGAAGTCCTTCAAAACAATTTTCGATGCTAACGGGAATTCCTTTTTCTCATCTAGAGCTAATTGTTGTAATACTTTGGTGGCTAAGTAGGGAGCACAAGATGTTCCATACGAAACTGTTGTTAGCTGAAATACCTTAACCGGGGATGACATACTGTCTTTCCACAAAATTTTTAAATATTTGTACTGGGATGGATTTATTTCTATCATCCTAAACATTTGTTTAATATCCGCAGTAAAAGCATAAATATGCTTTCTAAATCTAATTAATATCGAAAAAAGATCATCTTGCAGAACTCCACCCTTACATAATAAATCGTTCAAAGATTTTCCGTTGGTTGACTTGGCACTAGCGTCAAAAACGACGCGTAGTTTTGTGGTTTTACTAGAGGGTCGTAAAACGCTGTGATGTGGTAAGTAATAGCCATCATTAAAGTTCGTGTTTTCTTTTATTTCATGCATGTGATTTAAATCTCTATATTCTTTAATAAATTCTGTGTATAAATTTTTCATAACAGGATCTCGATCTAAACGTTGCCACAGAGAGTTTAATCTTTTCAAAGCAAGATTTTTGGAATTTCCCAAATCGGGTTCTAAAACCTGTGGTTTAAACGGCATCGTGACCACAAACCTACCATCCGGTTTTCTGAAGTGCGTTTTATCGAAGTGATCATTACAATATTCTAATTCCTCACTGTTACAGGGTTTTAAATTTTGCACTTCTTCAATTTCCCAAAAAGACTTCAAAGTGTCATTAAGTAAATCAAGATTTTTTGTTAATAAACAATAATTAGTATTATTATTATTTACTGTTTTGTCATAAATACAACCAGATACAATGTAACCGAAAATACTTGATTGCAAATATAAATTATTGCCTAACTTTATTTTTTCTTCATTTAAAAGAGAAAAATACAGTTCAGCACCGATAATTATCTCCACACTGCTTGGAATGTTAAATTTTTTATCCGCTAAACAAATATTTACTGGAATTTTAAAATCTGATATGTTTATCTTTTTCGAGGGCGTGAAGTCACAAATGTTTGGAACGATTAATAACTCAATATCATAATTGGCACTATTCATTTTATTTGACAACTTTGATTTGATTCTAGATTTAATGTAAATAGGCAATTTATTTATTCCACTTACAGGAATATTTATTTTCTCCTTTTTCAAGCCTAATGTTTGTGCTGCTTTAAATGTACAAAAACAATTCTGAGATGCGGAATCTAATATTGCCCTGAAAGGAATTTTGATGCCATTTACATCTGTCAAATAAATTATTGCAGTGCTAATTAAAACAGATTTATTATTATCATTTTCATATGAAAAAAATGAATGAGCAGTAGTTTCGTTTTGTGATAAATCTTCCGAAACAAAATTGCTATTTATTGTTTCATGTATTGGGAAATTGTTTATAGGATTGTTTACTGGTGTTGTATAATTATGTAATGATGAATGATGGCTTGCGCTCTTGCAAACATGACAAGTGCTTTTTGAATTACAATAATTAATAAGGTGGGCTGAACTTAAACAATTGAAGCAAAGTTTATTTTTCTTAACAAGGTTAATTCGCTCACTTAACTTCATATTTTTATATTTAACACAATGATATAAGGGGTGGTTTTCGGTTTTACAAATTACGCAACATTTACTTTGAGGTTTGCTTGTTTTTATGAATAAGGATTTTGCAGTATATTTAGAGGATACATTAGAACTTATACTATTTAAGATTTGACATCTTCGCTCAAGAAATTCTAAAAATTCATCAAAATTAGGCACCTCATTATCCTTTAATGTTAGTTCGTATTGTTTACGAGTTTCGTTATCTAGTTTATTTAGAATAATATTCAGCAAAATTGCGTTCGAGAAATTATGTCTATCATACTTTAAGATCTTTAAAGCTCTTAAATTTTTCTTCACGTTATCCAATAAAATGCGGAGATCCTTAGCGGACTCCTGTTTAATTACACAAAGATTTAAAATATTCTTTATATGACAATCTACCATAACTCTTTTATTCTCGTATCTTTGTTCTAACGCATTGAAAAGTGAAACATAATTTTCATCTGGTGTAAGCAAACTCCTCGCTTCACCAGTCAAAGCAGAACGCAAATAAAATAATTTTTCATTATCTTTTAAATTTGAATTATCATTAATAAGCTCTTTAAATGTACTTTTAAATACGGACCATTCTTCAATTCTGCCACTAAAAACCGGCAATATGACCCTAGGTAGCTTAATGCTAGACGTTTTAGCTTGGTCCTGTTCAATAGATTTTTTATTAGAATCAGTATTTTCATAATAAGCATTAATAGAGGATTTTAAGCTTACCTCTAGTTTTAGAATATCCTCGTCCAGTTGACTCAGTATTTTTTCAGTTTCTTCCAACTTTTCTTCCTCTATTATTCTATAATATTCCAGTTTAAGAGCTTCAAACTTTTCTTCAGTTTTCGACAGTAAATCCAGGTGGGCTTTCCATTCGGATAAATTAAATGTTTTTCCATCCGTTGCGTTAAATATCCTGGTGACTTGGGCCTTGATATTCCCTCGCCTTCTGTTCAATGCTTTTATCTCAGTTTCCGACATTATTCATCTTGTTGACGAAATTCGATAAATTCAATATTTAATTCAATAGAAAAGACACTGATTCGTTCATACCTCCGGGTCGCTAGGACCAAATGTACGGAGGTGTACTAAATTAAAAAGAAAAACTAAAAAGAAAAAGCAAGTAGACTGTAAATTTAATGGAATGTTTATTTTTCTAAGAGTCGCTGCTTGTTGCAGTATTAGAGCTTGTTGCTAAGAGACTGTTTCTCTCAATCCACTGCGTCACACAACACGTGAGCAGGGTTACAGTAAATTGCCGATTGGCGTATAATTGGCGTGGGCTGTGTTTGTCGCCAAGGCGATGTTACAAGAACACAATACAGAAGCGGAACAGTGTCCATAATATACACAGTATTTATTTTCCTCATATGTGCAAGTTTCTGTATAATAATTCAGATTCTTGGCCCTTTTTAAAAATAATTAAGTGTCGGATTAAAACATGAATGAACAAGTTGCTTTTCATATCTGTCAATGTTTTCCGGTGGCAATATTGTATATTTTAAACAAAACTTTAAATGTATGAAAATTTGAAGTGTAATTGATTGAGGAAGTATATTTTATGAGAAATGCATTTAATGTACTTTAACTCATGTGGTTTTTATTACTTATCACTGTGAAAAATGATAAAAATAAATTTTACTTCGAAGCACATGGTATTATATTCACTTTTGTTTTTAATTATAAGAATAAATTAGCGTACACTGCAAAAATTAATGACAACGAAAGTAAATTGTTAAAAAATGATGCAGAAGTTCATTAAAATGTTAGAATGTTTTACTGAATATTTGTTATCAACAGTTAAAAGAAAATAAACAGTCATATTTTAATAATCGGGCGGAGAACCGGTTTCTTATTAATTTCGTTTAAACAGATACAAATCTATAAAAGTGGCATATTTTTCTGAGAATTCTATTTTCATATTCAAAAATGAGTAATTATTATTTTTTTTTTCAAACTAAGATATTTTTGTAGTTAAAATTTTCTTAGATTTGCAAAACATAAATATTTCCCTCGATTAGAAAATCCATAAAAGGCACTAGATGGTTTACATAAATATTTTTATTGTGTTTTGCTTTTAATTTTTTACGAATTTATGTTACTTACAATCTAGAGGGTTCGTACTTCTCAGAGAATTTTCCAGGAGAAATATCAGTATTTTTTGTATTGAAAAAGAAATCTAGCTTAAACTGTGTTGAAATTTTGTCATATTTTATCGGAATTTTCTATAAGAAAATACTCGTGCCAAAGAATTTTCTATTCGGAAAATTCCGCGAGGCGTACAGGCCCAGTATATCTATGCCTTATCGGTCCTTGTGTTTAAATGTATTAAACAAGTTGGAAATTGCATGTGAAGCGTAGCAAATGAGGTGCGTTCGTACTAATGAAGTTCTTTAAATATTACTCTCATATGTCAATCTCATAAAATTGTAAATAGTTAATTACAAATGAAATGCGCAAGAAACAATGTTCTCTCTACACTCATTATGTAATGAAATACTTTTGTGTGGCCTTGTAAGTCAATAACAAAAGTTCTTTGCACAACAGATTATACAAAAGCTATATTATAATATGTACTTTATGATGCATATCAGTATTATTATGTTCTATTGAGTGTAATATTATCAAAATGCATTTGAAACTTTTTTTTTCCATTAACTGTAATGTAACGGAATACTTTTGATTGTCCCTGTATTTGATCTATGCATCTTTTTTTCAAAGAAATTTAAATGACCCGAGAAAATTATGTAATAATTATAAATTTTAAATTTCAAAAGATTCGGTTGGGTATTTTTTGCGTTGTTATATGCGGACAGACAGACGGACAGACAGACAGACTGACAGACAGACGGACAGACAGACGGACGGACTAAACGGCAACTATAGGTGCTACGAATTTACATAATTACGAACGCACCTAAAAAGAGATAGAACCAATTTATTTAATCGAAACATCCAATAAATGACTGATCCATTTTAAATGTAAAAAAAGGGGTTAAGATAAAAATGCGTGGTTTACTGTGTTGTTGTCAGAAAATCAATAAATTTGTAAAAATGCACTTTCTTCAAATAGTTCAAATTTTGGCCAACAGATGGCGCTGACGACGACAGGTGGCCGAAATTCAGATGTTATTCTAATTTTCAAACGCATGAGCTTTTGGCTCAGTTTGCAGAAGCAAATCTCAGTCGACAATTTGAATTGACTCTCAATTCACCTGCAAAAATAGAGTGTCTTTTATGGAAAGATATTTAAAATAATATTTATCATTGAATAACGTCTATTGTACTTAATATAAACCAGCAAAACATGATTTTTAATAAGCATTGATTTTTCACTCTTTTACCATAAATAAATTATATTGAAAAAATGTTTTTTAACCGCTTAACTGATTCTTTTTTTACTTATATAAATTGAAAATATGGGAAAAACACCGCTTTTTAAGTAAAAAAATTGCGACATTTAATCTAAACATTTCTTCCATTAAATAGTATAAAATTGCATTAAAAAATTAGTGGTGTCAAAAAGCTTTAAGTGATGGATCAAAGATACATTTTTTGCGTCTAAGTCGTGCAGTGAAATCAATTAAGTGGTTAAAACAGTGGTACGCAAATAGGGTCGGTAAATTCCCTGTCTCAGAAAAAGCGTGTGACTTGTAAATCGGTACATAAAAATATAATAAATCTTAGATTGAAGGAACCCGTTTGTAACAAGTCCTGTTTTAAACATTTATTTCGACGAATAAAGTAACATACAAACTACCTGCTGAGACTGAAACGTGCATAAAAAGAAATATTGTTAATTTTTCCAAAAACCAATTTCATCCATACATCATATTGATATTTTGACATTTAGAATAAAAATTTAAATTTTAATTGAAAATTTTATTACGAAAGCTACGAGAGATTTTTCCTACTTTTGCACACACCTCTCCCTTCTCTTCTCTCCGACTGAAAAGACATCTACGCTGAAATGGAAGAATGTTAAAAAAATTCATCGTACCTGTTTTATATCCTGAGAGTTACCACTTTTCAAAATTTCATTACAAAGAGCATCATAGATCCATAAATATAATTTTCGCTACCCCCCCCCCAAAATGCAAAAATATTCTTCATAACGAAAAAAACGGGAAAGAATTCTGAAAATTTCTCTTGTATGTGATTTGAAACAAGAAATAAAAAAAAAATTCAAAGACTTTCTAAAAATTATATGTCAAAAACACCAATGTTCCAGTAATTTGGTAATATTTATATTTATAAAATTGAACTAAAATAAGCAGAAGTATGATGATTCTGAATATATGATGTTCTCTGTAATGAAATTTTGAAAAGGGGTCAGCTCGCAGGATATTAAAACAGGTAAGTCTTTTTTTTCTTTTTAATCATTTTTCCATTTCAGCGTAGATGCATTTGCAGTCAGGAAGAGGAGAGGAAAGTGTTGTGTAAAATGCATCTTAAACTATCGCCTGGCTTTTGAAAAAAATTTTCGGATATGTAAGATATCAAAATATGTATACAATATAGGGATATTCAGTTTTCGGAAAAATCGAATAATATTTCGCTTTAAACAGGTTTTCGTCTTAACATGTAGTACCATATGACACGTTCTCCGTCGTGATCAATATTTTTTTAATGTTTAAGACAGGATTTCTTATAGACGAACCTTTATTCTAAGGTTTAATGTATTTTTATGAGCCAATTTATATGTCATTCCCCCTCTTTGTTTTAGACAAGGAACTTGCCAATACTATTTGCACACCACTTAACTAATTTGCCTGTATGACATATGGACAAGAAGAGTAATCTTAATCCTTCACTTACAGTTTTTTGACACAAAATTTTTTTAAATACAAATTTTACTATTTAATGAAAGAAAAGTTTAGATTAAATATTAGGATATTTTAGCTTAAAAAAGTGGTGTTATTTTCAATTTATTGTACGTAAAAAGAGTTAACCGGTCAGTTTAACTGAAAAAAAACATTTTTGAAAAAAACGTTTTTTTCAATACAACTTATTTGTTGTAAATATGTGATAATTCTTTGACATACGAATTGACAACGTGTGAAAAAAAAGCATGATATAAAATGTATTTTTATAAAATAGTGGTGCGAAAATAAAATAAAGATAGCAATTTTCTGTCGCGGTTTTGACATTCGTGGAATGTTAAGAGATTGTTGTATTTATTATTGTTTTTTACTTTAAATCAGAATTGATTAGTAAAAACATATTAAAATATGGATGGTACTTTTTTATATAATTATGAAGGTAAAAAAAACTATAACATATCGTATTGAAATAACCGATAAATTAAATTATACACCTGGGTTATCAAATACTGTCAATATCTGGAGAAACATCATATGCCAGTTGCAGAGTTATAGTAAAGCTAATATTTAGGGTATTAGAATTCTTTCTGCCACATTAAATTGCTCAGTAATTACTGTAACGCCCAAGGCCCCTCTAAAATGAAACTATCAAAAACTGGTCTCCTACTCCTTTTAGAGATTAAAAAAAAAGGACATTAAAATACACATTGTACGTTCTGAGAACTACAAAAATCAGTCTTATAATCTCCATTTTGCGTTTAAAAGATGTAGATTAAATCCCAAATTGAAAATATTTCATTTTCATAGCCACCATCCCTTAACAGATTTCAAACCACATGCTTTACAAATTAAATAAAAATATGATTTCATGTTTAGAAAATAATATTAAAATGTTGTCTTTGCGGAATCCAAGATTAATTTAATTTTATAGTAAAACTGTTTCTCTCTCGAAACCAAAATTAACTTTCAAATATCCCATATTAAACTAAAAACATTTACACGAATTTGCTAAACTACTAAGGTACCTGTGCCTAATATGGACACCCTAAGAAAAATCAATTTTTTTTCACTCCCATGTACACGTAATAGGACTCCAAAAATATGTGACCATGATCCCTGGACTGTTGACAATGATTATTAAAATTAGCGACCTTGTAGCTATTCCGGTTTAATTTAAATGAGAAAATAAAAAAAATGTTTACAAATGTCCATATAAGGAACCACTAGTCCCTATTGTGGACAGGTGGCTCCTTATTGATCTACTACAAAAGGTGTACGGAAGAACCACTTTTCTATGGAATTTTAGAGGAAAAGGGATAAAAAAGCATCTTAAGGTATTGCAGGGGAGGTGAGGGCACCGTAAATATCTCCAAAACATGCACTTAAGAATGGGTGGTCATTTTCGGTTGTGGCTCTTCGAAGACCGATGCAAAGCACCTCAGTTACTACATTATATTATGAAATGGTGGTTGGTTTTGCTTAGCTTTCTATTTTTGCGAATCTGAAGATTCACCTGCTGTACTTCCAATGTGGACATTAGGTGTCCATATTGGGAATCGGGAGTAGTTTTATTAAATCTTGTAATAAATAAATAAGGAAAATTTTTTAAAGCAATATATGCAATAGCAAATGAAAATATGTTTTAAAAGCTTTCTAAAACACTCCACTTTTCAATATTTAAAGTAATTTTACAATGTCTAATAAGAATTTAAACTTACCTGTATTTACGATCAGCACACCACGAAACAACAAGTTTCTTTCTAAATGGTTTACAACGCACTTTTTTGTACTTACCTGTCTTAATTATCTTTTCAACCCCTTTTCTTCACGAACATGTAGCGCGAATTCGCTATGAAAATTGTTACTTTTAAAAATATTAGGGGTGTCCATATTGAGAGCATTGTCCATATTGGGTACAATTACCTTACTAGTAAAATTTTTACTGGTAACTTTGTACATTTCAATACGTTTTAAAACTTCTTTTAATGAAGTATAAAAATTCATCAACTATATCTGGACTACCTTGGAGAAATTTAATAACCAATTATTCTCCTCGATCCATCAACTTTTCTATAACAATTACTTTAGCAAAAATGAGCATATTTTTGAAGCATTGTCTTAAAAATGATTTTACCTCAATTAATTAAAACTTTTATAACCGCAAAGTTAGGGAAAGTTATGACTTAGCACCATGATCGCTAAAAAAACACTTTCTTAAAGGTAATTATAGTTTTGCTTATTCTGTACAAAATTTTGAGTTAATTTTCGAAAAATTCTAAAAACAATTAAGTAATTAAAACATATGTTTTTGTATAACAGTTAAATTTAAATAGTGAAAATAAATAACATTATCAAAACTACTTTAGTTAGTTCCAAAATATACAATGTATCATTTATAATTTTTCTTAACAAATTAAGAGAGATAGATTATTGTTTCTGGTAAATAAGTTAATCAGACAGTAAATTGATAAAAGTATAGTGTTTTAGAAAATTTAGATGTTTTATAAAAGGTAGTTTATTTTTTATGATGAAGCCATGATTGCGAGTGAAGCGCCTTTATAGTATATCATAGTCAAACATATAATAAAAATTAAATACATTCAGAAAAAAAGATTCAGTTTAGAAGACTATGAAGAATTAGAAAATGTTTTATATATTAAACTTCATAAAGTTATAAAACTGATAAAATTATTACTTGACAATGATATCAGCCAAGTTAATATAAACCTCTTAATAGGTAGATGTTTTTTATAACACAGTGCATATTTTTGTAAACTGTTCCAAACTGATTGTTTATCTATAAAGTAAGATAATCTTGCAAAAAATAGACCAAATTTGCATAAAAGTACAATGGTTTCTTTAAAACGATACAGATGCTGTTTAAAAAGTGTTACGTGATGAAGTGCGCCCGACCTTTTGATATCTTATCACTGTAGGAACGTGAAGTGTGTAAGTTGTTATAGAGTATAAGAATATTTCACTAAGATGAATTATAATAAAATTTGTGATAATAATGTCAAAAATAATGTTGCTTGTGCAAACGCACGACCAAATAATAAGTAAAGTTAGATTAATTTTGAAACACGATTATTCAATCAGTAAATTAATTATAACAGATGCAATTTTTTCCTTTTTCATTTTTGGGTGAAAAAGTCCGGGCCAGGATTCGAACCAGGGATGTATCGGCTGAAGCCGCCAATGCTCTACCAACTCAGCTATCCCAGACACGAACACTGGAGGATTATTTCACCCAATTAACCTCAACGATCACTTTATCTGGTCTGATACTCTGGATCAGCCCAACAGAATAAATTGAAGGTCAATATAATGAACTAAACTATATTGGCTTCTAGAAGGCCGGGTCCAACATAAATTCTACTCTCTCGAAAAAATTCAAATTTTTATTATATAACAAGACTTTTTTTTAAAGAATATTGTACATATATTTTTGGGATGATTTTACAGTATATTTTACAGAAAATACACAATATCAACATTAATGTTTAATTTGATTCTTAGACTTTCAATATTTAAATAAAGATTCATTAAAAAAATAATATGGCTTAGAATAAAAGAAAAAAAGAGAAACATCATAACTTTTGACGCTGCACAGTGAGGTATTTTGCTGAAAAACCTGGCCTAAAATTATTTAAAAAATTTATTTTGCGTTCAATAGCATATAAAATGCTTTAAGAAAACGTAAAATATATTATTATGCTAGAAACAAATATATTTTTAAATAATTTAAGCATATTAGTGATCATCATTCTTTCGAGCATAATCTTCAATGTTATCCTCTTCAGAATCACTCGAAAGCTAGATTCTGGCAATAAAAACTCTTAAATAAAGATCGAAACAAAAAAGTAAGCCATTAAGTACATTTTCATTGCAGTCTATGAGCAAGTCTTTTCTTGTAAAGTTTTGACTATATGAACGAAAATGCATGTTGCGGGCTTCAGCTGCCATCTCTGATATCTGCCGCATTGGGTGGTATGTAGGTTCTTTAATAGTAGCTCCGTGATTCAAATTTTTCTGTAATATGTGTGACACTGGGTGCCAATCATAAAGATTTACATTAAGGTTCGAAGTGTTAATCGCAATTTCTTGAAATGTTTTAGTATCTATTTTATAACCACTAGACAGTACTTATAGAATATCCTTTAGATAGTGCATTAATTTTATCTCAATTCCCGTATTGTAATTTAAGCTGATGTTTCTTCATCTGAGAAAACTTTTTTGAGGTATTTCCAAAACCAGCTTTTGCAATGTGTACCAGTATCGCATCTCAGTTTAAAACATGCCTTGCATTTTTTTTCTTTTATTTGCAATCTTTCTTATTTTTGCTTTTTTCTAATTATTTTTTTATCGGAAGCTTTTTTATTTCAAGCAAGATGTAAAATTGACTCGAAAAATCTGATTCTAACATGGAATATTGAAAGACCGAATTTCAAAAAATCAGGATCAATGTCTTTAATTATTTTTAGCTTATTAAAATCTTTTTGACGATTGTTTGCAGATATAACATCGCATTGATGACTACATTTTAAAACGAAAGAGTGGATTTGGCTTCTCAAGAAAGAGCTGTAATTTTTTTTAATTATGAATGAGTTTTTTTTAAATGCTTTACTCATCTTGATTTAGATTGGCTATTAAAATAACTCATCTTCATTTAAATTATTTAAAAACAACTCACTCAGTTGAGTTGTTTCAACTCTTTATGAGAAACTGCCCTTGAAAACGTGAGATGAGCGAATTTTGTCTCAGCTTGAGTTATTTTTTGGCTGACTTTTTAAGAGAGTATGTCAGCGCTAAACTGAATTGAACTTGTAATAAACCAAAAGCTGTGAGGATGTCTGTATTTATTAAATTTTATGCTTGCTGTTCAAAGTACTTTACTTCCTCTTGGATCATGTCATTATTTTCATGAATAACTTTTATTAGTATGAGAAAGCAAAAGCATGGCTATCAAAATACAGGGTTCTGCCACCATACTTTTGAAATCAATTTATTTGCTTATTAATTTCAAAGAAGCAATGTAAGGTATGTAAAGTCTGCTAAAGTATGTAAAATCTGCTGCAACAAACATGGCCAATGCCTCAGTCGGTAATAACTTCAATGTACTTAGGTTTGAGGTCTACGATAAAAAATTAAACTTTTGTCGATATTTTGCTGAACTTGTTGGCCTGAATGCAAATTCTTTAATAATTTGGGAAACATCTGCACGCCCTGCAGCGTTTTTGCTCAGTTGAACTGCAAATGCTCTTGGCTAATTTCAGATTTTAATTGTTCCATTTTATATCTCTTACTTCTGCCAATACAATTTTTAAAGTATTTTGTTGGGTGACCGAGTTTCTCTACCATCCTTATAGAAAAATAAAGCGTTCCTTTCTGTCATTCTTCGTTGTTTTCACACAAAAAATTTTCAGTGTACAACAAAGAAGATTATTTTTGTGTATAACTATGTTTGAAAGATTTTATTTTCTGACGTAAGCCAACGTATTTAATATTATTGGCTAATTCCATGGGTTTTGTAGTGTAAGTCACATTACCTTATTATTGCTATGCTTGTTTGCCACCGTTATTTTCGAAAAGTCTGCTTGGCCTTATTCAATTAATGAGAATGTGCCGATAAAATAAATCACATTTTTTCGTACTAAAATACTGGTAGCCAAAAATCGTAGCCTGTGACTTACACTACAAGTACTCATGGAAATAGCCTATTAAGATTTCGAAATTTCGATAAGTTTCTTTTTTAGAAACTTTAAATTGTTAATTTTTCTGTGTCACAATACTTTTATTACATCGCTTATACATATATTTTGATATTTCTACAGATTTTTTTATTCAATACAATAAAAAAAATAATATATGTATGTCTAGTAAATTACTTCTCAATATTATAAAACTCTCTTACCTCGTTAGTGAGTAAAGAACGCAATTCCTTATGGTTAATTTAAAATATATTATTCTAAAAGTTAACAGATAATTCACACATTACAAACTATTGGTACAAAACAAAAATGTTATATTATTTAAAAAGAGTCGTTTAGTCCATGTTATGAATGTACGATCAAAAAACGTTTTACTTAAAGAAAAAAAAATATTCAACTACTTAAAAAAAGGAATTTTCCCCTTCAATTTGCAGATTTATCATCTGCACACCAAAGGGTATCCAGTGGGAATATAAAACTACAGCATATATTAAATGTAAACAGTTAATAAATTTTAAAAGTTTAATAATGTAAAAAAAAAAACTGCTTTTCAGAAATTTTTTCTTGAAATTTTGTTTTACTTATTAAAAAATGGAGTGCAACTCGGAGCAAATTTTATTCCATATCTTTTAATTAGAAGGTTTATAAATTATGAAAACACAAGATTCTTACTAAACTCAGTTTAACTCCCTGTTAAAATTATAATTTTATCTAAAATATTTAACCCAAAAAAATCTATGGTTTCAAACTTGAATATCATAATGAACATGTACTGTATTTACAAAAATATTTATGTGAAAGAGACTATATACCTTTGTCTTTAAGTTTAACTTTTTACTAATTTAAGTTAATTTTCTCTTGAAGAAAATATTACAAAATATAGTGCAGTACAGAAAGTTGATCTTCTTATTAACTGAAATATTTTTTTTTTTCACTGGCATAAAGTACTTAGTAGAGAAAATTTTCAAGTTATATTTCGCTCAAATTTCATTTTTAAGTTAAGTTAATGTTTTATTTTCAAAAATAGTACAATTTAGTAACAGCTGTTAAAGTTAATTTTTAAAATGTATGTTTAGTTTTGTGAAATTGTATCTGTTACGTGGTATTGCGCTTATTGTTTTTCTTTAATTATTTTTCTATAAAAATTGCAATAATTTTTTAAATAAATCTTTTTTTTGCATTTTGCATCGGAAAATATTATAACCAGAATAACTAAAAAATATGAAAACGAATTATTTCAATATATACTAAAATAGACATTCTAAATCCAATTATTTTCTCATTTGCCTAACCCTTCGCTCATATGTATAGTTATTGTATTTTATTATATAAGTTTAAACGAAATTGAACGGAACATTTCGATCGATAATTATTTGCAATTACAAACTTCGAACTAGATTCTAATGAATTAAGTATCCAGTAACTTGTAAACAAACATTTTTAATTTTCTAATGTAAAACAAATTTGCCTACTAACTAAGAAAATCTTTTTAATTAAAATTCTTAAATAAATCAAGCTTCGTAAGTAGCTAATACTCTCAATTTGTTCGTCGATTCAATTAAGTTTAAATGCTGAACATCCCACGATATATTGATTTGCACAAATCAAATTACTTTGCCGTTATTGGAAGTCGAAAGTTCTCTTTGATGTTACGTAATTACAGAGTAGATAATAAGGTAATTATAAACTATTATTTTCGTTACAAGAAAATAAATAAATAGCAAACTAATATATTCAAGTTAATAAAAGATGGTAAAATATAAATCATTCAACATTGGTTTCAAATTCCATTTTGTTTCTCTAAATTTTGCTTCCTATTTAAATGCAAAACCTTTTCAAAAGAATACATTATAATAATAAAAGATTAATGTTTAGAAATAAGAATAACTTATCTTTCTAAATATAATAAAAGACACTTAAGTTTCTGTATGAAAACATAACTAAAAAATATCCTTAAAAAACACATTTAATATTTTAACATTTCCAGTCATACACATTCGCAGTGGAAAATAATAAAAAAACAGAAAAAAGGTGTATTATTCATAAAGATTTTCTCCTATTCTTTCATGGAAAGAAATATTTTTTTTTTATAAAACTATTCAATCCTTACATATTTTTTAAGTTAAAATTTCATTCAAAAAATTGGTGATTTATAATAACAAAAGATTAATGTTTAGAAATAAGAATAACTTATCTTTCTAAATATAATAAAAGACACTTAAGTTTTTGTATAAAAACATAACTAAGCAATATCCTTAAAAAACACATTTAATATTTTAACATTTCCAGTCATACACATTCGCAGTGGAAATCAATATAAAAGCAGAAAAAAGGTGTATTATTCATAAAGATTTTCTCCTATTCTTTCATGGAAAAAAATATTTTTTTTTATAAAAACTATTCAATCCTTACATATTTTTTAAGTTAAAATTTCATTCAGAAAATTGGTGATTTATAATAAAAATTGTATCATATTTCTTGTCATTTATCTCTCTCAAAAGTAAATCTGATATTTTCTTATTAATATCAGATTCAAATGGAGCTAAATAAAAAACATCTGCGAAAGATATTGTCTAGACATACATAGTAATTTTAACTAAATTCACTTTAAATAAATATATGTATATTATAGCTCGTTAAGAAAAAATGATCTAAATTAAATAAATATATACATATATAATTTATTTAAAAAATAGAAGAAATGTAACCGTAATGTAGTGTATAAGCAATAAAAACAAAGTAATGTAAAATGTATTTAAATAAATGTGAAGTGTTCGAACAAAAAGAGACATTGGAATTTTTCAGAATTTGAAAATAAAATTGAATGCTTATTCTCAAAGTGACACTGTACGAAAAATGAGGTTTTTCTTAAAGCTAAAAAATTTTTTTAACCTTGTAAAGCATTTTTTAAAAATATAGTGGAAGATAATATGTAATATTTATATCTAGAATCCAAAGTAGCTTTTGAACAAAAATTGAGAGATTAACAACCACAGAAGATCAAGTGCATTAAAAAACTAGAAATAAAAATCATGCATCAAACATAGATTATGGAAAACTTTCCAATACATTCAGAATAATATAACATAACTTCAGCGATTTATAAGTTAAAATAATATGTCTATTTTGACAACATGGGAACTCATTTTGCTTTACACAGGATGTAACTTCTTTAACCCACATATATTATTTCAATTTTATTATCTGTGAAATAGTTTAACTAATAGTTAATTTTAAAATTTGCCTTAAATAATTCCCTGCCCTATATCATTATGCAACGGAATTCTTTTGTGGTATCCTATAAATGAATAATAAATATTATTTGAGCAGCATATTCTACAAAATGTACATTTTAGTGTCCTTCATAAATGCATATCAATTTCGTCATGTTTTGATGGGTGTAACACGACTGGTTTAAGCTCTGCCCCAAGCCAATAAATGAAATTTGTGAACTTATGGCCAACTGAAGCGATAAAAAGATTCAACCCACTATTTTAAGATTCGGCACATTTATAATGAAGGTAGTTCACAATTTTTTTATACCACCGCAAAAAATTTTAAGAAGTTTCGATTTTATAAGACCTTGTGGATTTTTTATTTGCTTATTGGCGATGATTAGAAAAATATATCACATTCTGAGCTGCAAATTTTTTTGTTTATGATAGAAGTCCTAATACACTAGACTCTGACATTATAAATTTTTGAATAAGTTGTTTTAATAGTTGTTGTTCTTATATGTTAAATAGAAAAAATCCACACGTACTAATTTTCGCTGTTTGCTGGCAATTTTGAACAAATGATAAGAGTAACATAAAAAGTTAATAAATAGTTTAGATTTCTAAATCACAAGATATTAAGATATACACCTTTTACATATAAACCTTTCAATAAACAATTTTATTTTATTTAATAGGTGTAACGAAAAATTAAAACAAATAGTGACATGTTTCGATTCCATCTTATAAAAACCATAATCCTAATAAAATAAAAATAAAAATACTTAATAATAAGAATAACACCAATTTAATTTTTTAGAGCAATACGTAGGTAATTTTGTGCTCCTTTAAATCGTGTTTATTTCACATTTGTGCAAAAAATTCGTTTTGAGAATTCCAAAAATATGTTCATCCACCCTCAAAAATTATATATATATATTAATATATACTAATATATATAATTACTAAGATATACTAATCTCTCGACCTTCTTAATTTAGCTAAAATGTTTCTTTTGTCATTTTTTTTTCATTATACTTTCAAATAAGAGTATAATGTATAATTAATGTGAATAGCAAGTGAGCTCATTGACATCAGTTTATTGTATATATATATATATATATATATATATATATATATATATATATATATATATATATATAATAAACTGATGTCAATGATCTCATTTGCTATTCACATTAATTATATATTATACTCTTATTTCAAAGTATAATGAAAAAAATGACAAAAGAAACACTTTAGCTAAATTAAGAAGGTCGAGGGATTAGTTCTCACATTCCCGAATTTAACCTGTGAATCTTCATATCTAATCAGAAGAATACTGGTACCCAAATTTGAGAAAATCGGATAATTCTGCATGAAAACCTTTTTATACAAATTAGGGGAAAGTAAATTAGCCCATGATTCCGCTTTTTCTGTCGAACCCTCAAAACTAATAAGAAATAGACTTTTCGGGATGAGCCTAGATTTATAATTTAAAGAAAACTGGATGATTCTGCACGAAAAAAACATTTATCTAAATTAAAGAGAGCAGTTCTATTGTCCCATTGTAAATTTGTCACTTAACCATTGAATTTTCAAAATCAGGGAATTTTCTTACCAGAATAAATTGGTATACCAAATTTCAACAAAATAAGATTATTCTGCTTGAAAACGCTAATTTAGGGGTATGTGATTAGCTTCCCTAGTTCCTCCATTTATACTTGATCAATGAACCACAAAAATAATCAGGCAAACACATTGTAAAAATGAACCGGTGTACCAAATTTGAAGAAAATTAGATAATTCTGCATGAAAAACCCATTTATCTAAGTTAAGGTGGGATAAGGCTCCTGTACCACCCCCTTTATACTAAAACGATGAACATCTGAAAATAATTCGAGAAGTACTTTATCAGAATATATAAATAACAAATTTTAAGCAAATTAGGTAATTCTGCATGAAAAACCCATTTATCTAAATTACGGGGGATTAGACTCGTTTGGTTCATACTTAAATAATGAACAGCAAAAACAAATTTGTGGAGCGCCTTATGAGAACGGGCCTATTTACAATACATTATGTCAATCGGATATTTATATTATGAAATAACGCGTTGATTGCGTACAGAACCTGTGGGCACATTAGCATTCATAGGCTGTGAGCTAAAAATGAAAAACATATTAAATAATTTTTAAAACTATTATTTAGAAAAATAAATCGATCAAAGAAATGGAGAAAGTTTCTACACAACAAATATATGAATTAATTAATTTTTATACTAAATACTCATTAATTACATTAATTACTAAACTTTAGAAAAGTGACTTTTTTTACGCAGTTGTGATTGAGTTTCAATGAAGTAATGATTTGTAATCTATATTATGTTAAAAATCTTTAAAACTAATTTTCAATGCATTTTTCAACTTTTTTCATTTGAAATATGAAAAGCACGCTATAAGATTATATAGCGTGCACGATATAGATATACACGGTATAAGGCTCAGTTTAAATATTTGGGTAAGAAAAATATTACTTTTTTAAAAATGTGTGATAAAAGGATTAAAATTTAAAAATGCAAAACTATTTTCCAAATTGATGTTTTCTCGACACAAAAATTAATTAAAAGATTATAGAATAATGAAACGTTTTGCTTACCGCCCGCTGTAAAAACTGCGGTGTGTCCCCGGTCTTGGTTTGTTTGGAATCCCGACGGATGTAACCCACGAGCTGTTGGTTCCCAAATTGGCACAGCCAAACTTTTATATATTAAATTGAAAAATGAACAAACCTGTAAACCTCATTGAATAAATTTCTGCATCGGGTCCGGTAGTTTTTTTAGCACTGATTTGAATTTACGTCACTTCCTCCAGCTTTAGCCAATCAGATTGTTGAGCTCGGCTGAGCAAATTTGGGAATTAACGGTTCATATGTAACCCACCAGTCTGTAAGCTATCGATGCCAATTGGTTCGCCAATATAAAATTCGTTTAGAAATATTCTCCACTAAAAACATTTTTTTTAAAATACACTCATGTCCATAAATTAAGGATAATTCAGAATAACATAAAAATGAAACTCTAAAGTAAAAATTTCACTTGCAGAATTATCACACACATCTTCAAGACTAATATGCAAATTTCAGAAAGCCACCATATGGCGCCCATAGTACGTCACAATGACGAAAGTGTGAGAGGGTCGTATATAAGGAATGGTGGCAAAGAAGTAAAACAGTTAACAATCATTTTCTAAGCCTATCAAAGCCAAAACCGAATAGTTACGAAACAGAGCACACATGTGGATATATTTTTAGTGGTAAAATTATCGGCCGTCTGGAATGTGGGCGTGCTCAGCTGGAAGTATCCGAGGAAATTGGAATTGCCCCAAAAGGCATATCTAGACTTTGGCAACGATTCCATGATGATGGAAACGTCAGTAGACGTTACTATACAGGTCGTCCCCGAGATACAACCACGAATGAAGGCTGTTATTTGGCAGTAACTGCCAAAAGAAAAAGACGGAACACAACATCAGACGTGTTTTGTCAGCTATCTTTTGCCACGGTGACGACTGTTGCAAGGCATACCGTGTACAGATATTTGGGAAGTATTGGTCTATATGCTCGCAGACTTGTAAGATGTGTTTCGCTCACGGCAGCTCGCTGTCGTCTGCGGTTAGCCTGGAGTAGAGAACATGCAATGTGGGCATCGTCACAGAAGGCTTGTGCAAAGTTTTCCGACGAGTCCAAATTTAGCTTGCTGTCTGATTCACGTCTGACATTCATATGGAGAACGCCAGGCACACATTACCACCAAGACAACATCATTAAACGACATTCTACAGTGGTGCAGGATTGCTCGTTTGGGGTGGAATTATACTGGGCTGCAGAACAGATCTACATGTTCATAACTGAAACATATCAGGCCATAGTTATCGGAACATCATTCTGGAACAACATGTACGTCTGTTTAGAGGTGCTATGAGCTCAGAATTTGTGTTTATGTATGATAATGGCCGTCCTCACCGAACAAACATCGTAAATGAATGCCTTAAATCTGAAGATATCACCCGTATGGATTGGCCAGCATTTTTGCCTGACTTGAATCCGATAGAGCATGTATGGCATATGCTTGGCCGACGGGTTGCAGCCCGCAAACCAACTCCTACATGTGTGCCGGAACATCGGAGAGCATTTCTTGCTGATTGGAGTAATCTTCCCCAAAATCAGCTTGATAATTTGATACTCAGCATGCATAGTCATTGCTGGGACTGTATTTCATTCTCTGGGAGGCATACAATTTATTAACCATTATACCAACCATATAATGTTAAATTTTTCTTAAGGGGGGTAATTTTTGTAATTAATCTAAAGAGCAACAATCGTAGATTTTATGAATGTTTTCATACACATAGCATCGTTTATGTTCTTTTTCTTTTGTTTAATGTATGGGCTTGATGAAGAAGTCACATTTGTTTTCTTTCCGTGCCTTTATATGCTAAAACTAGCATTATCCTTAATTTATGGACATGAGTGTACACTGTAAAAAAAAATTCAAGAGGTTACTAAAAATTTCTTAGTAAATTTGTATTCCACAGAATTTTTAGTAAACATTACAAACTTTTTTTTGCAAGTGAAACAAGGATTTCTTTTGTAAACTGAACAAAAGAATTTTTTGTATAACTAACTTAAAAATTTTTAGTATGAGCCACCAAGCAAATTTTCGTAATAGCTCCGAAATTATTTTTAATAACCATTACGTGAGCCCGAAGGGCAGGAGCTTCCTTCGAGCTGCATCCAGACTTCTGAAGCGGAAAATTTTCGGCAAAACCGCAATAGATGGCAGCACCAAACATTCATATCTACTCCGACAGGATTTTCATAAATCCTTTATTAACGAGACACTACATACATTCGGGGCGTATTTGGCGGTGGCAAGTTTCGAACCCGGGACCTTTTAGCCTGGAGTCCGTTACTATAACCACTATGCTATCAAGGCCACACCAACTGAGTTTTAGTAAGAGCTATTAAAAATATAAAACTATAAACTCTATTCGTTGCTAACTTTTTTCAAGTAATTCTTACAGATTTTTTTGTAACGACTAAGATTACTAAAAATTTTTTAGTAATTACAAGGATCACTAAAGTTTTTTTAGTAGATCGACCCTTTTTTTTTACAGTGTAGAAAGATCATAACCCACTCGTTGTAGACTGCCGAAAACTGTAAACCACCCTATCATTGATTCGTATGTTTCAAGATTTGTTTAATAATTAAACTAACGTAGGAATATAATTTTCTTTAGTTATTTCGTCAGTTACACATGGATTTGCAGTCATTTTATGAAAACTCACAAAATTAATATTCATTGTTTCTTATCCGATTACATTTAAGTGTTTCCTAAAGATGTGAAAGAAGATTTTTTATTATATCTTGTGTAGATCTAGATAAATTTATTCTCATTTATGCAATAAACATCAACAGAAATTTTTAATACTCGGTGATATTTAGCTAAAATTTAAAAAAAAATTGTTTTAAAGTTTTATAAGCATATTTGCAAATCCTCCTGATTTTAGCGGGAGATTCCTCTTCAATTATTCGTTTTGAAAGAAGGTATTTCGTTTAATCAATGAAATAAGTAGATTGCAATCAATACCTAATGGAAGAAAGATACACTTATTTAAAAGTGTATATCATGCTTAAAATATAAATTTAATTTTAAAAAACAGGAAGGCTTTGAAGCATGTAATAAGTATTATTTTTTTAAATAACAGTTACAATATTAGTAATTATAATGTAAGATATGCATTCCAATTTTCTTATGATTTTTTATTATTCCAAATTTTTTTTCCATACATTTCAAAAAGTGGTAGTTCATAATATATTTTCAGTTTTAAAATTTAAGAAGCCCTAAATTATATTAACTTATTTGCATTTTAATATTCTTGCATGACAGACTTTATTGAACTTCCACCTTATTCAAGAAACCAAATAACATTCACACGCGAACAAACTTTTCAAAATTTATTCGCTTATTAAATATAAATTTCAGTCTTTTACTGTTAGCACCATGAATGATTTTGAACGGATATAAATCTGAAATGCTTTCACTGTATATATATTTATCCATATCGCTGCGACGTGATTCTTATTTTAAAAGTGCTAAGGACTTTCTTTGAATTTTTCAAATGAAATCATTGACAGTAAAGGAATTTGCTCTTTGTTTTTTTCAATTGATATTTTTTTAAATAATATTTTATTGTTTCAATTCCTACAGAAGTAAATATCTTATAAATACAGATATTAAAATAGGTTTCCGAGCAGTTTATAAGCGCTTTAATTAGAAGTATATAACATATTTTTCGTCATAAAACAAGAAGACTGTTTTAAGAAATGTGAAATGTTTTGCAATACGAATAACTTGACTTTAATTTATAGAAACTCTAAGTACTATATACAGTGGCACATTGTAATCATCTTTCAAAAATGTAATAAAATTTTTTATTTAAGCAAAAATATTTGTAATCGGATTTATTAAATTCCGATATCTGAAATTTTATTAATGGTATATGCCTCCTTATCTAGTAGATCCTGAAATTTTAAGTAGATTTCATATGAAATACTACCTATTGCGGTTCCTCCTATGTTGGATATTCTGAAAGCGTTTCACAGCTCTACACCGATCATGACATTTAGACTCCAAAACTAAAAGGACACGATAACTCTTAAAATTCTATGCAAATCTCTTCCAAATTCATACATAAAATCAAGGAGTATAAAACCTTGGTCATGTTCGTTAATTGGCAAAATCCGACCAAAAGGTAGAAATAGTGTGGGGTTTTATCAAAACCTAAAAATCCCCATAACTTCTTAATTAAAATAGATATTGAATCAGTTTAAAGTTCATATTACTTGTGAAACAATGGGCCAAAATTTTACGAGACACATTTTTGATAAATAAAAAAATGGCTTAAAAAAATAGGGATTTTGGAAGTTAAAAATTCATAACTTTGTCAATTCCCAATGTATCAAATACAACTATTTTTTTTTAATTCTCTGTATATTATCTAAAACATTTGTATCCACAAGTTTTTGATAGTAGCAACTTTTATTGCAACTAAATAAATAAATAAATAAAATCGAAAACGGAAAGCGGCGTGGGAAAAGAAAAAAAAATCATAACTTCGTCATTTGTTCAGATATCAAATCCGATTAAATTTATTATACATTTTCTCAATAACATCTACGACTTTTATGTTGACAAGTTTTAGATAAGACCAATTTTTATTAAAAAGATAAACAAAAATGGGATTTGAACAAAAAATCTCAAATCCAAACTGTTTATATTCTGACTGATTTTTTAATTCCTTTTGTTGTCAAAAACATATAATTGGCAGGTTCCCTGATTTATAAACTAGATAATCTGACAGAATTTCTCGAGGAAGAATACGAATAACAAATTCATAGTTTATGATTCATTTTTAATTTCATCTTTGCTCTCAAATGCTGTCAATTGACAGATTTTCTTATTTAGGAACTGTATATTGCGCCTTATTAATCAGTTTTGTGATAAAGGTAGAATATATTTCAAAAAAGCTGTCAAAGTAGGCATTTAGAACAAAATTTTCCGAAACTAACGTGATTGAGAACTGAGAACGTGTTCAAATAACAAATTGTTTATTTTATGACACATTTTTAAATTCTATTTTGCTCTCAAACGTATTCAATTTGCATTTTCTCTTATGTATTAAATATATAATGCGCTATATTGGTCAATTTTCTTAGAAAGCCAAAATTTAATGCCAAAGTTGAATGCTGCAAAAGGGCGCATTTGAGTCGAATTTCGCTTAAGAAGATTCTGATAAAACCAGCTTTTACAGAAACATGAAATTAAAAATTTTTAAATTCGGTCAAATAAGATTGTTAAACTGGGTTTATCATATTTTATTTATTGTTGTTGAAATGAGCACTTAACTTTGAAATTGACTTTTGTCTATAGGCCAAACAGACAAGGATTTTTTATTAACGTGGTTAGAAAATTTTTATGATAATGAATCGATTTTTTAACATAAAGTATTTCTAAATTGTTATAAGGTATTATATATTAACTATTATATATACATTGTAATTTTAAAACTATTTCTTATATAAGATGCAGTACTTTAAAATAATAAAAAAAAACTTTAAATAAATTTAGGTACCAAATTACAATTTATATTTTTACAGTTTAATCACGACAAAAATTCTGTCAATGTACAATCACTTTTTACCATATATCTAAACCATTCGGAATATGTATAAACAAGAATTTCAACAAGAAAAGATTCATTTTTAAAAGTCTCATTCACAGATATGAAAGTGAATTTAACTATAAAGTTATTCATAAATCAAATATGTAATGTATATCTGTCTCGTTAGCATAAAAAAATAAAAGTCAGTTTTCAATTTAAAAATCAATTTTCTAGAAATCTCTTTTTCTGATGATATTTAATCTCTCCTGCATTTTATCTTTATGCGACTAAACATGAGAAAACTAAATTTGTTGTCTTTATTTAAATATAAATCAATTTATATTTTCTAAATACAGTAATTATATCCAAACCATTAATATCAGTTAGATTTACATTTGTGAAATCTTCACAATGATAAAAAAAATAGAAGTATCCAAATTGTGTTAATGCATACATTAGTAAATATTTTGTATATAATAAAAATGTAATTATTCTTAAAAGCAAAATTTATTTTATTTTACAAATATTAAATTACCAGTCAAAAATAGTTTAATTAAATGGTGCAAAGAAATCTAGAACGTTTTGAAACTTTAACTGTGTCAGTTCAGACACAGTGTGGTTGTATGAGTGTATGAAAATAGAGATGTCAAAAGCTTTGTCAAAAAAAATCCATACTTAAGAGATTATGTTTCACATTTTATTCATATCCAAATCCAATACTTATGTATAAGGATTTGTATAAAAGTTGCAATTGCAGACATCACTCTAAGACTTAACACGCAATTTTTACTCAAAATTCGCATATATAGTGCCCTGGAGTATTAATACTGCGTTAAGTTTCTACCAGTTTTTGAAAGCATAGTTTTAGATAGTTTTTTTTAAAATAAATATAGAATTTCATACATCAACTTACTAACAATGTGCAAAAGAAAGAATATTTTAGCAACTATGTATTCATAAAATGCAGTGGTGTGATTTCTTGACCAATGCTATCTGGTGTTATTGTACACATATGTGGGCAATAACGCCATGCAATCAAGAACTGTAAAATAAGAGGAAATAACGCCATGTTAATTGTCAAGTTCTAAAGTTTCAACTCTAAAAATTGACAAATTAATTTTACTTACGATTAATTGTGATATCAGCATACAGTAATATTCATTTGATGTTTTATTAATCTGACAAGAAATTATTAGCAGTATTTAGAAAATACAAAATTCTCTTTACCTTTTTTAGGTTTCAGCAATGCGAAAAATGGTTTCTCGTGAATAAGAATAGTTTGTAAAAATTTAGTTCTGCCACTGGAAAGAATCAAACGGGATAATAAGATCAGTGGATGGAGCAGTATATTTTTAACTACAAGCAAAAAACTAATAACACATCCAAAAAATCCCACAGCATTTTGAAAGCGCATGAAATAAACTATAAAATTATGAAATAGAGAAAGTTTTGCCTATAAGATATGTAGTGCAATCACAGAACTTTCCTTGCAAATTTTATATTACGAAATGACTTTTACGTGCTTATTCCAGCGATAATGCCTTCAAATGTAACAAATTAACTTTTAGCGGTTCTTTGCGGAAGCTTTCTGATCATCACACAATATTTATTTTTTTTCTTAAAAAATTCTAATTTATATTTCAAGTCTGATTAATGTTACAAACCTATTAATGTTTCAAATTTGGTTAAGTTTTAACCATTGAAAGCACCGAAAAAGAAAAAGAAGTTAAGTGGGTTTTATACTATCAAAAAATCGGAAGAACTGAAACAGTACTTCAGTATCAACTAGCGCCTTTTTGTTTTATTTTTATTTTTATTTTTTTAAGTAGAATGTATAAGCAAAACAAAAATAGTCTATGTTTCGTTGTAATTTTAGCCCTGTATAAAGTGATGCAATATTGGAAACGAAAATACAGTGGGTTGCCAAATTATTAGGGACAGTCATGGAATATAGGTTTTTTGTACAATATTAGAATATAATTTGAAAATGAACACTGTTTTTATGTTAAAAAAGCTTTATTATTATAGTTTGAGTATTCATGTATTATTATATGAAAGAAAAACCCAACAAAAATATAATATAGTTAATTTATCAATGTTAAGTAAAGAATATTAATATTTGGTGACCTTTTCTTTAGCTTCAAGGAGTACTTCGATGCGTCTAGGCTTTCTCTCTTCTCAATTTCCGGCACGTTCTTTTATTTTAGGTATATCATATCATACAGTTATTAGTTTTTCGATGAGTTGTACCTTGGTTGTAATCATATTTTTGGCGATTTCTGCCGTGGTGATATTCCATAAGCTTTCTGTGAGGTTCATGTCAGGGGAATTGCCAGGCCAAGGTAAAACTGGGACATTGTGTTCTTCCCGAAACTTTGAAATGCTTTTAGCGTTATAACAAGGCACTGAATCATGCCTAAACATAAACTCTTCATCACTTATGAACCAATCTTCAATTTTTGGAAGCAGCCGAGTTTCAAGAACATGCCTGTACTAGTCTTATCTCTTGATTCCCTTCGCATTGTAGAGGCGTCCAACTCAGCGCTTATGAAAGACCACACCATTACTTTATCAGGGTGTTTAACACTATCCACGATGCAGTCATGGCGGTATTTTTCGCCTGGGTGTCGCCTGATAAAGCTGTTTTTATAGGATAAAATCTAAAAGATTGATTTATCTGAGAAAAGAACCTGAAAAATTAAATATGTTAATAATTTAGAAATAAATGACTTTAAATGCCATAAATAATAATTACCTTAACAATTCATCATACTCCCGTCATCAAATGTCTTCTGGCGGTGTTCATGAGCCTAGGCAACTTGCTTCTGTCAGCTAGGGTTTCTTGCCTGGCCAATGCAAATCCTGTCAATCCTTCCTCCGCTAATGTCCACAGCACAGTTCTCTAAAAACTGGCATTTCAGATTCTTCAATAATGTAAATAAGGAGTCCCTTCTTTTTCTTTCTTTTTTCTAAACAGATATCCCTGATTTTTCTGTCGGTATGTGGAGTTCTTATGCATTTTCTTCCACTTTTACCTCTTCATTTGGGCGAAACTGGCTGGTTTTTGTCCAGATTTATTTTTATCCTGTTGACTACTAACTTGGAAACTAAAGCAAGTTCTGCTATCTTCCCTTTTAGAATGACTCGTATACAGAAGAAGAGTTTTTACCTCAGATTTCTTCCTTAAGGGACAAATCAACTCCTCAACCCATACTGAAATCATTAAAAAAATAATAAAATCGTAAATGATTTTCCAAAAAAACAAATATCTAATCAATAAAGAAAGATAATACTCACATATAGTTCTTAAGCTTTCCGAAAAAAAACAAAAAGAATTTTGTTTAAGTTAAAGGAAAGCATGTTCCACTATTGCATGTAAAAAGACTTAGCGTCTTTTCCGTTATTAAAATATTTATAGAATGCAAACAAGCCTTTTAACATACTAAAAGTACTTAAAAGTTGAATTATAGAGATATTGACAGTGGTAAAATACATTCCTGCAACACTTAAACCATTTAGAGCAGCGGCCAAGGGCACCCAAAGTATATGACTAGCAATAAATGTGACTGTTTAATTTGGAAACCCACTGTACATGAGATACTTGGTGGAGAAAACATTCTTCGCAAAGCTCGTTGTGATCGTAAAAAAGTATCTTTGGCATTTTCGTAGCATACGAAAAATACATTCAGCAAAATTATTGGGGAAATGCATTCACTGTCTTTCATGGCAATTCTGAACATGATAAAATAAGGATTTTAATTGTAGAAAGAACTCGCTGATTGACGAATCATACTTGTGAGATTCAATTCAACGTGAATATTTTTCGAGAGATGGTAAAAAAAAATCGTAGGAGAATGAAAAAAAACCAAAATCCTTCTCATTTCTATTCTTAGAAATCATTGTGAAAAGGCTAAATGGCTGATAAGTATGCCACTGAATATGTATCTATGCTAATATTGCACAATAACTTTTATATATAAATAAAAGTAACTTAATATTTTATAATGGTTTTGCGTTCGTGTAAAGTGTTAAATTTATTGAAGTTTTTTCTTTCTTTTGTTCAATAATTTGATAGTATGACACCATTCACTGTAAAAAGGTAGGTGTGCCTTAATTTACGAAAATGCATTTTAATCACGAACAAAAATCTGCAATAATATTTTGCGAGTATCCCAAGAACCCGAAGAGTGTTTCTTTATCGTTAGAAACCTCACAAAATAATTTATCTGCGGAATTTAAAGACTAATTTATAAAATGTAAATAATATTTTTTGCCCACAGTTTTCGAAAACGTTTCCGAGTAACTTCTACAGCTCTATAATAAGTTCTTTCTAGCGACCGGAAAATCCAGATTCTGAGAAGTTTTTTAGTGTCTCTTACATGAGACATCAGGACTGAGGAAGTTAATGTCTAAATTGTTGTTCCTAAGTATAACTTACTCATTTTCAGACTGTGTCAAATAAGTACACTAAAAGTTTGGTTACATCAGCTGATTAATAGCAGAAATTATTAAAAATTCAAAGTTTCTGCTAAATGACGTATTGTTTGATGTTATATTTGGCCAAAGTTCAAATATTTGTGGCTCGATTCACTTACAAAAAAATTTGACAGCTAGTTATCATTCTATCTCTGATTGTGCTGACAGAAACTGCCCTTATTATTATTATCATTATTATACAGCAGACTACGGCTCTACCTGTCGGGCAATATATTTAGCTTAATGGGTTTTGTTTCCGAAATCAGGGCGAAATTCGCTTGATCACCTCCTGTGGAGATCTACTTAATTTTTCCTTAACTTTTGTGGTTGTACAGCTGTTTATTATTTTATGATATTTGTGACTGCGTTGGCTTCTTTTCGGTTGCTTTTAGTTATGATTTTGATCTGTATTTTTCGGTATGTTGTTGAAAATGGAAAGGATTAAAAAGAAAAGACTGGGGGGATTGCTCACTCTTCTACAGAACTCATAAAAGCCACCTGTAAGGGCAAGAACTTCTACTTGATTTTGATCGCTTAATTTAGAACTTTTCTCAGATAACGAGATTTATAACTGACTAGATACATCCAGGTTTTTGATTCATAGGGGACATGGAGGAGTTTACACATATTATAGATTTACATGCACCAGGTACCATTAACTTATACTCAGATTTTTAGCAAGCACTAAGCCTTGAACTATTAGAATTTCGGCTAAGAGCACGACGAACTGCGAACTGGCCCATCGCTGCTCGTAAATTCGATTTGAGTTCTTGCCAACATTTGATGTTAGCGTGCAGTTTATCATTGTCGTTTGATTTCTGATCATGTTTCTTATTTTGCTCTCATTAGAGTATCCTTTCACTTTTCTTGATAGTGGTTTTCTCGTCATTGTTAAATACATATTACGGTGATATTTGTCATATATATTGGTTTCTGTGTTTTTTTCTGAATTTCAATCTGATCTAGTTAATATTTCATGACATGAATTGTATATCATTTTCCAATAGCTTGGTAGTTGGTGACACATATCTTGTCTTTTATAGTCACAATCGGTGTACTACAATCGTTTAATATTTTCATTACCGTGTATATACGCATGATGTTGTTTCCTTGATGCACTATAGGGTGTAGCCTGTTTGTTGATCTTTATTTCGTCTGTTCTTTTTAGATATGCCTGTTTTCACATAAGATACCATTTACATTTTTATTTTTCGCCTTTTACTTTTCTCTGTGATTTAAACTTAAAAACTTAAATGTTTAACCGTTTAATTTGTTTGAATGGCTGCTCTCTCTTCGTTCGTACTCATGAATGGGCTCCTGAGCCATCAGTTCATATCTAAAACAGTACCACTTTCCTAAATCACAAAATTAATAATCGATTTTCACGGTAAATCCTGTTTATTTATATATTTTTTAATTTTGTGCACGGGATGCTTTTTTTAGTGCAGAAAAAAGGTGACTTTTCATTATTTATTTCTTTTTTTCTTTGTTTTGTGCTGAAAATATAAATTCTTTTAATGCTCCTTTTTCGTGTAGAAAAATGGAAGTTGTTTTAATGTCTTTTTTTCTCTTTTTTAAAACTACATTTTACAAATTTTATAATATTTTATAATATTTTCGAATTTCTGTTGATATGTTCAAGGGAATATTAAAAAAATAAAATTAATAAATATCTGCTGTAAAAAAAGGCTGATCGGCTTATCTATATACAAATCCTAGACAAAATTTAAAGATTAAAAAAAATAAAAATAATAAGTTTAATTTTAAATTTACTCAAAAGTATACGTAATAAATACGTATACTTTTGTATACTTATACTTATATACGTATACTTATAAGTATACGTAAAAAATACGTAACTTCAGCTATCTTTATCTCAGTTATCTTAATCATAGAAGAAGAGCATTAAAGAATAACAAAAATGAAAATGTTAAGAAATCGATTTCTAATGCACAAAAAATTATAAAAGGCGGAAAAACTATTCAGTGTTAAAGGTTCTATAAATCGTGAGAGTGTTACACAAAATCTTTCACTTTTAGCTCAACTTTTGTTTTTATTTAGTCTTTTTAGTTGCAAATTTGGCCTAAAGAACTTCTAATTACAGTTATCTACTTGATGATTTTCTTTTTAGTTCTAGTCCTCTTTATCTACTCATTTTAATGGGATTTTTGCCTTTAGAACAGCGGTATCCTATAACAGAACTCTAAAATTCTACAAGTTATATCACTTAACTTTAATTATGAATATTATATTAAAATCTCTGCACTTCAAAGTTAAGAGTTCAGTCGATAGTTAAGAGAAAACACGTATTAAAAGGTAAATTATTTGAAAATTGTTACCTCTTTTTACAGAAATTCATGAAATGCGTGCCACTCATAGTACTGGTGGCCTGCATACATTGCCATTTCGTATACTGAAGAAAACCAAACACTTTTTAAATGCAATTATTTACTATTTAATTATCCATCTAACAGCTCATTAGAAAGACAAATTTATAATTTTGTATTTCCTGTAATGCTTAAAAATGCTTATTTTTTATCGTGATATAAAAAAACTCAATCACAAACACTAATATCACCCACGAGACAAATTATTATAAATCGCATCTTAAAACTGTATTATTTCTTTAGAGTTATTTCACCTTAAACAATTCTTCTATCTCAGTTAAACCTGGAGCTTAGTGAACGGATATATCAGTTCACAGTGGTGAAAAGGTTAAACCTAAGCATAAAGAAATAAATTTAAAAATCCGCTTCTTGCAGCTTAAATTCCTCTTGGCATTCTAATTCTAAAACTTCCGACTACAAAGCAAAGTTCATTAAGGTAATTTATGATGTAAAATACATATTTCCTCTTTACTATCCAAGAGGAAATATGTACACATCCAACTGTTCCTGATTGTAAATTCCTCATAATCTCATAAAGAATAACGAATTTCCTACAGGCATTGATGCTTTCTAAGGGAGCTTAAAATGATGGTGGAATTACTAAATAAAATTGTATCTAAATAAAGATAAAGAATTATTATACAAACCTTTATATTGTTTTTAATATCTGAAATGCATTTTTAGTTTGTCCGAACATTTAAATTAAAACTTACGACTTTAGTGGCTTTGTTACTCTTAAAAATAAATGTTTAATACTTAAATAACTAAATTAAAAAAATAATTGCGAGAAATTATCACATATCTTAGTAAATCAAATAGAAATTTTTTAAGTTTTTCGGAAATATGTATCTTTCAGTAAAAATTTAATTCAATTGGAATTTAGTATCTGCCTATTATTCAACTTCATAGTTGATTGTACTTGCACGCTGAAAGTAACAATTCTCGGAGAGTAAGTAATTTATAAGCGTTATTTCCAAAATTTAACTCAAGGTATTATAAGTATGAGCAATGTACGAACATTTTAGCATAATTTTAAGCAATTTGGTTGAATGTTTGCTTATATCAAGTCGGATTG